>OX454334.1:28935954-31335954 GCA_949716465.1 Chalcosyrphus nemorum
AGAAGATGTCTCCATTCGTGATAATCAGCCTTGGAGGCGCATTATATGACTGATGGTCATGCTTATCATCAATAGACAGTCGCAATCGAATATCATCATGAAGAACAGTCACCACGTGCCATTCACCATCATTGAACCTATTTTCGCTGGTTACATCCTGGTTCAAACTACGTAACCTCAGCAGGCCGTCGTCTAACGTTAAGCCGATCATGGCACTCTGATCATGGTTACTGGCATAGAAGATCACTCCATCCTTCTGTTTGGTCTTGAATTTCAAAGTTATATGGAAGTAATTGTCCGATGTTATGTTGGCCTTGCGTAAGAAGCCAAACTCATGTGGCCGGTATGACAGAGTGGTGGAGAATTTCGCCGGGCAACCAGGACGAACACCAGTTGCATTTTGATTTGAACCCAAATCGACCTTTATGCCAGACACAGTCACATCATCAATACAGCCATCAAAGTTACTCTTGACAATCGCTGGATTTGGCCGTTTAGCTGGATGTCCTCCGAAGAACATTTTCTTCAGCGGTGGAAGAGTTTCTTCACTTCCAACCGGAGTCTCTTCTTGGAAGATTAATTTATCATCGACCTTTAGAATACCTCGGCGTCCATCACGCTCAGCAACGACACGATGCCATTGATCGTCATTATATGGCGAATTGGTACCGTATGACACCATGTGTTCACCCAGTTTGTAACGGAAAAATACACCGCCATTTTGCAATTCAACTGTCATAAAGTGTTGGTTGCGGCCATAGAAGAACATTAGACCATCCTTGGTGTCCTTTGAAGCCTTAAAGCTGAATTGAATACTCGATCGAGCTCTCAAATTATACTGTGTCGCTGAGAGAACCACAAAACCGTTTCCATTAAATCGATAGCCAGTTGGTGGTGCTTCAGAACTAACTAATCTATCACGTGGCGGAATGCCCTTGGTGTTATCCTCCGCATAGACAAAATTCCATAAACCAACTGGTTCATCGCCAATGCGAAGATCTTCGATCTGGCCAACAAACGAGTTCGATCGGATATCCTCTGGTGGAGTAAAGTCCGATGGCAGTGGGTATCCACCCACAAACAGACGACTGTTGCGATCTACATTAAAGACATTGTTCGATCCTAGAAGTGGCTCCTCAGCTATATGCTCCTGCACGGTACCATCTTCTAATTCCTCTCGAATGATTAGTTTAGCATTGCTGCCGACACGATCAACGATCACTTGATACCAATTGCCGTCAACAACAGATTTGTTATTAACTATACGCTCAGGACCGTTTCCAAGGTCGATATTGAGCACCGGATAGCCATTGACGATCTCCAAAGCCATGAAATCATTGTTCTTAGGTCCTGAACCAGACCCATGGGCCGCATCGCTCTTATTGTCATTTCCGAGATACAATAGGAAACCATCAAGATTCTTGGTGTTAAAGTAAGCTGACACCTTGGATTTAGTAGCTAAAAGTGGCAATGTTTCGGGAGCCTTTAATTCCAGAATCGTGCTCGGTTCGAACTGGACACCAACAGCAATATCATTTGCTGCTTGACGAGCCATTTCGATTTGTTGCTTGAGGAATTCAATCTGTTCAGTCAACTCCTGACTGGCGGTCTCGATGGCGTCCTGTTTTTTATTAACTTCTTCGGCCAATTCAGCCAGCTTCGGAACTTGAGCATTAACATTATTTATTTGAGTATTAATTTGGGAAATGTCCTTTGCAGCTGCATCGATATCCTTGGAAATGTTACGAGATTTTTCCAAGTCTTTTGGTGTAGACGATGCGACGGGTATGAGATGCTTCAGAGCCTCTGTCGTAATATTAAGAGCTTCTATGGCCTCTTGATTTGAGTCGTTCCAAGTTTTGCTCTGCAATAGTGGTAACTGTCCGATGATTCTGAAATTTCATCAAAAATTACTTAGCTGAACGCGCTCCTTACTTAAAAGCCTATCTTACACATTGATCTCCTCGAGTTTCTTTTCGGTTTTTGCATTTTGATTGGAAATTCCTAGTACAGCTTCAGCTGAACGGTTCAAATGCGGCTCCAATTCACTTTGGACTTTGGTCAGGGCTGATCGTGCATCCTGCAAAAGTTCTCTAGAGTCTTTATCTGCCGTTCCGGCACGGCCGCCAATTCCATCACTCTGAAAAGATTTTGATTTAAGAAACAAAACTTATAGAAATGCTGCAATCGACTGATGCCATATCCCTTTCCTATAGAGGCCCCTTCCCTTGCTAACATACTTTCCTTAAGAAAGGTTTTCTAACTTTGGCAACAGTGTCATAAGTTAAAAATACTCACCAACTCTGTAGCATTTCCAGCGGCATATTTTGCATCTCTGGCAAAGTCCTTTGCCTTTCCAGCGGCTTCAAATATATCCGAATAAGCTGTCGATGCCTTAATCGCCTGCTCTGAGTTTGCAGTAATATTCGAATACTGATCCGACAAATCGTTTGCCCTCTTTTTTAAAGCATCGGCACGTTGTTCGGCTCTAGTAACAATCTCTTTAGTCTCCCTGGTATCATTGTCGGCCTGAGGCAGCACTTCATCAACATGCTTATTTACATCCTTCAGACGTTCGAATACATCCTTAAGTTCTTCCAAATTTCTATCAATTGCGCCGAGCGTTAAGCTGCCGTTATCGATAAATTCTTGAGCATCATCGATATTTTTTTCGGCTTCCTTCTGTTGATCGGCAACAGTGTCAAATTTAGAGTTATCAAAGGCCTCCTTGTTAAGGGCGTTCAAATTTTCAACCACATAAGACTTATTCACAGCTTCCACACTCCAATTGTATAGATCCTCAAGCTTATCACTGAATTCACCTATATCGTGCTTAAGTGCATCTAAAGACTTGTTCTGTGCCTTCACCGGTTCAGAGTCCCTTTCAATCGCTGCAAGCAATTCTGTAGTCTTTTCTAAAAGCTTGCTCGAAGGACCAAGATCGATTGTTATCACTGTCATCCTTTCTAAAATTCTTTCGGCTTCAGCAAGAGCGCTTTCCATTTTCGTACTTGCCGCAGTGTCAAAACTCTTTGCCAGGGCTTCTACAGCCGTGATTGCATCTCTGGCATCGGCATTTGCCATTTTAGTTTGGTTGTAAACGTCTGATACGTTGGCGAGTAGAACCTGTGATGTTCCATGGCTTTCAAGAGCGGCAACATTAGTGTAGTTAACACTTTTTCCATAAGCTTTAGCAGCACTTTCGAGATCTTCAATTGCTGCCCGTGCGGGATTAAGATTAACTCCCTTTGGATCGAGGGCCTCTACTTCAGGACGAATTTTCTCAGCAAGATCATCGTAGTAGATGAGTTTTTGACTTGTGAAGAAAGCCAATGCAACTGATTGGAAGTCCTCAACAACTGGATCGATACGATACCGCAAAGCGTCTGTGACATCCAGCAGAGCATGATGGCAACCATCGCACTCAGCACAGCCTTCGTCCTTAAGCAGAACCCAACGATGTGGACAGTGGTCACATTTTTCGCCAATCACTCCAGGAAGACATTCGCATTGTCCTGTATTTGGATTACATCCAAAGCCTCGCGAATAGCCTCTGTTGCAGTTGCAAGCTGCAGGAAGATCAGAAATAAGTATAAAATACAAAACAATCCGACTTATGAATCTACTTACGTGTACAGCCCTCGTGAGTGTAGTTCCAGAAGTCCACTCCACAACGATCACATTGTCGGCCAGTGACACCAGGCTTACATGCGCAATTACCAGTATGAGCATCACACTGTGTGCTGTTTGAAGCGATCCCGCAATCACAAGACCTACATCCCATACCAGAGTCAAATCCGTAATGATCGGGCTTGCACCGATCGCAACTCTCGCCAATCACGTTCTCGTGACATTTACAATCACCAACAAATGGATCGCACTCCATGGTACCCAGCTCAACGCAGTCACAACTCTTACAGTCCTTCAATTTGATGGCATCGCCGTAGAACCCAGGAGCACAGAGGTTACAGGCCGGTCCTGATGTGTTATTCAGACAGAGCAAGCACTCCCCACTAATGGTATCGCACGATCCAGGCTCAGTAGGGTTGATATTTCCAGAGCAGTCACATGGTTTGCAATAGTCACCCTGTTTTTCTGGTATACCATAGAATCCAGGAGCGCAGCTCTCACAGCGAGCACCTGTATATCCTGGCTTACACTCGCAATGGATCTTCTGTCCAGATTCGGAAATTTCACAACCATAGGCGAAGCTGTAAAGAGATTTCACAATTATTAAAATGTCATCAGACTCTTTTAGGACAGCTTACTTGTTTGAGTCGAATGGCAGTGGACAGGCACAAATCATACAGTCATGGGGTGAACCATAGGTAGCGTTGCCATAGTATCCTTCGACACACAGTTCACAATGATCTCCAGTGGTAGAGTGTTGGCAATCCTAAAGGCAAAACATATACATCACACGGTTCTAAACTTCTCAGGCGTTAGCTTACCTTGCAAATACCAGTGGCACAGTCGCAACTCTCTGAGTGTCCATTACAGTCACAAGGAATACAGTATCCACCAAACGGTCCATCAGGATCGCGATAGTATCCCGGAGCACAGTCCTCACAAGATAGTCCTTTATAGCCAGGTGGACAGTAGCACTTCTCCACCGGCAATGTCTGATACAAGCTGTAGTTCTCCTCATCCTCCTCAGCAAGAGTCAAATAAGCATCTGATAGCTGACTGATAACAGTTTGCTCCCAATAGTTGGCTCGGATGTAGACCGCTTCTAAGTCCCGTAGAACCATCATGAAGTCTCCACGGCTTACGGGCTTACCATTCAATCGCTGGAAATTGCCCTCAACCATTTTTACACTATTTCTAAAAAGTACGTCTTGTGTGGGCTGTTCGTAGCTCTGATGAACAAACATATCATTTTTGCCGATCAGGATTACATCGGGTGCCACTAAAGCCTTTCCAAAGAGACCAGTTGTGTAGTAAAGTGTGTACACCAATTCTCCGCCATATGATGTCAAATGACTGTTCTGACTGAGCAAATAGTCTAAGACTCCGAAGTACACTAAGCTATCGTCGTTATCCTTGAGTGAAAAATCAGCCTGTAATGTGGTTTCGTTCAACGATATCTCATCCGAAGATAAGGCCCAACGTTCGATGTCAATGGTTTTGTTATGGAACGCCACATTACTGAGCGACACATTCTTCAGCAAGCTCACATTATACACCCTCAGATAGGCACTCTCACAGCGAGATGTCTTTCCAAAACAGAAGCATGTAGTACAGCCTTCGGGATTCGAAGCCTGCAAGTTATAAGTTCCCTCCTTACACTGCTCACAGCTACGTCCCACAACATTCTTTTTACAGAAGCAATTTCCATCATTCTTATCGCATACTTCAAACTCAGTTCCAGATGTCATGCAGCTACAAAGATCACAACGTGGGAACCCATAATAACCGTTCGAACATTGATCGCAGGCTCGTCCTTCTATGTTATGGCGACAAGCACAGGTACCATTATAAAGATCACACTGCATATTGCCATTTTCTACACCCAAATAGTTGCAATTACATTCCTCACAACCGATTATCTGATGGAAGCCATAGGTGAAGGGTGTACACTGATCGCACTTGTCACCGCTGACATTTGGCGGGCAGATACACTCTCCAGTGTGGGCCTCGCACATAGCTGTCACTGGACAATCACAAGGCTTACAATCAGGGAAACCATAGAAACCTGTCCGACAAGCAGTACACTGACGTCCGATCACATTTGGCTTACATTGGCACTGTCCTCCGAAGGGATCACACTCGAAGCTCGTTGATCCATCATAGTCACAACCACATGGCAAGGCTCCGCCATTGTAGTCAGCTGTCAGTGAGAACACAGCTTTCTTACAGAATTCACTGGCATTGTAGGTGATGTAGAAATGATCCTGTCCACAGTTTTGTATGAATTCTTTTGTCTGATCAAATGTTTCCTCCTCGAGAAGATTATCATTGTACTGACCAATGGGAACGATAACTAAGTAGTCAAGCCACAAGCCTTGTGGGCGATTATTCTACAAAAAAACAACACAAACTTTTCATAATTCTACTTGGTAAACATCAGTGTTGGACTTACGGTGATCGTGAACTTGAATTCATCCTCAATATCGAACCAAACCTCATCACCGCTAGGTTGTATGGCACCTCGACAGCCAGAACTCGATGGACAATGATTGATGTCGAACTTCCCATCGTAGAACTGCTTACCGGTTTCCAGACTATACAGCACCCTATATTTCGGATGGTATGGCTGGTAATATTTCACGAGGATCACATACCGACCAGGCTCCGATACCTTGGACCTAAATAAGAAACTCAATTGTAGATCAGTTTTATTAAAAAGGTGGCGACGGAAACTTACTCTATCACGATCGTTGAATTCTGCTGATTCAAGTGGATTAACCTAACCTTCTCATCTAGAGCAGCATATGGTGGCTTATTTAGGGCCACGCGATCCTCATGATCGGATTCGAATTCGATTTTCTTTGAGTCAGGCACAGACCCAAATTTCGGTGTGGAGCATCTTCCGTCGTGGATTACACAAACAGGTGTTGGCATGATATAGTCAATGGACCATTTCTCCAAGGGGATTGCGGTGATCGAGATTATAGCTACGCGTCCAAAGTCATCAGAATCGGTCTACAATTGCACACATTTAATGAAACACAAACTCATAGCTCTAGAGTTAAATTGAACTTACATAAATAGAAACCGGCAAGAGCTCTGTAGCCGACATATCAAAAGCCTTTTCCCTAGATTCATCATCAATCACTGGCTGACGGCAGGACATCGAATACAAACATGGGTACAACATTGCCGAACCAAAGTCATTCTTTTCACCGCCTACTGCGACTTTTACGAAATATGTATCGGCAAAGTTCCTTTCGGTGATGTAGTCAATCACAAAAACATATCGCCCACTGTGAGGTACCTCTACGATGTACTTGAGATCGTTTTGAGTCCCGGAGATCACTGGGATCTCACCGACGTGATTGATGATCGTAAGATGTTCAGGATCGCTGTAGTTTTCGCTCGGTCTAGCCGCCTTATCGTTATTCTTCACAACAAATGGAATGATCGCAGGCTTAAAACTATAAAAAACAAAATGTAATCTATATATAGTCCTTAATGACTGTTTTTAAACTCACTCTGACACAGAGGCGTATTTATAGTGTCTGCAGAGTTCCATGTTGCCCAATTCGCAAGGATTGTCGATCTTTCGAGTTAAAATCGATGCTTCGTAATAGGCCGCTGGTAGAAGGACGAAGTAGTCCTGAAAAACAGTTCTTATTGAAGGATTCTCCCTAGCATTGCCTAAGGGATTATACTTACCAACATGACATATTTGTTATTCTTCGTGGTGATCGTGTACCGGCCAGGATCCAATACGATGGGTGATGGTTTATTGCCCTTAGATCCCGATACTGTCACAAACTGAGGACTGGTTGTGGGCCTCAATAGAACCTTGGCACTATAAAAGGAAAAACAAAATTAATAACAACTCGAAACTGATCACGCAGTCTTAGCATACTTTTGATCAACTTCCAAAGGATTTTCCGATTGAATGAGAATACTAGCAGTGATATTGTCATTCGTTGGATTGACATAACGAATCACCATGCGGTAAACAGACGACTTAAATATCGTAACCTCATTAATGACCTCGTTCTGGATGTCCGAAAATACAGCATATCCTTTACCACTGAAGCCTGGGAAATTCTGATCGTCGTACTGATACCGAACCTGAGCTCCGGCTGGAGTGTAACCATCTTCATACTCAAACTGGAACTGATACAAAGTCGGGAAGAAATGCGTTGTTAGCGGTTGTGTGCAAGTCCTGCCAGTGATCCTCGGATGACATTTGCACTGTCCACTCAACTTGTCACAGTCAGCTCCCCAAGATCCACCAACATCACAGTTACAATCCTTGCAACCAAACAAACTTCCACCGTATAGATCAAACGTACCATCCTTACAATCGTTACACGTTCGTCCTTGTACATGTGGCTTGCAGGTACACTGACCGGTCTTTGAAGCACATGTATCCAGTCCAGCGATAGTACCATCCACATAACAATCACAAACCTCGCAACCATCTGGATTGCTTATATTCAGATTCCAATACAGTGGCTTACAATCATTACAGATGCGGCCAGATACACGTTCCTTACATTGACACAATTCACCAACTGGTACCGATCCGCAACCGGCGAATTTGTCAATTACACCCGCAGGATCACAATTGCACTCCTCACAAACGGGGAAGTTATAGAAGCCCTCTTTGCAAGCATCACAGACCTTTCCATCGAAATTCGGCAGACACAAACACTGACCATCCAAGTTACAAGTTACGCCTTCCGAACCGTGTGAATCACAGTTACAAGCTAAACAAATCAAAAATCAGTATTTAGATCTAAAGAGAGGATATATAAGGCCTTACGTAAGCATTCAGGATAATTGTAGTACCCAGCACTGCAAAGATTACACTGTTTACCAGCGAAATTCAACAGACAATTACATTTGCCGGTATTGTCGCAAGTTATCGCTGTACTACCAGTTGATGAACAATTACAAGGCTTGCACTCAGGATAGTTGTAGTATCCCGGTAGACACTGATCGCAGCGAGATCCACCATAGCCTTCCCGGCAGATACACTTGCCGGACTCCTTGTTGCAGATCTCTGATTCAGTACCTTGAATATCACAATCACAATCTAAAAAAAAAGAAAGTTATTAGTATATTGATGACAAAACTGTAGTTAGGATCACTTACATTTGCAATCGGGATATGAGAAGTATCCATGTTTACAACGTTCACAATTGTTACCGCCAAAGTTGCTCAGACATTTGCACTGACCAGATTCCATGTCGCAGTCGTTGTTGATTGAGCCAATTCTGTTGCACTGACAAGCTAAAAGTAAAGGGCAAATTCAACGGTCAAGGATTAAATCAACCTCCAAAAGTGCATATGTATGTAAGACAATAAAATTTACCTTTGCATTCGGGGAACGAAAAATATCCTTCAGCGCACTGCTTGCAATAATGACCGGCAAAATTGATTTTGCATGGACATTCCCCATCAACAGCTTCACAATGATAGCCATCCGTTCCGTTCAGATTGCACTGGCATTCTCTGCAATTCGGATAGCCATAGAAACCATAGGCGCAGGAATCACAATTTGGAGGCTGGAATTCATGACGACACTCACAGTGTCCGGATCCTTCTTCACAATTGCCCGTCGAATAGAAGTGATTACACTGACAAGCTGCAAATAATAAATCCAAATTAGTCCAGTAAACTATTACTCGAAAAGTATTCGACTTACGTTCGCAAACATCTGTCTCATTCCAGTGCTTTCCATAAGGACGATAATACTTCGGCTTACACTTGTTACAGTTGATACCCTCGGTATTGTGCTGACAGTTCTGACAGACACCACCGCCGTCGTAGTTTCCGTGAATATCTAGCGAAAGACCCTTACGATCGATATCCTCATCATAGATACAAGCATTCGAATGTCCATGACAATTACAAGCTAGAATACACAACATAAGTTACGCCTCTCTCTTCCTTTGTAGCCTAAGAAACACTTACGTTCACAGAAGAAGGGACTAGCATTGGTATTCTGTCGCCATTTCTTTTGTTCGAAACCAGGACAACATTGATTACATTGGATGCCACAAGTTCTATGTTGACATCTACAGGCCAAAATTCGGACAGGACTCTTAGGGTCCAGCACGTCACAAGTATCAGCGTGACCGTTGCACATACAACGACCACCAATCGAGATATCTTTGATGGAGTAGAAGTACTACAAAGGAACATTTTAAAATCAAACATTACTCATATAAGAATCTCTTTTCAGCTTACTCTTCTTGTAACGGTAGGATCCTGTCGCGCTACAGACATCAAATGTCCCAAAAGATTCTTCGTTCGTAACAATCGAATACGAATGTTCGTTGCACGGGTCCATTCCTGGAGAACTGTCGAATTGAAATAGTTATTTGCTGAGGGCCTGTCATTGAGCAGCATCACTGGTATCTCTCCGTTCTCCAATGGCACAATTTTCGAGTATTCTGTTGTACAAACAACGTCGTCATCCTTCGAAATAGGCTTGTATGTATCCCTTCCGAAGTAAGTCTCACAATCGGTGGGCGTATCGGAAAAATGTTGCCATGGCGTCCAAGTTTTACCATAATCATTTGATTTTTCCAAAGTCCACAGGCCAGGACGTGGCGAGTTACCCATACGAATAAACAGGTAGGCTACATGGAATTCCTTAAAATAAGAAATAAATAAAAAAGGAAATCTGTTAAGAAACCATTCGAATGATATTTTAAATAGAAACGAGTCGTAAATAAGAAGAAAACAGGAGCCGAAGTCAATAGAGTTGCTTTCGTTATGGACCACGTCCTTCAAGACATACTAATTCTAATTCTATTAAACTGAGTCTTCATGTGTACTATGGTTATCGAATATACAATACTAGTCTAGAGGTTAGCAAGGTTGATATAGAAGGTCATAGACCCCAAGAAGTTCATTAAGAACCCCCTTCTTCCTTGTCAAAGCATTTTCGTTTGTTTTTTGGTATAATATGCGCGCACCAAAGGGGATATGAATACCCTTATACGGTTAGGAAAAGACAGAGGAAGAACCTGTGCACGTTGGTTTGAATGCTGGAAGTCTGTAGTGGCGGGGAAACACAGAGCGTGGAAGATCATTCCACATGTTGTTCGGCTAATGTACGAATATCTATATATGACAGCACGTACGAAATTGACCTTCATGGTGAACTTATATGCATTCAAAGCGTGATGCAGTTGGCTATTTCGCTGGAGCATCTTCGGTGAAAAAACCGATAAAATATGGAAAGACATGAGACATTTCGTCTATGTTCCAGGGAGACTATGGTATCCACAATGTCTCCGTCGCCTACGAGTTTTAGTGCACGCTTCTGAAACCTATCTAGTAAGTGCAAAACGGTCTTAGGTGCACCTGACCAGATGTGAGCGTTGTATTTCAGCTGGGCGGCTTATAAATTGAAGCCGGGGGGTAAAGTATTTTTTGCAAGGCTTGAGCAATTCTAGACATTTTGTAGCGTTTTTGGCGACCTCGAATACGTGATCGTTCTATCTGAGATGGTTATTGATACACATACCGAGGGTGGCAGGTTTTTGAGTCTTTCTTATAATGGTTGGAAGGTCTAGTTGCGCTTGGGTGTCAGGAGACAACATTGTGTTTTGGATGCATTAAATTTCAATCTGTTGGTTGAACCCCATTTGATTATGCTGTAAAGAATTGAATATAAAGAGTTTAACATACGTTGCCGTTCCTTTTCTACGTCTCTTCTATCATGATATTTCACAAGCTGACGTTTCCATGACCTTAGAAGGGATGTAAAGTCTACAGAAAGGTTATATACTTAATGTCAAATTTCGTTCTCAGACCTGCACAACTGAAGCTGAATACCGGATTCGTAACAGCAATAACATCAACCCTATTGCTTACACTTATCATCTAAACTAGCGATTTGGTGCTCTCAGCAGAGGTTTAATACAAAATGTAAGGACCGAAGTCAGTTGCAGAAACCTACATGGACGGATCCAACAAACAAACAAGAACCGTATGCAAATCACTTACTGAATCTAATATGATGGGCCGGACAAATAGAGTTACTCTATACTGGTAAAAAGCATGTTCTTTGAGCCAAGACCATAATATAGGGTAAAAGAGGTATAACCCTACAAAATATGGAAGGTATGAGGGCAAGAAACAATTAATAAATGGGCCAGACTGTATGACGACTATAAAAATATCAAGATAAGACAGATCTTTGAACCAACGCTTTCAAGGAGTAAATCAAAATCGGATTTGCTTTTTTACAAGCATTTAAATATCTTAATAAACAGTCAGTGTGAGCCCCAAGAAGCTGGTTATAACACAGGATAAACACAGAATAAACGTTTCAGATTCTGTATGTATCGTGGAAACGTACCAACTCTCTATGGTCCCGACAAATTGGTCCTTGAATCTTGGGGCTGAGATTCAAATAATGTCTGGACTAGAGTGTGTAGTATCTATTAGCCAATATAGTCCACATATCTTGGGTTTAAGACTTTACATCCTCCCTCAGCTGTTCCTTCCATTCTCCTTCCTCCCATATGGAATTTTATATTTGAAGAACAATCTTTCTCTCAAAGGTTTTTACTTAGAAAGATAAGTATTTCACGTTCATCAATTATCTTGTTAGAAGATTTGAATCCTCTTGTTTCCCCAAATTGAAGTTGAAACAATTTCTATGGTTATTTCTCGTATTGATCTTCACCAAGGTGAGTTTTTGTATATCCATGTTAGAGAAACACTTTAACTACATACATGTGCTGTCACCTTGTTGTCATTCACATCAGACTTACATGTTTAGGCTACCTGTCAACTGTCGTAAATCTTCTTTAATAGATTTTTGTCTTCTTCTGATGATATCAATGTCCTATCTCAGCACTAACACGATCTCGAATAGGGGGTAGTGCATCTCCTAATTGAAAGGGAAGATCTGTCTCCAAGTCACTTAAAACTGCATTATGCAGCACACTATTAGATCTGACAGCATACCAAGTAGAATCATTATATCACCTGGTAAATTAAGACGATGACTGTTGTCATAATGCCGGACAAGAGGACACATAGTAGCATGCCGATTAGTGAATTGTAAAAAGGTTTTATGCGCTCATGCAATACGTGGGAAAGCACCTATTATGGGATATGGACCGGAGATATGGCATAGTAGTTCTTACAAGACAATAGAATCGCCAGCAGTTGTTAACTCAGTCGATGGTGTGATGATTCAAATTCAAAGTTGATTCGCAAGTCTTTCAACTCAATTGAAATGTGTGTGGTTGTCGGTTTACAAACTGTCAAATTTAAGAACTTTTAGTAAATAAATATTCATTGTGAAATCGTCTGAGGGCGGTGCACACAGTTGTCAAACTTTATGCCCAAAATTGCACTTGTATGGGACATGGTGAGGTCTCATTTAATTTTGCTGAAACGTCAATACACAGATGTGTTTTTGGGTGGATTTTAGCTTGGGGGAGCGAATCTGTCTAACGACCCAAAGTTTACTGTATAATTAAGCTCGCTTATGACCGCCCGCGCCACTTTAATGACATCCTTAACCGAAACCCAAATTTAGTCAAAAAAATGTCACTCGTGTGATAAATATGATTTTAAGCATCAAATAAGAATTTCAGTATTTTACTTTTGTTGTTTTGGCCGTCTTAGTTAAGTTTGATACATATGTAGCTAGTTTGTATCATAGAGAAATATTAAAGATAGACTAAATAAAGTGTATGTACGATAAGGATCACTATAGTCGAGTCGATGGAGCCATGTCCGCCCGTGTATCACCAGTTTTTGGGGTCCTAAATATTAAGGCAGATCGATAATGAGTGCATGTGAGGTCTTTGGGAAAGTAAACAATGCTAGGGTAAAAAAATTCATAATTCGCCCAGTACCACGCCCACTTTTGAAATAAAATTGTTTTGGAGTTAATTTCATAAAAAAATTATATAGAAATTTAGGCAAGTTTTTTGTCGACAAGGCTATATATGTCTGTGTATAGGAAAGGGGTATAGTATTACACGACCCGCTCCAGGTGGAGTGTAGCATTTACCCCAGTAGTAATAAGTAACGTTTATGAAATCAACACAATCTTAAAATGTTTAAATTTTAGCATGCATACATTTTATGTGCAAAATGTTAGGAACTAATTTTGTTTTATGGGCTTTTTTTACGGCATGGGGAGTAGGGGAGAATTAATTTTTGTTCCTTCTTATCAAGCATATATTAAATTTTAAAGAATTTCGCTCTCTGTTTTTGAAAATTTGACAAACATTTAAAGCCCCTGTTATGAATAAACTCATCAAAACACACTAAGAAGTAGAATTATATATTATCTATGGTTCTATGGTTGACACTCTGTATTCGCATTCGTTAAGTGTAATCTACTGAGCTGTAATTTTATCGCATTTACGAGGATGTATGCATTTCACTAGAAAAACCAAATTCGTAAAAACAAACTATACTCTGACCTCATTTGTAGAACTCGCTAATGTTCATAATTCAGAAGAATTATTATAATAGTCTTGCTTGCAGCAGCTTGAAATTAAAATCCCACAATCATTCATACAGACCATGAAACCGAATTAACTTTTCCACACACCATTCAGAATGGAAGTATGAAATCATAATTTTATTTTTTTATCAACATTTTCATTTCCGTTGTAAAGGCGAACGATAGTCCTCTACATTATGAGCTCCGCCTTGTGGGTTCATGATGTTATCAAAAGCAACATTCATTTATAAAAAAAAAAAGACGGATAAGAACTAAACGACATCCACTAGCTATCTGTAGAATGAATAAAACTAAAACGAAAGAATTTTGTGTCGTTTCTTAGCGACCAAATGAATGACATCAACTAAGTCAAATGAGATTCAATTAAAAATATATTCACCACTTCAATTGGCTTGCATTATGAACTCAAATCACTTGAGTAAATCAAAATGTTTGGGATGGTCATATTAACTAGTATGTGTGATGTGTTTTGACAGCCTTTAATTTAAGAAAAAAATATAGTTTGGACACGCTATTAATTTGTTCAAATATTTGTGGATACTAGAAGCAAAGAAGAACTGTCAAGGTTAGGCATTATTTAAGATCGTTCTGTGTAAAATGGTTGCACTCATACAACCGAGAGTTCGAAAGCATTGCCATGTTGACCTCATCCGAGCTTTCTAAATGTGCCAAAATAGTTACCTCTGACTCCGACGTGTTCATCAGTGTGGATGTTTATAGCATACTCATAAAACTCTGGCTATTCTTCTTCTATGAATTGCAGATCCAACGAGATGGGCTGGTGAAGTTATTCTCAGTTCAGAAGAACGGATTTAATTTGAAAGAATTCTCTTGACAAAGAAACTGAACAGGCTAGATCTGAAGATCGAACCTCACCAGCACCAGCTATCCAAAAAGTCAAGGCATTTTCTTGATCAACTTGGGTATGGGTAACCACCTCCTCTTAACTGATAAATGGCTCTTTTCCTGTAGGCGGAAATAGACGTCTCTACTCAGTTGAACAAGAGCGTTGTATGACTGTATATTCCGGCTCAGACATCAAGGCAGAACGGCTAATTTTTATCTGCCTATTTACTTGGACTCAAACAAGGTGACGCGCTATCATGCGATCTCTTTAATATAGTACTTGAGAGAATAGTACGAAACTCACATGTCTACACCGGAGGTACAATCTTTTTCAAGACTGTACAACTACTCCGTTACGCTGATGACATAATCGGAAGAACTCAGCGGGCCGCTAGTGGGGCATCAAAGGAGCAAGGATGGCCTTAGCGGTAGATGAAAGCAAGACGAAATATATGCTGTCTACAAAAAAGGACACTCAACATCGACGTCTTGGACAGAATGCCACAATAGACAGATATAATTTCGAGGTAGTAAAGGACTTTGTCTACCAAGGCACTATGTTGAGCACAGCGAACGACACCAGTGGCGAAATCAAACGAAGAATCACTTTTGTCAATCGGTGTTTCTATGGGCTAAGAAGGCAATTGAGTAACAAAGCCCTATCTCGAACTACTAAGGTAACTCTACACCAATCATCCCAGTCCTGCTGTATGGCGCAGAGGCATGGACTTTGACAAAATCGGATTAGGATGCCCTTGGTTATTTTGTGAGCAATGTTCTTCGTGTGGTCTTTGGTCCCATCTGCATAGACCGTGAGTGTCGAAGAAGATATAACGCAAACTATACGGCCTAAACAAGAACATCGACTTGGTCAGAAGAGTTCGCATGCAGCGGCTAAGAGGGCGGGGTCATGTAGAGCGGATAGAGCCCAACGATCCATCGAAGAATGTCTTCGAAACCACTCCGGATGGATGGCGCAGTAGAGGAAGACCTCGCGGTAGGTGGCGCAAACAAGTGGAGGAGGACCTCAGCCAGCTTGGCGTGCGCAACTGGAGGGAGCTGGGTCGTAACCGGGCTGGCTGGAAAAGTTTCTTGGTTGAGACCCAGGTCCAATCCGGACTGTAGCGCCATTTGAGTAAGTAAGTAGTAATTACTTGTTGAATGCATTGAATTTTAAGGGGAACAAATCCAAAAGTGGACTGATGGAAAAAGGTTCTTAGAAAAAGCCTTTTTTTTTCTACAAAGAACAGCCGTCGACCAATATTCTGGCAAATAACGTTATCCAAGGAGCCAAAATGTTGAATGTCATCCATCATCTAGTATTAGCCATTGACAACGCTTCAGTGAAGACCCTGAACACCCTAAATGGTAAAAAGATTTAGCTGATCCTAAAGACTACCGATAAAGTTTCAACGTCTGGTCACGGTAGCTTAAATAGATTGGATACATTCTTGCTTCTCTGCGAGGCAGGCACTGGGTATGCTGGTTCAAGTAACAGGGGTATTTTGTAAGCAGGCTTAACGCTGATGATAGGCAGAGCTTCTTACGCTATACAACACTTCAGAGCTAACCTCATTGTCAAGACACATTTTGTGAAATGAATCTCCGCTTCGAAGGTTAGAAGCAGTTTGTGCTCCACTAAATTCTAGAGAATAGAAGAACACCATGACAAGGGCACTTAATTCCGAACTAAACGACTCTAAATAGGGCAATGTGTACTCGAGGTAGTGCCTCAAATCGTTATGCTTTTGAGTTCCTAACAACCTCAATCCTGCGCCGAGATATTATTCGATTTCCATTCTATTATTTTTGTCTCAAAATATGATAATTACTTAGTCACCACTTCACTGCCTAGAATTGGCACACCTTATGTCATAGACAATCATACTCGTAGTGCAAACTCACTTAAGAGCAACAACTACAAAACCCTCGATTCGTTTGGGCGTAGCTCTTCGTAATTGCAATTTGAAAGCATAATGAATAGTTTAAATATACTGCACAAATATTGACTCTAAAGCTACACATATGTGTTGGTCGTTATCGTATTCAATTCTTCATACTCGTTGTACAAATTTAGATACCAAAATCGTCTTACCTCACGCAATGTGTTCATACCAGACAAACGGAGGGGCAATGAGATCACTCCGGAGGAACATAGACTCCACCAACACGATCGCTTACTTTTTAACGATTTTTCGTGTTTTATTTTCTTGCTCCACAGTTCGTTTGTATTTAGTTCCAAAATAGAATTTCATCTAATACCATCGAGTATAGCATAAGGAAGGCAATTATGTAGTACATACTCCGTACTGCATATGGTCTTGTTGTGGTTCTGAAAATACGCTACCCAATTTTTAATTGCCTTTCCATTTAAATGACATAACCCCATCAAATGAGCAGTATCATGATAAATATCTTATTTGTTGGGCAAACAGTTTAATGCTAACAATTGAATTAGTCAACCAATGCGTGAAGATACACTTAAACAAATATTCTTGTTAATTTTTCAATTAAATTTTTTCATGCTGATATCTTTATCAATTTAGTTCCTCTTCAATTTCTTATCTGTAAATTTTTTAAACATCTCATTTTATGTTTAGGTCGTTAACTTATGTTGCTTTCGAAGAGTTTGGAAAAAGACTTCGTAACTCAGGGCTGTGATGGAGATAATATTTGACTTTGTTGACCCTTTGTGCCCATTATGGCGGAAGGAAACTGATTAAAAATGTTCCGCTATGGTAAGTCTTAATTTTAACATGAGTATTTATGTTATATTAGAACAATTCTTTGTTTTTAAACAATTGTTTTGAACCTACTGGAACATGTTTCAGTTGCTATTCGTCGGATAAGGAAGTATTAACATGCTAACAAATTTCTTAACTTCATGAAATATAATATGCACACTTTAAATGGAATGATGAGGCCTTATCAAGTTCAAGAAAAAGAATCAATCGTACTTGAGCAGTTTTTTCCAGTACTTCCAAGTACTTGAGCAATAACTTCAAGTACTTGATTAGTTCTTCGATTCGCTTGGGCTAGAAAGTACTGTTCAAGTACTTGAAAATAAGTACTGGTCAAGTACTTAGAAGTACCACTACCTAGTACTTGTACTTGAGAGGACTAAAGTCTTGCAATACTTAATTACTTTACAGGTCTGATTTAAATCAGATCTACCTGAGGTAGATTCGTACAAGGGAGGGATGCTTTGGGACGCACATGTTTTGACACGACGACAACAATTCAAGCCCCTGAACATACCCAGGAGATATTTGAATAAATAGGGTATCAGAACACAAATGAATGCCAGCTGCAGATAGCTGGAATGAAATTCAATCACTTCAAAGTGACATTAAGGCAGTCTTCAAAGTGACCTCAAAGATGTCAACTGCTGATGCGGTAAATTCTGTTAAAGATCATTAAAATGAGGTGCATGAAAATCTTTTTGACACGCGTGTCGTTCAATTTTTCACCTTTACTTGACAGCTGTCAAGAAATAATAAAATTAGTTTTAGATTATATAAATTGTTATTTCAGTGTACAGAATTGCACACTTCTAGTTTAAGGCTTAGTAGAAGAACAAAAATCTGATTGCATATGCATGGATGAATATGGTTCATCTGTAGAGAATGGATTACTGAGAATGATCACTTAGTGAAAAATACTTCAGATATTTATATTAGTAATCATTACAAAATTTTGCTTTTTTGCCTTTTAAAACTCTTCTAATTCATATTATTGAACCTGCTTCGCACGTGCGATCGATTGCATACATCACATCCCCATCATATGTACATACATATGTGTATCTGAATTCGATTTTTCGACTACAGCATGAACCATTGTATAAATATATTTTTTTAATTATCACGTAAGTCACTTTGTCAATTTCACCGGTTTTTTGTTTATCTTCAAACTTCAGACATATTTGAAAAGAGGTTCATAAAAAAAGATATGTGGCCAATATCTGTGTATCTAAAATAAACATTTCCAAAAAAATATTCATCCAAACATTTGTTGTTTATCTTCCATTCGAGGTATCCCACATGCTAAATGCCACATGCTCATCATTTGGTGATCTCATGCATTTTAGTGATATCTTGTATATCTAACTATCTGAAACTGTCTGCTGAAAAGAAGATACATAAAAAAAAAAGACATAAAATTCGTAAACACAAACGGAACGAATGAGAGAAGCTATTCCATTCGTGCTAAATCGTCCCATTGCAATCGGAAATTGTCTGATCCAGCACATTCATCGTCCAGACAAAATAGACAGAAAAAAAATAACAACACAACACGCAAAACGTATCCGTAAGGTACGAGTAAAACTGTCAGTAAAATGCACAGCACAGGGCATTCTGAGCTAATTGAGGAGACCTAAGCGAAATGGAAACACTTTACAAAGCGAAACACGAAACAAACAAAAGATCTGCAGGGATCCTTGTATACAAACACAACACATGATGATCTCTAGACTTTCCGTGGGAAGATAACAACAAAAACCTTAAGAAGAAAAATTCCTAAAAACTGACCGATCAGCTCTTTTCTTGTTGGTTTTTTGTTACTTATTTTTTACTCCATTTACACATTTTGAGAAGGAAATACGAACTCCATCAAAAGGAATCAAGAGAAGACAAAAAAAAGAATAACTTACCTGTCCGAAATCGATGGTTAAATTAACCTCGTTGTATTTCATGCCCCTGGACAGAGGTGGACTCTGCCACCATGCTTCTGTACCGTCGATGGCAAACTCAGGTGCATGGTTCTTTTCGGGATGATTAGGATCACACACGTCACAGACCTGAGGGAGGAAAATTAAAAATGTATTAAAAGAGTTTAAGATTTAACAAAAAAGTTGAATTGGGAAATAATTATGATCTTCAGACTAAAAAATATATTTTACATGTAAAGGGTGATTCATTTAGAGGTACTTTTTTGCCTACGGTTTTTTTCAGACAGATGGCGGATGAGTCGTGTTAACTGTCATTGTATTTTTGTTCAGTTTTGTTTGGCATTCTATTGTGGATGTCTAGCATAATGTCTTCAAATTATTCATATACATCAGAGTTCTTGTGAACTTATAACACATCATGAACATAATCGGCCTACCGAACGCACAATTCGCTATAAAAAAGTTTGAAATCAAATTTAGACCCAAATAAATTGAATAGCTTCCATTACATTCAGACAAAACAGCGGACTAATTGCTGCCTCAAATGATCTCCAGAACCGATACAGAGCTACTTGCCGCAAAGCACGTGAAACCATGGCTTTATTGTGAGAATAATTCGCACTTCCTTTGGACGTGTGATCAAAAATTGGAACTTTAGATCATAATTTAGGTTAGCAAAGTCCTAACCAAAGTTACAGCCATCATTTGAAAAAAAGTAGTCTTAGAAAAATAAATGTCAGGAATAGTGCTTTTGTTTGGTAACAGATAACTCCATAGAATTGATTGCTTTTACCCCTTAAAAGAATTGTTCAATATTAGATCCGTTCGCGTGCTTTCTGCATTAAAATTCGTTGTTTTGCAAATTTCAAAGAGAGAGGTAGAATGTTGACTTATTTTTAAAAGAGCTATACTCCCCTTTTTAAAAAAAAATGTTTGCTGTTTAAATAAAGAATACACTTTTGAATTCCTTACGAAAAATAGCAAACTCCATTCAAATAGCTGTCACAACTATTTTGACAGTAGCTTATTCTGTCAACCCCATTTTGTAGTATATTTTCAGGAGCTCGGCCAATGCTATGCCTTGTGTCTGAATTGTAAATAAAATTTGTCTTTTACAGCACCCACAAAAGAAATTCTAATAAGGTTACATCGGGAACCGTGGTGGTCAATCGACCAAACTAGATTCATGCTTGGCTTGTGCAGCCAATTTTTAACTCCGAATGACTAATTGAGGCTATCATTTTTAAGCACGTATCAAACACCCTTAGAGTGTTATACAGGAATAAAGCGATATGAAAAATTTTGGTGTAGTGGTACTTGAAACTCAGATGACAAGTTTCAGTATTTACTCCCCATGGGGGTGTATAAATTAACTGGGAAGAGTTGTATGTGAATTTTTAACTCATTTGTATTTCACAGTATTTTTCGCGGGTTCGTCGAAGTATATACGCCTTGAAGGAATTATGTCTATAATTTTGTTATGTAAACTGATCGAGAGTTGGAATTTGAACAAAAAAAACATTTCCTTCAATTACCGAATACACTGCAATTGTTTTTAAATTGGAGTAAAATATTTAAGAATATAGAAGTCCAAAGAGCAGGAAACACTCATTTTGACACCTAATTGTTCTCCAACACTAATTCCTTAAATAGTTTATATTATACTTTAAGGAAAATGGCGCTATTTTTTTAAAAATCACACCCGCTACTAAGATGAAACCAGAAGCAGTTTAAAAAAAATAGGGTAAGTGCGAGGAGGGCCTCGTGCAATAGTGTTCCGGACATTTTATATTGTCATTAAATAGAAGGCAATTTATTCATATCCTGCATAGGTACACCTAATACTGGTTTTGATATGAATAATGTAATGTCTTGTACGTAGGTATGTCCTAGTAATACTGAGCTGAGATTCCAGTCCATTTTAACTTACACTTTCAATATAAAACATGGCGTACCAAGCTTTTGGATAAAAATTAATGTAACGGTACTTTGCTTGTTAAATGGTTTAAGTAAAGCAAAACACTAGCAATACTTGACGAAGGCGAAGGAATACAGCATTTAGAGTTTTAAAAATTAAAAAAAAAAAAATTTTTTGAAAAAAAAGCAAAATTAAAAAAAAAAATAGTTTTTTAAACTTATTTAGTTTTCAAAAGCAGCATAGAGCTAACATATACGATCCATTCGTGCAAATGACTCAGTTTTTGAAAAATCGAAATCGAATGCAGTAGCAGCAAGAGAAGAGCTTATAGGGAAGTCCATGCGCTCTTCTAAAATCTGTAACTCGGGAACTACTTAGCGGATTTAGATGACACTTAAAACTTAAGCAAACCGTAGTATCAAAATGATATGCTGTAAAAATTATTTGGATAACATGAAAACTGGGGGAGATGCAGTGGGGTAACTAGATGCCCCATTTTTTTAATTTTTCTCGGAAAATATATAAAATACAGGAATTTTTGTATTGTTTTTACAATCTACACTAAATTCTACGTATCTCCAATTTTTTTCATATTTTTACCATTTATGGTCTGGCCGCTAGGGGGGGGGGGGGGACATTTTTCAAATGTTTGGCGAGCTTTTTTGTTCAACAAATTTTGCCAGAAAGAAATATTTCTTACATATATGGAGCCCTTGCAAAATTCTCTTTAATTTGATATGCCACATGATGGGGAACAAAATAATTTTTTTTTGCCCTTCATACAAGGTGCCCAAAAAAGGGCTCCCAAAATGAATTTCATTGCCGCCATCTTGTGCAGGCTTCCACATAATGTATACATAGCGAAAGTTTCAGCTCTCTATGTCTAACGGTTCAAAAGTTACAGGGGTGTGACAGACTGACGGACAGACGGACAGACGGACAGACAGACACCGTATCAAACCCATAAGTGTTCCGGACCTTGAAAGGTAAGACGGAATAAATAATTATCAAGGATCATAAGATTATAAACTAGCAGGGCTATTGCGGCATACATCTTGATCTTCAAGAACAGATCTTTTTAAAAACTCATCTCTGGTGGTATAGAATTCCATAAAATTCGTAGTGAAATCATTTAAAGTCCCTAAATTAGAGTTGATTCCAGTTTAGTTTTATTTTATTTGAAATTGCGCAGTTATATCTTTTCGAGCCTGTATTATTTTGGCCGGCAATAAGTTTTAAAATATGATATCTTCTTTCCGCCAGCATCCGCATGACTTCAATGATATACTGGTTCAGCAAAAATACACAATATTGTGGCAAAAAAAATCGAGTTATTAAAAAACCAATTAAATGAGAATATTTAAAGGCAGGCAAGCTAAGGCTTCGTTGAGAATACTTTTATTTCTTTAGAAGAAGAAGAAGAAGAAGAACTTTTTCTGAGATACATATGTAGGTCTACATTCCTGTATTGCCTGAATGCCATGTAATTGACGAATGCTGGTGTTTTGTAGTAGATACAGATTGAGAACGAGACTCCTCGAGTTACATTATAGCTGGAACTATTTCGAATAGCTTACAAAATACAATTAAAGAAGTATTTTTCTGTCTAAAATAACATTTTTTAAATTTTGCTCAGTATTATAGGGAGTGGCTGCCAATTCGGAGCTGACCTATCATTTTCTTTATGATAATGGGAGTACTCTGAGTAAACCGTGGTATACCATCTTATAGCTACAGCAAAAATTCTGAATTTGTCTTGAATTGTGACCCAACAGAGAAGAGATATGAAGTTTTGGACCAGCCGTTTAGGCTGCAGTCTTGCGTAGGTATGTAGGTACATCGAATTAATATTCGTAGTTATTTTGAGTTAAATTTTTTTCATTTTCCACGAAAACAATATTTGCCCTATATTTTAGTCATGATGAGTCCCAAAATCTTTATCTAGATCTACACTTTAATATAAGCTAAACTTAACAATTTTAAGGACATTTACGCTGAACTACATGTACATATAGGTATAAACCGCTAACTATTTAGGCCTTGGAAGCCAATATTTATCGCGTTATTGGTGAGTTAGACCTCGAGAGATTGCCGCAAAGTTTGGGCCGAATGCCTTATGAAGTATTTTAAGTACATATGTTGCCATAAATGATCCAACAATTCATCCAATTTCTGTCTTCTTATAAACCCTTTACTCTCAATAAATTTATGCAATCTCATCCTATTTTAAACTAACTAAATAAATGTATGCAACAAAAGTTTTAAAAATCTTACAAAAAATCAAACATATTTTTTCAAAAACCAAAACCTCTCCGTGTATTCACAATAATTTACAACTCTAGCCGAAAATAGATAAAAAAGAAAAACACACATTTCACTTCATCCGAAGCGAATAGATAAAAAAGAACAAACAAAATGGTTTCATTCACATCTGTTTAGCATTCTACATATGAATACATACAGTTTTTCTATTAGTATGCAATTCAAACACAATTTTGAATATGATTAGCTTACCTGTCCCTGGATAACAGAGTAATCGAGATTATGATCGTTCTCTGTATTTGCACCGACCAGCTTACAATACAGCTCAGGACCATCAAAGTCTTGACCACAAGTTGCTGTGGCATAAATCTTTCTTCCTGTGGCCAAATTAAAATATGGTGGAGTTAGTTCGGAATTCACTAGCACCGCTAGACTGCATACTAGCAGGCCTAGTAGACCCAATGGGCGGAACCCCATCTTAATGGGGGGGAGGGGGATTCTTTTAAACAAAATTTATTATTTTTTCTTCAACTTTTTTCATAAATGATTATTTTTTTTTTTTTAATTAACTTTTTTCACTTCTCCACCAATTTTTTTTTTTTTTTTTTTTTCACTACTATCACTTTTTTTTAATCCCGATCTTTTGGGCCAATCCAACCGCACTGGACGGCTCTTTTTTCACAACTGAAGTGGATTCTATGAAATTTTCGTCAGCTCGACCCCGAATGAATCTAATTGTGAGTTGTTGTTTTATTTTTATTATAACCCCCATCCAGCAAGACACACTATCTGTTCGTACGACGACGTCGACGGCCAAAGATCCGGAGAGCTGCTATCGCTTGCTACCCATGTCAAATAAGAACGAAGACGAGAAAAAAAAATACAAAACGAAGAACTTATCTCGGGATGAAGTAACACACAGCAGCAGTGTTCGGACTTTACTGCAATTGCAGTAGATCTACTGCGATTTTGAAAAATATTTACAATCTGCTGCGCCACTGCGCTTGACTTGAAATCTACTGCGATTTTTGAATGTGCAAACGGTTGAAAATTTGATGTTTTCTAGATGAAAAACGTAACACAATCTAGAAAAAACGTAAATTTATTGATGGAAAATTTTTTTTAAGAACTGAATTTAACTGAAAATTAATCAGTTACTAAAAATTTTATAAAAAAATTATTTCGTGCAAAGATTTGTAATTAAATTTACTTTAAACTGTGCAATTTAAGTTTGTTTTAACCTTATTTTATCGTAAAAAATATATGTGTATAAATCTAAACCCCATTATTGTTGTATTTTTTGCAACGAAAACAAATCTGCTGCGGAAAATACGGATCTGCTGCACTTTCTGTAAGAATCTACTGCTAAATTTTATTATTGAAGTCCGAACCCTGCACAGCAGCGAAAAGGGAACGAGCGACGGAAAAAGAAAATACAAAAATCAGGGAAACCTAACAATTGCCGGCATTTATCACTCTCATTCCTCCGGCTTCGTTGAAACTGTTCTCTCAAGGGTCCACCACACCCGCACTGATCGATGCACTCAGATGGTAACACTACCACTTAGAAAGTACCGCCGCCCATGCGTCAACATGTGTGATCATATTGGTGGCCTACTGATCCAGCTGATTTTTTGTTATTCGCTTTTGTATCTTCTTCCTTTGCTGTTGCCACTTCGTGAGATACGCAAGGTAAGTGTTTTGATTAGATGGTAGGCGCTTTGCGAAGAAACGAAAGAGTTTGCCGTAAATTCATTCAGTCATGTATCCGTTTCTCTCTTTTTGCTTTCTTTTCATTCTCTTTGCTTGTTTTGCTTTGGCTTTGGATTTTGTTTATATATTTTGAAGTGCAGCGCACGACCAGACGTTGAGTAAACGATCGTATGCATATTATCTGGAACGGATCGTTTTGGATAGATCAGATGGATTGTGTTAGAAAATGATGTCGGTGTTGGTGGTGGTGCTGGTTTGCGGGGGTTTTGAGAGTAGCTAGGTCAGATTACAGGGTTGCCAAGTTGAATGGAATTATTTTGAGTATTAAAAGATCATTGTTGACATATCATGTGATATTGGTATCAATACTTTTATTTCTAATTCTTATTATGTTACTAAATACTCGTAGAATTACGTGTAATCATATTTTGAAGGCATCGGCACCTTAATTCGGCTTGCGTGTCAACAAAAAATACTGGATGCGATTGCAAACAAACGTTTCTTTAAATCAGATTGGAAGTAATGTTACAAGTGTAACATATGAACACAGTTGTCTTGTTTAAGAGAGATTTTCCAGTTAAACAATTACCAAGACTCTATATGATGGATCCACGCGTCATGTTTTGCACCGAGAAAGTCAAAGCCCAAAACGGGGTTCAGCAAGGCTGTATTTTATCGCCAATATTGTTTTTATTGGTGATAGGCGATGTTCTTAATGCTGCTCTACCGACGGAAACTCCCACATCCAAAACCAAAGAACTCAAATACGCTGAAGATGTATGCCTACTCTGTGACAAAATAATGACCATTTACAACATTAGGGAGAATGTGGAGATGAATTGGCAAGGATGAAATCTGAACAGCCCTACAATAGAGGGTACCTTAGGGTAATTTAGGTAAGGTAGGCAAGATGATGGGAAGAAAAGACTCTGCGACGCTCAAATCATTGCTGATCCATTGTATTAGCCACAATATTTACCAACGAATTTATGTCTGGGATGCTGAAGTCCAACACAATTGCAAAGAATGTGAGTGGTATTCCCTAAAACTCCCTGATACCTACGAGAATGAAAAAAGATCATCGGTCCTTTCATATAAATGTCTCAGCCCTTGGTCTGTCGAAAGGCAGCCATCGTTTTTTTGTGATGTTAGAATATCCTTAACTTTGACTATATTGTGGTTATTTTTCCTGCTTCGAGCCTGAATACGCGAGGTAGGAAACTTAGAAAGAGACCAATTTGTTATGGAATAACTCTGGAAACATTTCTAGTTCAAGTTTTTCATTTGTTCCGGTGTCTATTTTCAATTCGTCAATATACATTGTACATATGTATTGCTTTTGTTTGGTATAAGCCCACATTCCATTCTTTTCTGCCAGGGTAGGCGATACAAAAAGAGAAGGGGGTGCCCTTTGTGGATACACTACCATAATAATTCTGAATGCCCTGTTTCCAGTTCTCTAAATGGCTAGTGTACGCTAGTCTTTGAACTGTCATTAAATAGGTGGTCTTCTTTAACGCTGGCTACCATGCAAAACTGGGTCCTATAACAGTCATGTTCATCCAGAGTATTATTTTAGGAGAAGGTCACCATGTCTTTCTAAAAATTTTGCAGAGAAAGGGCTTTCAATTCCATTCTATCTAATCATTCTACAGTTTAGTCTTCTTCGAGTTTAATTCCCTGATATTCCCTGCCAGATTTTATGAGGAATGAGCAAATAAAAAGTATATCGACCGAACGGATGAATTTTCCTTTTGTTCGTAACTAATACCATTTAAGTCTTCTGGGTATAGACAATGATTCAGAAGAATGATTCAGTCAAAAAAAAATTCTAAATTATTCGTACATAAACCCAACTAAACATTTTACATACTCTCTCTGATTTTGACTGTAACACGGAGTTCTCTAGATGAATTCAACTTCACTTTTCTATAAGTACCTACATATATGAATCTTATCTCCCTTTTCTCAAAATAAATTCTCTTGTCCCAAATAGTAATAGGTATGTCATTGACCCAGACAGACAGTGTTTTATTGCACGTATTTAAAAACCAAAACAGCCCCATCTATACGTCTATTATAAGAGCCGTCAGCATTTTATTCATTTTACGATCTCTATATAAATTTATGTGCAAGCACATTAGTTTTTTATACATTAGGCTGCCCAGCTATGCCTGGAGCTGAATGAAGCGAGAATGAAAAACAATTTAATTACGCTGCACTTAGCTTGGATAGAGTGGAGGAGTTCTCAACTTTTATATCAATTTTACTTGCACATTCAACAATCTAAGTATTGGATTTGTGCAAATTTTCAAACATGAAATTTTATAACCTGACATCGAGCAGACTTTCGAGGCATCTAAGGAACACTTATATCTCATACAGGTATAGGACTTTGATTTCCAAATTCAAGTACATACTGTACCCATTAGGGGTATATACTGGCACCACTTAGTATGATTCTTCTCCAGTACTTCGTGCAGCATTGAAAGTATGCAATCTTACAATTTGTTAAACTACGACAGGAATGCAGAGTGAAGCTCAAAATAAGCACAGCTAAAGTACAAGCACTAAGCAAGTACTCGTACTCAACAACATTGCCGGACAGTAAGTCAAAAAAGTTGACAATTCCATACTTTTAAGTATGATCTCGGCTGACAGCGGTACCGACCTGCATGTGTGCCGCAGAATTAAGAAGCTTGCAACTGAGTTCGGAATGTTATCCAAAATCTAAAGAAGCAATATCATGACCTAGAACCAGGCTGACACTTTTTCGCTTCAAAGTATAATATAGAATGAGTACTGCTTTGTTAGTGCAGAATTAGAAAGTGGGTAAGACAACTCCATTGCATTTTGCAAGACCCTAAACAGATGGCGCATAAGCCCGAGGGTTAAAGGACTTAAGTATGTAAGTAATAATGATCCTGGTTCTCATAGAAAATGTGCACAATAATTGACATAGGGTTCTTATATTTGGCTGGTGACTTAGGAACATTTTCTTTCATCTGTTACAAAATTTGTTACTCTCCCTTCAAAGCTGAATTACAAGTTAAATCCTCTTTATATGCCTTCTTTAGCGCCTTGCAAGACTTCATCTTGATCAGCTGCAAAACTCCAAGAAGGCATGCCAAAACGTTCAAAAATGTCAAAACCGCTTTATGTCTTTCTAGCCATCTTGTTTTGCCTGAGTAAGCAGAAATAATGCAGTTGGTATCTAATTGCTAGTGTCTTATCAACTGGCCTGTTTTATCTGAATCGTGACTGGGGAAGTCCGTGTCCCTGTGTCCCTGTGCCTCCTCTGTATCCGTCCTTAACTGTACACTATTCAATGCAAACCAGACCATATCCAATACATCCTCATACACACAGCCATAGCAGTCGTAGCGTAGTCCAATAATTGTCATTATTTCCGTGGGCCTTATACACTATTTTATATATAACCCCCATGAGTTCACTCACAGTGACTAAATCTTCTGAATAGAAGCAGCAGCTGTGTTTGAGCGCTGAACATCTCAAAGATCTAAAACACAACGGGAACTCATTCGCAACCAGCAAACAAAGCACTGTCTGTGAAACCCCCCAAAAACACATGCAACTAGATTTTTTGGCTTTAAGCTAGTTTGTACCGATGTACCGATTTTAACAAATTCGTTCTAATGTTATTCTTTTCAAATTTTACTTTCATAAATAGAAATACATTTTTCAGCTTGTACTTACCTGAATATAATGTTCGTTATACTAATGTATCTTATCAAAGAGATGAATGAATTCTATTTTCAGTAATGGTAGTACAGACTCGATAACTAGTTTTATTTATTCAAATTTTTTTATATAATTTTGGCAAGTTAAACTGGTAGCCTATCTTAATCAACGTCAGCACCTTGGAAGACAGAAATATTTTCGTCTAAAACTCTGTCTACCTCTAAATGATGCCATCAAAATAATATGATTAATTTCCAGCTGAAGAGTAGCTCCCTCGTGTTATTTTTTTTTTGTTTTTATTTAATTAACTCCGCGCAGTTAGCATAAATATGTAGAATATCAATTGATTTTCAAACTCTCGAGTTAATGGATTCATCCACCTGACTTAAGCCGTCAGCACTTTACCAGCTTGGCAAATACTCGAAATCCCTGTTCTAAGACAACACGACCAAAATAACTCAAACTTTAAGCAAACAAAAACAAAACACTAATTGGCAAGAAATCTTAAAGTCAAATCTATATTTAGATACAATCTTATCATAAGGAAACGTAATAAATATGTACATCTTAGCCACTAGAGATTACAAATACGCCGATACAAGATTACGATCATCCTCTGTGCAGAGTACTATTTCGGTTGACTTGCAATACTCCGGATCGACTGGTTTAAAATCTACGAGTACAAACAAATAAAAATTATATCCACCAATTTTATTGAAATCATTCTCACTTTGATCGTTTCGGCAGTTGAAGAAATCCAAATCGCATGAATTAGTAAACGCCCGCAGGCATCTGCCATTCGAGGCACAATTCAAGGTGAAGTTCAACTCACACACCTCAGAGCACTGTTCCACGGGCAAGCAAAGAGTCCGATCAACCAGCAGAACCGCTAGCATCATGAAAGAGTTATATATAAAAAATTAATTTAATTAGATGAAATCCTGTTTTTTAACAAATTTTATATGTACCGGCTAAAATCCCCAAAAGTAACACTTTCATTTTATAAATACTATCACTTTTGAGCCAACAAAAAGTTCAAACGATCAGTTGATCGACCACAACGACAAATTATAAACAAAAAAGAATTTAAACGTTCCGACGAGTTGAAGGTGAATCGAGTAACAAAAACTTAAGTCAAAGATTTATTCGGCTTTTATAAGATATTCAACAGCTGATCACAGATGATCGACAATGGTGGCGGATGACACAATAAACAAATTCGCAATAAGCTTATAATTGAATTCAACTGAGAGAAGATGATAAACGTGGACCAGAATTGGTGATACCTTCTCTCGGTAGAGTCCCAACTGAAGACGTTGTGGAAACTCTACTAGTGTTGGATTTATAAACAATAATCCAAGGTCACATGATGGGGCTGACTTTCCACCTGTACGTTGGTATTTTGTGGGTGAAGTCACTTCGGCGCTAAGACGAAGAACGTAACGCGTGGTTAGTAAGAGATGGCAGTTTCTTGTTCGTTTTTACGGATGAATCTAAACACGATCAGAGAAAAAGTCTTGCATAGTTGTAGGCTGTGTTGCAAAGTGCACCTAAAAGTTGACTACATAATCTTATTGGCTTTTTGTTTTGACGGATGTGCAAATACTAACGAGGAAGGTCGTATAAATCTGTGCGGAATAGGATTGCTTAAATTGATCTTGTTAAGAAGGAATACGCTCTGGGCAGACAAGACATGAAACGTTAATATTTTCGAGTAAGGCAACCTTTTTGATGCGGATTGTGGCTTATATCATATACTACGCCTACTCAAGCAAGGCTATTATGCCTGTCATCACATCCTCGAAGCTGGTAGAACAGTTCAATTAAGAATTCTCCTCACTGGCTCAGATTTTCCGAATTTCTCTTCTTTGGGTGGCGGATGCGAGAAGGGGTTCTGCCCTTGATGGCTCCATTCCGGAGCTGGCACTGGGCGCCCTCAGAGAAAGAATCATTGCGCAATATTTTTCGAGAGGTCATATTAGATTCTGTGAGTTACGGAGCTGTCTCATATCTAGACAGATGTGGCGCAAAGACTAATTAAAGAGAATACAAGAACCACTAAACCAACCAAGTACCAACACAATTTCTTAAGGATGTTCTGGCTTAAAGGACCTGCAAACCACAATTGGATCGACTGTTCTAAACGCTCAACCGCCGTTGCATACGTCTAAACTTCTCTCTCAGTTTTCCTATATTTTTTGCGTATAGTGTGATCCCCTATTCCGCAGAAAGGTTCAGGTTCAGTAAAGGATTCTGCGGCTCCTTGTATTGCTAAGGCGTCCGCTTCTTCATTACCTTTGATCCCGACGAGTCCAGGGATTCAGTAGAGTGTGACCTTGTTGTTCCTGTCTAGTTGTGTGGTTGCTTAGTCCATACATTGTAGATTTATTGCTCTACTCCTTTTTGTTACTCAGCTTTATGCAAACGTTTTTCACAAAACTGAATTTCCTTAAACAGTCATCCCTGGGGACTTGACTCTTGAGAAGCACGTCATATTTCTCTCTTCCAATGTCTTCCTGAACCATCCGAACCAGGATTGTCCATTTTGCATGCTGCTCCACTATAAGGTGGAGCGGTATGAGTTCTAGAAGTACTACCATAGCTGCGGTTGGGCATGTTTACATGACTTCTCTATTGCAGAGGCACGCCAGTCTTTGCACTTTAGTGAGTGACTCCCTTGTTGTGATCAGACTGGTTCTCCTTCATCCAGTGCCGCCAAGAGAAATGGAAATGTTAAACGCGTTATCTTCTACTTCCGCACTATCGACACTCGATGTTATAAAACCGATACTATAATTAATATTAGATACTTTTAATTCTAAAATTTATTTTTTTCTTTATAGCAAATATAAATTTCCAAATATTTATTTGCATTGTACAATATATGCATAGTATCTTTTAATAAAAGCTTATAGACCGCCTTTTATCAATAAATTAATTGAATAAATATGAAATAAATAAAATCTAAACTAAGCAGGAAAATAGAATTCTATAAAAGCACGGTGTTTTGCCATCAACACTGCCAGAACGTCACTCATCATTAATTTATAAAAATAACAAAAATATTAAAATTTAACCAAGTCATTGGCTTTGTATGTAAGTCTAAAAGATTTTGTCAATTCATTCATCAATACTGATAGCCTCGATTTCAATGACGAATAATCTTGCTAGCAGGTGTCACTAATTTGATGAAATAGTTCATGCCATTTCGGATATAACAAATGTCCAATGCCCTGTCGGTTCTAAAATCTGTTTGGTCACATCAAATTTGTTTTTACCTATCCGCTGCATTAATTCATCTTCACGCACAAAAAGTTATTGCTAATAAACTAAATGAGGTTGAAAAAATAACCATAACATCTTTTATACTAAGAACCAGCGCAACTTGTATGCGTATACCCAGACAACCTGATCAGTTCATGTCATATGTATCTACGAGTATTTATCTACTAATGAATGGTCAAGCGAAAGAATTAATACAAATGATTGTTTTTGTTGCCGGAAGATTAGGTGTAGATATACAACCAATATGTTAATTTCTTAAATTTTTTTATCAACTTTGTGACAACCGAGCGTATAAATAGAGACGCACTTCTATTGCGAGCTCCCAGTACGGGTTTATAATATTTGTATCTTTTTTTCCCAAGTCATGATGAGAATTTCTATCCTAAGTTTTGGTATAAAATGACATTTTTTTCTAAACAAATAATATATCTAAATAGTGTTCTTCTTTAGTGGTTCTCGTGGTGTGTACTATGCACGTGATGAGTGACGACAATCCGACAAGAGCTCCATTTTGTAATCCAACTTGCCCATCGGAATTCGATTCGATTTGTGCGGCTAATGGTACCTGTTTGAAAGTTTTTAGCAACAAATGTCTCCTCGAGGCGTACAACTGCCGGGCGCATTTTGACATACGTGAGTTTATTATTTGTCAATGTCAAATCGAAGTGGAATAATTTATTTACAAGAATTTTAAATTTGTTTGTATCTCTTGCAGCCTTCAGAGAAGTCGACTTTAGCTATTGCAATGAACTGAAACATAAATTCTGTTTCTAAGATGGCTCTAAATATTTAAATTAAGGAATGTATATGTGATTAAAGCAGAGCGTTAAGAATCCATAATAAAAGTGTTATTGATATGTTTTAAGCTTTTTTTCAAAATTGCATGTGAATTTTCTTGAGTGATTTCTAAGTTCAATGAATACGGATATAAGTGTGCTTAACTATAAAAACAATGTGACCCCACATAAAAATCCCAAAGAAATTGATGTTATTTTTAAATATACTTACGTGAGTGCTGGAAGTGCTAAACAACACGTAGGCCGTTTTCGGAAACGTCATCTTCATCAAATTGCTTTTGCAAAATATTTCTAAACGCAAACTGCAAAGCCATTTGTTCTAAAAAAAAAAAAACATTAAAAATCCACTGCATTCGCAGCATGTTCTATAATGCAGTATTTACAAGGCAGATGTTCATATATGTACGTCATCTGCGCTGCAAAAAGACTAGTCAGAAAATGTCTGAATCAGATGAATATTCGTAGGATTTTCGATCCCGTAAACAGTTAAATATACGTAAAATTAATAACAATAAAAAAATAACTCCATCACCTACACCTACCCAAGTATTGGCCGAGTCGATGGAACCGTGGATCCGGGGAAATGTTAAACTTCCCATCAAAACATGACTGGGTCTTGAATCGTCTTTCGAGAAGGGAAAAAAATCGAAGAGGACTCTATGGAGTAATGTCTACCGAAACATCTACAATCCCGATAATATCATTTATTAAGCAGTTTTAACAATAGCTTATTTTTAATTGTTACCTAGTCTCTTTCGTCTACGTAAATTATTTTTATTGTTATTATTTGTATCTTCACTGAGATTTTTTACCAACATTTTTTCAATATATTTTGCAAGGGACTCCATTTTACTGTGTTTTAAAATGTCAAATGCGATTGTAAGAAAAAAAACGTTTGCAGTCTGACGTTCGCAACATTTATGTGCTGCGATGATCACAATTTGATGCAGATGACGTTTTCGAAAGGCCAAAGTTCAGTAATGTAGGCTATTAAATGAATTGCAATTAAGTGGCTTAACGCAATTAATTAAAATATGTAGTCAACAAGGGGCAAAAAGTCTATCCACTATTTATAAAGAAGCTTTCCAAAATTTTGAATAACCTTATTTGGGCTGTACGATCTTCACGCCTAAATCGAACAAGATCAAGATAACAAGATAACGCTCAAATAACAGCATAAAACCCAAACGATTAGGAATTACTTTTAAATAAGTAAAACACGACCCTGATTAACCTTGTTCCTTGAAGTCGAATAGGTCACAACGTGGGTTATCACATCTGATAGCTGTCAAACCCGCTAGAAAGTAGAAAGTAGCTCTACTCTGACGTTTAGGTCGAGTTTACGATATCTATGATCTGAAGGGTTAGGTAACCCTGAGGTAACTTTTTGGATTGCACCATAAGAGCCCATTGTTTCTACTCAATATGTCAAAGCAGTACGAATACACACATTAGTACATTAGTACTAAGCGACCATAATAGCTTTTGGCTTCAATTCGTTCAGTTTTCGGTCACTTTGGTCACTTCCGAAAGTGCGAATTTATTCGCTCTCACTTACGAAAATGCTGCAGTCATGTGGGGAAAATTCTGAAATGCATTCAATTTTAATTTTCAAAAACGCTAAATTAACCAGCGAAACTTTTTGACAGATGCTTCCGAACGCATACTCCCATTATGGTCTACTGATGGAAATGACTCCACTTAAGATTTTCGTTTACTTTTGCCTCCATACGAAGAGAGCGGTTTCATTCGCAAATTCCGTTCGGAGCCCTAAGGGTGGCTACATTGTGTGAACAAATATGACATATGCTCATGTTTCCCTACTGCAATTATGGGTGCGCTCCGATTTTGACAGCGTGGCAGTAGAATTTTCGTTCGATAAAGACACTAAGTAATTGGCGGAAGACCCGAAATTGTCAATTCAAAATCGACCAAACTAGCTAGACTTCTTTCCTTCCAATTTGTGTTTAAATAATGGCTTGTGTCGGAAGTTCACGAATTAAAATTAATGAACCTTATGAGATTAAGTAAATAAATGAAATTAAAACTACTCCCGCAATAATTAATATTCATAAACCAATGGACACCTTTTAGTTCAAATTTATTTACATTTATCTTAATAATTAATTAACTAAATCTTAGTAATAGTATTGTTATTGGACGTGATAGTATTATTGAGACAAGCGGTTGGTTGTAGATTTTTAAATCGAGGCACTACGCAGTATTCTTGATGAATTTGTTTATATTCTAAGGAAAAAGTACAATACAATTTTCGAGAAATGTGCAATTTAAATAATACTAACCTTCGTTGTTTTTACAATTGTAATAGAGCACTTGACATGGACTATCAAAAAGTTTTATACAAAATCCATTTGAGGTGCAAATTGGTACCGATTCGGCGGGACATGCTTCAGGACATTCAAATAGGATGTCATCTCTCGGATAGAATTCATCGGAAGGAAAAAATAATAATTCTGTACTGCACGAATTTACTACAAAAATGAGATAAAAATGGTTTTAGCTAATATTTACAAATGAAACAAATTTTTGCATACAAAATAAAAATATCAGATACACAAGCAACAATTTCATCGCACAGTGAACGGCAAAAAGTCTAAAAAAGTACTAAGCCAAGTCATGATGGTCGGGAGACGAATTTAGAAAACTAAAGCAAAACGAGTTTCCAAAATCTGGTTTTGCATGCATATAGTATGTCTCTAGATACAAAAAGACATCTGAAACTTTTTAATTATTTTTTGTTATTATTACATATATAGTTCGTATTTGATTTAAAATAATTAATTAATTTAATATATTTAAACCGGTTTAATAAAAAATACAACGCTATTGACCTTTGACTTTAAGTTTAAGTAAGTACATACATAAGTAATAAAATAAAATTTAAAATGACCTACATAGGTGGCAGAATTTAGAGCACTCATGAGCTTTTAGCTACAAAACAACTTTCTTAATAGATAGAATCTAATATAGTCCATATTGCTTTAAAAATTTGCTAAATGGTGCCACATAGAAGTAGTGCGACGTAGTTAGCGCGCTTCTAGGTCAGTTTAATCTTGTATGGGTGTAGGGCCAAGTCATGACAGCGGCAATATTTTCGGAAGATCTTGCGATTCTTTGACATACGGGTTTTGGCTGATTGTTCAACTACGTTGCGTATAGTCCTCTCTGTATTGCATATCTGGATCGCATAAAAGTTACTCATGTAACGTATGTAAGGTCATACATGTACATCATTTTCAATACATAAAATAATTCTTTAATAAAAACCAGTGAAAAAATGCTAAAATCCACTTGGAGTGGATCGTATGATACACTTTACCTATCTTATCAGTGGGCGGTGGAAAATGTATTCACAAAATTTTCTATTTTGCCCTATAAACTAATATTTTTAGTCGAAAATTTGTTTTTGAAGTAAACGCCCCTAAAAAGTGGGCGTGGCCATAAACAATGTGTAGACGATTTGTAGATTAAGTGGATATCTACATATTTGCTCAAGTAAGTTTTTTTGAGTTTCATATGAAAATAGTGAAAAAAAGTGATTTTTTTTAAAGTGGGCGGATTTTAAAAATGTTTACACTTGTATTGCTTACTTTTCCAAAAACCTCGTATACAAAATTTCATCAACCTAGCTCAAAATTTAAGGCCCAAAAACTGGTGACACACAGACGAACGGACGGACGGACGGACATAGCTCAATCGACTCGGCTAGTGATGCTGATCATTTATATATCTATATACTTTATTGGGTCTATCTGTAATATTTCTCTATGTTAAATTATTTATAAGTTTTAATGCCATATTTCAGCACAAGTTAAATTTTGTCTTTATTTCGATTTTGACCAAGATCCATTGAGTATTGAGTATTCGATATGAACAATGTAATGTATGTGAGTAAAAGTGAAAATTCTAATAAACTCTATCAAATGATAAAACTAAAATCCGTATGTCCTAGTTATACTGCGCATGACCGCTAAAGGAGACATTGAAATTTTTGTTCTAGCACTACTATTAGAGCTCGAAAATACTTTCAACAATTTTGATAAAATTTCATATTTCAATTAATTTCGGCGTACCAAGTTTAGTAAAGTAAAACACGAGCAATACTTTATAGCATTCAGAGTTTTAAAAATTAAAAAAGACATTTTACAAAAAATAAAAGCAAACATTAAAAAAATATATTTATATTTTTAAACTTACTTAGTTTTCAATAACAGCATAGAACCAATATGTACGATCCATTCGTGAAAATTTTTCATTTATTTTTTTGAAAAATTTAAATCGAATGAAGTAGCAGAAAGGGAAGAGAATATAGGGAAGTCCATGCGCTCTTCTAAAATCTGTAACTCGAGAACTACTTGGCGGATTTGGATGAAACTTAAAATTCATTGCAATCATAGTATCGAATTGACCTCCTGTAAAAATTATTTAGATAACATGAAACCAGGGTGAAATACAGTGGGGTAAGTAGAAACCCCAATTCTTTAATTTTTCTCAAAAAATATTTAAGATAAAGAGATTTTCAAATTTATTCCACAATCTACACAAAATTCTAGGTATCTGCATTTTTTATTCATATTTTTAGGCCATTACGGCTCTAAAAATGTTTGTCAAACTTTTTTGTTCAACAAATTTTGTCGAAAAAAAGCATATACATATGTATCCCTTGTAATATAATTGTCTTTAATTCTGTTTAATTTGATATGTCACATGATGGAAAGATATTTTTTTGCCCTTCATACAAGATGCCCCAAAGTGCCCCTGACATGGAGTTCATTGCCGCCATCTTGTGCGGCAATTCTATTTTTGACCCTACAGAGCTCAAATATGAAGTTTGGAGAAAGTAGTGCAACTCACTAGCTACTGCACCACTAATCGTGTAATACTGTCCTAAATTAAACGGACTCAAACCAAAAGATAACAACACAATCGATTTATAACTATAGGTATACATATATTTTTACATACATACATATGTATAACACGATACCTAAGTGATTATTTTATTGACTCGACATAAATTGAATAACAATTACGCCATCATTAAAAAGGATCGTGCGGATGCCATAACACTGCATACTGCACTTGAGACACGTTTACGCCTATAGTAAGTATCTGAAGTGAGATTTCAGTTGTCTTTTTTTTTTTTCCTGCGAGGTGAAAATGAATTCATATCAGAGCATACGTGCTAAGACCATTACTTACCGTACTAACAAGACTGACAAGGTCAATAGTAATAATTGTGTTTACTGATCTCCTTCTGTTTACATTCGCAAACCCATAATCAATATTTACATTTTACGTATGATTGTGATGTAGATACCTTCTCGACATAATATGACATAATAGCTGCAATCGAAATAATATTCGTTTGAGAGTTTCAAAAATCATTTCCCTATGAGGAAGGGTATCTTTGCTGACGCACATCATTTCACAACTAAGGACATTGTAGAATGTCACTTATGAGTGGCAGTGATTTTTTATCAATCATTTTATGTATTATCAACATGTTCGAGTATGTATTGAACCAAGTTTTTTTGCCAAGCCAAAGTAACAATGGTCTGCTGAGGGAGTTATTCTTCGTCAGGTGTTCACAAAGGTCCAAGATTTGGGACAGATAATTTTTTGTCTTTTGATAACATATTCTTCTTCATGTTCTCATTCGCTAAAAGAGCAACTAGTTTTGCGTGCTTTTTGAATGTCGTAAGCACCTCTACTGCGACGCATGGCTTGCCTATATGCCAGTATTATCTGTTCATCCCAGAGGTTAGATAAATTTCTGAAAGATATTGCCTTCCGTGTTTAGACCTACATAGCGCACTATCTGTTCCAACACTCTATTGAAGAAGTCACATCTCCTTGCCGGGATTCGGTACTCGTTTGGAATAGCTCTGAGGAATTGTTTCCAAGTTACACAAGGCGTCGTGTGTTTTCCAGCCCGGAACCCCGGAAGGGGCTAACGCCTCATAGAGCTTCAGGGGATGAAAGCTATCATAAGCCGCTTTGAAGTTGATGAATAGGTCGTGAATTTTGACTTGAAATGTAGTCAAGTATCTGGCCGGAGGCGAAGGGAATATTGGTAGATTGTAGATGAGGCTTGAGACGGGTACTAGTATCCTTACCACTGCGGCCAATTCCTCATTTTTAGACCTCATTCAGGATACCAGTGTTGTTAATTTACAATGTCTCAGAGTGAGCAGATATTTCTTCTGCTTCAAGCTAGAATTTACCCAAGTAAGTATCGTGCTGTGATCAAGCAATCTTCGTGACGTGCTGATTCTTCGTCTTCGTTGCACATTTTGCATAAATTGCTATCCTCGTAGCAATGAGATGCTTTTTGACTCGATAACGTCCTGTGAGAAAGCCTAGTACCTGCCAATGTTGCGCCTATTTAGCGCCATCACGGTTAGTTAGATCAGAAGAAGTGGTAAGGGCTTCTCATTTGGCTGTATTTATTTTGAGCCTCACTCTACTTGGCTCAGATTCTGGACAGTGAAGATCAGATGAAGGTCCATTAGCCGATGTGTAAGTAAGCAAACTATGTCAACATAGGTGTTCAAAGTAACGTGCCATAGTCCAATGAAGTTCATAGTTCATTTCGAGATGGTCGGATCCATCTAAATATTACCCAGTTTCTTAACCTACTCAGTACATCTTAGGTTAGCATTCTTATTGAAATTTAAGTGAAATTAATTTCACAAATGTCGTCAGCTAAGCCTTCCCGGTCCGTTACCGATTCCAGAGAAGTGCTGCGTCGAGTAGTAGGATCCCCAAACTCTCGTTAGATTTGACAATGTTTTAACGAAATCTGTCGTTGGCTCATTTTGGTATTTTAGATCTAATTTGGTACTAATTTGATTTAGTAACCGAAGCAATGACTTTGATAACAACTTGGCCATGAATGAAAATGGCTGTCAGTATCCGGAAGAGTACATGAAGTAAATATATGTTTCTGAAATATTTAAAAGACCAGTGCGATGAATACTAACTAGTGCGATGAAATGTTGTAATAATGTTGCAAGCTATGATCATTATTCAAGTTCTGGACCTTAAAAAGGAAATACGGACACACTTATGAGTTTGATATGGTGTTTGTGCATTGAATGGTGCCTTGTAAGAGAGGTCGAACGGATATCCTGTAAGACAATAATGCTAACAGCAACAAGTTTAACCGTGAAAGCGAAGTATTACAAAGGAGAAACCTCGAAGAATTTTAGGATAGGACAATGGACGACCCTTGAATCAATAGGAAAGCTAAACTCCTACCTGACGCAGATGCTTACTGCTTATGGATATTTCAGAGCCTAGGCATGAAGGCAAGCCTTAATATTTAATACGCAGTCGATAAATCGGAACACAAAATGTTACACTGCGCACGATATCATGTTGACCGTAACCTCCTGTAGAAGAGACTAGGTGAAGACATCATCAGGCGGAAAAAGCTTGTGAAGCAGTCAATGTAACTGTGGCTACTATCACGAAAGAGCAACAACGACAGGACTGACAACGAAATGTAGCGCCAGTGGTTCCCAACGGGAACGAGCAGCGAATGAAAGCTAAAGTCCCTCATTCCGAGGAAATGTTTGATGGCAGTGCCGCGTGAGCCGGTGGAAGTAGGGGAGCTCGGTTTATGGCCTCAATTTCATTTTTGAAAGATTACCACCTTCAATTGCAAATAAAAGTCTCAGTCTCAAGGTTGGCGCTTTGAAAGCAACGCCCAACGGCATTATTCGTTTCATGGTAAGGCAAAAACTACATTTAAGCATAAAGCTTGCTATAAAATCAGCTGAGCGTGAACTGACCACCAACCGAATTGAATTTTGCCATCAGTCGACTGATTTTAAAAGTAGTCTCCTAGACGTAAGAAAGAGACGAGAATCGGACGTCCCGGTCTAAAACTTTGTGCACCAAAAACGAAGACCCCTCCATTCCCCCACATCGTGTTGAGACAATCACATTCTAGGTGAGAGACCTGCAAGGATTATAAATCGATCAAAGGGAAAACATAGGAAAAGAAAAGTAGCAGCCCATAGAAAACCAAGGCTAAACAGTTCTACACTACAGAAGGAACCCAAAATTGTATCCCGTGTCCGAAGGGCAGAGGGATTTTTGAGAAACTCTTGAATGTTTGTCTCACGCTCGGAAGAGATGGGGCCATTAAAAAACGTTGATGGTATTCTCCTTGATTCGAACTTAGGTGAATAAACTTTCTCTTTGGAGTTTTGGTCATCACATCTAGAACTCCTTTTTCCGCGAACAACGAACACATATTTTCTCTGTCTCGTACTGTGGCCTCCAATCGAGGATGCTTCTAAGGAAATTATTCGTCCTGATTCTCTGATAAAATTCTAGTTTAAACTTTTAATACCACAAATGTCACTTTCACCTTAGCAGAACCATATAACAAATTGAAGGCAACTAAAGTCATCAAATACCCCTATAACTACAGTCAGTATTATAATTTATTCTTTGCACTTTTTACTGCAACAGATAACGTCGTAGTGTTTATGCAAATGTACCTATAGCACGCAAGTAGATACACAAAAGTGGATACACCTCAAGAGCAAACAAATTTGAACTTATTTACCAGCACAATACTATCAGTCAGCCAGCTAACCAACCTTAACATTGAGCGATAAACCCACCCAGAGTCACGGCCAAAATCTACAGATTTTTTTCTCTCTACTTCCTCAATCAGTCAATTCAATAGATCATCTGTAATAGATTCATCTGACTACTAAGTTAACGTCACGTTTCCTCCGAAAATCCCAGAACTAATTGAACGAACTAACTTTGCATATTAATTAGATACTTTTCTACAGTCAAAACAAAAACTACAGTAAACCCCCCGCTCGTATATACGAGTAGATACCTGTCACAACGAAAATAAAAAAAAAAACAAAAAGTTAAACAGAACGATTGTAGGTACGACGACATCTTCATTGCAGCACACTGTTGATTCAGACAGATTGGTTAACCGTCATCACAGTTGTTGTCGTTCGTTTTTGGATTTTCCTATATAAAGCTGGGTGCTTGTACCCAGAGACTATACACAATCACTTGGTCTTTCGTACGCTGAAGATTCCACCAGAGTTTCACTTTTATTTTCATATACTTTACTCGCACAAGAAGAAATCCTAAAACTCAACATGAAGGTTCTTTACGTAATCTTGTTAGTCGCTGTAGTTGCCGGTAAGGATATTGGGACATAAAAATCCAAAAATAAAACATTACGCAATCGAAGATGAACATAAATACGAGCAACTTTGTTTTTTATTGCAGTTTTAGCTGTTTCCGTGAATTCGGCTGACACACTGGAGGGTCCACAGAGTGAATGTCCAGACATTTGTACCTTCGAATACTCACCCGTGTGCGGATTTGATGGAACTTGCTATCAAATATATGGAAATGATTGCACTTTGAGGTCCAATCGTTGCAAGAACAAACAAAGTGAGTTTCTTTAGTTGCTGATTGCCTTTTAACTTTTTTAACGTTTTTTTTTAAAAATTTTCCAGACCTTGAGTCGGTTGGAATGGGAATGTGTGAAATTGCAGAGGCCAAAAATACCACAAATGTTGTTCTGTGCCCTTCTGAGTAACGTGCAATATTGTGCATTCAATTTGTTTTAATTTTATTGTTGCTGTGTTAGTATTTTATAATTTTTTTTTTGGCGATAAATATAAGAATTTACTTTAAACTTTTTATTTTAAATATATATTGCATATCAGTATATCTCCGTCGATTAAGCTGGCTTCTATCTGAAGAGATAATGGTCCGGTGACAGGATCAAATTTGCAAACCACTAAACATATGTATTAATCTTTCAAATTAGAACTTATCTAAGCAACAACACGTCTTTTTTAACCTCTTCTAAGCAACGTGAAGATGAATAACAACGGACTACCACAAGGGTATATACTCGCGCCAACTCTATTTAATCTTTACACCTACGATATTCCTCCCAAAAACATTGCCACCCAACTGTAGATCGTACCACTAACCGAGATTGCCTTGAATGTCGATTTCGAAGTCCTTACTTTCTTGAATAGCAATTATTTCGTAACATGTCCGAAACCAAGGGCTGTTGCGTCCATATTTACTCTAAATGCAACCTATAAATTAAGGGTAATTTTCAACGGCATTTGGATCTACGCTCAATAGATCTTTATACCCCATCTTCAAAAAAGGCGTGAGAACTATCTACTAAAACCTTTCTGCAACACACTAATAAACACATTCCAATGTAGCTTCCCGGTAGATGAAAAATAGACCAAATTTTCACGCTCAGACAAATTCAAGGAATTTGAAGTCGAAACGCACCACCTTTTCATCGACTTTAAAGCCGTCTATGACAGCGTTTATCACCTTGAGCTCTACCAGGCGATTGCCTCCTTCGGGATACTGGAAAAACTTATCCTGGAAAACGACCGATGCTCTGTTCCACTTGGAAACAACCCTTCGGAGCTCTTCCAAACGTGCACCGGATTCAGGCAAGGAGATGCTTTGTCATGTGATTTCTACAATATCGTGTTGGTGCGCAGGGCAGGTGTCAACACGGATCTTTCACAATCCGTCCAACTGCTGGGATACGCAGACGATATTGACATCATCGAAAGATTCCGGCAAGCCCTCGTAGATGCCTTTACGGCAATCAATGAGCAGGCGAAGCGAGTTGGTCTTCAAGTGAATGAGGACAAGACGAAAAACTATCTGTCCAAAACATTGGGCAGAACGGAATAAATATTAATGAACAAATGACACCTTTGTAGAGATCCGACGAAGAATAACCCTAGAAAACTGCTGATACTTCGGTTTGGTAAAACGACTAGGGTTAAAACTCTAAAATCGACGGACCAAATTAATGCTGCTCTATAGAACGTTCATCTTACCAGTCCTACTGTACGGAGCCGAGTGCTGAACGATAAGTAAGAAAGCTGAGGAAATATTGTGCACCTTCGAGCGGAAAATACTTCGTGGAATACTAGATGGAAAAGATATAACCACGAACTCTATGAGCTGTACCAGGATGTGGATGTAGTCCGAAAAGCCAAGATACGCTGACTACATTGCCTCGGCCACATCGAGCGAATGGATAACAATGCTTCAGGAAGAGGATCCTTGAATCCCAGCCCCCAGGTTCGAGACGGCGAACTGTGCTACAAAGACCAAGTTGTCGCGGATGCCAGAAAACTTGGTTTTCGCAACTGGAAGCAGTGTGCCCGGGATCGCAGAGGATGGAAGGCAGCCGTGTCTAAGGCAGAGACTCTACGAGAATCGGGAGCCCTTTAAGTGAACAAGTAAAGTCTTTATGTTACCAGACCCACCTTACAAACACTGGAGGAAAATTGAGAACGAAGTGACAAAGTGACCGAAAATTTAACGAATCGAAGCAAAAAGCTATTATGGCAGTACAAATCCTTTGTATTCAAAATGTTTCGGAAGTGGTCCTACGAAAACAATCATCTATTATATGTAGTTCAACCTTTAAGAACAAAACTTACCGGCAATCGGACTGCGCTGCTCAAAAACTCAATGCGCCTTATAAATGGAGATCTGAGGTCTACATCAACATATTGACTGTAGTCAGTCATATAGCACCACCAACGATAGAAGCTCCACGCAGGCGATGATCTGAAAGCAAGCCTTCTTCTGCCAACCCATAATGACATCCTCGCCGACCTAGCACCTGTGCAATCTTGAAAACCAAGCGTAAGCACGGCGCGCGGCGACGATTTTCTACGTCGGAAAATCCCACGAGGTTTGCTGATTTAGATGAAGATTCACCCCGCCCCCCGCCCCCCTAAAATATATATATAAATACCTACATAAGTAGAGCATAACTTAACTGTATGTAGCGATTACCTTGTTCGATCAAAAAAATTTAATCGCGGTTTCATATTCCCGCAATTTATGAATGTTATTGCATTCAGTCAGTTTTTTAACAAAAGTTCCAACATGTATTCCGTTATGCATATTGTTACAATTTTGATATTATTTACTGTTTCAATAACTGCCGAAAGAAGGTGCTCAAATTCTATCTGCAACCATGAAGCCGTTTGTATCCTTCAGGACGGCAAGCCCACGTGTGATTGTGTGAAAAATGTCTATGAAGGTGAATTCTGTTCAAAATTGAAAGACCAGTGCGGGACAAATCCTTGTCAAAATGGAGGAACTTGTCAAACATATTCCGGTCATTATCACTGCGAATGCACTTCAGGATTTCTAGGACAAAAATGCACTTCAAAACAAGAAACTCCTAAAGGATTTCATTTGCATTATAATCGCTTGGCTCCGATTGGCGAGGAACAATCTTATTTGTTGCTATTTCAAACTCTTGGAACGGTGGAGAGTCTTATTGAGTTCTTTACCCCCGATTATATAATTGATGGCGGCGGATTCACTGCAAAAAGTGACTTCTTCAAAAGGTCCAATAACTTAAAAGCTTTAAGCCAACAACTGAGACTAAGGCACAGCGAGAAACTTCCGTACGACAAAGGATTCTATAGAATCTCTCGGGCGACTTTTTGGAAGCTAGGAACTTACAAAATGACCGTGGATATAAGTGATTTCGGTCTAACTGATGAGAATTTTTTCAATGATGATTTCTATGTTCAAATTTACGATCCTTCGCAGAATCTTTGTCTTCCAGTTATCCACTTGCCGGACTGTGAAAATCCTAGGAAGGCGCTGCATATGGATTTTGTGATGTTTAATTTTGTGGAACCTATTGTGGATAAAAGATGTCAGGAACAGTCTCATCTTGGGATCAAATGGAGTATAAGGAACTATATAAACTCAGGTAGGAAAAGTAGTTATGTACTTTCCGCGACTAGGTACTTAAAGAGCTATCGTTGCAGTGGTGCTTCATAATTTTGCAGTGGATCATCCGACAGTCCTGACTATTCCGCCTTACTCTTTGTGGTATGATTTCCGAGATGATTACGTTCAATCGTACTTGATTCTGGGTAAAGTCAGTGAAATCAGCCCGGCGGGAAGACTCGTTAGCAGAACCATACTCAGGGTAGGCAACTTAGCTATCCTTTTTTCACACTAGAATTATGGCCAATCCTTCTAGTGCTACATTTTCGTTGATTCAAAGCCAACTAGTGCTCATATCCTTGGAGGACCATCGCGAGAAGTGAAGGAGGGTAAAACATTTATTATGGATGGATCATTCAGTAGAGACTACGCCAGGCGGCCTAATCATATTCAAAACTTGAAGTACAGATGGTCATGCACATCAGAAGACTCGAAAAACCCTTATTGCTTCGAAAAAATGAGTACTGGTAAATTGCCTGTAATCAAAACACCTGACATAATCTAATTTTGAATCTTGATAGATTCCCATCTAAAAATACCAGGTCACGCCTTTAAATTAGGGCAGACTTATAAGTTCACTCTCCGAGTTCGATCTTCTATAAACATCTACAGTACCTCAAGCTATTCGCAAGAAATTAAAGTTGTGCCTGAGGATCCTCTACTGTTACATTTTCGCTGCTTACGTAATTGCGAACAGAACAAATTTGCCGCTAAAAAGGTTATACACTTAAGGGTTGATTGTATAGACTGTCCTTCCGGACATGTTAAATATACCGTGCGCAATGAACAGGGTTCTGAGGTCTCTACAAGCCATAGTGTCATCCTCACAAAAGAGTCAAAAAAAGAAATCTCTCTTATTGCTGAAGCCCACGCAGGTTCACGAAAGGGAACAACGAAAATCAAACTTACTCTGAATAGCCCTCCCTCTAAGGGTTCATGTAAAATCACTCCCACAAGTGGAATTGAATATCAGACCATTTTTAAAATTTTCTGCCCTGGCTACACGGATGATGATCAGCCTATAGATTATAAATACAGCGCAGGAAATACCACCCTTAGCCAAACCGCAAATAGTACCCTGTCCACTAGGCTGTTTCCAACCTCAGGCCAAAACTGTGAAATCAAGATCAGCATTTGTGACGACATCGGTGCCTGCACAGGGGTTCATCTTCAGATTGCCCTTAATCCAATTTCAGCCACTGGTTCATGGCTTGACTTTCTGTCTGGAAATGGAACAAATTTAAAGAAATTAATCGAGGATGGAGATAGATCTAGTGCCATAGCCCTTATGCGAACCACAATTCCACACATGCCCGCTGACGAAAACTTTAAAATAGCTCAGCATATAATAGAGTGTTTGCGAGATCTGGAACTTGAAAGACTACTGGCCGTAGAGCAAGTTCTTACAGTGGGCACAAATCTTTTTGAAGCTTTAGAGCTCACAAGTGACTCAGCTGGACTAATCTCAGAGGTATTTTCAAATACAGCTAAGGGATTAATGCATTCAATCCGAAATGGGGAGGTTTTGGAACTTCCACTGGAAGCTCAAGAGCAGATGATATCCAACCTAGCTAAGTCTATGGATAAATCAACGGCTGTAGTTGAAGAATTTCCAATGGTACACTATGCCGAAGCTCCTCCTCCAGAGGATCCTTTCTCTGAAAACTACGAAGACTATGGTGACTTGGACGTCGAAGATGTAGTTCATATATCAAAATTTTTGCAGTCCTTTACGCGAATGCACAAGTGCCTTCAGGTCTTAGGAGTCGTATCGGCATTCATTCAATTACCTGATGAGACTGCAGTCATAACCAAAATAAAAGGTGTAACTAGCAAGACCTTGGTCATAGATAAATCTGAATCTGTTACCTTAACCTTTAATGAATCAGACACCTTAATAAAGCTACCAGATGAGTTTTTGAGAAGCCTTGATGGAAACGAAATTGCCATTCAAGTCTCAGTTTTCGAAACGAATCCTTTCTGGTGGAATCCCGAGCAATATAAGATGAATACTAAAGTTATCTCGGTTGGAGCTTACACGAAGAACTTGAATTCATTGAATCCGAGCTCAACTAAAGTCTCTTTTACCTTCTTCATGCCGCTAAAAGGAGCTACAGAGGATGGAAATTTCACTGAAGGTATGGTGAATGGTTTGCTGGACATGCCAGTCTATGCAAAGCTTCTTCCACCAAATGCTGTCTTAGTGATTAGTTTTAAGCCCCTTCTGGAGAAAAGCATTCGGGTACTGCTTACACTTGACAAGAAGCCGAGAAGCTATATGCTTGTGAATGCAAAGAACATCAAGACTTCTGACGAAAACACAACCTTAGTTCTAATAAACCCAGACAGCATTGCACAAGATGCCTTTCTAGCCATTGCATCAGAGTCTCGTACGAATTTTTCCTTCGCTATGAATGTACGCTTATGTTTGACTTGGGATCCTGAAACCCTAGATTGGACATCCAAGTTTTGTAGCGTTGGACAACAAACCAATTCTACTCATATACAGTGTTCTTGCTGGCATCTATCAATGTTTGGAGCTAAGGTGCATCAAACTTTTAGTAATCTTCAATTGTCCAGTGGCATTGTGAAGGGTCTTACCCCTAACTACATCATGATGGCGTTCTTTCTTCTGATTATACTCCTCCTCTGCTTACTTCTTTGGCTAGCTTGGCGTCAGCTGTTGGCTGGAGCCGACACTTTAGTTGTGCTGAATAGTAAGCCTGGAAAACGAGCCACGTACAAGTATGTGATCACAATTTATACTAATGGGAATGCGAATGCAGCAACGAGCTCAAATGTCACAGTTCAGCTTCATGGAACTCTATCTGACAGCCCAGAGTACATCTTATATTCGAACAGGTGTCACTCTTTGTTTCAACGTAACGTTCCAACTTCTTTTGCAATCCTCTTAGAAACGCCTTTAGGCAACTTAAAATCAATATCTCTTCGCCATGACAGCCTTGGGAGGTACCCTACTTGGAACTGTCAAACTATTAAAGTTCAAGATGAAGCTAATAAGTATGAATACATATTTTTAGTTAACAAATGGCTTTCGAACTATGAATCAACAACTTGCACAGCCACTGCTTCCTTAACCACGAAACAGGATCTTCAAAGTAGAAAAAAAATATTCAAGGATACTCTATCGGATGCATTCGCAAATTGGTTTGCTCAACAAGCTATTTATCCCACAAGGCTATGTGGATCCTTAACTACTATAGAAAAGAATTCGATCTTCATTCTGAGAGTTTGCATTACACTCATTGGGACAATAGTGATCTTTGGGCCAACAACTATGTTCACGTACGAGGACGAACGTGAGCTTTACTATTCAATGTTGTTAGATTTCGGAAGACTACTTCTGATAGCTTTTTGCTGTTATTTGGTGGGGTTTATTGCAGCCGCAGGATTGCAGTATGCATACATCTACTTGATAAGACGAAGACAAGGACATACTAAGTATTCATTGCGATGGAGAACAGCATAAGACTTGAAAAGATCGAGATTGAGTTGATTTACTCCTATTTAGAAATAAAATTAGTTTCAATTGAAGTTCCTGAAAAAAGCCGTGTTTTATTCGAAAGTATATAACAAGCTCAGTAAATTTTTCTACGTAAAACAACAAGAATAAATATTTATTTCTAATTTACTGTAGACGTTTTATTGAAAGCCGGATACACAGTTTCCACTTCAATAAGGCTTAAAGCTCTCAACTTGTTTGCTTTCATTTTAACATAAGTATTTTAGTCTTCTTTGACAAAGATTATCGGTTAGATTATCTCCTTTTTTAAATAGCTCTTCTCTAAGTGCTCTAAATCTACTGCTTCAAATCTACTGCTTTTAATAAAGGTATGAGTCCTCGTAAAGCCTGTAAGCAGTGCCATGTTGCAAATGTAGCTGATACAGCAATTGTTGTCTTGCATGATATCAAAATTTCTATATTACTAGTTTAATTGCATTAATATTAGAACTAATTTTGCAAAAATGGAGCCAATACTTGACGCAAACTAACGCATCCAAAATAAACAAACTTCCACCTTTATACATATAGTATCAAGTTTTTGAGTAGAACTATAAATTAAGTACCTTAATTATCAACTTTGGCCAAGAACGTATGAATTAAGAAGATTAGTCCAAATATGGAAATTAACCAGCGTTGTCTTAGTCGCTTACATAAAACGAGAAGTCTGATAAGTTGGCCATAAGTAAGGGCCCATTGTGGAATTCAATCTTATAGGACGTTATGAATCCGGTCTACCTATGTAATTTAAAGAAAATCTTTAGAGCCGTTTTCGCACAAATTACCTGAAATTCCTTAATCCTTGAAAAAGTACCGTTATACGCACTTTTGGCCAAAAAGTTGTTAACAATTTTGGTAATAAATTTTATATGTCATCTCATTGAAATTTAAATCGAATATGATATTTAGTCAAAATCGTGAAAGCCATTTTTTTTTTTTTTGTAAAATTGTCCTTAAGTAAAGTACCGTTAACATAAGGGCTAAAACAAAAATTTCAATTTAGCTTCTAGGGATTATCACACAGACCCTAGATATAAAGTTTGATCGACATCGGTCCACCCGTTTAGGCTGTAGCCTCGGGGACACACAGACCGACAGACAGACAGAATTGGCAGACCTACTTTTTCGATCTTCTCTATTTTCGTAATGCCAGAATGGATTACTATCTCGAGTTCGAATTTTTGCACGAATCCAATACTTGCTCTATAATATACGTGCAAGTAAAAAGTGTCTCACTGTTGGTGTATATCGCCTGTATGTTAATGTCTTTCGAATAATGTATATAGATATATAATGTATATATATACCAGATGCTGTTCTCTGGCAGCCATTAAATAATATTCTCATTGTTTCTTAAGCCTAAACAATTTAGTAGGTACACCTACAATGAAATCTTTAAAAACTTTAAAACCAACTAACATTCTAGTTCTGCAATCTGTATTGAACTATCTAGTTTCTTGTATTTAATTACAATCTCGGTCTCTCCTTTCTAGGGACACTGTAACACTTCGGCACTTTTAAATTTGAATTTTAATTCGTTGTTACTTTCAAATTTAACAAAAATAAAACTTCGTAATACCATTTTGAATTTTCTTTATTTCCTTCGAAATTTGTTTTTGATCATCGAAATTTTAACTAACATCGTGATATATTGGGACCTTGAAAATAGTTGCAATTCCGAGGCGGAACTTGTCTAAAACGATCTAAAAGTAAATTTAACAATAATTTTACAACAATTTCTTTGAAACCCATAGTAACCACAGGACTTACTTGAACGACGGGCATTGCAATTGTAAATGCCTAGCTCACAGTTATTATTGAATGTTCTAATGCAGCCGCGATTATTTACCGCACAAACTGGATCGTATAACGTGATACAAGTATTTGGACATCTCTGGATAATTTGCCTTACGCTTCTTCCATCCGGTGATGCTTCGACAGCAATAACTTGTTTTAAATTAAAAATTTATTTCATTAATCTTTTATTGATTTTTTTTCTTATTTTTTTTTTTGAATGTTTACATACTTGCTATTAAAATTGAGACAAAAATTAATTTCATTTTGGATCTTGAGAGGTTGATCGATAACTGAATGTTTGAGTATTGAATCAGGCTCTTTTATATTCTACTGGATGAATTAATCGTATCGTAATTGGTTAAAGCTCAGTTGGGAATTTTATTAGGTTTTTTGGATCAAAACACTTAGTCATATTGATAATTGCTTCTTAAAGAGGGTACTTAAATATATTACTGTCTAAGTTCGACGTCCTATAGTTTTAAATTGAAAAAAAAACCTGTTGTACCAAAAATTTAAAAACTTGGTTAACTACCATTAGCTTTTTATTATTTAAGGAATATATGCCGGAAAAGCTATCAAAGGAACAGAGATTAGGACTAGGATATAGTATAACCTGTTACACTTTTCGTAGTGTTTGAATGTGTACACAAAAGTTATTTATCAAATACAGATTCAGATGACTTTGCACAATATTCAAAACACTATAGGAACGCGATATGTGCACTCGAATCGAAATTAGGAGATGAGTGCCTTATACCAATAAGGTCTCTGCTTACTTGGACCAACAATTCGAGTCCATTGTGCCCTGAAAAAGCTGTAAAGAAGAAAAGGCCATTATTAGAATCACCCAGATAGTTATATGAATCTCAGGTGGTCCATCAGCGAAACTTTGCCTATGTACTCCAGCTCCGAGAAGAAATGACTACCAAGAGTTCTTATTCTTTTTACATATAAGACAGGACAGTCACGCAGTAAGTAACAAATAGATTCGACTTCGTTCCTGCAACTTCTGTAGTAGTCAGTATGCAGTACACTGAGTCGCTCCGCGTGAAGGCCAATGGCACAATAGCCTGTGCGTTATTACGACTGAGTTTTAAACAGAGTTGATGATCTCTTCTTTCTAAACGCCTATCATAGCGCGCTAACCGTTACGCATGTCTCCAAATGAACCAAGCGTCTTTTTACTCGACCGATAGCTTCATCTTCTTACTTTTTCCGTAAGGAACTAATTGGAGCTGCTACAAAAGGAAGAGCCCGCAATAGATGCAGCGTCGACAGATCCTTAGCAAGCTCATCAACCCTTTCATTTCCTTCGATATCCAAATGCTCTGCTACCCAAGTGAGGCTCATCGCATTGTCTCTGGAGTTCTCGTTTAAGGGTGATTTTCAGTACTCATAAAACCCTCAAACTAATTACAGTAAAGTCAAGATCTTTAATGGCTACCTGGCCGGCTATATAGACAGCGATCGTCTTATCGAACTGTAAATGAAACTCGTTTTTAACGCTAAAATGGCCGATCCACATTTTTTTAATGCCTCAATATGCCAGATATGTCCGTCTCTACGTCAAATGTTTCGAAACTACCTTTCTTTGAAAGACACACTCACAGGCGTTCCGTCTTTCCTTTTAAAGTCCGAAACACTTAAAAATTCCCATTTTTTGTATGCAAAAAACAACTTTCGCAAATTGTTGGTTATATAGACAAAGGATAATGTATCATATGAACGGTTCCATGCCGATTGTAGCATTTCCATATGTTTCTTTGATCTCAAGATTCCCTATGATCTTCTATATAAATTGATCGTGTATGGAAAAACCAAATAAATATGTGTGTGTTATAATTTCAAGGTTACTAAATCAGTTATTTTCAGCAACTTTAATTGTAACAAAATAAAAAAAAAAACAAATAATGATTACATATGCAGCAGGCGCATTGGGTTTTTTTATGTTATCGTGGTACTGTGACATAATCAGCATTTAATAGATTTCTTAGAATGCAAGAAAATGTTTAATTGTTTTTAGAAATAATAAAAAGGGGAACAACAAAGCTTTAAGCTAGTTTTTAGCAAAGCATTAAAAGTAAATGTAAGCCACTCAAAGTGCCTCGAAGAACTACAATTTCATTAAAAATAAAAAACTCAAGTCATGGTCTTTTACCAAAAGGAAAGAAGCCTTCAGGAGAACTATCGTCCTATCGCATAATATGCCTATCCAATCGTCACAACGATGACTGTGTTTCCAGGGACCATTATTAATGTAATTTTATTGTGTTCAATAAGCTGCAACACAGTTTCAGGGCAGTTCCTAACCAGTTTCGACTCAAAGTTGAAAGACTTAAGAGCTTTGACTACTGATCTACTTATAGGTCTCTTGAGGTATACTCTCGAGCTCAGAGCTCGATAGCGAAAATTTCTGCCTGGATGATGTCTGTGGATTGCTTTAGAAGAGTACAGAATTTATAGCTTGGTCTAGAAATACCAACTACTTTCAAGCCGTCAGTATATCAAAGGAATAAAACAGCTGTTCAAAGGATTGTGCCAACTTAAACTTCAGTCCGAGATTATCACTTTGAAAGGAGCGGAGTTCAATTGGATTTAGGTTTTTAGGTGCGACTTCTTTTTCGTTTTTTTATTCTTTAGCTGCCTTCTCAGTGGTTATGTTTATGTGTAGTTTTCAGATTTAATTTCCAGTTATTCAAAGATATTTATCTTATTTTGAGAAATCAATTTGTCCGTTCGCATACTTACCGCACTAAAATTCGGACAAAATTCTTTCATAGAGAGCTAAACTTACAAAAAAATAAACGAACCGGTTGAACAAAAAAAGTTGAAAATACACTGATTTGACAGTTTTCACAAACCAGTCCAAAGAAATTTCTTCTTCTTCTTCTAAAATTCGTAGCATGGGGAAATTTGTTACTCTCTCATGAGCGCTCTTTTATGTGAAACAATACGAAAATTCTTAGTACGCGAACAGCTTTTCGTAAAAATTCGTAAGAATCTCTGTTCTGGGAAGGTACGACCTAATACGTCTGAACGCTTAAAATTCTCCTTCTGGTGAAAGGTATGATGATGATTTTATTTGGGTTAACTGCTATGCCGTCTGACAAGTGAAAACAAGTGCTTAGTTTGTTAAAGGAAAGCTGCATTCGATCAATAATGCGAGATTCTTATTTGCGCCTTATAACTATAACTACATCCTTTCCATCTAAAGTCCGGAATTAGTGAGAGCTGATTATAATCTGTTCGCCAGTATTAGGAATGCACACTCAACTTCCTCCATATTGTCGGAAAAAATATCTTACTCCATAGCCGGATCTAAAGATAAACACTAGGGTTTCACTAAGATTCTCAGATCTGCTTAAGAAGCTTGTCTGTTAATATGGTCAATGCAAATGCGACTAGGACTCTGCTAACGAACTGAGAACTAGGGAGAGTATTGATTCTTTTGTTAATTAGAATACCAGCTGCGGGATAGAGTCGCAAAGTGTCTTTAATAAACCTGCATTCGGTGATCGCGGAGGCCAGTTTAGTTTTATTTGAAGGAGTCTTGGTCTTTGTCCACTCATTGAAGAGGATGTGAAGCCTGTACGAACCTTTTCTAGTTCTAGTTTCTGTCTCGCTTTACTTTTGACTCTTCGGTATTTATGATGAGCGCAGTTTGGAGCTGGGTGCCAAGGTAAGGTATATTTTGTTAGAGCTCAGGAACCCTGAATGGTAGTCATTTGCTCATGACAATGTATCTATAAAATTGACGGCGAGAATTGAAACTTTAAAACGTTCCAGAATTTGCTGATAGGTGGCCTTTTGTTACCAGGTTGAGCAGATGTGGAGGCTTTGAATCTAAAGTTAATGGCTTGGAACGACTTCTTTTTGATCCCACAAAGGATTTTAGCAGAATCTCTCATATACTCTCCTCTTAAGGTAAATGCACGATAAAAAGGTTCTAATCAATCGCACCAGGCTTTGAAGTACTAAAAATAATTCAGTTAATAATGACCAGAACTGGGTCTTAAAGCAATAATTACCAACAATAATTTTCGATTTTGAACATTTTGGTTGGATATTTTGCAAGACACCCTGTGTAAGCAACCCAAAAATTATTATTTAATTAACACTTTTAATTTGATTTGTTCTTACAAAATGATTAAGATTGCCATCCACTTTGCTGATTATTTCCTGCAAAGAGTTGACCTCAAAACGTAAGAAAACAGGATTCATAAAGAATAAATAAACAAAAAATGAGTTAAGAGTCTTAAAGTCACTGACTGTCCAGTTCTTATGCAGTCGGAATTATATAAAACGGTCAATGTCCTACAGAATTGTATCAGTAAAAATCAGATCTTCCAACCAGTTAACAATATGAAGTTCTTATTCGCTATTCTTTCGCTGTCATGTAATTTAACAAAGTCTTTTTCAATAACATTAATAAATTGTTGAGCTTTATAGTCTTAGCTGCTGCACTTGGAGCTATTTCTGTGTCATCAAATAAGGGGATAGCACCTTCCACTAAGCCAAAGGCATTGCGTTGTCCAGACATTTGTACAGAACTCTACAATCCAATTTGTGCTGGTAATAATGGACGAATTTTATCATTCGGTAATCCATGTAAATTAGATCTGTACAATTGCAATAGAAACAGAAAAGGTAAGTCAACTAATTTTGTAGAACTGATAAATTAATTATTGTTGATTATTTACAGATCGATTTATACCCGTGGACTCAAAAATTTGTAAGAATTTTTCAACTTGTTGGTAACCAATTGCTGAATGGTCTAAGAAATAAAAACAATCCTAAAATATCTTATTTACGAGAATTTTATTTTATTTATATCTTAAAGACATAAAGTCCATCCGTCTTGTTCTTTTGGTTTTTGTCTCAACCAATAGAGTGAGGCTACTAACATGAACGATTCACAAACTTCAATAATAATCAATCATGTGAACATGCCTACGTGCTTATCCACACTTTCGCCACAATACTGCTGTTAGTTATTATTATTTGCGTTCGATCTGAATGCTGATCACATATCCACTGACTTTGTGCCACATCTCCATTGATCTATAATATCTCCAATAAGCTCTCTGGGATCCCAAAGATACTATCTATTCTGCTGCAGCGCGTGCAGTAGAACATTGCGTTTTTTGCATCTTCCTCCTGGTTATCGTGTCAATTTTCCTATGGAGATTTTCCAAAACACCAACTCAAGCGTACAAAAGATTTATTAGATAGAAACCGTGCCGATATTGTAAGAATTCTTTCGATCAGTACTGGTCACTGGCCCATTGGGATTCATGCGGCCAGAATAGGCATTAGGTTTAATGCCCACTGCCGCAGCTGCAATGTCGCCACCGAATAGGAAACAACCATTCACTTCCTTTGTAAAGGTCCGGCTCTATGTGGGGCCAGACTGTTTACTCTAGGAAAACCCGAACTTGGAACCACTTTCGCAGTAGTCCAACGCACTAATCACTGGGCCACGGTATCCTAGTCGAGCTCAGCACATCTATTGGTGCCATTTACACGTCTCTAGTAGTGATGAATGAATACCCTCATTTAGAATGCTGACTGACTAGTTCCAATATGTGCCTTTTATTTCGTTACATTTGATGTCGACACTCTCCAATTTGGGCAATAGATTATCTACAGCTATAGCTATAGACTCCACATATGTATGTGATGAGAGAACTCCTTCTTTTATCAGCTTCTACGCTGATTTCCTTCAAACTTCATATATCTGAGTTCAGTAGGGTCACAATTCGAGGAGAAATCAAAATTGTTGATCTAGTTATGCTATTAACGGTACTTTACTTAAGGACCATTTCACAAAAAGACGATTTTCTCGAAAACGGGTCTAATGTTAAAGAGGAGACGAGGGCCTATTCTATTTAGTTTCAACCCTGCTAATAGTTTGAAAAGAACGGAAAGCAAAACGACATTTCTTCAGAGTAACCAACGCGATTTAATCGCTTCCGCCGCGACGGCGATTAATTCGCGGCTACAGCGACGAAGAAATTCGCGAGTATACCCACACCAAAGCGATAGTTTTGTCGCAGTATTTGCGTATAAAATTGGGAATTTTTTCACAAATTCAATCAACCTTTCAGTATACGCCATATTCTTCAACTGCGACAAACCCGCTACAGCGACAAAAACTCTGCATGCAGCGACACCCAAAAAAATCGCCGCAAAATTGTGGGCTCTTTCATATGCCGCTATGTAATTTGAATGATAGCCATCGCCAAAATTCAACGCCGTCGCGCCGGCAGCGATTAAATCGCGTTGGTTTGGGGAGGCCTTAAAAGCTGATAAAATTATATGTAATCTTTCGTGAAAAGCCAAAATTTTGCATTTACCCTAGTACTTGAGATCTGTTAAAGTCTCATCCCAACCAAAAGGAAAGAAGTAAACGAGATTTGCATTTAATTAGGTTTAATTAAACATTTTACTTGGTTAGATTCGTCACCTGTCTCAAGCCAGACTTACTCACTTAGCTTTATTTATTTATTTGAATTTATATTTCGATTGATTTGCTCAAGTATGACAAACACCAGTCTAGCACTTAAAGGTATTTATGTTTGCGATTCATTAGAAATGACAAAGAAAATCCCCATGGACAAGGTCAATTATGTCTATATAAAAGGCATCGCAATCCACTCTTCTGCATTCAGTTTGCCACAAATACCAATCGCGATACAATTTGCAAATTTATAATGAAAGAGGTTATGTGTATTCTTTTAGCACTTGGTAAGAAAAGTATTGAATACGAATAAATTTCTCTAGAATAATGAATTTTGTGTACTTAGTGTGCGCAATAGCTGTTACTAATGGTCAACAAAGTGCCTGTCCCAGTATCTGTCCCGCACTTTATAGTCCAAGATGTGGATTTAATGGACGATGTTACCAGTTATTCTCCAATGAATGTTCTCTTACACAAGCTAACTGCAGACGCACAACAAGAGGTACCTTTATAAAATCAATTCTGTTTTATTTGTTCAAAATATTTATTTTATTTTCAAGCATTTAGAGAGACTAATCCGAAATTGTGCCAATGGGCCACTCAATCTAGAACAAAACTGAAGCTGTGTGAAGCATAGAATCTACGCTTATGAAGAATGGTGTTATAAATATAAAGAAATAAAGATTAAAACGTATTGTAAAGTTTAAAGTTGACACTGAACAGAGGGGTGAACTATCTCATGAAAGAAACTTTACCATACGTTCATACCAACGGGGACCAGAGGTTCAAATTAATTTCTTGAATATTTAGGACGGTTAAAAAACTTACTAGCAAATGCATCGATTTTTTGCTTTTTTGTATTTATTATGAGATCACGCCCCTCACGAGAAGATGGACGATGCGACAAAAGATGACAGCTCTTGAACAAGACATATGAGAAATGCCCTAACAATAACTTTAAAGTGGTCTTAGGTGATTGTAATGCAAAGCTAGGAAATGAGGACGTCTTTAGTAGCGTGGTCGGAAAGCACAGCCTGCACGAAACCACATCCAACAACGGATTCATACTAGTCGGCGGAACGTTGTTGTAGCTAGTACGTGATTCCCACGTGTCGGTAGCCACAAATTGAAATTACTCTCTTTTGATCGAAACATTTTCAACCAGAACGATCACATTGCGATCGACGGAAGGCACTCTTTCAGTATGCTGGGTGTTTGGACTTTCCGAGGTGCCAACGTGGACTCGTATCATTACCTAGTTGTAGCCAAGGTACGGATACGGATATCCAGAAGGGACCGAAGTCAAAGAAATACTGGGAGGAAGTTTTCCGTCGGCCGGCTACAATCACAAAAGAGTGCCACAGCCTTTGCCGGTCGATATTCCTTGATTTTCAATTTTAGTCCTATGCCGCCAGCAGCAAATGCAGAAAACCAGTGGCAGCATTGCCAACAAGCCATTAGAGATGATGCCGTCTCTGATGTACTTGGCTTCACCCGGCCACCACAACGAAACCCCTGGTTTGACGAGGAATGCCGGCAAACAATAAAAACAATAAAAAGGAGCTTGAGTAGCGCTCTTTCGAGGAGATTAATTCGCGAATCTAATCGACTATCTGCTTATTCGACCTATCATCAATCAATTCCATTCTCTGAGTACGCGAACGCTTTCAGATGTTTTTAGACATAATGATAGATTTCCAAACTTTTGCATATGAGTATGCGAACGCACCTAACGTATTCCGATAGAGTGATTAATTTGGCGGCATCTTGTAGCTAGACAGTCAAGGTTTTTCCTGCTTCCCTTCTAGCTCCTCGTATAAGGTGATAAAGGATTCTTTGCCAATAGTATATTTATCTACACAGCCTGTCACATTTATTCCCTTATTCCATTGTCGTTTTTTTAGTGTAAACATAAGCAGCATATATTATACATTGCAATTTACTAATCCCCTTTTCCCAACTTATGAATTGCATACATTGTTCACACGTACTTGGCACTATAAGAAAACATAAGGTGTGCCGATGTAACGACAGGTAGTGTACGTGTTTTTCACCAGTTTAAAAAAAAGCTTATCTTTTGCAAAACAAAAATCCAATGCATTCCAAAATATTACTCACTTTTATCAATCGATCTCTCTCGAGTGTCTACATGGAAGTGGAACTCTTTAGGTCAACAACGCACTCATTGCGTATTACGGTTTTCTGTAGAAGTTTCGTCACAAAATTGTACGTTATCTTTGTAATTAAGATAAGTTCTCTCTCGTTGCTTCTTCGATAAGACCGTGCTGTGAAAATATCAACCAACTGTGCTCATATAACCGCACATTCTCAATAACAAAACATTCTTCTACACACCCTGGTACGAAACGAGCGCTCACCTGAGTTAACAAATTAATAACACCTGTATTCTTTCGAGAAGGTCGATTTTTTGGATACAAATTATTTTCAAATCATTCACATTTTGCAAACGTTGTCAGAATCAGCATGAAGATTTTTATTTCCTTTCTGCTAATTGCTGGTAAGTCTTAAATATACTTTTTATTTGTTTAAGAATATTAATGTTGCTTAAAGGTTTCTTTTAATTACTCCGACGCATATGTTCACGAATAATACTAGAAATTATCGTTCCAAATATTATGCATAATATTTTAAGTGTTATTAGCTACCTTTTCACCTTTTATCACTTGTTCAGCGGATATAATGTACTCACACAATCGATGCATTATTATATTGTAGACTTTTAAAGTTTTAAAGTTACATACATGTGTGGGCCGTGACCAGTTCACCTTGTGCAATTTTTTTATGTCTACTAAAGTATGAAAAATATTCCCCAGTTTTGTGCTCCTTGTTCTGCAATTTAACAGTTGCCACTTGTGCAATAGCACTTCCCCCACATGGCGATACTGCTAACCGCACTGTAGAAAATCTAGGCTGACTAAAGAAACACTAAACATATTCTGATGTTTGTAAGAAATCAGAGCCAATCTTGCTGGCTCTCAGCTGAAAAGATGCAGACGAATTATTGGACACTTAGCTAAGAAACACCATAGTCTACTTTGCCTACGAATGACACTGCGACTGCATTTCGTGTGAGTACCCTATACTCCTTATCGCGAAGTGTTTGCTTGGCCTTTTTTAAAGAGAAGTTAAGAATTAGCTTTTTTTTAAAAAAAAAACCTTCCTTTTTAAAACCGGGTGCACTAGCTAAAGAAACAAATTGGACCCATAGTTTTATGTATAGATAGATATACGGGGCATGGAAAGGAATAGAAATACTTGACTAAGCCACCGAATTATATACCCCTTGCAGAAACATCTCAATATGTATTTTCTTCGCAAAATACCGAATAAAATAACTAAAACAAATCAAAGTACTTTAAATAAGTAAACTAATTTGTACCATGCTGAATTATTTTATCATTTTTTAGCCCTTATAGCCAGCATTCGATCAGAAGACGATTGCGACCAAAAGGAAACCTGTCCCCTTGACTCACCAGAAGTCTGCGTTTTACATCCGACACTATACTGCTTCATCAAATATGAAAACTTGTGCATTTGGAAAGAAGTCAAATGCAAGTTCAACTTAAGTAAGACCTTTAATATCCCTTCATTCATTCAACATTTATCAAATTTCTTCACTCTTTTAGATTACAAGGAATACGACATCAAATACTGCTCTTTGGAAAACTTCAAGTGTCGCCACAATAGAAACCACATCGATAATAGTATTCAAAGTTATAATTCTTAAATTAAGTATAAAATCACAATAAATGCAGAAATCTCACTTTTTTTCGTACGAATAACAGAAGTCAAAATGTATTAGAAACTCGAACCGCGTATCGTCTAGCGTCGTTTTTTCTTTTCCAGCTTTCGGATCTTATGTTGCCGTCTGGCGGCATTTATAATATCCGATGTTTGTTTTTGCTCCTAAAAGAAATAGATTCTTTTTTTGTATTTTTTCTTGGGAACAGGGAAGTAAGTGTAAAAAAACATACTTCACCAATTTCTCCATCGACTCCTTGAGTTTCCTGCGAGGCGGGTAGGAAAATCGATGATCCGATACATATCAATTGGAAAATCGCTCCAACGAAGAGTCCATAACGTAATACTGTGTTGAAGATGTCTTCTTCACCAAATTTGTCCAATGTTGATTCGGTCTCCATGTAAGAATTGAATTCTAAGTACTTTTGCTTACTTAAAATTTATTAATCTAAAAGCCAATATTGGAACAAGTAGGTATCCGGTTTATTTGTTTATATTTTGAAGAAATTTTCACTGTTTGACGTAAACAAAAGGTCTGGTACGTAGTTATTGACAGTCTATTTATGACGTCATAAAGTATTATGTAAGGACCAATGGATGCGTTCAAAGCCTATTCTTATTTCCGTGTATTACACTAATATGGTACACTTGAATGAGTATAAATGCAGAACTCGAGCTGCAAAAAAGTAATATCTGATAATGCTCCCAAAGTAATATATTGCCCGGTCTTCAGTGAATTGTGTAAGACATCGGTGCTGCAATCATAAAATGCCTAGATAGCGGTGGAAAAAGAAGGAGTACATTATAAAAACTCACTCCATTCCGCAATTTGTGAAGTGCTCATTTGTGTAGTTCGCATAACCTCCCAAAACACGAATTTCGAGTGGTTATAGTTCCAAGTTCGAATCCAGAAAAATACGAACGTCTAACAAACATTCAAGAGTATTACGCTCATGAGAAAGCTTCTCAAATAATCTTTCTGCCCTCCGGATATGGCAAAAAACTGTAATTCTGTTCTGTGCGTGCAGAAATGTATACTACACACAGCACGCACAGTTGTGAGAAACAACAATACGTACAGTTGACTCTCTCTGAGCTACTAATGGCCCATTATTTATTTTATTGTTTTTGCTCTGAACTAGGAGCGCCTTCTTCTACCTGAAGATGTTATTTTATTTAAAAAATAATACTGCTATACGTTTTTTTAAACTAATTTTCTTTTTCTGAATTTAATTTTCAACTGATCAGTAAGGGAGGGTATCTGATGGATCCCACGATAGCGTTTTTATACTCACGTGAATCGAATAACCTACAAGACTAACCTACAAGAAAACTAATAATAATAAACTTTGACTGTTATTTACTTTTAATCGTTTTGGGAAAATATTTTTTTATAAATTGTTTTATAATAATTCTAAGCAACACTTATATTTTGTTCGATAGGCAAATGTCCTTCGATTCGCTCACGAATAAGTGTGCCTCGGTTCTTTGACACCACTTCTTTGACTCCATAAAACCATTCACCTAAAGAGAAATGATCCTTTTAATCAATATCAAGTCGAGAGCATACTTATTATTTTCTTACCAATTTTGGTATTCTGCAGACAATCCTTGAATGCTTGGCAACCTTCCATGCTACTCAGCACTCCAAAGACCGAGATATCAGCCAAATTTGGTCGTTTTCCTCCCATAAATTTGGTGTTTTTCTTTTCCAATTCAGCAGTCCACATATCAAGCGCGTCATAAATGTGCGAACGAACATCATCGGTTAAGCCGTAGCGTTTCTTTAACATTCCTCCAATTAACCACATAGCTGTCGCACCTGCGTAGACCATCAAATCTCGTTCCCACTTGGGGAAATGTACACTCCACTCGCCGGCTTCAGAGAACCACTCGAAGGTTTCGAATGCCTCTGCTCGCGTTCGATAACAGTTGGGTGAAATCAAATGCACAAGATGATTGTCCGCCCATGTTCTCCATTTGCGCTCGTTTCTGTAAAGGTACAATAGTAAGACGATTTTATTTAATAAAGAATAATTTAATGTATTCAATTCAGGAGCGGAATTGTGGGAAACTTTGGAAAGTGTATTACTATGTCTATGAATAGCAATTTCCTCAGAATAAAATATGACGGACACATCGCATTCATACTAATAACAGATGTGGAATCAATTGACGTGATTCATAATATTATAGATCCCTCTGTACGTAATTTGTTATTCGGCTAAGATTCGATTGAAGGCTTATCTGTTTCAGATCACTTCGCCACTCAAGCCAATCAAAAGATCAAAGATCTCTTCTTGGAACACAACAATATCAGCTTGGTGCTCCATTAAATTATGGTTTCCACGGATCTTCGAATTTCTTATTCTATTAACCAAGAATTAAGTAAATGCAAACAACTTACGTCTGATCATCCACACTAAGGCCTTTTGGAGACTTGTCCTCGTACATCAGGAAGTACTTATTCATGATGTCCAGCTTTTTCTTGCCGTTTTCGTCGAAAAATGAGATCTGTGGGTAAAAGTTCACCAGCTCACCGGCATCCTGTTTGCTCGGGTTATTCATGTACGAGGCTAGAATCGAGATGATCGTACTAGAGTCGGTCAACTGAACATATTTTCCATCTTTGCGGCGTACCAGCGCCATCGGGACCTTCTTGTAGTCGGACCACTTCAGGTCCTGCCGTAATACTGCATCGACTTCCACCACTGAATACGAGATACCCATGTAGTCTAGATAAGCACGTACCTTGCAGCAGAACGGACATGTTTGGAACTGGAAGAGTATCAAATCCAATCCAGAATTGTCTTTGGAATTGACATACCGCTTCGTAACCCTAATCTTTGGCAGCTCGTCGATTACTTTTGCCTCAATACGCTCGTGCTCCATGTGAGAACCCTTGTCTGTCCATTGATTATAGAGGGAATATGCTGTTCCGGAGGCTGCACCGACAGCGACACCAGTCAATCCCAATTTTAGAGTACCCCATCGAACTGGCTTGGGACTGGGAGAATCCGCGAATCGACGGATTTGCTGAGTGTAAGGCGATTTAATTTGCTGTGAAATACATCTGCGGGTCAAGTGTCGGCTTAAAATACCGATTCTACAAGTTGACATTGTCGACATTTATCAGAAAAGAACTATTTTATCCACTGAATGTGGTATAGAAAAAGAAATTTTGCGAATTTTTCACATTCGATTGATACCAAAATATTCGATACTCGAATGGCCGGTGAAAGACATAAGGTTCGGCGGTGTTCAGAGAGTGAGTGATTTTTGTTTTCAAAAGTCCACAATACCGTTTATAAAACATATAGGGCTACAATTATAGTAGAAGCACATTGACACCGCAACAGCAACTTTGAGAACCGGAGGAAATTTTTTAGAACCAATTTTTTTCAATGGAACAGAACACATTGATCACAGCAACGGCAGCAGCATCTTCAACGTTAGACCTTAATCCTAAACCTGCAAGCAAAAAGTTTGCCATTGAAATGTTACAACTGATTAGTAACAGAACTAATTACACAAAGTACTTGTCTGCACACATTTCTAACACCTATATTTTAAATTCCGAACTTGAGGGCCAGTTATAGCTTGTGTACATTCAAATTCAGAATTTAGAGTTTTGATTTTCAGCTTTAAGACGATTAAGTAAATAATATTGGCTTTAGTTGGTAACAAAATAGAGCTTATCACTAGTAAAAATTTTTTACAAACAAAAATATTTTATTCTGATCAATACTTTTCCTTAGATCCACTTTTTTTTTATTTCTCTGATTGAAATCGATTTCAATGAACAGCTGATTTTCGTTTCTTTAATGCAATCGTTTCACTGATGTATTCAATTCTCTTTCTATTCTCATCTGTCACTTTTGCTTTCAATTATCAATTCTAACCTCAAAACCTATACTTTGTTGTAGCCTATTACTAACAGAGGCTTTCACTGATAGCAATTTTTCAATGATTGCTATAAAAGACTTGGCAAAAAAATTAAAACACTGTTCCACTTATATGTTCCAGTTCCACAGATGCATTGAATGAGCTATAACTGGTCTCTTTAGTTTTCTTTTCTAATTAATGCTTAAACAAAAGATACTGGCAGCACTTAGAAACCACATCCAAGTTCAAACAGCACCGTCATCTGTCAATGCGCAAAAAACTCATTTGTCATCGAGTCAGCGGCACAATTCGTTTGAGAAGGAATATTTTGCAATTGAATTTGTTTTTTCCAAATAAAATATATAAAAACCATGTTGAGTGCTGGAAATTTCCCCGAATATCGTGTGCCCGGTGTACAGCATGATGATTTCAGCCCTTACGAGTCCAATGGAGGGTAAGAAATCTGGTTATTTGCAGGAATGTTATTTTTAATTTTCCTTTGTGTGGAATACCCCTTAGGAGCATCGTGGCCATCGCTGGAAACGACTTTGTCGTCATCGCTGCAGACAGTCGCTTGAGCAGCGGTTACACCATTCACACTCGCACTCAGAACAAACTTTTTAAGCTCTCACCTCTTACGGTGCTTGGCTCAACTGGCTGTTGGTGTGACACCACAGCCCTGACCGCCTTGGTCAAGGCTCGCATGCAAATGTACGAGCACACCCATCAGAGGACTATGTCTACTGATGCCGTGGCCCAGATGCTGTCCATTCTCATGTATAATAAGCGGTTCTTCCCGTATTACGTGTCGAATGTGTTGGCCGGCTTGGACGCCGAGGGTAAAGGTGTGGTGTACAGCTACGATCCTGTTGGACACTGTGAGCGCAGCACTTATCAAGCAGGTGGCTCTTCGGGTGCCTTGTTGCAACCGGTGTTAGACAATCAGATTGGCTACAAGAATATGCAATTGGATGAGAAGCCAGAGATCACAAAGGAACGTGCCGTGGCTGTTGCAGTAGACACGTTCATATCCGCTGCAGAACGTGATATCTACACTGGCGATGCTGTGTACATCAATATCATCACTAAGGATGGCATCGAGGCTAAGGAGGTAACCTTGAGGAACGATTAAGAGCTCATTGGAGCATTTTTTTTTTTAGAAATTATAATGTAACTGGAGTTTGGTGAATAAACTTTTTGACAGTAATTGTTACGTGTTTTTCGTTTAGGATTTTGTCTTGATATACGTGCTGAAATTATTAATTTCCTAGATTATCGCCTTAACCAAATACGTACGCTGCAGCCTGTTCGATAGATGTTTGAGCTCAAGCAGAGGAGACATCAGGAGGTGGTGTGAAGCCTTTTTTAAAGTACTTAAGTCTCAACCGAGCTATGGCTGGACGATTGCAAACGGCCCATTTTATTGAGATGATAGTTGAGAAAGCTGTGTCCAGTTAGGAAGTCAGTAATTTTCTTGACCTTGTATTTGCTCATGGATAGGATGTCTTTTATTCTCTTTGTTTCCAATTTGAGCGTTCCCGTAAGAGAGGATTTCATGGCGTTTCCATCTATCTATCTAGCTCTATCTTTATCTCGTAATTTTGTAAACCACAAAATGGCTCAGATTGAGATTAAGCACCCTGTCTGACAAGCTCATAGACAGCTTAGTTGCAAGGGATACCTACCCCTGTGTCCAGATAACGAGATTCTATTGAGTGCAGCAAGCTGCAAGAGAGATAAGAGACAGACTAGCTTTGACTCAAAGTTGAAGGATCTGAGAGCCCTGAGAGTTGCCTGGCTATCTGATAGTATCTTTATATGTGATCTACGAAGGTTTTTTCTACTACATTCTCTGGCTTGTGCTAGAAGAATAAATAATTTGTAGTTTGGACAAAAATTTCCGGCTACAGACACCCACAAATTCACAAATTCTCAATTATCTTCTCGCCTATACTTATCAACATCCAGTTCTTACCACAGACAAGACTTAACAGTAACAGTAATAAAAAATAAAAATAATATTATGATTGTACATGTTGGTTTTTATTAACATCAATTAAACTGAGTACACCCTTACATAATCAATCATTAAAGTGGAATTTGTACCTAACCACTGTCTCCACTTTCGCTTCATTGTTTTCCAAAACACTTTCATTCCTTTATCTTTCTTATTTACCCAGGGTTTTGTGTCAACGTCTGAAAAGTCGTGTTGTCCACCGATACCATAGCCTAATTTTATGTAAAATTGCTGATCAAAAGGCGCGATTAGTGACCCAGTTTTTAGAATCTCCTTATTGGGCAGCTCCTCCCCATTTACATTCATATCTGCGAATCCGCCAGATTCGGGCTCCAGATTACAGTACACTTCATTATCTACACTGACGGTGATTTTAGTTGGTCTCCATTCTAATGAATACTCGTGGTAATCTGCAGACCAATCCACATCGTTTCCGGGTTTTCTGCACAATTTTTCATAGCGGAATGTCTCGTTTGCGTTGAGAATTACACCTCCGAATAGTTCATTAGCCGACTGACCGCCACTGCTGCGAGTGAATGCAACCCTCATCTGTCCAGATTGGTAAAAGCTAGCGCCATAAGAGGGTGTCACCGGTTCAAGGAAAAGTTGTGGGAAAACCCAGGGGGCGTTTGGTACTTTTGCTTTAATTACCACTTTACCGTATTTAAAATCGAATGAGTTCTTAGTGGAGAACTGTGCCGATACAAAAGGGGGGAGGATTCTTTTTTTGGTTCCTTCTCGTTCACAATCAGTCGTATTCAAACGACCAGTGCAAGGTGTCAACTCCAATTTACCTATTGTATGTTCGTAAATCTCTGAAGTAGCAAGGGGCTTAATTGAAACAGTGCCATTTTCCACATTAAAAACCTTATCGTTTGGTTCGTAAAGCACAAATTCGTGATCTGGAGGACCTTCGAATCGTTTTTCCATAAGCCACCTGCTGTCATTAAGTTTATTGCCATTAAAATTCTCATCGAAAATTATCTGACCAGCACAACGAATTGGTGCACCATTATTAATTAGCGTAACGCTTGATTGACAATTTGAATCTTTAGAAGTCTCATCTGGTTTTGGTGGTGTAACTGGTGGACCAGCGGTTGTACCTTTAGAAGTTTCATCTGCTTCTGGTGCTGTAACTGGTGGACCAGCGGTTGTACCTTTAGAAGTTTCATCATCTTTTGGTGCTGTAACTGTTGAACCAGCGGTTGTACCTTGAGAAGTGTCATCTGCTTCTGGTGTTATAACTGGTGGACCAGCGGTTGTACCTTTAGAAGCTTCATCGGCTTTTGGTGTTGTGACTGGTGGACCAGCGGTTGTACCTTTAGAAGTTTCATCTGCTTCTGGTGCTGTAACTGGCGGACCAGCGGTTGTACCTTTAGAAGTTTCATCATCTTTTGGTGCTGTAACTGTTGAACCAGCGGTTGTACCTTGAGAAGTGTCATCTGCTTCTGGTGTTATAACTGGTGGACCAGCGGTTGTACCGTTAGAAGCTTCATCGGCTTTTGGTGTTGTGACTGGTGGACCAGCGGTTGTACCTTTAGAAGTTTCATCTGCTTCTGGTGTTGTAACTGGTAAGCCAGCGGTTGTACCGTTGGAAGCTTTATCGGCTTTTGGTGTTGTGACTGGTGGACCAGCGGTTGTACCTTGAGAAGTCTCATCTGCTTCTGGTGCTGTAACTGTTGAACCAGCGGTTGTACCTTGAGAAGTCTCATCTGCTTCTGGTGCTGTAACTTTTGAACCAGCGGTTGTATCTTGAGAAGTCTCATCTGCTTCTGGTGCTGCAACTGTTGAACCAGCGGTTGTACCTTGAGAAGTCTCGTCTCCTTTTGGTGTCGTAACTAGTGGATCAGCGGTTGTACCTTGAGAAGTTTCATCTGCTTTTGATGCTGTAACTGTTGAACCAGCGGTTGTATCTTGAGAAGTCTCATCTCCTTTTGGTGTCGTAACTAGTGGATCAGCGGTTGTACCTTGAGAAGTTTCATCTGCTTTTGATGCTGTAACTGTTGAACCAGCGGTTGTACCTTGAGAAGTCTCATCTCCTTTTGGTGTCGTAACTAGTGGATCAGCGGTTGTACCTTGAGAAATTTCATCTGCCTTTGATGCTGTAACTTTTGGACCAGCGGTTGTACCTTTGGAAGTTTTATTTGTACCCAATTTGTGTGTGCGTTTTTTTACTATATAAACTCCATCATCATCGTTAGTGTAATCCAATTTTTTGTATTTAACATAAATCCAGTAATAGATGGCATCTCCCAAAAATAAACTAGTTGTATTATCTTTAAATATATAACTGCCGTTTTTAGGTTTTTTTATGTCCTTAGCCCATCTTCCAGGCTCTAAACCATCGAACTCTTCGTTGAGTTTTGCATGAAAAGAAAACAAGGTAACACCTTCTGCAGCAGGGATTGAGACTTCAAATCCTTTGGGTTCGAATATTTTAAATTTCGGCTTTGGGACCTTATATTGAGTTGAGGCCCCCAGAAAAATTATGGAAAGTAAAACAAATACTAACTGCGACATTCCGTACAGTCGCAAAATCAACCGACGTATTCCAGAGCTCGAAAGTAACTAAAGTTAAAGATTGATCGCAGATTTCTAAAATTTGAAAAGAAACCTGTCTTAGATCAGCCGATAGGCTTAAGGTAAGAAACATAAAACCAATGTCTCATCCGCATGAGATTTCATTGGAACTAGAATTTGTTGCGTGCTTAACTCGTACCCGCCTTGATATATTCCATATACAGGAATTTAATTTGCAAATATTATTCGCTTAGTAATTTAACCGGTATGCGAATAATATTATACAGAAATATGTAGGAATACTAAACAATACTTCACCTAAAAAAATAATGTTGTAAAAATAGACCAAAATGATGTAGATACTAATCCATTCATTGTCAAGATCGACCCGAAAATATCTATTTACAAAGGTGCGGTTATAAATTAATTTAGTTGTGTTGTATATTATATTTTAAGAATGCTTAACCTTCACTATAATTTAAAGAAATGCTTTGCATAAAAAATTGTTAAACATCTTTATTTTTTTTGTTAATTTGTTATTGAGACAACGAATTGTTTCGTTATATACAGATATTATGCTGATGACAGTAATACTACATATACTCGTATTAGAGATTTCAAAAGAACTCACAAATCCAGAATCCAGAAAAAAGGTTACCAAAAACGGTATTTAGTAACCTTATTACAGACTAATGATTCGTTGTTGGTAAGGCCCTTACCTAGTGACTATTTAAACCGAATTGGGTATATATGGGTAATTGCATTTACTTACTTTGAAAATTGATTTGATCTGACTGGGACTTGAACATGGAACCTCTCACTCGGCGACTGGGTGTAATGTATCCAGTGTTGCCACAATGATAACGAAGAAGGTATCAAAAGTGATACTTTTTAGTTTTTATTTTGACTTCGTTTTCTTTAAAATGCCTATGTTGATACTTTTTAATTCCGACAACAAAACACTATAAATTTCCAGCCAATCCCCTTATCCACTGAATTGTGAGGTATTGTTCTGTCATTTTTTAATGTTTAATGGCAGTTTGACTAATAATTCCTATTATTATACCTATTGATACTTTTTTTCTCTCTGCGGAGATACATTTTTTTAAACTCTTCCGGCAATACTGAGTGTATCATAGCCAACAACAATAACACTATAGCCCAGTGGTTCCCAACCGGTGGGGTGCGTTGGGACTCTAACGGGGGGCATGTACACGATTTTAATTGTGAATTTTCGATGCAAAAAATGCATTAGTTCAGAAATGGACATTGTTGCTAAATATGATTTTTTTTTACCGAAATTGGGTGACTTCTAACTGTCATTAACCTTGAGTTCCTAGGTCAGTTGAATCTTTTACGAGTGCAGGGCCAAGTCATGACGCAAAATTCGCCCATTTGTGGCCTGCGAAAGGTCAAGTTCTTGTGCGTGGCGTACAATTGAATTCCTCGGATTCTCCTGCACACTCTTACGGATAGCGGCCATATTTTCGGAAGATCTTGCGTTTCGTCGATTGTTGACTGAACCGGTCTACTTAAATTTATTCACCACGTTGCGTACCAAATATAGTTTCCACTTTTTACGTTTTCTTATCAGATGGCCAAATGACAGCAAATGTGGAGAGGGAAGCAGACGCCGCGTCGGATATAGCCAGCACGAAGACTATACTCTAGAAAGATCAGTAAAATCTGATTTCTCATTTGAAAACACGCCGTACAAAAATAAATAGTACAAGTACTTAACTCTAAACTCCCAAACTAAACTAAAAACTATTAAACTAGAAACTATTATCCCACCTATTTGAAGTTCAGTTTCTAACAGAAAGCTTTAAGGGCAAAGTAAATATGAAAATGCTACAATCCGTCTAGAGTGGATCGTATGATACCCTATCCCTTTCCTGTGTACAAAAGTTTTTTTATATCTTATCAAATTACTCCAAAACACGAATTTTGTCAATAAGTGGACGTGGTAGTGGGCGGATTTTAATTTTTTTTTTCACTACATACTGTATTTTACTCCTTTATGTGATATTGTACTAAAAGAGTCGAAAACGCTAGAAAAATTTAGGCGTGGCCAAATATAATTTATGGAAGACCTGTAGAGCAAAAATATATCTACATATTTGCTTAAGTAACTTTTTTCGAGTGGCGGATTTTGAAAATTTTTACACTTGTATTGCTTACTTTTCCAAGGACCTCATATACAAAATTTCATCAACCTAGCTCAAAATGTAAGCCCCAAAAACTGGTGACAGACAGATGGACGGACAGACATGGCTATATATACTTTATGTGGTCTATCTTTAATATTTCTCTATGCTACAAACTATGTGTCAAACTTAATATACCCTTAGGATAGGGTATAAATATCTATAACAAGAAAAACTTGTAAGAAATCGGGATTTTTCTCTAACTTGTACCAGATGGTATACAAAGTTATAGTATAGGAGTTAAGTTTTTTGCAAACATAAATAAGAAAGGCGGCTACTAGATGTGCTATTAAATTGCAACTAGAATATAACTACAAAGATAAGGATAGTGTCTTTGAACCCAAGATCAAAGTTTCGATGTATTCAGTTAAGTATCCCTCTATGTTTCAGGCTGTAGTTCGTGTCATTGAGATTTGCACCACATCAAACCTTCAAAACAAAAAATGCTTTGATATCTAGAATTTGATTAACGAATTGGAACAAAAAACCCCTATAGCTCACTGTCAACAACAAGCGTCTTATTTCCACATGAGAAAAGTATTATAAAGCAGGCGATTAAGCTCACTGGTTATTCTGGCTCAAGCTGCTAACTTAACAAACTGAATTTGTGCCCGGAAATTGATAAGAGGAGGATGAAGCTTCCGGACATAGTGTAAGTTATATTACATACAATACGTACAATAGATTTTTAGGGCATTGTCAATGGGTACACAAATAATCCCGATAAAATTACGAGAATAACAAAAAACACAACAAGAGTCGCTTAAAGATTTTATTCCTTATTCATATTTTTGGTTTGTTTCTTATCAATAAATTAAAATAAATTAATACTTAAGTAGTAAACTAACCAAAACAAAAGCGATAATTGATGCGACACTATTTGTGGTTGTTACATTTGCTCGCGAACTTGATCGATTCGTATCATCCTTAATTATATTCGTTGTATTTTCTGAAGGACTCATCGCAGTCTCTGTTTCCACTAACGTAGGAGCCGTACTTGTAACTGGTTGTGGAAAGGTTCCAGGCGTAATTGTTGCTGGTACATCATCACGTGTGGCAAATGTTGAGACTACGTAGATTCCATTATCTTCTCTGTAACCCAAACCATTGTAAATTACATAAGTCCAGTAATACACGGTATCTCCTGGTTTCAAACTGGTTTCACGATCTTCAAATGTAAATCTATCGTTTTTAATATTCGTTACGTCCTGAGCCCATCTTCCGGCCTCTAAGCCATCCATTTCTTCGTTAAGCTTTCCATGGAATGCGAACAGAGTGGCACCTTCTTCGGCAGGAATAGAGACTTGAAATCCTCTTGGAGAGAACACTTTGAACTCCGCCTTCGGAACTTGGTATTGAGCATGTGCTCCTAAAACAATTAACAAAAGCGAACAAATCACAGGATGCGGCATTTTTTTTTTTTTTATTAATCTCAGATACAACTGGTGAATTCAAGAGCTTACAAATTACTAAACATTCGGACTGATCGTTGGTTTAATTATAGTCGGCCTTTCGTCAGCTGGACTGTAGTAAGATAAGCAAATTTCAGTGCGTCATCTAAATGAGTAAGACACTCATGGGGATTTAGCGATTTTGCGTGGTAAACAAACAATAACGTGTTGCTCATGATTAATTCAAGCTAATTTTTGATTGTTCCTTAGACTTCCAGACTTCGTCATAGTTTTTGGTAGCCAAATATATGAATTTTGATTCTAGATATTCAATTTGACGGTTTACCATTTGACCCATGTAAGTCTAAGTTGAGAAACCGTAAAGAATGTGTATTCCCTAGAGCTAGATACGTCATGACGAAAAAACATGTAAATTATACCGTCAACATATTTTGTTCATTTAAACTTAATTAATGTCAAGTGCTAACAAATGTGCGTATAAACTTCTATATGATATATTACAATTATTAGTCCACTACAATTTACAAGGCGAATCAAATAGCTTAGGATTTGCTATCTAAATGTTGTCTAGGTATTTAATATTACGGATATTAAGCGAGATTCAGCACTTTATTTTGTTAACGTTTTCATTGCATGCGATCAAATTAGGACTGCAAGATAATATACAGTTTCAGTTTCTTACTAACGCCACAGTTTGTCATCACTGTAGTGGACACCGAGTCTCTCTGCATGAAGGCCAATGCCACAATGGCCGGTAATTCGTCAGAAACGACCCCTGCGTTATGACGACTGAGTTTAACCAGAGTTGATGATCTCTTCTTGCTAAAGGCCGGCCTTAGAGCTCTAGCCGTTACGCATGTATCCAGATGAATCCAGCGTCTGTGTGCACGATCGATGGCTTCATCTTCTACTTTTTTCTTTAAAGAACTTATTGGGGCTGTTACAAAGGGAAGGGCCCGCGATATGTGCACCCTCAACCCTTTTCTAGCAAGCTCATCCGCCTTCTCGTTTCCTTCGATATCCATATGCCCTGGTACCCAACTGAGGGTCACGTATTGGCTCTGGATATCTCGTTTAAAAGTGATTTGCAGGTTCTCACCAGCCTCGGCCGAGTTATGGCAGAGTCCAGAGCCTTTGTCCGACGATATTACTCTCACGTAAAATTTCAGCAGCCTGCATTATGGTAGTGACTACGGGTTGAAAGACGCTGCAGTGGTCGTTTATTCTAAAGGAGCAGTTTACTCCTAGGGCTTCACAATAAACTCCGGCTCCTGTACCACTGTTCATCTTAGAACCGTCGGTATAGAATGCCAACTCCCTTTTCCTTTTAGTCCTCCAGTTCTTCCAGTAACTTCTGTAAGGAATCCTTGCATTGAATCTCCTTTCGAATGTTAACATCGGGTTCATGTGATCTGTTTCCGTCAATCAATTGGTAGCCTCCCATCGGGAGGGAATAGAGGCGTGGCCGTAAGATGTTGATGACCACAATCGACGCCCTCAATCGTATGGCAGTTTTGGCTGCCAGACTACTACAATAAATGTCAAGCGGGATGAAACTAAGCATGGTTTCCATTGCCGCCGTCGGTGTTGTTCTCATTGATTTCTTGATTCCGATGCATGATGCCACCTGGATTTTGGTAAGGTTTGTTAAGCTGATATTGCTTCTCAAGTACCATCCACCATACTAGTGAACCATATGTCAGAATTGGTCTTACAACCATCACGTTAAAGCCGTTTTCCTTCAATATTACTAGGATCTCATTCACAACAAGGAGCGATATTGTGTCACCCATAGGGGGTTAGAGAAAAATTCCCCTTGCCCATTTAACCCATATAATATCTGTAACAAACTACCTAAGGTTGTACGTACTCGTTTCCCGTGTATACAAACCATCCTGAAGATCTGATGAAGTTCAATAACATGTCAGTGTTTGCGTTGAAGAGTTCTGCTAGAGCAGTTTGTGCCTGGAATGTTGGAGTCATGGGCACTGGCAGAGATTGTGGCTGGTGTCCTCTACATCATCCTCATCACCGCATCCTCTGCAGATTTATTCCTCCGTACGACGCAGTTTCTTTAAGTACCGCAGAGTGTTGTGACCCGTGAGGATTTCCGAACGAATAAGTCTCTCGGTCCTTACTTTGTCAAAAGTTGACCATAATTGTTTTGCAGTTTTGCAAATTTCTAGGGAATTCCATCTCAGGTTCTCCTCTCTTGTAGCCAGTTTCTCTGCTTCAAGCCTGAGAACGCAAGGCTGGGTACTTATGGAGAGGTCAGTCAGTTCTAATGGGTCCGATGAAGCTTTCTTTGCTAATTCATCTGCCTTTTCATTTTCTGGGACGGCCTCATGCCCAGGGACCCAGCAGGACAAAAATTGTGCTGTGTTCCAAGAACCTTAACCTTGGACCATCACAAGCTTGGATTTTATTTCTGTGGCCGTAATTGCTTTGATAGCTGCCTGACTGTTGATAAAGAAAGTAATACCTTCTGGGGGTATTGTTCTTACGGCAGACTCACGGGCGACTGTTGTCACTGGCAGGACCTCCGCTTGGAAAACACTGCTGTGGTCTGGGAGTCGTATAGATTTGGATATTCTCAGTGATTCGGAGAAAATTCCAAATCCTACACCGGTGTCTATTTTTGATTCATCTGTACAAATAGTTATGGAATCGGCATTTGAGGTAAAGCTAAATGGTATTTCGAAGTCAAGGTAAGTCCATCGTACTCGCATGGCCAAAACATCTGCCAATGATGGTCGCCAGCCCTGTCGCATTTGACTTCCAGCTCGCGGTCTGACTTAGGCGCTAATACCCGCCGTTGATCTAGTATAAATGTCTAGCGGAGTCAGGTTGAGAATAGCCTCACGGCCCGCAGTTGGAATAATTCTCATTGCAATGGTAGCACCAATGTACGCTAGCGTTTGTTAGAAGGAGGTATGTATCTATATAGGCAAGGAATAGGGTATCACACCATCCCCTCCAGGAGGATAATAAATACATATGTATATATGTATGTATTCACCTAAAATAATGACTGAAAATATAAGATAGCGGATGGATGTTTCTCGGCCCGTCAATTCTTTTCAATTCTTAGCAAAAATAATCTGGACAAACTTCCCATTTTACCAACAACAATAAATACAACAACAAAGATACATATGTTTATGTTTTTAGTTTATTATTCTATTTGTTAATATTACTTAAACTGCATATACTCTTACATAGTCAATTTGTAAGGCAGCATTTGTACCCAACCATGTATGCCAGTTGTCACCAATTTTTTTCCAGAACTTTGTCATTTTCTGCGGTTCTGTATTTTCCCAGGGTTTTTTCACTACCCACAGACTCTCGTCATCAGGAAAGTCGTTTTGTCCACCGATACCATAGCCTAATTTTAGATAAAATGGTTGATCGAAAGGCGCCAATGGTGATCCTGCTTTAAGATACTCCTTATTCAGTAGTTCTTGACCATTCACATTTGTATGTGCGAATCCAGGTCCTGGTTCCAGTGTGCAGTAAACTTCACTATCTACAATGACGGTGATTTTAGTTGGTGTCCATTCTAATGAATACTCGTGGTAATCTGCAGACCAATCCACATCGTTTCCGGGTTTTCTGCACAATTTTTCATAGCGGAATGTCTCGTTTGCGTTGAGAATTACACCTCCGAATAGTTCATTAGCCGACTGACCGCCACTGCTGCGAGTGAATGCAACCCTCATCTGTCCAGATTGGTAAAAGCTAGCGCCATAAGAGGGTGTCACCGGTTCAAGGAAAAGTTGTGGGAAAACCCAAGGGGCGTTTGGTACTTTTGCTTTGACTACCACTTTACCATATTTAAAAACGAATGAATTCTTGGTGGAGAACTGTGCCGATATAAATGGCGGATTGATATATCTTTTGGTTCCTCTTCGAATACAATCGAGTGTGTCCACAGCACCGGTACAAGTTACTCCCAAATCTACTTGACCTTTTAACGAATAAACACTTGATGTAGGTATGGGCTTAATTGAAACCGCACCATTTTGAACTTTTAGCACATTATCGTTTGGCTCGTAAAGCACAAATTCGTGATCTGGAGCACCTTCGAATCGTTTCTCCATGAGCCACCTGTTGCCATCAAGTTTATTGCCATCGAAATTCTCATCGAAAATTATCTGACCGACACAACGAATTGGTGCACCATTGTTTATAGTTGTTACACTTTTATCACATCCTGTATCTTTGGGACCTGGTGGTGATGGATCTGGCGTTGAAGATGACGAATTTTTTCCAGTGTCATACGCTGTGACTACATAAACTCCATCATCCTCTCTGTAGCCCAAGCCGTTATAGACCACATAAGTCCAATAGTAAATAGTATCACCCAATTTCAAGCGGGCTACGCGGTCTTTGAATGTGTATCTACCTTCTTTTGATTTTGTTACATCTCTGGCCCATTGTCCAGCTTCTAAACCGTCCATTTCTTCATTAAGTTTGCCATGGAAAGCAAATAGAGTAATACCGTCCTCAGCCGGGATTGAAACTTCAAATCCCTTGGGATAAAATATTTTTAATTCCGCCTTTGGAACGTCATATTCAGCTGTGGCTCCCAATACAACTAACAGAAGGAAAAAAATTTGCACAGTTTGCGACATCTTTAAGCCGTAGATACAACCGACGGATTCAACAGCACGAGAATGACTAAATAATCAGACTGATAGTTGATTTCAATTTCAAGTTACTTAAATAAAACCTGTCTTAGGTCAGCTTCGCCGGTGAACTTAGTGTAGATAAGCGAATTCATCTCATTCGAATGAGACTTTGTGGGAATTTCTTACTTTCAGACGTAAACAAGAGAGCAATAGTTACATACTTGTACACCACCACTTCGATAGATACATACACATACATACATAATGTAATGATATTCATTTCATTGCGCGTTATGTGATTTCCCAAGAACGCGAGAGAACAATAATAAGAAGTTACTGGTTAGATTATGATTTTTCACTTTAAATCATATCATTAGGTATAGAGATATATATGTATATACATATGTATGGCATTCTAAGAAAAAGGTACATATTTACATACGTAGAGTTGTAAGTTCTTAATCCTCTAAAAATATTAAAACTATGTACGACGAATTATAACGAGAAGCCAAAACAGTAGCAGGTCTCACACGTGCAATAATAATGTCACTAGCTACCAGTATTATCATCACAAACAAGTTTTGAGAAGCTTTCTCGTGACAGTAATAGTGCTCTTGGATGTTTGTCTGACGCTCGCAAGAGGTGGGACCGTGAAAAAACATAGATGGTATTTTCCTGAATTCAAACTTGTAACCCTTGGCGCAGTAGTCCAACGCCCTAACCACTGAGCCCCGGTTTGCGACCATAATAGCTTTTGGCTTTCATTCTTTCGGTCACTTTTGCTCACATTTTTCAGTCAACTGTTTATCAAATTAAACATTAAACATTTTACGTTTTTATTAATAATTTACTCAAAAAAATTGTATATTTTCCGAATATCATCAAAATTAACCGGCGAAACTGTTCGACAAATGCTTCCGAAAACATACTCCTCTTCTAGTATGAGCAACTTATGGAAATGACTACACTAAAGAACACTGAACATTTTGACTTCAGCTACAGATTTCTTCCAACTACATATTTTAATTCAGCTTTAAGATCTATCTCAATAACCCAGGGACAATTCTGGAGCTTAAACATAACATAACTTCCAAATTGAAATTACGGCCATTGATCTTCGGATGGTGGCTTGCAATCAAGCTGTCCAGGTCAAATGAACGATGGTGGGTTCCATTCCATAGAACCAACAATTCTACATTGATTTCATAATAAATGTGTTTTTTTAATAAAAACTTCCATACCAGCTATTTGCTCACCCATTGTTTTGTAAACTATTTCAAAAGATCGAAAAACATTCAGAAATAAAGAATACAACTTCGTAGGCCTTGATGCTGGACACCACTTACTTCTTTCAGTTGTTTATATAATACAATACTTCTTACTGCCCTGGCTTCATTAACAATATTGTCAAAAAAATCACTCCAAGTTAAAAAATATAAAAAGAGAAACTTAAGCAAATATAAAATATTATTTACAATATACACTTTTATTTAAGAACTAGCTGTACTGTGCTCGCCTTGCTTCGCCCCTGCCACTTTGAAGACAGCAATGTTTCATTTCTTTTTCTCAAAACCTTTTTACCGTCACTCATGTTGCAAGCTCAGAAACTTACCTACTTAGCTTATTTCTTCCGGAAATAGGATGTTTCCTGCTTCATGATGAGTTCGGTTCCAGACTGATTAATTTAGTTTTTGGGGAGTTAAATTTTAGCCTAACGATGTCTATACCTTATCGTTTTCCTACAGAGGTCCTCCTCGCGCGGAATTATCTCAGTTTTAATCTTTAGCCCGCAGGGATTCATAGTACAATTTAACAATTGAATTTTATACTGTTTCCAAAACAAAAGCATATGACACACACCATTCTTTTGAATTATAGGTTAAAAATTTTATTATACAGAAAATCTACAACTTCGTTAAAGTTGGGTTTTATCCAACAATAAACTTGTATTTTTCTTTTTAGCGAAGAACTTCAAATAATAAGTCCATAACACCTTGGTTTTGTAGTAAAATCGGTTGGTTGTATTAATTTAATTGAATGCTTGCTGATAGGTAATTAAATAGTTTTAAGTCAAGTCCAATTGAAGATTACTTGTCTAAATTTAACCTAAAACTAATATTCACACATAACCTAAGTTAGCCATATACTTATAACCTTACATTCTGATTCCAATTACAGCAACTAAAAATAGAAAAAACAACTTCTAAATGCATTTGATCGAGAGAATCTTAATTAATATTCACAATCATAAACTTGTTTTGATATTCCGCCTCGCCTTTAATTTCCTGTCTCAGTCCACTGAACTTCAAGACGAGGCAATCAAAGATGTTCTTTCCATAACGGAAACTGGTTTATTGCAAATTTAAGAAATACCGTCAGCAGGTACACTCATACGCAGATATTCATATCATAATACATAAGTCTGGTTTTACCGGCAAACATAATGCAAATATTAAGTACAGTCATACAAAACTTGTTCTCTTTAAGGTAAACAGTGCTAATAAATAAAATTAGTATAACATCAATACAATTCATCTTAAGACCTATAAAATATTTCATGACAAATCTAAAGCAAATACAAATTGTGAATTCATGGAAAAAGTTAAAGCGAGGAAAAAAAAGTATTTCTTTACTGGCCATAGACAATCAAATATGGTCAATGTAACTTGAAAAATGTTAGTTTCTGTTCATTTGAAATTCGTAAAAGATGACTGAAAACTTGTTTTTAGTGTTCCGGACCTTAAAAGGTAAGACGGAACACTTATGGGTTTGATACGGTGTCTGTCTGTCCGTCTGTCCGTCTGTCCGTCTGTCCGTGTGTCCGTTAGTCCGTCAGTCTGTCACAGCCCTGTAACTTTTGAACCGTTGGACATAGAGAGCTGAAACTTTCGTTATGTATGCATTATATGGAAGCCTGCACAAGATGGCGGCAATGAATTTCATTTTGGAAATTATTTTGTTCCCCATCATGTGGCATATCAAATTAAAGAGAATTTTGCTCCATATATGTAAGAAATATTTTTTTCTGGCAAAATTTGTTGAACAAAAAAGCTTGCCGAACATTTGAAAAATGTTGTCCCCCCCTCCCCCCTTAGCGGCTAGACCATAAATGGTGAAAAAATGAAAAAAAAATTGGAGATACGTAGAATTTTGTGTAGATTGTAAAAACAATACGAAAATTCCTGTATTTTATATATTTCCTGAGAAAAATTAAAAAAATGGGGTATCTAGTTACCCCACTGTATCTCCCCCAGTTTTCATGTTATCCAAATAATTTTTACAGCTGATCATTTTGATACTACGATTTGCTCAAGTTATAAGTTTCATCTAAATCTGCTAAGTAGTTCCCGAGTTACAGATTTTAGAAGAGCGCATGGACTTCCCTATAAGCTCTTATCTTGCTGCTACTGCATTCGAATTCGATTTTTCAAAAACTTAGTCATTTGCACGAATGGATCGTATATGTTAGCTCTATGCTGCTTTTGAAAACTAAATAAGTTTAAAAAACTATTTTTTTTTTTAATTTTGTTTTTTTTTTTTTCAAAAACTCTAAGTGCTGTATTCCTTCGAATGTCAAGTATTGTCAGTGTTTTGCTTTACTTAAACCATTCAACAAGCAAAGTACCGTTACATGCATTTTTATCCAAAAGCTTAGTACGCCATGTTTTATATTGAAAGTGTAAGTTAAAATGGACTGGAATCTCAGCTCATTATTAGTAAGACATACCTACGTACAAGACATTACATTATTCATATCAAAACCAGTATCAGGTGTACCTATGCAGGATATGAATAAATTACCTTCTATTTAATGACAATATAAAATGTCCGGAACACTATTGCACGAGGCTCTCCTCGCACTTGCCCAATTTTTTTATCAATAACAACAAACAGTGTTTTTATCCAAATTCGCAACAAGTCGCTGTCATCATCGATATCACCGTCAAATCCAAGAAAACCGGAGATACCGACACGCAAAAAGTTATTAAAACTTAAGGTATTTTTGTATGTGTTGTTCAACGGTATCTCGATTCGCCCATTAAATGTTGTTTATTTTTTTAACTAGCTACAATACTAATTTGATTAAATGATTAAATCGTAGGTTAGTGCGCAGGATGCTGTTAATACCAATAAGTTTGTTCACGATCTTATTTTTTCCGAGCATCTCACGAGCGTCCAAAACTAAAACCTTTTGCGTTTCCATTAATACATAAGCCTGCACGTTTCATGTAATCATTACAGGAATGTAATAATCGTCATCACTAGTCTAGTCGATTGAGCTATGTCCGTCCATCAGCGTCGTTAACTTTTGAGCTGTGACGATGAAATTTTATTTTTTTCTAAAAATAAACACTTAAAGGTTAAAAATCTTCAAAACACATCGCCCTATATTCCAAAAATGCACTTTTTTCAGTAATTTTACAATTAAGTTGAAAATGCCAAGCCAACTTAACGTTTTCTTAAAATACTGTATTTTGTCGATGTCCACAGAATAATATATCAATTTGTTTGTTAAAAACTTTTTAAAATGTAATTATTTGAATTTTGAATATTTCAGAACTTTTGTAATTTCAAAAGACATTTAATAAGAAACTCTTTCTTCAGAAAATATTCGATGGGCTAAAAAAGAGTTTAAAAAAAATAAATAAATATTAGGCCATAAGCAAATATAGAGAGCCCAGTCCAAACTTCTCATAACTGCACGTGTTGTGCGTGGTATACATTTCTCCACCTACAGTTTTATGCTGTATCCGAAGGGCAAATGGATTTTTTTAAAAGCTTTCCTATGACAGTAATGCTTTTGGATGTTTGTCAGATGCTCGCAAAAACTCGCCCTGAAAAACTTTGATGGTATTTTTCTGTATTCGAACTTTAAACCCGATGAGCAGTAGTACAACGCACGAAACACTGAGCCACTGTACCGAGATTGAAGCATTTCCACATGTTTCTTTAATAATCATGACAATTCCAGATTCCCCATTATCTTCTACACAAGTTAAGCGAGTACAGAAAAACCATATAAACTGATTCGAAATTTATATTTAAAATTATAGCAAGGTCATTAAGTCAAGTAGCTATTTCCAGCAACTAAAATTTGAGAAAAATATAATAAAATTGTTATTGATAAAAAATTAAATCAAAATTAAGCAGCTGACGCATTGGGATTTTCCAATTTATCGCAGTACTGTGATGAAATTAGCGTTTCATAGGAGCAAGAAATTTATTTATTTAAAAAAAAAAAATAGTAAAACTGTAGAGGAGCTGCTAGAGGCATGTAGGAAGACGGGCGAAAAAAAAGTCTTAGGTAAGGCAGTATCTCAGAAACATTTATTTATAAATGATCGCAGTAACTGCAGAGAAAGCAACTCTCAGACCATTCGGCTGTAGCAATGCATATGCAATAGAATGAATAAGATGGCTTAGTAAAAATTGGAATTTCTCCTCAGTCTATTCAACAGATTCCAGAAATTAAGTTTAGGGCAAATCGATTCTCGGTTTCAGTCGAGTAAACGGTTACAACAAACTAACAAAAATATAGAAAATCCATCTGGAATGGATCCCTATCTATAGAGGTCCTATATTTCTTGAATTCCTTGTGAAATTATTCAGGAATGATAAATTTTTTTCAGAAACTGTCACTTACTTTGTTGAGTTTATATTCTATATTTCGCTATATTACAGACTACGTGTCAAACTCAATATACCCTTAGGAAAGGATATAAGTTAAACCTTGTAAACTAAAAAGGCAATCATGCTGCAACGTAGGTTTTCTACGAAGCTCTAATTTTGTCACTGTACCACGAAAAAATGAAAACAATTTAATGCACTAAATGCTAATTCTTGAATTCTCTCTTTTATAAGTGGAATCAGAAAATAACTTAATTTTGATTGTTGGAAATACCTGAGTTGATAGTCTTGAATTGAAACCATTTCACATGTAGACTGTGGATCATTTGGTTTTATTTCGTCGTACTCGTTTTGCTTGTAAGATATTATGTACCTATGCGATATTCTGCTGGCAGCGACTGATAGAAACAATATTCTAGTCATACAGTTGATTTTATGACAATATGGAGAATTTTACATAAATATTACACACCTAGTAGATGCACATTATATACAAAATAAATATGCAATGCAAATATGTATGTGAATGTATAAATAAATTTAAGAGGTTGCAGTCAAATCGAAATTTATTTTCATAGCCAGTGTTTAAGATGGACTACATAATATTAAACTCTTAGCAAACTTCTGTATAAATGTTCTGATTTGCATGGATTTGCGTATTTATTTATTGAGTAAAACATGACAAATAGACAAGATACATACTCGTAAGATACATAATATGAACTAACATTTCAATCAAACTCGAACTTCCCCTGCCCCCTCATTACCGAAAACAGACGCAGCCTAAAACGCTCTGCTTTTGTTTGTGATTAAATTTGAATTAGTGTGTGACCAAGATCTAACTAAAAAATGTCGAGATTCCTGTCATTCCTTTTCAACAAAATATTTCTTTCAACAAGCAACGGTTTCCGATTCACGGTACGCTGCACTTCTCTCATCTTCATGCGATACAGGGACTCTAGCTCGATCCTCCCTGCTGCTGGAGCTGCTGCAATTCGAGCTCTTATGGCTTCACTGCGAACAATCCTTTCATACCACGTGAGAGATGGTCCTTGGTTCTTGGCGCATTGTGGGAACTCTCAGTCGGTCTTGTTACGTTCGATTTTTCAACGGCAGCAGTGCGTAATCGGACAGTAGCTGTAATAAGATGGTGAACTCGTATCAACGTCGTCGGACGTCTTGAAGACTACTTGTAAAACGGTGACTGATGACAAATAGGTCAATTAGGTTGGAGGTTGCTTGCCTCCTTTCTTCTTCAGACGAACCATCCGTGGGGGTGTAATACTGTATAATAGTGACGCGACGTACTCTCGTCCGGAGTCTGTACGAACTTGATTGTTGCGCTACTAGTCCAATCCATGTTTTGAACAGTCAGTAGTTTTCCCGGTCAATCACCATGCAGGTCCTAGGAATACATGGCGTAGAACAGAAAAATAGAAAAAGCTTGAATCGAAGTTTCGTTGCTATCAATTTTGATCACAAAGACAAACAGCAATATTGGTGGGCCAGAATAGTTGCATGACGAGGAAGTCTACACCCAAAGGACACCATGTAAGCCAAATTAAAATTCACTGTCCCATTTCGTATTTCACCAGTTTTCAATCCTTATACTGCTACCCAGGTTTAATCCCTATATTGTTAAATTAAGAAAAAATACCAATCAGTCTCACAATATTTCAAAAAAAAAGTAAAAACTTGAGTTGAGCTTTATTAATAGAATATCACTTAAACAGCATAAACCTTTACATAATCGATTTGCAATGCCGCATCAGAACCTAACCAGTCATCCCAGTTCTTCTTCGTTTTGTCCCAAAGTTGTTTCATTGGTTTTCTATGTGAGTTCGTCCACGGTTTCTTTTTTGGCCAAAGCGTTGTATCGTCCGGAAAGTCATTACGTCCACCGATGCCATATCCCAATCTTATATAGAATTCCTGATCGAAAGGTGCCATTGCTGACCCGGTTTTCAAGAGATCTTTATTTGGCAGCGATTTGCCATCCGTCACTATATTTGCGAATCCACCAACATTCGGCTCAACGACACAATATTCCTCATTGTCTACGCTAACAATTATTTTATCTGACAACCATTCCAATGTGTAGACGTGAAATCCTGCTGACCAATAAATCTGAGCTCCTATCTTCTTACACATTTTCAAATTACGAAAGGGTTCCTGGGCGTTCAGAATAACCCCTCCGAATAGCTCATCGATTAATTCACCACTTCTGCTACGGGTAAAAGCGATTCGCATTTGTCCAGATTGATAGTCCTTGGAACCATATCGGAAATCCACCGGTTCGAGGAATAGTTGTGGGTACACCCAGAGGGCATTTGGCATTTTAGCACGGATCTCAACTTTACCATGCTGGAAACTGAAACGATCCTTGGTCGAGAACTGGGACGAAATATAGGGAGGAAGAATATCAACAGTATTAGCTTCACGCATACAATCTTCCGTATTCAAAACACCCGTACAATTTTCACCCAAACTTAATTCTTTCTTCAGAATTCCATTTCCGTATATCCTCTTTATGGGAATAGGGTTAATTGTAGCCTTCCCATTTCTTATTTTCAGCACTTCGTCGTTCAGCAAGTATACCACAAATTCGTGGTCCGGCTGAGACGAGAACCGCCTTTCCATTATCCATTTACTTGGATTAAGTTCATTGCCATTAAACTGCTCCTCAAATATTAGTTTACCGACGCATTGAACCAGTTGTCCATTATTAATGGTTGTAATACTCGGCTGACAATTTGCTGTGGAAGTACCACCCGATGAAGCTGTGCTCAGTGGTCGTTTCGTTGTCGAGAGTAATCCTGTAGTTACTGGGGAAGGAAGAGCTGTCGTAGGTCGTCTATCGACTGAAGGTCTTGTTGCTCTTGAAGCTGCTAAACGTGGAGTTGCAGTTGACGGTTGTACTTTTGTAAATGTTGGTCTTGTATTTGCTGACAAAAGTCCTTTGGGTGGAGATCTCGGTAATGGTGTTACGTCGTGTGGTGTGTATTCTGTAACAACATAAACTCCATCGTCCTCTCTATAGCCCAAGCGTTTATAAATGGCATACGTCCAGTAATAAATAGTATCTCCTAGCTTTAAGCTGGCCGAATTGTCAGTAAATGTAAATCTACCATTCTTGGGCTTCACAATGTCCTTTGCCCACTGTCCTGTTTCTAAACCTATCATCTCCTCATTCAGTTTACCGTGAAAGGCGAACAATGTGACGTGTTCATCAGCGGGTATGGAAACTTCAAAACCTTTGGGATAGAATATCTTAAACTCGGCACGTGGCACTTCGTATTCGGGATGACAGTTCAAAAGAGGGTATGAGATAGAGGGGCTCAGCCGGATCAAAGTAGACTTGCTTCTTGATGATGTCACAGTGTTTGGTAGTTTAGTCCCCTTAGTCTCCGTTGGACCTTCCTCTTGAAATTGTGTTACAACATAAACCCCATCCTCCTCTCTGTAGCCTAAGCAATTATAAACGACATAAGTCCAATAGTGAATGACATCACCTAACTTAAACTTCGTTTCACGATCTTTAAATACAAATCTACCATTTCTTGGTGTCGGAATATCTCTAGCCCATTTTCCAGGTTCTAATCCATCCATTTCCTCATTCAAAGTGCCATGAAAGGCAAAAAATGTAATATTCTCTTCAGCAGGTATTGAGACCTCGAATCCTTTAGGATAGAATATTTTAAACTCCGCAATTGGTACTTCATAATCTATATTGGCCGTAGACATCATTATTTTTAGAACAAATATCAAAAGAATGTATTTCCACATTATTTTAAAGCAACACACACAACCGACGGGCTTAAGCTTAACTGAGGAACTAAAATAAATAAAAAAATATCTCATTAAACGATGGTGCCTAGCCAGTAATTCGTGTTCTTGACAGTGGCCTTTGCATTTCACACTCTAAGCGATGAATAGATACATTGGAATAGAGGGAATTCCATTTCACAAAAATAAAAACCTAAAACTCGTCTTTGTTTTGAATGTGATTTTTGTTTTGCAATTTCTCCCAATAATCAAGAGGAATCTGCGGAATCGTGCCTATTTCAATGAAACACCTATTGTGGGGATAGCCAGAAGAAGTATCTGACGTACCATATTAATTATTGGTTAAATCGTAATGCGGTTACACAAATACGCCTAGATATATGTATACGTAATACACGTATACGATCATACAAAGGTGACTAACAAAGATTTTATCATTTTTGTTTGCGCATCAATATTCCGTTCATAAAAAATAAAAACAAATATTCCAAACATAAATAAACAAATTTTACGTCACAACTAACGTTTTATGTTATTCATCGGATACATGTATCTGAGTATAACCTGAAAAGAGAAATTTCAGTGTGACCAGATATGTAAATATAATCTTTAGGATATTTAGTGTTATTGAAAAAATAAAAAGATATATCCGTCTGTAACGGATCGTATCCTATCGCTATTTATGTATATTTTCATAATAAAGTATTTCTTTCCAATATTATGCATAGTAATCAAATTGCTCAAAAACCTAATTTTTTTTAGCTACATTATGTAAAATGACTGAAAACAGTGAATTTTACGAAAAGTAGAAATATTAATGGTCGGATTTTTCCTAGCACCTGTTGTACAAAATTTCATCGTCTTTAAGGCCCAATAACTGATGATGGACATGAATCAGTCGACTCGCTGGTGATGTCGATCATTTATATAATATACTTTAGTGAATGTTTCTTCGAAATTTCTTTTCGTCAGAAAGTGCATACGTACTGCAGATGGGTGAAACTTAATACTATCCTCAGGATATTGAAATAAGTTACTGCTATCATACCCGACTATTATGTCCTTACAGAGTGAAGGATCTCAACTGGCACATTCCTTCAAATCAGACACGAGTTCGCGTGTTAATTTGTGATTTAGTAGTTAAATGTGGCGAGTTCCAATTCGCAAGGAGTAACACTGTAACACTTATTTCTGGAGACCAGGGGCCTATACCACATAACTACAAGTGCTATAATTACAAGGGAAATTTGACAACTGTAAAAACAACACAGCATCAGTGCTTGGTTTAGCAACACACATTTTCAACAGTTGTCAAACTTCACTTGTAATTGTAGCACTTATAGTTTTGTGGCGTAGGCACCAGGCAGTAGGTATTGTAGAGCTGCTTTGACACTTATGTCGTTTTCCATTGGTTTCACTCAAGAATTCTCTTCTTCTCGATTCCAAACGATCATGCAATTTATCTTCCACTCCACTGTTTATGTGTTGGTGAATCGCCATATTCCTTGTTTTTGTTTGTATGGAATGAAAAATTCCTGAGCCATATAGCATTGACAAGTAGTCCGATGAAAGAGTTTATGTGTGTTAGTGTATTATGGACGTCTTAGCAAATGAAATCGGGAAGCGAAAAGCTTTTCCAGAAGATGCTTTCGAAGAGCCAATGGAACATAATTGGCAGTGTTTTTTCTTTTCGGAAAATAAAAGGAAGACTTCTTTTTGTCGAATGGAAAATGACATTAGAACGAACAGTACTACTTTCCTGACAACCGTAGAGTGGTAGAATTTAAACGGACAGGTTCCGAACTAAAGTACGAAGCGTCATCAATTTACTATATTATTAGGTCCCAACTTAAATGCATTTTTAATTTAATGCATTAGATTTCTTCACGTACAGAAGGGACTTATAGTTTCATACTGATTTTTTTTGCAAAAAATAGTTTATAGGAAGATAAGGGTTAGGCAACTGTAAAGAAAACAGGAAAATAGTTTGTAAATTTTTGCAACGCAATTCTACTGTTTGGAGCAATGTTTGAGTACAATATATGCCAACTGACTAATGTGGCGTCAATTGGACATCAGCCATCATGGATTGTACAAGAGGAAAAAAAAAAGTCAACTGACAATAACCTTCATCATCTTGTGATCATGATGTCCCAATTACTCACTTCTGCCGTCGCTATGTGGATGCGCAAATTGCAGAGTAGCCGCAACTACACACATTATGCACTTTTAGAAAGCTGCAAACATACTATCTACTTGAACAAATATCGAAATATCGAAGATTTGCCGCATCCGCTAATACGGAGAGCTTGGGATAGCGAAGAGCATTTAGATTCTTCTCTCGATGTCGAACAGGCAGGCTTTCGTGCTGGATCCTCTTGCATCGACCATATTAACACCTTAAGGATCATAATCGAGCAATGCGTTGAGTACAGGTCTCCGCTACTTCTGCTGTTTATCGACTTCGAGAAGGCTTTCGACAGTTTGAATAGAGATGCTATCTGGTTGGCCTCGCCCAGGAGAGGTATCCCAGAAAAACTCATAGCTGTTATTAAGGCTACGTATGAGGGCAGTAAGTGTCACGTCTTGCCCAATGGCAAGGTGTCAGAAGAATTTGAAGTCCAAAGCGGAGTACGTCAAGGATGCATACTGTCACCGCTGTTATTTTTAGTGGTTATCAGTGATGTTCTCCGTGCAGCATTGATGGAAGGAAACCATGGAATTCGCAGAACTATGACATCTTACCTTAAACACCTAGATTACGCTGACGATGTTTGACTTCTTTCACATCGGATAATGGACCTCCGTCTTATGGTCCAGAGGCAAACAAAGTAGGGCTCAAAATTAACACAGCTAAAACAAAAGCCCTGAGCACTTCTAACACCAGCGCCCAACTTAACATTGCCGGACAGGAAGTCGAAAAAGTTGACAACTTTCTATACCTAGGAAGTGTGGTCTCGGCAAATCGTGGTGGCACCGAACTGGATGTGTGCAGCAGAATCGGGAAGGCCAAAGCTGCGTTCTGCATGCTGTCCACCATCTGGGAAAGGAATGTTATCAGCTTAAGAACCAAGCTGCGAATGTTTCGCTCCAACGTAGAATCGGTACTGCTTTATGGGTGTAGTACTTGGAAAGTGGACACCATTAACACGCGCAGGCTGCAAGTCTTTGTAAACATATGTTTAAGTGTCATCCTGAGGATCTTTTGGCCGAACCGTATCTCCAATGAACAGCTTTATACGAGAACGGACCAGGAACCTATAAACATTACAATACGAAGGAGAAAGTGGCAGTGGATTGGATACACCCTACGGCGCGAAGACAATTCCATTGCGAAATACGCTATGCTGTGGAATTCGGTCACCCAAGCAGGCAGAACAGCAGGACGCCCTAGGCGAACGTGGCGCAGAACAATCGATACATTTAGGATACTGAAGTGAAAAATTCCGTCGGAACTCCCGATAACCTTGTATATTGTTTCGAAACCATCCTGTTAAAATTAACTTGTTTGGCTTGACCAAGAAACCATTGCAAGCTTATATCGCATTGAAAAAAATAGCTTTTAATGTATTTAATTCATTTAATTAATCGCACTTTATTTCTCAAATAAAAAAACAAGAAAGTTTATATAAAAGTACAATATAGAAAATCAAAACTAGAAAATTTAGAAAAATCAAAAGATGATTGCAACAAATTCTAAATATTTTCCCAAAACGTACACAGAAGATAAGCAACCACAAAATGTGATCTGCAGCCTCAAAATGTTAGGAATTTCCACTGATAACTTACTCATGCTTGTACTGATTAGCTTCACGTACTTTTAAATTCAATTCTATCTTCTTATCACTGAACTCAAAATGAATAATAAAATTTAATGGCAAAAAGCGCGCTTAGATCACCAGTCGCACTTTATTTTTTAAAAAGTCTATCAAAACAAATGAACAGATTACATATTTCAAAAACTTTATATATAAGTTTATTGAGATCACTTAAACAGCATAAACCCTTACATAATCGATATGTAGTGCAGCATTAGGGTACGAACCCTGTTTCCAATTCTTCTTTTCTTTGTTCCAAAAGCGCTTCATCGCTTGTGAGTAGGAATTCGCCCACGGCTTCTCTTTCAGCCAAAGGAATCTATCATCTGGGAAGTCATTGTGTCCACCGATACCATAGCCTAGTCTGATGTAAAATTCCTGATCAAATGGCGCCATAATTGATCCCGATTTTAAACTGTCTTTATTGGGCAACGACTTGCCACCTGCGGCCTTCATGCTTGCAAATCCACCAGCGCTCGGCTCCACGATACAATATTCCTCATTGTCTACACTAACTATTATCTTATTTGCTAGCCACTCCAAGGCGAACACGTGAAAGTCTGCCGACCAATCCACTGAAGGTCCAGTTCTTTTACATATTTGCTTATTACGAAAAGGTTCATTTGCGTTAAGGATAACTCCACCAAATAAATCGTTGACTATATCACCAGCATTACTGCGGCTAAAAGCGACTCTCATTTGTCCAGATTGATAATTAGTTAAACCGTAAATAGAATCTACCGATTCGAGGAAAAACTGTGGAAATACCCAAGCAGCATTTGGTAGTTTAGCACGGATCTCGACTTTACCATATTTGAAACTGAAGCGATCCTTAGTCGAGAACTGTGATGCAATAAATGGAGGAAGAATGTCACTACTATTAGCTTTTCGCACACAATCATCCGTATCCAAGGCACCCGTACAATTCTGTCCTAAGCTCAGTTCGTCACTCAAAATAGAATTTCCATAGATCCTCGTTAAAGGAATAGGCCTGATGGTAGCCATCCCATTTCTAATTTGTAGAACTTCGTCATTGTACAGGTATACCACGAATTCATAGTCCGGTTGAGAAGTGAACCGCCGTTCAATTAACCATTTACTGGAATCGAGTTTGTCGTCATTGAAATTCTCCTCAAATATTACCTCGCCAGCACAAAGAGGCAAAAGTCCATTATTGGTTGTTGTAATACTCGGACGACATCCTGTAGAGCCTGACTCAAATGCTGCTTCGGTTGTAGTTAAAGCTAAACCTTCCTCAAGTGATGTAGTCGTTGAACCTTCTTCGCGTGGTGTATAACTTGTAACAACGTAAACTTCATCATCGTCTCTGTAGCCCAGACGATTGAATACAGCATAAGTCCAATAGTATATGATATCGCCCACCTTCAAACTGGTTTCACGTTCTCTAAATACAAATCGGCCATTTTCTGTATTTATAATATCTCTCGCCCATTTCCCAGCTTCCAAGCCATTCATTTCCTCGTTCAATTTACCATGAAAGGCAAAGAATGTGACATTCTCTTCAGCAGGAATAGAGACTTCAAAACCTTTAGGATAAAATATCTTGAACTCAGCTTTTGGAACTTCATAGTCAGGATGGCAATTTAAACGTTTGAATCCGTTACTATTGGTTGTGATACTCTCGTCTCCAGATGGAGCTGAAATTGCGGGAGCACTTTTAGATTCTGGTATGGTGTAGTTAGTAACAACGTAAATTCCATTTTCTTCCCTATAGCCTAGGCAGTTGTAGACCACATATGTCCAATAGTAAATGACATCTCCAACTTTCAAACTCGTTTCACGTTCTTTAAACACAAATCTACCATTTTTAGGTGTCACAATATCTCGTGCCCAACTTCCTGTCTCCCAGGGATCCATTTCCTCATTTAGTTTGCCATGGAACGCAAATAAAGTGATGTTCTCTTCAGCGGGAATAGAGACGTCAAAGCCTTTTGGCGAGAGTATTTTAAATTCTGCATGTGGAACATCGTAGGCAGCAGCTAACGTCACAAGTAGAAATAAATACATAAAATATGTAACCTGGGACATTTTTAAGCTCCCAACGCGACTGACCGACTTAAGATTAAGCAATGAACTAAATGATCTCACAAACCGGCGTCTCTTTTATCTACCACTACAGTGAATCATTCCAAACGAAAACTCTTTTTAGTCTTTTTCTTCCTAGATCGCGATACGATTGTTTTTTTTTTTTCAAATTGGGAATCACAGAATACATACATATGCATGTACGTTGCCTTACTGACAAGTGACAATGCACTTATCGACACTTAACGAATGTAGACGTGTGTAATTAAGATTCAACGCAGATGGGTTATTTATATGATCAAATCGTTTTGCACAGTAGAGATACTGTCGATCGATTGAGAATGAAATTTAAGAATTAGTTCCTTGGATTTTCCAATTTTTTGTTTTTCCGAGATTCCAGAAGAATATAGATACATATGTAATATATAGGTACTAAAGTTGGGTTGTAAAAATTCACTGTAAAATTACAATCGTAGTGCAGCTTTCTATATATACATATGTTAATAAAATGATTAACAATGACTTTTTCCTGAAATTACCTTCCATTATAACAGAACCAAACTGATACTTTTCATATTGCAGTATTCGCTTGACTAAGTATAGTTTTAGATTATTATGTTTTGCTATTTCGTATGCATATTTCCGATCGATATACATGCATACATATGTAACTATGCAATTAGCGGATATGTACCTACACTATTCTATTCTTTAAGCCTAAATAGCACTGATGGTCGGCAAATTAATAAAAAAAAATTGAGAATATATGTAGGTCTATGGTGGAATAGAGGAAAAATTGATTTTTGTTTTAGGGCCTCACTCTGTATTGCTGCTCTAATATCAAATATCTGCGAAAGTGATTTGCGATTCTAATCTAGCAGGCGCTCTTTAAGAAATAAGAACAAAACAGCAGTACTCGTAGAACAAAATTATGCGAATGCGAATGATTTTGACATTTATACCCCTATTATGGTAATCCACGCAACTCAACTTGGAGACAACTAAACCAACTTTTGTAATTATGGGACACAACTAATTTCAGTTGAGTTAATGCTGCCAAGTTGAAGTACGAAAATTGAAAGTTGACATTGACATTTCAGTGTTAATAGAAGAAGTTGAAAATTATTCGGTAGCCTTTGAAGAAATATTAGAAAATATAAGAATTTTAGCTCGTTCTGATTTAAATTTTAATGACGAACATGAAGAGTAATGTTATACTAATGTTGCGCTCTTCCAAAAGAGTACACGCTTCCATTCCAACCCCTTAGAGCTTCCAAACACCAAGAAAATAAATACAAAGAAGTCAGAGACTCAATCCAAATGTCTTATTCTATATTTACAGATTCGTTAGCTATTGGGCGAGTTCCCAACACCTCGCTAATCTAGCTGCTAGAATACTTTTGCACCGGGATGACAATACTAGAGGCCGCTAGATTCGTTAACGACAAATCTGTCATCCCGATGCAAAAGTAATCTAGCAGCTAGATAAGCGAAGTGTTGGGAACTCGCCCAATAGCTAACGAATCTGTAAATATAGAATAAGACATTTGGATTGAGTCTCTGACTTCTTTTTAACTAATTAAATAAGCACTTCTTGGAACGTACTAAAAGATTTGTTTAGATCAACGGTGCGCTCTTCGTCATTATCACAGGTCCTACAATTTTTTTTCTAAAGGAATCTATCAAAAGTGTTGTGGAAACGATTTCAAATTAGGTTTAGTATAACATACAGTTTCTATGGTATCAAAAGACATACATACACATGTATTACGGATTTTAGACATTTTTTAGTGTTTGGAGAATTACTATTTAACTTCTTGATACTAGAGTAAGGCTTGAAGTCTGTGGTTTTTGGTTGTTCTTTGACTTCTTTTTTGGGAGTTGGTAGGGTAGGGTGGCGTCTGTATGCTGGAGGACTCGTCATCTATCAATGAACCGATTCTCTAGACAAAAGGGTTCAATTTCAGAACTGACTAATCTTTTATGGTTTTCATATTCTTGCCTCAATTGATTTGCTGTGAGTGCAGTTAGAATGACTACTCTTTGCTCCAACGACACGGGTTCAGCTAACTTACTGCGATGGACCTTCTTTGTTTAAAACCAATTTTGAAATTATTATTTATTTTATTATTATTTGCCATTCTTTTGGTGTCTTTGTTAAAGGTCCTGAGATGTTGAGCTCTAATGAGTGTTTCTCAGTTTTTTTTTCACATCTTGTGTGCTACATCCAAACAAAATCAGAATGTTCCTCTAGAAGAACAACCACTACCTCAAACTGATGTTTGTTTGTAACTTTCAGAATGTAAAAATACTCTTTCATTATTTACTAATTAAAACTTGTCTGTACTTTATGTTTTTCTTTCCAAAAATCTATTGATTTTCCGCAGTAAAAAACCAACTAAAACTGCTAAATCGGGCTTGTGTGGTTTTGACAGTTAACACTACCAGATCCCAACTAAGTTGTGTGTCACAATACAACCGATAGTCAACCAAAAATTTGACGTTGTCTCCGATTAACAGTTGACAGTCAACTGGTTGACTCAAAGTTGTGTTCGAAAATACTGATTCTGTGTTCACAACCAAATTTCAGCTGAAGTTGTGTACCATAATAGGGGTGTTAGTTTCGCAATACGGGGTACCAATTTTGCGAAAAGGAATTAAAATTTATGTTGGCAACCAATGCGAATGCGAATGATGTGAGTTTAGCAATACGGAGTGAGGTCCCTTTTCTTTATGCTAGATACCAGTTACCGGTATTTTAAAAAGGGAATTCAGCTAGAATATAAGTAAGGAAAATAATTATGATGTATTCCGATTAATTACAATACTAGATCAATTAATTTATATTTATTTTAGGGAAGATTCGGAGCAAATAAATTGGATACAATATAAAAAGAAAATATATCTATTAATAGATCCGATTAAGGTTGGGATTGCGAAAGAATTTACGGGGAGGGAAAAAAAACAAAGTCCATTTTAGCAGAGAAAGTCTTATTCTTACTTTTCAGAATATTTCTATTCTCATTTTTATAATTCTAACTGAAGATAATGTACCAGGACGTGTTTCACAAAATTCTACAATTTTTACCCTTTTTTTACGCTTTTCAATTTTTACACTTTAAAAGTTTATATCTGCCTCTTCTGCAGAAATCATCTTTGCGGTTGGCTAACCCTACAATTGTTGTTTTTGGGACATGTCATCCAGCTTGGGCCAAATCTGTGTAATGATTAGGCAAGCGGTTCAGTTCCACCATCAACGGTTGCTACTGCTCGCGCACTTAGTTTGATTAACATTTTACATACAGCAGACTGAACACTACTGGGGTTTTACTTTCATGGGGAACTATGTCTAAAACCAATGCAGGAGTGGTGCTGAGAGTTCTACACTTCGACTGATATACATATTATGCAGACCAAAGCGTCTTTAACCAGAGAACAACTGGGGTTTCAACCTCGGCCGTGCCTGGTTGTTCTTTTTACAGCTTTTACTCATCCACTCATCAAAAGGAGGAAATTCTCTTTTTTTTTATCAAAATTTGAAATTTCCTGTTAGTCTTCACACAATCTCCTGGTCTGACTAAATTTTAAAACCGCAGCACTGCATCTTGGCCTGCACCTGATCGCTTTACCCTCACTTTGTTTCAGCCACATCTCTCATCAAAAACTACATAAATATAAAAGAAATCTTTCCATTACAAAATCGACAACACTTCTTATATATATTTTTTTTTTAAACACCGAGTTTATTTAAGAAATCTACATATTCTACATTTAAGATATTGTTTGTTTGTTTTTTTTTTTTATACACATAATAAGTTTCGAAGTAAACACATCTATTGATAGAGAAATAGAAGCTTGAAGTTTTCAACCACTCACTTCATATTCCGAAAAATAACTATTCTACATCTATTAAGACTAGTGAGAAGGGATCAAAACAAGTAAGCCCTACAACTAATGAAATAAAAACAAAAAAATAAATAAAATTAAAACCAAAACAAAGAGTTTACTTTCTCCATAAACATTTAATTCAGTTTGACTCAATTAAGAAAATTAAAAAATTATACAATGATTAGTTTCGTTTCCTTTTCTGTTAAGAAAATGTGCATTAAAAGCATTCAGCTCTGAAATACTAAAAAAAAGTACAAACGCTTATTATAAACACACTTGTTATAAAATATAAAAAAATGTCTTTCTCCTGAAGTTTTTAAACCAAAATGAGGAACTCGTATTACATCATAATAAATGAAAAAAAAAAATAACAGAACACCTATATTTGTTGGAAGAAAAATACATTCCAAACTATTGTTTTGTAGTAGATACACGGAAATGTGAGCGAAATTATTAACACACGATTAGTAATATGATTATTTGAATTTGTTTTCTTCTTGTTTTGTTTATAATCCTATTGAGTTGTGAAGTATAATGTAGTTTATGCAGGCGGGTGTATGTGTTTATGTTTTTCTTGATGCTGCTGATGTTATTTTTTCTTTTGTAAAAATTAGAACAATAATTTCAAAGAAGAGATTTTTTTATATTTTTTGGGTTTTTTTTTTTATAAATTGGTTATTCGCCCCCTGATTTCATGCCAGCATGATGGTGTTGTGCAGTTCACTTTTTACCAGGAGGCGCCAGCGGTTGACCTCGATCCTTGCCACGTAATTTTATTCCAATCACACGCTCGATTTTGCCAAGAATCAAGTTGTTTGGAATACCACGCCCGGCTTCGTAATCGGTCACAACTTGTTGCTTTTCACAGATTTTCTATAAAAAAAAATTAACAAATGAAGAAGTAAATAAGAATGTTTTACTTCAATGACAGTCTTTATGATAAATAGAGGTGATGAGCTTTTAAGCCAAGATACAAAAAAAGTAACAACTTCTAAACATTTTTAGCATGAACCTTTTGTGAAATTTCTTTTTACAACTCCCAAATACAGAAGTGTAATTTCAACGATCTCTCAACAACTGAAACCACATTTGGAATGATTACACTACCATCAAGACCACCGTCGATTTGCTCCAATCTCTTCAGCTATCTTCCACACCATGTCAAAGCTATCAAGACAATTTTCTTATAGGACAAAAGCAAAGAACAGCTTGCTTATTAACCTGTATCAAAAAAAAAAAAATACTACACCTGCTCGAGAAGTTCTATTCAATTTTCATCAATAAATCAAATGGGGATTTTCTGAAGAAAAGTTCCTGATGAATTTTAGTTTTATTAATGCCAAATATATAACTAGATTATTATAAAAAAAAACCGCTGCAATAAGAAGTATTTTGTGTTACGGCTTTTAAACCATTTAAATTGTTTTTAATGTAAACGAGATAATAGCCGACATATTGATATTTGTTTTCATTCTGTCAATACATCAAACGCAGATATTAATATGATCATGATCCCAGCGGTTGACCGCGATCCTTGCCACGTAATTTTACCCCAATTACACGCTCGATTTTGCTTAGAATCAAGTTGTTCGGAATACCACGTCCGGCCTCATAATCAGTCACAATTTGTTGCTTTTCACAGATTTTCTAAAAAAATAAAATAAAAATAAGGAATAAATAAAAAGAAAAAATGTTTGGGGTCATTCGTTTAAAATTAATTAATTGAATCGGTGTGCTTACAAGGTAACTTATGTAACAACTCTTAAGCGGAGCACAACACACTCACGCGCATATTTATGAGCACGTCCGTTCAAGCAATCACGTTATTCTTTTCTTCATCCACACATCATTTCAATTTTTTTATCTTTAGTACTTTCATTCACTTTATACGTAAGATTATAGTAATCATGTTCTCTTAAATAACAATAGGGAAAGAATAGTTACAACAAAAACAAGGTTAAAACCTGGCTTTTAGTTAATCATATTTTTAAAATAAATTTTTTAGAGCCGGTTAACATTCGAATGTTCTTCCGTAAATATAAGAATTAAATTTTGTTTCAATTTAATTTTAAGTAAATATATGAAGATATTGTAAGATCGATAAATAAATACACCAAACAGAGTTTCCACGTATTCAATCATTAGCACTTGCGGGAACTACATATGTATACCCAAAGACTTCTACCAACTTTTCTAATAACTCAAGGTCCTGACCCTAATCATACATATATAAATATTTTTTTTTTTTCTTTTGAGATCTGGGAACTATATTGTTGCGAAAGTGAAGTAAATTTACACATAACTAGAGGCTGAAATCTCAACTACACAGCACTAGGATAGAAAAAAAAAATCATCTAAATTCGTGGACTGATCTGATGATTATGGCCGATATAAGTCAGTGAGTTCTAAGGAAGAGTTCGGTAAGAAGCTTTGATAGCTAGTGAAGTGACTAAGCAGAGCTTATAGAAAATTGTCTATAAGTAGGAGTCTCCGGCTAATACAATGGCGATAGCAGCCTCAGGTCATAAGACCGCGGAAGATAGCCAATCCCGAACTACCATGGATGCCGAATATTAGCCACAACGACATTATCCAGCGGCTCGAGATGAAATTCGGGAAGCGCTATCCTTACGGCACTCCGAGGAACTAGGCCATAATAATCTAAGCCGAGGGGACAGTTGTCCTGACAGTTATCCAGTAATTTTCTCCGTGCTGCGTAAAAGACGACTCGAAAAGCAAATCACAGCAGCAACCGAATCGGTAGAAACCTGTCTGCAAATCGAACATGAGAGCCCGACGTTCACAGAAATCTCAACCGGAAAGTGGGCAAAAAAATTCGCTCATACCGATTTTGGTTGAACAGAGCAGAAGGAATGTTAGCGTCGTGAGCTACCTTTATCGGCAACAAATGGCAAATCCCTCTATGGATGACGCGAGAAGAAAAGTGAGTCAACACCGGCTATTAATGAATCCATCCAAGCAATCCCCAGATTTTTTGTACAATATAATTACTTGCAGACAACTATAAACTCATAAAGCTTAAAGAGAAAAATGACTGGGACCACTAATATTTTTTGCCGACGTTACAATTTACACATGTGCAGGTAGTCTGAAAATTTGGCATTAAAGGATGCAGATGGAAAGTCCTTAATTACTGTTGGCCGTAAAATTCAAGCAAAACGAATTTAATGGGTTGGCATGCTGCAACTACTGCTTAAAATGCTCCTTGTAGAAAGGACCGATTATCTCTGGGTTTTGTACAAAAACTTCAGGCATAAAGCAGAAACGTTTATTCGAGTTTATATAATTATATAGTCAAGCCGCTATTAAGGCCATTAACGCGGTTTCTTCTTCTTCGAAACTGGTAGAGCAATGCCAAATTAGTATCCAATTGAGAGTTACCCTTATCTGGCTTCCGGGATATAGTAATAATGAAGGCAACGAACGAGCCGACGAGCTGGCCAGAGGGGAATCTGCCCTTGATGGTTCTCTAGCGGAAACATTCGATTCTCCACTTGGCTTTGTTAAGGACTGGCTATATCTTCATATGGTTCAGCTTACGAATCACAAGTGGAATAGTCTTGCTAGCTGCGCCATATTAAGAAAGACATGGCCCAGCTATAATAAACACAAGTCAACCGAGCTACTTAGCAGATCAAGACCTAATATAGAATTGTAGCTGTAATTACGGCGGACCATTGGCTAGTCGGAGAACAGTATCCCGCATAAGTCCTTTTGTAGAAGCTGTAGGGATACTAATGAAAGAGAATCTCTGTATCATTTCCTCTGTAGGTCTCCGGCCCTAACAAGGACTAGGCTGACTATGCTTAGCCAACGCTTCTTCGAGGATCTCAGCGAGATAGCTGACTCCACTCTACCGTGTGAGATATTGCCCGATTCATCTACATGCTAGATATCTGGGTTTCACTGTCCGATTTTTGAAGGAACTGCAGGGACAACGAGGAGAAAACCAAATCCCATTGGAAAACCTTTATTGAAAAATGCTGACCATTTTCAGTGACAAATGACAAGCATCTTGTGTCACGAAACAGAAGAAGTTTAGATTGGTGGGTTGTCTATTCGTTTACATCTGGAGCTTTAAGACCATCGGCTTACTTCGGGAACACAATGATTGCTTTGTGTTTTAAAAGAACTGATAAAACAAAATGATTCAATAATTCTCAATAATTTGTTTGCTATTTAACGACTCACTCACTTCAAGGTATAAAGCAGAAACTATGGCAGTAGAATTGTTTTTAAAATCACGGAGGATCTCTTTGGCAATCATAAATCCAAACAATATCCAGGGGAGTTTAAATTGTAATCTACTAATTAAGCACGAGGATCATGGCACTAAAGATAATGTCGCTGCAGTTTTTAATTATCTAGACGACAGTTCCATATACAGTTTACAACTATAATAAATATTCAAAAGCAACAAATTTGCGAATTGGACCTGCGAGTAGAAAAGCAATTAAATTAAAATAAACAAAGCGGTGGATATTTATGTCACCTCTGCCAGACTGTTCCAAGTGTCTCCAAATAAGTCGTCATAACTATAAAACCCACACATACGAAGTGAGAAGATCAATAGATTAGGGATTGGATAACTGGAAAGCTATATTCCAAGATAAAAGCTAGAATCTTATAAGAACATATTAAGGAGCATTTAAATTAAACTTTCGAAGTCGAATAAGCAAGCCATCACTTTTTCTACATACAGCAAGTACAAGCCTTGTCTCGACTACCCACTGTGGCACCAATATAGGCGAGATAAGAGAGAAGTAAAACGTACGACTATTTTGCTTCTACGTAGAATCAGTGGGTGTAGCATTTGGAAAGTGGGTACATATTACCAACACAAACAGGCTGCAAACTTATCGAAAACCATTTTATCGTAAACGGGCTATGAACGTATGGTTATTGTTTAAGGAAAGAAACGTCAGTGGATTGCTCATAAGTTGTGGCGCCTAATTACACCATGCATGCAGTGCCCTGGTGTTGTTGAAGAAATATGACGAACGAGGAAAGGACGGTCATTAATTAAATAAGGACAAGAAGATTTGTAAGTTTGGTATTCAGGCCACAATTGTGCGATGTCAAGCTAAATTGACCGAGTATTTGAAAAATTATTCTTATTCGACATATGAACGTCTCCTACGCTCTAAAATTAATTTGGCATGCAAATGTTAAAATGAAATCATTAGAGTCCTCAAAATAAACGCTGCTTATCCTTTTAAAGTTATGGATAGTGCGTCGTTGTATGTAAATTTATGTTAAAAAGTGCTTATTAATTTTGCTATTGTTTATAGGCATGACGTGGTCTCGAATAAATTTGTTTACAACTTAACCACGACACACTTGTCATGAGAAAAAATAATTAAAAAAAATTAAAGACTTAGATATGTGCTACGAAACCAAATACTAGTTGAAAAATAAATCGTTAAAAGGAAACTACGCCGCAACATTGGTTTCCACTTTCCCAAACCCCAAAATAATATTGATTCATAGTCCACCTTTTGTTATTATTCGTTCAAATGGGTTTTTTTCCATAGCAGATACTCGCTAGGATTGATTAAGAGGAATATTCATGGACCAAACGACAAATGCCAGAAAAAAAAAAAAGAAAACACCCACAAAACAACACAAACAAACACACAATAAAGTAATACTTACAGTTGCCAAGTCCTTTTGACTGAGACCTTTTGCATTGCGACCTTGCTGAATGATTTTACCAACATCAAGTGGAATCTTTTCGTGCTTCAATTCTTCAGTCTCACGATCCAGTTTGGCAGTATTCTTGGTGGTGACATGCTGCTTGTTAGTACCAGCGCCAACTGCAATTACACAATTTCACATAAATTAAATTAGAATTAAAAACTTCGGATTAATCTAATCGAAATAAATTCAGTATGACTCAAGTTAGAGACATCAAGCAAAATTGCGAAATTACAACCTAAAGCCGGGTAAGGGCACTTCAAACAATAAACAAAAAACAAATTTAGTTACATTTTTGTTGAGTATCCACCTGGACACCCTGGCGACGTGCCTGATTGATGGCACTTTCTGTCTTGAGGGTTGAGGCCTTCGGGGCTCTTTTACGTAAAACCGTAACAGTATCCCAATCAGCCATAGTTAGATCTAATTTAGCAGTGAAATGAATAAAAAATAAAAGCGAAATGTTTAGTTATGAGTTATAGAGGATCAAATGTATATTTTGTTTACAGAATTATGAATTAGCGGGTGACGAAAATATCGAATTAATACAATAAAAATGTGTAATTCCAGAAATGTCGAAAATGTGGCTCTTTTTTGGTATATATTTAATTAACTGAAGTTGGACGCGGTTTATATAAGGTGGCTCTATCGCACCGAGGGGTGATTACTACAAAGTGACAGTTCTAGTGGTGAGTATGGAGGAAGCTGATGTTCGTCGTTAAATTTGAAAAATAGAATTCATTTGAAGAAAATTTCACAACATGAGGTTATTTTTCATTCATGACTAATGTCGTTTTCCAATGGGCAAAAAGGAGTCTGCTTTTTATATTCCGAAGAGAAAAAAACTGCCAATAACGTTTCATTGGCTCTTCGGAAGCATCTTCTGGAAGAGCTTTTCGCCTCCTGATTTCATTTGAGAAGACGCCCAGATATACTGAAGAACATAAACTCTTTGATTGGACTTATTGTCAATGCCATTATAGCTCAGCGATTTTTGAAAAAAACAAAAACAAGTATTATGGCTGATCGCCAACACATAAATAGTTGAGCGGAAGACAAATTGCATGTTCGATTGGAATCAAGAAGAAGAGAATTCTTGAGTGAAACCAAGATTTATTAATGTCGTTAATTTTGTCTGGTTTGAACTTCAACAACCTGTATAATTGTTGGTACTGCACCCCAGTGATTAGTGCGTTGGACTACGTTCGAATCCAGAAAAATACCATCAAAAGTTTATCAAGGCCCCACCTCTTCCGAGTGAAAAAAAATTCAGGAGTATAACTGTGATGAGAAAGCTTCCCAAAACCACTCTGCCCTTCGGATAGGGCTGAAACTGTACGTCAATTCTGTACGTGAAAAATGTATACCACGCACAACATGTGTAAGAAGTAAGGCCTAATATAAAAGTGGATTGTGCCTTACACAAAGGATTGTGCAAAAAAATCAAAATGTCTATATCTTTGACTTTGCATATCGGTTGAAACGTGTTTTTGAAAATTGTTTGTGGTTTTTTGGCAAATTTTTATCCGGCTGAGAATTTTAATAACCGATGTAATTTTGTTTTTGGTTTGGAAATTTTTGTATTAATTCCAATATTCTTCTTTATATTTGGCGGTATATGATTTAGCGCTGCACTCCAAGAAGATAAGAATCTGAATACCAAATGTGTTTCCGTTCGCCAAGTGCAATTTCCCAATCAATTGAATTTAATATTGTGGGAATAGACTAAAAAGCAAATGGCGATTTTTCTTATGATTCCATCCACACCCTAAATTTAGCTCTTGCGAACACCTCCTCTAGTCATCTCTCTAATAGCACCATCGCCCCCAACTATTCACCACACAAATCACCATCTGAACAAGACTCAGGCATGGCCACTGAGGTTTACGACACAAAAAATAACCACCACCACCACACCAAGTGAGAGCGACAACGAAAATATACCATCATGAAAAATTCTCAATGGAGGCAACATTCATACGAGAAAATGTCAGACTCCCGTGAGTAGACGTCGTCGGATTCCTCTTGTATCGACGAAAATTAAAAGATTTTTTCCATTCTTTTACTTGGAAAACTAACAAATTATATCCATATCCATGCTGGACGATTGTAAAAAACTAAAATTCAATTTTATTTCGGAAATTACTTGCATTTCATCGTGAAATAAAAAAAACTTCCTTCTTTTCTGTATAGTTTCATGTCCGTGTATGTGTGTGTACGCAAATAAGAATAAGTGCTCCACCATCGGGCCCACTGCCGCCGCCGGGGCATCTCGCTTGTCGTTTCGTTTTTTTTCCTACAAGTGCATTGCATTTTCCTTTTTCAACACACACACACTTATAAATAGTTAGTCGATACACAGTCTCGCTCGCCCCCCCCTGCTTCCTTGGCCGGTTGTGTTTCACTTGCGTTTCATTGTTGCTGTTCGCTTAGCTCCAAAGGGAGTGGATTTTTCAAGGGCTTTGGCTGCTACGCATACGTCACGTCGGTCGTTTGGTCGCCGTTGAATAGCAAAGGGGCTTAGTGAGAATATCGCAAGGAAATTCAACTTAATACACAAAAAAAGGGTTTATATTTGGCTCTCTCCTGTTGTATTTTTCTTTGCTCTACGCGTTTTCTTGTATCTTTGTTGTTTGTGTGAACGCAATCGATTCCAATAAGGAATTCCGTATAGTGTGCGTACGTGAACGTGTGGTGTGTGTGTGTGTAAAGCGCAGCATTAAATTTGTACGAAAAATTCTGTCTGCGATTTTGTTTTGTGAGGAAAAAGGTTTTAGATTCTGAATTAAAAAGCAAGAAATAAAAAATGTGCCTACGATTATTATCGAGCGGCTTGCATAGTGTTATCGGTGTTTCGTTGGATCCTTGTAGTGTATCCCGTGTAGTGCATGTGTGGTGAGATTGTAAAGGAAGAAAGAAAGAAAAAAATTGAAATTTCCACCAGAGTGAATAGAGAGTAAAAAGGAATTTGTACGGAAAGAAAAGAAGAAGAAGAAAACCCATTTTTTGGGGTAGGGAAAAAAAATCAGTAACATACACCCATACACGCGTGAATATAGAAATACGCGCAGTGATAGTGTGTACAGTGAGTAACTGGTGTATTTTAACAGATAATTTAACCTCACCGGGTGGTTATCCACTCCTGCTCCGACATTATGGGGGCACAACAGGCCAAGGATCGGTCGTCCGGCAGCCAAGGCACGGTCAGTTGTATTGGGATTAGTAGCAGTGTCGGGATTAGCAGTAGTTCCTCGAGTATAGGCGGTGTGGGCAGTGGCAGTGGTGGAACTAGTGGTGCCAATGCCTTGGGTGCGGGATCAACCCTTCGAGCAAGCCGCATGAAATCGCGTGCTTCCGCCGCACCCGCGCCAACAAAGGATAATCGCAGTGCAATTGGATTGAATATTTTCACCGAACACAATGGTGAGTTTCGAGTTGTTTTTTTTTTTTTTATACTTTCGATTCTCTTATATCATTTTCCTTTTTCATTATATCTATTCGATTCGTAGTCTCATGTAAAGTAGTAGTTGTGCAAGATGAGGGTGTGATATTGAAATAGTATGCGTGGGAGTTGTATTGTGTTTGTGTATGGGTGTATGGAGAGGTGAATGAGTGCAAAAGGGTGGAATGCATTTTTTTTTTTCGTTGCTTCGTCGTCAGTTTTCTAATTGAGGAGGAAGCAGTTTTTTTTTTTTTTGTTGAGAGATCTTTGTAATGGAAGTCCTTAGACGAGGGGAAAAAGTCGTATTAGACGTATTTTTGCGATAAGATAGGGTAGGGAAAAATGTATAGTACATAGAATTTTGTTCCCATATGGTTTTGAAGAAATACAAAGCAGATGGAAGGAAGCTAGGTACCTACATATGTATGTATGTAGACATTTGGCAAAAGAACAAGATTAAGGATTTGCGATTTCTAGTTCTGAGTTAGTTGGACAACCATGTACTTAGCCCCTTTATGTGGTAGAGTCTCTTGTGCCCCTCTATTGTCAATTTCAGATTGATTAATACCTATAATTTTGAGATTCTCTCTAACTAGCACTATTCAAGGTCTGCAATGCCTCTTTAACGTCAATACCTACCACAGGACATAATAAAATCCAGTGGATCCAGTGGCCCCTCCTAACATGACAAATTAATAAGACTTCAGTTAATTCAGTGATTTGAAATTATGAAAAACTATGAGTAGCTATCAATGGGAAAAGTATCGCGTAAGGATTTTTTATCTTGACTCGTGAGTGTTTAAGCGGTAGATGATGTACTATTTGGCCTATCTACGATAAACAAAATGCTTACTGAATATCAACAGGAAACACATAGGAAATCCTTTTGTGATATACATATGTACCTACATAAGTACCCATATATCCAAGAACAGTCCATGGTACGGTCGCCAAAACTTAGTATCCTTGCCAATGCTTTTATTGAAAGGAGAATCTCCCTATCATCTCTTCTGCAGCTCCTCAGCACTATTGTTCACATGACATGCTTATGTCTACAGATAACCAACAACAGGGTCGAATGAGTTGTTCCCATGCGTCGCTCTAACGTTTTAGGTAGAAATTTATAGGGAAGTTTAGAACTAATAGCTACAATCGACAAGCCCATAGTGTGTGAATAGTTTGACTTATGACTAGCATTTGACTTACAACCTCTTTGTAGAAGGGTATTCGAACTTTTCGGAAAGTCCTTATTTTTCCAAAAAAGAGAATCATAAGGTTAGGTTAGAACGGCTGGCTACAGTAGTGGCTGCCACACTTAGGGAAGAAAGTCCCATTGTGATACCGATGGGATCGACTATCCTCAGTTTATCCATTTAAAACCAGCAGGATCTTATTATAAAACGGTGGATGCGATTAATGTCTAATTCAGCGAGTTCGCCTAAATTGTCGAAGAAGTATTCATCTAAATGCAACCTCCTTCAGATTGAGAGCGCTTGCCAGCTGCACAGAAGATGGGGAGTAGTCTCCTCCTCCTCTTCGTCCATGCAGCTCCTGCAAAAGTCGTTAGAAGAGAGGCCCAGTCTTACAGCGTGCCTCCCAATAATGCAGTATTCCGTGATGACGCCTACCATAGTACTAATATGAGACCTATTTAGCTTTATTAGGTTGTGGGATCGCTTTGGATCCAGCTTGGGCCAGATCTGCTTTGCAATGGAACAATTAGTACAGTTCGACCAGCTGCGATTAGTAGCGTTGGTCGCGTTTTGTTTAATTTAAAATAAGGCTGCTTTTGGTAAGACTTCATGTAATTGGAAACATGCCCACTCGGCCAAACTTTAAAGAATAGTCTGCTTCCTTGTGTGACACCTATTCTATGATGACGGTCCTGTAAATGCCATTCAATGTTATGATACCCGAGCCCTAGTAAGTTTGAGGTCTATGTAAGTGGCTTTAACTAGAGCCCAGGCTTATAACAAGATCAATACATATAATCATTTTAACTAAATTCGTCTCTAGAAATTTTGCTCTTTGGAAGATGGTAAAAAGATCGACGTAATTGCTACCGATTTCCAAAAAGATTTCAACAGCATTTCACAGGGACTTATTATTTTGAAACTAAAAGTTCAGCCAGATCAAATCCTACTTGATGGGCCGACAGTACAATGTCATCTAACGATCCGCCATTTCTGACCCCATTGTAGGTTCCGTGGTTCAGTGGTTAGTACGTTGGATTACCGTGCATTGGGTTCTAAATTCGAATCCCAGATACTACTATCGAAGTTTTGCGTCTAATAAACAATACTATTATATTATGAGAAAGCTTCCCTGTTCTTTGGATACGACATAGAACAGTTGGTCCCTTTTCTACGTACAGATGTTTATATAACTCACAACACGTACAGTTGTAAGAAGCTAGACCTAGACCAATATTTCTGACGCCAATAATGCTAAATCAGGAGTCCCTCAAGGCACCTATCTTGGGCTTATAACCTTCATCTTGAACATACATATCTGATGCTCGCTGAAGGAGGACCTTGGCAAACTTCATCTGGTGCCAACAAAATATCCTAGAACTTTAAAAAACATCACGTACTTGTGGTCTCACCGATAAGAATTTACTATATTTGCAATCAACTTGTCCCATCAGTCTCTTCTTTGTGTGACTATGGTGTCTTATGTGACTGGAAATTTCCGTGCCAATAACGACAACAACGTTTTATTAAAGGATGATCCAATGTCCAAAATGCTACATGAAGGTAACGGGGTGCAAAACTCCTTTGACTTTCACTTCAGCATAATTACACTCCGAAACTCGGATTATTTTCGACAACCAAACTATATTTTTTTACGTGAAAATGAGTATTGTAATCATTGTCTAGATTTACGATTGGAAAACAAGTTCTATCCTTCAGTTTCAACTCACTATAAGGAGTTTATAATTTTACTTTAGATCTTATGAGACCAGAAGCTCGAAAGAATTGCGTTTAGTGAAGTAAAATTCGAGGAAAGGTCTGTATGAGTAGATTTGTTTCTACTGGTTTTGGTCAATCAAATATTGAAAAGCATGGAGGCGTTTCCTTAAAGTGCTTGTCTTCCAGCCTTAGCGACTCAATATGTTTACTGCCTAACAGTATTTCAAGTTGAAAATATTTATACATACATACATATAAGGCAATAACCGTTACGGTTATATCCTATGAACCCATTCAAAATTCACGGGCGTGCCCCCTTAAAACTAGATTAATATGATAATTACGTACTTGACCTATCCACTTACTTCTCGACACCACACGTGTTTATACATATTTTTATTGATATGGCAACCCTATTGATTAAACCACACCACTTACCCAATCAGCATAACCAAAGCAGAACAACCCCCAGTCGCGTAATTATTTAAATTTATTATATTTCGCGCTTTGGTTGCTTTTTATTATTATTTTTATTTTTTTGACTCATTGTACTGGCCTCTCTCACTCTCCAATGTGGGGCGCGGGTAATTTGCATGCGTGCGTGAACACGCCTTGAGTTTGATTAGAGGCAAAATTGCGACCACAAGAGACACGGCTAGTAAGATAGAGGACCCTGAAATGTTAATTCTCATCATCAGCGGTTTGTTGTGTGCGAGTGTGATTGGCAATTCCCAACCCGGTATAATGAATCAGAACTGTCGACCATCCCAAGAGTCCCAATTCAATTAAATAAAGATTTTTGTATTTTTTTGGTTTATCTTTGGTAGACATTCCTTTTTGTAGATACTCTCTTTGTGGGTTGTTTGAGTCCCTTGCCCTGATTTTCTGTTTTCGCTTTTTCGATGACCGTGTACATAGTTGAAGGGATTGAAGGGATGACGTCAGGAAAGTAGATATTCTATTCGGTTGTTGGGATCGGAAACTGGCAGACGGGGTAGAGGTAGAAATATGAATATTGCTCATCTGTCCGGCTACCGTGACGTGTCCCAGTCCCAAGTGATCGCCCCTAGAATCCAATTAATTATTCTATTTCCATTAAGGACATCGAAACTTGGAAGGATGATATGAGGTTGTTATTTATTCTTCGTAAATATTTCTCCGGGAGTTTTTTGTATTTGTGTCCAGCTGCTGAGTGATTTATGAATTGTTAGGAATAAGAGTGGACTCTGGCAGATTTTCTGTCTTTCGGGATTTAACGAGAAAAAAGTGCAATGCAATTCTGTCTCTGCAACACGGGGTGAATATATTTTGTTCTCCAAAAAATTATTATAAGTAGTACGATATAGCTATGGAAACTATTCCTTTTGTACCACATTTATATTTTCAAGAATAATTTAATAAAATATTATGTTGCCTTGCTCTGATATTAATTCTGGGGCCTAGAGTAATATTAGTTGTGCAGCGAATTTGCTTACATGAATAAATGTCCTTTAGAGATCCACGAAGATGTAGCCCCCTTTAGCAGATAGCATAAAGCCGCAACTCGAATAGATGCGTGCAAAAGATTCGAGCTGGAAGTGAAGCTCAATTTGTTGATATATTTACAAACCACGACGACTAGCTCGCTTGTAAGTAAGCCGCTATTAGGTTGTCTAATTTCTTCGTTTGTTTTGGTTTGGTTGAAAGACAGGATACAGCAATGCGTTTTCAAAGGAACATTGTTGGTTAAACTCAATTTGATTATGCTGCCAAGTTCGGAATTAAGTGAGTTTAACATACATACGTCGTCTTATTTTAGACGAAAGTACAGGGTCAGCCAAATACAAGTTTCCTTTTTAAAAAAGCAATAAAGTGAACAAAATTACATTTTTCCATCTATTATGATTTTATTAGGAAGAGCAAACATTCCCATTAATTATGGAACACAACGTCCTTCGAGTGGCTGCCTCTGCTAGCTTCGCAGTGATGCATTCTGTGCCTCCAATTTTCCAAGACCTTGTTGATGGTTTCGGGTTGTAGCTCACGGATTGCTTGGATAATATTGGCCTTAAGTTCTTGCATCGTTACCGGATTGTTGACATAACATCGGTCCTTCACGGTTCCCAACCGGACAAAAGTCCAAACTAATCAAATCGGCCATTTGACAACGCCAAGACAGCTGATAACACGATTTGGGAATTTGGTGCGCAAAAGATCAATTGTGGCATGGGCTGTGTGACATGTCACTTCATCTTGCATGAACCATAGATAGTCCAAATCCATGTCTTCTATCTCAGGAAACAAAAGAAAGAGGGCTAACAAGGCTATGGTAACGCCCACCGTTGACGCGGTAACGTTGCAAACGTTGTCCCCAGAAAAATGGTTCAATGCTGCCACTACTCAACAATCCGCACATAACTGTCACTCTGCGGATGGATTGGCTTCTTGAATTCGTTTGTTAACGTAGAAGAAAATGTCGTCAGAAGATATGATTTTTCACCCAAAATCGGTGTCCAATTCAAGCTGCTCTAAGGCTTCAGTTGCTGAGTCAATTCGACCTTGTAAGCGAAAAATCCGAAATCTTTGTGCAGAATTCTCCTCAGGCTACTGCGAAAATGTTGAGCTGTTGAGATCGGTGGCGAGTTGATATTCGTTAATTGTGTCTCACACTTTCAGCTACAGCAGCCACATTCTCGTCTGTGCGCACGGTACGACTACGGCGACCTTAGTGTTGTTTGTTTTCGCTAAAACTTCCGTACAACAGGCGCGGTGGGCTTCCTTTCGGCCAAAACTTCTTTTCAAAAATCGCATTCATTGGGCTACACAGCACATACTTTGCAAATAAGTTTTCAATATTTCCCAGCTTTGTTCAAGGTTAAACTGACTCTTTCGTTCCGTGATACTGACTTTCAGTTAAGATTTCTAGCGGGAAACAGCTGCCAGTGTCAAAATAACCTATGATTTGAAAAGAAACCTTAGATGGCTCACCTTGTACTGTGACTAGCAAAGGAATGGATTGGATTAAAAGTTGCAGACATGAGGTCATTTATAATAAAATTGAAATTGGAGCTATACAAAACAACAAAAATGTTTTATTGATGCAGGTATTTATAGATGATTACACATGGACCCTTTTCGCTGTATATAGATGATTCCACATGCACCCTTTTCGTTAAGCAAATAGTCTGATGCCAAACTCCGTCAAATGAAAAGCGCGCTCATAAATTGATGGAAATATTGGCTCCACATCTCTGTAAGATGTACTATTAAATTACCAGTGAACCTGCTGCTTCGAAAACCACACTGAAAAGTTTTTATGAATCAATATATTTCAAAAATTGACAATTTAACTCAATTTTCCGTCATATCAAGAAGAAAAAAATAAAACGAATCTCACCTATAATAATAAGTCTAACCTGAATCTAACCTGAATAATGCGACGTCCATTGTATTTCGAAAATTCTTATCTGAAAAACTACTGTCCTCATTCAACTTATTTGCTTCCAATCGTCTTTTCAAATCACCAAATGGTTGTCTATTTATAGTGATGTCCATTTTGCTGGTTTGCGCAGCTCAAAACGTAGAAATATCAAAGTTTTATCTGCACTTTTTCACTTCTATGTTTAAACTTTTTTTTTTCATTTCAACACTCGATTAATAGGTTTAAAAAACATTAGCGTACTAAACTTACTTAAGTTTTAGAAGTGAACACATTTGAATTAATCCGAATCGAAAAAACACACGCCAAAGGGTATGCAATAAAAATCAAAAATTTGTTCCTTAAAATGTTAAAAACTACAACTTGAGGTTCATGTAGTCGCCATTTTAGTTACCATGAATTTTGACATTTCATCTTTGGTATTGGGTGCGTTCGCTATGTTTCTAATCAATTCGCTAAACGCTAAACTGCTAAAATCCGCTAGAAGATGAAAAGGTTCGCTGAAATTAAAAATCACATATCCGTAAAAGTAAGAAAATTGACGAGCTACCTAGAAACATCAGGCAAGTGGAACTCTGCATACAAATATTTAGTTTGATTTGAAGTGATTTGACGTTTGTGCTTAAAAGTGTTCAAAACAATCCATCAACGAAATTTTTCAATAAAAAAATCATAATATTTCAATCGCCAGGTTTAACAGCTCCGGACTTATTTTTGTGGGAAAATCCAAAGAGGAAAGCTTATGCCAACAAACCAGATTCACTTGAGTAACTTAAACAAACATTTGTGACGAAGTTTACGAAATATCGGTTGAAATATATATAGCACAGACACAAAAGTCAAATTATTATTCGATTGTTTATTTATTCAATACAATGAAAATAAATATTAAACCTCCCTGACCATAAAAGTACACTCTTTCAAAGTTTTCCGAAATAATTTGCTAGGCATTTTTTTTTAAAAAGCGAATAACGTACATATATTTGAGAAAAGTAATTTAAGTATTTATAATTACAACATTGCCTTTCCTTTGGATAGTCGCAGTACTAGAACTGGGTCCATCTATTGAATCCTGACGCATTTTTTGATGTTTCTCATTACTTGAGTGATCATTATCGGAATTAAAATATCGAACTTCTGAAAAGCTTGATTCTGAAAAGACACCATTTGTTAAAAAAAAAACTATTCAATATCAAGTAATATACCTTGAGCTTCTAAACGATTTGTCTTGGCTTGCCTCCAGCGTTTCATAAGTATGAAAAATGTCAGAAATACTATGGCAGCTGGTATGATTAGGATGAGAAGGTACCACACCCAGTGAAATGGTCTTTCTTCTTCCAAAGCACGATTGTGGCTAAACAACTCACTTGGTTTCGCTTCCAATGGCTGGCAGTGGAATAGTTCATCGTGCAGTAAAACTGTACCATTATCACAACGGCACTGATTATATCCAATACAAGTGCCACGAATGCAACCATAGATTTTGCCATTACACAACGGCTTGCACAGTTCTAATTCTGAATCATATGCGTATCCATCTCTGCATTTTGAATGACGCGGCTCATCAATAGGTGGCAATTTTGGGCGTATATAATCCAGCCGATTATAAAATCTTACCATTGTTGTTCTTGGTACTCTTTTTGTTGTTGTTGTTGTTGACGCTTTACTTGTTGTTGTTGGCGTTGTAATTGTGGTTGTTGTTGTCGTTGGTGTTGTAATTGTTTTAGATTGTGTTGTAGTTGAAACTGAAACATTTTCCTCTGGCACACAAGTACCAAGATCGGAATTCTTATATCCTGTATTGCATTTACAAATATTGTTAGCATAACAAACACCATGTTCACAGGAAAGCTGACAATGGTACGGCTCACATAAAGGTTCAGTAGTTTTTTTCCTCCCGATCTCTCTATAGCCGGCACAACACATAAATATGATGCTTTTCGTTGTCTCATTCTGGAATAAATTAAAAAAATTTTAAATATGAAAAAGGAAAAAGGATTCAGGACTATCTTACTTTTGTAACAAGCCTTTGAGTGAATGGATTCATCCTTTGAATTGTATACGTGTGAAAGTACTCCTTGGTGCAAATTTTTCCAGATGTAATAATAAAAATGCTTAGGATAGTCCCCAGCAATATAATCCATGAAATAGATTTCGACATTTTGTTGCGAATTCTTTGAGAGATTGAAACGAACTGGACCGGGGATTCAGATACGTAGTAGAATTTATTTAAAACTGTTTTGTGTTAAGACATTTTTATCTGACCTCGCAAGCAAGCTCTGGCTTTATGATGATTAAAAGGGTTATTTTTTTAATGAAATTTTTGCTCGTGGGTGGAGGGAATATCAGAATTGATAAAACGTTTCTTTTTCTTTTAGAGATTTGTAGAAAATTGGACAAAGAAATCCAATGACTCGTAATAAGCGACTCTGAAATGCGAAGTAACAAATTTAAGGAAATTCCCTAGTATTCGTTGAAATAGGGTACAAATTATATTCGTAAATGGAAATTTGATAATGTAAGCTTCAAATATTGGGAAACATTGTGGTATACTTACCTCAATTTCTTCTTAAGTTCCTAAGTCTATGGTTATGACTCGTGGCCACTTTATTATATTATCACTGAATAAAATTTTTAAATAAATATTGAGCCTATCTTCTGTTGTGCGTGGTACATATTTTTGTATATACCTAAGACACCTACAGTTCTATGCCGTATCCGAAAGGAAAAGAATTACCACCATGTATAATAGTCCAATCCACTAACTACTGAGCCACAGCACCCACAAAAAAAAAAAACAATTTTTGCAGACCGAGTCATATCTTAACAGCATATGCCGTGGCTGAGTAGTTAGTGTATTGGACCACTGTGCATGGTATTCAAGGTTCCAATTCCAAGGAAAAAGGTGGCTGTCAAAAATCGAAGGGTATCTCTGTTCTAAGAATGTTTTTTAAAACACTTCCGTAATCCATTTTAGTCGAACTCTTGTTTAATGAGAATTTTGAGACCCACAAAGCCTCTAGAGCTAATTGCGATGTGAGATTTTAAAAACGATCGCCCAAAACTAATACACGTGAGGGTGGCGATATATTCTCCCATGACCTAAGCCCAAAAACGAGTTCCTTATTCTTAATCACTACATATAGCGTCTTCCGTCAGCGATTAAAAGGAGAAACGGTTCCCTTTTGGAGGAGGATATCATAAATTCTTCTCCATCAGAAAACTACGCCTTTAAGGGTACCTCCTTGATAACCTAAGCGAAATAGCGTACGCTATCATTGGTCGCCTTCTTCGCTTTAGCATAAGATTCGAGTAATGTAGATAATAGAGCATCACAACGGACTTACCCCGGCCTAAGTTTGGCTGTTTCATAAATATTTCATTTTGCGTCTTTTGGTGATCACTTTGCATGTTTAAAGCCAAATATGTTGCTCATAATAGTGCTTGAAATATGTGATTCCTAGCGCATTTCTGTGTTCAGATAGACGTCTGTTATTTCAGCAATGCTGAACACACAGAACATCAATAACGCCTGCCGTTGTCCTGTTCCGAGTCACCCCAAACTTTTTTTTTTTTATAGTTTGCACATGCCAAAGGGGATATGAATACCCTTTTACTGATTAACAGGGCACGGGCGTAAGTTACTTTGGAAGAGAGAAGAAGGGATAGGAAAGAGTTGGTGAAGCGGTATTTGAAACTCAGGTGATATTAGGTTTCAATTTTTATTCTCCATTGGTGGTTTCCAATTAGACTGGGGAGAGAGTTGTGTGTTATTTTTGCATTCGTTCGTAATTCACAGTATTTTTTTCGCGTTCATGTTGAAATACACAAAGGACTTTCCTATCCCTGCTTCACGCGTTTCGTTGTTTTGCCTGCCTGGATAAGTAGATTCCACTGCATTCTAGAAAAAATGTCTTAAAAAAAACTTTAACTAATTCGAATATTCCGAACCTCTGCGGACGTTTCAAGCTAAACTGAATTGTATCTTGGAATATAATAATAATTAAATATTAAATTATAATTAAAATAAGCAACTTTCTAACTCTTATAACCTCTATAGATAATTCTGTCCCATCAGATACCAGAACGCTATTTGACGAATGCAGCTACTTGTTTTATCCCTATGCCGGTACCTGTTCACTATTTCGTTGATCTGCTTCCTTTATTAGAGCTTAAGTTTAAGCTTCAGTTCTTATCTTGCCCGCAAACTTAAAATTTTTTTTCTTTGAGTTTTGGTCATGTAGCTCATACCTCTCACTTTATTGAGCAATGTGCGACGAGATATGCTGGACAAGAAATTCATTAAAATCAAATCAGTAAAACCTTGAATAGTATAGTAATGGTATAAAGCTAATATTCCTTATTTTTCTAATATTTCGTGATCACAAAGATAGACACAAGATCCATACAGACTTTTGTATATAGCCTTTTCCCTAGCCTGTGCCGAGGCACAGTGGTTAAAGCGTTGTACTACTGCGCAAGGGGTTCCAACTTCGAATCCAGAAAAATACCATCAAAAGTTTTTTTCACGGCCCCACCTCTTCCGAGTGTCTGACAAACATTCAAGAGTATTACTGTCATGAGAGAGCTTCTCAAAACCCCTCTGCCTCTGCCCTTTGGATACGGCATTAAACTGTAGGTCCCTTCTGTATGTACAAAAATGTATACCACGCACAACATGTACAGTTGTGAGAAGCAGAAGCTAGGCCTTGGCCCTCTATGGGCTGCTTACGACCTGATAATTTTTTTTTTTTTTTTCCAAAAAAAAACTTGCCTAAATTTATATTTAATTTTCTTTTAAATTACTCCAAATGAATTTTATTTCAAAAAGTGGGTGGATATTATTCCCTCCTGAGAATTGATATTATTTGATTGAAATCGAGGAAAAACTGTTGTTTTATAAAAGCAGCCCCTGAAAAGTGGGCATGGCCATATACAATGTATGGAAGATTTGTTTTTTACGTGGATATACACGAATATAACGAAATATTTGCTTAAGTTTTTTCGAGTTCCATATAAATAATAAAAAAGCCAATATTTCGAAAAGTGGGTGTGTCAGTGGGAAGATTTGAAATATGCTTTTACCTCGTATACAAAATTTCATCAAAATTTAAAGCCCAAAAACTGGTCACATATGGACGGTCATGTTTCAATCGACTCGGCTACTTATACTGATCATTTATATACATATTATGGGGTGTATCTTCAATATTTCTATATGTTACAAACTATGTGTCAAAACCTTAGGATAGGGTGTAAAAATGCTACTACAAACCTACATAATTATTTTTCCCAAGAACTCTTGCTAGATTTGTAAGAATAATTTTCCATCTCGCTGTCCATTAGAAATATGTGTTAAATTAAATTTAAATGTGTACAGTCGGAATGAACCTAACGATTAGATGACTTAGGTGGTTATTCATCTATGGGGAAGTGACGATGTAATTTTATTCACTTTAAATCCAAACAGAAAAAAAGTATAAGCAAATATTAAATTGAACTGAAAAACAAAAAATTCACGTTACGCTATTAAACCATAGTTACTCTAGGGGTTGCAATTAAATCTCACTTCAATGTGCGGGCTTCCCAATGGGCGATGTGACATAGAACAACAGCGACCGCAATTCCACCGTAGAGCTGATCAGCATCATCATTTTCAGCATTAAACTAACTCCCATTTCTGCCTTCTCTCTTTCTCTTCCTCCCGGCTTTTGTTTAGCGTGTGTAAAACGGAATTAAATGCCAGGAAAAAATTTGTGTAAAACATAAAAAGAATTTGAAAAACAAGAAAAAAAGACCAAACGTCATCGTCATCATCATTATCAAGCCTTTGAGCGAGATTGCGGAAGTCGATAATAATATGTAGTTGAGAGACGCACACAGTCGCAGTTGAGTCTGTGAACTGCGAGTTGGTTCTAGTTGTTTGTATTGTTTGGGGTTTTACTTCAGTACTCTTTGGGACTTTTTTTTTTGTGTAAAAAAAAAAAAAAAAATAAGAAAGAAAAATTTGCGATTGTTTTATCGCAATTTTTCTCCCTACTGTTTTGGACTGTTTTAATGGAGGAAAGGGAGTTCAAAGGTAGCACAAATGTTGAGTTGAAAAAAGTGGAAGAACCCATTTGTCCAAGGGGTGGAAGCTGCATACTGTTGGCATACGAGTTCTGGTTTTAATAACAACTCATTGAAAACCGCGACTGACCTGGATTCTGGAGAGAGGGCGCAGACAAGCGGCGAACGTTAGTCGGTGTCCGTCGAAAATATGCCAAGCATTTTTGGCATTCTTTTTTAATCAGTGCGGTTTTGTGTTTTTTGTTGATTTTTTTACTCTATTCTGTGGTTTGGGCTTGAGGTCTGCAGAGATTATAGAGATAGGCTAGGCACCAAACGCATAAATCCCACACATTTTTTTGATTTTTACGAATATATATGAATGTATAACAAACTGTCGATGTGTTTTGAGTAGTAATAATTGATTATGAGACATAGAAAGCTGAAATTGGAGGCAAGGCACATAATGAGGTATCCCACTTCGAAAATGATACGCTTCCTCGAAAGTACCGCATTTTTTTTAAACAAATTTGACGAAAACCAAAAGGTTTGTAGTTTATACATAGCTCTGTGAAAAAAAAATATTAGGTACTGTAATCAATTCTGTACTGGTCATGCTTCTATACATTCGTTGCTCGTGTAAACACATGACGTAGAATATCCAATTCCAGAATTTAGTAGAAGAACTGGAGAACCAAGAACCAAGGAGTTGGCGTCTTATACCGACAGTTCTAAGATAGACATTGGAACAGAAGCCGGACTTTATTGCAAAGCCGTATGTATAAACTGCTCCTTTAGAACAAACGACGATTGCAGCATCTTTCAAGCCGTAGTCACAGCAATTCTGCTAAAATTATACGCAAGAGTAATATCGTTGGAAAGACGGTCACCATCTATATACACAGATATACCATTAAAACTCTGGCTGGATTCGCGTATAATTAGGTCAAGGCTTGTGAAAACCTGCCAATCACTTTTAAACGAGATATCAAGAGCCAAAACGGTGACCCTTAGTTGGGTAACGAAAAGGCTTGCTTGCCTTCCTTCCTTCCCTTTGTAGCAGCCGTAATCAGTTTCATACTAAAAAAAAAGTTAGTAAGAGATCAACTCAATTGATGGGCCCGAATCTAAAGTGAGTTGTAAGTTCTTGTCGTAAGGCACCCATCTACCTAACCTAGCCTGTTGTAGAATATTCGATCTGAGGTCGGTGACCTACCTAATCGACAGACAAAATTACTGAAAAACTTTGATCTTAAAAAAAATTTAAACCGGCGTTCAGTGTTTTGGTCGGTCTATGAAGCGTTAAAAATTCTGGAAATTTCGAAGTGATCTCTTCTATTTATAAAACCAAACTGTATCTCTAACGAATAGCCTTATCAGAGAATGGGCACCACCATACGACGACGAAAGTGGCAGTGGATTGGTCACAATGTTCGAAAGAGTAACAGGTCCGTCGCTAACTGCGCGATGCTATGGAACCTTCTTACTCAGGGTAGAGCAGGACAAGAACAGTCGAAAAGGAAGCACGGCAAGAGGGAAAGTGTTGGGGAGAGCTGAGTCACATTTCCAGAAAACGCACACGATGGCGCGTAGGCGTTGTAGAGGCCCTCGTACTCACATTAACAAACATTTATATAAAATATTTAAAGACCTTAAGGATTGCACAGACAGCGGCAGCGTAATGTGTGTTCAAAGAGAAGCTATAGCCGCTGTGAGTGAAACTGATTTACGTCTATCGCAACAGTTAGGCATTTGTTCGTCCAGCTGTTGTATGAACTAAAGACACCAGACTATGGTTCACTTTTGACTTAATGTGAAAACGCAAGATTGTAACAATGCTGTCTGTTTGTCTGCTTGAACAAGCTTGAGTGACCAAGACTGGATGTTCATACAAGAGTCAGGACCATAAGTCTTTAATATAGTCTACTACGGCATATAGAGAATTCGTCCTATTCCAAATATTCTGCTGCATGAGGAGAAGTCTATAGTGGTTTTCCTTTTTCAGTCTGTTCTTCAACGCCTAGACGTCAAATCTATTAGTAATTCTGAGGGTGGGAGCTGTGGCTCAGTGGTTAGTGCGCTGGACGACTGTACATGGGGTTTCAAATTCGAATGCAATAAAATATCATCAATGTTCTTTAACGGTCCTACCTCTTGCGAGCATCTGACATTTGCTGTCATTAGAAAAAAAACTTTTCCCTTCGAATCCGGGAAAAAACTGTAGGTCGTCCCTTCTGTACGGGTACCCACAGCAGGCAAAGATCGGAAGATATATTCCTTGGCCTTTGTAAGTTGCTTGGGGCCCAATACTACCAAGAAATGTCGCCTAATAGAAGTCACATATTGCATCCCACCTCTTGTCGAAAACTCTTCTGCATCGCACTTATCGGCACGCATCAGTTTGGCCTCTGCCTTGGCAGACTGATGATCAAGTCCAAATTCACTTGTTTTTCATTAAGTTTAAAGTTGCTTATGATAATGACATCATTCGTCGTCTTGTGCTCTAACAGGCTCAATTCGGGGCAGGTACGTACAATATATTTATTTCAGCTTAATATCATGAAGCGCCTAACTGCTTAAGTTCCACGGTGTACATATGTATTGACTAGTTTGTCGGCTAGATGTTTAATTCCTTTTATACCTACTACATGATTTTATACATACATAGCATCGCATTCCAGTCAAAATAGCTGTTGCCATACTTCGGGCTTACAAATTTCCTCACAATCCCCTAAAACAGCGGCCATAGCAAATTGTTAATAATCGTTTCGTGTCAAATTACTAACCAATGGAAGAATAAAAAAATAAAATCCAAAATCAAAATGTTCGCCACTCTAATAAAACTGTGATATTAATTTCCTTTGTCCAGAATACATACCTACATTTTTTTCCACTTTTCGGTTTGGCGAATATGTTTTTTAATAAACCCGTTCATTTTATTGATAATGAACTTGGGCTGACGCATTCTATTGTCTACTTTAGTGTCATTATCGCGAAACTGTTTTGTGTTATGAATAGATTAACTGTATCTTAATTATGCATGCAAACTGATTAATGAAGTAAAATGGCAAACGGTACGCTGATTCGTGGTTAAATATACTATTTCCTTTTTTTTGGGATCTTTCGCATACTTTTTCATAACTTCAAGATCTGCTCGAGAGATACATATTATTTTATGACGTTATCGTAATCGTTTGTCATAGTTTAAACTGTCAGTTTGTTATCAAACCGCGCGCTGATAGCAAAGCGACACACATTCTGTGAAGTACTTAACCTTGCTGGCTTAATGCAAATGTGTGTCTATATAATTTTTAAGAGTTCGGCGAATCAACTGCTGTAAATCGCAGAAATTGTTTATTTAAAATAGAAACAAATTCGAAGCCATAAAGTGAAATAATTGCGTGCAAATAAATAGTGTTATCATGAGAGCGGCATGCTTTAATGATTTTTATTTGTTTTTCACTAATCCGCAGTTGCGTAAGTTGCTGTGATTTTTACTGATTTTTTTAATTACTAATGTTGGTACTTTTGTGTAAAGTAAAACAGTTGGAATTAACCAAAGTTAAAGTGTTTGATATTTTTATTAAGGTCTGTGTGGAACACGATCTAAAGCCTGCCACAGACGCATTTACATGGTAGGTTGGTTGGTTAGAAGTGGCTGGCAGCTGTGAACTGCCAACATACTTGGACCAGAAATAGGTCCATTGTCCAATGTGATATCATGGAGTTTGGATCTTAAATTCACCAATACTCGTTAGAACCATTTCGTGCTCCTTATGAAGAGTAAGAGACTTTTTGTGTCTATATTCTTTAGATCTTCTACACTCAGAGAAAAATCGCAAGCTAAAATCCAGTATGATCAGGCTTGTTTTTAATTTTTTTTATTCTTACGTGCTAAACCTTAATATGACACCCATAATTCTTGTTGTAATATCATTATTCTAAAAACAAATTTTAATTCTTAAATTAAGAACAAAAAACTTGATTTTAGATTACACATCCTCTATATTAATATCTTTAAATCTAATTTCAATCTTATGGTCGTAAATTAAGCTCGCCATAATCTTGAGTTAGGTTTTTGTCTTAAAATAAGCCAAAACAATCTTAAAATTGTACAGTTAAAACAAATTAAGAACAAAACAATCTAATTTCAAGATTGTTCATGATTGGATCAAGCTCGCCAAAATCCTGAGTTAGGTTTTTGTCTTAAAATAAGCCAAAACAATCTTAAAATTGTACAGTTAAAACAAATTAAGAACAAAACTCAGAGAAAAATCGCAAGCTAAAATCCAGTATGATTTGATTTCGCCGTCGCGTTGTGTTTTTCACCTAATTTTATAATCATTGTTTTAAGATGCAAATGTTACATTTAGGAGCTTAAAATATATTCAAAAAGATGATTTAAAAGAAGCAGTGCCACATCTTGGTTCACGTGTTGAATTTCGTGAAAAATTATTTGCCTGGAGAAAATCTGAGGTACCTAAAGGCTGTTACGACTTAATACAAAACGATTGATTGACATCTTTTATTAGTTTGGAATCGATGACGAAACATTATCTGTGCCGACAAAAGTCACGGATTGGTTGCAAAACCACGCAAGCCCTTCAACTGATAGTAGTTTTTTACGAGTACATGGAAGAATCCTAAGCAAGGTAAATAACGCATAACGACATTTACGTTAGGTATTTTATTGTAAACAAAAATATCTATTTAGGATTTAACTGAACTCTTAAACGGAACGTCTAGAGGAAAGGCGGTACTTGCCTATGCAACCGAAAATCAAAAACTTACAGCCTCTCATAGGGATGATATCATTAATATTATTGTAGTTTATTTAGGGAAAAGAATTTTTGTATAAAATGTAAATAGTATGTAAGTTAAATTTGAAATAAATGCTTAAATAAAAAATTGTTTCTTTTATTGTTGACTGAACTGCATGCCTTTCTTTATTCTTTTAATAGGTGTCTTATAAGATTTGTTGAAAAATGAATGTATTTCTTTCTTAAATTCCAGAAAGACCGAAAATACACATATGAAAAAAATAAAACCCAGAAATTCGTACAGTAATTTAGGGATTAGATCTTGGATACTTAAAATAAATTTGTTTCAGGCATGATTTAAGAACCACATTCTTAAAAAAATCACGAAGTAGTATTAAAACAAGCCGCTTAAGCTTACTAAAAACAATCTTAAAATGAGATTTTTGCTCTTGTTTGAAGAATTTTCTACTCATTTTAAGTCGGATTCATTCTTATTCCCGGCGTTTTCGAGCTTAATTTGAGCTAACAATGGTCCAAAACGTAGCTTTTGTATTCTTAAAATAAATTTGTTTCAGGCTTAATTTAAGAACCACATTCTTAAAGTAATCGCAAAACAGTATTAAAGTAAGAATGTTAAGCTAATCAAAAATGAGCTTAAAATAAGATTTTTGTACTTGGGTTAAGATTTTCCGAGTTTACCATACTTTCGTCAACGAATAGGCTTGAAATATCACTGATATTCTTGATTTTAGCTCGTTTTTTTTCTGAGTGTAAGTCGTAAGAAGCAACCTTCTATGGGAGAGAGCTGGTCAGACACAAAGAAGGTGAAGAATGGTTTCCTCCTCTTCCTTATCCCAGCAGCTTTTGCAAAATATGTTTGCGAAAAGGCCCAACCTTGTTGCTTGCCTATAAGACAGTGTCCAGTGATGACACGGATTGTGATGCCGATATGCAACCTGTTGAGAGAAATCAAAGTATTAGAGCGTTTCAATTTAGGCCAAATTTGTTCAGTCGCTAGACATGTTATATCTTTGTACTCCATTGCATCCAGTTTTAATTCTGTTTACGATTGTTATACATATAGTGCCTTTTTCTGACATAACGGGTAAGGTTATTGCTATTCTGGGTAGTTTATCGGCCTTACAGTACCCTGGAATGTCCCAATACCCCGGCACCCAACTTAGGTGAATATTGAACTGGTCTGCCATCTCCGTAAGAGACGATCAGCAGTCGAGGGCTCCTAAAGAAGATATAGAAATCGAGTCCAGAAAGCTTGGCTATCTGAAAAGATATGGATACCTTTATCGGATACTACGTTTTTCTTGAGCCACGATAAGACTTCTTAGATCGCTATAAATTCCTCCTGGAACACGCTAGAATGGCTTGGTATGCAAAATGAGAGCTTAAGATTTAGGCTTTCTGAGAAAATAACGCCCCCTCTCCATCCTCAGTCTTTGAACCGTCGGTGTAGGAGTGTATCGCATTATCTTCTATGAAAGTATTCTCACTCCAGACTGATCTGGAGGGAATGGTGACCAAAAAGTTCTTGTCAATGTTTAGGCATGGGATGGTGTAGGCAGTATTTTCTGGGGAGAATTCAGAATAGATGCGTGACCATAGTTCTTCCTTGATCACTATGAAGTTGCTTTAAGGCGAATGGACGCTCTCACTGCCATTTGCTTGTTGAATATATCAAGAGGTAATAGATGGAACATAATGTCCAGTCCCGCAGAGGGTGTATTGCGTAGTGCCCCGCTTATGCACATACTGGCTGAGCGTTGGACCTTGCTTAGAAGATTGTAATTTATTGCTTTCTCCAGCGTCGTCCACTAGACAATTACCCCGTAAGTGAGTATGGGTCTGATAACCCAAGTATAGAGCCAGTGAGTTATTCGAGGTTGTAGGGAGGGAGGGTCAATTTTCAGAATTTTGTACTTTCTGGTGAAAAGCACCTATTCAGTTAACAACTAAACCACAACGAATGGCCCATCTAGTAAGCTTGTTTAAAGCAATGTCATCTGCATAAGCGATCGGCGTGCACCTGACACCTTCCAGGATTATCGATAGTTCATTAACCATCAAATTCTAAAGAAGGAGGGATAGAACATTCCCGCTTCTATTAAAAGATCTTCTTGTGGACATTTCACCCAGCTTGGAGTTGATAATAATCCGACCATTGAGCAGTCGATTTATCAAATCTCTAAATGTACTACTTGTTAGAGAGTTTTTTTTGGGAATTTTTATAAAAAACCTCATAAGAATAAGAAAGCAAGTTCGGAGACGAAGCTGGTGTGAGAACACCTTGAAAAATATTGCGCTTAGTTTCTTCATTATTTAGGCTTATTGGATCAAAAACAGAGTCCCTATCATCTAATTAGTCCAGATGCTATATTCTACTGTCACAAGCTATGTTGGAATGAACATTACACTGCCCGAAAGCATTCGCAGTTAGTCTATGTTTGATCACTGTGAAGATGCGATTTCTTCGCGAAACAACGTTTCTTCGAATACCTGAAGTTCAACTCATCGCACCATCCTTCCGCTGAATCTACGTCCTACTAATAATAAATCAATGTAAAAAGCATCCAAATGCTGTGCCTTTTAAGTAACAATTCGACAGAGATACAATTCATTTTATCTCGACACAATATTGAATTCATTTTTGAAAATCTTTGAGTATATTTTCAAACTAACACAACTTCAATTTTAAGCAACACATAAACATTTTTCTCTGAATACGTAGACGTTAAGGAACTTTCTATATTCAACTGGAAATATTATTCCAGACTATGCTATTAATATCAAACCAAAATCAGAGTGTACGTGATGTAAAGCAGGCATTTCTTTAGATTGGTAGATACAGTGTGACGCGCAACTCCTTGATAAAAACAACAACTAAATTTTTTTTTAAAAACCTTATTTGTGACTCAGTAATTGCAACTTTTTAAAAAAATGACTTGATAAACATATTACATATTTCTTCCACTATTTGCATATCTTCTTTCTTGTTTACTTTGCTTTATGTGGGCAGTTCTTTTGCCACTACTTTTCGGAGTTAGTATGTATTCGTATGTATTTAACTTTGTGGTCCACATTTAACCCCTAGTATATTTTTGATTCGGTTATTGTAACAACCGCAATTTATACAACTGTCCGAATTTCTATTAGTTGTTTTTATTGAGGTCGCACTGCAGTTGGCTTCTTTTTCTTCCAGCTGTGGATTTACTTAGGTACATTTGTTCTTAATTTAGATGTATGTGGTGGTTCAGAGGTTCACAGTACAATGTGCGGCACTCTGGGATCCACCGACGAAGTCCCTGTCCACGCTAAGCGGATTTGTAAAATACTTTTTTCGACCTATCTGTTCCAACAAACCATAGAAGGAGCTTTGAAGGTGAACAATGGAATAGTCCAAGTGAACTGTTTCTGACTCGACGGTAGATTGTAGTTGGTAGTATTTTCGTTCTTTACCCAAAGTGGAGATGTTTCGACGTTCAGCAACCATCCGTTTTTATAAAAACAACTCACAACTGGACTTAAAAATAGTGTCTTTCTCGAAGTGAACTTTTAGAACTGGATTCCTTTTTTTTAACAAAAAAATTAACACGATACGGCTTAATACAATGAATATAGTCATATTCGACTTGCATTTCGATGAAATCATACTGAATTTGAACTAAAATTTCGTTGGCCTTTTGATTGCTCCTATACACTTAGTGGGGCTGAATGAGCATCGTTCTGTAAGGTTTGCTCGTCCACCAGTTGGTTGCACACAACGATTCCTTGGACATGAATGAAAACAGTTGTGATCTTTTAGCATCCTGGATGATTTTGAATGCTGGACCAAACGCTTAAGCACAATAAAAAAATGTTTGTATACATATCTGAACCTTAAATACCAAAAACCCTCATTTCCGTTTCGTATCTGTAGAAAGTGATACCCACGTGTGACAATAAAGAGAACTTTTTGTTTCACAAATCAATGTGTTAAAAATACAGATGATGAACAACGATAACCAAGAACCGTTCCACTGAAACGCTTCAGTTTAAAGAACAGCGCGAATCAAGCATATCGCTGAACCAACCATTACTTGAGTCTTCTAATAGTTTTTTCTTAGAAGTAGATTCTGTGAAAGCTCTAAACAAAAGCCATTAAACAATTTGGAACCCAAAATACTTTTAAAGAAAAAAGGTGCTAATGGAATTTGCCATTCCAAACTCTTCGTCTAACCTTTAAACTTCACTTGATTATGAAATGAAATCTCTTTTGTCCTCTGCAAGTGCCACCTTCGCATTTCGATTTTTTTTTATCTAAAGCTATCTAACACCACGCAAAAACTAAGATAGTTGGGTAACTTTTTTTTTTCTCAAACAATCAGTGCATTTATGGGTGGCGGAATAAAAGAAAAAAAACCTGACAACAACTTTCAACGTCGTGCACTCTACCACCTGCTTTTGCAGCTCATTCTACCGACTCTAGACTTGTGAATGAGAAAAAAATGTACACTAACTAACAGCATTGCATTCAATCGATGTAGTAACACTCTGTAATTAGAGAACCTAGTTATTTCAACTAATTTGCCGCGGGAGCCTTTGTTTCCACTAGTGTACTTTTTATTCCATCGAGCCTCTGATTGTTTGCTGTCATTCGCTGTTCACATGGTTAAAAAATAAAAAAACGGCAAACTGAGAGTGTAAATTGGTTACAATCACTACCAGTACCGCCCACGGCTGATGGTATAACTTTGTTAAGGGTTACCTCGGGTGTAAATTGGCTGAACTTTGACTTTGAATGGTCGTCGAATACTCGTACGAGGAAAAGTTTTCTCAATTTTTAGTTTTCTCCATTAAATCAAGAAAATAATCACCTCCTCCATCTAGAATGGGTGGACATTTGATACTCGGATTCCAGATAAAAAGTAGTGGCAGCATGAATAATACATGAGTTGAGGAGTCGTGTTTCAACCTCCGCATCTCCCCTGATGATGATGAAGGGAACCACGTCGTCGGATGATGGTGGAGGTGACGTGCAATGTGTTGCGGTTAGTGTGATATGCGGTAATGTTTGGTGATAACACCCATTGATTGCGGTTACCCAGAACCGGAGACGAAAATTATTATGCAACAGTTTCCACACATCTGTTCCGTAACCGATATAGTATTAGTATTAGAATTCGGGCGGGTTGAGACGATGGATTCATTTGGTTTGTGTGGGGTAGAAATGGGTGGCATATCAGTCCCTATTTGGTGTATTTATTGCAGTCGAGTGTATCGATTGATCTAATTTACTCTAGTGCTTTCGATTAGACACTGGCAAGAGAGAACAAATTTGGTATGGTTTTGTTGCAAAGGGTTGTGTTTGTGTCTACACGGGGGAAAAAGAAATTTATTTGCTCTTGTCATGATAAAAATAGATGAGTTCTTTTAGTGGAATTAAATGTGGATGAGAGTGATATGAAACTAAACATTTCGAAGGGGCATTGGGCAGTTGGCCTAGTTAAAGAAAAGAATTGTTCAGTCATGTATCAGGAGAATATTCCTGTAATAAATATTTATTGCTTGCAAATCTACAGAACTCATCTTGCTTGGTAATATTTAATGGTTTCTAAACGACGAATAAATACACTTTGGGCAATCATTTATCTACTTACCAGGAAGTCGTTTTTCAATTTCTAAGAGGAGTATTTTAGAAGTAAAGTGTACTTTTTTTCTGCTTACTTTTCCATTTCGCAGTTTACAATTCGCTTTACAACTATCCCCTCACTTTCAAGGACAGATGCACGACACCATCTTGTTCTTTATTTGATGCATATATGCATGTTCTATGCATCTCGTTGTATGTATACAGATGATTTTCTGACAATCTGCCTGAGAAAAATTCAGAACTTGCAATATGGCCATCACACCCTGAAGCAATTTAACCCTGGGTAACCCCGTGGTATCTTTTACTCTCATCTCACACTGGATGAATAATGTGGGGTAAAATTCAGTATACATGAACCGACTTTCATTGTAGTGGTATTTCTACTAATTTGACAGTTCGCAAAAGAAAACAAATGCTATTTTATACATGACACATTTGTATAAAATAAGTATATAATTTTGCATTCATTCTATTTATTTTAATGAATATTTCTTCCTCATCTGCTAAACTACAAATGAAATGCTGATGTCAAACAAATATCATTCTCGAAATTCTCATTGTTACTTGTGCTCATAAAAGTTTTACCCCACTGTTCAACTGCTCCAACACTGGACGAAGATTTTACCCAGTTTCTTACAAGTACTTCATCTCCCTTTTCTGTAAAGTCAGTCTTACTCCGGAGTAATATCTTCGGTGTGAATGAAATAGATGTGACAATAAACTAAACACAAATAGAGTTACTGTGTTAGTGCTTCAAAATTTTTTTAACGGAGGGAGTAAAATTATGACGAGGGGAGTACGGGAGTAGGTACAGTCTATAAGAAGGGAATACGAAAACTCCCTTAGTAGTACCTTCAGCAAACATGCTACTCACATGACGAGCTGAATTTTACTCTCTATCTTTGAAACGTAGTTTTTCAAAATTTTCAGCTTCCAAAGTAGAATTTCTCCTGGAGAACTTTATGGGTCTATCGTGTATTTTTCTCGTGATATAATGACAGTTAATGTCTTTGAAGTAAAGAGTCATCGTTTGGCATATTAATGAATTCATATTTTAAAAAAGGCGCTATAAATTTCCTGCCTATTTCCCTTGGGTTGCTACCGAATTATAAACACTTTCAAGGTACAAATACTTCTACACATCTGTAAGCTCTTGCATGAAATAAAAATTTCAATTTCATTTAATTTTGAATATTTCGGCGAAAAAGCCATGTACAAAAATTCCTCAGAGAAAAATTTTCAACACACAATCCAGCAACATCGTCCCGTGTGTTACATTTTTTGTTGACATTTTGTTTGCCAACATATGCAAACTATCCCAAGGATTAGCCGCAATACTACATTTTCATCCCGAGGAAAAAAAATAATAAAAATATGTACTGTCACTTAAAGATGTGTAGATACACCGATGAACTCTCATTGAGGCGTCTGAAGTTTGTTGGAATTTTCTCGCCCCTCGCCATGTTCTGAACATAAAAAGGAAGAATTTATTTTTCTAATTTTAGATCCCTCCGACTTCTGTGTAAACATTTCCATGACCTCTCTTGCAGAGAAAACAGACGAAGTGTACGTACAAAAAATGTGGCGTAAGCGACAATAAGATTTGTGGATTGGTCCCTTGGCTTGCTTTTTATATTAATCAAACGAGGAAATGAGAAGCGACTAGGGAATGGGAGGCATAAAATTGCTTTCGATTTTAGTCGTATAGTCGAGTATTATTTTTGGAGAAAAAAGTACTTTTTTTTTTTGTTTATTTCAAGGCCAACGTTTTGTGTCGGAACGCAGCATTAAAGAATGCTTTGAAATTATACCATAAATTGAAAGTAAATCAAGACTATCGCTGAAGTGGAAGCTTTCACATAAATCTTGTTGTGAAGAGGCAATTTTGCGCTGTTACATTCCTGGGTCACGTTTTTATTTTAAGGAATACTTGTCACTCTGCTTTTATGTTGTTTTTCAGCGATTTTATTTTTTTGGCCTTAGGGCACGTTTCAGAATCAGTTTTTATTTAATTTTTGTTTTGACAAAGTTATGCTAGCTTATAGATGACAAATATGTATGTAGGTTGTTTAGATCTGGAAGTAAAGGGTGTTTTTTTTAAGCTGTAATGACAATAATTGAGTCTGTATCAAAAATCTTTATTCGTTTTGAATATTAGTTGATATTTATTGATTCAAAAAAAAGAGCGTTCTGCTTTAAAGGCACAGGTCGATCCGTTGTGCTGTCATTCGGTCGAACGTTGACATTCAAGTTGACGTATTGGCGGATAGAAAAGTCCCATAGAATCCGTCACATCAATCAGCTGATTGTCAAAGCCAATGACAGTTGTAGAGCTATTCTCTCCCTGTTTGCATCAATGAAAATGCGTACTCTCAATTTTCTTATGCGTGAACTTCAATATGTGAAAGTGTGAACTTGAATCTATGAATGTGTATATTGTCAACGGATCGACGGATGGAAAAAGTAGAAAGGAAATTTCCTTTATCCGTCGAAGTTCATACATCCCGATGGTTATAGGCCGCCTCCGAAAGGGATGCTATGGGTTGGGCACTGGGTGATCCGTGAACTCCTGACGTTGCTTTACTCCCTACACCGGTTGGATCTTATGGAAGTATAATTTGAGATTTTTTCTCAAAATTTTCTGATTGACAACTTTGGATCTACCGCCACACTTTACCTCACAATGTTGACAGTTTTTTGACTTTGAGTTTTACACAGTGCCCTTCAAAAGGACCTACCGAAATGCTATATTTACCTAAACTTTTCAAACACAGATACATAAAAGCTACTATAAACAAACTAGTATTACGAATGAAATAATATTTCCTCTTTCCAGTTCACTTTAATGTAAAAAATCACCAAACAAACAATTAAATAAAAAACATAAAACAAAATCATGTTAATTTCGCTCAGAGCATTTCTGTCGACATCGTAAAAATGATACGAAACAAGATTGCCAACCTCTCAGCTCTGAAATCTACATCTCCCTAGGCTCAGCTGTGTGCTGGTGCTGGACAAATTTAGCAATAACTACATCATCAGCTCACAGCATATACTATCGTGTACCGACAGGTTGAATCCTGTTCTTCTTTGCCTTTTCGTTCATTCTTTATCCATCTGTTTACCTCATTTGGTGCTCGATTTTATTTCGTCCCACTCTTGTCTTCTTCTTGCTGCTTGCTAAGTTAGGCAGGCAGTAACAACACGCCCCGCACTTTAAGGTCGGTGTCAGATTTCTTCATCCTTTATTCATACATTAAATGAAGATACCAGAAAGGAATAAAATCATTTCCTGAACATCTACAGGGAGCAGCGAAAATGAGAGTTGGTATGGTAGATATACCAACACTAATTGATTTGAAATCAAATTAACAAAACACTTTCTGAATTCGCCCTGTCCCCATGGTCGACTGGTGGCTACTGCAATACTTTTGTCGATGGGGACGACATGCAGTTTAATTATAGGACTACACAACCTGTCTGGCCATAAAACAACTTTTCATGATGCAACGCAACGCTGCACTGCAGCAGCCAGAAGTGGCGGCAGGCGGCAACAAATCTCTGTCGCATGGAAACACGTTTGTAACACGTTCCACTGGCGGCGACACAGAGGAGGTTGATTACTATTTTTAGCGGCTAAAGGACTGGGTTTTCAATTTCTTTCGAGTTAATATATTTTCAAAGAAACACAAAGTATTCATTAGAGCCACACTCAGATGTATTTTCAATTCGAACGAAAATTATACCTACATATAGTCGAAGACAGGCGATGTCAATAGATTCATCGTGATTTCTTTTTTTGAATAATAAATTATACTTATGAAACAGTAAACAGGCAAATGAAGCAAAACAGTAAAGGGCTGGAAAAGAAAACCAGAGATATTCAAAGATTTTCTCAGAGAATCAAATGGGCGACTTTTGAGAAAGAAACCCCTCAAAATGTCAAATTATTTATAAAAGAGAATAAGTAAAGAATATGCCAAATTGACAATTTGTCAGGAACAATAGGATTGACTAAAGCCTTTTAAAGTTATAAAAGCAGTGATGGAATTGAAAGGAAAGAGTATGGGAAGTAAGAAATTGATAGGAAGGAAAGAGAGTTAGGCGACGATGCACGTTGGGCTTAAATCTTTGCAAATTATAGTCTGTAGGAGAAGGACAAGTAGCTTCTGAATTTTACTGTGCGACCGAAAACAGGTTTTGATAGTTAAGAGTGTGTAGAAGAAGCCGCACGAGTAGTACGATTGAACTGACGGAGATGCTGGACACAACTATAGATTTCATCCGAACAATGATAAGCTTGACAATGTTCAAGCGAAGAGATTTGATCACAGATTGATAGGTCTCCGATCAATCTAAATGCCTGACCCCCATAACACGAACTAATAAGCTCAAGCAAGAAGCGGGAGCTTCCACCTAAATAAGAGAGTTGTATTCTAGTTTCGGCCGAATATACATATACACACATACATACATGAATCCTTTAACTCCTCGGGGGGCATAGGGCGTCAGCAAAGTCTTTAAGCTGTCGAAAGCATTCTCGAAGTCGATAAACAGTACATGCAGCAAAGATCTATACTCGACGTTTTGTTCTATTATAATCCGTAAGGTGTTTGTGTTGCAGATGCAGGAGAATCCATCGCGAAAGCCTGCCTGTTTGACATCGAGAGTTGAATTTAGATGTTCTTTGATTCGTTCCAGAATTATCTTAGCCACTATTTTGCCTACAGCCGAGAAAACGCATATACCTCTCCAGTTTCCACAGTCCATCATGTTTCCTTCGCTATTCCAATCTCTCAGTATTAGCTGATGCAGCAAATCTGCCGATAAATTTGGCGCCGCTTCGGACGAATATAGGCTTTATAAATAGTAGCCAAGTCTGCAGGACTGTAAAAAAACGTTTACACCACTTAAGGAATCAAAGGCACCTAGCGCCACTTTTCACAGCTTCGAAAGGTCTGGGGTAACTTGCATGCATTGACAGGTCAATGGATTCCTCAATATCATTTCAATTCATTTGTAGTTTGGTGACATTGAACTCAACTCGGTTTTTTGATTGATATAAGGTCCCCTGAGGAGCGTAGTGACCGTAAACCGTACTGACGCTACTAGTTTAGAAATGAGCGTTTTCATGCTTTTTTTGGGCTTCGAACTTAACTCTATCCAATGGTCCATTTCCTATAGAAATACGAAACCGAAAAGTGATTAAATATTTAAGACTTTCCAACGATCGAGGAGACCAGAAAGTAAGGATAAGGTCTACGCTTATGATAAGCGATTCGAGCACAGTAACCAAAATAAGTATGGACCTTGCTACCAAAAGGAGTAAGGAAAATATAGTGTGAGTGTTTTTTTTTTTTTTCTTCAAAAATATCCTTCCTTAATATAAATCTTATGAGCTATTCCTTTTTTATAATCCGATTTTTTACGGTTCAGCCACAACTATCATCCAAACACTCCTAGACTTGTTGTTAATCCTTTACAACACTCACTATTTAAGTGGTCGTGTTATTATTATTCTATTACAGGTATTTATAGCTGTCGGCTATTCGTCGACCATTATAGCTAATGGTCTGTGTGTATTCCTTGGAGAACGACCGATTCATTTCATATTCCATTAGAACAGAGGATTGAAGGAGAAAAGGTTATAAATAACTCATTCTAGTTGATTGTGCTCTGCCACATCACAGCTAATTATGCTCCAAATTCCGTAACCAGAACCACTCTCAACTGTATCCATTTCACGACCCTCGAGGTTGAAGTATCTCTCAATCAAAATTAATGATTTTTTTTTTTTTTTTTCCTTTTTTAAAGCGAAAAATAAATCTAAAATACAAAACCACTCAACAATCCACAGCGGACGTCGACTTTTAATTGGAATTTCTGCATCAGTTCTCTTGGCTCTCCATTCTTCTATTTTTCTGTTCTGAGCATAGGTATACATAATTTGTCTACACCCCAATGTTGTAATAAGAATAAATAAGAAAAAAAAAACTGAAAATAAGAAATCTCGGGGTCAAGGTCTCATCGTACTCATAGTTGTTGATAAATACACCGCTCGTCCTTCTTTGCCAAGAACAAATAAATACTCTGTATTTAGATACAATGCGTATGCATATATGCAGATACAATTGTAAACATTCAACACCTTGATGCGAATAGGTGAAGGCTGTAGGAACTGCAGCAGGCGTCTAGCCAACTACTCACTCAAAAACATTGTCTTAATTACACCGGGGGAAAATTTTGACTCGCAAAAATTATGTTTTCCACCGATCAACAGGTTTGACGTATTTCTTTTTTTTTTTTATATATATTTTCTTTTTATTTATTTTTGTTGCTTTAATGTGCGAAAGCTTTCGGTTTTATTTTTTCGTTTCTTTGGTCAAGAGAATTGGCGTTTGAATTGCATTCGCAGAGCGCGGATGAATGAAATTCTGAATGAATGTGCGAGGAGGTGTCATTGAACTCTGAACGATCTGAAAGACTGTGACGTGGTTTTTGAGGAGAAATAAATGCGAAAATCTTTTGATGATAAATTCTCTGAAAAGGTGGGTGTTGCCAAGTTGCCAATATAATTGCAAACAAATTTGGATGTAGGAGAACGGTTTGTCAATGAAATGGTGCTTACCCGGAAGTATACTTGTTATCATACGGATTAAGCGCGCCAAACTTTTGCATTGGTTTTTCCTTAATTAAAGGACGTGGGTTTCATTTTTAAGCTGTTTTTTTATGGAAAATGTACAATCTGTTTTTTGCGGTAGGATCCCCTTAATTGGGTATCGCCAGAGAGTTAACCCTGCAATTTTGCGATTGGATTTGGGTCTAGATCCGGATAAGATTGTGCTGACGCAAGAATTAATTGGGAGCTGGAGAACATAATCCACAAGTGTTCGAACAAACATTAATGCATCCAAAAAGATTGACCGTTTGGTCAGGTATATGGCATATCAGCATCAATGGACCTCCTCATTGGAGGAACGTGACACTGCCAGTTTCACACATAATGGCATGAATGTAGCTTCAGAACTAATTTTATATCTCACATCGTTGTTGCTTCCGGTTTTGAAGGTGACGTTTTCTGGCATCCGCTACAGTTTGTAGCGGAGATTCGGTATTACAACCTGGCGGCCAAAGATTGTCTTGGCTAGAGCATTATTGTATATTTGCTTGATGTGACCCAATATAGAAACCTTTTAACCTTTTTAAAATTAAAAAATAAAAAAATCAGAAATCTATGGATTTAGAAAATTAGTAATCGCACTTTATTTGGAAGAGAAATCAGCTTTGGTGATAGTTCGTGAGTCAGGGCTTCACTGTCTACCAAACCATAAAAGCATACAAGACATTGGTTCTGTAAAAACGAAATACGTTTGTGACCATCGATCGCCTGCAATATTGGTGCAAGTAAGTAAGAAGCGGAATAAGCTTATTGCTCCAGAGATCAAAGGCGTTGCGGACTACTGTTTTTTTTTTATCGAAAAACGTCTAATCTACTGTCTTCTGTTAATAGAAAGTATTTTACCAAGTTCTCCTGTTTTTGCTTTATTCCTTTCGCTTTTCAACTACAATTTAATAATTTATATGTCTGCATCTTCTGCAGAAAACATTTGTCACCCACATTTTATTGTGCTTGCACTTCTGTGCATAGTTTCGTTAATATTTACTTACAACAAAAGGGATTTCCAGAAATGGTTGTGTCATACTTGGCAAATTATCCGGCCATTCAAACGCTTGGTGTGTCCCTAAGGCCTGACACTCAAATAAAGTAAATTTCGAATCGTTCCGACATGTCGCTGAGAGATAAATTGGATGTATTAGGCGAGTAGTAACCAAAAAAAAAGGCACTCCGCTTGCTTGAGTACCGGGGTGAATGAAAATTAAGCTCGGGGCTTCCACAGGAGTATGAACTATAAAAGAAGAAAATATATATTAGGTCGTAAGCAGGTCTTGGAGAGTCAGGGCCTACCTTGTTGAGCTGGTCTCCTCGAGGCGATCGGCTATACGCCACAGTGTTTTCCCAGTTGGTAACATGCGACCAGAAAATAGACAACGAGAAGTCGGGTTAAACCAAAATTACCAACCAATTGTTAGTCACAACATCGACACAAAAATGTCTAATGTTCGCTGTAGAGACTCTCTATTGAGTGGTCCATCCCGCTTGTGCAATCACAAGAGTGATTCCGCTTTATCAAATGCCTGCGCCAAGGCTGGCTACATGTTGAGCAAATCTTTTCGCAGCAGGAAGTGGCTAAACATTCCAGTTAATACCGTGCTACACATAAAAAATAAAATAAATATTATGTCATAAGCAGCCCATAGAGGGCCAATGCCTAGCTTCTCACAACAGTAGGTGTTGTGCATGATATATATTTGTACACGTACAGAAGGGACCTACAGTTTTATGCCGTATCCGAAGGACAGAGGGTTTTTGAGAAGCTTTGTCATGACAGTAAGTACTTTTGGACGTTTGGCAGACGTTCGGGAGAGGTAAGGCAATGAAAAAACATAGATGGTACTTTCCTGGATGCGAACTTGGAACCCTTTGCGCAGAAGTTCAACGCACTAACCGCTGGCAACCACTGCGTTCTTTTGTGCCACCTGTTGGAAACAGACAGTCAAGTTTAAGCCGACAGAAGCAATAAAAATTAATAAAAATTGAGTTCTTAAAAATTTAGAATCTCATTCTCTTGATTTATAACGCCTTCCTAGCTATATTCTTTCGACTAACACATCCCCCGATTTAAATACTTTATTTAGATTTTTAGATTGTTCTCTTAAAAAGAACTTCTAATGCTCCTTCTAATGTTCACATTTGTCTGAAAGTTTTTGGCTTTTACGAAACCCTTTTCCAGCCAGTTGTCGCTCTATTTGATTGGGTTTTACAAGAGACTATTTACACTGCTGGGCAAAAGTTTGGTATCATTTTCTAATACATAAACAATGTTCTGAAATGTGGACAAATTGTAAAAACGTATGCATTGCATAAATGTGAAGTGGACTTGTTTTCAAAATTAAGAAAAGGTATTCTTATAAATGGAATATTTCGAAAATTAAGTGGGGAACATGTACATGCATGAACTACCTTTGGTCGAGGCAAATGTGTCGATGTGTCACCTGCTTGTCAGCTGCGCTGTATATTGTTAACTTAATTTTGCAAAGTGTTTTTCTTTACTTGTAGTTGACCAGAAGCTCGTTAAGGACGAAAATAAAACAGCTCTCGTTGGGAAAAAAGAAATTTAAGGAAAGCTTAAATAAATTACTTTTTATTCACTTGAGGTGGTGATTTTTTAGTCCAACCTCTCACGGCACAGCTGTTACACAGAGTCTTGTGAGCTCAATTACACCACCACCTAGGATACCTCCTACTCTTTTAGATGTCATCGCAAGGAGACATACCATTAACTGGAGAAGCAATTTGTTGACCGGCTTCATCTTTCTTTTTTTTCTTTTTTTAAATTCCTCAGCTCTTGGGAAGGTATACACTAAGTTGTGGGGGGAAACTAAATATTTGTAATTTCCATCGCCATCGGTGGAGGAATAGCTGGTTGGCAACCTGAAGATCCAGACAGGCCTCGCCTCCATTACATGCTGCCTACACAATCGGTTGTATAAGTCTATTAAGGTACCCATTCCCACACGTAAACAATACAAAAAAGCGGGCGCAGATTTATTCCCATTGTGTAAAGTCTTTCTCCTCCCGGCATATGTCTTCTCTACTGCTGCTGCTGCTTCTGCTGTTACTGCTATTGCACGGAATGTGGTTGGTAACGAGCGCAAACAACACTCGGAGGAATTTCTTGAATTTATGATTTGCGAAGCTTCAGAGATTCAGGAAACGCAAGAGAGGTTTCAAAGGTTTTGCTCTCATTGCATGAGGATTCATTCCTCTTCTGAGTTGATTGAGTCTCAGGACGGTCTGGGAAATCGGTTACAGTGCAGTGAATTTGGGGAATTCGATGTAGCAGAAGCCATAAAGATGGCAGTTTCCGGATAAATGAGGGGGCACTGCTTGATGGGCGGCAAAGGAAGTTTGTAATTTCATTGGAAGTGTGTGTTTGTTTGCTTGTGGAAAGAAATTGATGTGAAAGGGACTTTTATTTAATTGAAAATTCTTTCTTTTATTCTTGCTTTCTGGACAGAAATACTCGTATGCATAAGATTGGTAAGAAAAGAAAAACGGCCAAGGTTTCCGGTCGGGAAATTAATTAAATGACTGGCCAAGAGCTTTCATGGGAGTTTCATTTAAGGAAATTATAAAACTTGTTTATGGTTTTGACAGTCGCAGACTTTATTGAGTAAAAGTGTTGAGCTGTTTTAATTACTACGTAGAACAAGACTCTGGATGTAAATTTGTAGGCGCAAGAGACTTTTATGAAACTAATTACATATATCCACCCACTCCAACCAGCTAAGTAAGTCGTTTGCACTTTCACCGAACTAATGCTGTAATGTTGCAAATTAATTCGGATTAGAATACTAAACCCTAGGGACATATTTTCTTCACAATGTGCATATACCAAGATGATACGCTGACCTCTGGTTAGAATATGTGCTTGAGTTTTGACTCATATGTACATACGCTCAAAGGAATCAACTCGCATGCAGGCATCGGACACATCGTCATACTAGTGTCCAGAGAAGTCCTTAACACCATCAAAAAAGTTGTAAAAACGGCCCTCAGAACTCAACAACTAAATAAAAGATGATTCGGTTGGCCTTATTGACTTGAATCGTTTCCGAAATGTTAGCATAACATCGGTCCTTCACGGTTTCCGACAAAAAAAGTCCAAACTTGTCAAATCGGCCAAATGACACGATTTGGGAATTTGGTGCGCAAAAGATCGGTTGTGGCATGGGCCCTGTGACATGGCTCGTCATCCTGCACAAACCAGAGGTCGTCCGAATCTATGTCTTCAGTTTCAGTAAAAAAAAAATCGGTTAACATGGCTCTGTAACGCCCACCGTTGAAACGTTCAATAATGCCACCACTCCACAATCCACACCAAACTGTCACTCTCAGTAGGTGCAGTGGCTTCTCTCCAATAACGTGCCCATTTTCCGAGCCCCAGATGCGGCAATTCTGTTTGTCAACGTAGCCGCCGCGATGAAAATGCAAAAAGACCGAAACTGCGAAGCGCTAACGAAGCGGAAGGTCGTGCGCCTTCAGTTGCTGAGTCGATTGGACCTTGTAAGCGAAAAATCCGAGATCTTTGCTCAGAATTCTCCTCAGGGTAGTGCTTGAAATATTAAGCTGATATTAAGCTCGATGGCGAGTTGATGTTCCTGAATTGAATCTCACACTCTCTTCTACACATTCTCGTCTGTGCACACCATAGAACGACGGGGACCTTGAGTGTTGTCCACTAGCTTACCAGTCTCACGAAATTTTTGCACCAACTCGCGTACAGCAGGCGCGGTGGGTGCTTTATTTCTGCCAAAACTTCTTTTCAAAAAACGCATTGTTTGGGCTACAAAGCACTCACTTTGGAAATATGTTTTCATGTTTCTCAAGTTTTTTCAAGCATAAAGCGACTCGCTTCGTTCCGTGAAACTGACTTTCTGTCAAGATTTTGAGCGGGAAATAGCTGTCAGTGTCAAAATAACCTATGATTTAAAAGGAAACCACTAGATGGCCTACCCTTTATTACTTGAGACAATGTCTATAAACTGTTTTAATTTATTTGAAAGGTTGCTCCTATCATGTAGATTCCACGTACATAGAACTTTCTAATGTACACTTGTAGCTCAGCCTTTCAAGTCCTACCTTTTACATCAATTTAATTTAACTTTCGCATTCTTCTCAGACTTAACTCAAGAGTTCTTGATATGGTTCAGAGCAGCTGTAAAAGTCACTAACATTCTCCAAGTCTGACATAATTTTACGAAATAAAACTCATTTATTTCTCTTCCGTATTCACCTTAAAATTTTAAATTAAAAAGAAAACGTTTATTAAAGTTCACAACCCATTTGGGTGGTAACAGATGTCCACTAAGTGAAAATAGAAAATTCCTTCTAGTTTCGCGTCCCGTTTGTCATATGAATTTATCACAGCCAAGGCCCAGATGCAAACGATGCACTCGGGTGTCATAATGTCGTAAAAAAATGTCCTCGTTTCTGTTAGTCGTTGTTTTATTCTGATAAAACAAAGCCAACATGCCCCAGTAAATGACAACGCCAGCGACGCACTCCACAGTATTATGTGTGTGCAATGACATTTTTCCACTATAAAAGTTTTAACAGATTCCAACAAGTAAAGGGAAAGGAAAACCCTTTTCTCCCTTTTCTCCATTGAATCCTTTGTTGTTTGGACAGGTTTTATGGCCAAAACACTCATAAACAGTTCACACACTGGGGGGATTATTTACGAGGCTCTCTATTAGTCGAGTATGTTTCTGTCGTCAACGTACGTACGATGAAGCGACTTTAACCTAATGACAGGGCTTAAATTTAGAATCCGCATCCAGTGACTGACTGAGTAGTGTAATTCAATTCACCGCCCCTCGGGGTCTCTCTCTGTGTGGAGTTAGGCGACATTGCTATAGCGTTTGCGTTTGTCATCATTTCAGAGCAGCTACGTGGTGGTTGCATATTGCATTTTGCATGACCAAGACGATTAACAAGGGACCGTCTTCCTTTCCGCGAGCGGTTGTGTATACTCGCACTCGTATCATTTGCACAAGAGTTCGCAAGTCCATGCATTACTCGTATGATGAGACATGGTGGAGCAAATTTTGCTTTTGTTTCTACTTTGCTACTGTTTTATGGTTTCACGCTGTGCACGGTGTACTTTCTTTTCCGTATATATGTACATAGCTACTCTTTGGGGAGGAAAATCGATTTTTCTTGGCAATTGTGTTGGATAATTGTTTTACGCACACAAGCCCATGGGGTGAATGTACATATCTGAGAACACAGACCGCTAGAAAAGTTAATAGTTTTGTATTCTAATGACTTCCTTCAAGGAAGCCAAAATGCAAGGAGTAAATTGTCTTTTGTGTGCAGGTTTTGTTTTTTAACGGAGACTTGAACTTTTGCCCTCAAGAGGTATTTGACATTTTGTGCTATGACTAACGGGTTTATTATTCAGAAGAAGATCTGAATATCTTGTATATATAAAGGATATTAACACTGGAAAATGTCAAGTGACACTCTTTGTGTTAGCTGTTGACCCTGACCTTAGGAGAATGTGCAGAGTTCAAGGGCACATCTGCTGCTAGCGGAAAATAAATTCAAAGGATGCACCATTCTATTTTATTTATTTAATAGTTCTATTGTGCCCATCCTCATCAATCGCCGAGAAGAACGTCATGTGCTTGACTAGCTTAGTGGTTCTTGGCTTAAGACTTGTCAATAACGAATATCTGCTTAATTCGAAGTGGACTTTCAGTTTTTCAATCATTTTTAGACGCACGATGTAAGTGCAGAGCTTGCACTCTCCCATGAGTAAGGGAGAGCGGGGCTGGAAAATCCAGTTTGGAAAAGAAATGAAGTCAAACCCGTTGGATTTTTGAATCAATTAACACATATTATTCAAAGTTAAGGTAAGCAGGAGCAGTCTTGCTTATTTATTTGAAGTTTTTTAAGCAGAAGTATTTGCTTTTTGCGGTAAGTCAGAACGGAACAACCGCTTCCTTATGGGATAGTTATTAAGGTTACATGATTCATTGCATGTGAACAAAATAATAAGTGACAAAAATTATATTGTTTTATTCATAATTGAATCATTTAGTTAAACAAGTTAAGAAAAATGTTTATGGGGTCTAACCCATAGAATCCGTCGATCCGTTGTTCCTTCGTTCCATTGAACATTGACATTCGCGTTGATATATAGCCAAATAGAACAGTCCCATAGAATCCGTCACATCAATCAGCTGATTGTCGAAGGCGATGACAGTGCGTACTCTCAATTTTCTTATGCGTGAACTTCAATATGTGAATCTGTGTACTTTTAACGTATCAACGAATGAAAAAGTAGAAAGGAAACCTACTTTATTTGTCAAAGTTCATTCATCCGTTGGTTAAGGGTCGCCTTCCATAAGAATATGTGTATTCTATTGAGCTGTCAGTTAATAACGGAACAACGGATTCAATGGGGTGGGCACTTTAGTCAGTTTAACTTATTCCTATCCGACCTACGTGCCCGGGAACTCCCAGCTCCCCTACCAAGTAATCATAACGCAACATAACAAATCGACAAGTCTAAACTCACTTGGCGAACTATGCTTGTCCGACTCATCTTTTCGCATACTTTTTTTTTGTGTTACACAATTTTTCTATATATGAGTTGTCAAATGTCACTTTTCTACAATTATTAGTCGCGTTGATCTCTACATAGTTGAAATATATGTAAACGCAGGCCAAGTCCAAAATATAATCTTTAAGATAACGTAATGGACTTCTGACTGAAAGACTGGATGGCAGTTTGGCGTTCGGTCAAAAAATTGATTTTATTTGATACAGGCGGGACAAGAATTCCCTTGTCATCAGATTAGCATGCCCTTTCTAGACCTAGAAACAGATGGTTGGAGTAATTTTAACATCTATCTTGGTCTTGTTTTAGAATAGCTGGTGATTAGTTCTAGACGTCGCGTCGTTGTATGATCGAGAAGGATGATGAGTGCACCTTCGCAATGAGTTCTGATGCTGCTCTTGATTATTTTATTTATTGAAAGATATTTTGAAAATTAATCAAGAGGCTTTGCTTTTAACTTCAATGCAACTGGCAGTAAGGATCCAATTTGTCTTCTGTTTGCATCAAGTCCCAAATATTTTTACTTGTACCTAGAATATTGGATTCGTCACAAATTTTGATGAATTAACGTGGAAAACGTGGGTCTTCCGATGCCATCTGTCCGTTTGTCAGTGCACGAAGCAACAGCCTAATCTACGGACTGTGTGGTAACCGCTAAAAGCGAAATTGAAAATTTTATTTTAACCCTAATATTAAAGGTAACTCAAGGCTAATTTTATAAAAAATAAGATTTTCTCCGAAACTGCTTTAACAATTTTGAACAAATCTCATATTTGATTTAGATTGGGAAATTTCAATCACATGAAATTTGATTGTTACTATGATATATGTGTGTATATAAAAAAAAAGATTTTTTCTCGAAAACGACTCCAACGGTTTTAGTTGAATTCCACACTGAGACTAGCATGAAGGCGTTAATAACCACATGTTCGCCAAAATCAGTTTTAAAGGTACTTATAGCCGGATTGGGTAAAAAGACTATTTTCTTAAAAGCAGACTAACCGATTTTATTAACATGCTCACATTAGATTAAAAACAAATAAATAAATGAATAGATAACCAAGGCCTAGCTTCTCACAACTATATGTGTTGTGCGTGATATATAATTGTACACGTACAATTTTTTGTCGTATCCGTAGGGCAGAAGGTTTTTCACAAGCGCTCATGATATTAGACGCTTAGACGTTTGTCAGACACTCGAAACAGGTGAGACCGTGAAAAAACGTTTGATGGTATTTTTCTGTATTCGAACTTGGAACCCTTTGAGCAGTAGTCCAACGCACGTGCACGTGCCACGGCTTGCATCAGATTACAATTGCAAATGCTATAAAATGGCTTAAAAAATGTTTATCCAAAAGTGCTTTTAATGGTACTCTTCCAAGGATTGCTTGAAAACGGCTACAACGATTTGCTTTAAATTTCATATTTAAACTAGTTTAGTAAATCCCCATAAATAAACACGTTTTCGGACAAAAATAGTTAATAACGGTACTTATAGCCAACTTAACAAACTGTAGGTGCAAGTTTGTACGTCCAAGCCGTGCACCTTAAATATTCATGCAAAACATTTTCATTTTTGGGGACAAAATTGTTTGTCTTGGGTTGATTGCAGTTTATACAGCTTTAATGGCATTCAGAGTCTTTACAGTGCGCGGACTCCCTGATCCTCCTGCATACCCACCCAACATCTTCATAAGTACCAAAGGCCTCACTTTTGTGAAGTACAATAACGTGGTCTTCGATGTCGCCCATGATTCTATTCAACTGAAGGCTGTAAAATGTTTACGCTGTAATTTCGTATGAAAATCAAATATTGTAGCAGTTAATATTGATGAAAATTGATGTGTTAGATGACTACACAGAGACCGTGTTGATAGCATAATTGATCAACGTTTCCTTTTAAAGGATTCAAAAAAAAAGGTATTCAATAATTGTTTACCAAAAATATTCAAATCCTTTTGTCTCCAGCATTTGCTTGCAAAAGCGACATTCCAACCCTACCAATAATTTGTAATACTGATAAAAAAAAATTCTCAGAAATTCCTATATCTATTAATGTATCTCTATACCCAAAAGTACAATAGCTTCAAATTCAATTTGTCACAATTTGGCATTCGAAATCCACATACACAATGAATTGTTACACAAAATTCCGCATGAAATTGAATTCGTTCACAAGTCCTTGACTCACTCTGAAATCCTCGACCGGAAAAAGGAAAAAAGAAATATCCTCACTCAAACCATACACTCCTTTCTTTTCATTTTTGGGTTAGCAAAAAAAAAAAAAAAATTACCCACTTTGTATTCATTGGAAATTGTTTTTTGACTGTGGGCCAACAAAAATGGTAGATCCTTTTCAAACAAAAAAATTGGGCAAAACTCAAACAAAACTCTTATTCAATGGCCCATGACCCTTGGGTTAATTAACACCATCCAACTGAGCAAAAATATTCGAGCACAGAATACAATATGCAGGAACGTCGTCACCACAATGTCACTTCCCCTTTCAAGCAAGCCAGCCAGCCATCAAATAAATGAAGTAACAACTTATTGTCCCCATAGGCACTCGCAATAATTTTTACTTAGCATTCCGTGCACAGATGCTCTTTCACATATGTGTGAGGACTCAGGATTCTCATTGTACAATAAGAAGGGGAAGGCTCACTGCCGATCGATAGCCATCAAATTGCAAAAAGGAAACCAATACTAGCGCGCGCAGTCTATCTTTGTTATAAATAAAGTCCCTAGAGATCGAACAATAGCGTTGAATTCTGCCTACAAATGTCCTTGGCCTTTTTTCCTCATCATCATCGTCGGCGTCATTGCTATTTGGTTTATTTTACTTTAATACGTGGTGGCGGCAGGAACAGCGGAACAGCAGCAGCATATCGATTATGAACGTTTGCCAAAAAACCATAAGGATACGAGAGAAATTTCGGGGAAAAAAGTAAACAAAAAGAAAGTAAAATGGAAAAATTATACCGATATTGGTATGTGGGTTGGTTTCTTTTGTAATGGCGTTTGGAGGCAGACTCAGAAGTCGTAGCCTTTATTATGCAGTCTGCCTGAATGTCTGCCGCACACTCCGACTACCCCTTGACTCGTACCGAGAGAGAGAGAGATAAGGACATGCATACGTTTTGTTGAAATCGATAATTTGTTTTTCTTCTTCGTCCATAAAAGGACATATCAAGTAGCGCTGTTCTAGGTAAATATTTGTCCTTTGCTGGTCTAAAGAGCACAGGATGGCGCAGAATGCTTCGTCGTCTGACATTGCACATTGGCGTGTATAGCAAATATAAATATCTACAACACAATGGGTGATTCATTTAAGTGGAATGTCCTTTTTTTGTGCCTTTTAAGAGCATTCTTTCTTTCTTTCTTTGAAATTGAGTTTCTGCGATAAGAAATTAATTTAAGGGTCGTGGACTTGGGGCTGTTGACAAAGACTCAATAAGTCACGTTTCACTGGTTAAAGGCTATGAATAATTATGAAGATAAGATGAATAGTCACTAGGCTCTGCAACCCATACAACGGAGAACTGAAGTGTGTTATCATACATATGTACATATACAAGAGCTTCCAAGTACTAAAATCTTTCTCTTGGAACTTGTAGCTAAACTATAGTTATCTACCTCCTTAAAATGGGGCTGCTATCTAGCTTTTCAGCCAATAAAATGAGCTGAGTTGAGCAAGTTTATGTTTTACTATGAACTGAATCTGACAATATTAAGTTGAAGCACCAAATCCATAAAGTAACAGGACCCAACCTTGGAACACTCATTGCTTGTTGTTTACTCCAATTGGATTAGTTCGCTTCCCTCTACACATTCAGAGAATAGGCACAATTTGTCAGCGTGCGAGCGTATTTAAGCTAATATGTGAGTCAATTCTGAGCCTCCATTTTCCGTCCACAAAGCAGCATTAAGCATATGGCCTTGTCAAACTCCTCTTTGAACTTCTAATTCCTCAAACATGATAGGGGAAAGACAAATCGTGACATGTGGATACATCAGTCTTGATAACCTGAAATAACTTTCCTATACAAAACACGCCAAATGAATTTCCGATTGACACTATCAAATGCCTTTTCGAAATAAATGATCAGCAGCTGAAGTGGCAATTGTTATTCAACTCACTGCTTGATGACGATCAACCTTTTTTAGGGAGCCAACTTGACGATCACTCTCTTCCAGCCATACAGGAAGCTTTCGGCCTCACAGACTATCCCAATAAGTAGAAGCAGCAGCTTGGCCGATTTGCGCTAATCGAAATCGGTCATAACACCAAGTTCTACAGCTTTGTTGTTTTTCAGTACTTTGACTTTGGAACTCCGTTTAAAATAATTTATTTAGCTCATCCTCATCCGAGCCAAGAATCATCTAAGCCTTTCACTGAGTGTCACTTAGAGTCGCGGTCATTTATCAGCTTTTTGCTGATTCTAAATATGCGTACCTATGTACGCTACTGCTTACGTAACCAGCGAAATGCTTGTCATGGTGTATTCTCTCATCGTCATGTGATATACATACATATATAGAGATACTAGCTCGATTTTCCCTGCTGTTGGAATTATTGAAATCCCAGCACTAAGCTTGTTTCGTTCGTTGATTCTTCTCCAGATGTCCTTGGAAGTCACGCTCCCTGTATACCCTGCTTTCGATTGACAATCCTTTCAGCACCTGATGTCGTTTTTACTTCAGCAAACTGCTAAATTATCCAGACCAGAGATACTCGTAGTCTCCTTGTCGTTCTTGTATCCTTAGATCTTTGAATGGCAACAGTGCGTAATTGGATAGTCTGTTTCAGACTACATATTTCTAAAGCGACCCAGAATGGCAAAATGTTTGCATTGGAAGGTGGAAATCTTTCAAAGACGGACATGAGCCCGTACTCAGTAACAGTGTGGGATTTCCACCCACTGAACCCACCTCCCCTTCTACCCCTAATCCTCGCGGCACTGCCGTCAAGCATTTCATCGCGTCGTTGTCTTTCCTGTATTCGTTGCTCCTTCGTGATAGTATCCGCGGTTTCACTTAGTACTTCAGAAGCTTCTAGTGTGCTGAGCTTCACTCCAATGATATTCTCTGGAATTAAGTTCACACCCAGTCTGTTCGCCACCAGGTTACGGCCTTCGCAATATTGCGAACAGTGGAACATTATGTGCTCCGCGTTTTCCACTGCTTTTGTGCACGTGGAACAATAAGGGTTGTCTTCATGCCCAAATCTGTGGAGGTATGCTCTGAAATATCCATGACCAGTAAGCATTTCTGGTAGATGTTAAGCTCTCCATGTTTCTTCTATCTTGCCATTCTTCCTGGTTTGTTCTTCGTGGTAATTCATCATCGCTTCGCCTCGTTGCTGTTGATCTGTTAGCCCGATATTTCAATGCGGCTTCCTTAACGAGGAGGTCTATAGGCACTATTCCAGCCACTACACACACCACGTCGTATGAGGCTCTTCGGAAGGCGCTACATACTTTCAGTGCATTGATTCTGTATACTGCTTCTATCCTTATTCTATATGATTCATCATCACATCGCTACTCTGGCCAAGAGTAGTCTTTTTCTTTGTTTAGGTCCTCCAATATTTGGCCTGATCCTTGTCAGGGCAGCCGTTCTTCTCGCTGCCTTCTCCGCTGTGTATTGTTGCTTAAAATTTAACCTTACATCTGTAGTAACACCAAAGTACAGTTCTGGTTAAGACACTACAACGTAATCGTCTACGGTCACTCTTACAGTCTCCATAACCCGACTGCTGCTGATTAGTACTGTTTCCGTCTTTTCCTCTGCTAGTCATAAGTCCATGCTTACTAGCCAGTCCTGTACCGCTCCGATGGCTTCGTTGCAGTCATGTCCTAGCTCTTCATGGCAAAATGGTCATTTTGGTTGAAGGTTGCTTGCCTGTCAGTTGACACCGAGCTCACTATGGCAGGCTTTGACGTATTAATAGTACTAATATAGACTGGTAGTCTATTCATAGTCTTGTTAGTCTTTGCTACTTGACGTATGTTCCAAAATCGCTAGCCACGTCAATGGTTTGCACTCCCATTTGGTGCCATTGTGCTTTCAATTTGCAAATCTTCTTCTAGATCTCAGAACAGATATGTAGCTGATACCAATTGCTAAATGGCAAAATCGTTTTGATCTAACTCTTAAGATTCGGTCTCTATAATAGACGCGATCCAATATCAAGAGCATCATAACGCTGTCAGGGGCCATTAGACAAATGATTTATATTTGACTATGTGAGCACGATAATACCAAGTACAAGAGCCACCATCACGGACGATGTTGAAACACAATATGTACATATCTTCATCTTGTTGTACACAAAATTAAAACAAACACTCGAGTGACTGTCCCCAGTAGCTATTGACCACCATAGACATTACGAAATATCCATAAATCACCAGCCTGCATGTGGCTACCGTTTTTCGACTTTGAATGCATAGGTATACACTTCCGACCGAAAACCTATAATTTTACGATTGAGTTCGCTTTGAACAATGCCCAACATACTCCGACGCCGACAGGTAATCACATGAAATTCAACAACTAATTACAAACAACACACAAGTGTAGCTTACTTATGGTCATGAGTCATAAGCGAATATTTATCTAGACACAACCTTTGACGGCGCGTATCTATAAGTACTTTGAGTTGAAAAATTTCACTTTTTTTTTTTTTATTCGACCAAAGGAGAATTCGCCGCATTCGCTTACCATTCGGTTAGTTTCAATTGATGAAACGAAAACAGTACAAACAAAAATGATTACTTTCAGTTTTGTGATCAATCGAAAATGATCAACCATTAGATATAGATAGATAGATAGATAGATTAGGCCCCATTCAATTGAACATAGGAAAGCGAATGAAAGTCGCCTTTAACCACAAGAGGGTAGGAAACGAATGCAACTGCATCCACTCACTTGAATGTGTAATTTATTGACTTTGTATGTTGAAGAGTGGGCGTGTCTGGAGCGCGGCGCGCACAAAACCATTGTGATTATTTTTCCATCAAAGATGTTAATTTATTTATTTTTTTTTATCGTTTTAAGTTTATTTATTGGATGTGATGGCGGCGACATGCGTTGCATAGCGATTGGGTGCGTCGCGTCGCCGGTTAGGAGTCATGCAAGTGTGCAAAGGAAATTTGTATTCTTTGATTGCATTTGCACATTTTGTACGTGTGTATTTAAGATACAAATTATTTATGAATGCGAATGTGAAAAAAAGTGAAATTGTACAGAGCATGGCAATGAAAATGATGAAAATTCCCGCTGTGTTTGAACTCATATTTCAAATTGCAATTTCTACTAAACGGACTGTCTGTCTGTATGCTTGAATTGAATTGGATTTAATATCCAAAGAGCGTTTAATAAGACAATAGGCACGTACATTTTATTATGTTATACAGTGCTCTTGGGTTGCATAAATTCTAAAGTATTATTGTCAATGGAGTTTAATTTTAAACATACATGTCGAGGGCCTCACCCTGTTCCTTGATTGGAAATGACTAATCGTCGTTGGGATCTATAATTAGTGTAATTTAGTCATTAAGTCTTAAAGCAATTCATTTAAACGATGTCTATTTATAAAGAAACCTTATTTTTTGGAAAATTGGAAAACAAAGTAAGTCAAGGCTTGAGTTCTACTGATTGATCGAATGTAATTGAGGACTTTTATGGTGAGTTGTATGTGTTTGGCTTTTGGATTCAGTTGGGATTAATTCAGAAACTTATTCTTCAAAGAGATAGCGTTTTGTCTGTGTCTGTACTTAAGGGCATGTTGTAGCACTCCTTGAAGGTCTACCAATTCAGGAATTTGCTGGTCCAGATGATCGCCATATGATTATTAAGAGGGATTGTTTCTTTTTTGCGTTAACTTTTTTGGCAACTTGTTCTTAAAAAAGGCGAATTTTCTTCCTCATCCAATTACTGGCGCATAGCACTTACATACGCCTCGCCCCTTATTTCCAAGTTCATAGAAGCGCTGATTAATTGTCAAATACATTTAAATCCATTTGTCAATAACTGGCATTATGGTTTTCCTGGCAACTGGTAAAGGCATTTGACAGAGTTTAGCATCAAGCTTTTTTGTTGGAAATGCATGCATATGCGTTCGAAACATGTTGTCTTGGATGGCTCCAACTCTTCAAGTCACGTAAGAATGTCTCTTTTCCCTAATTGATCTCTTTAAGCATAAAGAGAAGACGCCTTTTCAAATTTCACAGGCAACTATTTACGCTTCTATAGCGCAAAATATTTGGACCTGGATCTTGACCGCAAGCTCTTTTGGAGAGCAAATATAGTTGAAGGTGCCAGGAAATCCCTAGCTGCTTTATACATTTGCAAAAAGGCAGTAAGCCTCACCTGTGGCCTGAAACTGAGCATCATGCAATGGCTGCACACGCCGGTAATAAAACCGATACTCATGTACCGAGCACTGGTCTGGTGGCCTGTCCTGGATAAGACCACTAATCGAATGCTAATGGAAAAAATTCAACAAGTTGCTTGTCTCAGTATTGCGTGTGCACCGAGAACAGCTCCCACCGCAGCGCTCCAAACCATGCTCCACATACTTCCAGCTGACATCGTCAGCAAGCAACTGGCTGCCTACTCAGCAATAACATGAGCTACAAATGCTTAATACCAAATAGAACTGAATGAACACAACAGGATGTCCTTCACCATGAATTGCTGACAATCTTTACGGATGGCTCCAAACTGAGAAAGGAGTCGGTGCTGGAATCTTTTCAAAAGACCTGGACATCCTTAGCTTTAGCCTTTCTGACAGAGAATTGTGAAGCTGACGAATTGGCCTGACGAAGCTCTTCAGGTTTAAATAGCATAAGCGTCACCGACATCGAGGCGTTAACGTCTTATGAAAATATCCATGCCGATGCGGTGAGAGAAGCCAACCATGGGTGGCAACAGCTCGACCACTGTAACACTGTGAGGCTGCTTTGGCCTATGCTTAATAAAACAAGGTACAATACCCTCACTGGACACTGTGCTATAGGAGCCATGCCCAAAGACTAATGCATCCCTATTATTAAGCCTTAGGCTAAAATGAATTTTATCGTTGAGCGAGGTGGTGTTCATAATTTCTCTTGCTTTTAGTACAGACCTTTTTTTTGCACGTGGGCCTTGCCGTCTACATAACTTTACACGGTGGCAAGAAGACTCTTGTATCATTAGACTAAAACCGCTTCTAACTACCTACCTTGCATGCACCAATTGGGGTAGCTATCGACGACGGGCGACTTTCTTTGCTAAGTCTTTAAATGCCTCCTTGTTTTCTATGCTGCCACGAATGGGAACCGGTATTTGGTATTTGTAAACTGTTTTACGCGTTTCATTTTTAGGGCCTTCACTGTGTGCGAAGGCTTTAACCCTAGATGATATTAGTTTCCGTTGAATAGTAGGTTTTCTTGCTTTGGAAATAAAAACTGTTTTCTGTTTCTGTTTCTGTTTTTTTAAACATTCCAGGGTTAATGGTGTCGAACCCTTCAAGTTCTTACAGTTCATCCGATTTTTTACGATACCTTTTCTCCAAAGCTTATGTGAATCTTGTCGGATTTTCTCTGTGTTCCAGTTTATCTTTGGATGGAACTTTATGTAGTATTACATGGTGTTAGTGTTTCTAAACGACTCAATAAAGGTTCTTCAGTACTATCTGTTCTGGCTCCTCTTTACCCCTCTATTTCTCTTTTTTTATTATGCAATTCTCGCAACCTCAGTGTAAATTTCTTTGGCAAATGAAAGCAACAAAAGTCAGACTTTTTTTTTACAATAGTCAATAGTCGCAATTTCGGATAAGGAAATATACATACCTATGTCTAGTCTTGGCAAACCTGATCAGAATTAAACATTAATAAATCACATTATTGGTAGGAAATATCACATCGTTTTTGAAACGGGAAACCTCGTACCACCAAAAATAAAATAAAATAACTAATGTGCCACCCTGTAGAGTTGTAAAGGGTTAGGATCGACATCACTTTGTCTAATAGGCAAGTATGAAAAGCATAATTATCGGATTCTTCCCTTTAATGGTACTGCAATGGACTTTAGCGTAGCTCGGCCACCAATTAGGATAAGTAAAGGCAAGTGTTATCACTTAGTGACTTTTCTCTACTCAGTAAATGCTTTGACGACACACCTGCTCAAAAATGCATCTCAAAATGGGCGTACAATTGCAAGGGCGGATCCAGAGAGGGGCACAGGGGCACGGGTCCCTCCAGACACGATTCAGGTGAAACACTCGATTTGAAAAAATTCTAGCAAATTGGATTTATTTGTCGGAGCGGAGCCAATGAATATGCGTACCATGTTTTAGTGTCTCTAGCCGCCTTTGCAGCAGATGATGAGTTGTTGACTTTTACGAGTTTCTTTGTATATGTAACCTTTTAATAAAAGAATCCAATGATGCATATGCATCAAGATATTGCTTCAAACATGAACCCTGAAGACTTCTTCAATACTGGAATTCAGCAGAAAACATGTAATTTTTCATTATTAATACTTTATAAAGAGTATTCTTTGTAGTTATTCTTGTATGTCATTGATAACAAATGAACCCCAGAGACAAATTCAAACTCAATACTATGCGGTACACTCTTTACCTATCTGGCCTTTGTGCCCCTCCCAGAAATAAATCCTCGATCCGCCCTTGTACAATTGATAAATGCACTATAATCAATTTCTTTAAAGAAAATTCTTCTTGCCTACCAGCAAGTTATAAACAAACGTACACCCAGACTTTTCTTCTACTTATTCTATCTACCCTCGAATCTCAACAGCAGGAAAAAATCTTGGTTCCAAACTATTGCACACTAACAATTTTCATCACTTAACGATACTTAACCGTCTCCCCTAAACTCATCATCCTTACAAATACTCTTAAGGACACTTTTTATAACTGAAAAGCTCCTCGTCAACCTTCATTGAGCAAGTGGATGGTGGAGAAAAAAAAAAAAAACTTCCGCACTGTTACAATGAACTTCGTCTGTCTGCCTTAATTCTGCACAATACTCCGTTTTTGTTTTTCCATTTCATTCCCTTTTGTGAGTTGTACATAAAAAGTTTTAAAACAACAACAATAAGCAGAAGAACGACATCCAAAAACGGGAAAACGGCGACTGCAATACAACTCACGCTTAAGGAAATGTAGACGGACATGGAAGACAGCGCTAATTAAATCCAAAAGTCATAGCCACTGGCTGAATCGTATCTAACCACACTTTTTTTTTATATTTTTTTTGCAAGAGTTTGTCTGATGTAAAGAACCCATCACTCCCACGTCGAAAGAGACTCCTGTGACGATTTTAAAAGGAAAATTTCTTTTGTCTTCTCTCCGTCTCGTTATGCAGGGAGGAATTTTTCGCAAATAATTAACGATAGTACTCAAGTCCGCTCCGCTCCATTCCACTCTTCCAGAAAGCACTTGTGTCTACCGTGTCATTGTTGTTGGTTGGTGTCGTAACTAATTCAGTCAGGGATAGAGCCGGCTCCAGCAGCTAAAGCAGCAAAAGTGGATTTGCACTTTGTTGGGTTCGCGTCAGGTTAATGAGTTGGTGTTCGGATTGCATTGTATGCAATTATTGCAACCGGATTATGACGTGCGTGGTGCACGCCCAGAGGAACATTCAAGGACTGACATTGTCATCTACATAGAGGAGATAGAGATAGAGAGAGAGAGAGAGTGAAATTGCTGATGCAAGAAGTGTATGTAATTAAAGGTGTTTTACACGACATTACTTTGATATGACTTCACCGTAAACATGGGAACAGTAGAATTGGAAGTAATTCGCAACGACAAAGTTTGTCATGTAACCCGTTGAAGGGCATGTGTCAAGGGTAAGCTAGCAAATGGAAGCAATTACTGAGGAAATGTCAGATAATCCACCATGAGGATTATGTGTTGTGAAAGTCTTCTCCACGCCCTTTAATGGTGTTAAAATCGATTTCAAGTACCCTTTGGAGGATGTGTATGGGTGGGTGCTATCTGCGCTTAGTAGGTTTCTACATTAAATGTTTTCTTTTGATTTTTTGCTAAATCCATTACGTTTACTAAGTAACAATATGTAAACTGCATGATGCACATTGTACTGATCAGCATTGACCGCATTAAGTTAAGGCCAATTCACCCACGTCAACAAGTACAAAATAGGCGTTGCCTTCAGTGCTGCCAGATAACTATAAATTATTTACCATCAATCGCGGGGTAATGCTAACTTCTACCACATATAGGGTGACTCATTTAAAGGTACTTTTTTCAAAGGAAAACAACAACCATTCTTGACATTTATTTTTTAAAGACTATTTCTGCCAAATATTGTGGTCAGTGGTCCACTCTAAAGTTCGAAATTTCGATGACGCGTCCGAGCATTTCGTTTCGTATTAAGCGAATAACGCGAGTAATGTTAGCATTCAATTACTCATTCGTACCTGGGTTTTCCATTTAGGCTATGGATTTTACCCCAAAAGAAAAAACAATCCACCAGTCTCCAAAGCGGGAAATTAACTGTTCACCGAATTGTACTTGCAATGAATCCATCGTCTTTTTGGTACCAAATGTCGTGGAAATCACAGACTTCAATTCGAGGCAGCATATGATCAAGTTTTATGGTGCAAAAACGGGGGGCATTGACAATTACGCCTTGTTCTTGAAGAAATATGAACCGATAATTTCACCAACCGATAAACCACAACAAACCGTTTTATTGTGTGGATTCTTCAATCTGTTCCAATTGTCATTTAGCCCAAAATTTGGCAATTTCGCTTATTGACGTACCCGTTAAGGAAGAAATGTGCCTCATTGCTGAAGAAATTTTTATGATGAAATGTCAAACAATACTGAATAAAAACATTATGACAGGTTAATACGACGCACGTGTCATCTGTCAAAAAATCCATAGACATAAGAGAACCTTTAAATGAATCATTTTTGAAACAGAAACTTCCACACCAGGGAAGTACAGTGGATCCCTTGTGAGACGCCTTCAAACAAATCCAACATAATCTATCAGAATTATACGAGAGAATAGAATTATGCGCCATAAAGCTCTTCGAAAATATTAGTCTTTCCAAAAATATTAATATAATTAGAAATAATCTTTTCGCTAATTTAACATTTCATGAAATTTCGTTTTTAAAATGACAGATCAGAGATGGCATAATGGTCACAACATTGACATATTACATAGTACGTAAATGGGTCACACCAAAACTACAAAATGTACTACTGCACCCCCTGCAACCCCTCTGCTTGGGGTCACTGTCGGATTTGGACTAGGTGCGAAGTTGGGTGTATGCGAATTTGTGTATATGCAAAGATTTTTCAAATCCATTAACTTCGCACAAATAGTTGAATGCGTATGGGGCCACTGTGGGATTTGCAGTAGGTTCGAGGTTGGGTGTACAGCATTTCTTTAAAATCAAAACATGTCAGATGGGACATAAGTTCATAATGTTGACTGTGCACCTATTTCCCACCAAAGTAAGACAAATTAATTTCAAAATGTACTCTACCCGACCATCAGGAAATTATTTTGTTATATTTTGAAAGTTATTTGTTGATTTTTTTAATTTCGGTTCTAACAGTTTGTAGTAAAAATTGTTCGCGCTTTTTTCTCCACGTCAGTTCCCGTGACAGCTGTCAAGTTGTTATTATTCCGTTGCGATGCGATGGTGCAGTCAATAGATCTGTTCGTTTTCGGTTGCGATGATACAGTCTCATCTCGGCTCGATGAGAATTCTAACAGGTCTGCAACTTGACAGCTGTCACGGGAACTGACGTGAGCGCGAAGCGGCCTGGACTTTAAGCGCGAGCAGCGTGGATTAATTTAAATTTGGGATTTAGGTTAAATCAATTTTGTAGAATAAGAATTGTAATAAAGAATTACAAATTGTAACAATATTGTTATTGCTATCCTAATAATATATCTGCTAGCATAGAAGGCATAAAAGCTAAAACAAATGCCCTTTAGTTAATAGGCTTTTAGAATATGTGCTCGCGTTAATGACGGAAGGTTAATTGCTGTTGTTGTTTGTAGCATACTTCAATAAATAACTCTGTGCAAACACACAACCAACTACAGTCGAAAGACAGGGGAAAATGTCTAATTACAAGAATAACCTTGATGTGAAAGAACATATTTTTTTTCGTTTTTCTTGTCGTTGCAATTTCCGAGTTGAACTTGTTTCTTTTTTTTTAATGTTGCGAAAAGCCTTAGCTGTTTTCTTGTCAGTCGTTGGCTTCAAATGGTGGAACAAATTTCTTTTCGGTAGTTTGCATAGTTCTCATTCTTATTCCCTTTATACCAGATTGTGTTTCACTGGCGAGATTAAATGCCTTCTCTCTATCCTTCGCATCGGATATTCCCGCATTGCTAAGACTTCGTAGCCATAAGCAATCTGAAAAGTACCAGAAGCAAGAAAACCATTCACCGAAAGAGACTGCCTCCTGTCCCTACGTAGTTCCGGTTTCACCACATCTGAGTGTATTTTAATCAGAGAAACTCCTTTGAATAAGGAGTGGAAATAATTTTTCAAGGGCTTTTCCTGCGTTCGAAAATGTCACATGTAGGCGTGTAAATCTATTGCAGCAACGATGACGTTGCACAATAAAAAAAAAAGGATTTTTTTAAGGATGTGCGTAAACACGCTAAGAGAGGAGTCATCGTCGTTGTCGTGAAATGAAAACCCGGTGGGTATACAAGTATGTAGTAGTATCACCTTTTCAGCGCTTGGAGATGTTTACTGAGAGCAAAGCAATGTCCTTATGCAAATAAGCTTTTTTTTGTTGTTGTTATAATGTGGGTAAAGCGGCTAGTATGGTATTTGTAGATACTATAAGAAGTCCTCGGGTCATGGTATTGGATGGCTATGATGTGAAGAGAAATGCCGGAAGATTCTGTGTATGTATTACGAGGTCGCTGTGTGTACACAGAATTTAAGAAGAGAGGGATCAATGGCAGTTGAAGGAGCGTAGTAGATCGTACAAGTCCTTATATGGATGCAGTACGTTATTGGGTGGTTATGCGATTACTACTACTTGTTTAGAGGTTGACTGGGATGGGCTGAATAGATTGACATTTATTGAAGTGCTGAATAGGTAGATATGATAAAATAAAATTATTTCAAGGAGCGCACACACAAGGTCGAATTTGAAGATCCAGTGGCTTGGAAGACTGAATTCAATTTCCAGATATGGATCTTTTTTGATTACATGGCATCGTAATTGGCAAAAGACTAAAGAAATAACTTTTCAATAACTATTCAAGGTTCTTCAATGTACGGAATACCTTTGTCTATTGTCAAGTGCTTTAATCCAAGTCATGCGGTTCGGATGAGTCTATAAGGAGGATGAACATTGATAGTTATTTTCATGTGAAAAATATTTTTGATTTTTCGTTGCAGATAGATAGGTCGTTTTGGGATTTTACGGTGCGAAAATTTTGTATATAAAAAGGGTTTTTTGTGTATAATCCGTCCTGTTGAAAAGGAGTCCTTCTTTTTATTTAAATGTGTTGTGTTAATATCCTTTTAAAAAGGACCATATATGTGTCTTAAACAGTCAACTTCCTGCCGTTTGACACTTTCGATCCTCAAACTAAAAAACTAGCCAAAAGTGTATTTTGACATTTCAGCAAAAGTAAATGCGATCTGACATATGCAACTGCAGTTTCGGGTGACACGCTTGACAGCACATGAGTGCGGTCATTTTGCAACCTGCAGAATATATTTTGTTCGAAAAGAGAACTTTCTTTTTCTGATAATTTGCCTGATAACTTTAGAACTTGCAATAAGTATTCGTTGGACCATCACACACTGGAGCAATTTTACCCTGCGGTAACCCCGGAGTATCTCTTACTCTCATTACACATTGGATGAATAATGCGCGGTAAAATTCTGTAAACATGAAATGACTTTCATTGCAGTAGTATTTATTTTCAGCTCGAAATTGACAAATTGTGTCCCTAGGTATTAGTTTTACCTCGCTGTTCAACTGTTTCACACTGGATGAAGATGTTACCCCATTTTTTCCATCCTATATTTCTTAGTACGATAGTATAGACAATGAGAAGGGAGTACAAATACTCCTCTAGTAGTACCTTCGGCAACCCTGCTATTAATCGTTCAGTTTGTGTACAAGTAGAAGCATTCTAAAGCTAGGCACACACCAGAGCGGTACGAGTACCGGTACAATAAGATTCATTTTCACCAACTCCACAAGGTTTTCAATACACATTTTGATCTGCGGTACGCTGTAAACGGCGAAAACTGTATCGCAGTGGCGGTTGCGGTATAACCTCTCTACCGCAATATGATTACGTACCGTTGTACCGCCACCGCTACCGCATACCGCTCTGGTGTGTGCTTAGCTTAATGCGTTCAATGTCAATATGTATGACTTAGTTTGGTATAAATTGGTTTAAGACAATGGACAATGCCCTGATGAGCAGAATTTTAAAACCAAGAATTTAATTCTTCGGAGAGTTGTCAAATCTAGCGGTGCGTACTAGAATGACTGAAGTGCTAAACTTAAAATTCTTAAATCAATAATTCTCTTCTTTTTCTTGCCCCTATCCCCAAATATTTTACATAAAAAAAGAAGGTGAGTAAATAGATTCGGAAAAAAGATATTCTTAATAGCATCCATGGTGGCCACCCAATTCTCTATCTCTCTTATATTTATGTAGGTCATGCGGAGGTTTTGGATGTTTTGAGTAAAAACACAAACCCATTGTACGCTGTTTACTGGCATTCAAAATTTTTTCTACACGCTTTCCAGCAATTTCCCCCATTTTTTTTTTAAACAAAACTTGACATTAGATCCACATTTAAATTTAAAAGCCACAACTTATGCCCCAGTTAACCCAAACACTATAAACTATCTTCCAAAATCTCCTGCCTACGAGTGGAACCAAACAAAATAAACAAAACCTCCCACTCGCGCGCCTCATTATGGATGAATTTTCAACCGCAAATGATCCATTAACAAGAGATTTCCTCCACAGTTTATAAATGGATGAATGAGTATCTGTATAGTTTCATAATCATCATCATCCTGCCGCCGCCGAACAATAGGCCGCTCGGTTCACCCCACACACATTGTGTTTCATGTTATACTTTCCCCAAAAATTAAAAAAAAAAAATTGTGTCACCAAATCCATTCACTCTCCTGCCGAGCCAAAGAACACACTATGATTGATTAACCATGACACATTAACCGCTCATTAGGTTTTCCAAATCACCTCGCCATTTCATATTTTAAATTAAATGTAGATAGACCCTTCGACTTTTATGTAAATAAAATAAAATAAAAATCCAAACTAACAACAATATTCTCCTTCGACACATTTTGTCTCTATAAGTTTTTTATAAAACAAAAATATTTTCTTTTTTTTTTTCTCCCGTCTAGGTCCGATGATCAGAAGTACACAACGCGATACGGGAAAATATCAAATGCATTTAGGTAAACCAAACTCAAAATATGTATTCTCAAATCAAAACAAATCCAAAATTCTGATCAAAATTTTATCTGTACATAATCGTAGTTGTACGTGTGTGTGTGCTTTCGCCTAGACTTAAAATTGTGTTTTCTTAATTTGCGGTCAGCTTTTCACTTGCACTCTTTTGCATACAAAATTTGGCTCGTTTGAGGCGCTTTTCCTCGACTTAGTATGGCTATGAGTATGTGTGTGTGCCTGTAGTGTATTTTTCTTTTGCCAATTTTATATCTCATTAAAGAAAAAAAAAACCTGACTTATTCTTTTGTTTTGGCATTAATCTATTCCATTAATTAAAGTCTGACCGAGATACCTAATAAATTTATAGCAATAAACAACATTTTTTTTTTTTTTTGCAGGAGGAAATAAGTTATTTTCCCATTGGTGTATAAGTGTTAGTTGAATAAAAATTATAATTAAAATTCATTGAGTCACTCAAGTTCGCAAACGTGATTCAAAGTTAAACTTTCAAAAATGGATATGCGAGGGGGGGTTGAGGTGTGATTGTTGTGATTCCATGGAAGAACAGGTGTGCAGACCTTGTTTAGTTTAGTTGAGTACGAAATCTTATTATCGAGGTTTAACAGTTGCTTATGCAGTTTTGGATACACGGTAGGCCAGGGGCTTTTTGTCAAAATTGGATAACCTATTTTGTTTTGATTGGTTGCTATTAGCATTTTAATGGATTAGAATTCAAATTCTTATATGCAAACTAGTTGATAGAATAAAGTGGGGGGATTTTAACAATCGCAGGATAGTTTTCAGGGTACATAGCATTGAAAATTAAATTTAAACAAAGCTGCGTGTTTCCAATGACAGGCCTCACCTTGGCAACATGCCCGATAGCAGTTATTTTTAAAAATATATGCAGCCTTGGCGAAAAGTATTATACCCTTCAAGTTTATCCGACTTCACTTCACTATTCTGTGAGGATATTAGAAGAGTGGATACACTTATACGTGGTTCAATGCGCTAAAAAAATATAAATATTTCAACAAACTCTTAGAAAAAGCAATTGTTTTACGTATGGTTGGTTGGTTGGTTGGAAGTAACTGCCAGAAATAGGTCCATTGTGATACTATGGAGTTTGGATCCTAATGCTTCAATACTCCTAAGTGAAGCAACCTTTTACAGGAGAGTGCTAGGCAAACACAAAGAAGGTGTGGAATAGTCTCCTCCTCTTCCGCATACCTGCAGCTTTTCCCAAAAGTCGTTTGCCAAAAGGCCTAGCCTTGTTGCGTGCTTGTCTATTAGACAGTTTCCAGTGATGACACCTATTGTGATGCCGATATTGCAACCTGTTGACAGAAATCAATGTCTTAGAACGTTGCAAATCCAGCTTAGGCCAAATTTGTTTAGTCGCTAGACATGTTATACCACTTGTCCACCTAAGATTTGTACTCTCGATTACATCCAGCTTGAATTTTTGTTCCTATTCTGGCGAGTTCAACGGTCTTACAGTTCCCTGGAAGATCCCTGCCCCTGCATCCAAAACAGGTGAACATTAAACTGCTCTGCCATCTCCTTAAGAGAAATTAATTTATAAACACTCTACGGAATGGAGTAACACCATCTAAAAATAAAAAAACTTTGCATTCAGCGCCACTTGTTGCTGAAAAATCATAAAAATCCTAGCCAGCAAATCTCCTGCTGGGAGAAAATGAAAACAGAAGCCAACAGGTAACAATGTATTTGCTTTTGCCTTAACTAGCTTTACTGCAGCGGCGAACGACGGAGCTGCTCGTGAGATCTATGAGCAAAATAGGCGGGAGGACCATCGACTTCTCCAAGAGGAGAAGAAGAAATATGAGAAGCGCACGTTTGAAAATATTGAGACTTTATACTACAGGAACATTGTACGGAAGTTTTACCAAAAGGTAAAAAGAACGTGTCAGTGAAACAAAACCCGTACAGACCACTGTAGAGATGAAAATGGAAACCTCGTCGTAGAATTACAATCGGTACTAAGAATATAGAAAAACTACTTCTGCAGACTACATGACGGTGGAAGACCAACAGCCCGCTGTCAGAACGCACCAATCAACATATCAAAAATCAAAAGCAAAATCTTCGTCCACCTGACCTAAGTGAAGTGAGGATAGCAATATCCAAGCTGAAATCTAACAAAGCTGATGGCTTACCGGCCATCACCGGTAGAGAATACACCAACTCATCTCTAAGATGAATGTATGCCTGATGAATGGAACTTAAGCATCATTTGCCCGATCCACAAAAAAGGAGACCTCCTCAACTGCGCCAACTATAGAGGCATAAATATTCTCAACATTGCGTACCAGATATTTTTTGCGATACCGTGTGATCGCCTGAAATCTTTTATCAACAGCCTGATGGCCCCTATCAGTGTGGTTTCAGGCCAGGCAAGTCAAATCTTCACACTGCGACAGATCCCTGAGAAAACCCAAGAAGTCAACATCGATACTCATCATCTCTTTATCGACTTCAAGGCCACATATGACAGTATCTATAAGGACGAATTGTATAAATCCATGTCTAGTTTTGTCATCCCTGCCAAACTGGTCCGCCTGTGCAGGATGATGGAGAACGCTCGCTGCTCCATCAGGGTTGGTAATGACCGTACGTCAAAAAAGGTTCTAGACAAGGTGATGATGTCATGGGACTTCTTTAACAACTACCTGAGCGGATTGTGCGGAATTCAAAAACTAACACCAGTGACACAATCTATTAAAAGTCTACAACTGCTTGCATACGCCAAGGATATTGACATAATGGAAGAACTCAGCGGGCTGTCACCGGTGCGTTTGCAACCACTATATCAGAAACAGCAAAAATGGGTTTAGCGATAAACGAGGGCAAAACCAAGTATATGCTGACAATCTACCGAAGAATAACACTACACATTCTACATTTGAAAGGAACAGTTTTTTTTTTTTATTTTCGAGCTGAGGTAGTGAAAACATTTTGTGGTATCTTCTGGGATTCAAAACTTGAACCACAAGAAGAGTACCCACTGAAAAACCGGCATTTCGATTTTTCCGATGAATTTTATCAACTTCAAAAAAAAAATTAACCACAATTCTTAAGTCAAAAACTCTACTTTCTTTTTCATACATAAATGTCACGCACTTGTTTAATACTCCAATCCAACTTTCCTTAAGTAGCAATATTCCAAAGACTGTAAAATTCTTAAGATGAGAATGCAAAACGAATTACGGACTACAAATTGAAAAATACATAAAAATGCAAGCATAAACTTGACTCTAATTGAGTTATTCGACGAGTACCTAAAGCAAAATTGTACCCAATTGAAAACTGGGTTAAAAGTCGTAAAAAGAAATGCTAACTTTTTCTGTCCGCCAACCCACATTCGATTTTACTTTTAAAACAAATCTCAATTGGCACTCTCTTAACGAGACAAATAAACTTCATTCGAAAGTAGGTATGTACTCGTATGTACTTCCCCCTCGCCATAACTTTGACAAGAAGAATTGAAACAAGTTCAATGTGCACAATAATTGACACCTCAAGGCAATATAGCTGCGCTTTATTGTGTGTTCATGCCACACAATTAGCCAAATCAGTTTGTGGTCGTCGTCGTCGGCGCGTTAAGTCATTGTGTAACAAAAATTCTCCATCAACTTCTTTTCTATTCTTCCTTCTTTGTCGCCCCCACAGACCGTTTCACTTTTTGATTAGAAAATCACCGCCATATTTTTTACCCGCAGCAATAATAATTGAGTAAAATGATTAAATTAAATTAAATAATTCATAATGTGAGCGCACGTATTTATTTTGGAGAGTTTCTTTTCCTTTCGATTATTTTTTTTTCGAGGGTGCACAGCGCTGCATGTGCACGTCTCTAGGGGACCCTCTTGTCTGGTCCGGAAGAAGAGGCAACTTCCGTTGTAATTTAAATTTCGAAACTGTCTTCCATTGAATATTGGTTGGTAATAGGAAATGTAAATTAACACTTACTTCCTTCTAAAGAGGACTTAATCGATACTGCTAGTGATATTTATATCCTTTGGTAATGGCCAGTAAAAGTTTTAGAATACTGATTTCTGAAAAGTTTTTTGACGCAAAGTTCAAATAGCATCTCTTTATCTACAGTAAAACATTGCCCCTGACCGCCCAACACTTTAGTCGCCAGGATACTTTTCATTAATCCACGACAGAACTCCTCTTTACCGAGGACATCTTTTTTTGGCTGCAGGATAAGAGCATTTTCGGTTTTAATCGTTTTTGTTGCTTGAAAAATCGTTGTGTAGGTGGTTAGTTGGAATAGACATACTGTTAGTTGGCAGGAAACTGTTGTCTGTGTTTTAAAGATTGTTGTAAATGAAAGATTTTTTGTTGTTTAGTGGCTTGGATTGGAGGGAGATAAACGTAGAGAAGCAACAAAAACTTAAGTGCACATTGCTTAAGATAAACAAATGTAATGCAATGTATTTGGGCGACGATTAAAAATGAGAGAGGATTAAACTCATACGAAATGGGAGAAGAAAAGAATCCTTCTGCGGGGTGAAACACTGCATAAGTTAGAGGGTATTAAGGCATTAGGATTATACAGTTCAAGTTTTACAAAACATAAGGATCATATGGTACACTAAACTTAGAAATTAACCCAGATTGCAGACATTTGTTAAGTCTTTTACGAGTATTTACAGATTGTCGTTGTTAGATTCTTATTAAATTTGTAGACTATATTATATTTTTGTCTTTTGATCACAAAAAATAGGGCATTAGTGCGTGGCTACACTCGCCTTCCATTGAACATGATGTCTGACGAAACAGATAGATTTTAAGTGAGAAGAAAAGAGAAATCATCAAAAATCCACCAAATCTGCATTTGCAAAGATTATTTTTGGTATACTTTTTACTTATGTCCTCTATCCCCTAGTGCGTCCTAGGGCCTCTACAACGGCTACGCGCCATCGCGTGCGATTTGTGGAAATGTGCCTCAGCTCTACCCAACTCTTACCTAGTCGTCGTGCTTGCTTCTCAACTGTTATGCGCCACGAACTCCTAGTACCATCGCGTATAATGCCATCCTGCGTAAGCGGGTTCCATTGCATCGCTATGGATCTGTCACCCTTTCGGAGAGTGTGCCAATCCACTGTCACTTACGTCGTCTTATTGCTGTGCCTATATGTTCATGGCCCGTTCTCTGATAAAGTTGTTCGTTAGAGATACGGTTTAGCCAGCATATCCTAAAGATGTAGCGCAAGCACCTATTGACAAACGTTTGCAGCTTCCTCGTGATAGTGCCGGTCACCCTCCAGGTACCACATCCATAGAGCAGCATGGATTCAACTTTGGAACGAAACAGTCGTAGCTTGGTGTTTAAGCTTAAGCCAAACTGTGAATAGCATCCCAAACGCAGATTTTGCTTTGCCTTTTCGGCTAGTTATATCCTGTTCGGTTCCGCCATCGGTTGAGAAAATACTCCCAAGGTATTGGAAACACTCTACTCTCTCATAAGAGTTGATGAGTTTGATCCTAGACTGATCATTTTTGTTTTTACCGAGTTAATTTCTGGTTTCCTCTCCCCATTTGCTGTCATTTGGTGAAGGTCCATTATTCTCTGTGAGACAGAAGGCCAACATCGTCGGCGTTGTCAAGGTGCTTGAGTTCAGATGTAAGAGTCTATCGAATTCCTCCATTTCCTGTTGATCCGCATTCAGCACATCGCTAATAACCAATAAAAACAGAATTGGTTAAAGTATGCAGCCTTACCGAACTCTACTTTGGATTTCGAATAATTTATCAGGAATGCCTCTCCTGCGCAAGGTACGCCAAATAAATTCTACGTTGTTCGGCATCGAGTTTATCAACAAGGTGTTCTTTGACTCCCTGCAGGATGATTCTAGCTAATATCTCGGCCCCAACTCTTCTGGATTCTTTCACCAAAATAATGTCTCATTAAATAAAAAAAAAGGATTTCCGGTCGTTCATATATATATATTTCTTTTGTAATTTGGTCTTGACGTCTCAAGTTCTCTAGACTAGACAGAAATGGAACAGCGTATGCTGATGATGGGGTAATACTAGTATCGGTGATATTTTCTTCAGTAATTATGGAAAATCACTTGGATTAGTACAACAAATGGGTAACTTGATGCGACTTAGCGTCAAACCCTGAAAAACTAAACACTTTACCACTAAATTAAAAATACCGACCCTTAACAGCCATTCTCATCGACAGTGGGCTAGTATCTGTCACAAGCGAAACTACTGAAACAGTTTAAAGACGAACTGGCACTGCTGGCTCTTCGGTTCAGGATCAGTTTTATTTGGGTGCTGAGTCACTGCAACATTGACAGAAATGAGCAAGGCGATGAACTAGCAAAGCGGAAATCTACTTTTGATGACGGAAAACACCCGCGGTGGCCCTTTAGAATAGAATCATTGCACACTATCTATTAAACACTCCTAATTATCTTTTCTTTTTGTTTATTCCATAAACGATTACTATCTTCCTTTTGCACTGTTTCCGATTTTTTTAACACTTCTTTGTATTTGGTTCCTCACATTAGTTCATCGAGAAAAAGACTCCACTTTAAGGAGATAGCATTCGCTGACCACTAAATAATTATTCAGGTACCATACTCTGGTCTCTCAACATCCACCTAATTTCTGTATTTTTTACTCTCTTATATTGGAATTATCGAATGCTTCTTCGATGTATCAAATGGTTGCTTCGAGGACGTCTTGATACAGAGGCTTCTTTGTGCATCTACCCATTCTAGACCTTTCTCCATCGTCTTGCAGCAGCGTCAGAACTTTGCTGTGCAGATGCTGATTTGAAATCCCAATTCGTTTGAAATGTTTGTGAGACTCACTTCTGTAAAAATGTATTCATTGAATCCCGAAAGTGGTTCCAGTCTTGAAACGAAGTTTTGTGTACATCCTGCAAAGATGTCTCTTCTTGGTACCTTAACCGAAATTCTAAATTTGTTTATCCCTAGAACTTCTTGTTTCTAACGATGACTGGTTTCTTCTTCAAAGAATTCTTGTGTTCCTTAAATGAATTGGGTGCTATTTTAAGTTGTGGCTAAGTGATATTCTGTTATTCTCTTCGTCATAAAAATGTCGCTGATGACAATTAATATTTCCATGAAATGGGAACACATAGTCCTCGACGCCAAGTTAATGTTGTTCACTGTCAACAGTTTCCATTTCCACAGTGTAACCGGATATGTCACATTTCTTTCAATTTTTTCTAGTATTTTGATTTAGTGCTATTAAATACTAGATATACCAACGGTTTTAGACACAAGTGGTTCTATATATAGAAATCCACACGTGGGCATTACTGAATACGAAATCACTAAAGAAATATATTGAACCGCGCTTATTTATGTAGTATTTTACTTTTTGTTTATCCTTCTGCATCAAAGAATTTGTCAACTTAAAGCATAAACAAATTTTTAAAAAAATGTATTACATGTTTTTTGTGTTCTATAAAAAATCCACATAATTATTAACAATCCAACAATTTATTTGCCCAATGTGTACACTTTTCATTCTGACGATGATTAATTAAGTTAAAAAAGAACCTCTCCCACAAATTGAATAACCGGAAATATCCCATCAGTAAAACATTTGTTTTCCATCCCCGAAATTGTTTGGCAGAGAAGAGCCGTCCCTCCTGCATCACAGAATTATTGAATTGCCTCAAAACTGGATAAAATCATCAAGGCGATTTCCGGTATTGAATTCATTTTCGAATGAACATTTCGTCTGGCGCTTTTCATAAATAATTTGCCTCACAATTAATCAAATATTTTTGTTCTTTTAAATTGGAAATTCGTTGAATTCTTGCGATCGAATAGCATGGTAATAATAAATTTCCAATACTCTTAATGGAAAGTAAATGGCTATAAAATGATTGGTTATTGAGTATTTGAACTTCTGTAAATAGAATCAACAGTGGATTGCATTTGAAGTTTTTTTCTGTACATGAATATGTACTTATATGTCGCTAGATAATGTTGTGTAGCTTGCTTTGACACTAGACTTGAACCAACTCAAGCCTCGTAAAGCGTCTTTTATTGCACTTTTATTGTTTCAAATTAAGTTTAATATTCTGCTTTTTTTGTTCATTGGTTCATTGTAAATATTGTAAAGTATTTTATTATTATTTTATTTTTTTGTTTGTTAAATTTAGTTTTAGGGATTTTTTTTATATATGTATTTATATAAATAATATATTGGATAGAAATAAAAATACAAATAAAATAGAATATTTAATAAATTTATACATACATACATATTGTTGTAAAATAAACAATTGAGTGCCTTGTTGCCATTTTTGTTTGTAAAATTTTGTGAATTTAAAATCTAAAGGGTGTTTAAGTTTTAAAGGCCTTTGTTGAATAAAACACAATTATTTAGGAAATTATTGTCATTTCCTTTTATTATGATAATATTGGTATGGTTCAATTATGTATGGAACAAAATATCGGCCAAATGACCTCGGCGGCACACCTTCATCCGATGGTTCAAATTTTTCGATGACACTGAGGCATAATTGGGGTTCTATGCCGTTAATGTGCCGAATTATCTAATCCTTTAGCTCTTGAATTGTTGCTGGCTAATCGACGTGCACCTTTTCTTTCAAATAACCCGAAAGAAGTCCAACGGTGTCAAATCACATGATCTTGGCGGCCAATTGACATCGCCACCACGTGAGATAACACGGCCATTGAATTTGTCGCGCAAAAGAGCCACTGTTTCGTTAGCTGTGTAGGAAGTGGCACCGTCCTGTTGAAACCACATATCGTCAACATCCATATCTTCCAATTCGGGCCATAAAAAGTTCATTATCATCTCACGATAGCGAACACCATTGACAGCAACTGCCTGACCGGCCTCATTTTGAAAACAAATACTGCCCGATGATGCCGACAGCCCATAAACCGCACCAAACAGTCACTCTTTGTGGGTGCATTGGTTTTTCGACAATCACTCTTGGATTATCATTCGCCCAAATGCGGCAATTCTGCTTATTAACGAATCCACTGAGGTGAAAATGTGCCTCATCACTGACGATGATTTTCTTCGAAAATTGATCATCCACTGTTGCCATTTCTTGCCACCATTCTGACCATTGACGACGCTTAAAATGGTCAAGAGGCTTTAGTTCTTGAGTCAATTGCATCTTGTAAGTGCGTCAATGCAAGTCTTTATGCATAGTGTTCATGAACGACGAGCGTGAGAGGTGCAACTGTTGGGCACGACGACGAGTTCAGGTGGACGGCTCTTCAGCCACACTATCGCGAACAGCATCAATATTTTCTGCAGTACGAGCTGTACGAGCCTGAATAAATAAATAAAATCATATTCCGCTGTCCATCATGTATAATTTTCCTAAAATTTTAAAGATATGTTTTCCTGACTCGAAATAGCATAACGTACAACTTGCACTAGAACCAAAGCGACAGGTATTATATACAATCATTTGTCTACTTAAGCTTAACACAAAACAGTTGAAGTGCTTACGGCTACTTTTCAAAATAATTTAGTATAAAATACTTTTCCTACTTTTTTGGGCTATATTTGACCAAAATCGAGTGGCAACCCTGGACGGTAACAGCATTATCGCTCGCCCCTCACCATATTATCATAGTGACCACGTACGATCATCAGAATGAGCAACCAAGTCGATTGTTTTATTTACTAAAATATTTATGATTCAATGGCGAAGATGTAGTGTTCTTCGCGCTTCCGCTTTTGGTTTTTACTGCAATGCAACTGTAAGTGTCTAACCAGAGTATCTTTTGTATGCATAAAACGCCAAATAGTCTATTGCCAAACATAGATTTTTATGAAATTTTCATTTCCCGCCTCAGATTTGAGATTGCACAGCATTTTATTGACCAAATCCGCATCTAGAATCTGCAGCCTAAAAAAATCAAAGGCAAGACAATCACATAGGAAGTATGTGCAATGTCGTCGCCCTCTCCACGAGCGTCGTCAACAGACAGATGTTTTGCTTAAGCCAATCACATTAAGATGCTAAGCAAAAGCGAAGTGCCCTGTAAGAACTCCAATAAGTCGTGTGTAGTCTTTTCTGCTGTGAATTTCTCGCATACCATCCGTTTAGTCAGCCTACATCCAGAGCTTTGCCACGCACAATTATACTCATAAGAAACACAATTATCTTTAGAAGTCCTTACCTTTGACGCAGGAAGACCTAACGTAGATTCGGTTCCTGAGGGATTCTCCTCTTAGCTGTGTATAGCAATCTCGTCAGGTATCTCATTTCCCATGATACCAGTTCAAGGCTCTCATGTTACACGGTTCAAGGCTCTCTTGCATTCACCAATTAATTTGGAAGTGGTTAAAGAGGCTGGCAAGGCCTCGAGCGCAGCTTGGATGTCACTATCGATACAGATACCACGACCCTTCCAATTATTCCTAACGATGTGACTCGCAGTCATTAGGATTGCAAATATCACTGCCTGGAAGACAGATGCTTATCCAATGAGTATTGCAGTCTTGTGTTCTCATCTTTCACAAATACACCAGCCACTGATCCTTGAATTATTTTAGAACCATCTGAAAATACGACTACACTCCATTCCTGACTCAGACTTTGGCAGTAGCAGTAGTTCTGAATACCAGGAAAGTCGATGTCAGCTGAAGCCTTGGAGTCATAGCATCAGACGGCATATCCATAAAAGTCATAGCATAAGTGTCGTGCAAGATCATCAAAGCTCCAGTGCGACTCATACCAAAAGCCACCACGTGGATAGCTTTTAGCGAACACCCCATTTTATAAGTATCAAGAGGAGGGAGACTCAGCAGTGCATCTAGAGCAGAGCTTTGTAGTTTGGCGCAAGAGGCAACCACGTATTTACGGGAAAGACTCTTCCACCAAACAACCGAAGCATAAGCCAGAAATGGTCTTATTATTGCCGTACAGATCCAGAAGACCTTTTTTTTAGTGACAAACCTTACGTCTTTCCAAAAGTACGCTTACACTGCCAGAAAACTGAGAGTGCTTTGAATGTTTTTGTTTTTGATTCTACATGTTTTGAGCAGCTTCTTATCCAGAATCACTCCTAAATACTTGACTTCTTTACGTACTGGGTTAGTCAGACCGATAATGATCCTTCTGCTCGTAAAGCGAAGAACTTTCGTCTTGAGAGGGTTGACCGAAAGCCCATTCCTGGTACACCAAACATCGATCATGTCCCAGGCCACCATAGTTCTTAAGAATGCTCGGAGAGCAAGGCGACGCCATCTGTATATGACTGCGGGTAGATGTCAAAACTATTGCGAGCGGTCAGCAAATCCACAGTACCAATCCACATCATGGCGACAGGCCGTGAATTTGCATCGCAGTACAACAGGTGGACAGATAGATAGAGGATGTATTCAAATATTGTATTCAGCCCTCTACTTTCGTATGGCAGTTGCTGAGTTGTTACTAACAACCTTGGTGGTCTGCATATCACCAGTGGACAAAGAACCACCTATTTCTTCATCTTATCCCCGTATATATTGTTGTCTCACTGCCTTATTGCAATATTGCAATAATTACATCCCACACATATTTACATTTGAGCAAATCTACAGCACATCATTCCAACTGGAGATTGTTGGATCAAGAACTCAGCATTTCCTATAGTTTCGCTGGGTGACTAAATATAATCTAACCTTTTTGCCCATTGATATTCCTAAATACTCCTTAGGATTGTAGTTTCAAGTGTTCGTGCCAAAGACAAAAAAGTTTTACCTCATCGTCACAATCTCAACTTCTGCGATATAAGCAGATAAGATGGCTGACCCCTGTGGTAGACCACTTTGCCTGATTGCACTATTTTGCTACAATTATCGATGAGGACAATTTTAAATATTCGATTAGGGAGTATGTTATTAGTGAGGTTATAGGCCACGAAACCTTTTCCTAACTCCTGTCCAACGATCTAAGTTGTTCGATTGGAATGTGAAAGGATCTGTAGTACAACTTATAAGAATTGTTTTTGTTCAACTTTTTTAGAACAAAAGCTCATATTTGTGGTAATTAATTTTCCATTACCCATTTTTCCAAGCACACTATTGTTCGTTATCTACACGATTAAACTTACAATGAATTTCCACTTTCTTCACACAGTTTATTTTCGCTTTTATTGCGACAATTTTCATTTTCTAGTGATTTCTCCGAACTCATCTTGATCCGTGATTAAAAGTTAAACATTTAGGCTTTCTTCTTCTTAACCCCATGTAAGTGCAATTAAATGTTAAATCTAAGAAATTCTCGGTTGAATGTAAGACATAATTAAGCGCATTCTCTGATCCAAACCAGTTCCACATACATACATTTTCTCATAATATTCTGTTTGCCTCTAGATGGTCGTCACAGAAAAAGTTTCCCATTTAGACGTTTAAATTAAGATTAAGACAATTAATCTTAGCAATAAATATTGTATCCACACTTCAAAAAGTTTGCAACAATGTTTCTATTTGAACAGCATTCATAATAACCTTCTCTTTTTTTTGTTTACAGAGGCCCTCCTGCAGTCACGTCCACTACCACACATTCCGCCCGGTTCGAGTCTGCTGGAAGCTGAATTAATTGCCCAGAGTCAGGATGGATCTTTGCACAATACACAAAGTCATAGTCAGGGACCAAGTTCAACGACATCAGGCTTTGAATCGGCTCACCGGTGGACATCGAAAGAGAATCTTCTAGCGCCTGGCCCCGAAGAAGATGATCCGCAGCTATTTGTAGCGTTATATGATTTCCAAGCTGGCGGAGAGAATCAACTTAGTCTGAAGAAAGGTGAACAAGTTCGAATATTGTCATACAATAAATCGGGCGAATGGTGTGAAGCGCATTCTGATTCTGGGAACGTTGGATGGGTACCATCCAACTATGTGACACCATTGAATTCACTGGAAAAGCATTCTTGGTATCATGGACCAATTTCTAGGAATGCAGCAGAGTATCTATTAAGTTCGGGAATAAATGGAAGTTTTCTAGTGCGTGAGAGTGAAAGTTCTCCCGGACAAAGAAGCATTAGTTTAAGGTATGAGGGACGAGTCTATCACTATCGTATTTCGGAAGATACAGATGGTAAAGTCTATGTAACGGCAGAGGCGAAATTTAATACTTTGGCTGAATTGGTACATCATCATAGTGTGCCACATGAGGGCCATGGACTGATAACACCTTTACTATATCCAGCACCAAAGCAGAATAAACCAACTGTGTTTCCATTAAGCCCCGAACCGGATGAATGGGAAATTTGTCGCACAGATATTGTGATGAAGCACAAATTGGGTGGTGGCCAATATGGTGAAGTTTACGAAGCGATTTGGAAGCGCTACGGTAATACTGTGGCAGTGAAAACACTTAAAGAGGATACGATGGCACTTAAAGACTTCCTGGAAGAGGCAGCCATCATGAAAGAAATGAAACATCCAAATCTTGTGCAGCTAATTGGTAAGTACTTACTTATGTATGTATATCCAAATAAAATTCTACTCAACATTGAATACTTGACTTAAGGAATGAAGAGTGTAATAAGCGTACACTTTAGAATGTAATAATCAAGCTGAAAAAAGCCTTCATTTAACTATGTGTCTTGCACAAACTAGGTTCAGCGTAAACCGAACTACAACTCGATGAAATTCCTGTCTTCATCTCTTTTGAAATATGAGACAACTTGAAAAATGTGCAAGTAAGTTAAAGTATAAAGCCAAATGCGCCTTGCTTTCGAAAGCTTTAGAACTGGCTGTGGGTAAACCATAAACGGCCTAAGACTATTTATTTAAAGCGAACTTAACGAAGCTTAATAAGAGGCTTCATCTAATTGCATATTGCATGTGCGCACTTAGCCTTCATACCACTTAATTACTGGCGCATGTTCAAGCCGAAGGGATCGACATTTTTTAAGACTGTTTAAGTCTTATCTAATATTGCAAAACTTAACAACATTTAACGAAAATTCACCTCACAAAGCAAGATTCAATTACGGCAAAGAAACTCCCATTAAAAAAGCGTCCATAATTTTTAAAAAGTTAACGAAGCTTAACAAAAGTGCGTGAAGCATTATAAGACTAATTAGAGAAAGAATTGACATCAAATGCTTTGTTAGTCTAACGTTCCAATCATAACCTGTACAGGACGCTTTTTTTTTCTTTGTTCTTTTAAAAATTTAACGATTTTTACTTATTTCAGGTGTCTGTACACGAGAGCCTCCATTCTACATCATCACAGAATTCATGAGCCATGGAAATCTATTGGACTTTCTTCGGTCTGCCGGACGAGAGACACTAGACGCAGTAGCTCTACTCTATATGGCAACTCAAATTGCCTCTGGAATGAGTTATTTAGAATCGCGCAACTACATTCATCGAGATTTAGCGGCGCGAAATTGTCTCGTCGGTGATAATAAACTAGTAAAAGTAGCAGATTTCGGCCTGGCTCGATTGATGCGTGATGACACATATACCGCTCATGCGGGTGCTAAATTTCCCATCAAATGGACAGCACCTGAAGGTCTGGCCTATAATAAATTCAGTACGAAATCAGATGTCTGGGCATTTGGAGTGCTTCTTTGGGAAATAGCCACATATGGCATGTCCCCATATCCTGGAATAGATTTGACGGATGTATTTCATAAACTTGAAAAAGGCTATCGCATGGAACGACCACCAGGTTGTCCACCTGAAGTCTATGATCTTATGAGACAATGCTGGCAGTGGAACGCGCAGGATCGGCCAACATTCAAGAGTATTCATCATGCTCTGGAGCATATGTTTCAGGTGAATAAAGAAATGATATCTATCGAGCTTATATTAAACAAAACTTTTTTATTTGTAGGAATCATCGATTACGGAAGCAGTTGAAAAACAATTAAACGCTTCACAAACCCTCACCCCGCAAATGGGAAAAAAGCCGCAGATGGGGGGCGGTGGTGGTGGCGGAGGTAGTGGAGGCCACCATGATCAACAAGCTAGCACACCGCTATCAGGTAGTTAGAATCAAACACACGATCAGTTTAATTTGATTTAAAATGTGTCGATTTTAGAAACGGGCTCCACCTCCACCAAACTGAGTACATTCTCCAGCCAAGGCAAGGGGAATGTGCAAATGCGAAGAACCACCAATAAACAGGGTAAACAAGCTCCCGCTCCACCAAAGAGAACGAGGTAAAATTCAAATCAAAAAATATTCTCTTAATATACATATTCTAATCCAATTCTGTTTTTTTTTTTAATTTTGTAAAGTCTTCTGTCTACGAGCCGGGATTCAACATACCGTGACGATGATGGGAAGAATTTCGTGGAAGAACTGAATACGAATGGTAGTAGTATTAAGAAATCATCTTCTTGCAGTAGTTTTATAATCGATATTCTATTCCGAGGTATTTGTCACCTGAGTAAGGGATTACAACAACATTTCACCACATTTTCAATGTTTACGTGTGTATTATGCACGCTTGATGGAATGTAAACAAATTAATATGAATAATTAACAATGTACATATGACTCTTCAGTGGCACCTAAATAAAATAAAATAAATAAATACTAGACCTTAAGCAGCCCATAGAGGGTTACGACCTAGCTTTTCGCAACTGTGCGTGGTATACATTTCTGCAGGTACAGAGGGGACCTTCAATTGTTGTGCCGTATCCGAAGGGCAGAGGCGTTTTGAGAAGCTTTTTCTTACTTGTACTTTGATAGTATTTTTCTGGATTCGCACTTGGCACCCCATGCGCAATGGTCTCTAAGCCATGGTACCAACACTTAAGGAAAATAAAGAATTTAAGACTCTAAAATAACTTTTTTGTAACCTCTGTTACTTTGTGGTAACATAAGGCACCTTCTTTGCGCTTCAAAACGCAAAATTAACGTAACATAGAACATGATAAGTCAAACTACAGTTTACCGCTTGTAATATTCTTGTTAGGCTCGTTTTTTATTTCATAATTCATTCGATATTCTATGACTTTATCAATACTCTCTTTGGTAATTGTCCTCTTCATATGCCTGAACATTTTTCCAATAGACTCATTTGTATATTTGCCTGCGTGCAAGCATTTACCTTAGATTTTATGTAAAAGATACTCGAAGGCCATAAGCAGCCCATACAGTCTCAATACCTAGCTATATGTTCGTGTTGTGCGCATTATGCATTTTTGCACGCAAAGAAGGTACCTTCAATTTGATGCCGTATTCGAATGGAAGAGTTTTTTTGGGAAGCTTTCTCATGACAGCTTGCTCGAAAGAAGTGGGGACATGAAAAAAGTTTGATGTATTTCCTGAAATTCGATCCTCGAACCCGTGCATGTAGTCGAACTAATGACTCACGGCACGCACGGTTGGTAGCGACGGATACCGGAATATTCTATTTTCTATTCCTCGAGTGGAGTAAATAAGCTATGTATATAACCACTTAAGCATCATGAGTGAGCTTGATTTCACCACCAAAATTTGACTTAACCCTATTCATATATGTATGTACGAATACCCCTAACACAAATATAACAAGAATGCAAGATACTAATGAACACTAATCCCAAGGTTTTGGCATCGCATTTACTCATGAGTTCTTAACCAAATCTTTAACATCAAAATCTTCTGTATTCCTAACAAACTGTGTGACAAATACTTACAGCAATGCTTTTTAAAAATCCACTGTCTTCTATTAACATAAATTTAACTAAATTCATTTGGTTTTTCGTAGGTTTGACCCGTGACATACCCAATTTGGCCAATCGCTGCGATTCGGAAAACGATAATCCCGACGTAGATACCGATGCCGACAGCATGGATTATAAAATTCAACATTCCTTAGGACATCACAATAAACCTGTACAACATAGCTCATTTAAACGACCAACACCAGTGATGGGCAACCGCGGCCTAGAAACACGCAACAGTAAACGATCACAACAGCATCCTCTACATAGTAAACATCCCTTAGATCATACACAACATCATAATCTTGCAGGAGTTATCACCCCACCATCAAGCCATCAGGTCACCGTTGGTGCTCTTGAGGTTATGAACGTTAAACGAGTAGTGAATCGATATGGAACTCTCCCAAAAGTCGCTCGAATCGGTGCGTTTCTCGATAGTCTAGAAGATTCTAGCGGTGTACAGCAGTTAAATCATAATAGTGTGGTTCCTGATATTCCACCGCCGCCACCACCAGTCATCGGAACTAATGGTATAATGGCACGTAGCAATAACCTTACAAATAGTGTGGCAACATTTAAAGGTGGCCAACCGCAAATGATACGCAGTAATTCATCGAGTGGTGTTACCATGGCTAACAATGCATCGGCCAGTCTTAATAAACTTCAACGGCATCGGACCACAACCGATGGTTCTATGATGACATTCTCCTCATTTCGTGGTGCTAGTAGTAGTCCAAAGAGAGCACAACAATCGGCTCTCGCTAATTTAGATTTCCCACCGCCACCGATTGATCTTCCTCCACCCCCTGAAGAATTTGAATCACCACCACCACCGCCTCCCATGATACCCATTCCTCCACCAGCGCCAATCAATAACAACGATGTTTCGAATACCGCTCCCAGTGTGGAAGAGGCCAGTTCGAGATTTGGCGTAAGTCTTCGCAAACGTGAACCCTCAACAGATTCATGCAGTTCGCTGGGTAGTCCACCCGAGAACCATCAACAACAGGACAACAGCATGAAAGAAAAGCTCGAAATGAAACTCATGGCCGAAATCAAAGAACGTACTAACACTAGTAAATTGCAGAACAACCATAATGATGGCCGTGAAAATGGAGGCCAACAAGTAGATCCAGTTTCACAATTAGTCACTGAACTGGCTGAGAGCATGAATCTCCCGAAGCAAGAGAAAAAACAGCCACCAAAGTCCGCACACTCGCCTGCGAACTGTGCAACTGTGCCCAATGACTCCTCGACTAACACGAATACCTTCAAAGCTCAGCTTAAGCGAGTCGAACCGAAAAAAATTCAAACACCACCCCAAAATGATTCAAATACAATTATTGACTTTAAATCACGACTCCGCAAGGTAGACAACAACAATAGCAATGGCAATGACCACCAACAACAACAGCAGAATTCAATAAAAGACGACAGTACTAACTCAGACGATAGTACGACAAAGAACTATAACAATTCCTTTAAAAAAGACAACTCAGATCGTCACTCCTCCGAGAACAATCCGAATGAGCTACAAGTTAAGCCAAAATCCAAATCCCAGATCGAACTGAAAAAGACTGAAATCAAAATCGAAGTTTCCGCATTGCAGCATACCGGAGAACAAGACAACAATAAAAAGGATAGCAATCATTCACTAAAATCATCGTCCACTACAACCACAGCGGCCACAGACTCAGGCGACTCCTCAGAGGATGGCAAACGTCGCAGTACCGGTAGTATTAGTAGTCTAAAGAAACTCTGGGAACCAAAAGAATCAACCCCGACCGAGGGACAGCAACAGCTTTCACCAAAGTTGGCCATGAAAAATAATTCCAACGAGAACAGTGATATGATAACATCCATCACAACGACACTGACACCAACACCGCCCGACCTAACTGCCGATCAACATCATTTGCTGAATAAGAGCAAACCTGCGGTTCCATTGAAACCTACAAAACTTACCATTTATGCCACGCCTATTGGCCAAAAAATTAACACTGAAAGCAATACCAATTCGAACTCAACAACTCCTTTGACAAATAATATATCATCAACGCAAACCAGCCGTGAGGGTATCCTGGAATTGGTTGGCTTACTGGAGGGAAGCCTTAAACTTCCAGTAAATTCCATTTCAGCCTCACAATGGCTTCAGCTAAGCGATAAGCTAAATATTCTTCAGAATTCCTGTGTCGTCTATGCGGATAATGAGACCATGCCACCGCATTCGAAATTTCATTTTAGAGAACTTGTCACAAGAGTTGAAACCCAATCGAGATGCCTACGTTCGGCGGGCAGTAAAAATGTTCAAGACAATGAAAAGCTTGTAGTCGAGGTGGGTCAATCACTAAAGCAAATCTCCAATGCTTTACACAGGTAAAGTGTGTTCACAATTGAATGATGTTTGAAGTTTTATTTAAAAGAAAAGGGATTGAGCGGAGAGGGTGTTTGTTTGCCCATCCTCCAGAGTCTAGTCAGTAAGAGAGAAAGAGAAAAGCATTTGTTTATTTTTATTTTTTTATTTTAATGTCCCACTGTGTTTTGTTTGTTTTATTTTTCAAAAATTTATAAATAATTTTTTTTTTTTAAATGTATTTTACCATTGTGGCATAAAAAGTAAAAGAAGTAAGAAAATGTTAAAAAAAAAAAAAATATGAAAAGAGAAAAGAAAATAAAATCTTTTTACCGAAAAAGATGTCAACATTACTAACTTTGTTCCATAATTTTGTCTGTGATATGTTGGAACATTTATTTAAAAATAGCGAACAGAAGAAGTGAAAACCATTTGTAAGAATACTTTACTATTATCATTTAAGTTCACTCACTAGATTCTTTGTTTATTTAAGTGTTTTTCTTTTTTGTTTATTTTATTTTGTTTAACGTAAATAAAAGCAATTTTTATAAAAAGATAGGTTACAACTGCCATTATATTTTCCGGAAATCAATTTGATTTTATTTAGAGATTTGTACTTAGTCTGTTGTGCAGATAGAATGGCAATCATGACAGATTGAATTATGTATGGGTCACTTCGTAGGTCGTTGTTATGTCATGCAAGGAATTGGGAAGCTATTATGCTTTCAGTGGTTTACCATTTGATACGGTAGCACGGCACTTCACCTGGCTGATCAGCTGTAGTTGTACGAACGATTTCGTTTGTCTCTAATGACCCTTGTTTGCGGCAATACAGGACTTGCTATTTCTAGACAAGCTTTAGATGTGTTCCTAGTATATATTCATGTTCTTTGTAATCTCTGGTTGGTATTTAAAAGTGAATATTTATCTATCCAACATTCGATCTCATTTCAAACGCAAGCTGTGTTTCTAAGACTCGATGCAATCAGTGTGTGTGTAGATTTTTACATCGAATATGCTGAAAATCACTGAAGAATAATGGGCGATGAATAATTTCCCATATGCTACCACTTCTGAAGCTTTAAGAGTTAAGCAGAAAAAAGAATGAAACAAAATATATTTTTACAGAATTTCGGTTGATACCATTAATAGCCCGTTTACATATTATTTGCCTTACATAGCGATGTAAATCCTAGGAATTATAAAATACCTACGCTCCATCGCGTGTGGTTTTTGGTAATGTGCCAGGACCAATCCCAACTATTTCTCAGTTGACAAGCTTCCCACTTGATTGTTTAGCGAGTATTTAATGAGTACTATTGCACTACCTTATTACCTACTTACATGTCACCTTTTCAATCAATCCTTCTATGGAAGTGCCTATTGCTTCATGACCCATTTGATTCAAGATACGGTTTGGTCAGAAAAGTCTTAATAGACTTCTTAGGCATATTTTAAGGAACATTTGCAGCTTTCTCGTGGTCACTTCTCAAGAGCCAAATTCGCGTGCCCTCAACGATGGAATAAAAAGTCGTAGCTTGGGGCTAATTGCATTGACTTACCAAATTTTGGAGAGCATTCGAAACCCTATCTTTACTTTTCAATTTAGCATGATGTATCAAGTTTAGCTCCTTAGACACAGTACACCTAGGCTTTTAGAAACTCTTATCAGGGTTATCGGCAATTTGGATGGGATTTTATTCACTGCACGGGGATGTAGTTCGTTGAACTAGTGTGCATACGGTTTCAAGTTCAACTGCAGTTGAAAGCAACAATTGTGATGCAAGTGCAAGGCCAAGACCAGGCCAGAACTTCAAATAAGTAACAATCACACATAAAGGTGCGTTTAGATAAGATGATCTGTAAAGAAAAAGTTCGCCAATTGTAAGTCATGACTCTTTATATTGGTCCAGACCTTAAAAGAGAAAGACAGAATACTAATAGATTTAATACGATGTCCGAATACCTGTCCGTCTGTTATGACTACAAAGTTTATACATATTGAGAAAATTGCCACCGCAGCAAAGGCTATGAATAGTTCTAGATGAACATAACACATACGATTACGAAGAATATAGATTTTGTGTCTTATTCTTACTCTCGAATCGAATCTAGAGGTTTTTGTGCTCATCATCATTTAAATATTTAAATGAAGGTTGCATTGCCGTTTGATAATGTATAATGGACATACTTAGGTGGGTATCTTTATATTGTCGTGTCTCCTCAATGCGGCTAATGTGTAACTTAAATGTAGGTTTTGTGTAAGATTGATAGATAGAGCTCAGTTCTCCTTCTATAACTCTACTGAGTCGAAGGTTGTTGTATCCTCTTCTGCGCAATCAATTAATTTGTTTTGAAATGTAAATTAACTTTCGATTTAAAGCATTCGAAATTAATTTTATAACAATTCGTAATACTTGTCAGAAATTCTAACGTTGCCTAAGTCATTTAAGATTGCTTACATTCAATTTTCAATGCTGTCACTTTCAAACTAAAATTAAAAATGGGCCTTAATCAATAATATATTAATTGCCCCGCAATAATTCCTAGTCCTCATCAACTTGCAAACGATTTCGTATAACTACTGTTTGTCAGAACCTCAAGTAAAAGCCTCTAAATCAAAATGAATCTCTTGAATTTTGCTAAAAATTATTGCTGTTTTTTGTTTTATAAAATCATACGTTCCCAATGTATTTATTTAAGGACTGATAAAAAATGTATTCTCAAGTATAAAACCTCTTTGGAAGAAAGACTACAAAAATATTTTATTTTGAGCATATCAAAAAAACAACTACAATTACTACGTAAAATAGTATACAAGTATAAATTAAAAAAAAAAAAAAAAAAGAAAAAAAACATCATCCCATTCACAGAAAATCGGAAAGTAAGTCCAAGTCGAAATGACCATAAAATGAGTTTAACTACATATTTTTTTTATTACACTACTACTAGAATTCTCTTCGTATTATTAACTAAAAAGAAAAAACAAATTATTTAAATAAAACTTAAAGTTGTAGTTTTAAAACAGCTTATGTTTCTTTTATTATTAATTATATTATATATATACATTAATATATATAATCATTGCTTGACAAACTCTTACATTACGAATAACTTTATATTCATAGTCTTTTGAAAAAAATAAATAAATAAATATATATTATTCAAGCAAACAAATCGAACAATTAAAGCAAGCAACAAAAAATAAACAAAATGCTAGTCGTACTCGTAAAACAAAAAATGAAAAATAAAAAATGTAGTTGAACAAATTTATAAAAATGATACCGATATTTTCTTAAATTTTCCATTTGTTTAATGTTTTTTTTTTTTTTTTTTTTCCCTAAATTGCACTCTATCGGTAGGATACGATAGGAGTTAATAGTTTCGCATTTTTTAAAAGCAAAAAATAAGAAAAATAAAATAAATTATTCATTACCCAAAGATATTTATGCAAATTGAAATTGATTTTTCTTTTTTTTTTACTTTTAAGCTAAACTTAAGTATTAATTAAAGTTAGAAATATATACGTGTATTGTAGTGAGCTTGCTCGATTTTTTTTATTTTTTATTATTACATTTACGAAAACAAAAAATATACTTATATAAATAGATATTATGAATAAACTTTATATTACGTAAATTAAATTGCAAAACAAAAAGAATGAAATGAAATGAAAACAACCTATAAATACTACTCGTTAAGATATTAATATAACAAATATGTATTATTATCATTATAATTTTAAATTAATATACCGCAAGAAATATTCTAAAATAAATATCGTAAAACATAATTTTGTTATAAAAAAAAATAAATGTGTATTACTTTTTTTATTTATTCGATTATTATCTCAGTTGGAGGTCGCAAACACATTCGTTACAGAGATGTTTTGTTTGATTTCTTTTTTGTTTTTCAGAATTTGAAAATTATTTTTCATACGTAAATAGAGGAAATCAATTTAAGAATATATTTAAAAAGAAAAAAAAGCATAGATATAAACGCATTGTAACGTGAACGAATAATGAATGTATAATGTATATCATAATGTGTGTGGAAAAATACAACAAAAATTTACACATTTCATACAAAAAATAATTAAAAATTGAAGTTTCATTTAATGGGTGGTCCGAACTGCACTGCACTTGCATTATTTAGTTTCAATCAAGGTAATATACGTACATATGTATACCAACGAATTTAATCTGGAAATGTAGTCTTTTCTTAAAGGTGCGTTAAAATAAATCCGCCTCAAAATGCTCAATGTCTGGCCCAATATGTTTTGTTGGATGTATCATACCTTATGGGATGGGATGTCATAGGAAACACTGTTTCAGAAACGTTTCATAAACATTTCTGAAATGTTTCACGTCTTCCATTTGAAATGGGAAAATATATTTGTTTCTCAAGCTTTACGTGCAGAAAAATACTGCTAAATTTAAAATGTTTGCATTTCTGAACTTAGGAAAAGAAGTGGCATTCAATTCTGATGGTTTATTTGTCTGTCCGAGTATAGGGTAATATTTCTTTATAGGAATGAACTTGCAATGGTCATTTTTAGCGACATGGAGGGAGCTTAGGACAGTGCAACAATTGACTGCATGTGTGCCACGGTGTGCATGGTGTGGATAAAACATTAGTACTATTTATAAAGCCAATGCTATTGAATAGAACATTTGTAGTGCTGGCAAAGTGTGGCCTTTCATTCCTGGCCCAGACGCTGGTAGTATCCAGTCCAAAATACAAAAAAGAAAGTATCATCATTCACCACCTCCTGTGGCTACCCCTATTTACACTACACAGCACATATCAGCCATACTCTGACAGCACTACTCATAATTGTTAACAATTTCGGTAAGACATTTTGCATGTTTTCTGATTGCAATTTTTGAATCTAAATTATATATGAAATTAAACAAAAATCGTTGGAGCGGTTTTCGGTAAAATCTTATTTTTGTAAACTACGCAACATTAACGCAAAAAGGAGCGAAATTCGGGATCACCCAAAGATTTAAGGCATAAGGAACTGTTCAAAGTAGGTTTGCAAGTCAATACAGTAAAATGGTATCGAGGCATATTCAGGAGTAAGTTCATTTATTGAACCGAAGATTGCCAAAGCCCGTATGATACTACATTTTTTCGTATTTTTTGCATACCTTAATTGCAAAGGTCAGCTTACCGTGAAAAAGACAGCAAGTTTGTTTTTACGAAAAGCAAAGCTTTTTTTACAAGCCACTGTACAGTGCCATCATTTATTTTTAAATTTCGCTTGAAATCAAAAACAACAAGCAACAAATTCTAAGCTCAATGCAAAAATGTCAAAAAAAAGCAGCCAGCGGCTGAATAATGAGGTGGGAAGTCCATTTTTAAAGTATATTTTTTTACATTTTCACGTTTATGTGCTTAGTGCGTACACACTCACACCTACTGAAAATTTCAGAGGTGAATTTTTCGTACTGCTCTAATTTAATATCAATCACATTAAAAATACAAAAAAAAATGTGCACGACTGGATCGTACGTACTTGCACCTATATGCTGTTAGTTGGATGTGCACAAATTTTTAATAAAAATAAATTAAAAAAATTTGGATAAGTTTAAATGCCACATTTTGTTAAACATTAAATCTGGGCCACATTTCGATTTTTATGGAAATCCATTGATTTTTAGCCGAGAAATAGCCATATTTCTAAAACCAGTTAATAAGAAAAGTACCGTTATACGTATTTTTAGCCAAAAACGTGGTACGCCATCTTATAGCATTTGCCCAGACTAACTCGAATATGAAATTTAATCAAAATCGTTAGAGCCGTTTTCGAGAAAATCATGTTTTTGTAAAATTGGCCTTAAGTAAAGTACCGTTAATAATAGGGCTAGAACGAAAATTCCAATTTCCCCTCTGGAGAATACACAACAGACCCCAGATATGAAGTTTGAAGGAAATCGATCCACCCGTTTGGGCTGTAGTCGAGCGTACATACATACAGAGTGACGGACAGACAGACAGACAGACAGACAGAATCGGCAGACCCACTTTTTCGAGCTTCTCTATCATCGTAATGTCAGAATTCATTGTTATCTCGAGTTCGAATTTTTGCACGAATCCAATACTTGCCCTATATTATAGGTGCAAGTAAAAATGTGGTGTCATACGGCCTTAAACTATTCTAAGACCAAAAGGTAAAGAATTTTAAAAACGTTACACAAAAAAAATCCCTAACAATGGAGTGGATTTGAATCTGATATAGGAGTCCATTCGCTGATTCTTAGAGGTCTTATTTACCAGTCCAAAAATATAAAAAAACTAAAATGGTTTCTTACGATATTTTGGAGTATATCATGTTGCCACATATAAGGAACAATGTTTGGTAAAATAGTAAAATCTTACTTGAGATGTCAACGATTATAATAATTATAAAGGCCTACTTAGCCTCGGCTCGCAATTCGATTGATAATGGGTTGAATTGCTTCCTCTATTCTACAACCCATCCTCATGCATTACAGTTGACTAGAAATTCTTCAGTTTCCATGGTCGTTGCTCATACAGGTAGTACACGTCAAGTACTTGGCCAGAAAAATACGGCTTGAAATTTTGGGCCTGTACCTGTGCCGAGACTTCGTACATTTGGAACATTCAACCTTATCTAGGAAAAGAAACTGAAGACTAAGGCCACAATATCACCATGGACAACTTTTTTTCGTCATACGAAATGTCGAATGGTGCAAAAGAATTTGACTATGGTTGGTACGCTGAGAAAAAATAAAAGAAGTATACCTCCGAAACTTTTATTGGAGAAGAAACAACCATTGTTTCAATCAACATTTGCATTTACCGATACCACAACATTGGTATCGTACATCAGCAAGATAAATAAGTGTACCTACCATCGTCCAAAGGACAATGCATGCTGATTTACATAATAATAGCCAAATCGATCCAGAATATCAGACTTCCAGAGGCAAACAAAGTTCTTTCATTATCTAGGTGTCGAATTGACCAAATTGAGTACATGTTTAGCAGATCAACGTGTACCACTTTGAAATCTTGATGAAATGGGCCGTTTTTCTAAATAACTTGCCGATGTTAGTCATACTTTATTTTTGTTACGAAACTTACAGCATTTATTTTTGGATCTGTGATTGCGATCAATAAAATGGTTATTGAAGATTATGTGAAAAAAGAAAAACAGTAAAATTTGGTAATTTGTGACGACAGAACCTAACCAGTGAAAAATGCTACAATCCGCCTGGAGCGAATCGTATGATACCCAGTGGGCGGTGGAAAATGTATTCACAAAATTTTCTATTTTGGTCTATAAACTAATATTTTTACTCGAAAATTAATTTTTGAAGTAAACGCCCCTAAAAAGTAGGCGTGGTCATATGTAATGTATAGACAATTTGTAGATTAAGTGGATATCTACATATTTGCTCAAGTAAGTTTTTTCGAGTTTCATATGAAAATAGTGAAAAAAGTTAATTTTTATGAAAAGTGGGCGTGTCAGTGGGCGGATTTTAAAAATGTTTACACTTGTATTGCTTACTTTTACAAAGACCTCGTATACAAAATTTCATCAACTTAGCTCAAAATTTAAGGCCCAAAAACTGGTGACCTACGGACGAACGGACATGGCTTAATCGACTCGGCTATTGATACTGATCATTTATATATATACTTTGTTGGGTCTATCTTTAATATTTGTCTATGTTACAAACTATGTGTCAAACTCAATATAACTTTGATGATAAAAACACTTAATTTGTTTAACGAAAGTCATACTTGTTTAATATCTTCGAATTCCCATAGTCTTTCCTTATTTGAATTTTATCTGCAGCCTAAAATAATTGAAGAAGAGCTACTGCAGTTACCATGCTGCAGCGTTGCCAGATGTAATAACCAAATTTGATTAGTTTCTCTTTTAAATTCCATCCGACTTACGGTTTGTTACGCCCGCGCCACCTTGTGGCCTAAAACAATTTGTCACATTTTATCAAAATGACGAATTACTTCCTAATTTGTGTCTCGTGATGAATGCAGGTTTGCTTACGTCATTGATTACCTATACATGTCTCAAAAATGATAGACAGCCTTGATAAATGCATTAATTAAATAAAATTAGTTTAAAACTTTATCATGTCAACGTGGTAGACATATTATACATACATATATTCCACCAATTATGATAAGAATACAACGTACCTATCACAAGTACCTATTCCATCACCGTCAATTCGACCGAAAAAAACAAACAAACTTTTTGCATTTCTTATTTTTATTCAAAGGATGAATTTCATCCATAATTTCACTTTATAAATAATTAAAATTAATTTCATAAGTCTAAAGTACAAGGATAATCACAGCTTTAGGAGATTTCAATCTTCTCAACGAATGATCGAAGGTGCAGGTAATATGGTATTAAAGTGCAAACATTTTTAGACTACACAAATGCCTATAACAGCCCGACTGCTGATAAGTTCTCTGTTAAAATCATTTTATGAACATCTTTGAAGACTTTTTCAATATTTTTCGTATCAGTAGCTACAGTAAAGTGATAATAACATTCACGTGGCAAATTATCTACACTCATTCTTGATGATCGTTTAATTGGCTCCTGTGTGATATCCTAAAAAAAAAAGAGTTTTTCTTTTTTAGTAAATGATCTTTGAAACAAAGTAGAGATGGAGACTTACCACTAATTTTTGTTTTATGAAATTCTTCGTCCAGTCACATTCATAAAAATAGTTTCCCATTTTAGGTGACTTCCGAAAGTCCTCATAGTCTGGAAAATAATCAGCTATGCGTTTTCCTGCGCGGATCTTTCTCTCCATAATGTCGACTTTATTTAGAAATACGATCAAGCCGGCCGATGAGAGAAATCTATTTTGCCAAACACCACGGAATAGATTCAATGCTTCTGTCAATCGATTTTGATTGGGATCTTCTCGCAAGGTTTGATCAAAGTCACCACAGGAGATTAAGAACAGAACCGCTTGGATGCCCTCGAATACTTGTATCCATTTGTTACGCTGATCTCGCTGACCACCAACATCGAACATTCGAAATTCTTGTTCACCACCACCCAATGAGCTTGGAATCTGAAATATAAAAAATTTTGTAAATTCCTTTCATTTTTTTTGGAAATTTGAATAACCTACCTTAACTCTGAAGGTGATTTGATGAATGCCAGTGGTTATCTTGCGACTATGAAGGATGTCTTCTGTTGTTGGAATATAGTTGCAGTCTGATATTCTTTCAAAATTGTCTAGGAAGCTGTTTAAAAGGAAGAAGCTTTTAGTAAAAGAATCATGAATTCAATAAATGAGAACTTACTATTTTGTACTATCGAGCAGGGCGAATTCATTGGACCGATTGTAGCAAGCTCTTATGCCGATATCGTTCCAAAGTGTTAAAATATTATCACGATATTCCTGAAATAAATTGAAAAATAATTGTATTAGTTATTGTATCCATTCAAGTAAATAAGAAGTAAAGTGTTTGTGTACTTGTCAAGTTAAATTGAAATACATAAATTGTTTTTACAAGTCCAATTCCAAAAGAACACATGAATGGACTTTTCTCCAAAGTACAATCAAAAACTGACTCAGAAAAAAAAGTATATAACCACAAGAGACAATGTCCGAAAGCAATTAGAATTGTCAAAGCCATTAAATCTTAAAAATTTATTGATAGATAAATATTTTATAACGATTATGGGATCAAAAGTACGAGTAGACAGTTGGTCTTTATCACTAAAATAACTTAGATAAATCGAGTAGATAAACAATAATAATACAAACCTCATTCATAGATTCTGGCGCCCACTCGCCCATGGATAAAATATATTGTGCGCACTTTTTGCTCACTGTGCTGCTGAATTCCAAACCCAAAATTGTCATTTGTTTAGTTAATTGATAGATGGACTCATGGATATTTTGATAGATTTCGGGGATCTTTTCACGTCGCTCTCTGGAAATAAATAGAAATAAGTTTATAAGTCTCTTGTACGAGTACTTTAGGTATTTCGAAACAGAATCTATCTAAATTCGGTTGGCAAATATACTTCTCACAAATAGATAGATGTGTATATTTTTTTTAATTGTATTTCTACCAAATTCGGGAAATTGGTTTGTTTATTATTAATCTTAGCTCCTACTTTAGAGTAATTTTTTTATTCGTATGAACTCAGTTGGCACCAGTGCTGCCACTTTTACTACAAAGCTATTAGATCTAATAGCTTTTAAATCTTATTACCATCTACTAGCTTCCTCTTAAAATCTACTAACTTTTTACTTCATCTTAAACTTCAAATTCATTAAATATTGAATTCACAATTCAAGTGCTCGTTTACAAATAACATTTGTTTGTAAATATTTTGAGTTATTTGATACAAAATGTGTGAGTGAGTCACCCAAAGAAACTACTTGTATCTGTCCCTTTTATTTTGCTGAAACGTCAAAATCCAAAAAAAAATTTGTGGCAGCGAGACTGTCAAACGACCCGAAGTTAGCTGTCTAATTTAGTTTGCCTACGGTTATTAGTGCTTATGGCCTTGATTTAATACTTTTTGCTTGAATATACTAGCTTTTTTAAGTATCTGCTATGATAATGACTGGTTGGCACGCACGTTGGGGTTGTTCAGAAAAGATGGAAAGATGGATGATTGATTTCTACTGTTATTGGTCAACGATTAAGATTATTCTTAGGTACTGAGTATTCCTTGTTTTATATGATTTCTTTATTATAAGATTCAAAATATTGAGTGGCATTCATCATGATGCGAATATTGCTTAAGGTTTCATTTAGGTAATGTATTAATGATAGCTGGGAAGAATGCTGGAAAAAGCTTCAAATCTGAGACTTAAAATTGCAATATCTCGCTTAAATTGTTTAATACATTTCACGTAATAAGAGATATCATAACAAGATACATTTGACCCGATAATCCAGAAAGAAGTAGATACATCCATTTGCACTTGAAAAGTTATCTAATTCTTTTTGTAGCACACACGCGAAGCTATTCATCCCTTTATCTTATCATTTCCTGAAATGTTATATTTTGTTTTCCCCCCAAGTATGATTGAAACCGAAAGAATGTATCGCTAATTACAAATGTCTTGTTAGTTTTTTTTATCATTAATTGCAAGCTAACCATTGTTCAAAATGATGTGATATGACCTATCGAGACGATACTATATACATAGGTAGATTTCTAAGAAATATCTTTCTACTTACTCATCCGTGTAACCATTTATGTGTAATATTCGCATTTGTTTGATAATTGTGGTCTTCCCCGACTCAGCTGTGCCAAGGAGTAAAATTTTCACAGCACTTTCAAATTGTTTGTGATCTTTTGTAATTTGTCTATCGATTTGATTGGAGCGTATTGCCTCCGCAGGACGGGGACGTAAACAGCGTAACATTCTAGAAAAAAAAAAGAAAACATATAGACAATGATTAATAAGATTCCATTTATAGACTCAACTTACAAAGGTAAAAGAAAATTCTAGCTCATTTTATTAATGAAATTTAAAATACGATTCATAAAAATCCCCAAATTGGACTTTGATAAATGGATTTTACTACGAACCGAATAGATATCTGCTTTCCATGGAATATCTTTTGATTATACTTTCTCTTAACAAAAGAAGGTTGGTCAAAATAGAAAAAAAAAGAAACAACTTTTATACTTTGTTCAAGTGTAAACTAGATACGATTTTATTTATTATTTAAGCGCCAAGCTATCTTTGTATAGTATAAAACTAATCATGGATTACCATGTAAAGTACTATAAGATTAAGCAGTCGATGCTATAAAATTTATAACAGTAGCCACATTCCAAGAATTAAAGGAAACACAACACACAACGTGCCTCTGCATTAGAATGCACTTGATATGAAAGTACAAACGTTCTGGCATATTTAAATAAATAAACTATCCGCTGTTTTAAGTACACTTAATGGTGCAATATTAAAGGTTGTGAATATTCTGATATAGAAGTGGAAGAAAGAGGTAGTATCTGTCAAATTTTGAGCTATTATTCGCTAAGCTTTACCTTTTGAAACTTATTATTGAAAGTCAAGTATGCTATTGAGAAAAGTTCAAGACAATAGGGTGGCTAGTTAATCCCGCTTTCCACTCGAGAAAGGAAAAGTCATTACGAATCGAATGACGGCTATACTCATCTTTTCTTTGGAGAGAGATATTGAGAACCACGTGTTGAAAGATTAGGGATGGGATGACTTGAGGGCTGCATCAGATATGATTTTCAAGCTGACTTGAAACGTGCTGATTTCCTTATTATTTTCATTACAATTCTGTCAGTTTTTTCATATTCTGTTTCATATATAGGTCTGTTCTCGTACTTTCTGCACTAAAATTCACAGCTTGCCAAACTTCTAAGAGTTTCTCTCAGAGAGAGACAAATCTCCAAAAAAGAACGGGAACGGGTTGAACAAAAAAGCTGCCCACTTTTTGGAGGTCGCTTTTTATACCCTATCCTAAGGGTATATTAAGTTTGATACATAGTTTGTAACATATAGAAATATTACATATAGACCCAATAAAGTATATATATAAATGGTCAGCATCACTAGCCGAGTCGATTGAGCTATGTCCGTCCGTCCGTCCGTCTGTCCGTCTGTCCGTCCGTCCGTCCGTCTGTGTGTCACCAGTTTTTAGGCCTTAAATTTTGAGCTAGGTTGATGAAATTTTGTATACGAGGTCTTGGAAAAAGTAAGCAATACAAGTGTAAAAAATTTTAAAATCCGCCCACTGACACGCCCACTTTAAAAAAAAATCACCTTTTCTCACGAAAAAACTTACTTAAGCAAATATGTAGATATCCACTTAATCAACAAATTGTCTATACATTGTATATGGCCACGCCCACTTTTTAGGGGCGTTTACTTCAAAAATTCATTTTCGAGTAAAAATATTAGTTTATAATAGAAAATTTTGTGAATACATTTTCCACCGGTAAGGGATAGGGTATCATACGATCCGCTCCAGGCGGATTGTAGCATTTTTCACTGGTTTTGCATGGATTTACTTCTAATATTTTGACAGCCAACAACAACTCAACCATTTGACAGACCTCATATTTTTTCCCAAAGAAATTTCATGGACTCTCGCTTTACTAAACTTTGACGTACGGGAACAGAAATTCGCTATTTTTCGCCGAATTTCGTAGATTTTCGTAGTTTTAGTTAGGTCAGGAAAAGACCTTATATGTATGCATCAACTTTAAGTAACTTTAACTTTGAAAACTTTATTATTTAATATGAATGGTTTGTTGGCATATAATTCAGAGGAATGGTAATCTTGAACAGTCATTTGATGTGTAGTGTTTCGATTATGTAGAAATAATTTTAATTTGATTTCCTTGTTCAAAGGACTAAGGATTTCAGGTCACATTATTTGAATTTATTTGCTGCAAATAGATTCACTTACTTGAAATGTGAATATGAAATCTGTTTCAAATCTAAGCATATATGTAGATTCGTATCAAATTAAATTCATAAAAACAAATCCTGATGGACAATAAATCATTCTACATTATTATGTACACAAGGCTATGTATATTGTCATCTAACAGGAAATCGTCATCCATATCTTGAGATTAATTCTCGGATATATATAATCCAATCGATTTCAAAAGCCTTCCAGTCAACTATTAAATACAAATCATAAATACAAACAATACCTACTTATCGCAAAAAGAATCACTATTTCTTTACTGCAGATAATCCAATTTACGTAAACTACATTCATCCAATCGTAAGGCTTAATCAGTGCTAACAAGATATAAAAAAAAAAACTTACGACACTTGAAAGAAAGTAAGTCATAAATAAGTACGTCTGCAAATTTGTTCAAAATAAAAAAGACTGGGTCACAAAGAAAAGTAGGCGCGTCAAATTTCCCAAGCCCCAATTGTTCCGAAATTTCCATCAACTTTTATGGCTACCTATAAACTTGTATATTATTAAAACAGTCAGTCATGTCGTATACTTGAACTCTTATCAATCATGTCTGACCGCCGATCAAAGTCTTGTGATAGAGAGAAAACATTAAATGTTGCAATATACACCAAAAGAAAGCCTAAAAAGAAATGGTGCAAAATTCCAAAAGGAAATGATTAATCATAAAAATTATAACAAACTAAGTGATATTGATTGGCAAAGCAACAACAAAAAGTCAGAAAGTACGACTGATTAGAGTGAGTTTTATCTGTCATTTTTTTTGGCGCCATCGACAACAAGTATGGCATAAAATTTGTATTGTATTTCAGAGATTTGGCGAGCTCTGAACGACCTTCTTAGAGGTTTATTTAGATGTTAATTTTGTTAGTAATGAGTGCTTTATTAGGCACACTTGCTTGGCTAGTGATCATAAATGTTGGAAATTTTTTTTATCGATATGCAGGGCAATCGGCTGGCGGGTTTTGTATAAAGTTCAGGTGATTATCCGAGCCATCGATTACAGATTGTGGTAAGAGGACGAAGATAAGTCTGATAAGATTTTCTGAATAATTTTTATTTTTTTTTATTTTTTTATGCAAGGTTACTTTTTTTGTCATGCGTTTTTCCACTATGCAACAAGATAAAAAGGTGCTGTGCGGGAGTTCAGATAAAGACAAAAGATTAGGACATAGAGATCATGTTTATTGTTGTTGGCAACAATAACAAAACAAATGTTGTAAGAAGCAATTAATATATGTTTGCTAACAGCTAGGTGGGAATAGTTTAAGGGAATCACACTTACATATCAGGTATAGAGGAAAACACTTACGTGTTCATTCGCCATGACTTTTACTGCAACATTCGTCACAACACCAACAAAAAAATTCGCAATCTGCCATCAAAACAAACAAATAAGGTATTGATTTAAAAGTTGATAGAATTCTGTGATTCATGTAAAAACTGAACAAGATCGGTCGATTTGAAAAGTGCAATAAAGTTTATTGGTTGTTGTTCAGTGAAGAACACTTGAGTTGGAAAAACATCAATTTTTGACTCAGACTGAGGCGCAAAACATCAATAAACTTTACATCGTGACTGATTTTTCTTTCATTACGTCTCGGAAGGTTGTTAATGGGCGTTTTTTGTATCCCTAGTCAGTCGATGTCGTAAATACTGGAGCTTATAAGAGAATTCATCGATATATAATTTTATTGAACACTGACGACTTATTTGCTCATCATTTTTGGGACTAAATTTTGAACCTATAGATGCGTGATGCTACTTTTTTACAGGCAGCCTGGCTTGAGGACATCAAGAAAAAAAAGTATGTTCTTATTGAATAAAACTAGGCTTCTAATGCAAAGAAATAAGGTTGTGAAGGCTAGGGGTTTTCAAAAAACCAAAGACGAAATTAAAAATAAATATTATGTCCTAACTACCTATTTTCTGAACCCACATCAATTAATGTTGTGAGTTCTTGAATATCTACTTATTTTTATTAATTTCTTTTAAAGGTACAAATTCCAAAGGATGCTCGGAAAATAATTTGAAAACTTCTAGAACACGATAGAATATTTTTTCATTTCTTCAACTCAAAAGTATATTCCAGACGTTTGTGCAAAATAAAGGTCAAAAGCAAACAGTCTGATGACACAATACATTTTGAGTTTATTATAATATTTTCCGAATGGAAAGGATCCACAGTATTGTCCCAAGATCAGTGGCCTATTTCAACAAATACAAGTTACAAATACAAATTTGTACTTATAGAATTCAACTGGAAATTCATTATTGAAAATTCTTAGTCTAATGCTTTGTTACACCGTGTTTTAGTAAAACTTATACATGGTGAAATGAAATTGGGTGACTATTCTACAAAGTTTGCGGAAAAACACTGGTTAATTACAATTTGTAAGTTGGTGAAATGGGCCATGCTTTTTGAAAACCATTCTCATTGATAGTCCAACTGACTTTGATTTTCTTTAACAACGATATCAAAGTCTACTCACAGAAAAATATGAATCTCTCTCTTAATCAAATGTATGATGAAATTTCCATAAATTGAACAAAAACTTGGCCAGTCATTCAACTCCTGATTATGTTTATTGCCCTCATAAAGCTTGATTTAAGACATGATTCTTTGAAATTATTCCTAAGTCATTATAATAAGCAAACAAATAAACTGCTTGCCAATTGTCTCTTAATGAAATGAAAAGAAAATCCGTGTTTTATGTTTATTGTAAGCAATTAGACGTGCTATGAAATAATTAAGAACTCTACTATTAACGCGATACAATTGTCGGTCGTCGTTATCTTATTCGAATGCAAGAATTTTTCCACTTCTTGCAAAATGCTGACTCATTTTTATTCCCCATTTTTTTTTTTTTTTTATTATTTTTGTTTTGTTTTTGATAAATCATAACAAAACACCTGGCTCTTATATTGGAATTCAATAAATTGTATCCTTTTCAATAAAAAAAAACATATGACAATGCTACAATCCGTCTGAAGCTGATTGTATGATACCCTATCCCTTTCCTATACATAGATCTGCCTAAGGAAGTTTTTAGTTGTTTTATATATTTTTAGAAATTTATTAAAAACGTAATGTTTTTTTTTTAAAGTGGGCGTGTCAGTGGACGCATTTTGTCAACAGATAGGTTTTGTATTTTATTTGATAACACTCTAATGAAACCGATGAACATGTTTTTTTTCCAGAAACGCCCCAAAATGTAGGCGTAGTTATATACAATGTATTAAAGCTTTGCAGAGTAAGTGAATATATATTTGCTTAAGTTATATTCTATCAAGTTTCACGTAAAATTATTGAGGAAAAATTATTTTTTTCGAAAAGTGAGTGTCAGTGAGTGAATTTAAAAAAAATGTTTACACTTGTGCTACAGTCATGCAGCCCAAAATTAAAAAAAAAATCATCCTTAAGCTACGCATTTCCCAATGTGTTAACGGAGCGGCAAATTTTTAAAAACAACCTTACCGCATTTTCATTATTCCAAATTGTTGTCCTTTATTATCAGCAAATATTTGAATACGTCACTTTGTAAAATTTCAAGGACTCTGTCTTTGAAAACACTTCAACTGACACTGTTTTTCAATATGTAGATTCAACAAAGTTTACAACAGGTTTTAACTTAATTAAGTGGGAATTTCTTTGAAAAATACCGCTGCACGAGATCACAGTTTATTTTTCTTATGTATATTTCACTGATTGGCTTTTAATTAAAATTAAATATTATTCTCTTGTACTCAAAGTCAAGTAAGAAATGTTGTATCTTTATTTCTTTTCAACAGAAACGTGTGTGTTTTGAAACCGCTTTCTTGTGGTACTAAAAAGTTTCAGCAGTCGAGCGTGTGCTTAAATAACAATTATCACTTTGATATGAGGTTGCGAACGACATCTACACACAGATAAGATTAAGGTACCTTGTTTTATCGAGCTAAGAAAATCACGCTTGAAGGCATGGAAACTAACTACAAAAAAAAGCTATATACTCCAAGTAATATTCAGGAGTAATAGGCGGGGGGGGGGTGGACTTATGTTACACCGGAACAGCTAAGAAGTGTGTAAATAGAAGATGCGCACTTATATTGATAACTTTGTTTTCTATTTTTAAAATCATTACCTGTTGGAATTTGTTTGTATTAAAGAAAATTAAAATAAAACAATTAAAATGCCTTGTGCCACCTAGGCAAGTCAAGATCGCACAACGAACTGAGAGCTATCGGCCCTTGTGCCTCGTTGGTAATAAAACGACTGATCGATTGATGATTAAAAAACTGATTGGGCCCAAATGGTATATGCACAATGAGTAATTACAACATTAGAAATAAAAAAAATAAATTTAAAAAAAAAATGAAATTGGTAAACCTGAGTAGAGTTTAAATTTTGTAAATATGCTTTGACGTCTGACGATGTAGCTCAACCGGGAAAGTACAATAAAGGGTATACACACTTACATGTATGTATGTATATCATCTACATACTTAAAGAAGAAGCAACTACTTTGCGTATACATATTGTTTAGAAGCATGATATGAATTCATTAGTAGGTATTTATTTTTGAGATTTGAACCTTTTTCCTGTCTTGAATTGGCAATACGGTTTAAAAGGAGCTTGTTCTAAATCGTAAATGTACACAAACTTTCAAACGATTTTCTCAATATCTATAATTTGGTACGTGATTTACGTCATTAGAACCGTATTTATACATAGAGGGATTTGGTTAATGCTTGGGTTTAATGCTTTAGGTACTGTAGACGAAATTCTGTTCAGCATTGTTTGCTATGGCTTTGTAAATAATATTAAGTGAAGAAGACAATATATTAAATGTTTAGAGACGAGGCACAAGGCGTAGTATGTTTATTTCTAGACTCGGTATAGAAGTTCTTGAGTAGTTAAAGAATAGCTGAATGTTAGTCGTTGAATATACAGGGGTTTTGTCTAAACAGTCACCCTAATTCTTGAACACGTATACGACATTCGAATTCGACCTCAGTCGCATTTAGTTATTACAAAGTCGTATATTTTTTCGTAAAATATGATTCTGGTTGGATAAGATGCGACTATAGTCCGTTTTGAGTATCGTATTCGAGTTTAAGAATAGTGCTCAGTATATATAAAATTAAACAGCAAATGAAATAGAATTTCCTGCAAAGCTTTGGCAGGTACCTTTCTCAAAGATGTGATCTCTGTGGTGAATTATAGAGGAAATAGCCCATTAAGACAAAACAGAGCGTTTTATAATTATGATTTGGTAAATACCGTCAATGGTCTCAGGTATAGAGCGATGTTAACCGATTTCTGTGGCAAAAGCTTAACAACATCAATATATTCGAGCTATGGTTCCAATAAGACGGCGCTAGGTTCCATACAAGCGACACAACGCTCGAAGTTATTTGGGTCATCTAACTGCGAGCATTCATAAATTGGCTTGACTTGACACAACTCGATTATTTTTTCTGCTAACAAGTCAACTATTTTGGAAGAGCTCGAGGCCAACATTCGAGACACTATTGCCGGAATAACGTCGTCATCAACGATGTAGGTCCTAGGGCCTTTAGAACGCCATTGTGTGCGGTTTCTGGAAATGTGCCTCAGCTCTCCTCAACTCTTTTCCAGTTGCAGTGCTCCTTCGACTGTTCTGCGCCACATACTCCTAGTAGTAAACGCGTATGTCCGGGTATCCTGATATCCTGAGTAAACGGATGCCATTGCATCGCGTGGTTAGCTATGGACCTGTCACTCTTTTGTAAAGTGTAACCAAACCACAGCCACTTTCGTCGTCATATGGTTGTGGCTATAGGTTCATGACCAGTTCTCTGATAAAGCTGTTCGTTAGAGATACGGTTTGGCCAGAAAATCATTAAGATGTGGCGTGGGCACCTATTGACGAACGTTTGCAGCTTGCTCGTGATAGTGGCATTCACTCTCCAGGTACCACATCCATACAGCAAAACGGATTCATCTTTGCAACGGAACAGTCGTAGCTTGGTGTCTAAGCTAGTTGCATTACTTCGCCAAACTGTGGATAGCATCCTGAACGGAGATTTAGCTTCCCCTATTCGGCTGGCTATATCCAGCGCGGTATTGACTTGCCAGCAATACTTCCAAGGTCTTATAAACTCTCTACTCTCTCAACCGTTTGTCCAGCAATGCATATATGAGTTGATGAGTTCGGTCCTAGATTGATCATTTTTGTTTTTGCCGAGATCATTTTTACCCCACCGATGATAAACAGTAAGCATAAATCATCGGCGTAGTAGAGGTGCTTGAATTCAGATGTAAGAGTCCATCGAATACTTCTATTTCCTGTTTAATAAAAACAGTATTGGTGAAAGTATGCAGCCCTGCCGAACCCCACTTTGGACTTCGAATTCATCAGTCAGCCTTTCTTTGTGTGAAACGTATTCCCCTTCAATCGTATACAAGATACATGTGTCACTAGCTCTTTGTTAAACATTTTCCAGTTTGCTTTCAAAAGGTGAGAATATAAAGATATTATTTATTGAGCTTGTCAAAAAGGCATTGGCATTTTTCCTTACTTTATGCTTTATATGTGTTTATATGTGATTTAGTTACTTTCCACACATAAACTTTATTCACAACCACTTGCAATAATCTCTGATTCAAAGAAAATCGTTCAATTTCACAAATTGTGCTTATTTTTCTTCCCCATAACAAAAATAAATAAAAATAATAATTCTCATGATAAGGCTTTATTTAACTTCAAGTATGTTTTGTAGTATCATATATTATAATGTCAATTGAAATAATAACAATCTGTCCAGTTTAGCACAACAAAAAGTGTATTGTAAGTCATACATAGAGAGGAATTGTGTTCCTTGTTCAAAGTTTAAGAAGACTCCACTAGCATTTGACGTAACAATAAACAAAATAACATTAAAAATGTACAGTATCAAAAACACTTGACAGATAAACATCCGTCAATTAATCCATAATGTCTACAATCAGACCTCGGTTGTAATAACGTGTAACGTGTAATCAATCGTGTGACTTTTATTTTGTAAAAATCATCACAGTAGTGTAAGTACGGTTGACAACGCGTCTAATCATAGGATAAGAAATCTAGTTCTACGATCATGGATTCCCCTATTTGATCTGTGCCACATACATTCATATAATGTGTGTATCAGCGGATAAAGATTGTAAAGTGATCGACTTTAAACGGCCTTAACCAATTTAATCAGCAAAGACAATCAAGATGAAGAAGACTCTATAAAGAGTTCAGGGATTTACACCCCCTTTTTTGTGTTTTAAGGTTGGTAACTCTACTCCTATATAGATCATTGATGTTATTACCGTTAATTATACAGCAATGACAATAACTGCTTTATAACCGACTATTAGACCAAAATGTTTTAAATTAAATCACGTGAAAGGCATAGGTAGAAAGAAAATCCTTATCCTCACCGATAAAGCTATTTTTTTGTTTTCATTTTATTGTATTGGCATGCGAACGTCAAGGCCTAACTTCCAATAGAGGAAGGACCAACGAGTTTACACTGAGTCAGCACTGAGTTTATAAATAAATAAATCCAATTGCATTCCTATCGGAGATAAGTCGTCGTATGTGGAACATTTAAGAAATCTGTCGGTAGGGGAAATTTTATACAACCAGGTGAAGTACGTACGTATTGCATGTTGTCTTTTGTAAGCCGTCAACAAATAACACACAAATTAACGCATATTGTTTGTTTTTCCAATATCGTACGTAGTAACCACATAAATAGCTAATAGAATGAATATTTTTTCCCCTTAATTAGAGATCATTATGGAATTACTTGTCGTTAATAGGTAATTAAGAACGTTTATGCTGGATTTGAATTTTTTATCGGTACATATTTTTGGGAATCAACTTTAAGCGAACAACAAGTTCCCAAAAATGAATTCTTTTGAAGTAATCACTATGCCGGCCTTCTAGCACTACGAGTAAGTATGTGAATGATGTCAATATTTTTGTGTGTTTACTATCCTGCTTTAGACTAGGTAGAATACTATCAAAAGATACTTGTGTACGATACAATGTGACTAAATCTAAGCAGAATTTAATTAGCCACTAGACTTTGTGCAAGTATTTCAATCAAACCGAGGAACACATTCGATAGACTACTTGACGATGATAAAAATGCTTTGGTACAAATTTGCCAAATTCCTCAGTAGTGTGTTTGACAAAAAGAAACTATTGATATTTCAAGTAATGAGTTCGTATTGTTAAGGTATCTTCTTTTCAATGAAGGTGTCTCTTTTATTTAAAACACTTCGACAAGGCCTTTGAAATGTTTACCATTTTGAATAGCAAATTGTTATTATGTTGAAGATTTTGTTGGTTAGTAGTCTAAATGAAACTTTTGTCAATAAAAACTTATAGAAACACTCCAATCCGTCTGGAAGGGATCGTATGATACTCTATATTCTTCGTATTAAAGCAACTTCTCGAGCCAATATATTGTAGTTGCTTAAGAACGATTGTTTTTTAAAGGTTTAATAAACCTATCCAAAGAGAAAACATTCGGGACATTCGGGCATATTTTGCTAGTTTTTCAGTTTTGATCTTTTATCTTGAGAATTCAGGACATGGGCGTTTGGGAAAAGGGGAAGAGGAACAGAGGAGGTACCCGTGCACATTGCCTTTGAAAGTTTAAAGGTTGTAATGACGAGGAAACACTGAGTAAAGCCTACCATAAAATCAGTTTGGTGTCAACTGACAGGCAAGCAGCCCCCAACCAAATTTACCATTTTGCCAACAGTCGCCGTTTTGGAAGTAGTTTTTTTAAACGTCCGAAACAGATGAAGAGGGGACATGAGGTTGGTACGAGTTTACCATCTTATGATAGCTACTGTCCAATTACGTACTGCTGCCGTTGAAAGATTCAACAACATGAGAATACCTAGGTTCAACGTAGACCGACTGAGATTTCTCACAGTGCGCCAAGAACTAGAGTAGTAACAATCAACAAATCACGGCCCCCCACCACCCAAGACCATTGGTATACTGTGTATAAAAACTGTTTTTACACCAGGTGCTGAAAGGATTGTCGGTCGATCGCAGAGCTGACAGAAGGATCAACGAACGAGGATCGAGTTGGAGTCCCTATATCGCATGAAGATGAGAGAAGTGCAGCGTGGCGTAAAATGTGACAAGCGAATTTACATCAATGCGCGGGCTATGGAAGCAGCAGCTGAATCACTCTACTCAAGCTCTACTCAACACCCATTGACGGTTCGTTGCTAATACCGGATGAGGATCAACTGAAGAGATGAAACGAACATTTTGCTTCGGTTCTCACGCTTGCGTGGCAGACAACAATGCTCTTTACCTGGTCTACATCAGTAAGAGAACAATCCGACTTTGACCAAACAGAAGAGTAATGGCCACTTGACAGCCGTTGTGAGAAAATACCAACCACCTTGGTGTCGTAGTTAACAGGAAAACCACGAAGGTTTTCGGTAGAGATGTAGACATCTAAAGTCTAGTTCTTAGTTGGTACAGGGTCAGATGTGCTTTTCTATCCACGATTCCACGTCATCAATGCCAGATGTCTAACTATACGTTATTTTCTGCCACTGGAACTCCTATTCCAACCTCAATTGGGACTTTGTCGCAAGTTTACCTAACGTTTCGTGGTGGCTAATGTCAGCAAGCCTGATTTTTTTTGCATTCTACCAAATACTCGTCGACGTAGCGCATAGTAGGCTTATGAACGGTTTTACTTGAAACTAGGCTCGAGAAACAAACACTTATTTTAACGGTATAGAGCTGGTAAAATCTGTTTCCCATCAATCTGGATATACATATTTGGTTGCTAAAGTATTTCGCCATCTTAATTATAACGGACGGTGCCTCGAAGGAGATTCTTCATTCAGCAGCCTTCAATCAGATTCTAGTGCCAAAAAGCAATTTTTTAAAAAAACCGGAATGGAACTCGGCTTCTCTTCTATCGAAACCGAGCCAAGAGAAGAAAGAGTCAAAGCATTAAGTGTTAAGGAGCCACCCAGCCGCCAACATGGTTTGGTACCAGCTAATAGTGCTGAGTTCGGCCTCGTGCTAGCACTTTGATGTATGACTCACGTCGGACTACTCACTCTTTTGTCGAAATTTGTCACGAACTTTTTGTACAAACGTGCCGTAATTTCGTTGATGCAGCGTTTAATTTCCTCTTGTTATGCACGAGAAGCATATGTGAGCTTGTTGACATAGACCTCTGACTTAAAATAACCCTATAAGAAGAAGCTTTATGGTATTAATTCACACTATCTAGGAGGCCAATTCTGATCACCGAAACGAGAGAGCATACGACCAGGAACTGTCTCATGCAGTAATTGATTTATTGTCTGTATGGCATGTGGTACCGTCTTGTTGAAACCACATATTGGCCACGTCAATAGAAATTAACTCTCAATTGTCAAATTGTTCTCTATTCAGAGTTGCCAACAATTTAATTTACAATTTATTTCAAATCTTGTCTTAATTTTGGAACCTCTTGACTTTTGTTCTAAAAGCAGAAGGGGTATGTGCTATTGTATTTGTTTATAGCAAAACAAGAAGTAACCAGATTTTTAAAAAGCCTTATCTGAATTAAAATAATCTTCATCCGCTTAATATATATATTAAGTTTTTTATAAATTTACTTTTACGACTTCTTGAATTAGAAAAAAATCGTAAATTACTTTATTTTTGTTTGCATATAACCCACGTAAATATACATATGCAGGTATATCGAACGATATCCATTTATTGGCCAATAAAATATCCTGCAGTCAAAACAATAATACAAAATTAGTAATTGATTTACAATTCTTAATTTTAAATCATTTTTGGCGCCGCAGCATTACTGATTACCTATCAGTATGTAGTAGTTGCTTGTTCTCACAAGTGTTAAGACCATACTACCGAAAAATCTATAGATTTCCATATAAACAGTCTATCTATAGATATTTTCACCTTTTTTTTAATTCTTTATCACATCCTTATCGATTATTAATTCAGAACATTAGATGCAGAAAGATAATAATGCTGTTTGTTCAATGAACATGAACAGATTCGTATCTATATGTACATATATTCGGTGAAAAATTTTGCGGTATGAACCTTATTTTAAAATTCAATTAACTTGTGCACTGCACAAGAACATCAATTAATTCATTAAATTTCCAATTGATAATAGCCCCAACTACAAGTAAATTAGTAATCAATTCGATGATAAAAAAAAAAATATTGTAAAAGATAGCATCTAAAAATGATGACGCTATGGAATTTCCGTTGAGATTTCTTTGCCACTTTATCTGAGGATGGAAAAACACGTATCCTAAAAATGTCAATGCTGTAGTGCATCGCATTTTCCACCGGAAATGGTGACGAGAACAACTTAAGGCAGATAAATACATATGTATATTATATATATAAAATGTTCAAAACAAAAGTTAAACAAATAATCGATCATATTATCTGACAAGCCGAGGTTGGCAAACCATAAAAAGTTATGGCCATTTTGCAGTGTATGAGTAATTGGCGAGGAAATTGATTGATATGGCAGACTTAGATAAATTAATAAATAAATTGGCTTACATGGCCTGATCAATCAAGTTTCTAAACATTGCCACACGCAGACAGGTTTATTCAGTAATAAAAGGGTATTTCCCGAAATAATGGTCAATTGATATTGTTGAAGGATAAGCGTGCTACACATAAAGACACACGAAGTAACGATAGAAAATTAAATACATAAATCTGAGATACTCATAAAGTATTGTAAAATGTTCATATTTAAGGATATTTAATGCAAGCTCCTTTGAAATATGATGGCGCGTTTATTAGTATGTAATTGGTTGGTAACTATGCTCAAAAGTAGAGTAATTCAGAAGAACCTCACAGGGCGGGGTCAGATCTCCCCTTCTTTGGCTTGTGGTAATAAAGAAATATTATGTAGATTTGATAGAGATGGTCAAAATTGTCGCATATGCGAATGACGTGATGATCCTCTCATCAGGGATGTTTCCTTCAGTTATTAGTGAGATTATAGAAGGTAACTTAGATAAAACCACCAAATGGGCCATTGGGTGTGCACTCAGCATCAACTTAAGCAAAACGGAACTGGTACTCTTTACCACTTAAACCAAAATTCTGACCTTCACGCCTCCACGGCTTAACAATCTTATCTTCCAGCGCAATGCGCCTAGCTGTGATATTTGACTCAAAACTAATCTGGAAGCCTAACACTGAGATATGGGTTAAGAAGGGCTGTGTGACTTTCTATGCCTACGGCAAAACATTCGTCAAAAAGTGGGGACTTCGTCCGAAGATGGTCATGTACACCGCTGTGGTGCGTCTTATACTTCCCAATTGTTTGCTATGAAGGTCCATTTCCTCTCAGCTTCCGGATTCGTGCAGCGTATTTTAGGCTGTGCTCTACTCACCCCCAAATAGTACAGCCATCCTTATTGACAGCCTGGCGGCTATCAAGGCTATTATATGTTTCACCACGTCCACGAAGCTGTAAGAAGGAATTCTCCGCGGGCTCAGAAGTTCAGTATTTGTCTTCTTTGGGTGCCGTGCCGTGCCGGGTCATAGCATCATCGAGGGCAATAAACGAGCGAACGAGCTAGCGAGGAGGGTTTCTGCGCTTGATGGTTCCCTTGCGGATGCAATATTTCACCAATATTCTTTTATTAGTGATGTGCTTTAAGCTGCTCTGTCGACGGGAAACTAGAGAATTCTATGGAATTTTACATTCTAGTTCGACAACTTTGATTACGCTTAAGATATATACTTACTTTCTCACAGGATCTTTACCAAACTACGAGGAATATCAAGAGAAAAGCGGGTCGTCGTCAGGCTGAAAATTAACAAAAATTAAGCTTGCTAGTCTGGGATTCCACTCAACAGGGGTTCGCACCAAAGGGGTGCTTTCACGTGCTATTTTAATTTATCAGTTCAGTTGGTCTTGTGTTGAACCAACCTATACTCTTGATAAAACAAATCATGTCCCCGCGGGACTTGCACCAATTTATCCAGTTCTCCCAAAAATCTGATTCCCATGTAGCGGAAGCGACGGGTTTCGCGGTTGGGGCAGTCACATAGCAGGTGTTTGGCTATTTCAGTTTCTTCTGTATCATTACAGCTCCGACAATAGTCTGGTGAGCTGGTTATAGTCTGGCGGCCATTGCACCTATTGGGCAGTGCCCAGTTAGTACACCTAGATCAATTATTATTTCCAGTGTTTTCAAAAGAAAAAAAGAAGAAAGGCTAATTGGTCTAAAATCCTTTCCGGCAGAGTGTGTCGGTCTTCCAACTTTGGGAATGAAAAAAAAAAAACAAAGTCAAGGTTAAATATTCAATATACTGTACGACATGTTCAAAAGGAAATAAGTTTTGAACAGAAAGTTCATAAACTGCAGAGAGCAGTCATATGGATCCCAGTTTGCCGATTTGATCACTAACTATATTTTGCGGGGTTTGTTTACAAATTCATTTAATAAATTCCAGCCGTACTTCTTGGAATTCTCTCGAAACAAAAAATGTCTATCTGAATCATTCGAATAGGAAGTGATATAGAATAAGTCATGGGATTGGTCTGAATTCATTGCATTCCAATGCCCACCACTTTTTATTTCCTATTGTAAACAAACAACCTGTACCTGATTTTGGGTGGTAATCTATTCCGATTAAAGAATGTTTCCATAAAATTATTACTATCAACGCAATCAAAGCACGCCACTAATGATCAAGATTGCCAAGCCTGTGGTCATGGATCATAATTTTATCGTTAGAAAATATTATTCACTAGCTCAGTTAATTATTTGAAAATTCAAATTGAAAAACAAAGAAAAAGCGAGCTGAAATTACATACATATTTGACACTCGATCAGCGTTCACTTTTAGCCGGTATGAACTGTATTACCAATCACAACTTTTACTGTCAAAAGTCAGCTGTTGAGTATTGGAGCTATTCACCCCTAATCAATAGGTCTGTTCCTGAACTTTCTGCACTAAAATTCCCAATAGGAAAATTAACGAATTTTTACGAAAAGCTGTTCGCGTACGCAGAATTTTCGTAGTTTTTCACAGAAGAGAGAGCTCACGAGAGAGTAAGAAATTTCCCCATGCTACGAATTTTAGTGCAAGAAATTTCTGTGGATTTCAATGATACTTTAAATATCTGTGGAATTTCAATGATACTTTACCTCGATCTGGTTTCCGCCCAAAGCTGGAATACAACGCCCACATCTGTTCAGGTGCACTGAACACCAAATGCTCCAATGAAATAGCCAAAAATGCAGCAAAATGTCTAGGATCGCCCATAACTGGAGTACAACGCCCACATCTGGTTAGGTGCACCCAAGACTTTGCACTTACTAGATAAGATCCAGAAGCGTGCGTTAAAACTTATAGGTGGTAGTGATATTGTGAGCTCCATAGTTTCACTTGAACATCGAAGGAATGTCTCATGTCTCTTACTATTTAATCGCTTTTTCCATAAAAAATGCTCCAGTGAAATAGGCAACTGCATTCCCCCCCTTCAAATGTCACCCGCAATACGCGTCACGCTTTGAATGCACATCACCTCAAGCCCAACTTCGGACGTACTGTCAAGTACAGAGATTCATTCATTAGCCGAACAACGCGTATGTGGAACGAACTACCAGGCTCTGTGTTTCCTCACCGTTATGGCCTTCAAGCATTTAAAGCCAACGTGCACAGGTACCTCCTCTGTTCCTCTTCTCCCTTTTCCTAAACGCCCGCGCGCTGAATCATCAGTATAAGGGTATTTCTATCCCCTTTGGTGCGCGCAAATTATAAAAAAAAAAAAAAAAAAAAAATGCATTTCACCTCTTCAAAATTTCAGCCGCGTTACGCTTTGAATGCGCATCAGTTCACCTTCAAAACCAACTTCGGCTGAACGACATGTATGAATGTGGAATAATCTTCCAGACTGTGTTTTTCCTCGTGTTTACAAGGTTCAAACAATCAAACCCAACGTTCACCGGTACCTCCTCTGTTCCTCTTTCCCCTTCTTGCCCTTTTCTTTCGAAGTCGATAAACAAGAAGCAGATATACCACAGGCATAAACCAGCGCGAAAGCCTAGCTCTTCTACATCGTGCGTTCAAGCTTAATGGTTCCTAAATTGTCGCGGCTCGGAGAATGGATAATTTACAGTTTTTAAAGCTTGAACTCTGCACTAGGTATTAAGAATTCCTACGACACTTTAAAGATGTTAGACAGTCACACTGTCTCATATTCATGTTATTGTTTCTAGCCCTAAAGCACATTAGTCGATGTATTGCCTTTTTTTGACAGAACGCCGCTTCGTCAGGCAATTTATACTGGGCATATTGCTGCGTTCGAACTTCGATTGATACTTACTCATGCATGACTTTGCCGATAGAACTGTGCTGTGGCTTTTCTACCTTTTACCTACGTAACCAAGTGCCACTGTTGTAAGAACCTTGCAGTTATCGTACACCCTTTCATTTGACACTCTTTACTATTGACTGTCTATGTTTGGCAAGGTCCCTGAACCGCTCGAAGTGTATAAGACAAAAAAGACTTCGTTGGATGAATACTAACCTAGCGTCGTGAGTAGTTATTAAATCCTTAAATGTTTGATTATACGTCGATCTTAAATGCATATACCAAATTTGAGCTGCACAACTTTCCAACTTCATCCTTATCCTCAGATTAGCTACCGCGATGTAAAGCTATGCAAATAACTACTCTATACTTCACATAAACAAGAAAACAATAACAATGTTTACCTAAAATATCGATTAACTTTATTTTGAAACAAAAATGCAATCGTTTATTTCATCATATCTATGGGACACTACATGCGACTTTGAGATAAGGGTTCCCTCCAGCCGCAGATACAAATTAAAGTATTTTAGAAAAATATATGGAATACATACAAAAACTTCACTTAAGTATCGACCACTTGAGCTGTTCTCTCGCCGATTGCAGAACCTAAAAAAGTGCAAGTAAACGGATGATAAACTGTTTATTCCACTACAAAATGTATATACAAAAGAAACGCTAAAAACAAGGCGAACATGTGAGCAAGTGCGAATGTAAATTATTGGATTAGTACACAAAAATCAGTCATGAGCCCAAAAACAAAAAAGACGGGTAAATAAATAGAGAAAATGAAGGATTGCCTCTACCAAAACAGCTCATTTAAAACGTTGGTTACCTGGGCCACAGTCTGCTCTCCTATTGGAATGTCATCGTTCCTCAGGTCGACCCTCTTAACCACCGACGAAGGATCTGCATCTAGAATGATACTAAAAATAGATTGTTAGATACTTGGAGAAAGCTAGTAGGCTTTCCACATCTTACCCTCCATCACAGATCTCATCAAAGGCCAGCATGATAATCTCCAGATTATCTAGGACGAGCCGTTTCTCGACGTTCTTCTTCAGAATCAGACTGATCGAGTCGTACAAACAGTTGAGCACCGACAAGAGAATCAATTCATTCTCATAGGTGCTGCCCATCACATAGAAAAACAGGTCCACGTTGCTTTTGTAAACACAGGTCAGGCCGTCGAGCATTATAATCTCAGTGTTGGAACGATGTGTCTTGTTGAAAAGGTTCTTCTCGAAAGTCTTCTGCTCTTTCACCGTGGGCAAGATGTTTTTGTCGTAATACTTAGCGAGTATGCGATTCCCGTCATTGTCCATTATGCACATTCCCTTGACGATGTTTAGGGTGGGTTCCTGCGAAAACAATTTCATTAAAATTTTATGTTTTATTAAAGAAAATTTACAATTTACGAGCATAAATCCGTCCATTGCGGCTGAATTTTGTTTGACGTTGACGTGTAAATTGAGTTTTGGCAAAAGTGACATTTCAATTTTGCCCGGTGCATTCACGGTAGTGCTGTGTCAGTGTAGTACTTTTATTTTCAAAACGTAGTAGATTTACGGTCACAAAAATGTTGGGCTATAAACATGGAAATTCATATTCTGCTCAGTTGTGTATCTTTTGGCGAAACGTCCGAGTTTTTTTTTTTTAATATATAAAGAGCTAAAAAAGTTTATTTGTATAGTTGACGATTATAATTCTCTGACTTCGTGGAACTGGGAGAATAACCTTGTATTTTGATCTGATCGAGATGAAATCCTTATAATGTAACAACTCGGATTCTGTTTTTGTAATGTAGGCAAATTCACAAATAATTTTTTGCGAACTATATGCGAAATGTGAATATATGACAAATGTTGTAATGGCAGTTAAATTTACAATTCACCCATAGGCAGCGGTCAGCGTTTCATTACCACGGTAACGAGTGGTATATAAACGCTGATTTGATTGAAACAGGATTAACTAGATCTGAAGTAAAAGTAAAAATTTAGAGTAGAAATATTTGGAAGCATGAAAATAAAATGCAGTATTAAACTGAATCCTTTTTCGATTCGATTCTAATGCGATTCATCAATTCGGTTACAGCAAATACGTAGACTGAAACTCAACCCTTCTTAAATTCGATCGTATAAACGTAGTACATGAGCATGAGACTCTGAATGAGCCCATTCAGCTACATATTATCCACCGTGATTCTTAATTCAAAACAAGGAAGATACGTCATAATATTAACTGACGGTTATTTTTAAATAATAAAAACAAAAAAAACATTTTATTTTTCTACAGATTTGTTTTTTCACATTTTTTCCAAACATTTTTAGAAATGGATAGCAATAGTGATTATAAAGAGGGATACACCGATAATGAAGTCCAACTGAGAGATGCAGCCGCATCAACGAATTCAGTATTTTTTGAAAGAAAAAAACCCGAATTTCGAAAAGTTCTTCGCAAAAAGTTAATCGTGAGATATTCACCTGAAACTTGAATACATTTCGTCACAAGTTTATGCATTTCAGGCTGTGAAACAAGAAAAACAAACTTTAGAGGACATAATCACCGCAAAAAACAATGAAATCGATGAGTTGAAAAAATCCATACATTCTCTAAACCAAGTCATCAATTCTATTCCCATCAATGAATTGAAAAGCAATTCTAGCATTGCAAGTGAAAAAATACTTGATCTTGGTAAGAAAAATAATGCACTGCGTTCTGAGCTGGAATCGGTGAGAAGCAAGAATTACAGGTTGGAAGCCAAAATCCACAGGGTAGAAGCAGAGTTGAAAAAAGCTACTGAAAAGAAGATGGATGTGATACCTGTGAAATCGGTTTGAAATTGCTTTTCTGAAGGCAGATAGATATATAGAAATTTGTTTTCAGGTCGATAACAACATTGAAGAGCTTCAAACGAAGCTTAATCAAACCAAACAAAAGCTCTTCGAAAGTCTTAACATGAACGTTGAACTGAAAAATCAACTGAAGCTAGCTCAGAAGTGTATCCAACAGGAGATAGGAGAGAATGTGAATTTAAACATTCTAGCGTCATCCCCTCCCACATGGCGTGGTCGAGCACAACAGATAATGACGTTGCAATTGAAAATCAATGAACTCAAAGATCAGTTAGACTGTGTCAGAACAGAGTCCGCTTGGTCTGAGGATTGTCCCGACGAGCCACCTGTTCGCAGGGAACAGATTTATCATCGCGCTGAGGTTGATACCTTGCAAAAAGATATTGCAACCTTGACAACGCACATAGAGGAGCAGAATCAAAAAATTGCAGCCCTAAAAGCTCGTAATAAAAATCTAAGTGCCGATTTTGCTAAGCTCAAAGAGAAATGTGTATCGTTGGAAACTATTGTGGCTTCTAATGATAGCACTATTCAAAACTTGCAAGATAAACTCAAGGTTCAGAAGTTCCACTATGAAAGCAAATTTTGTGATATTCAAAAGCAAGTGGGCGATACACAGAAGCATCGGGACGATTTCGAATTTCATAAGGAAGAGATGAGAATTAAGATAGAAAATCTCCAAACGGAGATGAAAAATCGAGAAGACCATATAGCAGATTTGAATGATTTGATTAAAAAGCTTGAAAGGGACTTGAAATCAGTCTGTGGAGACTTCCTTTTCGAGTGCAGAGATTTTAGAAAGGTTAGTAATTTCTAAGCTTCAGTGATTTGATTTAACATTGTTGCAACTGTAATGTAGGAAGAGTTTGTGGCTATGTTGGAATCTCTTGAATCTGAAAAGAATAATTTGCTGACACTCAATAAAACAATAAATGAACGACTCGATGCAGAGAGAACAAAGGTGCTGAACCTTACCGATATGATGGCGAAACAGAAGATCAAAATCTGTCGACTGGAGGGAAAATTACGTAAGATATAAGATTTCTTAAAGCAAATTACGACTAATAGATACAACTATAGATATAGATATATAGTTTGCTTGTATCTTCTTTGATTTTCAAGTAATTTCCTTTGAAATCTTTTCTCTGTTTCTAAAATCGTATAAGCATGCTGTATTTAAAAATAAATTTAGTTGCCCATACCACAATGCCCAAGGGAAACAAATTAGTGGACGCTAATGATGAGTACTGATCAGCCCTTTGGCCGCATGATAGAAGCAAAAAGTATCAAAAACACACCTTTAAATCTTGTGTTGAGTTCTTTAATCTTTCAATAATAGTAATTCTAATATTCCATTGCTTAAATTCTATTCAATATTTCTTTTGAATTATCTATTCAAAACATTGAACAGAACGTAACGTAGTTAAGGAGCTCACCTAAATAAAAGGAATAAAAAGATAAATTCCACAAACGACAGCTTAGTGTAGATCCAACGAAGGATAACCCTAGAAAACCGTTGCTACTTTGATTTCGGAAAACAACTGGGTTAAAAACTTCTAACTCGAAGGACCAAACTAATACTTTTTCTTACCAGTTCTGATTTATGACGGCTAATGCTGTTAAGTAAGAAAGCTGACCAAATGTTTGTCACCTTCGATCTAAAAATACTTCCTCGGATATTAGGGCCCCTTATGCGAAGAGGGGAGACGAATGGAGAAGAAGAAACAACTGCGAGTTCCATGAGCTGTAGCAGGACGTGGATGTAGTTGAAAAAGCCAAGGTAGGCGACTGTATTGGCCGGCCACATCGAGCGAATGGCTTGTGCCTGCTCCAGCCAAGAGAATCTTCGAGTCACAGCGCCATGTTCGAAATGGCGAGGAAGACAGTTAGTCTTCTTAATCTTTGCAACTGGAAGCAGTGTTCCCGGGACCCCAGAGGGCGGAAGGCAATCGTGTATCAGGTAGAGACTCTGCAAAGGTTGAGACTCGGTAGCCCTTTAGTTAAGTTTTCGGTCACTTTTGCTCACTTTGAAAAAGTGAAGTTTGTTGGATCACGCTGACTTTTTAGAAATAAGTAAATTGTTGTTAAGTAGAGTAGTTCCTTCAATTTCTGGAGAACAACTTTTGATTTTAATTTCGTAATGCTTGAATTCTCTACTGTATATTTTAGTGAATCCCGATGGCCGCGAATTATAAATGACTGCCAAATTTTCGAGCGTTTTAAAAGCAAACTCTCCTTTTTTTTTTTAGGTGACATAGAAAAGGATCAAGATAACCAAACAGAAAGGAGAAGACGTTCACAACGAATTTCTGAATACGCTAATAGCATCAGCAACAATCACAGCTCGGTTACATCATTTGTTTTCGAAAACAGTTCCGCAATTGACGTACGAACAAATTCGAATGAAGAAGATTCCAAAAATTACGAAATCACAGAACTTAAAAACAAGTAAACTTCTACACACCCAATTCTTCCTTTAACCTACGAGATATTTCTTTATTTAGATTGGAAGTTGCTAGAGAAAAAATCACAATACTCGAGGATAAGCTCAGCTACATCAACGAAGAAAAGCAAAGCGATGCAAGAACCTTTGAAAACATATTGAAAAAGTCCAAATCTGTCCTTTTGGAAACAATTCTTCATATCAAAGAAGAAAATTCTGCATTAGAGACGAATTAAAAAAAAAAACAAAAACAAAACAATCAAAATTTGTAGCATTTTTCAAAATGATAACTTTTTATTTTAGTACTACTAAAAAATATCTTATACAAGGGATTTTCTTATATTTTTTTTTTGTTTTGCTGTTAAATAAAATATTATCTGATGACTATATTACATTTTTCTTTTTATTATTTCCTTTATATACTATAATAGATTAATGTATAGTAGTAGGTTGTGTGTTTTTTTTATGTATACGTATATTTATAGCTAAAAAAACAAACAAAGAAATTCATTTTACATTTTTTTAATTGATTTAATATTTTGATTTTAGGTTTTCATTACTTATATTGCAACTGAAAGGCACTTAATTTTATTTAATATATATTTCTTTGTAAAATACAAAAAGTGTAAAGTTGAGGAAAAATATTTAATTTGTCGACTTTACTTGGGGTACGAAAATAAAACAAACAAACAAAAACATAATTCAACTTGTGATGCATACATTTTTGAGAACATAACTTTTATATTGTGTTTTATAGTTTTTTTTTTTCATAATATATAGGCAATTATTGGCAGTTAAATATTAAAATATCTGTGTTATTCCAATTCTATTTTAATTTGACATAATGATGTGAGGACGACACAAAGTTAATATAATTCCGGTTGTGGGTTTCTTTATTAAAACTTTAAATGCATTATGAAACTCAATATAAGGTCATCATTAGAACTCTCTCCAGTATTTTAAGGAAATTTCTACCGATTCTCGACATATAAAGGGCCAACCATAATTGAATTAAACCTCTGGCCCGTATATACTCATTTGTATACTGCACCCAACTACTTTATTTGGTTGGCATTTTGGTAGACACGAATTTTGTTAATTCATGTTGTTGTGCAGTCCTTAAGTAGAAAACAAACGGGCCTACTAACAAATTCTTGGAAAGCAGTCAGCTGACTGTTGTCTTGTGTGCGCACTTACCGGCAACCCGACTGTTAAATTGGCCCAGTGTGCGCGCTATCAGCCCAACGCAACCAAACTATCGACCGATAGAGTCTGCAGTGTGCGACTACTCTTACTATCCGAACGCAACACTTGTGCTTATCAAATGGTGTGGCGACATTTAAAAATATTAGGTCCGTTCGCGTACTTTCTGCACTTAAATTCGTTGATTATCAAATTTCAAAGAGTGGGGGTAAACAACAAGAAAAGAAAATGCTGATAATACACTGATTTGACAGATTTGACAGTTTTCACAAATACACCAGCCCCACGAAATTCTTTGCACTAAAATTTATAGATTGGGAAATTTTTTACTCTCTCGTGAGCGCTTTCTTCTGCGAGAAACTACGAAAATTCTCCGTACGCGAACAGTTTTTCGTAAAAATTCGTAAATTTTCGTTAAAATTCGCACCGTAGTATTTTCTTAAAAAAATTAACCTTACATTTTTTTATATTTCCAGATGCTTTAATATTCCCTCTAAATACATATGTATGTGACCCACACATACTTCACATCGTATAAACTATACAATATTCTCTTTAATTACAGTTTTAAAAATAAATAAAAAGAAAATAAAATAAAATACACAATAAATATTAATTTAAAAAAACGAGTTTTGAAAGTGAACATTTTGTTTAAATTATATTTTGTTTTATTTTTAAATTGTACGACGAAAAAATTGTAAAACTGAGACACGAGAGGACGTTAGTAAGCTGCTTTAGTTTAATATACTCAGTAAAATATTGTAGAAGTATTTTTTCTTTTAATTTAATTTTACTTCAAATGTTTAACAATTGAAAATTAATGTTTATGCTATGTTCCTATTCATATCATTCTACGTTTAATTCACTTAAATTGTTTTATATATACTCTGATTGTATTGGCTATATAATTGCTTTTATAGTTTCATTTAAATGCATGATTTTAGTTGATTTTTTTCCATGGAAATTGCTTGCTTTTGTGATTACATTATTTGTAGTTTATTTAATAAATTTGTTTTCATAAATTAATTTGTGAAACAAGTTTTTTTTTTTTTTTGATTTTGTATATAAAAATATACAAAGGCATATAAAAGAAAATATGTATAATTATTAAATAACTGCTTGTTCTACATAATTTGCTGGAAGCATTCCAGTTTTACCAGTTCGTTCCACTTTGCCTGTCATCCAGCCAGAGTCGATGCAATCGACTTCGAATATAACATCGCCCTCGCGAAAACTAACTTCATCGGTATCTTGTGCCTCATAATCATAGAGAGCTCGATAAACTCGCTGAAAAGAAGAGCAAAATATTTTGGTTTTTACTTTTTTTAATAAATACATAGGTATGTATGTATATTTAAATCTAAACAAGGTATTAGCACTCACTGTTATACGAGTAGATATCTAAACGTGTAAGCGACTTAGAAGCCAATAAAGTTGCTAATTTAAACCTTGATTGGTCGCCTGATTTAACCTAAAAATATATGCCTTTTCTTCTGATTCGTCTTAGAACTTCTTCGTTTCTAACTCTGTCAACCCACGAGAACCGTTAAATTACACTTTACATTTCGAAAATTCTGTCCCACAAAAACCTATATGTTGACTCTTTGGCAACTAGGAGAGTTGTGCCGAGCTGAGGAGCATTTTCCGAGAACGGACAGGATGGCGTGTAGGCATTTTAGAGGTCCTAGGTATCCACAAGGGGATACAGGAAATGGAAGGCTTTTCTAAGCTGGAGAACTACATAAATGGCGCCCAATATGAAGCTAAAATACAAAATACAAAGGGCAATGCGTAAAATATCTGATTTTACATAGAGGTACGGTGAGGGAAGCCAAGTTAGGTCGGTTCTGTGCTGCAAACTTCTTAATCAATCGGAGAACGTACGTCAATTTTTGAGTCAGCTTGATCTGTACGGATGTAAACCAAGATCCTTACGCAAAATACGTCATAATGTAGTCTGAGCGATGTCCAATTCTTGAGAACGCCGTGGAATTGACTGATTTGGATCGTTTTCTACGGTCGTCTGAACGGCAGCGATATTTTCGACACTTCGACCAAGCCGTTGTCTCCCTGAAACGGCAACATCACACAACGAATATGTAGACTCAAATTTATGCACTAAACTTGTTATTGTCTGTCTACTAGAGCGAGAATTACGACCGAAAATTGGAGTTAATTTCGGTAGAAATTTTTTATAATTTGTAGACCTTGTTCGTTTGTGTACTTTACCATGATGAAAATGTTGAGTTTACTGAACAAATTGTCAGTGACAGTTTGATGATTAGTGGAAGAGTACGTTCACAAATTAAATTCAAAGTTGTCAAGTCCTTTTTGGAAAACCCTTTATAAGCTTCAATGGTGGGTTGCAAAATTGAAGCGCTTCGAGATAAATTAAATTGAACCTTGGTGACTTGTAATCCAATGTGTTGCTAATTTCAGCCAAAAGCGAGAGTTTGATAAACATCTCAGAGTATTACTACCAAGAGAAGCTTCACGAAATCATCCCTTCTATTAGTGCAAAAACTTATACCGCACACAAGACACATAGTTATGATAAGCTAGACCTTGATCTTCTATCTTTAAATAGAAATCTTACACGCTAACTGAAAAGGTATCTTAACGATCGCCATTCTACTCACCATGTTCTGTTTGTTTTGCGCTTGTTGTTGTTGATGATGATGCTGATGTTGGTGTATCTGCTGTTGTTGTTGTTGCTGTTGTTGTTGCTGTTGCTGCTGTTGCTGCTGCTGCTGTTGTTGTTGATGCTGCCTAACTTGATTTTGATGATGTTGCTGCTGTTGTTGAAGCAATTGTAATTGTTGTTGATAATATTGTTGTTGCTGCTGTTGCTGTTGAGCGGCCTGAGACTCTGTCAATGAACCATATATTCCATTGGCCGGATCAATATCGGCGATTGAACCAACTCGTTTAGGATATGCGTTGCTTACTAACAAAGATAAATTTAATAAGCTAACTGATCGGGTAAGATTCGATTAAATACAATCATTCATACACGCATACACACATTCGTTTGCTATTCATGAATAAATGCATTTGCTCTAATGGAACATTTAAAAGCCAAGTAAACAAAGGACACAAATTACACTAAGCATATGCAACTAGGAACTTACCTGATCCACGATCAGAACTATAGATTAGTGTTGTGCTGGGTCGTGTCGTATTTGGTATATTTCGTGGACCATCGGTTAGAGGATCGTAATCGGCTATCTTACCAATATTACTACTGCTGCCGCCACCACCACCACCACTGGGTGTTTGTGCTGTTCCTGATCCTGTAGTGTTGTTCATTACCCCAATACCACCACCACTCAGTATGCTACCACCGCCACCACCACTACCAGCACCCATCATGCGGTTACTGGTGCCATTTAGATTCGATCCTCCATTAGTCGTACCAGCCGTTGGTGAATTATTATAATTGTTGTAAGCCGCGGTCTGGTTGTTAGTATATTGTTGTTGAGTAGGTTGTTGATAGGCGTAGTTGTGTTGGTGCTTTTGAGGCGGTGCCATATTCGTGTTAGTGCCATAAGCGTTTATATTGTTATTTGTGTAAGATTGTTGTTGTTGTTGTTGTTGTTGTTGCTGTTGTGGTGGTTGTTGGTGTGTTGGGGCAGGTCGAGCATAATTATCGTACTGATCGTAGTACCCTGATGCAGAGTCCACCTGATACCCGCCAGTTGGATTATGCGAGTTCTGCAAAATCGATGACCTTAGTTGATTATAATTATTGGTGAGTTGTAGATGTTGTTGTTGTTGTTGCTGATAATTATCATAGTTGTTACCACCACTGCTGTTGTTAGCTAACGTTTGCGATTGTTGCTGTGTGTGATGCGGATACAAATGTGATGTCTGCTTAGTTAAATGTGACGGCTGCTGTTGTTGATGATGTTTTGTTGGTGATTGTGGATATTGTTGCTGTTGTTGTTGTTGTTGTTGGTGAAGATAATTCTGTTGTGTATTGTTTTGTGCATTCGTTTTAACAGTTTGTGCTGAAATTGGTTGCTGATAGTGTTGTTGCTGTAGCTGTTGTTGCCTATGATTTGCTGTGGATGGTGGTGATGAGGGTGATGATAATGCTGGTGAATTATATGCTTGGGGAGAGATCTGCGCCGCCTGACTGCTTGGTACTATGGAAGCGGTGTTTTGCTGTTGGTGTTGTATTGGTGGTGGTGGCAATGTTTGAGGTGGTTGTGGGGCATATTGTGAAAATTGTTCGGCCGCAAGAGTTTCAGAGAAATACTCAGATTCTTGGTCTGTGGGATATTAAGGATGCAGGATGGAAAATTTACAGATAATTTCTTCTTTCGTTAAATAATTATTTAGCTAAATTAATATACAAATATTTAGTATGTGTTTATATTTTTACTATTTTGAGGGACCCAAAAAGTTTAATTATTATAATTTTGAAGCACATTTAGCAATAACATAACTTATTCGACAGAGTACACAATTTTCTTTTTTTTAGCTCCAATGTATTGTGATGGAATTTATATATTACTTTGGTAATGTGATGGTAATCGATGTCTCTATCATGCGTTTAATGTATTACTTACCTCTAGTGTCGCCCACTTCAGCTGCTTCCCTTTGTTTCTCCATGGCTGCCTTTTTCTCCAGATCACCATGGTAGGCGACATTTGATATTATTTTTGTGTTCTGTTTGATTCGAAGGGTTTCAGGATCATCTGCAACCTAGTGAGAGAAACAAGGCTTTTAAGATTTGTTTGGTGTTAGATTGTTTTACAAAAAAATGCAAACCTGTGTAAACTTTCCCTTTGCCTTTTCGAAATCAGCGTGGTACTTCACATTAGATTGGATTTTTGTATTCTCAGCTATTCTTTTGAGTTCTGGAGTGTCGGCAATGGCTGTGGCTTTCGCCTTTGGAATGTGCCTTTAAAGATATAATAAACTTAAGTTAATGTGTTTATTTAGGTAAAATATGTGCTTAGGAGGTTTTTTTTTCTGTATTTAGCTAGTAAATGAATACAAACTTGGCTTAGTATCAACAGCTCTTAATATTCTACACAATTGGGCAAAACAAACCATTTGTTGGCACTCCCCTTCAAATCTTAAACAGACCAAAAGGTGGTGCAATGCAAAAAGGTATATTGGTCTTATTTCATTTTGACTGAAGGACTTCAAAGTCTGTGGCTTTTCTTATTTCTTTTTTATTGTCAGACGTGAATGCCTAATATTTTTAAGTGGTTCGTCAAGTTTTATGACTTTTACGGATAATTTAATTTTAGCGAACCGTTTCTTTTTCTAGCAGGTTTTAGTAATCTATGCAAAGAAATTCTTAAATAGAGTCTAAAAGATCTAAGAAGATTGCAACCCAAAGTAGATTATACAAGTATGTATTCGCCGAAGCTGCATTTTCTGTTCACGCAAATGCAAATTAGAAAGTTGTCACTCGATCATTAGTTGTTCAATGACTCTATCCTCCATTCACAACAATATATCCCCCTTTTTTTTGCCACATCTAAGCAAAGTGAAGCTGGATATTATATGTTAATCTAGTACAATATTCACTATAGATCACTGGGCAAGTTCCCTAACCACTGACCGAGTTCCCAACACCTCGCTAATCTAGCTGCTAGAATACTTTTTGATGACAGATTTTGTCGAAGAGAATCTAGCGGCCTCTAGTACAACATGTGTCATCCGGGTGCAAAAGTATTCTAGGAGCTAGATTAATCGAAGTGTTAAGAACTCGGCCACTATCTCAAATCTAGTATATTCTATTGCAAAACTGACAGCTGACCAGTCATTCTGATTTACTTCACTTTACTATTGATAAGCGGCAAAAAACCAAGTGTAATTTCAGGATAATTACTGGGAGACGCCCGTACCAACCAATTTAACTTTGGGAATTTTAAATACGACGTGATACAATTTTAATCATCCAAGTTAAAGCGAACTTACCAACAAATTAAAAAAAAAGATTTTTACTTAGCTCAATAGAATCATTTAAAACTTCAATTATCTTGAGTTTCTTTTGTCATCTCATTCCTTCATTTCTGTTGCAATAACTCATACACTTAGCCGCCATAACCACCCACGTCAACGAATTTGTTTTGCATTCAAACTTAAATCAAATTTACAGGTCAGTGGTTTTACATTCACACTTGTGTTTTCAAAAGGAAGAAAAAAATATCATCATATGCCAAGGGCTCATTGCATACCATGCTCCCATTACTAACTGGATGACATTATAGTCTGACCGCAATTGGACAAAATGCTAAAGACTATTGATCCGAGAGAAAAGACAAATGCCTGTTGTATAACTTTCTACCCTCAACAACCAGTACTGTTCACGTGGAGTAAACTGGGCCTCTCTTGTGTGTGTGGATCAAACTAACATTATTGCCGCCAATGAACGACCTTGTGTTACCGTCGTCTACTAATTCCGTGATTTGTGTCATATTGCCACTCAAAAAATGGTTACAAAAACAACAAAAAATAATGCTTTCAAAGGCTACAGGCCAAACTGCAGAGAGGGAAATCCAGTGTCTCTAAGTGAAACTTGAAATTGTATCTGGAATCGGAGGTGTTTTTTTGTTCACAGAATCACATAATGGTTTCAACTTACCACTTTCAAAGAAAGTGACACTTAACTCCATCATGTTTCTTCTTGTCTGGCATGTATGATCGTTAAAAAAATTAATAATTACATTAAGAACTGACAGCAGTGGGGGAGATGACAATAAGAAACGATAGTTGCGAGAAAGCTTTATGTATTTTCTACATGCAAGCGGGTTTCGCCTTTTTCTTAACCATGACTGTGTGTGCTTACAAGCAATATTGTCATTTTTTCCATACCAATTGAAAGAATAAAACGGCAACAGGTAATTGAAATGACATTGATTGGGGTACAAATACCCGATAACAATAGCAGCGGGTGAGGGAGCTAAGAGAAGAAATTCAAATACATTAGAGATTGGACTTTCCAACAAATCGATTTGTAGATGATAAACATCTTTGGACCGGCGGAGTATGTGCGAAATATGTAAGTAACACGGAGTATTGGATACTGATTATTTATTGAATAACAGATCAAACTGGTATCTACAGACTTGCATAAGATGTCAACTTCATGTCAAATAGACGAAATCGAAAATAGGAAATCGAAAGTCATAAAAATGGCAAAAATAAGGAGAGAAGAGAGCAAATAATATGTACATGCATAGATTGTTGACTACAGTGTTGTAGAAGGTTGTGTGTAATTCGCTCAACCGGAATCGATAACTAGTAAGAAGTCATGTACTCATACATTTGTTGTTTCGCTAGGCGATTTGACAGCACAATAGTTTTCGAATGACGTGTGCTGTCATCTCAAATTCCGATAGTGGCTTACGAGAACGGAAATGTAAAATTCTAACATTTCGATGACGAGTAACTAGTTATCGATATTTGTAATTCGGCCGAATATTTATTTATGCTATTATCGGAATAACTTAAAGAAACGAGTGAAGCAGCTACTGTTCAATAGTTTGCCCACGTAACATCTAGATCTATAAAATGATGGTTGAATCAATTGCTATTCTGTTTTAGTGTCATTTGGGAATTGCTACTAACAATTTGAAGTCTGAGAGCTGTAGGTCGTTTGCAACTTCATTTGGGAATCCTACCTTCTTCGTATCATATATCATATTTTCCCTGGAATTTTTCAAAAAATTGAGCCTGAGCAAAGGCAAAGTACATGCAAAATTCTGAGGGCAAAAAACTCTTGTAAGAGAAGAAAATAATTCGTTTACTTTAATCTATTACTTTCTAGTTATACCAATTGAATACATTCATGCTGATATGACACCAAAAACCATCTTACTGACATACGTAACAACAAATTCATGAACTGCCATTTGCGAACTTCAGCAAATCAAAACGAAATCAACACAAAAAAATGTGTATCCATTTAGCGGCTTGGCCAAAGTCCACTAAATTAATCACTTAAATGTCAGTTGCTCTCATATTCCCCTTTAAGTTTATTACCCAACAACCACAATAATACACATAAAGGCCAACATCCTGTTGGCTCAAACAAAAATATGAGACCAGGCGAAGAAGCAAAAAAAAACAGCATAAAGTGTGCTATGACATCACCTTGCAATGACACATTTCTCTTGTTACATCAGTCGACGTAAGCATAATGAACACGAACAATAAAAATAATCAAATGAAAACAAAACCATTTTCATTTGTGAATTTTCATTTTTAATTGACTATTCCCCTTGATCCACCATCACCGTTATCCAAAATGAGCATAATGTAAACATGAACGAAGCATCAAACAGAGAAACGTATCGAAATATGCGATCACCTGGCGACTGTTGTTGATGTTGTTTACAAGCTGGAATCAATGAATGAGAATGAAAACGAAACAAACAAAATGTGAATCACTAATTTGTTTCTGACATTTATGCTCGCCCAACTTTTCTCTCTCTTGAATACATTAACATTAACCCGATCTTTTGTTTACGTCAATATAAGCCATATCACGTAACCTCTTGTCATCGATCGTTCAGCGTCCTCAACTAAACGTATGAACGCAACGCAAAAATGACAACAATTCAATTATGCAATACGATAGTCTCGTTTATAGAACGTAAATATATATGTGGAATCACTGTAGTACGTGTTATCGGTTTCTGAATTTTAAAACGAACAAAGTGTCAGCACTTGCACAAGACCGCCGATAACATGTGTACTCAAGTGTTGTACAACCTTATCTGGTTAAACCCGAGAAGGAAGAAGTAAACCAATCAATAATTGACAAATTATTTACGAATCTATAATGATTTTGAATTGAATTAATTCTATTTCTACATATGTCCCCCACTCCCGAAAAAGACACATGGTAGACAAGAGTCTCGTCAGACAGGAAGAATGAGACCTACAAGTTGTGCGTAATAAAAGAGTGAATATCGACTTTATAATTGAAGTCTGATAAAAAATTTATTAGTTTTGTTGGTTTAACAAAAAGAGGAGAATGCAATTTTTCAATGTAGGCAAGGGTATTTCGCCATCAGTGAGATAAGTTACTCCCATAAGAACAGCTATCTGTATTTCCAATACAATAAATTAAAAAGCAGGCATTTAAAGGGGAGCATACAGTAGATAAGAAACGTTACCAGACAATTGTGAATGATCTACAAAATTTAGGTCAGTTTTCATCGTTTATTGGTGAATCTTGTGGGATTGTTGGAAAAAATGTTTGAGCTTTAGCTCTAAATACACAGGTTCTATCAAACCTGATCTTTGGAGGAATTGCTACACCGATAACCAATCAAGGTAAAATCAAAACTAATGGTTCATTGAGAAACAAAACGCATACTTAGAGACAGTGACGATTACCTAGTCATTATATTATAATCGACAGTTCAAAGGAAACCCCTCTACGAAAGAGTACAACGGGGTAAGAATCCAATACTGTTATTGGGTACGAGGTCGGTTTTCTTTTTCGAAGATTACCAACTCCCAACAGAAATTCCAAGAAGGATTTCAGAAAATACTTTAGAGTTCCCCTGGTGATCTTCTAGTTTTCTAACTCGAATCATTGTCACCTATCTATTGAATGAATTTCTACGAAAATTTAATACTGGGGTTTCCCGATTGTTTTTTAAAGCAAATTTAAGAACCACATGTTTCTTTTTATCGGAAATTGAAAGCTGCAAAAACAAATTAAACTTAGCACGCACATACTTCTTCTTTTGAGAAACGTTTCGGTGTCAATAATTCTCTTTTCAAAAAAAATCATTATCATATGGAATAAAAGAAAAGCTAAAAATAAATTAGCGTAGTTATTAATCAAACTTAATTGAGCAAACAATTTCGAACCGAACAGTATCTTATCAGGCGCTGCACAGTACAGATATGCTTTGTTTGATAAGCACACATAAGTAAATTTCTTATACGTAGGTGATATTTATTGTGAGCCAATCTGCTTGAAAAGCAATGAAAACAGAGATAAGTTTATTAGACTGGTAAAATTAGAACGACCAAAATAATTTAAACAAAAAAAAAAATAATAACAATCACGTGCAGTTCGCGGAAGTCATAGTCAAGGCTAGATAAAATAGTTGTTAAAAAGGAGTTATAGCGATTATGAAATCGTCATTTTGGATAAAGCTTTAAGATAATTTAAGGCCTTAATATACAATTAAATTTAAGGGCTTTATAGTGTAGGAATCAGTTGAAGAAGAAAAGCATATCAGTGGTAAAGGTACAACTGCGAAGAAAATCAAACCATTCTTAGTACAATTTAAGGCAAACAATTGAAATGTTACTATTTCCAAAGAAGAGAGCTTAATTTATCAAATTATAAAATTTTAATTAGTTGAAGAAGAAATCAACAATTCGCTAAATTTTCGCGAATAAATAAATGATTCTTGAAAAATATTATTCACATTCCACAAATGTAAAACGCTATCCACATTCGCGAGAATTTAATCTCACAATTATTTCTTTCTTCGTTCGTGTGATTGAAATGTCACTCGCTCGAATGAATTCGCAGGTCGGTGAACTGTGAATGAACCTTTACTTTAATCCATTCGCAAGTTTTTTGAGTGAATTGCTTATTTCTGCCGCTTAATGTTTACAAGACGATGAATTTCATTTTGATGGCGCATTTTGGAGCATCTTGTATGAAGAGGGTCTCAGAAAAACTAGTAGATTCGTGTATTTCGAATAAATGCTTGGCTCCTCACATCTGGAAATATGGAAATCTTGCCTTTGACAGTCCTATCTATAAGGTACACTTAGCCGGATACATGCTTAAATGACTTAATATTCGCCTATTATTTTCGTAAAAAACTGATGAGTCCGAACTAAAAAAAATCGTATCCACTTAATTTAGACATGCAAAAGCAAATTTAATAACCTCCTAAGCACTGTCAACATAAAAATAAAATATTTCATATAAACGACTTGATTTCCGGGTCCTTATAACATGAAAAACTTAATTAAATATAAACATATCTACTATCAAAAACTTACGCCTCACAGTATGGTGATTTGTTGAAACCCTTGTATGTTTTCATATTTAACGCCATTCCACATTCCGTGCATTTAAAACAGGTTTTGTGCCATGTCTGAAACAAAATCCAATAAAAATTAATATATATTCAAAGTAAGTTATTTAATGAATTCAAAACTATTGACAGAACAGATATTATCTTTGTAATGTGAATCATATGACAACAATTAATACAGAAAACGTGTCCGAGAATATTGTTCGCACAACATCTCGATGTAATTTTGTTAATTACTCTCAAAAAAACAAAAATATATATATATGACTTCAGAAAGACCCATAAAGGAATTGTGCTCATCTATTAGTACATTGTTATTAAAAGTACAAAAAAACAAACAAATTTAGACTGAACAATGTCTGCCTATTCTGGATACATTGTGAATGTCAGTAATTCTGACGTAAGACGAAAATTAAATGGAAATTATATGTAAGTTGTAAATAATTCACAATAATACACAATAATACAATACAAAACAATGTCTGCCTATTCTGGATACATTATCAAAGTCAGTAATTCTGACAAACATTAAGATAATAATTAAGATAATAATGTAGACTCAATATGGATATAACATAAAAATGGTAACCCAGAGTTGAAAATTATATAAACGACACTAAACAAACTATCCAGCATCAATTAGTTCCAATTATCTAGTTTAACTTTCTCTGCAATAACAAGGAGATTTGCAGAAAGATTTCCTGTATTCCATATTTACCTCACATACTGGTCCACATAATAAGCGTGGAAAGTAGGTAGTGGCTTCCTGTCAATTGTTAAATGGAAACGGTGAGAAAAAACGTCATAGCATTCATCATTCGCAAATTATAAATGCTGCCACCGGTACATCCCTCAACTCACAACAGAAAGGCGCTTTTTACCTCGCACTTATGAGATAGAATTAGTATTGGACTCGTCAAAAAAATTCGAAGGGATAACAATCAATTCTGACATTATGATGTGTCAGACAACGCCTGGACCGATTTACCTCAAACTTCATATCTGAGTTTTGTAGAGTTACGATTCGAGTCGAAATAGGAATTTCTGTTATAGCCGTATTATTTTTGTGCTTAAAAGCAAAATACGATTTTCCCGAAGACGGGATTAAATTTAATATTTTAGTAAATTTAAGCAAGCACGTATAACGGTACTTTACTTATTAACTGGTTTAAGACTCTATCTCAGTTAATACTCAATGGATTTCAATAAAGATCGATATGTGAGCAAAATTTTATGTCTGCTTTAATATGGCATTTAAACTTGTAAACAATTTTTACGAAATATACATATATTTTTTTTATTTCAATTAATATTCAACTAACTGCATAAATGTGCAAGTGCATAAGACCCAGTCGAGTACTTTATTTATACATAAAACTAATCGCTATATCCCCACAAGTTTACTTCACTAAAGTAGAAGTTCCCTCCAGAAGCCTCAACTTTTTTCTATCCGACATCCGTGCCATTTGACCACATTTGACAACGCCCCTGACGACCGTTTCACCATAAAGTCACAAAAAATGTGCTAAAAACAAACCTCCATGCTGTTCCTGTTCATGCTTCAAATAGACACATACCTACATACATGTGCATACTTATATTTTCCTTTTTTTATATTTTTATATAATTTTTCACCTTATTCACCACGCACGGTATGTTTTCACTTTCACACGTCTTTGAGAAGCGTGAATACAACTACAAATGGAAATGTTGTCACATATGCTATTCCTGATGTAACCAGTTCCGTAGTAAAATTGTTGACGTCTTCTTTGCCAATTGGAATGGCGGCCTGTAACAAACACTGTAATGTGGAGGTGGTGTAACATGAAGCCGAGGTGTGTACCTATTTCCTTTTGAGCACGATGAAGTTGTGCAGCGGTAGAGATTTTATATGTACGTAAACACTTTTGTGTAGTGTTTATTAGGCAATAATGGTGTTCTATCTTTATGTCGTGTGACATTGTGTCAATTGATAAAGCTGTCTGACGTTTTCATGCGAATGTGACATTTCTCGAAAGGAAATTATGTAACTGCATTTTTTGAGTTATTTAAATGAGGTAAGTAATTTTTTTTCTGTAGAGACGGTATTAAATACTTCATAGCATTTCTGAGTTGCTAATAGAGTATCGACATTAGAATTGTTGATAGTTAAATATCGAGAAATCGTAGGTAGACACTCTAACTAACTCTGACGTAAGACGAAAATTAAATGGAAATCATATGGAAGTTGTAAATAATTCACAATAATAGGGGATGCCTTCGTTGCTAGAACTTTATGAATTGATAAAGTTAACAGAGTTAATAAAAAAAGTAAGCAAGTAGTTTATCATAATTCCTCGGACAGTCAGTTTTTATGTCCATCTTTACTCCAGGGTTACGTAAAAGTCCATGGACATCTCAACGACCTGCGAATACAAACGAACGAATATTCGCAAATTTTGACAGGAGCTTTTTTTATCTAGTCCCAGCAAGCTACGGATTGCACTTGTCATTTATCAAAGAAAAACGAATTGTGAGGGTTGCACATTCATAGATTGTGAATAAAATGTCACAGTTCGCAAGAAGTATTCGCTTAATTGCGGTGATTTGTTATTTTCCTTGGTAAGACAACTTTTTATTTGTTGACAAAGTGTATTCTGTTTTGTCATTAGAGTCAAGTCACACTGGTACGTCCAAAATAAGTCTGTTAACAGGCTTGGGCTTGGCAAGGTTTGAGTGGCTACTCGTGCTTAGATAACACTAACTCACTTAGGCCCATAATGGTTTCACCGGATCTAGACCCATACTAAGAGCACCACTACACGATAGGCGAAAATAAGAAATAGAAGGATAGGAGGGGCAACAGTTAGACAAATGGATAGTTGAAGACTACGAGAAGAATTAGAGACTGGGTTATAGGGACTAAGTTATAATATGGTGAACGTAACGACAGGTAAACCCGTCAGATCATCAAGGTCATCAAAGAAGTAGAACCTCAGGTGGAGATTCTTTTTTGACGATAGAGCAGGGCACTTGTACAGGAGATAAAGGATCGTTTTCTCTTCTTCCTCATCCCTACAGCTCCTGCAGAATTCTTTAGAAGGTCTTGCGAGCAGCCCGAGCAGGCCGATCAGGCAATGAAAGGACACTGATGATGATGCTCAGGTTAGAGCGCTTCAGAACCATCAGTTCGTTTGAACGTTTATGGTTCAGCTTAGGAGACCCACAAAATAAATTTGATAGGATCTTGCATGTGCTATTTAAGCGAAGTGTGATAAAAAAAACCTATTAGAGATCGGTAAAGCTTTCATGTCGACACATTTTACATTTCCGTACTCAATTTGAATAAAGCATTGTGGTCTCATTAACATTGCTACAGTCTGTATATAATTATCTCCCCCGTCATAGTTTTGAAGATACTCGTACATAGGTCGATCCAATCAGCCCATGGATTCATAACTGCATCGCTCTACTCAGACCTAATATTCTAATCAACTCTAGGGGGAATGTGGTTGTTTCTGTTTCCTGCTGCCGGCGGTGATCGCCCGACTGATCGAACGATTGAAACGATGCTCAACGAGATGCATCTGCAAAATGTGCGTAATTGACGGCATTACGTTTGGTGCAACTTTTATCTATAGCTACAGGAGGGGCCACGACACACTAGTCTCATTTAATTTTCCCCTCAGTCAACTGTGCGACTGTCTGCTACTGCCGTTTGACGAGAGACTGCATAGTACTACACAGGACTTACTTATATGCTGAGACTGGTTTTAATGATTTCTAATTGAAATGAATTGCCCTTGCAAATGAGTGATGGTGTGCGAACGTATCGTATGCTGTGATCACAGGTCAAATTTAAATTTTACTAAAAATAGAATGTAGCGGAGTAAGCGTTGTTGAACCAAGTGACAGTTTAACTGCCTCAGCAAGCCTTAAGGTTTGATGCGCTCTTCCGCCCAGTGGTATATTGTTTGATGGACCTTACTAATAAGGTAAAGTGATGCCAAATAAAAAAGAATGTTTCGGAGTCGAAATACCTTAACACTTTGCTTTGTTTACACTTTATAGTGTAAATTTATTCGTTAACGTAACGTGCACGAGCTAGGGCTTGGCCGCTTATAGATTGCGTGTGGTTTTAAGAAATAGTAAAAATTGTGTGTAAAATATTTACTTATTCTATAAGTCATGACCTCAAAAAAGTCCCTAAACGTGCGATCGCAGGAATCGCAACTAAACCCGCATAGTGGCAACGCTGCATCACTCTCCAAATTAAGAAACAAACACTCAACATACATGACTTACATGCGAGTATGTGTGTCTCTATTCTCTGCCTAATTAGGCTGATGAAACAAACAATGGCAGGCATTATTTGTGGTTATGTTTCTATTCTAATCTATTCCTTCTGAGGCTCAACTGATGTATTATTTTGCATAAAATTACTTTTCTCGTCTACGAGATTAAGCATTCAATTCGAATCAACTTGCAATTGTGTGCGGGGTTATGGCTATGATATTGATGATGATTCTCATCTTTCGTAAAAAGACTCTATGTGGGTGGGTGGATTGCATTGCAATTGGCTTTGCTACACAAACGTTTCTGCATATGAGAAGGAAGTTTATCATATGCATTTAGTTACAGACCACTATGAGTAAATATTTTTCTTGTTGTGCTGTTGTCTGGGAAATTTCGCAAGAAGTACATATGTACATAACTAGGATAAGGGAATAAATTAAAACAACAAAAATTGAGGTAAGAAAAAACATCAAAAAATCTTATTTTGAATCACATCCCGATGGCTAAAATATTTCCGCGGTAACCAATCGATTTACGATTAACCTACGCTGGAAAATATTGACAACTTTTTTTCAAAATAAGTGCAGTTTTTTCCCGAAAGGGAGTTAGTTTTGAAACAAAATTTTAGTCAAAATAATGCAAAATGTGCCGTCCGTACTAGCAGTCAGTAGTGAATATTACTGCTACAGCCGAAAGTACACATCTAAACAAACCTGAAAACCAAAACTCTCCACAGATCTCAGGCATTAAACATAATGAGCATAAAGATCTCGGTTATAACTTTAAGAACTCCAACTGACCGAAAAATTAAAGCCTCATCATCGATTCTATGCTTAGGCTGTAGAGCATAGGCGAACTAAACAACAGTCAACTCGAACTTTCTTTGACCTTTAATGGCCGAAAACAGGCGGAACCTAAATTTTTGGCAAATTGCTTGGGCCGCGCCCAGTACTGTCAAACCAGCGCTAAAATTTATGCTGGTATGAGGGAGCTCTATGAGCTGTATCGGAAGTTTTTAGCTTGGGGGAGCGAATCTATTAAACGACCCGGTTAATGTAAGTTCGTCTATGCTATATAACTCTAATTTGACGTCAATTTTGTCAAAAGAAATAAATTATTTGGTTGAAACAAGCTTAACTATTGTTCTTGACACTTGTAAAATACACAAGTATTCGCAGAAAAGATAATGCATCCTCAGCGTTTACTGTTTAATGTGATTTATGGAAGTGATTTTAGGCCATTGGAATATTTTTATAGATGATGTTAAAGATGATCACAATCTATAGACGATTCAGTTTCATCAGTACATTGTTAATTTAGCTATTCATGATGTTGAGCCTGGGCCCACCAAAAATAAACTACAATAAAACTTCGACGCAGAGTGTACTTTATTCTATAATACTATTTTTCAATATGTTTCAACTAACAGATGAGCCACCCTTTACAAGCTGTCATCTAGAATTAAGCCCGTTTACACACAAATTAAACGAATACAGCTGAAAGTTGCGTAACCCTCATCATAAAAAAGTTTACTCATTCGTTGTCTCCCTTATAAATGGATGACTATACTCTAAGCACTACCGGTTCCGATTTATTATTACAACCCACTCGTGACATCAAATCAATTTCGTTTAAGCCTCCAAAAGAACAGAAGCGTTTCACTAATTTGACTGCGACTGTCAACTTCTATTTGTAGACCGCTAACAACAACACACACAAATAACCAATAACAGCGCCAATGAAAAATCTAGAGCATGAAATTATGTGTGCCATAGAAGCCGACTCAACGGCTTGATCATTTGACTACCAATGATATATAATTCCATGTCTTTGGTACTATTAAAATTAAAGATAAAGTGTAATATAGCGGCGGCATGGCGTCCATAGACTGCGTTCAGCAAACAGAAAAAAAAAGAATATCGTGTCATTTTTAATTGAAGTTCTGTGCACAATTCATGTGGAAAATATATGTATATACATATGTATACAAATGCGGTGTGAGGCAAGCTTTTTGCTTTTTTTAATCGAAAACAAAAAGAATAAATTGATTTTAATTAAACAAAAAATAACCGGAAAAAATACATAAACAAACTTTATTTGATAATTTACTTAACACGTTCACACTAGTGCGAGGACGACAGCTTTGATGAGCACATGTTGTAGATGAACAAACGGTCAGTGATCCGTAACGAAACAGAGCGATGTTATAAAGCATTTAAAAATTCTATAAAGGGGATTGACGATCTTATCATGGGAGCAATGCTACCTTGACAATACTTGTGTTAACAGACGTAAAGGTTACGGTGTTGTTTATTCTACTCATTATTACTACAATTCACACAAGTACGGTTTCATTGTTGCCAGAGATTTATGACAATTGAATCTATAAATACTTGACATCATTTGGGGAGAAAACAGTAGGTCTGTTCCCGTACTGACTAAAACTACAAAAATCTACGAAATTTTACGAAAACTAGCGAATTCCTGTTCCCGTACGTCGACGTTTCGTAGTTTTCCACAGAAGAGAGAGCTCATGAGAGAGAAAAAATGTCCCCATGCGGCGAATTTTAATCCAAGAAATTTCTTTGGCCAAAAATATGAGTTTTGTCAAAGGGTTGTGTTGTTGTTGGCAGGTAAGATAATATAATTCAAATTAATTAAAAAAGAAAAAAACGATTAAAAAGTGGGCAGCTTTTTTATTCAACCCATTCTTGTACTTTTTTTATACATTTGTGTTTCCCCCACTTGCCCACATTTGGCAAGCTGCGAATTTAAGTGCAGAAAGTACGGGAACAGACCTAGTATTTGCACTTATGCCAAATACTACCTCATTTTCGCTTTTTTCTAGTAGGCGTTTAGTTAATGTTGTTTTTGAGCAAAGTTTTCTCTTTTTCTTTTTCAGGACTTAGGATGTTGATAATAATTATTATTTTGTAAGGAGAACACATTTCACGTGAACGAAAATATGTAAATCTTCCTTCCCATTTAAAAAAAAAAGTCCTATCTCTTGCAAGAATTATCAAAATATCAAATATCTGCTAAGTGTCGTAAGATAGTATAAATGATTGATAATAGGCTAAATTTTCTCACCGAAGATTAGGAAGTTTCAGGTCGAAACTGAAGTTCTCAAGTCATCTCTAAAGGACTGGTGGTTTTTCATTTTCTATGCATGGCTTTATGCTCCTTGAGCTGAATGCAAACCCTCATGGAGAATAACTTGGCCGTACAAAACAACTGCGCCCTATCTCAACGAATTAAAGGTATACTCTACTGAACGGTAACTAACCCGGCAAGCTTCGAGTGCAGAAGTTTAACTCTAGAACATAACTTAACAATTTGTATGGAAAAATTTGATTCGCGACTCAAATACTTAAGGTTAACTATGAAGTACTTAAAATCTTACTGGACAGTACTGTAGTACTCCTTAAAATGTACTTAGTGATTTTCAAGTACCGACTACTTTGTAATCCTACTTTTCAAGCCTGGGTCTGACTGAAAATTACAAGTGCGATTCCGGACCTACATTGAGTCCTCTTGTATCCTTTGGTCAATGCTTCTATTAGCTATTGCGTTATTTGCGATCAGAATAACGAGCGTGTCCATGATTCATGATTAGAAAGGCTGATTAATCAACGGATGTTCCCAGGTGCTAGGTATTAAAAAAAAATTGTATGCAAAAAAAAAAAAAATATTGCATCTTAAAATGAAAGCTGGAGGTTCGGTCTTCTTCTTTTTCTGAAGACCAGCTCTTTTCGCCTGCTCTTCAATTGCCATAAACCGCCTATGATGGCTTGCTGTGATCTTCCGATGATGTCAATATCTTCTGCGTATCACAGCAGTTGGACAGATTTGTGTTTCGTGCCCTGCGCACTATCTGCTACAACACGTTATCAAAGAAGTCACATGACAACGGGATCCGTCGAAGGAGAGCAATTCCCAAGCAGCACAGACCATCGCGTGTTTTCCAGCTTTTCATGATGATAGCAGCCGATGAAAAGGTCTTGGATTTCGACTTAAAATTTGTTGATCTTTTCCAGGATTTGTTGCAGTATTGATATTTAATCTATTGTCGATGTGCCGCAGTAGGGATTAAGATGTTCACACAATACTTTGGATAAAACCTTGTATGCAACATTTAACAGGGATGTACCTCAATAGTTCAAGACAAAGGTTTGCCTTGAAGATGAAGCATATAGAGTTTATACTCCATTTAGGGAGAAAGCGTTTCTCCAAAACTGGATGGGGCTGCAGATAGTTCTCTTCCTACCCTATTACTCTGTCTATTTCCTGTCTGTTGAGCAACTGCTGGAAGTGTTCAATTATTTGTTCCTAAATATTTTAGTCCTCCTTAACAAATCCAAAACTAATAGACAAAATATATTGCAGTTATGTTGATACGCCAAGCGAAAAATATTACAGCGAACGGTTAACCATTTCATCTTCCAGCATATGTTTATGATTAGAATGTGCTTCGATATCTCTCGACAGACTCCTCAACTCTGTGTTAAATGTTTACAAATTAGATTGTTGAATGGCTACAAATTGAAAACATCTGCAAATACCCAATCTGTTCGATCTTACTTAAGACACATACAAAAATAGCATCAGGCAAAGTTGAGAGTGATACAAATAAAAGTGTGCAACACAAGGTCAAAAATTGCACTCACTTCACGCCACATTAGTAAACAATACGTCAATCAGTGCGATAAAACGCAACAATTGTCACGACTCAAAAACAAGGCATAACCATAAAGGTCAAGGTGTTGAACAACAAGACTCTACCCATACTTATATTAACTTCATAATCCTCTCCCATACCCACAAAAGCGCATACAAATTTTAATATTTTGTTTGCGTGCAATCCCCATTTGTTTTGCCCACGACCATATTTAGCTTTCTTAACACACGCGAAACAATGTGTGCTTCGTAGATTACCTTCTTTGCGTCTCGACTTCAAAGCAAATGAAATTATTGTAATTTAAAATTCCATAACTTTTTGAACATAGAACATATGCCTTATGAGACCGCTGGACAATTTTAGCCGATGACTAAGTCTCAAGCTAGATCACCAAACAAGGAGTCATCCAGTTCCAGAGCATGTTCAGTGCTGCTGACTATTGAACCCAATTGCGCCATTAAGGGGGATCTGTTTCAAGTGTCAGTAGCACTTGGCAGCCGTGACACAGTAAAATAAATCACCAGCGTTTCGTAGTGACAGTGGCCGGCCATAAGGTGTACATTTTGGCAATGTGTGCTACTGATGTTTGTTGCCGCTGCTGAAAGTGATCTATGACTTTCTAGGAATGCTGATCCAGTGCGAATGAAGAAAGAAGCTATTCACAGACTGGATATAGCAGCTGCTAAGAAGTTGAGAGATTTCTGGAGATGTTGTCATTTTTTCTTTTTTTGTAAGAGAATGCCTCGGCAATAGAGATGGGAACGAGTTAGACAGAATGTCGCAAGATGTCATGTTTTGAGGTAATGATTAATAACGTGACTAAGGAATGTTTCGCTCTTTCTGTAATTGTGAATCGAAACTGTTCTTTCTTCCTTTGTTTTATAATTACACAGAGGATTGTGTATACCACAACAATGGAACGTTGGTGTGTTATTTTATTGGCACTTAAGTTAGATTAGTTCTAGTTCTAATGGAATGTCAACTTGTAATCAACTGGGAATTCTTTAGATTCTTTAGATGTTTGTTATTTGCTGTCAATGTTCATCGAATGGCACTTAAATAGACTTTTCATTATTTAAAACAACAAATCCAGCTGTCAAAATATTCAGTTAGGTTTGCCATTTCATCGTTAGTTGTTTAATGTTTGCCGAACGTGCAGAACCTATGAAAAAACATGTTATCGAAATTCCATCTCAGTTATAAGGACTTAACGTGACAAAGCGTCGTGAGTTCGCTGATTGGACGCATGAAATGTTGTCCGGAGATCCGGATATTAGCCAAATTTCATCTTCTCGGACGAGGCCCATTTTTGACTCAACGGCGACGAACTTGTGGTTTCAACAACACGGCGTCACATCCCATATGCCATACAAACGACACAGTTGTAAAAGAGAAACTAGGCGACTGAGTCGTCTCAAGGCGAAGGTTCATCAATTGCCCGCCGCTATCATGCAACTTGACACAACTGTACTAATTTCTCTGGTGCTGCGTCAAGTCCTCAGACTATGCTAATAAACCAACAGCTTTGAACAAACCAGGGGCCAACATTCGAGGCGATATTGCCGATATATCGCCGTGCATATTGGATTGAATCATCAAAAGTGTTAGCGACCGCTTCAAGAACTGCAAGCGAAGCCGACGAGTCCATTTGGATGATGTGCTACTCCACACATAATGGCATTTTATATCTCAACCGTTCTTATCTCGTTCAGTGTTGCCAAAGTATCAAAAGTGATACTTTTTAATCTTAATTTCCCCGTGATACTTCGATTTCTGTAAAATGCCTATTTTGATACTTTTTAATTCCGACAACAAGATACTATAATATGCCAAGCAATACTCTTTTTCACTGAACTGTAAGTTATTTTTCCGTAATTTTTTTTGATAATTTACTTAAATATTCATGTAGTCGACTTGGCACCTGTTTGGATGGATATATTTTTTGTAAAAGACTTGAGAATATTCATGTTATTTAAGGCATTATAGCTTGTCTTCATAATAATAATGGTAGTTATACTCATAATTCCTATTATGATACCTTTTGATACTTTTCTTCGGTCTGCGGAGATACTTTTTCCAAACTCTTGCGGCAACACTGATCTCGTTATCGTTATTGATTTAGAAGATCACTCTCCGTACCTGCAACCATGCTTGCAAACAATTCAATTACTTAGGCCCTTTTGCAGCTATTCCACTGCATTGCAGTCATTTGAATTCAATTTAAATTTTGTTCATGACCAAATTGTAGCGACTTTTGCTCGCTCCTCCTGAACTCAATCATGGATAATTTAATGTACCTACTCATTCAATCAGCGTACATATCACTCACTCTGTGATTTATCCCTCTCAGCACTCAAACAGCCACACTACGAAGGCTAATATTACATACTTCCATCGTAAAGTATATTACCCCGAGGCCCTTTTAACTTCATCAACCAATCCATTACCATCATCATCATCATCATCAGAGAGAGAGAGACAGGGTGTGGGAACCCACTCTTCCCTAAACTAGGTGGCATCACCCATCTGCAAGTAAATTCCTTTTTTTTTAGTCTTTGATTCCCATTGCAATGCACAAAAGTTTCTCGCGTTCTTCTAATTGAATATAGATGGAATTTAAAATCACTTGGGACAAGCCAAGTGGCGCACTAATGATAGTTAGGAACACAATACACCATTTGATAAGGCCACAAAGAAAGCGCCGATACAAAAGGCCCACTACACTACCAACCAACTAAAGCCGTCGATGCGGGAATAATTTAGGCTCGGTATCTGGGTTAATCAGTGCGGAGAATATTATACGGCAAGGCATTATGATGCTAGATGATAAATATTGGCGCAGCTTGTAGTGAAGTGATTTAATATGCCCATCGCCTTTTGTTTTCAACTGAACCACTAAAGGTAAGATAGTGAGGAGAGAAATTAACAAAATTAGCTGGAGCTTGAGTAGGTAAATTGGTCCTTAGTCTGGGTCACAGAGACGGTACTACTGGGTTATTTGGGTGAAAATACAAAGTCGAATTTGGATTATTCGCAGCTTGCCGGGGGTGTTTAAAGGAACTCTTTAAATTAAAAAAAGTGTGGTATTTCAGCATATGATATGCTTTGGTTACTTTAGTTTATAATTTCCGGTTTGAAGTTTTCTAATAATTGAAAGTTAAAAATTTATGTTAATTTGACGATGATTTATCTTTATTACTATCTCAATTTATTTATAAAGGGCTGTCCATTAGAGATTTCTAAACTTTGACAGCTGATAACGGCCATCTTTTTGAAGCTCCATCTGTCAAATTGGCTGTCATTTATTAAATCTGTTTTGCCAAATCAACATGGAGAGCTATAGCGTTCAGAAACATGTGCAAGTGACTAAATTGCAGGAGCGATTGCCAAACATGGCGATGTGATTTGACCCCGTTAGGCTTGTGTTCTTAAGTCTCAGGTCTGTGCCCAACGCCTTCCCTGAAAATGAGCATAATCAATGCCATTGGTCGAATTTAGCCTGATTTATGCGCCAGGGTTATAAAAATCGAACGTTTCGAACCATTAAAGTCGCGACGAACAATTGAATGATGTTATATTTCATACACAATGGCATACATGGGCCTTATAAATAAATTAAAAAATTCAGTAATAGCTCACTCAAAATTTGTATTACTCAGATTTAAAAATAGGAAACGCTCATTGGAAAACACTTGCATACACCAAAAAATAACTTAACGATGATTTGCACACTCTAAATTATTCGTTGTTGTGTCATTAACACTTTATATTTGTCTAAATATGCATTACACTACTGGTATTTGACGCAATTTGTGTGTAGGTCCACTAATGGTATGTGCGTAATTGTACTGACTAAGACCGACAGCGTCATCAACGATACCTAAGGGCAAAACCTGTATTCGTATTGCGAAGTAGTACATCAGAAATGTCAATTCATGGACGTCATTCCATCATTAAAATAGGTTATTTGGTAAATTTGGCTCAATATTACTATGAGCTAATATGTACATAATTGATGAATAATTCAGTCCCGATGATAGGCCAGATTACCAATCAAGATGGAGTAAATTTCTCAAGAAATATTTATGAATTAATGCCATTCAGTAGAATCTCTCACACTATCAGAGATGAACGATTCAGTCATGACAGTTTAGAATGTGTACTGAAATTGGAATCAAAGATTGTCTCCTAAGTGAAAAAGCCGTAAATAGCAAGTGAAATACGACACGAAAGATAAAATTTTTTTCCGATAGTCCATCTATATTTGTATATAATACGCGGTGTTCGGAACTCAAGTTTTAACCTTTCCTATTTCTAAATAAAACCAGTGAAAAATGCTACAATCCGCTTGGAGCGGATCGTATGATACCCTATCCCTATCTTATTTGGGCGTGTCAGTGGGCGGTGGAAAATGTATTCACAAAATTTGACTATTTTGCCCAATAAATTAATATTTTTACTCGAAAATTAATTTTTGAAGTAAACGCCCCTAAAAAGTGGGCGTGGCCATATACAATGTATAGACGATTTGTAGATTAAGTGGATATCTACATATTTGCCCAAGTAAGTTTTTTCGAGTTTCATATGAAAATAGTGAAAAAAAGTGATTTTTTTGAAAAGTGGGCGTGTCAGTGGGCGGATTTTAAAAATTTTTACACTTGTATTGCTTACTTTTCCAAAGACCTCGTATACAAAGTTTCATCAACCTAGCTCAAAATTTAAGGCCCAAAAACTGGTGACACACAGACGGACGGACGGACGGACGGACGGACATAGCTCAATCGACTCGGCTAGTGATGCTGATCATTTATATATATACTTTATGGGGTCTATCTGCAATATTTCTCTATGTTACAAACTATGTATCAAACTTAATATACCCTTAGGATAGGGTATAACCACTGTAATCAGTAAGATCGAAAAGGAAAAATGACATTTTATTCTCCCAGGTTAATTTAGATGCCACACACGAAAAATAAATTCTAAAAACCTACATTAGCCGTGTTTTTTTGAACTTCGCAGCCAGCAGTTCATTTGGACAATCCGCAGCAGGTTATCGACAGCTGATTCTATACACGCGTAACTTTATTGTTATGATATTAGCTGTCACAAAAATATATATGTATGTATATATGTTCCTGACTCTGTTCGGAATTATAACTCTTTCATGTTTCTTTCACCATCCGCTTTTAACCTTCAACTTGCTCAAATATACACCAAAATTGATGAATTCTTCGCAAATTCAAAACAAAGACAATTGTTGCTATTTCAGGATTTTTTTTACTATAATTTGCACATGCCAAAGGGAATATGAATACCCTTTTACTGATTAACAGGGCACGGGCGTTAGTTAATTTGGAAGAAAGAAGAAGGGATAGGAAAGAGTTGGTTTAGTGGTATTTAAAATTAAGGTGATGTTAGGTTTCAATTTTTATTCTCCATGGATGGTTTCCAATTTGACTGGGGAGAGAGTTGTGTGTGACTTTTGCATTCGTTCGAAATTCACAGTATTTTTTTCGCGTTCATTTTGAAATACACAAAGTACTTTCTAAGCGAATTATTAAATTTTAATACTGTGAAAATTGAATGAACTTGGTCGGGAATTGATCACCAAACCTCTCATTCATTTATCATAAAATTAAGTCGCCGATTCAGTGAGGTGATTTGAGAAATAAAATACACAAAACTTGACTTTCCGATTAAGACTTAGACAGAATAATTATATGCAAATTGAAAGTAGAATTTCTTAAAAAAAAAAAGAGCAATTGTTTACGTCTGAATATTCATTTTCTTAAATTTCTGACAAAATAGAACTAAATTAGTCAACTAAATTCCAAATTTCAAAAAGAAGTATTGTACAAGACAACTTATAAATGGGTCATCACTACGAACACTGCCTACTAAACCGAATAAAGTTCACAGTATGTGAATAAAACGCATTGATTAGCTACACAGCAGCTTTACTACAGCGGCTAAAATCAAGAGTTGTAGGCAGTAGTTTCTTATTTTGTTTTACGTGTAAAACTATTGTAAATACATAGTATGTACACCAGAATATCCTCAGAATGCTAAAATTGATATTCAGTCATTGATTCGAAAATAAATGGTGTTAAACTTGCAGGTCCATTCACAAATGAAGTCAGTAAACGAATTCATTTGGGAATTAATGAAAATTCATGTAGTCTACAGTTGTTGTTGTATATTTATGTATATATATACAATACATATTCTTAAACGAAATCCAACAGATCCATTTGACTACGAGCAAGAAACCTCAAGTATTTATTCTAAACTTAGTTTCTTTTTTAAACCTTCTGTTGACCTTAAATCTCCTCTTAACAACGTGCGTCATTTGATAGCAGAATCATATTTTATGTTAACAGTGAACAATCATAAATCATACGGCGAATGTTGTTTGCCCTAAAGTTATACTCCGCCTTGAAAGTGTAAATTTGTTTGGCATGTCAAAAGCACTTTTCTAGGCTCATTCTCACGAGTCTTTCACCAGCTACCGCGGCGCAAGATAAAACCAACCAACTACCACACCAGTGAATAGTAGTATTTTGCAGCTATAAAATGAAAGCATAGATACATACATATTCATAACTGGATGTGGATCGTAAAAGAATGTCTTCTCACAGGGCTAACCGCAAAATGTTTATGATTTTGTTTTTTTTTTTTTTTTTTTGCAAGAAGATTGCACGTACATATATCGCATCATATTTGCCTTTCACATCGAGTTGTGCTCACTTAGTAGTGTCATGTCGTCGGTTTAAGTGCGTAAGCTAATCTCGACGTTTTGTTCAAATTTACCCAATTGAACGAAAGTTATGCAACGATCGACTGGATGCTTGGCAAAACAATGAAATAATGAGAAATATAAGCCTCCCTGAACGCCCGTTCACACAACGCAAATCCAGCGTTTCGTGCTCGAGATTTTTACACCTGGGTAAATGATGAATGCCGTCACTTTAGATTGTAGATAGCCGATCTGTTTTTTGCGTGATTTTTTTTTTTAGAGAGTGTATCTAAGTACACTGACCTACATTGACGGAGTGGTGCTGTGTGTATTGTCTACTCAACGAAGCTTGGCTTTCGACTTTTGGGTCTTTTTCTTTGTGTTTACAGATAATTTCCTGTAATCTTATTAATTTGACAGTTTTGATTGTTTGGAGGCAAACAATTTCAATTGGTCCGGCCTATTGTGCATGAGCGTTCAATTATACACAATAAGAAGTGTATCTTACTACGGATATAAGTCTATTTTCCAGCCAAAGTTTGGAGAAGGAAATGAAAAGAGAAAATCTCAATTTGGAATACGGAATGTACAATGGATAGCCTTGTGATTGTTTCTTTTATAGAATAGTGTTGCCAGTTTAAAGAAACTCTTGTTCGGTAACTACAGATTCAATCAGATGGTTAAAAAATACTTTTTCCAGCAGAACAACGTTTAGTTTGAGAATCTTTGTTAATTAAAGATTTCAAACCGACAGAAATCCTATCAAGCATATTGAAGCAGTATGTTTCAGTGTTTTGGCCGTAAAAAAATGTACAAGCGGAGTGAATAGTTTAGTAATAAAGTATCAACGATATTCATCACAAGGAAGTTTAATTTTTGGCCGACACGCTGCAAAATAGTATAAATGACTTTATCGGTAATGACAGACATACACATTATGACAAACAAGTCAGAGTTACAACAGTAAACATTTTAGAACCAAAGCTTTTCAATGAGCACATTATCCCTGTTTTTGTTGTCACTTCTAAAGAGTAAAGTGAAGTAAATTAGAACGACTCTCGACAAAAAAATTAACGACACCTGTCAGATTTGCTATATTTTAAAATTGGTATTTTCTTATTTCTTTATTTGCCATTGAAGCGGCTACTTGTTTGATGTTTTTATATTTGTTTTGAAACTTTATGTATTTAAACTCGAGTCTCACATATTTATCCGACTGCCAGACTTTTTGGCACTGATCAGCAGCAGGGTATTCGATTTGTACACAACATCCCACTTTAGTTTAAAATTTTAAATAAATCGCGTTCCCAATACTAGATTAGCTAGATGCTAGAATAATTTTGCACCGGGACGAAAGATTTGCGGCTAACGAATCTAGCGGTCTCTAGGCAGATTGTAATGAGCAAAACATTTGCACAAGACATAATGTAACAAAACCAATTAATACTTCCATTAAGCGTAGTAAACCAAGAGAGCAAGTTAAATCTACCCCGCCTTCAAAGACTTCAAGTGACTTCAACTAAGAGAATGCAGTCACTGAATGCTAGGAACTGAATGCAATCAGTGAATGCAAGTGACTTCCAGAGATTTCAAAGAATGTAGGACATTCAAAAAGATTGCATTCTTTCTGACTTCACTATGCTGAATGCTAAAATTGATTTCTGCAGTCATGAGTTCAAAATGAATGGTGACTTATTTTCTTCAATCTGAGGTCTTTATTGAAGTCAATGGACCAAAACGTTTTTGAAAGCATTCCAAGGAATTATATTCAATGTAGTCAATGTAGGTATTATATTCTCTTAAAATGGATTGGTTCTAAAATGTTTGAGTGAGTTTTTGAAGTTGCTATGTCTGCTATTAGTCTTTGAAAAAAAGAAGCCCTTCAACGATAGCAACCAGTTTGATTAATTATATCTATGCATTGCTTTAAAGTACAAAATTTCTTTATTTTTTTCTCATTTAATCCAATTTACCGTACTGAAATCTATTTCTTACTTTACATTTACCCGCCATAAACCATCACCACTATCATCGCTAGTCGCTCGGTCGACGATCGGTGCAACTTCAATCAATCAAAAGGCTAAATAGCTTGATCCCGGGGATCCCCTTCTACACCATCTCATACTTTAAGGTTAACAGACAAAGAGCAACACATTCTCCGGCCAAAAGTTGCACGCCGCTATAATTATAACCGACTCCAATACCATCTGGGGCACATAAATAGATAAAAATAAAAACAATGCTCTAAACAGCAGAAGAAAGAAAAAAAATGCCGAGAAACAAGAAGAATAAACTCCATAAAATTCAGAAAAGAGAAGCGAAAGCAACACAAAATAAAAGCTGCTGCTGCTGCTCCTCTACACATGTTCAAGACCTCTGTTGACCCAAATCGCAGGCATAGAATACGACGACGACGATGTTGGATACACCATTGGGTCAAACGCAAATCAGCTACAGTCAGCAGCAGCGTCTCTCACGGCATTAGCACAGCACAAGAACTCAAGGTTTGTTGCCACTTATAATATTGAAGGAAGCAAACAATTGGGGAATTGGAGAATGGCTTGGTAATGGATACTCAATCTGTTAAACAAGTGAGGGGAGACGACTCTTAGCACTGCCAATGATAGAAAGTTTTTTCCTACTTCCGATTTAAAGATTTTTGTTTATTTTCGTTGAATTTAGCATGCAAATTTGTCGTTTATTTCTCTGCTTGAGTAGGTCTTTAAATTGCGCGCGCATATTTGACGCTTGATGAATCATACTAATGCCATCCGTTGGAGGAACGAACGAAAATGTGGGAGGGAACGAAAACGAGCAGATTAAAATGATAAAATTCGATTCGCAATGCAATTACCCACAAAGATGCGAGGGAAAGAACAAACTTTTTGTAGTTGATTTACTTCCAAATTGGTTGAAGTCGTAGACCATTCTAAGGTCAACATTCTTCAGGTGTTACGGTTCGGTGAGTGGGTTCACAGCAAAAAGAATTAAAAAAAAAAATACAGACCACTGTTGAAGGGGAAATGAATATTTAATTCTGTTTCTTTCGCATTTTTCGGGTAAATTTGTAGATATGTACGTGTACAACAGGTGGCAAGTTTTGTAATTTTTTTTTTTTAAATTTTTTTGCACGCATTCGATGAGCACATCGAAATTGGATACTTTCGTAACAAACTTCACATCTGCTTTGCAGATATTTACTTTAAAAAAATGCTTAGACTTCATCATCATCATAATTATCACTATATAAGTCAGCTCATGTGTACTTGTAGCGTGCACAACTTTGGGGGAGCCTGTTGGCATTTTTTTTATAGCCTTTTAATGTGTAACAATTTTTATGTTAATTTGGAGTTTTATGGATTCGGATGAAGCGCACGATAAACCGAGTTGCGTAATTGAAGCAATAGCTTTTTTGGGCAGGCAATATCTAGATACACACTTTTAACGACCGGCTGTCACTGTTTTTTTTTTTCGAAATTGGTCGACGATTTAAATAATTTTCTATAAATGCTGTTGGTGTTTCAAAGCGGGAAGAAAGGAAGGGCTTGGGAGTTAAGTGCTTTCGTTTTTCGAAATGAATAAGAGTTGTTGCCATTTCGAATAGTTATCTGTCAACGTTTCTGTTTTGCTGATTGAGTTATGATACGCATTTAAAATAATTGTCAGGCTAAAGATGTGGAAGAAGTGGAGCACGTAATGGAGAAATTTGTTAATCATTTGTTTCTTGAATGAAACAGAAAATACAGCTTATATTATCCAGAGACCGGCTGAATTCCAAAAACGTCAAAAGTCAGTGATGCTTTTGCAAATGACTTTTGCATCATGACATTTTAGTGGGTGTGTTCGCAATGCGCTTTGGAAAAGTTTGCCCAATTCAACATGTTGCTTCAGTAGAGCAGTCGTTTGAAAGGAATATACCTAAATAATGTTTGCTCAGATTTCAAATAAAGAAATTGGTCGCAGAATATTCGATGAATGAATTTATTTTAAATGTTCGATCTAGAAATACAACACTAAATAATAACTTTGGAAACAGAGAAATATTAATAAAAAGTAATTTAAAAGTAACTAAAACGAGCATTCAAAATTGTCGCATAGCACAGCACATCAGTTTGGAGAAATTACACGTCCAAATGACGGAACTTGTTCCTTAAAATCGAACAGGTCAGAATGTGGGTTGTCACAGCTGATAGCCAGTAGCTGTCAATCGCGCGAGAAAGTAGAGAGTAGCTCAATAAGACGTTGAGGTCGAGTTTACGATATCTACGATCCAAAGCTTTGGAAATGCTGGAGGTAAGATTTCGTTTGGTCCATAAGAGCCTACATTATTAGGGCATTACCTTTTTGTTCTGCGTCTTGCAATGACACTTTTTCTTGAGCACAGTGCCCTCTCATTTTTATAAAAAAAAATAAATGAAATGGCCCATAGAGGGCCAAGACCTAGCTACTCACAGCAGTACGTGTTGTGCGTTGTATACATTTTTAAACCTATAGAAGAGACCTACAGTTTTATGACGTAGCTTAAATCAAATATTTTCGCTGACTGAGTTTTTCAAATCTCATTAAATCTCTTTTAAATATGAGATTGAATATCTCAAAGCAATCGATTGATAGTTCAATTTAGTATCCGATTTATTTATTTCCATTGTTACAGATGACATTTCCGTTGATGTCATACATACATACATAAGTGATGTAATAGAACTTGATCAGACAGTCTGTGATCCAGAGCAAGAAAGTGCTAAAGTACACGGCTTAAAAAGAGTAAACACACGACTTGTCAGATAGAATTAGCAATAAATTTATACGAAAATTACAAATAAACAAAATGCCCACAGCTACTAATACAATCGAAACCCCAATGAATGTAGGCGTTGTATAGACATAGAAAAGTACAAATAATTAACCATCCATTCTCGGGTGTTTTCTACTACCAGAGTGTACTATGTGGTGGAATGCGCAAGCTACAAATTATAAAAAAAAAAGAAAAAAAACAACTGACTTAGTGGGTATCTCGGTGACTACACCACAAACAACCAGTTGTTAGTGCGAAGCGCGTTAAGAGCTGAGTAATCAACACATCGACTATATGCTGACGCTGGAGCTGCAAAACTCCATCACTAGCGTTGTGATGGTGGCAAAGAGACAAGGAAACTATCCCGACCTTGAAATATACTATACACCCATGGTGTGGTTTTTTTATTTTTTCCTCTGCTCTATTCTTTCTCTGTCTACCCTGAGGCCGATACTAAACCAAATGAGCCGACCGAAGCCCGGGCATATAACAAATTATTATTCAGCAAAACTAGAAATCTGCCAATGGAATGTGCTTACTAATACTACTCTCGCTCGAGCAAAGAGTGGAGTAGAGCGCTTGTTGCATTCCAATTTCATGATAGAATAGATACGTTTTTTTTTTTACGAGCCACAATCTTGAACCGAAACCGGCGATAGATCACCTATTGGCTATTGACAACAAATACCAAACCGTAGAGCTCTCAATTGGATTATCAAAAGTAAGTTCTAAATTTAGACCAAAGTCAGAGTTTTCCTTTTATTTCTTTGGTTTTTTTTTTATTCAGCGGAAAAGGTACTTAAAACAATTCTCGCATTGAAATTTATTTATTGTGAGAAGAAGTGCGTTTGGATTTGTCGATGGATCGGCGGATGAATGACGCAGGGCATTTGGTTTATAACTTGAGGGCGAGCGACCTCACTTTCCATCGCTCGTATGGGGAGCTTCTGTTTGTATGGGCAAAAGTCCCGTGGTAAAGTGTATGTTTTCAAGTGGATTCTTAAGTGTGGGGGAGGAGGGGACAAATTACCATATTTATGGTATATACTGTGAGTGAAATTTGTTTTTTTTTTCCACTTCAGGCTCTACGCAATTGAAGTACATAGTAGAGTAGAAGAAAATATGAAAAGAAATTTCTTTATTACAATAATCTTTTTTCGTCCGAAGGAGTTAGGTTACACTAAAAGTACCGCTGGCTGCTGTTTCTGCTGCTGGCTAGATTGAGTTGAGGTAGTAGAAATAAAAGTGAAAGACGATGACTTGCTGCTAAGGAATATTACCAGATTCCTGGAATTTGGATAAAAACTTTAACTTTGTCGATACGAACAATAAATTTATTTTGTTTTTTCTTCTTACATAGTCCTTAACTTGAATGACTTAGAAAGCTAGCTGGACTAAAGTAGCTCAAAGTAGTTCAATTGGACACTCCGCAGCAAGCTACCGACAGGTGAATACTTCTATCCCCAAGTTGGTATGTAAGACTTCATTTTATGACATTAGCTGTCAACGAAATATATGTTCTTTTTACACAATACTTGTTTAAACGTTAGCTTCCTCAAATTTACACTGAAATATGTAGATGATTCTTCTTTTAACGAAACAAAAAATCTTCGGAAAGTATTGTGAAATCACACAGCAAGATGCCGAAATCCTGATTACCCTTAGTTATGCATTGAAAACTTGTTATTATTTTGAATTCATAATTTTTAGAGTTTAGATACGAGCTTCTGCAGCAGGTTAATTTAATTTAATCTTATGAAAGCACTGCTTCCACAGGTTTGTTGGCAAGATAAATAAATTAAGACGAAACGTCTTCAATTCGCCATAATAACGCAACAATTAAGAAAGAACAATAATCCCATATCAAGTACACATCATTACTCTCATCTGGCAACACTTAAAGGCATCACCACAAGAAAACTCCTCATCCTCTTCTCAACCACTCCGAACAAATCTCACAACGTGAAAAGGAAGATCGTGATGAAGTGGAATGATAAACTTCGTAAAAAAAAAACTGCAAGAGAAAACAACAACAACAAATAAGAGGGTGAAGAGAAGCAACAGATCGTTGCTTTAACTGCCTGTTGTGTTGCTGTCTTGTAAAGTCTCAACACAAGAAAAAGAAGTACTAAACACAAAAAAAACATGAAAATAAAAATAAAGTTGTGTTCAACCCTCGTCCCCCGCAATAATTATAACTTTAACTATTTAAATTTTGACAAAAGAAATTCAATAAGAAATCGTTTTTTATCCGAACGTTTACCTTGTCCAAACACTTTAGCTCCTCGATGGGGTAAACAACTTTGTTGCATCTCGCACAGGTTTTATTCATTTTGCTTTCCTTTTTTTATACTTTTATTCACTTTAAAGCAATTTTCTTGTTTTTATTTAAGAACAAAATAAAACACCAATTAGGATATAACTTCACTAATTTATTTTGTCGAAAAACTTTGTAGATTTCTCCACTAGAAAGACCAGACACTACCACTCACTGGAAATTGCAAATTCAAAAAACGAAACGAAAAACTACTTTTCCAATTCGAAAACGATATGATTTATTTTTGTTCAGCAACAGTAGCAGAAGCAGAAGGAATAGAGCAAAGAGAAATTAAAAGAAAAAAGAAATAAAACGATTATGACGACGACGAATAAATAAAACTTCAAATTCCAGAAAGGAAAAATATTTTTTATATTTGGAGTACGGGATGTTTGAAAGAAAATACGAATCGTTAAATAAAACACACTCGCAAACACGGCTCCTCCGGTCGCGTACAGAAATACGAATGAAAGAAAAGAAGAGGAAGAAAATGGTTGATGGTGCAACTGGAATATGAGACTGGTAGGATTTTATTCGTCGTTTGCGTTTCTCTCCAGTGTGGGCAGTTGGAGTTCCAGTTAAACGTATTCACAATGGTGGAATTATAGTAAGTTGAAAATACAGCTTAAGGGCTTGCTTGCACTAAGTGGTTATGGTAATGCAACTGATAACCACCATGAAATGTAATGTCCGTTCGCGTACTCTTCCAAAACAGCAAATTTTTATGAATTTTTACTAGAAGTTGTTCACATACGGAGAATTTTAGAAATTTCTCACAAAAGAAAGGGCTCACAAGAGAGTATTCTATCGAGCTGTCAGTTAAAAACCGCTGAGCAACTGATTGACGGGTTCTATGGATTGGGCATTTAAGAAATTTCCCCATGCTACGAATTTTAGTGCATGAGATAAGGTCCGTTCATATACTCTTTGCGCTAAAATTCGAGGATTGTCAAATTTCAAATATTGGGGGTGAAATTCTCGCAGAGGGAACTGAACGGGATAAACAAGAAACAGTTAAAAATACACTGATTAGATTGACTTGACAGTTTTCACAAATCAGCCCACTTAAATTCGTAGCATGGGGAAATTTCTTATTTTCTCCTAAGCGCTCTCTTCTCTGAAAGCCTACCAAGAGTAAACAGCTTTTTCAGATAGTTGAAAAATCATCATTTTCGGTCAATAGAGTTTTGGAAAACTACGTTGCGACCAAGGATTCTGTCAGATACTGTATGTAAGCTATACAGTAAAAAATCTATCGATAATTGTGGCCAATCCATGTATAAGTCCTCAAAAATAGCTAAGATAGTGCAGCCATAATTCGACACTGCAATAAGAAGTAGTACATTTATAAATGCTCTGAGAAAAGCCAGTTATGACTTTTTTTTAATTTACGCTCAGGAGGAGGAAAACGTTTTATTTAAAAAAAAACCAACCTTCTTACATTTGTCAGGAACCATGTTGGTAACCCCAAAGTTTTAGGACTAACGTTTTTTTTTATATCCAAATTTAGCATTATAGTAAAATCTGCATCGATTTCGAGTTGATTTAAAACTACAAAAGAAAAGCAATAACGAAACGGGTGGTAATCTTACTTCGAAATATGAGTCAGTATGACATTAAACACCCCAGTTATTCATCCAATAACACCAAGTTTGGCCACATAATAATTCCCACTAATGTTCAAGTTGCGGTATCTGTGGTGACTTAAAGCTATTAAACTTAGTTGCACATTTTTTGCAGCAACAGTATACTTTTAGTCTGTTGACCAACATTTTTTTTAAGTTTTCAAGGTATCACTGTCTTTTGTAATTTGAAATATTTTCCGAAGATTTTTTCAAGCACAAATCAACTTCATACCCCGCGAAGATATTTTAAATAATTGAAATGGGTTTACTGAATTTTATATTCCGAAAAATAATGAAATCGAGTCTGATTTGCTATTAAAATCAAATTCAAACGTTTCAATGTCTGCTGAAATAAATAGATTGATACAATAAAACTAAGATAGCGACAAAACAAAATTCAATATTTCGTACACTACAAAAATAAAGTGCACGACTGGATCGTACGTACTTGCACCCATACGCTGGTAGTTGAAAATGAATAATTTTTTAATAAAAAAAATTAAGTTTTTGAAAAAAATATTTTTAAAAATTTTGTATAAGTTGAAATGCCATATATTATTATACATTTTATGTTGCTCACATTTCGATTTTGAGGGAAATCCATTCAGTTTTAGCCGAGAAATGGCCATATTTCTAAAACCAGTTAATAAGAAAAGTACCGTTATACGTATTTTTAGCCAAAAACATGGTACGCCATGTTTTAGTATTTTTTTAGACTGACTCAAATATGAAATTTAATCAAAATCGTTAGAGCCGTTTTCGAGAAAATCGTCTTTTTGTGAAATTGGCCTTAAGTAAAGTACCGTTAATAACAGGGCTAGAGCAAAAATTCCGATTTGACCTCGAATGGTGACCCTACAGAGCTCAGATATGAAGTTTGAAGTAAATCGGCTTAGCCGTTTAGGCTGTAGTCCAGCGTACATACAGACAGACAGACACACAGATAGACAGAATCGGCAGACCTACTTTTTTGAACTTCTCTATCATCGTAATGTCAGAATTCCTTGTTATCTCGATTTCGAATCCAATATTGGCCCTATATTATAGATGTTTTACTTGCATTAATGAGGTTCATAACTAAGCAAACAATAAAACAAAAGATGCTTATGATGAATTTCCTTTGCCATCTATACAATGGGCACCGATACACAAAAGTCATTCAATTAATTTTATGAATAATGAAACTACTATCATCTTTCGGATTTTAAGTTTACAAAAATATTAAAATATTACTTTCACTTTTTCTTTACAAATACATATATGTATATTCATTTATCCATGTACATATGTTGTTTACGATGACATAAATCGAGACAGAAAAGGAGATTAGTTTATTAGGTACGGAAATCACTCACTACTCTTGTATCGCAAATTTGAATGTTTTTGCCTTTTTAAAAGAGCAGTGGCATATTTACACTATTTCGCCCGGAGTTTTTGAAACCATCCATTCATATATCCCTGCGCATACGTTCCCTGTTTTGTATAACTAATCTGCTCACCCCTGACATTTTCTTGCCATAAAATGTCCGTTCCATTGAATTTTTCAACATACTAACACACTTGGAAAGTCAAGATATTTTTCGACTTAGTAGGGCGGACGAACCTGGTCTCGGTAAAAAAATCGAAATTTCATAATTTTACATCCGCTACTAGCTAATAAAACACTCACCAATTGAAAATATAACCTTCCTAATAAAATATTCATATAAAATTCAAACAATAAGTGTTAACTTTAAATTGAATTCTTTAAGTGAAAATTACTTACTAACCATCCTCTTGAGTAAAGGGTAGAAAAAACTGATCACATAAAAGTTACACCCAAACAGAAACCAAAGTATTCCTAGTAAAACTAGTTCAATCAAAAATTTTAAACAATACTTAAAAATCAAATAAAATTTTCAAAAAATTAAAAAAAAAAAATCCACTTTGGCCTATTTTACATAACTTCTACAGTGGAATATGTACTTAAAACAAATGCCAACCTGTGCATAATCCTAGAAAACGTCCTTCAAAAAAATGTTAAAAAATCAGCAAATATCTCCATCTTAAAGTCGATGAGAAAAAATAATTGGCGAAAATAAGTTGTCGGTCACAATGCAGAGTGCTGTGTGGGATTAGCAAATAACACAAAAAAAACCACTTAAGGGATAAATTTGGGGAAAAATCGATATCAACATTATTGCCGGTGTTGCACCCTTTGGAATAATTTACCATAAAAAGAACAACGCGCACCATAATAATATAAGAAAAAAAAAGCATCGACTTTTTGACAGCCATCCCTCCGAATGTAAATAAATACAAATACTACAACTATAAGACAAAGACAAAATTTATAGTAAAAATCTTAAGTTATTATTTCCACTAAAAAAATAGTAAGAAAGATCTAAAGTGCAATATAAAAAAATATAATAACTAATAGCTATCATCATGTAAAGAGAATAGTTTAAAAAAAAAAAGCAAAACAATAAAAAATATTTCTAACGCTGTGATACGTATCCAATTGCATATTTCTAAGCAAAGAAAAAAATAGTAATTTATTGCGTGTTTGGTTCGATTTAGCGTAGCGATCCTATATTATAGTGTACTTAAGAATAAAACCCAATCCTTTCAACCGCCGGAAGTGATTTTAAAAAGAAAAAGAAAACGGATGTAAGACAGTTTTTAAAGAGCATGCAAACGTTAAGGAAGAAAACAAGCCCATGCAAATGTGAGTAAAAACAAAAAAATCAATCAAAAATTCAAATGAACACGTTTTCTTTTGTTTGTATCGCTATTTTTTTCCTTAATATACACGAAAAAAAAAGAAGGACACACAAATACAATGTTTAGTTATGTTTGAAGTATTACTAAGCTAAGAGAGAAGATTACACAATATCACAGAAACAATACACCAAAAACAAAAAGAAAACAGAGAAAACTACCAGCAAATAGTGGCTTTAACGGTACCTATCTAACGAAAACATGCTTAGACAATTTGGTGGTAAGTCATGGGTGTATTTAGGACCACTTTTATTTATTATTTGCTTAAATGTACTTATTACTTAACCTATTACTTAGGCTTTTTGGTAATCATTACTTGATTTCATTACCTTACCTTCAAGCTTAACAGAATATAAACAAGAGACGACGGTGTTTTGAAATCACTGTAAGACCTGCGGTGGAATCGGCTAAGGTTATTTGTGATAGTGTGATTTGTGATAATTAAAAATGATCAGAAAAATTTTTAGCTCTGTGTATTGTGATCACAAAAAAATTTGAATTTTACTCTTGCTAAATTTCAAAACATCGAAAAACTGTCATTAAATTCCGATTTAATTTATTCGACTGTATAAAAGAAGAATAAAATGTTGAATAGTATGTAAATATATTATTAAGTATTAATGTGTACACATCTTTAGGACTCAAGTAAATAAAACTCAAATAGCGTTTTCGTCAGGGCTTCTGTATGAAGTTAGCAAGAATGGTTCTGAAGGGTAGCCACTATTACCTACAATTAAGAAGAAAATTGGTAAGATAAGAATTTGAATAAATTCTCTTTTACCGAGTAGCCATGAAGAGTTTCTGGCAAAAACATAATCGGCTTCCAATTCCGCTCTCTCGTTACTTTGTCTCCAAAAACTATCGTGAGCACTTCCACCATATCTTGCGTTTATTATTCTTGAATTTTCATTACAAATCTAAGATAGAAATTGTAGAAGGCTTTTTTATGTGTGCAAAGAGATAACTTACAACCATGGCATTAAAAGAAAAATGAGATTCAGCGAAATGCTTGTCGTTTTATGCAAATAAGAAAATATTACATATATTACACACCTACATTGCTCTGATTTGTTTCTTAGCTGAGTCCTTAGCAAACGCATACTTCTATAGTTTTCTTTGTCCGCGTCATAACAGCTTGAACTTAAAAATAATTCCATTGAGGTAAACATTTTCTGTGGTCTCGAAACCCAAATGGAATCGTAAATTCAGCTGTCACAAGAAAATGTTCACTAAAGTGTGATTATCATTGTATCTATCACCTTACATGGAGCAAAAACAAAAAATGTGACTATCACTTATCCCCTTAATCAATTCCACCAGTGTATCGCCTGTAGATCAAATCGAATAATTTAAAAAAAAAATATTTATATTTAATTGATCACAAGGGTGAACTTTTAAAGTTTATATCACTTTTAGATCATATTTAATATCGTTTGCGTTTGATGATTGTTTGTGTATAATTTAAGCCCTCTTCGTAGCTATGTATGTATGTACAATTACAGCCGTAGCAGTCTACATACGCCCAACTGGATGGTCTTTATTAAAGGTAATAGTATGGCGATAGCGTTACAATAGGTCACTTCACGTACTTATTTAACTAAAATTGGATATTTAATATGTGGAAATATCTCACTCTTTCGTGAACACCCTCTTCTGCAAACAAGTATACGAACATTCTCCGTACCCGAACAGCTTTTGGTAGAAACTTGGAAAAAATACACACTGGCCTTCGATGTCAAAACTATTTTTGCGGGTGACTTTGTATTATAAGCAATAGGCACAATTCCATAGAACCCTTAAACGTTAGGAAACTGAGTTGGTATTTTTGCTTGTTAGAGAAAGGTACAACAGTGTATAATAACACCTATTTCGGCATCCTCCTCAGAAACTCTAGTACTTCACAACAAACTCATCAAGGAAAGTATAGAAAAAAGCCACTGCGAACTTTTACTTATGCCGCAGAAAATTTTGAAATCGGCAAGCAAGTATGGATACCACCACATTCATCCATCCATTTGTACACATTCTTAAATGGACATAGGCATATTGCTAACTTACTTTTATCAATAGTTAAATACACAAATTAGCATGTGTAGGAGGTAATAAGAACTGCAACAGTAGGAACACGCAACACGCAGCTATGCAAATGAACCTATAAAGAATGAAGATCTTAGATTCCCATAGATACCAGAACTTAAGTCCGGCGATTCCATAGGTCCCTGATTTTTTTATGCATTTTAAGTTATCAGACACTACGTTCAAAAAACGATCATTCTTCAAAAATTTGTACATACTTACCAAGTATAGAGAAACCAAAGTCCCATTACTGCAGGGTCAAAGCTATTATGAGACTGTATCAACCTGCTTAACAATCTCGCATCTACAAACCAGGGCACAGGCAGACTAAAAAAATAAATAAATATTAGGCCGTAAGCAGCTCACAACTGTACATGTAGTGCATGATATACATTTCTGCACTTGCAGAAGGGACCAACAGTTTTATACCGTATCCAAAGCGCAGATGGGCTTTCTCATGACAGTTATAGGTACTGTTGAATGTTTGTCACACTCAGAAGAGGTGGGGCCGTTTCTGGATTTGAACTTGAAACCCCTTGCGCAGTAGTCCAACGCACTAACCATTGAGTATAGATTTCCCTATACTGCGAGTTTTAGGCCAAACATTTTTTATGGGTTTCAAAACAGTGTAAATTCATATTCTTCTGCTTCAATGCATTCATTTGCTTTCTTGTCGTTTTGCATCAGCCTAGAAGAATATTATATTATATTATATTATATTATTAATAATAGTAGCTGTTATTCAAAATTTTGATTCCCGATTTTAAGACAAGATATATAGATTTCTTTCCATAATGTGCAACTTGGCATCACGCTTTCCATAATTTTTTCAACAAAAACTCCCCAACCTTATCTATCTTCTCTTTCAACACATTTAACCACAAAAATACACCACACTCCACACACACACACGCATGCATCTCCAATCCTCCACTCTTATTCCAATCGTCAATTTGACATTTGGAATATACCTCTCCTCGCGTACTCGCTTCACTTGGAATGTTGTTTTTCACCGCTTCCACCCCCTCTTGAAAGTACCTAGCAAAGCGCGTGTGTGTGTTTGTGTGTTGTTTTTGTTGTCTTGTCTGTCCGCTTCTGCCTTGTTCGAGTTCAACAGCAGTCTACTAAATTCTGCTCTAAATTAATTACATTTTCTATTCTATTTGCACAATCGCTCAACTTTTCGAAAAGAAAATACTCATTTCTTTTATTTTTGAATGAAAAATTCCAATTAATCCACTGAATATGTGAGGAGAACGACGAGGCAACGCAACAAATCGGAAAAAAAAAAGAAAGGCAAAGGCGCGACTGTGAAGCAAGAGCACCACACAAAGATCGTAATAAAAAAAAACCTGCGAAGCATCATCACCATCAACACAATCAATTGTTTGCTCAAGCTAATTGAGAAGAAAAAAAAGGCGACAATACAAAAACTCTGTCCCCTTCAAATGTACCATTGGCTGTGGCTCTGGACAAGTCTCCCCCGTCGCGCTTACTGCGCTCCTGTTCATCGTATAGTCATTTCTCGCCCGTCATACATGATTAGTTAATAAAAATACACCAAAATCCATCCGACGTTGTGCGTTAAATTCGGCGCAGTTCAAGAAGCTAAACTCTCCTGGGTGACGTCAGTCGGAAAAGTCGAAACGAAAATATATTTTAGTAAAAATTTTATAAAAAAACAAAAGAAATGGTAAAAAATCTTGTCTCGAAATTATCGTCATCATCGTCGTTGGCATCCTCCACATCCTCACAACACGAAGCGCATAATCTAAAAAGTACCCAGCCTCTAAGACATTTCATTCTTTCTTTTTTGTACCTAGTATGCTCACACTACATTTTGTGTTTTTTTCTAGATCGAAATGACCCAGGTCGATTCTTTGGCGATGGCGTACAATTCAAGGCGAAACTTATTGGTATCCTGGAGGTGGGCGAGGCACGCGGTGATCGCATGTGCCAAGAAGCCTTACAAGATTTGAAGATGGCTATACGGGCAGCTGGTGAGCATAAGCAGAGAATAACAATACATGTGACGATTGATGGCTTACGGCTGAGAGATGAGAAGACTAGTGATTCGTTGTACCATCATCCGGTGCATAAGATATCATTTATCGCTCAGGATATGACAGACTCGAGGGCATTTGGCTATATATTTGGATCACCAGATAGTGGGCATCGATTTTTTGGAATTAAGACTGATAAGGCCGCTAGCCAGGTGAGTTATTTTAGGTGGGGGGTGCTAGTTTTTACACCCAATGTTTAGCTTTCCTTTAATTTTATCAGAGTTAATTAGGTTATCGGTTATTTGACTACTACTATTTTCAACACGGAAGACAGTAGGAGTAGGTTATCTGTATTTAATAACATAGACGGCGGTTAAGCCTGTGGCTATTGGTTTTAAAAACAAGTTAGGCATAAATAAAGTAAAAACTTCTATAACCAGCAAAAAAAAAACAAAAGAACAAAGCAGAGCGTGAATTGTAGGTCTCCTTGTGAATCGTGTGGTAAACTTATGGGTGATAGATCATTCAACGCTCTATCCGTCAATTCCTGGACTTGATTTTCTTTTCTTCAAATTTGGAAACTAAGTCCTGAAAGTTATCTGTACGTGATATATATTTCTGCACATACAGACTTACAGTTTTATGCCTTATCCAATGGATATTTGTCAGACGCTCGCCAGGGTCCGTGAATAAACGTTGATGGTATTTTTCTGAATTCAAAGGAATGGAGACACTTCCCTTGTGTACACTAACATTCATTTTAAACTCTTTGGTGACTCCTTCATCCTGTGTCATCTTAGTCTTGTCTTGGCAAAGAAAATAATTGAAAATTCTTACTATCGTAGAAAATATTTAACTGTTTATATTTGCCCTCAAATCTAGCACAACCTTTAAGTTTCTAGCAATACCAGGACAGAATTGGCAATATTTAAAGCATAATATGAATGTTTTTTTATACATAGGTTGTCCTTGCAATGCGTGACCTCTTCCAAGTAGTATTCGAATTGAAAAAGAAAGAAATCGAACTGGCACGTCAACAAATCCAAAGCAAAACAATTCATGAACATCAGCCACTAACGTTATCAGTGAAAAATGCATCAGCCAGTGATGCTGCATCGATTTTAAGCGGCAGCAGTAGTAATAAAGTAAACAACTTGGAAGGAGCCAAATCGTCTCATGTAAAGGAGGTGAGATACTGTTCGTTATCTAATTTTTTCTTATTATAAACTTCGTTTTTGTTTTCTTTTAGATGTCTCCGGAATCAGTAGCTGATCTAGTAGATCTAGAACAGGAACTTAGCTCAATTCAACGTGGTATTACACAAATGGAACGCATTACACCAAGTGAACCAACACCAACGGGTAAAAATCTTACAGATGAGGATCCATTCGGTGATTCGTTTACCAATTTTCCGGTAAGTCGATTCAAGTTGTTTTTTTTTTTCTCAGGAAAAAGTGTTACGTAATCAAACAATAAATAAAGATAATCTATATTTTGCTTTTAAATATTTAGACAGTCTAAAGAATTAGAAGGAGAATACGTTCACACGTCTTATCAATCACATTCGTGTTTCTTTACAATGGGGTCTTGATTGCGGTATAATGACTTAGATTACAAACTGCGATAGCGGGCTGTTGTGTACATAAGGTAGACAAATGGAACACATTTAAGTGCATAATTGAATAATTCAACAAATCAATTGTTTTTGATTGATTTATTCGCATATAAAATCAATGTTCCAAGCTATCGATCGATTTTCCTTTGATCGATTTCGTGAAACAGACAATATTTAAAAAAAATCATGTCCCTTTCCGTGAACTTTGCGAGGTCCCCAATAGATATTGGTTCAATCCATTTCTGAACTGATGGTTTAAAAATCGGCAATGGCTTTGGTGATGGAGCTTAGCATCTTCTTCCTTCTCCCTTATCACTGTAGGTTGTTCCATAAAAGAGGTACTGGCTTACCTTAAGTGTAATGTAATATCTGCAAATGATCTCAACATCTACACTGATAGCTAAACAGCAATTAAGTCTCTGGAATCGTCGCTTCTCTCATCAAAATCGATTGCCGGTAATCTCTTTAGATATATCGAATCAATTCAACGTCCGCTTCTGTTGGATACCAGGTCACAAAGACATTCCAGACAACTGTTAACCCGATTAAAGTACTAAATTTGGAACCACCTTAAAAAGAATTAATTTGGATATGTCGGAAAATATCCCTCATCATCTTTGTAGCTGGCCTGTCATATGTATTAAAAGAAGGCTCCATTTAGAATCTCCCTTCTTTGACGACCTTACGGATCTGTCCTCTCTTAAATGTAGAGTTCAGGTTGGTTCACTTAACCCTCATTGAGACCCGCAGAATTGTTAAGCCCGATTCAAACTATTCATCATCTACTTCTTTTAATTATGTCTTTAGTGACTGAATAATTGTTTGTTGCAGCTTTTTGTTACTTTTAAATTGCATCATTCCAATTTCAGACCTACAATCTTCTACCACCACCGGAATCAACGCGTTCGCGACACTCGAAACCCAATAAACCTCCCGATTCAGCAATATCCTCTTCCACCACCTCAACATCCGGTGTCCCATCCATCTCCAATATACTCTCCTCTCAATCTTCAAAACAAAATCAAATAAATGCCTCGAGTCTCTCGTCGACCAATGACAATTGGCTAAACGATCTTGATCAAAACGATGTTTTCGATACAACTAAAGCCGCATCAGTAGTTGCAGCTTCAACTACAACACCTCTACCAATACCATCATCATCATCATCGGCAATCACAGGATCCACAACGGTCGTCAATACTCAGCTAACACCACCACAATCTACGAGCAGTGCTGGCGCAAATGGTGGTGCCATCGGAATATCAAATTCCTCACCACCAAGCGCGCCTATCACTGCAGCCGCTGCATCACAAATAGATGAATCGCAATTATCTGGTGAGGATTATCTTAGTACTAGCACTAATACCAATAAATATTCAACTCCACCAAATGCATTACTAACCTCTACTAACGACAACCTTGTGTCAAATAGTAATAATAATAGTTCCACAACTACCATTACAAATAACTCAGTATTACTAAGCAATTCGGTCTCATCGGCCAATGCAACTCATAGTAGTCAATATATAGACGCTTTTTCAGATCTGGACCCGTTGGGAACGGGCCGCATTCGACCTTATGTTGACAAGAAGTATTTCTTCCAAGAGCTCAAAAATCCACCAAAGAAAGTGCTAAAGGATCTATCTGCTGCTGCAAATGCCGGCCCGGATACGGGCTTTACAGCACAATTCGTTTCCAGTTCTGATGGAAGTAATGAAGTGCTTATGGAGGATCTCCCAACTGGAACAGCCGGTGACGCTGACTTATACCAGACAAACGAAAGACAGACAAGTTCGTTGAATACTCATAGTGTTACAACAAAAGCTCTAAATTTAAATTTTACTCATAATTTCACCAAAGCAGATGGTCATCCAACAGATCCAGTGATGTTGCCACGCGATACGGATCCCTTTTCGCCGACACGCAAGAAGAGTGATCCCTTTCAGGATGGAGATATTTTTGGTAAACTCGATCCGTTTGAATTTGAATTTCCTACCACAAACAATGTAGCTGGTGGCTTGTTGCCAGAGACAAAGATTACTAGTGGTGATGATCAGCGTTCAGCAAAGAAAGAGAATATGTTCAATGGGCCGTTACAGGTGAATCTCCCTCCAGAATCTGGTTGGTCAGTTGGTGCGAATAGCAACCAAATGCAGCAGCACCGACGGGTGGAGCGCCAAACAAGTGAGTCACCCACAGCAGGTAGTCGCAATCGCCCGAGTGTTTTTAAGCAGAACACCGTCGATGTGATCAGCAGTATTAGTTCCAAGAAAATGCCACATCTATTTGGCCAAAAGTTCTCTAAACGCGACTCAAATAGCATAAATATGCGTCGTCTGCAAGAGAGCGATTCGCTGAGTGAGAATGAAGCGGCACCAGAGCCACCTCCGCGGCCAGATTCCGCTAGTCACGCAGAACCGCCACCTTTGCCTCCAAAGAAGCAATTTTCTGACATTGTCATTCGACCAAGGATCACGCCACCGCCATCGAGTCGATATGAATGTGTGTCCGCAGTGACTAAAGGTCGTAATATTGCTGCTCAGGATGGATCGGTTCCGCCGATTCCATTGCCTTCCAGGCGAATTGGACGTTCAGAAGGTGCATATCCTGGGCCAGGGCGACCACGAAAGCCAGGCAACGATGAGGATGATTACCTACAACCGATGTCAGGAAATGTGCCGCCCTTGTTACCACCGCCACAAACCAGAGGACGACTACGCCGACAGGAGATCTACGAAAACAAGACTGAGGCTATAGCAGAGCAGCTGGCACCAACCGCAGCACAGAAACCAGAAGATGACGATATGGAAGAGGCCTCAATCTTGCCAGACATAACCCTGAGCCAACTGTTGACTCTGGGAATAGATGAGCTTGCCGCAAAGCTGAATGTGCCTACATCGAAGCTAAGTACAATGACTCTAGTGGAATTGACCACGTATCTCTCCGAATTTATTGAGAAATCAAAGAAACCTAAACAAAGGGTGGCAGCAGCAGCTCCACCCGAGGACAGTCCGCCAATATTCAAGGTAAACTTTGACCAAATGCCCGACGTTACATTCGTGGCCAAATTTGATGATAACTTTGGCGAAGAAGAACCAGCACCATTTGTGGCGAACTTTTCTCAATTCGAAACGACGACAGCTGTACCATCGAAAGCGACTGAAACATCTAAAGCCGCAGCTGTACCGCCAGCCGATAGGTATGCCGTTTTCCGAGAAATAATCGACCAAGAACTCCAACAGGATAGCGTAGAACAAAAGAGCTCACCGGAGGCCGATGACGAAGCCGAGAGTCTAAGCGGTGGCATCATCCAGGAGACGAATACTCTGGCGCAGTTTAGTGACGATGAGAAATCACCCACAACAGTGCCTATGCCGAAGATCGACACAAAGATCACCGAAGCAATATCGCATGCCAAAGATCGGTATGCAGCCTTGCGGGACATAATCCTTGTCGAAGATCTCTTTGAAAAACCGCCGCCACCACAGAGCGATGATTTAATGCAGGACTTTCCCGAGTTTAGCGATGATTTCAATAGCAACACTGAAGATCTAGCGGCAGAAGATGATCAAAAGTCCCCAGTAGAGAGTAGTCCCGAGAGTAATCAAAACGAAGAAGAGGACGATCAAGCTAGCAGTAAGAAGGGTTCAAACAAGTTCCTTCACACCCTGACCGTTTCTTCGACGACCAAAGATGACTTGGAAATCGACGAACTAATGAATCGTGCAATATCCAATCTCTCGTTGGACTCGCGTGAGCATCTTTCACCAAATAATGCAGCGACAAAGTCTCCCTCGGCTGCGATCGACACAAATGGTGGTTCTCCACACACAGTGCGACGATCTCCATTGGCGTCGATGTCGATCAGCGCGTCAGGCAAATCCCAGTTCAATGATATGTCCACATCGCCCATTCCTCTGCAGAAATCCCCAGCACCTGTCCAAAAATCTCCCCTCTCCAAGTCACCCCTATCGAAGTCACCGATTCCACCACAATTGGTGGCCGTTTCGAATCTCATCGATGCGAGCAAACGTTTAAATTCTGGTTCACTGAGTGATGTTGTTTGCGGATCATCGCCAGACGCGGACACCGGCTTATCGGATGCAGCAGCATCAAAACCAATAGCAGGTGGAAAGTCTCCAAAGTCACCAAAGGAATCATGGGCGATGTTTGACAAAAGCGGTGACATGGACGGAGGTAAACATCGTTTGAAGTCGCCCAAAGTTACTCTGCCGCCAAAGGATCAAGGTGAGTCACCGTGTTCGTCGGATGGAAAAGAGGAGTGGAACCGCCCCGGTGGCGAGGAGTACAATAAACGATGGCCCAAAGGGCAGACGTCATCTTCATCAAGGGACTTGAGTCCATGGGACGATGAGGCGTCCGATTATAAGAAGAGAATCCCTCCAGCTGTGGTGGTCGGTACTGATCGTCATGGATACTATATGAGGCATGCCAGGCGAATGAACTCCTGTGATGAGGACTATGAGTGAGTCATTTGAGTTTGATGATATCCTAGCTCTGAATGAGAATTTTTTTTTTTGTTTTTTTAGGTATGAGGAGGAGATGAACAAGCGTCGAGAGCGAAAGAACAAATCGGGTATCTCTAGGAGCCGAGAGAACTTTGAATTCGGTAGGTTACTTGTTAAGGCTATATTAAGGTTTCTTTCTAGTTATAATTTATTTTCAGATTCTCCTCAATGGTACCACACAGCGCCACATCACACATGGTCGCCACAAGATGAAGAAGGTCGTGCACGATCATTTGATCGTGGTGCATACGAACGCACAACTTACGGGCCTCCAGTGTATGATAAGCGCGAGCATAAGATTCCGTTGTCACATGTGCCCTACGATCGAAGAGACTACAAGGGATATGATAAGCGAAAGTATTATCGAGAGTATATGCGTCCAAATTATGACTTCGAGACATACGGCGACTCTCCAGACACAAAAGATCGTAAGATGCCTCAATACTATGGCGATGGGAGCTTTGAGAAGATTAAATCCGGCCGCAGAGACTATGAGAATATTTATGAGGAAAATTTCGGTGGAGGTGGAAGTGGTCCAAGATCCTACAAATCACGTGACTACATTTACGATCGTGATCGTAAGAGCTTCGATCGCGATAGCGTTGAATCATACGAGAGTGGTGGTCATAGAAGAAAAAGTTTTGGTAGTGGAGACGTCTATGGCAGCTTAGAGAGTCGTGAAGAGTTCAGGGAACGCTACATGGGTGGCCCCGAAAAGACACGATCTCTACGAAAGGGAATGAAAATGCGTTTACCTGCCGGAGGAGGAGGGGGAGGTGTTGCTGATGATTATGATCAAGATTCAGAGGCTGAAGTTCAATCGAGGAGAGCTGGACCGTTGGAAACAAGAAGCTTGCAAAGGCCCAGCCAAGGGCCGGTACGAATGCGAAAGAGTAGTGGTTCCAGTCCTTGGGATGGGGAAGGTAGGTGTTTGTATTTTAATCGACGATCTCTTCTAGTTTTAATTTGTCTTAGAACCTCCACCGCCAGGACACGGCCAGAAAGGATGGAAGCGTCCATCGAGTGCGTCAGAGTCTGAAAGGCGACTTGCCGAAAGCCGTAGAGCGCTAGGCAACACTCCATCGGGATCGGATGGTGAAAAGGATAGACGGTGAGTAGTGATCAGATTGCAGAAGATCGTATTACGATTTCTATTTACAGCTTTAGAAAGAAACCTCGATCACGCAGTGGCAAGGATCTACCACCATCAGAGACACGGCAGGCCCAACGCTACGGAACACATCGCGACAACTACGACTACATCAATTACGATGAATACGACCAACCAACGGATGAGGATAAATTTGAGAGGCTAAATCGACGTCGTCATGAAATGCATCACCGAATGATGGAGAGCGAACGGCGACAGAAGGCATCAACCAACGATAAATACAGTTACGATGATGATGACGAAACTCCGCGATATATTGCCAAAAAGGAATCGACTTTCTACTCGGATAAAGTGCCAGCAGCTGCCCAACACAAGCACGAGGTATTCGACGAACCGGTGGTTCCAAAGTCCATAAAGCACCCACGAGGAGCCGATTTCGACTTTGACGATTTCGAAGATACACCCCGCTCAAATACAAGTAGTAAATTTAACTTCGAAGAGCACGGTTTCGAGAGTGATTTCAATTCACCACCACCCGCCAGTTGTAATTCTGCCTCAACGACCACACCTGCCACGAAGTCTTCTTTTAGATTCTCAAATGATTTCTCCGATAAAGAGAAGCCCATGGCTGGCAGTCTACACTCGGTGACCACGTTCGATAGTGAGTTCTCACCAGCCCCACAACCATTGGCAAATAATTCCAACAGCAATACAAATACTACAACAACTCAAAAGCTCCGTTTCGATGATCGTGTAACGATTTCTAAATTCGATAACGATCAGCCGAGTATTGGTAGCAGCACCGTTAGTGGTGTTGTTGGTTGCTGTGATGATGCCTTCGAAGATGACTTCTCCAAGGCAGAGTTTGATTTCGAAAAAGAAGACCAATGGAATCCGGAACCACCAAAGAAAAATAATCTCCGATTGAATAGTAAACTCCAACAAAGACAAGAGATGATTAAGAAATCAGAATCGATAAATATTTTTGCCAAGAAGAACGAAGATCCCTTTGAGGATGATGAATTCTTTAAGTCTCCACCGCCTGGTACTAATGGTGGTGGCCAAAACAAAACAACGAATGGCAATGGGAATAGTAGTAATGGTGGCGGTGGTAAAGATTCAAATAGCTTTCAATGGGAGAGTAACTTTGCCAAGTTTGACGAAAATATGTGATTTGATGAGCTCTTTGCGAGATGTTGTGGAGACAACCCAATGGTGAGTGTATCGACGCAAGTTCACGAAACAAATCTCTCCGCAACACATAAGACAGCAGCTATGGAAAGGACAATGGCAACGACTAAAGTTAAACGTCGAACAAAACTGAAACAAAAAGGTAGGCAATTGATTTCAGTTAATTTTTTCATGAAAAATTTTATAACGTACCGTTTTAAATATGGGATCTTGTGAAGAAGCTTATTTAGATTGCATTTAGTCCATATAGGAGTAGTATTTCGTTTCAATGGAGTGGCGACTCCCAGAAATAATACTCATAACTTATTTTAGAGTTTAAGTGTCCTCTCAGTGCAGAAAGGCGGTTGAATACGATACCTTTGTTAAGATGAAGAAGAAATACGCGCGCTAATACTCCAATTTGAAAGGCTTAAAGCTCTTCTGAAACATGTCATTATTTCTTTTCTTGTAGTGGGTGTTGTCGTGGCTCAGTGGTTTGTGCGTTATATATGAGGTTTGAAGTTCCATCCATCAATGTTTTTTCACGGCAGATTAACATCCAAGAGTATTACTGCCAAGCAGTCCTTCAGACATGTCGTAAAACACGAATAACTGTGAGAAATTAGGCCTTGGCTCTCTTTAAGCTGCTTACCTTTCCTCGGTGCAAAGCAAGACATGTTGCTCCATGAGACAAAGCCTTCATAATTATTATTAATTTATCTTGTATATAGCAGGTGAAGCGACGATATATAGTCAACTCACTGCTCGATGAAGAGAAGGAAATCAAGAGCGGAGACTCAATTGTTCAGCATCGAGTGTGTCTTCGATGTGTTTTGGGTAGAGCTGTGGTCAGCTATGACTTATTTACCTAAGCGTTATCATGTGTGGCTTGTGAAAATGCTCATCAGCTCTCCCCAACTCTTTTCGATTGCTGTGCTTCTTTCTGGACTGTTCTGCGCCTTGTACTTCTGGAATCGTCACGTATTCTGGCATCCTATCAACTCTATGGTATGTGGTTTGACCCTCCCTAGAGTTTTCCTTCATTGCCCTATTTCTTCTCAGCATCTCTCAGCTCGTGAGATCGTATTTCACAGCACGTCCGTGGTTATAAATTGTCACTGGCAATGAAGAGCCGGATGTTTACGTTCCTCAAAGTAAATCGGTCCATATTACAGCATGGACTCAACGTTAAGTCGTAAAGCTTGGTGTTTAATCTTTAAGTATTACTTCGTCAATTGGGTAAGACAATACTCCCAAGGTATTGAAAACTCTCTAGGCTCTCAACCGTTTGTCCAGCAATGCATATACAGCTTCGGTCTCAAGCTGATCATTTTTATTTTTGCTGGCTTAGTTTTCAACTCAACGATGTCTGTTTTGCTCTCCAAATTTGCTTTCATTTGTCTGTAAAGGTCCATTATTTCGTGAGATCGAAGGCAGTCATCTACAGCGTAGTAGGTGCCGTGGCTCAGTAGTTAGTGCATTGGACTACTGCGCATGGGGTTCCAAGTTCGAATCCAGAAATATACTATCGGAGTTTTTTCACGTTTTTATGGTTCCACCACTTGCGAGTGTCTGACAAACATTCAAGAGTATTACTGTCATGAGAAAGCTTCTCAAAATTGTAGGTCCCTTCTGTATTTGCAGAAATGTATACCATGCACAACACCATGTACTGGTGTGAGAAGCTAGGTGTTGGGCTGCTTACAGACTGTTATATTTTTTCATCCAATTTTCGTGAAATAGTGGACTGGATTATTAGTGAAAAACTAGGCGCTTTCCGTACTCTGGTGGAGCCTAGGTTCTTCTGATTGTTTGAGGAATTCAGTTTTAATTGCAAAGTAAATTATTTCCTTTTGAGATAGTGGACTTGATTTGAAGGTAAAAAAATTCTCCATACCTTTTAAGTCAATATGCAAATTGTCAAAAATCGTTTGTCTTTCCATATGTTAGGACTTACCTTAAAAAGTCGAACTAGAGTTCAGAACGTGCTTACTTTTAATAGGTCTGGCCCCGTACTTGCTAAAACTACGAAATTTTACGAAAATGGCAAATTTCTGTTCCCAGACGTCAAAGTTCCGTAGTTTTTCACAGAAGAGAGAACTCCCGAGAGAGTAAGAATTCCATTCTGCGAATTTGAGTCTAAGAAATTCCTTCGGCCAAAAATAAGAGTTCTGTCAAATGGTTATGTTGTTGTTGGTTGGCAAAGTAATTTGAAGTTCAACCCGTTCCCGTACTTTATTTGAGATTTGTCTTTCTCTTAAAGAATTCTACCCCCTCTCTTATAAATTTGACAATATGTGAATTCTAGTGCAGGAAATTATTAGAATACTGAACAAGACTGAAATATGTTGTTAACTAAAAGAGGGTTATATAATTCCATTGACATTGAGCAAAAAGAGGTCTTCCAAAAGGAAAAAAAATACTGCCAAACAAGTCCCATTGGCTCTGCAGAAGCTTCTGGGGGAGCTTTTCGCTTCTCGATTTCATTTCGGAAGACACTCAGAACGCATAAAATCTTCCATTGGACTACTTGTCAATGCTATATGGCCAAGCAATTTTTCATTGAAAAAACGGTTCACTAGCACATAAACAATTGAGCGGAAGACGAATTGTATGCACCATTGGAATCCACAAGGAAATATTTCTTGAGTGAAACCAATAGAAACCGACATAAGATAGAGGTCGCGATATAACTTCCCATCTCTGTAATCGAAACTTGGCCTTAAAATTAAGGCTAGTATGGATTGCCCTTACCATCTGTCTTTAAAATGTTTTTTTTTTTTTTTTAACATTTTGATCATACACTTAGAAACTGCATGTCGCCGCAATTTGATCTAATGTGGTTTCTACCGTCCGAAAACTCTTAGGCTAATACATTTCTTCCTAGCCGTTGACTACTGCTTAAGCATAATTAAGTCCCAATTGTGGGTCTTACTTAATATCAATTTTATAAACAAATTGTTCGTGTTCTTCAAATAGCTTTACTTTAATCAAGATCCCTCAGATACTCATAAAACAAAACGGTACTCATCCTTATTCAGCCAAAAGAACAAAACATACATTTATTCCTTTAAAAATAAAAAGCCTTACGTCACACATCCTTCTCGACTAGATAACGAGATTATAAAAAAACAATATTATATTTAAATCATCGTCCCATAACCATTTAAAATCATTCAAAATTATTTATATTTACTCATTCTCAAATAAGATTATTAAAAACCACGGGCTTGACAACAAATATATAAAAAAAAATGTTAGCATTATATATAAATTAAAATAAATATAGAACTTAATCAAAAATATAAGAAAAAAAAAACAAATTTTAACTTGTACAACAAATATGTGTATTACTAACAAATTTTCACGTTAAATGTTTTCATAAACAAACAAAACAACAATATATAAGTTTGCATAACTGATGATACATTTATCCTAAATAAACTAAATTTATCCCCACAAAAACAAGAAAAAAATACTCACAACTTGAGATGAACAAAATTTTGAAAAGAAAATATATATTACAAACAATTCTATACTACTTCTCTTCTTAATTTAATTCGTTTTTGTTATGATCCTTCTATTCGTCACAATTTTATGTGTGTGTGTACTATTTTTGTAAATAAGAAAAACAAAATAGCAATTTAATTATTGTTAGTTTAAACATTAGATAATAGAATTTTTGAAAAAAAAACATAAATTATTAAAAGAATGAATAGAACTGTGAAACTAGTATACTCATCCATTGACGAGATGTGTGTGTTGTATTCAACCAGAACGAGAGATTTGAAATGGGCAAAGAAAAAGTAATTACATACTATTATTAACTTGTAATCATTGATTAAGATACTCGTGTTTAGTTTATTGTTTTTTGTTTTTAATTTTTATTTTTTGATGAATTACTATTGAGATAGATATAAACAGAAAGTATATGATAATAAAAATTTAAATTAAATTCGAATAAATTGCATTTTATTTTTATTTTTAAGTGCTTAATTAGTGATTGTGACTTAGAACCCAGGAATTACGTACTTCGTGCACGGATAGGCAAATATATGTACGTACAAAAATTACGTGCGATGTCATACCACATGGGAAAGAGTGGCCCGTTGACGCATTATCCCAAAACAACGATTTTTTTTTTTAAGAAAAGCAACATACTAGAGAGTAAAAGACTGGTCCTCATGCTGCAAATATAAGCCCAAGAAACTTCTTTGAATTCGTTAAGAATAGACTTAAGGATGAAGGAACAAAACGAACTGACAGTAAAAGAAGAAAGAACGGTAATGAACTATCATCAACAGCAGAATTTTCTTCACAATCAAGAAAAAAGTCAAAGGAAGAAACTTACAATGCAACTGGTTTGGCAAAGTTGGACATACGCAGGCTGATTGCAGAATGAGAGCGCAAGATTTAAAGAACAAACTTACACTAAGTCCAAATATGTACATATGTACGATGCAACACATTCAAATTGTCTCGGTTTTACTACGACAATGTGGAAATAACACTTCTTCTTCTCATCCTTCTGACGTCTTCTCGTGAGTTAACGATCCTGATAAGCTGACAATTTTCAAACACCCAAGCAGAGAAGAACCTTAAGAAGACTGTGTCATATGCCCTTACAGTCCGGAACTATAACATCTCTTCCATAATGCCTACAAAATGTTGCAATCAACTGGCTTCGTTTCAGCGCCTAAAGACAGGGTGACCCTAAATAAAACTTTCACAACAATCAAATAAAAAGAGAAAACTCTTACTTTTGGTCACTTTTATTATTAAAATGTCGCTTGGCAAATGTCTCACCAACAATCAGAGGGAATACTAGGCTTGCTTCAGCGTATAATTTTACAGCGGTTGCATCTTTCTTTATTTTACCCCAAGATACAGCCTCATCTGGTCTCGCACCGCTATCACTTCCATCGAACTCTGAAGCCGTGTTAATAAACACCGAGTAATCAGCACCATTCCTCATCAGATTAGCATTACAAATGTGATGTTTGATGACACCACCACCGATTATAATCATTCCAGAGTTAATCGCCTTGACTGCCATTGTGTTTAACCTTCGCAAATCGGACACAATGTCCACAACTAAACCAGGATTCCTAAACGAATGAAAGTACATCATATCACCAAGACTGCCATCGGTTAGAGCTGGACTAAAGACAGGAATTTTGTTCTTCGCCGCCCAGTAATAGATTGAAGATGGATTGTTGATTCTTTCACCTAAGCGGTGAATAATTTTCGAAGGTGACCAAACGACTTGTTTCTCCTTCTGTTCTTCGAGCATTTCTGTTAGCAGTGGCATTAACCAGTCTTCGAATTTGCAGTAGTTATCGTTAGGAACAAGGAGATTACCGATTCGATTGATGCCCTTTTCACGAAGTTCCCGCCCAGGTAGCTCAAAGGAACCTGTCGAAGGGGATAGTGAGTATACGATTTTATATGTAGATTTAGTTAACACTCACCCATGTATGTTGGAGCCAGACACTTGATGAAATCCTCCTCTATTCCTCCAGCAGTGGTTACAATACAGTCCACCATTTTGTGTTCCACTAGAAATCGTAGTGTTTCCCTCAACCCCGATGAAACAAGATTCGAGGTGTAACCCAGGAAGATTGTGCAATTATGTTTCCGCTTTATGAACTCATCTGTTTCGTGGATATCCTCTTGCTCGGGGCTGAGTGGCTTCGATCTACAATCAAGCTTTAAGGACAACTCTAAGTTTACTTCGTTGTGGCATTAGTTTATTACGTACCATTTTATCTATTTCCTTAATGGCAAGAGCGAGATTTGTGGATTGGAAGCCTGAATTGATGTAGGACTGTAGCAAAGCGGAGTAATCGATGCCATTATTCCATTCGTAGCCATGGACAACTGCAGTGCCTTCGGGAATAGGACAGCTAGGCTTAAGGACAGCATCTTTAGCTATGGCAGGTTCGCTGGACATTCTCTATTTTGCATATAAAAACGATTAAAAGTAATGAAATTAGATTATCGCGAGACCGCACTGTGGAATCAAAACAAATCGTTGTCACTTCGATTGACATTTGACAAAGCGTTGACTGTTTCCGGTTTTCGGTAGCCTGTTTGCTAAATCGAGTGGATTGCGTCCAGACAAGAAATTGTTTTCTTTATCAGCAAATAGCGGTTTGGATCCCGCTATTTAAAATATGTACAGATAAAAAATAAATTTCGTTGTTTCAAATACTTTTTTTAATCCTCCCTCTAAAATCCCGCTTCTTAAAAGCCCAATGGAATATATTGTTTGGTATTTCATAAAGCCCTGCGCAAAAAAATAGTGACCGAAGTCATTGCTTACGATTATCACATTGAGAGGCAAAGTAAAGCTGAAGTTATTTGATGGAGTTGCTCGGAAAAAATAACCAAATATAACTTTATTGGACGAATAAAAAGCATTGCTACACTAGTTGCTTTACTTTAGTTTTTTTATTGCAAAAACGGGATTAGGTAATAAATAATTATAAGAAATGGGACTGGATGGATGGATATCGCAACCAACCTGATAAATGATTGATAGGAGCCAGTTATAGCTATCATTCAAATATATCATTGAACATTTTGATTCCCAATTTTAAGACAATTAAGAAAATGATATTGGCTTCGGCTTGGTGTCGAAATGAAGGTATTCACTTTTAGAATTTTCTTACAAATAAAAATACTTAATTCTAATTAAAATTTTTCTTTAAATCCAATTTATTATTACACTAGTCGACATCGTTTCATTGGTGTGTTCATTTCGCGTTCTTTTCTCATCTGTCAGTTTTACTTTCAATGATCAACTCTAACCTCAAAGCCTATGCAAATATTAACGTCCAATAGTATTTACTGTCATGAGAAAGCTTCTCAAAAAAATCCCTCTGCCCTTTGGATAATGAAATGCAGAAATGAATACCGCGCACAACATGTACAGTTGTGAAAACCTAGGCCTTGCCTCTCTATATAAAAGATTAACTTTATTTCTAAAAAATTTAGAAAGAACGATCAGTAAAATTAGTAGTAGTTAGTACTTTATAAAATCATTCTCAAAAATTACTTTACCAAATTAGTTTGCGGATTTCCGTTCAGAGCATGCAAATCTATCGATTTAAGACAAGCAAACAGCAATTTAAAATTCTTCTAATAAAAAATCTAAGTAATTTAAAGAATAAATAGTTAAATTTTCAAATGTAGTTGTATAAATTTCTGATTAAAAGTAACCAACATTCGCTGAACTGTATCACCGTTACTTGGAAACTGTGGTGAGATTTCTCTTGATTTTCCTCCGTCCCATTCCTGTCGTTTCTGAAGTATGACCTGTCAAAGGGATACTTTTTTTTGTAAGCCAGCTACTGGTTGGCTTTTTGGCAATTCTACATCAAATTCGGTTCGTAACTTTTGTGTCTAGAATTTGTTGTTGAAATTTTGCAAAAAAAAAAATCATAAATCCCCTTCAAACAGTTTGCAATAGAGTTTAAAACATACCTAGAAGCTACTTGTATCACAAAAAAGAAACGAAAAGGCGAAATAGAAATTCCGAAATAAAAGAAAAAAATTCGCCGTTCGAAGGTGTTTGCAGGATTTTTATTCAGTAAAAATGATCAAATTGTTTTCATTGAAACAACAGAAAAAGGATGGCGAACAAACCTCCAAGTCGGGTCCACAGAAAAAGGCCTCTGCTGCACAATTGCGTATCCAAAAGGGTAAATACAAGTTTTTATTTTTCTCTTATTTTGGGACAAACCCTCATGAATGTTGAAAATTTCAATGTGTTTTGGATTTGTGCCCTTGAAATTTGGTAATTATTTATGTTTGTTGAAGTTTCAATTAGCTTTTGTTCATATATATGCAAAATGTAGCCTTGGAAAGCAAATGAGAATGCAGGGATAATGATTTTATTTGCTTCCGTAAGCTATTTTTCGATTTAGATGATGTTATAGGCTCGTGAACGTACCGATTTGTACCTATTAGTCACCTAGGCAGAAATATATCACAAATTGTGAAACACGCAGAGCCTTTAAGATGTCAAACAAAGCAGAATATTATTTCTATCAAATTCCATCTGATAAGAACGATAAAAGAAGAGGAATCTTCAAATAATTCATTGTTAAGCTGATGGCATGACAACTCTTAACAAAGAGATGGCCAAAAATATATTTGGTGCACATAGTTGGTGAAATATTGTATCAAAATAGGTCTGACAGAAAAAAACTAGTAGGAACCTACCTTTTCGCGACTAATATGTATTATTTAGTAATCGAAAATTCGATAATGCTCATCTTTCCATTGCATAAAGCTATATTCTGGGATGGAGACGCCTTGATTCAGTGGGATGATGCAATACACCACTGAGCGTAAGGATCAAGATTCGTATCCCAGAAATCATCAAGCATTTTTTTCACGGCCTCGCGTTCAGGTAAATAGTCGTCTAAGTTCCTTATTTCAAAGCCTTTCATAGACAAATGACAACTGATATTCGCGTACCCCGTCCTCTACGGCGCTTGTTGGCAGGAGAAATATTATATACTGCATTCATTGTATATAATAATGGCAAAGCCATTTTCACGTGCGCGATAATCGTCTGATGTGTTTGTTAACTAAGCTACAGGAAGCTTTATATAATTGTTATGGAAGCCGCTTTTGGTATAATTCTTCTACAAATCTTTATGAGGAAGACTACACGAGCCATGATAACACAAGTATCGCTCAACCTGAATTACATTTTAGAAGCTATTCCCAGTATTCAATGACTAATTTTCCCAGTACTAAAAGATTCTATTTCGTAGAATTCGTGATTAAACAATATCTTTAGAGCATCACTCTTCCTTTTTCGAATTATGTGGTATGATTTGCTGATCTCTGTTGGCTTGTAATCTGCGTTGCGGGCTCAATGGATCTGTAGTTAGTGCGTTTAACTGCTGTGCACAATGCGGTTCCAAGTTCGAATCCAAGGATATATCACCAAAGCGCCTGTACTTGTACTTGATTCAAAACTAAACCTAGTTCTTTGTTTTGCGATAAGAAGTAGGAACGTCCCCTAAAGATGGTCATATGTATGTTAACCGCTGTGGTGCGTCCTATAGTTTCCACTTGATCGCTAGTCTGATAGCCGGCGCTAGGAAAAGAATACAATAAGAAATATATTAATAAAGGGAAGAGAACTGTGGTTCTAGTCGCAACGGAGGCCATGAGAACGTGACCAACAGATGCCTTGAGCGTAATACTTCACATGATACAGGATGCTGGGTAATTAGACCTTATGTTAACAACAGCTTTTTGAATCGATTACCAAAAGAACTCGTAACTCTTTCAACTGATTATATTATTCCCAACGAGTGATCTTTAGTTACAGTCTCAGGGCTATATTCCCAACCAGGGAATTAGGCAAAGTGACAAACGACTTCGGTACAACAATTTTCACCGACAGTTCAAAAATAGACTGTGGCCCCCCACGTTATTTACCGAATCACTCAAAATCTCTACTTCCTACTGAGGAATGGTGCAGCGTCTTGCAGGCTGATGTTAGACTTGCCGTTTACTCATCTACTCAAGCATCAGGGTTTGCTTGACATGATAGTCATCTTTAAATTAGAATGAATAGAATGATTCTTCATTATTATTTTCCAGGAAGTCTATCATTTGAATAACGTAAATACATATGTATATGTATATTATTACTGTACTTTTTAGTTAATGGAATGATGATAAATAAATAAATAAATAAATATATGTGTGTAAAAAAAACTACATATTATGAAATCACATTGATGATATCGTTGTGGGTTCAACTCAGTTGAAGGCATTGACCTGTAAAAAAAATTAATGACCCATAACAATTATACGCACACTATTGCATTCATTTCATTATGCAAACAACGGGGAATCCCTAATCGCGGTAACTGAATTTGAATTGAATGCCGTCTCTTCTAGTGTTTTTGTTTCACTTGTAACACATACTAACATTGTTCCTTTGTTATTGCAGACATAAATGAGTTGAACCTTCCAAAAACCTGCGCAACTGATTTTCCCGATCCAGATGATCTTCTCAACTTCAAATTGATCATTTGTCCTGACGAGGGTTTCTACAAAAATGGACGATTCGTATTTAATTTCCGCGTTGGACCCAACTATCCACATGAACCGCCCAAGGTCAAATGTGCAACTCAAGTGTATCACCCCAACATCGATTTGGAAGGAAATGTCTGCTTAAACATTCTACGTGAGGACTGGAATCCAGTTCTAACAATCAATTCGATTGTCTATGGATTGCAATACTTGTTCTTGGTAATAACCGTCGCTATACATTAACTAACAATTCAATTGAATTATTTTTTTTTTATAGGAACCAAATCCAGAAGATCCATTGAACAAGGAGGCAGCTGATGTTTTGCAGAATAACCGACGTCTTTTTGAAAACAACGTCTCAAAGGCCATGCGCGGCAATTTCATTGGCGAAACGTACTTTGAGTGCTGCCTCAAGTGATACATAAAATCAAATCTTAATCTTAGGAACGGCGTCTGTCTGATTGCACTTATATTAGGTGGGCGTTTTTATATTAATTTTATTTACAATTAAACTAGAAACACACGGAAAGAGATCGAGAACGATTCCTCATAAAAAAAAATAAAAGAATATAAACGAAATTGATTGGAGTAGTAGCTATGCCAGAAGTAAAAGAAAATGGAATTGGACGGAAATCCAACATCTATTATTGACATTTGTTTTTTTTCTTTTGTAAGAATAACAGAACTGAGAGGAGAGGAAAAAATTGTACTGCAAAGCAAATATATATTTTCCCATTTCTTATAAATAAAAAAAATTATTAAATGTAAACTTTATATTTTTTTTTTTGTAGAAAGAGACAATCGCGGACGATTGTTTTTTTTAAACTTTGTTGCATGTAGATTCATGGCGAAGAAAACGCGTGTGTAATTTAAAAAAAGTAAGCAACGAATGCGCAGTGGTCATTTAAATTTATGAAAAAAAAAGAACAATGTAATTTGTAAAACATTTAAAGGAATTAATTAATTTATGTAAGCTTTTTTCTCTCTCTACCATTAAGAATTTGTCTAGTAAATTAATATTAAAGCGTAAACAAAAAAACTTAATGTGAATAAACAGTGAAGAATTTTGTTTTGTTGCACTGTTCTATTTTTTTTTTAACATATAACATGCTAACAGAAGAACGCATATTTGATTGAAATGCTCAACATAATCTAATTTAATCATAAAAAAGAAAAAACTACAAATGAAAAGTGTTTTTTTTTTTAATCATGTTTTGCCAAGTTACAACTGTTTTTCTTTTCAATCAGAGAAAAACAGAGACAACAATTAAAAACAAAATGTTTATTGCTGGGATAATTTTAGAGATGAAAAAAATAACAATTTTAAAAGCAAGTTAAAGTAATGTACCTCTTATCAATGAAATAATAAAAGAAAGCAAGAAAAAAATGTTTAAAAAATATATGTACAATGCTACAGTAGGATATTTTTGGTTCTTATTTCTTATTTATGCAATTTTTTAGCGAAATAAACCGCGGAATGCAATATTATTAGAATACCTAGGCGAATGCAGTGGGATCAGCATTAACGGCTATCGAATTAAGAATATTAAATATGCAGATGATACGATTATTGGCAAATGATATCAATAAACTCAATGACATGCTGAATAAGCTGGACTCAATAAGTCGCAAACATGGAAAGAACAAAGAATCAACAACCACAGAACATCGAATTAACAAAATAGAAGGTATCATAGTACAAAAGGTTACTAGTATCAAATACCTCTCGTGGGTGGACAGGATCATTAATGTGGAAGTCCTGTGAAGAATGAGATGCGGTAGGGAGCTTATATTCCAAATCAAAAGACGTAAAATAGAGTACTTAGGGCATGTACTTAGGAATAACAAATACCAACTACTCCATGTCATTATTCAAGGAATGTTATAGGGAAGTCGTCATAGACTTACATGGCTGACTAATTTGTGTGAATGGCTTAACCAGTCAATACCAGATATAATAAGAGACGTGAAAGATAAACAGGAAATTAAAACGATGATTTCCAACCTCCGAAGCGGAGAGGAACCTTAAGAAGAAGAAGAAAACGTATGCAACAGCTCCTGACTTACTTATGTCCTGTATTCCCTCTCTTACGCTCTGGCAATATGCCTCAATTCTTCCCTAGTGTCGTCATTCCATCTCGACCGTTCTGTGCCATGTTCTTCTTTGACCGCAGTGTATTCTGCCATTCTGGGTGAAAGAGTTCCATTGCATAGGATGATTAGCTATTAAACTGCCATAGCAGAGTCGTAGACGCCAACGACGGCTGATAAGAGATATTGTTGAACCAGAAAATATTTAAGATGTTACAGAGGCACCTGTAAACGAACGTTTGTAACTTTCTTGTGATATTGATGGTCACTCTTTACGTGCTACACCCATATAACAACACGGGTTATAACATTAGAGCGGAAGATCTTTAAGCTGATCAGTTCGGGTTCACCGTCGGTCGAGACAATCCCAAGAAGCATATTTGAGCTGATGAGATCGTACCAAGGCTGATAACCTCAGTTTTTGACGTATTCATTTTCATCCCGACGAAACCTGCCTCCCTCTTCCCATCAGCCATCATTTGGTGGAGTTTCATAATTCCATGAGACAGTCAGCGTAGTTTCAGTTGAGATATAGTTAAAAGTCTATCGAATTTTTCCGTTGCCCGTCTTAAAAGCTACTAAACGCACATCGCCTATCACCAAAATGAATAGTATGAAAGCATGTTACCTTGTCTTACCGTACTTTGGATCTCTAATTCCTCTGACAACTTTCCTCTGTACATTTTTTTCCAGCGTAGTAGTCTTGATAATAGTGATTTATTTATGGGGGATACATCTTCCTATTGACATTATCAAATTCCTTCCCAAAATCAATGAACATCAGATGATGTGGTCGGCAAAAAAGAATCCAGAGCTGAAGCCTGTTTGTTCTGCATCCAGTGTGTCTTCTAGGTGTTGTTTGATTCGCTCCAAGAGAATTTTAGCTATTATCTTTGCCATTCCCAAAGCGCTAAATATATTTAAGGAATATTCAATGTTACTAGCTGTAACGTACATTTGCTTTGGTTAAACGCACTTCTTAACCTTCTTAACCAGTGCAGCTAGAAGCGAAAATAATCGCCTGCTTTTCTTCTACAAGGCTCAGGACACTTCAAAGAGGGTGCTCATACAAAACATCGTCAAATACAAGAGAATCTTGGGTGTACGAAAGGATAAGGAGTACCTCCAGTAGGTCAATAACGTACCCTTCTCTTATATATCAGGAGATCCAGGGGCTGCCATGTGCACCGATTGAACTTACTATTCATCTAGATTCTAAAGCAGCGAGGGGGAATCGAGACACAGGCCGAAGACCGCATCGAGAATAGGCAAGTCGACATCTGCTCGGACAACAAACCAGCAATAAATTCTACTAGCAATCCCATGTCAATATGGCGACTAGTAAGGGAGTCCGAAATCAAACTGATTTGACTGGCGACCCAAAACAAAATCTGTCCTTCGTGTGTACCGGGCAACGAAAAGGCAGATGATGGCAAGGAAATCAGCAAGTGGCAGAGCTATGAACGTCACAAAAGTACTGGAATCTGGATGTGTTCAAAGCGATTAGATCAGAAGTAACAACACGGGCACTAAACCCAAGCTGAACCCAATTGAGACTGATGGTGGGATTCATTACAGGCCACATTAATCTCAACAAACATTCGTTCAAACAAATTAAAATCAAAAAAATAAAAATTAATATCAATTAAAGACCATCTTTATTTCTGTTCAATTTATAGCTCTAATAGTCAAAAAATTCTCTACAACTGAATGCTTAGTTTCCTTAAATTAATATTGCGCCATAGACACAAGTCCGATACAGCAGATTGTCTGCCAGTATTAATTCGAAGGTCGTAAATTCTATAAATAGAAACAAAAAATATTAACCACTCTGATTATTTAGGAGACATAAATATTTACCGGCAAATAAGTCCAACGGTAATTTCATCAGTCACCATAACCTTTAGCAAATTTTGTATCAAATTATTTGGAAGCAATTTGAGTACCGGTCTAACACGATCCTTTCCACACTCGACTAGTAGTGAAATAAATTGAAAAATAAAATAAATCCTTGGCGAGAGCTCATCGGTAGCCACAAATTGAGCAAAGACTTTGAATATTCCCTGCAAACTACTTTGCAGTGGATCTCTAATGACTGCGGGTGGTTCTTTGCTGCTCTGGTGGGTCTCCATGATGAAATCACTGGAACTGGAGTTGTCCGAACTTTCTGGATTGGTGAGCTTACGTATTTTTGCTGAATTTCCCATGTCAACGTCATCCAAGTCATCGGATCGCGATCGTTTCTTCAGCGGTGGCGTTCGGGTCTCCAAATTCGAGATAATGCAATAGACACAAAGTCTAGCCAACACGAACGATTGGGATTCAGTTATTTCTTCACTGTAAAGAGATTAACAGTCTTTGATCTGTTAAATGCATTTTTGTTTAAACTTACCTTCCACTTTTATTGAACAACACAAGAGGTATAATGCGCTCGAGAATGGCTACTGTGTTTCTCTCAATATCCAAGTGCATTACAGCGAACACAATGTCCATGGTTTTCATCATATCCTATACAAAAAAAGGACAATCAATTAAGAGCTCTATTGTTGTGAATAAATCCTTACCCTAGTGTATTTACACTTTAAAATCTCCTCAACCAATTGATTGACAAACCAGACAGGACCGCCAGCTTGCAATAGACTTTCTAGAATTTGAGCAGCTTTGACAGGAACCCACCCGTGTTGGGAGACACTCTTCCAAACGTCCTTAAACTGTTCGATAAGCGGTGTATGTGAAACGAGATTCTGTGTCACGGTTAAGCTACGCATTTTGGGATTTCCCGATGGATGAATGTCATGTTGCATTTTTCTTATTATTTGAAAGGATAAGCCGAGTCGTTCTTTGGTGTTATCTTGTGATGACATCTCTTCTGGACTTAGGGTGGAGAGGAATTGTTGCACCATATTAAGGGGCTTAAGGAATTCATCCTAAAAATGGAATTTTATTGGGTTAGTGTGAGGAAATTCATTTTAATTTGCTTTGTAACTTTTTATGGAACTAAGCCATTAAATAGAACGTACCTCTCGGACAGTCTGCATATATGCGCACAAGAACGAGGCAGCACACACAGAAAATGAGAACAAACGGCATTTTATGCTGTCCAAAATGCCTTTTACATCTGTCGATGAGAGAGTTTCATTCTCCCATGCCACCAGCACTTGGTAAAGAACTCCGGGAATGTTCATACATATATCCTGCCAAGTAAGATTGCTATAAGAACAAGAAGAAATAAATGGAAGTTTACATATAGTAAACAAAAAAGCACCCACCTATTTTTCAACTGTGCTTCGGGTTTGCTCAGACTCAATAGCAGCTCGTCGACGATATTTTCATCACACAAAGCAACCATATTTCTTGGTGACTTGGGTTTATTACGTTCAACCATGCACTCCCGTACCCATTTTTCAAAAAAGGAATCTCCATTCTCAGATAAAACGACCTAGAAACCCAAAGAGCATACATTCAAGGAACAGAACTATACTTAGCTTTTAACTTACATCAGATCCATATTTCTGTACAATAAATGTCAGCATTAGGAATGAGACATCAAACAGTGTCGACCTGATGACCGAGGTTTTCCCAACCTCACCGGGCACTTGTTTAGACGTTTCATTGCATTGTATGAGCCTTGAAACGAATGTTTTCAATCGACCTTCCACTGTTGCCACTGACAGTATAAGATCAAAGCTATTACCTGCGACAAAGAACATGTTTTAAGAGATTTAATTTGTCATATTGTCTGCACTTAAACTAACCAACTAAAACTTGACATAAAACTCCGAGAAGGGCCTCTTGCACTTTGTTATAATCGGCACTCAATGTTTTCAAAACTCCAGACAATGGAACTTCAGCGCGAATTATAAAATTAATAATCGAAGGCGCTTGGTTGGCGACTTCTCGCTTTTGCAATAGAGATGATATTGGTTCTCTGTAACAAAAAATAAAAATAAAGAAAATCAGTTTAATGGAAGTCATAGGTCTAAGTTCTACCTTAGTGCGGAAAACCGTTTAATGTGCGCATCGTTAACCAATTGTTGTTTCTTCCAGTCGTTTAGCAAATACTCAATCATATTACACGAACATTTCGTGTCCATAAAGTCAAGTATGAGTGTATCCTCCAATAGCATGTCCAATGCTTCTACCACTTCCGGAATGTGATCAACTTCGTTTGGTTCTAAAGGTTGGAACACACACATTCAATCTTAGAAACAAATGCTAATACCCACTATAACTTACTATGATGTGAAAGAGCATTCAATTGTTTAACAATCAAAGGCACTTTAAAGAATGTAAACGCCCCCCACATTGTGTCATGACTTGTTTCGATAACATTACTCAGCGATATGAATCCCGCTCGTATAATTTCATAAAACAATCGCACCATAGAGTAGTTCTTTAACCGCTGAATCATAAGCAATTCAGACACATAAAACTGAGTGTCACTACTCGGATTGAGTAGAACTTCCACGGCCAACAAAGGTTGAACGCAATAAGAAATCGGCTCGACTTCCTCCGATTCTAATCGCAACATATGTAACTGACCGACATCCACGTATGCCAATCGGTGCAGCTTCTTCTCAATGCTTGTATTTTTTGGCTTATAACCCGAACTTATCAGAGAGCTCTTGATGTCCGAGTATTTTTCTCGGATTTTACCGAAAAAATCTGGATCCTCTTGTTTGCCAATATAGAGAATACCCATGAGAAAATCATTGCTAATGATGGTCTCTATCACTTCTGTGGTATGGTCAATCAAAACCTGATGCTCTGGCGAGAGTTTACCCCCGACTGCAAATTGTTCTGTACACGAGGCGAATATCTGCATGAGCCAATAGACCAGGGATACCACAGCGCCTGGCAGAACTACTTCCTCAGGTTTGCTTCTAAAAATATAAAGTAATTCAGTAATGCACACAATTTCTACCAGAATAGAGCTAACTGACCGACAAGTCACTCCATCGATGACCGATTGTAAGAACTCCAACAGCGAAGTAACACAATACACCTTGTCAAAGTGTTCATATTTCGAAATACGTTTCAATACCGCAGCGTGCGATACCAAATGAGCACATAAAGAGTGCTTAAGATATGCCAAAACAAGCTGAAAAGGATTCCAACTGTTGAAAGGAAAAAAAAAAACAACCATCCAATCACAGCTTACCGGATTAGCATTTGATCCGATAACAGCCTGTTGTAGAATACAATCGGCCAAATTGTATACATCTCCACTGACGCCCCTGGGAAGTACCTGCATATAAAAAGGCAAAAACAAAAATCAAAACAAACTAAACAGCGGCGAATACTTAATCACTCTCAAACATTTTTCAAGTTTAGTTCTAATATTTTTTAAGTACTCACTCCATTTTCGTTAATTATGTGAAAAATGTTAAAAAAAATAAATTTATTAGGTATCATAGAAAATCTTTGGTGCCTTCGTAAAGCGAGTACATTGCGTTACCAGTTTAAAGTTCAGAAACCAATCTATTATCCGAAAAGAGATGCTATCGAGGAAGACGAATTGAAGGCTTCACTTCAAGTGAATGAAGAAGCTCAAAAAGCTCTTGTGCCTTCAGTCGATTATTACAAAATTCTTGGTGTGGAAAAACTAGCCTCGGCGCAACAAATTAAAACGGCGTATTATAATTTAGCAAAAAAATATCACCCCGATGCGAATCCAACACCGCAAGAGACAAAATCATTTCAACAAATCTCCGAGGCATATCATGTGTTGAACGATGAGAACAATCGCATGGAATATGACCGTTATGGCTTTGTAAAGAATTCTCAGCCGTTGTTGAAAACAATCGCATTAGGCGATAGTGATAGTGATAAACCGACAAGAAAGCTGCCAAAGTTCATGAGATTCTTAAAGAAGGAACCGACTAAAGTGGAGGAGCCGGGGGCAATGGTGCCATTGAAGGGTATGTTAAATTAGTACGTAAACATTGACATCTAGCTAGTATCTAGTCTAATAGTCTGCTTAGCTCTGTTAGCTATGAGAAGTTAAGCAGGGAGTCTTTTCAACTCAAACTTTTCTCTCACAGTTACTCCGTCTATAGAAAGAGGAGAGAATTGGATGCTTTCTTGTTAAAGTATAATCAAATCATAATACAATTAGTCATTACCGTTATTTTTGATATGATTGAGGCTAAACACTGGATTTACAAAACCCACTACACAGTATAGGGTTTCAAACCATTGTGACGGGTCTCAAACATCAACACATACACATGTATCGTTGGTATATTAGGTATTCGCTTAAATGTATGTTTGCTCTATAATGGGTGTCCACTTATCAAAATTTAAGTTTTATTTGAAGTAAAATTCTTTTCAACTACTTTTACAGACGTCAACATACAGAATGAAGTCGTATTGAACGTAAAGTTCCTGCAAGCCGTGCAAGGCAGCCGTGAATACGTGCATCTAAAGGCCATGGTGAAGTGCCCCCGCTGTAGCGGCATTACAATGATAGCCAACCAGGCCAACATTGAATTCTGCCAAACGTGCGGCGGAACCGGTCAGTGCCGATCTGACCCCGCATCAGAATTATACACACCATGCAAAGTATGCAATGGCAAAAAGCATATACACAAAAACGGCTGCAAGACCTGTGAAAACAAAGGATTTGTCGTAAAAGATCGTCGCGTCGAAGTAGTCGTTCCACCAGGCGCCTCCACTGGCGACGTTCTCAAAGTAGTCAACCCAGTAAACAAACAAATAGTTAAAGTGCACCTGAATGTCGACAAGAGTTCCTATTTCAAGCGTTCCGGCAACAACATAAACACCGACAAATACCTAACCATCAGTCAGGCGGTGCTCGGCGGTAAATTCAAAGTTCGTGGTCTCTACCAGGAGTTGGAGGTAAATTTGGGTCCGGGAATAGAATCACACACTACACATTGCTTTGAGGGCAAGGGAATCCGGCCGAATAATGGCGATCCAGGCGATCACACTGTCACATTCAAAATCCGCGTCCCAAAGACTCTCACAACTAAGCAAAGGCAACTGATACTGGCCCTCTCTCGGACCGAAGATCCCGCATTTGACGGGCAATAATCGCAGGGGGTCACGTCCAATAGCACTAAATTAAATATAATTAAATGGCGCAATCACCGTTTTTATATTGATGCCCCATTGGGAGTCGGACCAGCGTTCACGCCAAGCCTTCAGAACCATCAGATTAAGGAGACTGGTTTTGCTTGTTGTCTTTTGTAATTCCATGCCAGTATCTTTCATTGTCCATACGATAAATGCAAGTTAAATAAGTTATTTTATTAATTTGTTTAATGTCTTTTTCTTTTTTGAATAAATTAAAACATTTTCTTGTGCTTTTCTAAAATTTTGATAATCTTGTATAAAACGGTGTCAACAAAAAATCATTTTTGACAACCATAAAGCGTGGTGAGTTTGAGAGTACCGGTGACTTAGCATTGCCAGCAGTTTAAGAGAGATGGGGAATTTATAAAATGGTCGTGTTCAGTAGTCTAGCCAGTAACTGGGGATTTACTCACTCTGATTGGCTGAGAACCTTTTAATACACTGTGAGGTGATTGCTTGTATTTTTTGTGAAAAAAAAATCAGTTCAAATCAAAATGAGAGTGTTTTGCAAATTTGGTAAAAATTTATTGTATAATGTTTTCAATAAGTGCATATTTACAAACTAAAGGGGATAAAGACGAAGAAGTCAATTTCAACCTAAATTTGCAAATAAATATTACACGAAGTAATCCACAGGCGATACAATTTTTCCATATTGGGAAAAAAATATCAAACTCATTTTGATTTTACACAATATATTGCACAACCCTGCAATATTTATCCTTATTGTCGACGTCGCCCACGACTCTGTAAACAAACGACACGACTGTTTGGCGTTAGCTGTGTTCAGGATTCTAGTCACTAATATGTTAGTGAAGTCTATAATTCTGAACGCTCAAACGCAAATGCAGTTGACATTTCAATTTCCATTTTATCGACCCGACTCAACAACCGACTTGAGTCGTTTTCGACTCCCGACAAACGTAATTGGGGTGATTAACTAAATGCGACTATTGTCGGATTCGAGCTTAAGAATTCGGATGATAAAATCATTTGATTATGTCCATCATCTATGACAATCAACGACAGCAACCAATGTGAATGCTCACAGGATTCTTCCAGATGAATTAAAATTTTAAAAATTAATTAAAACACAATTGTTTATAGTATGTACCATTAAAGAGTATGTTGTATATTTTCAAACTACAGTCGTTTTAAGATTTTTTTTTGTACAAAAAATAGATTCTTCCATCGAAAGCCCCAGAAGTTTTCACAAAATGTTGATGTTATTTTCTTTAATAATTAGTTTTCTTATTTTTAAAAATAACTACACTCTGTTCTACTTTCATTACTCGAAGCAAAAAAATAATTGCATTTTTTTTTTCTTTTTTTTTTTTGATTTTTTTCTGCGAATATATTATATAAACAACGATTATTACATTAGATTATATATGTAACTATGTATAGTTTTTTTTTTTTCTTCATGACGTTTTTGTTTCATCAATTTATTTCCTTAACAAATAGGTTTATTTTGTTTTAAAGGATTTTCTTAAAGTTGGTTTTCTTCTTGCAATTCTCATGAGAAGTTATTAAACAAACTTCAAAGTAAAAAAAAGTGCATATTTGTTTTATTTTCGATTTGACCATCTCGATAGCTGACAGTACTTGTTTATAGTAGTGATAGTAGAATGATTTAAAAAATATATCTATATTTTTATTTTACCTATGTGTATACATATTTGATGGTGTTTTGAATGTGTAAAATAAATGTCTCTAGAAAAAACAAACATTTTTAATCTGTTTTATCTGTTTGCCGATATGATCGTTACATTTCGTTTTTTCCTCTGTCTACCGCGCTTGTTTGTTGAATTAAATTATAACTAATAGAAAATATTAGATAGTGTAGTCTATTATAATGAAAATGTAAATATATATTATATTCAAATATTTTTTCTACTTGCAAATTTAAACTAAAAATATAGAAGAAGAAAACAAAAGAAAAAAAGTCTCAATTTTTGCAAAAAGTTTTGTTCTTTTCTTTTTACGTACACAATTACAGAGAATAAATTTTTTTTTGTTCTAAAAGATTAAAATAATTAAAACAAAAAAAAAAAAAGATAAGAAAATTATAAAGAGTTGAAGAAATCCGCTAGATTAATCGTAGTGGAAGTTATAAATGAGGTCTATGCGCTCTCACCGTCCCCTACTCCCTTCACAGCTGATGCATAGCTCGTACCGGAAGTTGGCGGGTTGGTGGTCTTGGCCTCGTCCACAATTGGTGGGTTATCAACTAAATGCATATAAAAGTACAAAGTTATGATTATCAACTAAAAATATAGTAAAATTCGGATATAAAGAGCCTCTTAAAAATTAATTACTTATTGGACACATAGCCGGACTGTCGATATCATAGTAGAAAATAAACTATGTACTTTACTTTTGGTATAGGTGCATTTTAACTGAGTGCACATATTCGAAAAACACACGAAGGAGCCTAAAGTAAGACGAACAAAAGTATTCGTCAAGGAGCAATTACATTGACCCCTACCATCAAATCGAATCAATGGAAGGAGTTTAAAAACGTAAATAAACGATTTCTAGAGCACCCATTTGATTTCAGCGAAAAACATCCATAGCTCTAAGCCAAATTCACGAGCAAGTAGAAGGAACAATGACGAAAATACGAAGTTAGTTAGAAGGCAAGCTTACAGAGATATAAGAAAAAGAATTCAACGTTCAGAACATAAATCCATTACCAAGATCAGCGGACTAGTTAATAACTCGGACACAACTAAGTCAATAACTACGTCCTCAAGATCTGCCTGTAGAAAGTCACCGAACAACGTTCAAGACCAGCTACACAAAAAGCAAGAAAGAATGAAATGTCAAAAGCTTACTAAAACAGGCTTACATCATACAGGCGTTACAACCGATGAAGATAAACAAGTACTGTCAGCTATAAGCATGAAGAATTAACAGAATCTTACGAAGATGCGATGGTAAACTTACAAAAGAATTGGATTGGAGACTCAACATGCAGCTAGGTAAGATGGCACTATAAAAAATACGCAACACGACATAAAATTCCTCACGGTAAAACTGCCAACAGCTCTTTGATCAAGCTATACATTAAAGCGAAAAACTTAGGAAAGCATAGAAAATCGGAAAACGAACAATAAATGGACAACAAAGAAAAAAAATGTGGTGTTGTTGAAGGATGAGCATCAGTTTAGAACAGGCCAAGACCTAGCTTATTACAACTATACGTGTTGTGCGCGTATAGAAAGGAACTATAATTGTATGCAGTGCTTAAAAGGCACAGGGAAGCTTTTTCATGAAGGAAATACTCTTAGATGTTTGTCCGCAAGAGGTGTGCAAGAGGTGGAAGTATTTTCTGGGACTCGAATTTTGGATCCTCATGTACAGTTGTCCAACGCGATAACCACCACGCCCACGACATGCAACGGTCTATAAATAAGTATAAAAAGTATGCATATTTAACGAAAGAAAACTGCAATTTAGATAACTAATCGTAATCTAGTATACTTCTAGAACTACATAGATGCTTTGTGTATGGTGAGTACTTTCCTACAAATGTTTCAACTGCAAATCTACATTTGAATTAAATACCCTAGGAACAATATTAATTATTCGTAGGCAAATATGTCGTAGATGCTTTATAATTTAATTATCCTTGCATATCGACTTTTGAGGTTTACTAATTAACAAGTAGCTGTCCACACTAAAGAAATAAAAAATCCGAGTTTGCCCTAGGACCCGAGATCAAGAAACTAGATGTCTTCGAAATGTAATTGTATAAAATGGATCTCTAAATATCTCTATCTGAAATCCATACTATGTCAACAGTACGTGCTGTGTCTTCAGTAAGAAACTGATTCTGCTTAAACTAAGTTGCCTTATATCCGAATTAAATTGTAAATAAAAAATACTTATATGTAAAAATATAAAAATATAAAATGCTGTTTTTGTTTTGTTCTTTTTTCTTAACTAACGATACCACCTGTTACCTTTAACATCAACAGCGAAGCTTTCTACGCTCCTTAGGTCGTGCTTCTTTATAAGCTGACATTCACCACCCTCTATAGATGGTATGGAATATACATACAAGTATCCATCTCGGGAAGCTACCATAAGTCTGTAAAAAAAAAAAAATCATAACTCACATCACATCCGAGAGACTACTGGGATAAAAAAAAAAACTTACCTAAGTTGCTTTTGTATAGTGGCTATTGCACATATTCTCTTGACTCCTGCCTCGGGTAGAGTTACCGAGGCAAATGCTCGTCCCTGAGTGAAAACATTTGTCACCTGTGCTGGCAAGTAACTTGTAACAGTTTTACCCAAGAATCTGAAAAACGAATAACTTAATAAATTATTGAAAACAGGATCTTAAAATGAAAAAAAAATAAACAAATCACGTGCACAAATAGAATAGAATTTGTATACTTACGCCATCCAATCGTCGCTCGATGGCTTACTCTCATTTTCGGCCGCGCTGCGATCTAAACGGAATATATGGACAGTTTCTGTGTTTGAGCTCGAAACTAAGTACTCTGAGCAGGTGCTAAATGATAATGATGCAATCGATACACAACGCTTGAGACCACGACGCAATTCGAACAGTTTAGTACCATCAAGTGAAGAAAATACTCTAATGACCGTACCACGTTCGCTAGCCGTAGCAATTTCAGTACCAGAAGGACTAAATGCAATCGCTGCAAGTGGTGTATCGTGGGCTGTGATCATAGTTTTTGCATGCAAATTGATAGCATCGAATATTTGAACCTCTCCAGAGGTTACACTGCCCGGATAGGCAAGGTAACAGTGCTCTGAAGACGATGACAGTGCACAGAGACCGGTGGTGTTAGCTGGTGTATCGCGAATAGTGTGTACGACTTTCATGTCTTGAATGTTATGGATATATAGACTTTCTTCGAGACAGACAACAAGACGTTCACGATTTAGCTTCACAGCTAAAATGGTGTTCGAGTATGAGTAGTTACAGATCTCGCTTTGTTTCTTGAAATGACATACCTAAAGAGAGGAAGATTGTAAAATAGTGTCAAACAAGAGTATGTTGTATATGTACTTACTTTAAGTTTTCGGGGTGCTTTTAATGAGACAATCGCAACCAGAGAACTTTCAAACAAACGTTCGATAAGGCATATTTCTTCAGAATGGCAGCTATAGATTTTGTCCAGAGTCGAGTCAATACTACCAAAGCTATAGAGGCTATAACCTGATTTAGTAGCTACGGCCAGAGATCTAAAAAAAAAGATTGTTTGTTATAAGTTGTGGGATTGAATTTTACTGAACCGAACTATATACATAATAAATTACGAGCAACGGGAAACTGTATAGGAATAAATATTATCCCTTTTTGCAGATCGAAGCGTTTCATTTTGCTTTTCAAATTGTAACAAACCAATCGATGGCTTTTCGGTGGAACATAAAGAAAATAATATATTGAAAGGCAAGAATCTTTTCTATAGTCTTCGATACAAGTTGGGTCCTTTTATTCAGAGTGCAATATGCATTTAGGCTCTGTCAAATTATTTCTTCAATTAAGTTCTCAAACGGATACAGTTTAAGCGAGTAATAATAGAGAAAATGTGAGGTATATGCTAGTATTCCCCTGATAACAACATTTAGTAAAGACGAAGGTGTCACATTGCCAAGAATTGTTTACGATGGCGCGTAAGCGTAGTAAAGGTTCCAGTGTTCCACAAAGGATTTCGCAATATACATATCTATCTACAGTTATAACATTTTTGCTCTCTTAACTGCAGTGTAGTAAACACAAAAATTTAAAAAATTAAATATTCACCAAGCTACTAAATTATACCGTTTCATACTTACGTTATGTTCTGATTGAAATTAACCAAGAGTTCTCCAGAATCGATGTCTGGTCTCCCCAAGAGACTCATGGTGTAGCTCTGTGTTTTGCTAAGCTTTTTTCGGGCTCTACTTAACAATTAACCTCACGCGCACAAAAAACTGGCTTTCGATTCTTCGCGTGTTTACTTATTTCCAAGTCAAGGTCAATGCTGTTGATTAAGGTGATAGATCTAAAGCCTTCGGTTTCTTTTTGTTGGTCAGCTATCACAGGGCGTTTTGAGGAGCACGAACAACACAAGAACTAAATCCTTTTCTGCATACAAAATAAATATCGATGAATACACAGAGCGTGAGAGCGAGAAGATAAACGCAAAATAAAAGCAAATATCACGGCGATGACAGCTGATTGTGAGGGCTTTTTTTGAGATGAAGCTGTCGAATAGGTGATTATATAGACCAGCAATCTTTTCTGTACACACAACAAATTTTATGGTCGATATCAAAGAAATTGAAACGCACAATAAAATAACGCAGCCAGTGTTTTTTTTCGGACGTCTCAGATGATGGAGTTGGAATTGATGCTCTTTCTCGCTTCAAAACACAAAGCAGCTGAAGAAAAAAAAGACGTCAAAACAATTATCGTTCTTTTCTTGGTGTTTTCGTTGTTTGTCGCGGTTATCTCCTCTTTTTTCTCCCTCTCGGCTGCCAGTTTGCTCTCCCGAATCGTTTTTTGCGTTTCTTCTGCTTTGCCCTTTCTTTCCTCAGTGCTGAACTGAACTTTATTTTTTTTACGTAAATATTTGATTGTTTTTTTATTGAAAATATCACAATTTGGAGTTGTTTGTTCCACTAGATGAGTTTTTTTTTTTAGCACAATATTCTGTTTTGATTGATTTGTTTTGGGAAGAAATTGCAGGTTATCTTTTGACTTTTTCGTCTTGTTGCAAGGGAGGACCACAGAAAAGTGTGAAACAAAAATTCTTTACCAAAAAACGTCGTGTGTGTTTGTTGGTTCAACGGGCGAAAGCAAAGTTTGTGGATGAAAATATTTTGAGAATTTTATTTACAAGAGCTGACGGGAACAGTGGAAGTGGAACGGCAATTTGTAGTGGTCATAGAGCTGCCACTTTTGTGCAATATGATTTCGGGTGATTGTGTTTCATGAAGTTTAAGCACCAGGTATGTCCATAGAGGCAGTTTATTTAAACAATTATAGAACATTAGAATTAGCATCGAAACAGAAACTCCAAAAATTTATTCACAGAGAATAGAAATCATTGATGACAACAACCAAATACGAACAAAAGATATTTGCAAATTTTGACACTTCATTTATGGTAACTGAACTGTCAATGGGGTTTAGATTTGCTAAAAGTTGCTTCTTCACAGCATAGACAAACTAATATAGACGGTTGTCTGTACGTTCCCCACCCGAAAATTTTGTAAAGTACGTCGATTTGCATTTTCCTATCTGTGAATACATGTGACCGAACGTGCGAACAAAAAACAATCGTGTTGTGCCTTTTTTTCCTTTTGCACACCACATTTTCAGCAGACTGTCATTCAATTAACAACAACAAAATGTACAGGAAAATGGCTGCGCCCGAGAAATGTACCGCGGATTGAAAATGTGTGCGTGAGCTCCGGTTTGATTTTGACGGAAACGTCACAACACATTTCAAATCAGTGGTACTTTTGCTCTTGTGGGAACCAACGGTCAAATCGACCGAAGATGACCGTCTATATTTGTTTGTCTAAGGTTCACAGTTCATTCATTGTGCTGTGACTGTGCCTTATGTCATTCAAAAGCTATTATTTGTATCCTATTCGTACTATGGACACACTGGATCAATTACTCTGGGGTAAAACTGATGAAGAGGGAGATAAAGTGTGAATTAAAAAATGGGACAAAATCTTCATCCAGTGCTGAAGCGGTTGAACACCATGGTAAAACTAAAAAACATTCATTCTGTCAGTTTGGCATCCGAGGATTAAATATCTAAGAAATAAATGGAATGGATATAACATTTTATACGTATTTGTATGTTTTAGAAACCTGTCACTTTTGAAGAAAAAAAAAACTATAACCATTTACGCACTCTTTTTCTTTTGCGACCTGTCAAATAGGCAGAAATGCCACTAAGTCAGTTCATGAATGTACATTTTACCCCGCATTATTCATCCAGTGTGTAATGAGAGCAAAAGATGCACCGCCTCTGCAATGGAAAACGATAATTTCCAAGGAAGGGAAACATTCTGAACTATGGAACTGGAAGATTTGAAACGTGTGGGACTATTTTAAACGTGAACGTTATATCTACTACCTGCTGGAGTAATAGCATACATCCTAAAATTAGGAATGAATTGAAATAAGGAATTCTATGAGAAAAATGTTTTCTACCTCCGTCACCACAACCTAAAACCGGTTTTTATTGAATCAGCGTTTGTTTTGTTTAACTAGGTTTGTGAAGTCCTAGTCGCTCCAAGCTAATTATGAATAGAATCTAAAATCTAATGCTGAAAAATGTGATGTTAGTGGCCCATCTAAATAGATTCCATTTCTTCAAGGCATCCACTTTCCATTAAGGATTGCACATACATATGTGCATATTTAGGTACCTACCTATATAATTTCAAATATTTCGATGGGAAAAAACCGAGATGAGATGAGGAAAAACCCATCGTTGTTTTTAAAATATATATTAATACATATGTATACATATACTAAAACCAGGTAAGGTACCTAGTCGAAAAGTATAATAGGTACGTAGATAGGTAGATTTTAAAAGCCCGATATTATTCGTAAGTACATGTGTACATATGTCCATGCAACAAGTTTTGGCGTTCGAATATAAAAATATACCTACTTTGCGAATCCAGGTCTTGATAAAAAGAATTGATCTTTTTGGACTTTAGGAAAATAATATGTGCAACAGGATTTCCTCGATCCGATCACAAAATTTTCTGAGATCGGATTGAAATTTTCCTTGTAAACCGAGATTTAAAGATCGGTTTTAGAAGGTAGAGCCCGTTGTGACGTTAGAAAAGAATCCAGTCATATAAATGGGACACCATGTATGAAGGACTAAAAATATTTAATATTGTATTGAAGATCTATAGCTGTATTTCATCGATGGTATTAAAGGAAATGTCAAATTATGTTAGAAATCAAAAGTTACGAACACGACTGTTTAGTTTTGCAAGTACGACAAAGCCTAAAAATTTGTCTCCTAATGCATAGTGCTCATAAATCATTGGCTACTTATTTCTTAGTCCTGGACGAAAATGCGTTCCTACGACAATGTGAACGTGATCTACGATATATTGTATGAAGCGGCTACTAAACAGCAACTGAGTATGGACAAGGCGAAGAAAATTATTTATCGTGGAGCTACTTAAAATGAAACCGCATTATATGAGATTTTGTATTCAATTTAATAAATGATCATTAAAAAACAAATACATATATTAATAATATAAAAACAGAATATTTCATGATCGACCTATCGACACAACGTTGCGTCGATCTTCCGCAGCCATGGAGCTATGTCCTTTAATTTAAACCTGTACATCGGATCACTCGACAAGGGATTTCTCTCCAAATATACAGTGCTGAGTTTTTTATTATTTTTTATTTCTTCTACATTTTTCCAGTCCTCCACATTGTTGTCATTCAGCCACAACTCATCCAATTTGGTGAGGTGTCGAATATTTTGAATTGTATTCAATCTATTCTTAGCCAAATCTAGAGTTTCGATTTCTTTGTTCTTGTCGAGGTTTTCAATCACTTGTATGCCATTCTCCGACAAATATAACTCTGTTAGGTTCACCAGCGCTTCAAGGTTCTCGATTTTGACAATACGATTTGCCTGTAAGCTCAAACACTCCAAATTGACGAGCGTGTCGAGATTCTCAATTTTTGTGATCTTATTCTTGCCCAAGTACAACTGACGCAGGTTCACTAAAGTCTCTATGTTTTCGATCTTCTTCAGGCGGTTGTCGCCCAGCTCCAGCATGGTTAGGTTCGTCAACATGCCAATGTTTTCGATGACCGTGATCTTGTTGGCGCAGAGAAATAGCTTCTCGAGTTTTACCAGCGCATCCAAATTCTCGATTTTGGTCAGGCGATTGAAGCTAATGTCGAGCATAATCAGATTAGTGAGTGTCTGAAGGTTTTCAATGACGGTTATTTGATTGTCGTAGAACTCTAATTCCTGGAGGGTAGTAAGTGTTTCAAGATTCTCGATTTTTTTTATCAGATTCCAGCGGAGATAAAGGCTTTCGATTTTTGTGAGGGGCTCAAGGTTCTTTAACTCCCCAATGCGATGGTGATTGAGGTCGAGGATTAGACATTCTGGATCGATTTCAACAATGTCTTCGATTTTAACTGGCTCTTCGTCCGCTGTTTGTTCGGCAGAAAGTGCATTTTCCTCGTTTATCGATGACTTGGAGGAGGTGGAACTTTGCGTCTTATCTTCGGACATTTTTCAATACTTTACGAGTGAAAACTGGGGTGATTAACTTATATATAGTTCGAAGATACAACAAAATACTGATTAGCAAAGAAATGTGGGCAAAATAAAATAAATAAGTACTCGAATGAATGACAAATGCTGTGACAACTAATTGGGAAAATGGTTGCATTCAAGTATTGTCGAGTAAGTTCATAAAGAACTTTATTTTTTATTTAATCTATAGTGTGTCTTTCAGGCTCATACATAGATGGAGCTGGCAATAGTTTAGAATGGACTGCTTCCGCCGAAAATTTCACTACATATGCGAGGGTCCCTGATTATTAAATCTTCTTCTACTTAAACACAAGATTCATATTCTTCTAAAGAAACATATACTACATTTATATGACGGGATTGTAAAAGGATTGAGTCTCAATCAGCGTTTTCATTGTAACCGAATCGAATCGAAAGAGGATTGACAGTTACTACTTTTATTTATTTGGTTTTTCTGCACACCGAGTTGAAAGATTGAAAGATCGAAATGGGATTGAACTGACAGATGAGTAGAGTCACTCTTTTCTTTTTGTCTTTTCTATTTTCTTGTTTTGTTAACAGCTCTGCTAGCTTAGTCGAGTTAAGTCAACTCCATTTGAACTCGATGTGCGTTTGTATGAATTTCAAGCTGGGTTGAACTTTACTTCAACTCGCCATATAAACGTAGTAACTGCTTCTCCATTTTATTTGCTGTCAAACTCAATTTTTCGATCCGCGTTTAAATGGAAAAACTCAACTTAATCGCAGAAAATATTCATTCCAATTCTTGAACTCGAAGACGACTGTCAATTTGGTGTGTATTTGTTCGTAAGATACGAATATGGTCGGATAAGATGCGACTACAGTCGAATTCGACTATCGTATTCTAGTTCCAGAATTGGGGTGATTGTGACCAGATCGAATCAATCTAATCTGCGTTTATTTGGCACTCAGTGCGAATTAAATTCGGTTTTAGTCCGCCATATAAACGTGGTATGTGCAATGTCCGTTTTTACACTCACCTCTTAACTCTTCTCACCTAAATACATACATACATACTTTCACCTATCACAGAATCCGTCGTAATAGTAATTTTTCTATGAATTACGAAAGTATTATTACAGAATCCGTCGTAAAAGACATTTTGGTACTAATTTCGAAATTCAATAAGGCAATGTTGATAATAAGAATTTTCGTTCATTTGTTACGACGGATTCCGTAATAGGGGTGACTATTCGGATAATAGAGTTAAAAGTGATCATCTAAACAGGGTCAAAATGTATAAGAAGACAAGCGAAAGTGTCATTTGAACTTTCAGACCCGAAAATAGATTCACAAATGGCAACGCCAGCTGCATTCAATTTTCTTATAGTGCCTCTTAAGGTTGGAATAGTAAATCGCTCTGTATTTTTATATTCGCCTTAATAAATCACTATCACTGCAATGATCAAGTTGTAAGGTCAATGTTATTGTATGCCACGTTTAGACTTTTCGGAGTTTGCTCAACTTTCTCTATACTCCTGGGGCAACGATACGATTTTCTGAAGATGGTATCTGATGCATACTGTATGTATGTGGAAGGTTTCAGTAAGGCTGGTTATTATTGTCATACCTATAAAAAACTTAGCACTTAACCGCACCCATTATTTATTTTGAAAGAACTACATATTTGTAGCCACTATTTGCCTGCAATCACAAAATGACAATTGTAAAATTCTTAAGTATTCTCGTTTATTGCAATAAACTATTAATATATATATTTTTTTCTGTATTTTTACATATTAATTTTCACCCGCTTTACTAATCCAACAAGTTCGCGTGAATTCTTATAAATTAACTCCTCTTATTCATACTATCGCTATGAAAAATTGTGTGAGGTGTATTTTACTTTTATTTTGCATAGAAAATAAGACATCTGGGGGGAAAAAATGCAAATAAATCGAATACGAATCGGAAATGAATAAAAATCATAAGGAAAAATATATATAAATTTCTAAAGCACTGTAACATAAAAGCGGCAAAAAGAATACACACATAAACCTTCGGTGAGTTTCGCCTCGACATCCCTGACATCGTATTATTACTTTCAAGAATATAATTTGTATTTTTCTGTTGATTTTTTTGATTAGTTTATAGATTTGTGACATGAGAGTACCGCGCTACATGAGAATGAGGGCAACCTCTTCGGGTCTCATGGTCGGACACTTCCAGTTGTATAAATAATATTGCAAGTTACCATCACCGGTGCCAAATTTGAGGGGCGACAAGAATTTCTTGTTGTCCATCAGATCGAGTGCGTTGAAAACGTCCATTTGGACGTTTTTAGCAGATATTAAGGCATCGTTCATTAGCTCCAGCCATGGAGTTTTTGTTGATACATTATAAAAGGAATATGCTGCACGCACGTTCTTATGCACCGGATGATGCATCACAGTTGATGGCAAGCTATAAAAGCTAACCATATCGGTTACTTCGCCATTTTCACCCTCTACTATGAAACAATCGATGATGCCTTCACGGGGTGAGAACCAATGTACGAATTCCTCTTGCGAGAATACTGGACAAATTTGGAATTTCGATAAATATTCATCGAGAATTTTGTGAGCGCCTTCCATGTCCTTTGGTTGAATGCGACGAAAACCTCGGGTCTTTGGTTGATCGGGGAGTTTGAAAAGTTTTATTGTTCGTTGCATTGTCATGTTTCTGGCTAGGTGTGAGAATTTAACCTGAAAGATATTGAAAAATATGTATATTATCAAATCAGAAAGGCTTTAATATTATATAGGGATGGTGGGGGTTGGGGTATGCAAGCACAAAACATTTGTTTGTCAGAAAATAAAAATGCCATAGCACCTGGGGCGTATTTACTAAATTCTGCTTTTAATTATTATCAATCTCGATAGAAACAAACAACGAAGAATAGTAAAAAGTTGAGAAACAAAATAAAGTGCCATAAGGTAGCAAGTTTTAGAGTACACCTAGCAAAAAAGCTTCTTCATACTCACATCGACAAGTTTCTTAGGATTAAGCGACCGATGCCAGTACCGGCACGTTGAAACCGGTTTTGGCAATACAACGCCCGCTGTATAGGCTGCCTGATAAATGCCTGTCAAATTGACGCGTCTAGTGATTTCTCTGATGAGTACGGGCGCAACCCGTTTGCTTCGCAGTTTCTTGTGAACACACAAGAAATTTATCTCGACCACCTTCAATACTTTCTCGTAGCAACGCAACTTGCTGGGAATTGCCGATATGAATCCAACTAAGCGGCCAGATTTCACTACACGCACACCTACGTGCCAGTCCTGCCGCCAACCAGGCGGTTGTAGTGACCATTTAAGAAATTCAGGCTGATAGTCAAATCGAAACATAGAATCGTCATCCTCTACGTAGTTCTCGTTCAGCAGCGTGTACAACTCGGTAAGGTTCTGGGAGTCATTAAGGTCCAAAGTGTCCCACTTAAATCCTTCGGGCAAAGTATATGGTTCCTTACGGATCTCCGACACGTCCTTGTCCGGTTCGATGGACTCGTTCGTGAATACCTCTTCGTTTAGCTTCGGTACCGGTTGTGTCGACCAGAAAGTGAATTTCTTACCCGCATTTTGTCGTGCAGGCACATCTTCTGGCTTCGATAAGCCATAAAGAGCTGGAAAGAGCCATCGTCAACCAATAAATTACACACGCGAGGGCAAAAGATAAATCAATAGTTTTCAATTATTTAGTCGAGAAAATTGGGGCGAAAACAACCACACTCACCCCTAATATCCTTGGGAATTTTAAAGGCGTCGTTAGCCGAGTTCAATTCAGACATCACGTCGACGAACTTCATCGAGAGCGCCGACACCAAACGGTTTCGTGACTCCTTGTCTTCCCAGGCTGAGGATTAGAACACTTGCATCATTTTCTGTCAATTAATCATCTTTTTTTACCTTGATCATCGGTCTTCTCCTCACCATCGGTGGTGGCGACCTTTGGTTCGGTGTTTTCGACTGTGTTGACGGTCTTATCGGCTTCGGGGTTGTTGTTCTGTTGCTCGTCCTTGTCCATGGTGACTGTAAGCGGGTGAGGGAGGCTGTGATCGAATGAGTTTTTATATGATTGAAAGGCAAATTACCTTTTGTTAATGAGAAGTTCCGCACCCGTGTTCTTTCTTAAATGCCGTGAACTTTTTTTCGCACGCAAGAGAACAAATTTGACAGAAAAATTCCAATATGGCTGGTAGCACTTTAGCTTTATTTGATTTATGACAGTCGATTGGTTTGCTTACTAGTGAGCAACGAAATTTGTTAGATTGAGTGAGTAGATTCAATAAGATCAATGCTTTAAATATTTTATTAACTATATTATTATTTCTTACATATTTTTTCAGCACCACCCAAACAAAATCTTCATCGTCAAATGTATCGGACGCTCAAAAGAAACAAAAAATAAGTAAATAAATATATGCTAGATAATAAGAAGTCCGTAGAGGGCCGAGGTCGGGCTTCTCGAAAATGTACGTGTTGTGCACAGCTTTATACAGTGTCCAAAAAGGCAGAGGTTTTTTTTAAAGAAGCTTTCTCATGACAGTAAATATTCTTGCATGTTGGTCAGACGCTCGCAAGAGGTAGGGCAGTGAAAAAAACGTTGATGGTATTTTACTAGATTCGAAGTTGGAACCTCTTGTACACTAGTCCAACGCACAAACCACTCAGACATGGCAACCATAAAGAATAAACCATAAACATTCTGGCGTAATGCAATAGTAACTGGTTGGATGCTGGAAGAAGTCCAAAGATTTGCGAAAGCCTTCAGTAGAAGAATCCAACACAAACAAGATGGGGCACAAAGGGACAAAGTGATCCGGATTAATTTACTTCGGACCATAAACTGACAGAAAAGAAAAGAAAAATAAGCAAAAAATAAATAATAATACTTTTTTGGGTTTAAGAATAGGAATTAGATTGTCAGATTAACAGTTTTCTTTAATCAAATTTACATCCATGCTGCAACCTATATCGGAAGGATGCTTTTTTTGCTTCTTTGAAATCCACTGCCGTAATTTTGGAATTTTTCATATTTTGGTCAAACTGATGCATGCTCTATTCGATTGCAATAAGATGTAACGTCACCGTTATATCCATGCAAATCTGTCATATTTCACCCACACAAACAGAATCAGCTGATTGCGAATTTTTCAAAACACACAAGTGTCACCGGCGACCAAACGAAATGCAGAAACCACTTAACTGGAATCTTTTATCAGCGAATTCACGATCGACAAGTTTGTTGTTTACCGATCCACTTGCACAGCAACTGCATATCATTTATATATCGAGGTCACCACCACATCATCAGTAGAGCTACCAACAATCAATACGACGACACGATTTCCAACGAGACGATCGAAACGCCTCGCAACGACGACCTCAACTCATTGAGACAAAGAAAAATCACCAATTTGCCAGCAGCCGACTCGTCTCATGCGCAACAAGAAAGCAACGGCAGCCGAAGCTGTTATGAGATGACGTTAACCAAAAAGAGAATGAAACAAATAGCCGTAATTTCCGTTGTACTCCTGTTTATCATCTACTTGTATAGGACCTTTGCAGCGCAATGGGTGTCAGGAACGCAACAGGAAGCACTGCTCAGGAATCCCACCGATGTGCATGAATCTCTTGTTAACTATGAGCTGTTGGAGGCACAACGTGAAGAGTTAAAGCACACGCGAGTAAAGCTCGCTCTATTAGAAGAGAAAGTTAAGGTCCTAGAGGAGAGCATCCCTCGAAAGTATCCCAATGTGAAGTACTTGAACTACAAGAATCGCAAGAGAATCCTCATCACAGGCGGAGCTGGTTTCGTCGGCTCTCATCTTGTGGATTATCTCATGATTCAAGGACACGAAGTCATTGTCGTAGATAATTTTTTCACGGGACGTAAGCGCAACGTCGAGCACTGGTTGGGTCACGAGAACTTTGAAATGATCCATCACGACATCGTGAATCCGCTGTTTATCGAAGTAGACGAAATCTATCATCTAGCCAGTCCAGCGAGTCCTCCTCATTATATGTACAACCCAGTGAAGACCATAAAGACCAACACAATGGGCACGATCAATATGTTGGGCCTGGCGAAGCGCGTCATGGCAAAGGTTCTCATTGCCAGCACATCAGAGGTGTATGGCGATCCAACAGTCCACCCACAGCCAGAGACGTACTGGGGTCATGTGAACCCTATTGGCCCTCGTGCATGCTATGACGAAGGGAAACGCGTTTCCGAAACCCTAAGCTACGCCTACGCCAAACAAGAAAAGGTAAACGTGCGCGTGGCAAGAATCTTCAATACCTACGGCCCACGAATGCACATGAACGACGGTCGTGTGGTGTCAAACTTTATCCTACAAGCTCTTAAAAACGAAACCATCACAGTCTATGGTAATGGCAAGCAAACACGCTCCTTTCAATATGTGTCCGACTTAGTGGACGGTCTAATAGCCCTAATGGCATCCAACTACACACAACCAGTGAACATAGGCAATCCTGTCGAGCATACAATCGAAGAATTCGCCGTTATCATCAAGGAATTGGTTGGCGGCAAAAGCGAAGTCGGTCAATCCTCAGCGGTGGAAGATGATCCGCAAAGGCGTAAGCCCGACATAACAAGGGCTAGAAAATACTTGAAATGGGAACCAAAGGTACCGCTCAAGGAAGGACTCCACCGGACCATTGACTACTTCCGCAAGGAACTGGAACGATCAAATCGTTTTCAGGAGAACAGTAATCGATACTTTGAGTCCGAGTTGGATCACTATCATGGGAAAGATGATTGATATTTAGTCGATAATTCTAAATCTAGTCTGTAAATAATTTATGTGTAGTTATTATTTTTTTTTATTATTATTTAAATTTATTCATAGGGAGATGTTTATTATTATTTTTTTTTTTTTTGTAATAAAAATTTATTTTTTGGTCTTTGTTAAAAGAGTGTTTTTAATCTTATTTCGAAGTTTTAATAATCTGGTGCACACGAGCGACGTAGTTTAGCTTTCTCTGATGGTGAACATAATAAGCGATTAGTGTTGATTTAGGAACTAGAATAAACGAACCCGGTGGTGGTGAGTACGAACATTCTGAATAATGGTCACATAACACAATAGATACCCTATCACGGATTTCGTCGTAATAGGAATTTTTCTACGAATTACGAAAGTAATATCATAAAATCTGTCGTTTTGCTACGAATTTTGATATTCAGTAAGGCAATACTAAGTCATATCGTTTCCCTTCGGATTCTGTGAAAACATTTTTTTCGGATTCGTAATTGTTAAGACGTATTCTGTAATAAGGGTGAGACTTAAATTGAAGGCGAATTATTCATGTATTTCTATTGTTTTCTTACGCTTAATGTGACTTATTTTTTTAACAAATACTTTAGATTGAGTTATGACAGTTATAGCAGGTTTTTTATCCTGAAATCAGCCACCAATCAAAGGCTAGGTTCTTCCTTTCAAGTAAGTCTTTTGTTCCAATTAGGAGTTAAGAAGAAAAACTGAGTTATAAAACCAAAAACTCTGTCTGAAACCTCCAATCCATAGTAGCTATTTACTTCTTCTTTATACCGAACGGTTGGATTCAAAGATCTTATTAGTGGGAATCGATTTGACCGATCCTCCTAAGCATATTTCTCTGTTGCGAGAAACTAGGGTTAGAACAAGTTTCGTCCTTGGAGACATAAAAGTTTTTTGAGCTCAGCTGTTTGGGTAAGTAGGAAAGGTAGTTCTTCATTATCCGTTAACTAGATAGTTCATTTAGATGCTGGAATGTATCGTTGATGTCTATGTCATCTGCGTATCTTAGGTTAGCCCATAATGGGGCCATTGCGATCCCTTTAGTGAGTCCCGAATGGGAGAAAGAAATCTAAAGCCTAAATCAAGTCGTCCAAGCATTTTACTGTCCTGCAGAAATTGAGTAGGTCCATTGGTTGGCTACGTGAACCTACTTCTTCCAGACTACTTGTCTAGATGTAAAAATATATTTCTAGAAGTGACCTCGTATTCGCACAGTATGTGTGTAATATCCTCTGTGGCATGTACATCCTCACAATACCGACAAAGAATCAGAGTCTACTGGTATGCATTCTCAATAGACTATTTCCAGAGACGATCCTGATCGTAGTCCTAATACCGAGAAAACTCAAAATACCATCCGCTTTCTCCCGAGTCTCGGCGAACGTGTAACTAAGATTGAAGTGTGCCCTATGCGTACTTCTTTCCGCCTGTAATTGTGTATTTGAAATTCGAGCGACAGAAGGTCTAAGAACATTTCAAAGAGCCCGTGATAGCAACACTCCTTGATCTTTGTACCGTCGTCAACTTATCATTTATATACCGTTTGAAAGTTGCCTTCCATCATACTAGAGCATGGGTCCAACTATCGTGATCTATAACCAGTACATCATGAATGGTTTTAGGCCCCACTTCTACCCTGTTGTGTTCATACAGACGAAAAGGCCATTATACGCCTTGCGTCTGCTTATCTTAAGAGCGGTTTTATAAAACATAGTGCCTTTCGGCTTATGTACATGGCTAAATAGGTAAAAGCTTGGAATATTTCCGATTAACCGACTATAAACCTGCTGAAAATATTCTTACACCTCATAATGCTCAAATTAAATGCCACCGTTCTCTGGGAGAATAGTCATATCTTCACAATCTCATGAGAGCTTTGGCCTAACATGAACCAGAAGCGTTCAAACTAACTGTTGGTTCTGATTTGTTTGTGCCTGAGCATCATCATCGGTGTCTGATTATTTTTTTTTTCTAAGTCTGTATTATAGTTTAGTCTTCAGTATGCCTCGTAGCTTTTTCCGTCTTTCCTGTAATGGTGGTCCTAATAGAGGTTTACATCCGGTGGTATCGCAATAAACCTTTTAGGCCTAAGTGTCCTAGCGCGCAACTGTTTCTGAGTAACCTAACTTAACTCAAAGTACACCTCATTTACTTTAAAAGGGCGGCAATGGGAAATATAGGACTAAGTATTTAATAGTAAATTTTATCCGGATATTGAATAATTGGTAGACCCCTTGTCAAAAGATTCTGTACAAGTGTTACATTTTCTAGGCCAGGAGACCTATTTTATGTTGCGTTTACCACCGATTTCATAATACACTCTGGTGGTCAATAATGGGTTTGTAATACTTTTTCAGCTCTCTTTCTTTCTTTCTGCAATCCCAGGATCGCTACAACCGAGTTCTCTGACATCCGCAATAAGCGTTCAGATTAACGCATTTGTTTGTAGACGATAGTTCGTCATTTAATTTGTGAAAGAATTCTACCCTTTCAATTGAATAAGAAAACAGATTCACGTTCAACTTGTTCAACAAAAAGTTAATAAATTTATTTGATTACTTTCGCTTGACAACGAAAACAAAAAGAAAATAACTAAATTAATGTTTAAATACAAAGTTTTCATTGGTGCTTTCGCTTACTCTCGTCTTGTGACCCTAAAAACTTTTTCTGCTTCACGATAAATACATTATTACTCATTTAACTTTGCATGCATATACAGTAAATTTATATGTAAATATTTTATTTGTTTCGTATTTTTTTTTTTTTTTTTTGTATTTTAAATTTCATCTGCAGAGATCCGTTTGCGACTCGCTGCAGTTGTGAGAGGTATATTGCACGGCCGATTGTATTTCTCTGATAAAAGAGAAGTTTTAGTTCCTTGTTCGATTATTTTATGAAATCAGCAAGATCATAACACCGTTATTTATAGTGACACAAAATAATATTTCTCATTTTATGTAGCACACTTAAATTTTAATATATATATAACATATTTGTATATTTAGACATGACTTCTCTTTTATTGCGTATCTATTAAAGTTCGTCTTCTTTTTTTTTTTCTACCTTTACACATTTAATGCTAGATTCTCCATTAAGATTTAGTTATCGACTAAACTAAGATTATTCTTGTTTTTTTTTTTTTGTTATAGGCTTATATACATAGCTCTACCACTGATTGCTTGCTGAATAAAAGTCAAAGTCTATTCTTTCTTTTTTATCTCTCCAACATCTCGACAAAGAGTCGTTTCATTGTGACGTTGCCCTCGCGGCAAACAGATCGCCAGAATCGTCGAATTATATTGTCAGCCTGCCTTAGAGAGGGCAGTAGCAGCAACAATTGTTGCTGATGAGACACTGCTGTCGTATGGCGGAGTAAATAGACACAATCGTTTAGAGAATTCAGTATCGATTCGCGAAAGTTTCGCAAAGAGCTGGAATCGTCCAGGAGAACATCGCAGTTGGAGAGGATCAATGCTTTCAGCAAGTAGTATTCTTCTTTACGCGGCGATAGACGCTCCATTCTCTGAACGATTTGTACACAATGATAGTAGAGTTCTGTAGCACCGCATTCCTTGGCCGCACGCTCGTCCATACAGACATCAGAGGCAAAATTAAGCTTACCATTGAAAGGTATGGAACGATATGCTAATTGTAGCGTGAGAATCTCCGCCCAGGATACCTGTAACAACTTCATTTGATCGTTAAGCGGCAGTTCCGTAAAGCCAGGTATTTGTTTGGCCCAGCCAATTACACCGACTAGTTCCTTGTCGTAGAGATCGCTCAGCACAGCCAACATATCGTGGGCATCGCCACCAAATTTCGCCGTGAAATTATTACACTTAACGTCTTCTTGCTGGTTAACGCACAATGCATCCGGTTCATAGGTATTAAGAACTTCCAATATTTTGATGTCTTCCAACGACGAAGTCGACGATTGGTAGAGCATTTGCATTGTTTGATAGGAATTTGAGACTGGATTGCGTCGGTATTTTTGTCGACCGCCACGTACCCTGTCGAGGCGGACACCTTCTTTTAGCATGCCCATTAGAAGGCATTTTTGAAAACGGCATGCTTGACAGGCTTTTCGGCGACGCTTATTGATTTCACATTCATTATTCGCCGGGCAAGTATACTCGATGTTACCCTGAATGGTACGTTTGAAAAATGCTTTACACGCCTCACAGCTGGCAACACCATAATGGAAACCGGAGGCAACGTCTCCACAAACTAGACACAATCGGCGAATTTCCTCTCGTATTCCTGCTTTATTATCGTTTCCATTGCCGCAAAGTAAATCACCGGACAGCGATGTTGTTGAACTGCACAATTGACGTTCAGGTGAGACCGAAGGCGATGTTTGTAACTGATGATTGCTGGCCGAACTGCTGTATGAGATTGAATTGGAGCAATTGTGTATCGATGTCGTGGGACTGCAACAGTTTGTTGTTGTGTCGATTTCCTGTTTGATGTGGAAACCGCTTCCCATGCCATCGGCCATGGTAACTGCAAAAGAGAAACAAATATTTTAAACGTTATTATAAAATATGTCAGAATGGTAAAAAGTAAAAACAAAAGGTGGCTTCGAGTCGTCGTATATTGGGAGGAGTGTAAGAGGCGAAGTCAAGAAGGATCTGTTCCATGCATGTTCCTATTTTCTAAAGGAGGTGACATTAAGGTCTGTAATTTGTTTGCCAAACATATTTAATAATCGATCTTTACAAGGCAATCGTTAAGAACTTAGACTGGGAGTCGTGACTCAGTGGCTACTGCGTTAGACTACTATAAGTGGGATCAAGGTACGCAGCCCAAAAACAATAACAGGATTTATTATTGTCATGGAAAGTTCTTCCTTATACCTAGCGGAAGAATTCCCTCTGTGAGTACCGCACATGACACTTATGGTTATAAGAAGCCAAGCGCTGGTCCTTTATGGAATTCTTGAGATTTAATATTGCCCGCCTGAAGCTTGTATTGCCTACAAGTATATGAGAAGATTTTGTGCTAAAAATTATACAGAAGAATTCGAGGCAGTCATTTCCGGACCGCGAGAAAGAACTTGTCCTTCCTCAGACCACAACTTGGCGAGTTACAAGATTCAACTGACCCAGGACACCCAGACAACGCCGTTTGTAGGCCGATAGGGCTCTCGAGCAGTTGGAAACTGTTTAACAAGCAACATTTTAGGGCGATAAGAGAACGTCACAGTTTGGTGTTAATTTCGGACTGACGGGATCATCCGCCCATCGTTTCTTTAAGAACGACGTTGGCCAGACCATTCATTATATCATTATAACGGTCAGCCCTATCGGTCGACGAGAACCAATGTCTTTTGGACCCAATTGAATAACAATAACACCAATGATATGTGATTTCAATAGGACGGCGCTTCGTGCCACACAGCCTGTGTTAAAATGGATATTTTGTACAAGCGGTTTAGAAACATGGTTATCTCACGCGAAGGCGATATGAATTGGCTACCGACATCGTGCGATCTGACCCCGTTCGACTTCTTCTTGTAGGGTTTTCATAAGCCTCAGGCCTATGCCAGTGAACTACAAGCCACCACTGACCAGAAAGTGAACATAGTTAATGCCATTGGTCAAATTTAGCCTGTTTTATGGCGCCAGAGTTGTGGACAAATTGAACATTTCGGATCCGCACCACCTAGCCAAACCGCGGGAGACATTTAAATGATGTTATATTCCATACATTATGGCATACATGGGCCTTTTCAATAAATAAAAACTTTCAATGATATCTCACTCGTAGTTTGTTGTATTCAAATTTAAGAATAGGAAACACTTAATGGAATCCCCTTTACTAGTAAAGTCCTTATAATGCAAAAGAATGTTCATGTTTAGAGTCGAATTGTAAGATCTAAAGGCGTCTGAGGGTTAATAAACGAAATAAACCAAAAACATACGAGTATTTGAAGATAGGATAAAACTCCGGGGATTACCAATGATAAAGATATGATATACTATACACACGTACATATATGTAAGTTATACAACCAGTATTGGAAATTTAAAACTCGTAATCAACATGATTAAAGTGTTTAGGGAAACCCAACTGCCGAAATGCTTCTGAAAAAGGCTGTTTAATTATGATATTAGTGGTTTATATTAAATATCTGCAACGAATGTCTTGAAACCAGTTTTAATATACATATATATACAGTGATGAACCGCGCATGTGATGCAGATGCCGTCTGCAGTTGGAATGCCAGCCAAATATGAATTACTTTATACTCGGTACAAGGAAACGAATGAGATGAGGTTTGTAATGCAGCCATTTGAACGATCTGTAGTCTACGAAAGAGAAAAGAAGAAACGAGCAAACAGGATAGACTTTGTGATGAAAATCGCCAATAGCCGGGATAGTTTTGATAAAATTCACAAAAAAACACAACGTGCCTAAACATCAAGAAAAACAGACTTTGCAGGTATTCTTCTGGTCTAATATAATTGCAGAGAACTGTTACACTGCATTACTGATTCTCTGAAGATCCTAAGGAGATAAAAACGAAAGGGTCGTCCACTGGATTCAATTAAGATTCTGCGGCTCATCACAGCAACTTGACTTAATGATATGATTATTTAGAGTCTTTCAAGTCAAGAGTTCAGACAAATTGAAAGCAAAACCTTATAAGAATTAATTAATTTGAATTTGATATTTATAACCTATAGTGATCAGAAGCTCGTTGACTAGGTCTCTTCAGCTATTAGTTGTAATTAAACAAAATTGCTGAGTTATGCGCAGATGTATCACGAACTAAATATTTACAACAAAATAGCGATTTTTTTTTCTCAATTCCATCAGTAATCGCCAATGGAACGACCTCGATTCTAAGTGTGTGACACACGAAGGCCTTAGGTCTTATTTGGCCGCCGATTCTCTGTATATATTATGCAAGAGAATTTTGTCTCCACACGAATTATTAAACTATTCAGACAAACGCCATGAAATCAATTTGAAATATCACTTCGTGTCGATTATACTTACATTTACACAATTTTGTTTGATATTAGTTGGAGTAACGCTTATCATCATAAAAGCAAAACCTTGAGGAAAAAAGCGAAGGGATTCACCCAGCAAGCGAGCGAAACACTGTCTCCAAGCGGTCGACTGTTGTTGCTATTCATCTTAGAAGTCCCCGTGTAGATTATATATATTTTTATTTTTTATAATGCAATAGAGCATCTAATGCTAATGCCATCATAGAAAATGTTGTGCGCTCTAGAGCTCTTATCAATTTCAATTGGAGACTTATATAAACAAAAACAACCACACAAAGAAGAAGAGTAGGAGACAAAATAAGAATTTCCTATCACAGTACTGAATATAAAGAGAAATATACGAAATTTTATTGATGTTTACTTACTTTTTTTTTTTTGCTTTTTTGCTTATTAATTGCACGATGCACAACAGCAGGAGCACATACACACACACAATCACACAAAGTAGGGTTCTTATCGATTCGAATTCTCCACAAAAAATGTGAATAAAACTTTGACTGACGACAATTTTATATATTTTTTGCAAAATAATAAACAAATTGTGCTGTCTTTCGGTTGTTGGCTTCTCCCTTTTGGTCTGGAATTTATTGGATTTGCTTTTGGATCCGCTGTTCTATGTGGCGACGATCGCAGAGTTCATTTTGCTGTGGCATTTTTGCCAGCGTTTTTATTTGATTAAGCAGATAATTGAATTTTTTGGAGAAAAAAAAAGATTTTAACGACAAAAAAAATTAAATTACGGAAAAACTTTTATGAAAAAGGGAGAAAAAGGAAAATAAAATAATTCTATTTTTTTTTCCGAAGTCCGCTCTCTGACGAATTGAAATGTCATATGCGGGGAAAATGTCATCCGCCGTGAGAGCGAGAGAGTGAGAATTTTTTGTTTTTATGTAATTTTGTTAGCTTGGCTGCACTGCGAAGAGTAGGGATTGTGATGCGATGTTATTTTTGTTTGCGATGTTGATGGATGGTAGAAGGTTTGTGGAGGAGGTAAGAATTGGAAAGGACAATTCACCTGGTGCAGAGTTGTAAAATAACTCAATCTTTTAGCAGTTTAACGAATTCACAATGATTTTTTCTACAAATGACTGGGACTTGAAAAAAACCCAATTCACCATTAATTTGAAGTCAGTGATTCATGCATTCAATTATTAGCAATCAAGTCAAATGATTGCATTCTTTACTGATTTGATTTCAGTGGATGGATAATGTTGATTCTTGTTTGAAGTACCTACCATTAGCTTAGCTGATGTTTATGAACAAGAAATAAAACTATAAATATATTTAATTAAGAATACAAAATAAATAAATATTAGGCAGTAAGCAGCCCATAGAGTTCCAAGGCTAGCTTCTCACAACTGTACGTATTGTGTGTGGTATAGATTTCTGTACGTACATATAGTTTTATGCCGTATCCGAAGGGCAGGTGGGTTTTGAGAAGCTTTTTCATGACAGTTATACTCTTGGATGGTTGTCAAACGTTCGCAAGAGATGGGACCGTAAAAATAATTTGATCGAAAATCTTTATAAGAGCCAGTAAATAGCTGAGATCTGAAATATGATTCAATGATTCCAAATATTTCAAAATCTACTCCTTTAAGTTCGCTTTACACTCTGAAATTAAAATTAAAAATTACCTGCATTGAGGAAATTGTTCTTCCTACAGATCTAATCGACCTTAAACTCTCTGTAGAAATTAAAATACTTATATGATCCATTGTACGCCCACCTTAATGTTTACGATCAGCTGTCAGCTGCTCAAAAACTTTTGCAATGTTGCTGCAACATTATTCGAAATAATCGCGCTAAAATTTGACAACGCAAGTGTTTTTAACAATTTTTCCTTTTTTCTTCTTCGTTCCAATGCACTTTTTTGAAGAAAAAAGAATTAAATAAAAGCCATGGACGATCCTGTATTCAAACAAAAATATCAAAAATACAAACTTCGTGTTAAGCTTTGGGAAAAAGATTTCAAAAAGAAATATAATCGAATTCCATCAAAGGTAAGGCGATCCAAGTCAGTTGATACATTTCTTATTCCCTTGAGTTCATTTCTTTAGTATGATATACGCGAAGCCCCCCAAGAGATCCGTGACTCTTATAAGATGTACTACAAGCTGAAAACTTCTTATCTGGAGGACACGCTGAATGACGTTCTCTCTGAGGATGGGTTCGATATTCTAGAGACTTCTCAGGGGGACTTCGATGACAGCAACTTCGGAGGACCTCAACTGCCATTGGACATCTCAACAATCTCCAATATAGAAACCACAGGAAATTTCTCCAATTTAAACGAGCTAGAATCTACAGCACAACTGAGCAATATGGTTAACGTAAACGAAGATCATGTCATCAAGGAATTCGTGCCCGTCCAGGTGAATGAACATAATCTTAAAGCATGGGGAGCTGGTGTTAGTCATAAGCCTCCTCCAAAGAAGTCGCTGAGTCCAGTCAAACAGGCGTTCAAGTCCAATTTGAATGCGAAACTCTTCAGTACAGCTTCGTTCTCAAAGCGAAATCCACGAAAATCCTTAGCCAAACCGACAAAGGAAGTCTCACAGTCATCCTTGACGTCCAGTCAACAGGATCCAGTGGCTTCTAATGATATTCTTCCAGATTTAGAAACAATTCTAACTCAGCGAGCGAAAGAACTCGCTGCAAAGGAACCGACCATGGACCTTATGGGTTCAATGGGACTCAGAAAGCCTGATAATTTTACTGCAACCCAGCCCCTGGACTGGGGATGGTTAAATAGAAACGCTGGCGAGAATGGAGAATCATCTCCTGCAGTGACTAAGAGCAGACCTAGTATTTCGTTGGGAATAAGCAACATGAATGTCGCTGCAATTGTCAGCGCTAATACGGAAAAGGAACTTCCTCAAGAGGAAATACCAGTTGAAGAACCGAAAAACGATCTTCCAACGCCATTTGGCGGTCATCATGACTCCGATTCAGTCGTATCTAATAGTGAGGATGAGAATTGTACTCAGGAATACCGTCACATTGCCAAACGAAGGAGGGTTCTCACTACGATCGATAGAAATCAGCAACAAAGCTCAGAGAAAGAGCCAGAAAAGTTACTGTCTCCTACTATAGAAGCACCTCTTCCAGAAGACAGTCCAGTAATAGCGGAGAAAAATCGAAGAGTGAGGAAAAAAAGTGATTCTTCCGAGGGAGAGGAGCCCAAACCGAGAAAGAAGGGTCGAAAAAAATCAGTTGTTACAAGGAAAACGGTGAAAAAGGAACCAGCAGCAAAAAAGGACCCACCGGCAAAGAAGGTTACTCGAAAATCAGCAAAAGTGACCAAGAACCCAAAAGAAGAGGAGCCTCAGCTGGAAGAGGAGGAAGAGACCGCTCCAGATCCAGCAGATATCAAATACAATCTCGCCTTGGAGACATCTAACTTCACTTGCCTTCCCCGAGCCAATGTGGACGATCTAAAGAAAGCTAACTCAATGGCCGAAGAGTACATCAACAAAATTGGAACTAAAAAAGCACTTAAGCTAGACGAAGCAGGGCATGTTCCCCTCAATGAAAAACGTGATGCAGATCGAAGCAAACTCGCTGCTAAAGCAGCCTCTGGCAAACTAAACGAAAACTTCGTGCGAGTAAACCTTCGCAAGAAGGTCTTCGTTCGCGGCCATAAATCAGTGAATTACAGCAAATACAAGAAGAACCTGTGGAAGCAGAAGAAAGCCAGTGCTCTAACAGGCCCAGAGATGGACATGGGAGGATGCGATGGGGGAGTACTGACTTGCTTTCAATGCGGACAAGTAGGACACTTTGCACGGCAGTGTAAGGTGAAGGGTGACACTCTATTGCCAATGAGCGCGCAACTAGACGATGAGAGTCCTCATATTACTCTGGAAGAAGCCGAGCAGATGGCAAGTCAAAATGCTGTAGCGGTTCACAGTAGGGATTTGAAAAAGTTGCCAGAAGCCAGCAATTCCCTTCTATACAAGGACGAGGAGGATAAAGAAGAAATCGAGGAAGAGGTGTCTGAAGGTGAACCCGAATGTCAGGAAGCTGCCTTAGAACCCATGGAATTAGCGGAATCCCCATCAAAGACCTACATTGGTCATAAAATCCCTGAGGAATTTCTTAAAAAAGCTGGACTACTTGACGGGCCTGGGATAGCATCTGAAGAGGGTTCAATTTATGAACTAACTCCAGACGGCACAGTCATGGATACGACTGAAGAAGTTTACGAAGCCCTTCGACTCTTTGGACACTCTGAATTCCGAAAGGGGCAAGACCGTGCAATCATGCGAATACTCTCGGGTCAATCGACCCTAGTCACTCTAAGCACTGGTAGTGGTAAATCCCTTTGCTACCAACTGCCTGCGTATCTTTACAGCAAAAAGAAGAAATCAATCACGTTAGTCATTTCGCCACTCGTCTCCTTGATGGAGGATCAAGTCCATGGAGTTCCCCACTTCTTGCGAGCTCACTGCCTGCACACAAATCAAACTCCTCAGATGCGTGCCAAGATACTAGAGATGATCAATAGCGGCGAAATTGATATCCTATTGGTTTCTCCAGAGGCGGTAGTAGCAGGCGAACGTTCTACTGGATTTGGCTCAATTTTAAGGAAGTTACCACCAATAGCGTTTGCATGTATAGATGAGGCGCATTGCGTCTCACAGTGGAGTCATAATTTTCGTCCAAGTTATTTAATGATTTGTAAGGTGTTACAGAAGAATTTGGGCGTGAAGACGGTGCTGGGTTTAACAGCTACAGCAACGCTACCGACGAGGCAGAGTATCATAAGGCATTTGGGGATTCCAGATGGTGAAAAGGGGATTATAAGCGATATCCCGTTGCCAGATAATTTAATTATGTCTGTTTCGAAGGATGAGAATAAAGATACTGCTTTGATTCAGCTGCTCGATAGCAAAAGGTGAGTTTTTATTTATAAATTCAGCATTCAGAGGAACTTTAACTGGTCTAAGGAATCTTTTAAAGATCAAAGTCTAATTCAGCCATTTGCTTTTAGGCTAGCAAAGGTGGCACTTTAAAGAAGACACGCCCCAGCTCCGTGCTTTTTTATTCCTAAACCAGATTACTTTTGTATATTTCATAAATCTGATCACAAATCTCTTTAGGTTCGACTCGTGCCAATCGATAATCATTTATTGCACGCGGAGAGATGAATGTGAACGAATTGCCAGTTATATTCGAACCTATATGCAGGTGAGTGTATAATTTTTTGAAATTTACTCAATTCTGTAACGCATTTGCCCATTTTAGGAAAGAAAATCGGATGATGCACCTCAGAATGGCAAAAAGAAACGAAAACGTGTAAACTGGCACGCAGAACCCTATCATGCTGGTTTACCGTCCTCACGTCGTCGTACGATTCAGAATGCTTTTATGAAAAACGAACTTCGAATAGTGGTTGCCACAATAGCCTTTGGAATGGGTATCAATAAGCCAGACATACGTTCAGTTATTCATTACAATATGCCTCGAAACTTTGAAAGTTATGTTCAAGAAATCGGTCGTGCAGGTCGCGATGGAAAGACATCTCATTGTCATTTGTTCCTTGACTCGAAGGGTGGAGATCAAAATGAGTTGCGTCGTCATATCTTTGCGAATTCCATTGATAGGCATGTGATACGAAAGCTGTTGCAAAGAATATTTGTTCCTTGTTCGTGCGATAAGAATCTAAAAAAAAAGTAAGTAAGTTAAATATACGAACGTGGATTTGCAATAACTTAGCTTGATTTTTTTCTAGTGACTTTGTAAAGGAGCATGAGGATGAAATAAAGGCATCTCAAGACATCGATTGGGATGATGATATGTTTGCGGACGCAGAAGAAGGGGGCACGGTCTCCGTGAAAGAAAAAAAGAAACAGTCGCGGAAGCGCATTTGTCCGGGTCATGAAATTGGCTTTTCGATTGAAGGCACCGTTCAGGCGTTAGATATTCCCGAGGAGAATATATCGACGTTACTTTGTTATTTGGAGTTGGACCATAGATGGGGTATTCAGGTGCTTAGTTCGGCATATATCATGTGTAAAGTGATTTCATACGGGGGTCCCAAGTACTTGAAGTGAGTATAAGTTAAGAGAAACAATCAAGACAAGTTACGATGGAGATTTTATTTTTATGTAGACACGCAGCTAAGGATTGTCCGCCGTTGGCCATGGCAATTGCCTTGCAGCTGAAGAATAAAACATTCAAGGAGGATAGTAATATTATTGAATTTTCTGTAATTGATATTGCTGCGGCAATCGGATGGAATAGTGGAGTTGTTAAGTATCAATTGAAGAACTTGGAATGGGTAAATGGTGGGTAAATGATATACGCAAGGGACATGGCTTTTGGAACATTGAATCATCAATTTTTAGAGAATGGCTATCCGAGGAGATCACCGTTGTCCATCCAGTACTATGATTTGGGCCTTCGAATAAAAGCGCCTGGAGACTTTACTTTGGATGAAATCGATGAGGCACTGGACTCACTTTACAATCGTGCTGTGACGCAGGAAAAGACTCAATTAATCCAGGTTCATGCGGGCCTTTTTAATACAATTTACAACATTTTAATGGCTTTTTGTTTTCAGTTGCAATATGTCTTCCATGGGCTGTCATCAGTTGCATTTAATACTTACAAACCCTGCGCTGATGAGGAGCAGCCACATGATCGTTCGGATAAACTGAAATCCATCATTCGAGATTACTTTCAAAATGATTATCCCAAAGATTTGGTTCTTGAGCCAGAAGTAGTTACTACAAAAACCATTTTCAATTCATGACTCGAGCTAATCGATTGTTTTTCCAGATATCGACTGTTCCTGATGGTGCTATTATAGATGACATTCATTCAATTATAAGCATGTATCCCGATAACTCTTTCAGTGGACGGAATATAGCGCGCATCTTCCATGGTATACAGAGCCCCAATTATCCAGCAGTCATATGGGGGCGTTGTAAATACTGGAGAGCCCATTCTAAATCGAATTTCAATAGGATTGTACAGTTAGCAAATAAGGTTATTGTCCAATTGAGAACTTAAGTGTAAGTGAATAGATAATGTGATCAAAAAATATATTTTTTTTAACGTCACAACTTTCTTTCCATATGTAACCGCTGGTTACTCTATAAGCATAGACGAACTTCATTAGTACAAACTAAATTAGTTCGTCTATTTTTATAGGTAATGTAAAAATTTGGCATTACCGCTATCGTAATCGAGCATTGGACGCGTTCCGTATACTAGAAAGTAGGTAATCAAACGTTATGTTAGGTCTTACCTTAAAAAGTAGGCCTGCAGCTGCCCACTTTTTAGTTGAATGTTTGTATTGATTTACTTTAAATTATTTTGCCAATCAGCAACAACACAATCATTTGACAGAACTCATATTTTTGCTCAAAGAGATTCTTAGACTAAAATTCGCAGCATCGGAAGATCTCTTACTCCTCATGAGCTCTCTCTTCTGTGAAAATCTAGGAAACATTGATGAATACTGAAATAGGAATTTAATATTTTTTTGTAAATTTTTGTTGATTTTTGTAGTTTTAGTCAGTGCGGGAGCGAACCTAATATGTTAGACTTATGTAGTTTTCCATTGGTTTCACTCAAGAATTCTCCACTTCTGGATTCTGATTGTCTTCCTAGATGAAATCGGGATGCCAAAAGCTCTTCCAGAAGTTGCTTCCGAGCCAATGGAACATGATTAGCACTTTTTTTGCTCTTCTGAAAATAAATGGAAGACTTCTTTTTGCCCAATGGAAAATGACTTTAAAATACTCCTATAATAGGGTACTTCAAATTCGATTTTAAAGAACTTAAATTGAAACTAACGGACTTATTGTGTACTCTGATTTTTGACACGACGATTTAATTTGCATCTGATATATAAAAATTTAGAAAAGGGTGAATTTTATCCAATAGCCGCTGCACATGTCCAATTTCCTTTTCCCTGCCGCTGTATTTGAAATACATCCCTATTAAATTCCCCTCACTGACAGCTGCTAACTACACCCAACTTCATTGCTATATTCTGTTCAGTACTGTCAAAATTTTTCACTTTTCGTTTTGTCTCCTTTCAATCGTGTTTCATTCGTTCGAATTCAGAAATCATTGAGTAAAGAGATATCAAACTTTCCAGTGGAAAACGGTTTGCCTACAAGCTGCACTTCCAGAAAATTGACCAATTTACCCATACTATCACATTTTCAAACAAGTATGGGTAAATTGGTCAATTTTCCCCGATTTTCAATCAGTCGACCAATGGGATGACGCGAATATATCGAAGGCGCCGCTCATTTGGTGGTCAATTTTGGAACTATCACAGAAAGAGTGCATCTAGCAATTTGCCTGGAAGTGAGCATATTGTTCAACAAATATTTATAATCGGATGTAAACGAATTTTTAAAAATATATAATTTTTTCCGAAATTTAAAAGAGCTCCTAAGCAAATGATTGAGATGAAAATAAATGAAAAATAAAACCATCACAAATAAAATTTGTAAGAATAGTAATAGTAAGTAATAACCGGATTTGGCAGATTGTATATCTATATTTATATAAATAAGAATGCATTTGAGAAAACAAATTATGTATTCCTGCATTCATATTTATTTAGAAAAAATAAGACAACTAGAATATTGAATTTCCAGTGAGCACATCAGATTTTGATTTCAAATCATAAAATGTCTTTGCCCAATTTTTAAATAACTTAAGTCTCGCTTTGAATCGAGCTATTCTAAATAACTCTACAACAAAATAATATATAATAATATTTAATTTTTCTGTCCAATGAGAAATTATATAAATAAAGACCTTACTGCTTCTAGTAAATCTAACAAATTGAAATATTTTTAAGATCAGAAAAAAATGCATTCGATGGCAAAATAAAATAAACTGTCAGGAACTACAAGAATCAAATATTATACGGATACATATGTATATTAAAATTATACATTTTTGGATAAAATTTTATGATAACAGTAACAATCAATAACAAATTATGCTTCAAAGTAAACTATTGTAGTTTAATAATATATTATATTTATATAATATATTTATTTATGTCGTTTACTTTTTTGTAGTAGTTCTAGAAAGGCAATAAAAAATACCTTTGCCTTTAATGTTCACGCGAATTTGTATTTAAAGGCACACTTTTACAACAAGGAAAGGAAGTCGACACACGAAGCTTAAAAAGAAAAATCTCTGGGCTTTGCACAAATTCAGAAAACCTGTAAAATTTGTATCTGTACGAAATGGTTATAAGTCATCAATTGTAAATTTCTTATTATGTTTAATATTTGCCTCAATTTAAGCGAAGTATAATAATCTGAATCACTATACTTATTTTCTAAAAAAAAAAAAAAGAAATAATAAATATTTAATTCTAATTAAACGTTTTCTCAATTCCATTTTTATTATTTCACTGATTGCAGCTTTTTATTGAAATCAATTTCCATTAGTGAAATAATAAAAGCGCATTCACAGAAATACTTTAACCAGAATTAAGTATTTTTGTTTGTCAAAAAATTCTGCAAGGAATAAGCTTTATTTTGACACCAAGTAAAACCAACATTTTTGCTCAATCGTTTTAAAATCGGAAATTAATTCATTTTCCATGTATAGCCGGCCCAATTAAACAGACATTTCCTTCCAGTACGATTTATTTTCACACAAGTAGAGTTGAACAGGTTCAATTTATTTTCTTGGTACAAATTTCTTAATTTGGCCGAACTTTACTGAATTCATCCATTTATGTATCGAACTGGTGGATTAGTGTCATTGATGAAATAAATCATTGTGTGTTTGTCTACATTTGTAGTGGAAATGCGGAAAGGTATTTTAAAGCTATTTTATCAATAGAAAATAAATACAAATGTCAAAATAAAATAAAAAATTACCCCTCCGATGATGGATGTGTTCAGATCGAAAAATGTTGACTGCTGAATTCATTCATTCCAACTCACATGTATTCACAGACAGGGAGTACACTGGAAGTCGATTACAACAAAAACAATGTAAACAAATGGGTTTCGCGGGGCAAGGGACGTAAGAGTTTGATATCTCTTTACTCAATGATTTCTGGTTCGAATTCGTGTGCGGGTCGTGGTCGCATTGGAATCAGATATTCTTTTTCTTTACGAAAAAGTTGAATTACTTTAAAAAAATATAATTCAATTTATTTCTCTCTCTTCCAATTTTTGTGAATCGTTTTCTCACATAAAAATAAAATATAAAAAATTTGTGTCTCTATCCAAGTCATTCCATTCGTGAAGTGTGTGTTTTTTTTTTCTTATTTGATTCTGTCCTGTATCCTTCCCAATTCGATTCAAATTACAACAACAAAAACGAATAGTGCTTTGTGTGAGTCCCTTTGGCACTAGATAAACAAATTATTAATTTATTTTTGCACTCCTTACCAACAAAGTACGCAAAAAGTGCGATATATTGCAAAAAAAAAAAGGAAAAGAAAAAAGAATCAGTCATCCAGACCCAGTGAGCCACTGAGCGACCAGCAAAATCTCCCATCAGTGGTTTGTCGTCGGTTGTTGTGTCGTTCTCGGAGTTTTTGTGTACTATCCCCATCATCGGCAGGCTTTTCTTCCGCCCCGTTGTTTATTTTTTCTTTATCATTCGGCGCTTGTCTGTACACACATTTGTTTCGTTTTAGACGAGATTTTTACAATTAAAAACTCGCGGTTTGTCTTGATTAACAATATTGTCGACCAAGCGGTTGTGCGTTTAGGGTGTCCCTTTTGACGGCGAACTTCCATCTTTTCGGAGGTCTGCAGTGCATCGGCAAAAGGTGCAAAGGTCACCGAACCCTTCTCCAAGACAAAAGAATTCTTTAAACAGACGAGACGAAACGCGGAAGAGGACCGGAAAGAGAACTTGATTACACAATAAGGTAATCAGTTGACAACAACAAAACATATACAAAAGTGTGAACAAGGACGATACGGGAATATAAAAAGGTGAGTGGGTTATTTTCTTATCTTATTGCAAAGTATTTTCTAACACCAATGCGATGTATGTAGGTTACTCGAACCTTATTGATTGATAATTATCGAGGACAATTAAGTCGGGTTCTATTTGCCTTTGCCTGAGGGTGTCCCAATATACGCTTCTCAAGTAGAAATTTGATAGTGTGACTCATTGATTTGTAGGTACCTGTGCGACTCACTATTGTGAGTGAAGTCAAGCGGAGTGCCACTGGCAGAGTATTCTTGCCTTGGTATGTGCGCTGCATTGTTCCGATGATAATGAACAAAAAGAGCCAGACTGTGTTTATGTTTTGCATTTAATCTTGTCAGACGAATTGGTATCTGCGGAGGGACATTCCTTCCAGAAGTGATATTTGTTCTAATGCAATGAAGCGCTGTTGTTTACTGTATGTAATAGGTACCATTTGTCGATTTGAAATCATAAATTTGTCTCGCACGTGATACATACATACATAGGCATGTAAGTTCCTACAACTAATAGACAGAGGGAAGAGTTGACTAGTTAACGTGGAGAAACTTTTGAATACTGGTAGTATTTTGTTCTTAAGGTGTTAACAGTGGTCCTTGTAATCAAAATTAAAAAAAAAAGTCATTCCAACTTACCTACTATGTATGTATGTATGTATGGGATCGTATATGAATGAGAGAGTAATTAACAATGTCTGCATAGGTTTACATATACCTAGAGGCGTGCCATACATGCATACATACATACATATATACATATATGCAGGTACATCCTTTAAGTAGACAGAGTATCAACATTTGCTTTTCATATAAATAAATTCGGGGCTTCCCCGTTTTATGTGCTGCTTTGAAAATGTCTATCCCTGCAAATCGCAAAGATATTTCAAATCCTAATTATTTATATTTATATAAAGAAGTATGTGTATGTACCTTCTTACATTTGGATGTATGTACATCCATAGATATATTCTTGTGAAAGAAATTTTCCACGGAAGGCGATGGACTTTTTGAAAAACAGTTTCAACGGGTATACGACTCCGACAGATAAAGAAGCATGTATCTAAAATTACTTTCGAATGTTAAGAATGCGATTAAATACTCCAAAAAAACGAAAAGCGTTTGGGTCAGATGAGATACCTACCCTCTGACTTCTGGGAAAAATATCAGTTCCAGATAAGATAAGAAAAAATTACCTGCAGGAATCGCCAAAGAGATCTCAATTAAAGTCATTGCACACCAAGGTGATGTGCTCAGTCCTTTGCTTATTATTGAGCCATAAGTTACGGACCCCAAAGTGCAGCAATTATTCTTTGCTGAATTGGGATCTATTATAAACGAAGATCAAAAGGGCGTTTTAGGCAAAATGTGTACTGTTTTAGTTAAGAAAAGACGACTTGAAAAGAAAAGTGCGTACTAAGTGCGAAAAGTTTAAATATCAGGCATCTATGTATAACCCATAGCGTAAGCGTAAGATGGATGAGTGGGGGTGGAAACCGCTGTCTTTTGTAGCCGGAAAATGGCGCCTAAGCTAAGAGGAAGGCTCTACACCCCAGTTCATAAACGGTCCAGAATGCTGTTGAGATTAACATGACAGCAAAGATTAGAGGCAGTCTTTATGTAAAGGAACCCATCCCAAGCAAGATAGCAAGTTTAATTTTCACAACATTCTATTTTTGGCTTTGTCTGTTCAAAAATTTGACCGAAATTCGTACTTTGCTAATTGTGGTAATTCGCTATTCAAAGCCACATTCTAAATTTAACATTAAAAAATCATAAAAAAATCAATCGAGTGGTTTAATCGCAACAGTAGCCGATTAATTACGCCTTTTCTCGAGTAGTCCAGAAAGTCTATAGTTTCATTGACAGTATAGCACTTGTAGCTCCTCTAGCTTCTTTCCAGTTCCCTTCTTAAGGTTATTAAGAAAGGTTAACAAGAACCAGTAATTAGCAAGTAACAAGCAACTATTAAGAGTTCTTCTTCTTCGGAGGGCTATCCCAGGGCACTTTTTCGTCCCAGCAACTTCATTCGGGTAGACGCCAATGGGACATTGGTTCGTAATAACGCCGAACACGACCCATACATTACAGCGCTTAAGTTTTACTCTGGTATCCAGCTGACGGTCACTGTCACTGTCACTGGCTCTGGATATCTTATTTAAGAGTGATTTGCAGAGTATCACAACCCTCGACTTAACTAGTAGATTTCAGAACCGTAATCGCTGCCTGGCTGTCTATATAGACAGTGATCGTCATTCCAACGATATTACTCTCGCGTGTTCTTTCAACAGGCTGTAGGCTTCGACCTTGACTTGAAAGGCGCTGCAGTCGTTATTTATTATAAAGGAATAGTTTGTTCTCTATCCGGCTTCACCATAAACTCTGGCTCCCGTGCTAATGTCATGTAAGAACCATGGGTATAGAACGGCCACTCGTTTTTTCTTCTTGGTTCTTCAGTTCTTCCAGTAAATTTTCTCAGGAATTCTTGTAGCGTGAAATTTCCATTTGGTGCACACGAGGCATGCCTAGCTTCTCACAACTGTACATGTTGTGCGTGCTATACATTTCTGCACATACAGAAGGGACCTACAGTTTATGCCGTATACGAAGGGCAGAGGGGTTCTGAGAACTTTCTGATGACAGCAATACTCTTGAATGTTTGTCAGACACTCGGAAGAGGTGGGGAACTTGGAACCCCTTGTGCAGTAGTCCAACTCGTGGATTGTTATCATTTCTAATTTGACAATTTTACTTGTTGACGAACTCATTCCTTTAGAAATGGTCCTGGTCACTGAATATGCTTTTTCTACTGAAATTGGGGTGTCAACTTCCAACTACTCGATACCCTAGTCAGCGAACAGAAAATTCAGTTTCGTAAAACAATTCTGTTGACCTGACAAGACAGGCTAAATTAATGAAAACCAATTTGACAGATGTAGCTTGTAACCTATATGGCCGCAATCACCTGTCAAAATTCAGTTCGGTCTCTTTATGCATATGTTATACAAATTTCGCACAACAAAGCCAATTGATTCTTCCCAAGACTTCCAAGTAGTTTGCTAATGGATTTAAGCAAGTTCCACTCACAGTTTGACATCTATTGGCTATAAAAGCAGGAAATTGTATTATTTTATTAGAGTCATAACGTATGATTCATTGGGCTTAAAATATTTATTTGCACTCATAGACAAATTAATTATAAACTTTAAAGTCTACCACATGATACATGCGGTACTATTTTCTTCTTTTTTTTTTTTTTAAATTGCACTTGCCTCCACTGAAGATGAGAATCAGTTTACAAGCTTGTAAACCAATTGTTTCATTCTGAACTTCTTTCAGATTTGTGAGAAAATCTTCTGGGTCACACGCTATATAATAAAATGCTTAGCACTCTGTGACAATTAGCACACAGTCCATTTTCCAAAGTATGTAGACGCAAATACGGACCTCCTCACATCCATATGTTTGGGTTTGAGTCATTTTTGTTTGAAATCACCTACAGGTGGCTGTTGGAAGATGTGTAAATCAATATTTGATTATAGTTATTAGCACGAATGCGAAAGTAAATTAAAGCTTATGCTAAGCACGTTCTCCAGGGCCAGAGATGTCACTAATCCGTCTGATGAATATATAGTATGACTAGAGTTCAAAATTTGTTATTATTTTTTTTTTACTGGTAATTGTGTTCTGAAGGGAATTGTGCGTAAACCTTAAGGTTGACCATTTGTTTGCTAAAGGGATATCAAATATTGATTTGAGGTAAACGTTTACGGATTGTGAGTTTCTGACTTGTTATTTCTTGACATCGGTCAACAGATATATTTACTGTGTCCTTCGGCTACTAGTAGACATTCAGTAATTGTTTCTCCTTGGGTAGTCTTGGAATATTTGTGCACATTTACATTTGTGATACAATTTAACTGTTAACGAATGGATTCTTTCTCTTGGGTTCTTTATTGAAATTCGTTCAGCATGCTATGTTTTGTATTCTTCTTCTTTTGAGTGCAATGGAAAATTTCCGCTGCTCCAGTCGGTAAGAACATCCCCAACCGTTCGACGTCAGGAAAGGTCTAAGACAGGGTGGCGCGCTATCATGCCACCTCTTTAAAATAGTACTGAGAGAATTGTACGAAACTTACGAAGAAGTACACTTTGTTGTGGCTCATTGGTTAGTGCGTTAGACTACTATGGGTTCCAGGTTCGAATACAGAAAAATACCAAGCTTTTTTCACGGCCCTATTGACTATCATGTGAAAGCTTCTCAAAACCCCTCTTCCTTTCGGATACGGCATAGAACTGTAGGATCCTTCTGCACTTACAGAAATGTATAACACGCACAATACGTACAATTGTGAGAAGCTAGGCCTTGGCTCTCTATGGGCTGCTTAAGGCTTAATATTTATTTTATTGACAATCTTTCTCAAGATTTCTTTTCTAATCGGAAGAACTCAGCGAGCCGTCAGTGGGGTATTCGCGAGCAACAAGGATGGGCTTAGAGGTAAATGAAAGCAAGACAAAATATATGTTATCTACAAAAAACGACACTTAACATCAGCGTCTTAGACAGAATGCCACAATAGACAGGGAACTTAAGCTCTATGGTGAGCTCCGTAAATGACATCAGTGGGAAGATGAAACGAAGAATCACTTTTGACAATCGGTGCCCTGTCTCGAATTAATAAGGTAAGTCTTTATTAGGCATTCTAGTCTTCCTGTATGGCGTAGTGGCATGAATTTCGATAAAATCGGATGAGGATGATCTTGGTTCGCTTATACGGTGAGTTGAGAAGAAGATATAACGCCGAACTATACGGCCTATACAAGGTAATTAACTTGGCCAGTAGAGTTCACATACAGCGATTTAGAAGAGTGGATGGAGCCCAATGTTTCAGCTAAGAACGTCTTCAAATCCACCGGGGATGGACCACCTCGCTGTAGGTAGGGCAAAAAAGCCTAGGGGATCTGAATCAGCTTCTTTCTAGTCGTTTATCTTTTGTGGAGTTTTTCCGTCAGTAGATGTATTAACCAGGCTCGCGATATTTACTCGCATATCGTGATGGTATTTGAACTTATGGTGGCCACAAAAAGGTCAAGTCCCACCTTCTCGTAACGTGTGTGTGTGATATTTTTCCATGATTAATGGGTATCAGTTTATTCCGTATTTGAATGAGAAGAAGGAAGCTTACTCATGACATTAATACTTGTGGATATACGCCAGATGTTTGGGAGAGGTGTAATTTTGAAAAAGCGTTTCGCAATTTCCAGGAATTGAATTCTGGTCGTGTAAACATCAAATGACATTGTTTCCTCTAATTGACAGCTGCGCTTGAGTTAGGCTTACAGCTGGCTCGACTGGCTAGTCCATTTTTGACTCACCAGTCTCCCGAAGAACTTTAAACTGTTGCGATAACACTATCGTTGAAGAGGATGTACTCCCGGCGAATAATAAATAGGTTTAAAGTCAATTCACAATGTCGCGGTCGCGTTAAATATTGAGTAGAAACAACGGCCTTTTATGGGGCAATCCGAAGTGTTACCTCAAGTGTTTTGCAAGCTTTTGATGGTAGATATCGTAAACTCAACCTCAGCTACTCAATACATTTTCGCATGTGCGTCCTACAGCTATTAGTTGTTAGCTGTCATAACACAATTTTTGACTTGATCGATTTCAAGTAACAGAAGTTACTATGGACAATTACATTCAGAGTGCTAGCTCCAAAGACGTTTCGTAGATGAATGTCAGTTCCTCTTATGCTTTCTTCGAACTTGCTATGGACTTTGAAGGAACGCACTATAAATATACTTTTTTCAAACTTACAGAGGTTCTTATATTCTAAAATAATTGAATTAGTATTTTGAATACGGCAATCTAAATCGGTATTCTGTTTCATTACTCTCTCTCTCTCTGTCAAACTGTTAAATGTGATAACTTAAAATGTTTCCGTGTTCACTAAATGCATTGGCATCTAATCCAATTTCATATTTTCCATTATCTGCATCCTTTATTTTAAAATCATCTCTACTACTAAATCAAAAAAACAAAAGCAAAATCCTCGTACATCCATTACCACAATGAATCACGGTTTTCCACTTGCAGCGCGCTTCGTGTTCGGAATGCGGTAATGGTGCACTGTGCACGTGCTCAGCACTGCAAACTTCCATTAAACATCGAGTGCGTGTGTTCTACTTTTTTCTCCTCCTTGTCCTCCTTCTTCTTCACTTAGAACTACAGTCTCTCGTCTCTGATCTGTAACCTTCAAGCAAAATCAATTACATATCACAAAATAAACAGAATTAAAAAAAAAAAACAATTATCACTTCGATAATTGCGCGTTCCATTGATTTCATATAGAGAGCGCGAACGAATACGCGTAAAGCACACTTCGAAACAAAAGTCCAACTTGCATTGGGGGCGTATACGTAACCTCAAATAAGATCAACCAAATATTTGACTCCTAATTTAACTGTCAGACATATACAAAAAAAAAAAAAAAAAAGAAGAAGACAAACGCAACTGTCAAGGTCCGATTATGCGATAATGGGCTAATTTCAGTGTCGGACATGAGTGTACATAAAAAATTTATCAAATCATTTGTAGTTTGAGAGAAATTGTCATGCTACTCGTCTACACACTTGTGACGTAGACTGTATTTTGTAAGAATTGCGGTGGGTAGACATTACAAAATCCACCATAAAGACTAAAGAAGGTAAGAAAAATCGAAACGTGTGTTATCATTCACTTGGTGGTGTTATCGATTGTTTCTTTTTTTTTTTTTGCTATTTTGCTTTTATGTTTGATGAACGGCGGACGGGCCTATAAATAGCACATGTTGTCGTTTGTTGTTCTTCAATGGACTGTGTGTTGTTTTTTTTTAACAATCTTTTTTCCTTTTTTTTTTGTCTAATTGAGCAAGGAATGCACGAGTACAGACGACACCAAATACCGTTTGCAAGAATTATGTTTAAATGTGTGTCAGATAGGTTTGTGCACACGTTACACTTTATAGGTAGTAGTAGCTAGGATAGGATTGTGTAAATTTGTATGCTCGCCAATTCGATGCGTTGAAATGGTTTTATTTTTTTTTTATGGATTACGTTTGCACTTGAGCGATATTCTTTGGTTGGTAATTAGTATTAGTTACCAGCTGGAACCAGTTGAACGTTGTAAATTCAAATGTTACATTGTCGCCTGAGGCTAAGCAATAAGACGGCTTTTGAATATCAAGTGTGTAGTCATAAAAAGGCTTATCTACTTTTAAAAGTCGCTTGGTTTAAAACTAATCGTTGACCTCGGTGGGTCTCAGTTATCGATCAGACATTCGCCTTATCGTCTCGTATCTCAGTTGCAGATAACTACTGAAAAAAAGGAAGTAAGGAAACATGAGTAGAACTTGTTCAACTGCAACTATGATGGTATCTTACTATAGGAGTTGTCTCCTTTCTAATGCACAAGTAAAACGATTCTAAGAATCGTTAGAGACGGAAAAGATACATATGTAAACTTAAATAAGAATAACTCCTGTCTAAACTTATATATCATATCCAATAATGGATAGTGTAACCAAAAAATGAGGTAGGTCACTTATGGAGAATAGAACTAAATTCTCTGAAGTCAAGAACGCTGCAAACTGAAATAAAAACAACACAGCATCGAAACCGCGATAATGTTTAAACAACGTAACTGCGAAACGACGCAAACTGGGTTTTTGGTGTGGGTATATACACAGCCCGGTTGTTGCCGTCGTTCTTAGGTTAAGGCGTAGGACTACTGGACAAGGGGTTCCAAGTTCGAGTCCAGTAAAATACGATCTCAGCTTTTTCATGGCCCTGCCTGTTGCGTGCGGTTGACAAACGTTGAAGAGTATTTTGCGGCCATGAGAACCCTTCATAGGTTCTAAAACCATTTGCGGAATAGAGGATCACATCCTAAAAGATGGAGAAAAATTGTCGATCCTCACAAAACTATTATCTGCCTTTTTTTGAAACCTAGCTAGTAGAAGCCAGTAAAAGACGATTTCACTTGTAAAGCACGTAAAATACTGTTGGCTTGAACTCTTGACGATGGTGGGTGGCGCTGGATGCAAAGCTTTTCTATGCGGAGTGTTCGTAAAGTTGACTGAATTATAGAATTTCCTTGGTGCATTGAGCCATACATCAATCGAAAATTCAATGTGAAGTGATAATCAGAAAAACTTGTTTTACGTATTCATTCTTCTAACCACTTTAGAGAATAGTGAAGGGAAGTCGCAACAAAGCAACGTTCCGGGTATTACTAAAAGCAAATTTAGGCTGAAGCTTAATATTAAATTAAAAAAAATATGAAACCAATTGTGCGCATTTTGAATTTGCAAAGAAACTGCAAATTGAAAGAAGAATCATCCATTTCGGTGCATCCGTGGCTTTAGCTTGCTGAGAATCCCTTGAGAGAATTACTGGCTAGCAAGATAAAAAAAACGTGGCTATTAACAAAAGACAATTTATTCTATTTATTTACAAAGTTTATAAAGTGGACTTTTGCACCAACATTTTTAGTTTAAAGTGTTCAAGATACTCAATGGCATACAATTCGAGGCTCTCTGCAGTTGCACTTTATTCGCTGTCGGTAACTCAAATGAAAGCTTCTTTTGTTGTATTCTTTAAGATTTATGTTAAAATTCTTTAAATTCTCACATTTTGATCAGAAGTTCAAAAACGTTATGTGTTAGCACATTCGCAGAAATATTTAGCTTTACATCTAAAGCAGTGAAATCGGTGACGCTTTATCTAATTAAGAACCAGATAAGATCAGATTCCAAACACTTCACCCTACTTTGCTCCGCAAAGATTTCCTTCATAAAAATTTGGCCATGTTCCAAATTAGTAGCCACTTAAGCCCCTAAATTATTATTAGAATATTTTTAATCAAAAATTCTTATCTCTCCCTTCAGCTTAGCAAAAAAATTTCAACACAACAAAATCCCTACCTACCACCAGCCTCGTTCTATTATCAGCCTAAAATGCGGTTAATTCTTATCAGACCACTTATCTACTTTCTGTGAAAGATTCATAAACTTGTCCCTAATTATGTGCGGTGCCGTGATACTTTTGTAATCAAATCTAATCTCTCATGCAAATGGTTGTACTCATAGTTAACAAAAATCATTAACAATTATTTGAACAGAAACAAAGTTCTATGTGTACAACATCGTCTCAATCAATGGTAAACACGGTTACCAGTTGGTAGTTTATTACTCAAAAGGAAAGTAATAAAATGGAGTCATGTTTTTCACGTCAAACGTTTTTTTTTTATTCAATTCCCAGATAAATTGTAACATTATTTTAACAAGAGCTCGAGAGAACATTCCAAAAATATCCTTCGTCCTAGATTCAAAGTGCTATCGTGCACTGGGCTCCGCCTCTGCTTGATGTGTCGCTATTCAAAGCATTCAACTCCCGGAAATTGTGTTATAACCGGAAATCAATAATGAATGCACCGACAAGGTAAAAAGGACTAACAAAATGGAGTGGGCGGCCTGTCAACTTCACGTATTTTTTAGGTTATAAGCTTGCTTTTGGTGGGTGATTATTTTTGTTCTCTCTTTTCTTCGCTTATATGACTAGGTATGTGTGTGATTTAATTAAGACCAAAAACTATTTCCGTGTTTTTAAAAGAGAAATAAAAAGAAAAGGGAAACTTTTAAAAACGGATGCCAGAAACAAGGAACGGCGGCCTAAATTTCAACTCTGGACTGTGCTTTGCAGACCTACTTTTGCCAAGAATGACAAGAGTACTATCTAGCTATAAAAGTCGTGAGTAAATATTTAAAGTGTCTCGAGCAGATAAGATTTATTGTTTTGGGAATATGCTTGTGGGTGGGAGGTAACACCCTTTCCCACTGGAAAAACATCAACAATCGCACTGTTATCATCGGTACTGCTATACATTGTCACAGTTTAGGAGGTACATACATAAAAGAGAGAAAGAAGAGAATTACGAGTTTTAGCAAATTCGGGACATATACATGCTGAAAACGTAAATTAGTGCAATTGGGTCATACCGACCGACACATAGAGAGAGATGGCGAGAGAATGAAAGAGCCAGCGTGTTGACATTCACCTACCGCTCGATGTAGTATATTTGCATTGAGTGTTTGCTAGTGGAGAGGAGGGTTTGGTCAGGATTAGAATTCATAATTTAGGCGTGTACTCAGGGGTTTTGTAGTTTGTGATTTTGGCTTTGCACAGTATTTAAGGTCGAGAGGATATGGGGAAGTGCATGTACTTTTTATGGATGTAATTACGTGTCACTTGATGTCATTTGTTTCGGAGAACATAGAATGTAGGGCAACATTTTTTTGTTATAAATGGGACTAGGGGTGGTACAGTTCAATTTGCAGAATGACTATTGTTTCGCTGTAATTTTAGTTGAATTTACCCGCAATTTTGAGAAGTACGTGGGGTAGAAAATCCGGGAATTTGTCTCTCATTGTTTTAGTCCTAGTTGAGCAGTTTCCATGATGCAAACTTGTGTGCGAGAACCCAGATACCTGGGTGTTAAACGTTTAGTCTGTTACTTGACACATGGAAAGCATCAATTCTAATTACGAAGCCGTGTTGGTTTTGCAGATAAACGAAATGTGTTTAAAAAATATCTAATCCTTGGTTGACAGTAGCAGAGCTGCTACTCTACTCCCTACTGCCTTGGGTAGGTTAGTTTGGAGTGACAGCCTGCTGTTCAAATAAAGTTGAGCAAAGACACATTTAGACCAATAACTGAACTGACAACCTATGAGGTTATCAGCGCAATCATATGGAGCTTTTAACAAAGCGAAGCAGATATCTGATATCTTTGGCGCTCTTAGTAACATCTAGCTTGCGCATTAATTTACATGTAGCTAGAGGCATACTAACCCCTATTTTGTCAGGTTCATCCGCATTGTAGTTCCCTGGAATGTCCCTGTGACCTGGCATCCAGGAGAGGTGAATGTTCTATTGATCTAATGAATGTGTTTGTAAACAAAGATCCTTTTTGATAATGCATTACGCCTTATCACTGATAAGGCTTCTTTGATTGCCAGTATTTCCACCTGAAATACGCTACAATGGTCGTCAAGGCGGAAGTAGATAATCGTGCTAATCTCATGGTGGGTAACGCCACCACTCACTTCATCAGAGCTCTTTAATCCATCAGCGTAAATGTGCGAACTCAACAGCCACCATAGTGCCTGGAAAGAGACTACATATGATAGCTCGTAGACTGACATTTGACGTCCAATTTAGTGCTAAGAACAGAGCCACGTTGTGTTGTCAGATATGGAGAAGAAGAGTTGAAAAAGCTCTTTGAACTGTCACTTTCTTCAAAGAAACTGTAAAATTTCTACACAAAAGCTTCGGTAGAACATTGACTATTTCGAGTCATTCTCGTAGAAAATCTCTGCCTGCTTATGGTTTGTGAGATATTTGTTGAAATCGTCTCACGTTGGTGTAGAAATGGTTGCAAAAAAATTCTGTGAATTACAAACAAATGAAAAAATTACATATACACTATTGTCCTCAACAGATAAGGGCATAAACCAGCAATTGTAAATGTTGTAAATTTTATTGTGCATTAAGAAAGGACTGAATATAAGTGTCAAGTTCTTATTTATGTAATATTAAATGTCTTTCCACTACCAATCCTTTTCTTGGCTTTATTTTTCCTCGTCAGTTTTAAATAAATTTCTGTGTAAAAAAAGTTAATTTTGTCGTCGTACTGCGTAATATGTATTTTAGCCTCAGCGTCTGGCATATACTTGGGGAGGTGGTTTGCATCCACTACAACGCCAACGAATTCATATTCGAAACCCTTTAAGGACCAAATAAATTAGTTATCAATTAGTTCAAAAACTTCACTTAAACTCACCTTTGGAATAGGACACTGTCGCGGCCAGTGACCATATTTGACTATAATATTTGCGTACACTCTCATAAATGGCATCGTAGAATTTGTATCTAAACCAGAAGTGCATCCCTTAAGACGGGTTCGAAAAAGTTGAACGGTTTTATTATTTTCTCGAATCAAATACATTGCTAAGTCAACCCGCATATCTGGGAGTTCTCTCATCAACTGTGCAAGGAGATTCAATCGAGGAGTTTTCGGATCTGATCTATCAATAAAACACGATAGATTGCTGATGTAGTCCTCTCTTGCTGTGCACTTGATACCGTCAAAGATTACATCATAATTGGGCTGCAAATAGATTAATCAATGTAAATTAATTATGAAATTAAATACGTACCACTGCTGTTACTATAAAAATAAATGCAAGAAGGACTACTGGGCTTGGATTTCGAGTCATTCTGTTCCGTTAGGTGCAAACACTGTGAGTTGAAATAAAACTTTGAACAATAATTATACTAAAAAGTCGATATTGAAGTGATTTTTAATTGCCAATTGATTGTTGTTGTGAAGTAGATAGTTCTTAATTGTTAGTCATTAACTAGTTAGTTTGCCTAACGATGCACGAAATGTTCTAATCAGGCTTTTTGTTCAATGGATGGATAGGTTAAATTAAAGGTTGGGATGTACAAATCTGTAGAGTTTGGTTCCATATAGGCAGTTGGATAAAGTCGACTCTTAATGCTTCCTATTGATCTGAGCGTCTATACCAAACTTCCTGCTGCATAACCTTCAAACTTTACGTTGGTAGTCTCAGTAACACTTCCACTCGTCACTTTTGACACTGTTCTCCAGCGATATTTCCCTTTGGCTTCTTTAGCAAAGAGGTCTATTGACATACTCCCAACGCATTGATCTTGTAGTTTGCCTTCGTCTGCTTTCTATTTTGCTTTGTCTTCATGGCATGTGTCCATACATGGGAGCGCGAGTGCAATACTTATAGTTTTGTGTTACAGGACCCTAATATCTAAAAGAGCAAGAAAGAACACTAGGTACAATCTTACAATAATAGGAGTGGCAGTAGATTAGTCAAACTTTCGGAAAATATGAAAGGTCCATAGCTAACCAAACATGGTCTAATCTGGAGCAGGTGGATGTCGGAACGATACACATCTACACTGATGGATCTAACACCTCAGACGGAGTTGGTGGTGGTTTTTACTCATCTGTGCTTAGCTTAAGCATCATTTTTCGCCTTCCTGATCACTGTAGCGTATTTCAGGCGAAAATAATGGCAATCAAAGAAGTTCTGTCCTGGCTGAAGTTCAATCCGCAACCACATCAAAGGTCGTACAAGATTGCCGGGGGAGGATGAACAATACAACATTCACCTATGCTGGGTGCCAGGCAACAGGAATATTCCAGGGAACTGTAAGGCTGATGAAATTGCCAAACTTGGCATAACCCTCCCAATTTAATCCGTAAGGACGGGAATGCAAATTGCTTGCTGTAAGAACTTGATGCTATAAGGAAGGCCAACGCTCTTTGGGTACATTGCCCCTTCAGAGTTTCTAGAGAGCTCTGGCCTAACTTTGACCAGAAGCGTTTAAAAGAACTATTGCTTCTGAAGCGTTCTGACCTGAGCACCATCATCGGTCTCCTTACAGGACACTGCCTAATTGACCTACATGCCAGACGTTTGGGCTTCCCATCAAATGATTTCTGTCGGAGTTGCAGGGACGAGGAGGAAGAGAAAACGATTCAACTGCAACTGCCCTGCTTTTCTTTAGCGACCTTGATGACCTGACAGGCACCATTAGGCACCTTCTACACTTTATTAAAAGCTCCGGATGGTTTTCCTGACCCATTAACCGGTCCGGTAACCTCTCTGTATTTGTCCTTTATCCTCTGTCTCTTATCATTGTAGTATATCTGGGCACTTACTGCCACCGTAACCTAGCTAACCAAGTAATCCAAGAGAATTAAATGTCGCAGAATTGCCAAAGACTTGAGGACACTCAAGGCACATTGCACTGAACCATAGTAGCCACACACGCAATGCTTCAGCTCGTTGATTTATAAACAAGTGATGCTAGTTTAGATCAATGATTTTTATGAACATTTCAAAACTAAATTTGACTTCACGTGTTCGTCTACTATTTATCAAAGAGTAGTTTTTTTCAAAATAAATTCCAAAGACATTGCCCAAAAACAATTTGACAGTACTTAATTTATAAAAGTCTATGACCTTGATAGGCATTTCATTCTCACCACATTCATCAGTTTCGTTTCTTTGTTCACGCTAATCATTCATTCGTAGGAAAATAAATTTCCAAAAAAAAAGTATAACGTTGTGAATACAATATTTTAAAATAAACTTTTCAATAAAAATCTTTGCTGAAAAAGTCTCAAAATAGAATTTTATTTCTTGTGTATAACACTTTATTTTTTATTGAATATACAACATGGTATACGCTACACCTAGCAAAGTTCTAATGATTTTGTTTTTAAAATCAAAATGACTTGTGTCTCTTTAGAATCAACTGGTTGATGGCGAAATGATGGAAGCGATTAGACAGATTAGATATAAACGAATTATTGACACACACTAACATGACTCAAATCGAAAGTGTTTTGCTTTTCCTTTCATTTACAATCTTATTCTTATCTTTTTTGTATTTTACAACATTCTTTGTCAACTGCAATAAATTTGTAAAATATCTATCATTAACGCCCGCTCTGAGGCCACGATGACAGCTTTGTTTGATTAAATGACTCATGGGTTTTCTTTCATCTGATGATGGCTTCGCAGGAGGAAATCCGATGGAATTATTCATTTTATGAATGAACTCTGGCAATATTAATACATGCCCTGGAAAAGATTGTAAATACATCGAAATTCAACCGGTTCGCGTGACATCGCGATTATTTGCTCACGGAATATATTTCGTATGTTAAATGTCAACACAAAAAAATGGAAGCTATTTTTTTTTACATTTAGCGCTCAAGATAATGAACCCTACAACGAGAGAGACAATGAGACATGCAACCCATAAAACAAATGGAAGATAGATGACGGGTGTTGTGCTGTTTAGGAGCTATTAATGCCAACACTGTAGGCGGTGGATGAATTTTGCAGGCATCATTTATTATTTTAATTGGAATTCTATGACCAATTTGATTGTTAGTAAACTAAAGAAAGTTTTTTTTTTTTTGGGTGTGCTATTTGGATTTGGAAAAAAGAAGAAGGAGAAGTAAATATGACAGAGTTTCTCTTCATTCAATGATGTGGACAGATACAGATAAATACCAGTTTAAATGCTGATGAAGAAATACGAAGAAAGTGAGGTGTTTTAAGTAGTTCCTGTTGTGAAGGAGAGGAGATGTCACTCGATGGCTTAGATGATAATTTAACATGACCGTTATCTGGGTACAAAGTTTTTCTATCAAAGTCATAGAATTTCCTTCTTGAGAGGGACTACATCTCTTCTCTAATAAATAGTAAACTCTATCGCAGGGTAATCAGACATGTGTCAGTGGATATTTGGAAGCAAAAATAGGTTTTCAGAAAGTTTTATTGGGATACTGATCCCAGTTTTATTGTATGTTTATTCAAACTAGAACTAGCAACAAACTTGTCTGTTATCGGTAAAAGAACTCTTGAAAACTCTTGGGGGAACCTACTGAGATCGCTTCGTTGTTTTAGTCAGATAGGTAACATTGAAGTTGCTGCCTCCGTACAGACACAGTTGAACACAGGCGCACTAAGCCAGTTATGGTCTTTACTTAGATAACCACTGACCCGACTGAAAACTACTTTAATTACAAAAATCATACGAACGGATAGAGAAGGACATACAGAGAACATGAAGGGTAGTTTGCTGCTCCTATTAGGCCTTTTGACCTCAGCAAAAATCGTTCAAAGGGAGGCCCTGACGTCGAAATAGCGTGTAGACCAGAGAACTGCATTAATGCATTCATTTGTCATTATGAATCACTCGCTAAAAAACGAGCCTTTCACAGTATCACGCACACAGAAAACAAGCAAGTATGAATCATGTGGAAACATTCATTATAGGATTGGTATTCATAAATGCTTGAGTGCGTAGTAGGCTCACATTCAAAGTATTTATTCAATCTGAGTATTCACAAAAGTAGTGAAATGTACAAGTGATTCACGAGCCTTCGAATGATTTGAAACGCACAAAGAAAGGCGACCTTTTTTTATGACAGGAAATAAATAAAATGAAGAGCACGGCAAATTCATACATATGTATATCACACCAGCCACTCGAAACATTCATTGCTTTAATTTTGTGGGCGGCAATAAAATTTGAGCTCAGCGAATACTTTTGCAAATGGATAATGAATGTGTATGAATACTTAAAAAGCAGTGAATATTTCAAATGGCACACAAACCGAGCCACTTGCTGCAGGTTTCTGGTGTAGACCAATCAGGCAGTGTCCCATCAAAAATTAACAAATATTAGGCTTATGGCCAATAGATAACTAAGGACTAGCTTGTCACAACTGTTAGTGTTGTGTGTGGTATACAATTCTCTAGGTACAGAAGGGACCTACGGGGTTTTATCCCGTATTCAACGGGCAGAGGGATTTTTGGAGAAGTTTTCCTATGACAGTAATACTCTTAGATGTCTTGGCCGTGAAACAAACTTTTGGGGGTACTATTCAGGATTCAAAATTAGAACAACATCCAGAGTAGTCCAACGCACTAGCCATGTCTCGTAAGTACACCGATAATGATGCCCAAATCAGAACGACTCAAAACCAGCAGCTCGTTACAGCGTTTCTGGTTGTGGTTGGGCTATAGCTCTCTGGAGATTTTGAATAAATTACTGTTCTCCCAGAGATCGCTGACGCTCTTTATAGCATCTAGTTTGAGTATTAGTTTACATGTACATAGCTACATACCAACTTCCATGCCATCCATGTTCTTGTGGCCTCGTATTCAGCAGATGTGAATGTTGTATTATCCGAGATGTCCACTAGAAATGAACAGCAATCTAGTACGACCTTTGATGTGGTTATGGACGATTCCAAGGATCTGATGGGACTGGTGGGGTAACCACTTCACTATAGTGGCCATGTTTCTCAATATAACGCCCAATCCAACATCTACTGGTCTCGTTTGGGAATCGCTGCTAATAAGCAGCACTGTGCCAGCCGAAGTTCGAGAAAGAAGGATTACAAGTAATCATCCAGTTTGATTAAAGCACCAACCACAAAAATAAAATATTTCAACATGAACGCGCAAAAGAAACTATGAATTATGAACGAATGCAAAAATTACACACAACTCTCTCCCTCTGGATACCACCCATGAAGAATAAATATTAAAACCTAATATCAGCTAAGTTTCGAAAAAAAATACACCAACTACTTCTTATTCTTTTTTTGGTCTTTCAAATTAAGATACACCCTTGCCTTGTTAATCAGTTAAGGATTCATATTTTCTTTGGCACATGCATATTATAAAAAAAAGCAAAATGTCATCGTATACTACAAAGTTTTGGAAAAATCAGTCACTAGCGTTTTTACTTAGAAGCTAAAACTTTCTACCCCGCATTCCTCGTGATATCGACGATAAAACCTTCAATGTATAACTTAAACTTGATAGATATTAAAACCACCTACAACGCTTTCAAATACCTCCTTATTTTATAAATTAATTGAGCTTTTGCGTCTCAAAATTACAACTCATCTACCCAACGCAACGTTGTACCATATTAACGAGCAATAAAGTAAAAAAATCCAGCGATCCATACGATAAGGATAAACATTCGTTTAAATCACTCAATTTGCAATCTCGTTTTGTTAATTACAAAATATTTTATTAACTAAATTACCAATTACCAAACTCCTTACCAGAAATCATACCCTAGCCTAGCAATTAGTATTCCAAGTAGAAAAGCGGAATTATGTCACCGCGACCATCACACGGTAGGCAGTATAGTAAGTAATCCAACACAGAAAATTGTTTACCTATTCATTGGCGTGTTAATGAGCCTGCCAACTAGCCAAACTATTACGTTTATACGATCAAGTCGTCGACCATTGTCGCTGCCTAAATGGGTAGATTGAGTTTTTTGTTTTTTGTTCATTCGTCTTCATTTCATTGTATTAACCATACTTCAATGAAATGTCAAACAAAGTGTCTACCAGACGCGTATAACCTTTGGGTAAACTCAAATTATGCATAAAAATTTTCAATAATTCGTTCGCCTATCAATTTGTGTTGGTTGATTGGATGAACTCGGGCCCAAGTCGATGCGCGGGTACTTTTCTAATTGATATTCCAAAACCATTTTGAATGTATTAAAGTTAACAAACAGAAGACCCAATTACATTCCATGAATGTAATTTCAATGTGGAGGAGAGACTGCTGCGAAAGAGTGGGAAAGTGGAGATTCTTGTGTTTTTATTAGAGTTTAACAATATTTGGGGATAATGTGATTTTGAAATTACATGATTATGTGAATGTAAAATCGGTCATTAGTTTTGAAGAAAGATAATCGGATGTTCTAAAAAACCGTTCTTTCAATAACCATCAACAATTATTGAGAGCAGATAATCACGGGACGCACTAGACTTTAACCTCTTTGGTTGGTAAACGTCAAATGAAATTTGTAGATTGTAGCGACTGTGAATGAAATATCAAAATTTGCGAATATTTGCTAATGGATGCAAGGTGGTTCACAATAGGCAATAGTTTGTGCCATCGTAATTTAAGTATAGAAAGAGCAATGATGTTCTTGGACTTGCAAATGTAGTAATGTACACTCAAAAAAAAGATGCTGTAAGAATAGAGTAAAACGCTGTAGATTCTACTGCATTCATTGTCAGAATCGACCCGACAATTTTCGTTGTAAATTTTACAGAGGGGTGGTTGTAAATTTAACAATCTAGTTGTGAAAATGACAGCAATTTGCTGTCGAAAAGCTGTGGGACAGCTGCAGAAACAACAACAATTTGCATGTAAAAAAAAAATCGCTTTCATAGCACCACTTAAGCTTAAAGTTCTAATTTATTGGTATGGTGCGAGAAATGGGTGAAAATAGCTTTTACATTCCAATTAGATGGTTCTTTTCAAAGAAATACTTAGTGTGTGTTTAAACCGAATTATATAATTTAATTTACTTACAAAATGTGAAAAATGTTTGGATCTGGCTGCGGTTGAACTTGGAACCTCTTACTCGGCGGCTGCATACACTACCACAACGCCATGGCCTCTAAAAATTATCATGCGAATATTCTCAAATGGTATCTACTTTTTACGTTTTTGTAATAGATGCTGAATCTACAACTTGTTGTAATTTCTACAGCTCCTGCTGTAGTTACTACAGTAAATAGCTGTAGATTCTACAACATTTTGATGTAGATCTTACAAATTCATATCTGTAGATTTAACAGCCGAAATTGACAACGCGCTGTTGATTTTACAATTGGGGGTTGTAGTTGATTTAACAATTTTGCTGTAGAAATGACTGCATTCGCTGTAAAATCTACAAAAAATTGTTAATTTAACCAGATTCGCTGTTAAATACACAAATCTACAAGGAATTGTTAAATCTACTGCCTTCAATTGTAAAATCTACAGCGCTTTTTTTTTTTTGGGTGTAATGTTAACTCCCTAACAACCGCTCTTGCGACTTCGTTTGTTAATAACTGTCAATTAGTTGCCTATAAATGATTCTGGAGTTACGGTAAATGACTCGCCTACCTTCTTAAAATCTGTTAAAACTGTATTATAATAATATAAATAAGGTTCAAATTGAAAAAGGTTTTTTTATGGTGTCCTCCTAACATTTGACTCGAACTTACGGATTCAAATTTCACTGGCAAACCGATTTGGAAGACCATACTGATCGATTGATTGTTCGGGCAATTGGCGAAAACTTTTTATTGGATTTTGTGCAGTTTTCGTGATACAAATTTCAAAGCGTGGGGGTGAAATTCTTTCAGAGAGAACTAAAATTACGTAAAAGCAAACAACAAAAGTTGGAAATATACTGATTTGACAGATTTGACACTTTTCACAAACCAGTTCAAAGAAATTTCTTACACTAACATTCGTTGTATGGGGCTTACGTACGCGAACGGACCTTATGAATATGCATTGGTTGTTCGTGAAATACTTTATTATTAAAATGAAAAACCCCATACGATTGAGAGTTTGAAAATACATACAGCGAAGTCCTATTGGTGAACGGGAAACGAAATGTCAAAATGTGCAGAATCTGACACTGGGTCTGGCAAAGAGAAATAATTTGAATTTAAAGCTCAGAATTTAATTCAGTAAAGTATATGAAAGACTCCTAATTTCCCTTGGAACACTAATCTCCTTAAGTCATACAAATCAAATATACCAGGAATTAAATCCATTAGTAAGATAAGTAATACTAGGTGAGGTTACCAGCTATGCTGTGATATTTTTTGATAGTTTTACTTACTTACTTAATGGGCTCCCGACCGTTGTAGAGTCGCTGCCTGAAGGCCCCGACCCATAGAATCCGTCGACATCCGTCGACGTCGATCCGTTGTGCGTTGACGTTGAAGTTGACGTATTGCCGGATAGAACAGTCCCATAGAATCCGTCACAACCGTCAGCTGATTGTCAAAGGCGATGATAGTTTCTTTAATTCTCTCTCTGCTTCCACCAATGAAAATGCGTACTCTCAATTTTCTTATGCGTGAACTTCAATATGTGAATGTGTGAACTTAAATACGTGAATGTGTGTACTGACAACGGATCGACGGATTGAAAAAGTAGAAAGTAAACCTACTTTGTCCGTCGAAGTTCATCCATCCGTTGGTTATGGGCCGCCTCCCATAAGGTTGTGTGTATTTTATCGAGCTGTCAGTTAACGTCGACGGAACAACGGATCGACGGATTCTATGGGTTGGGCACTTGAGACATTGTTACCTTCCACCCCCTGCGGACCCGGGCACTCTGCTTCCAGTTGTGAAGACCAAATACTGGTATCCACCGTCTTAGACGGAGTGTTGATAACCTTGCACGATAGTTGTCCTATCATCCTGGTCCTATAGATACACCATCGGCTATAACAAACCGTTATTAACCAAATAGCTCTTCTTTGCCCTCAAAAATACATTCCAAATTTCCAAGTTGTCTTATTCTGGTTAACATATTTATAACACACTTAAACTTTGCCTGCATTATGCATGTGTCTAAAACAATGCCAAACACAATCCAATGAGAATTTCGCCAGTAGAAATAAAATTTCTCATCTCTACACTCACCTCTTCTGTGCAATGATCCAATTCTAATCGATGAAATCCACAAACGTTACTCCAATTTGCTTCTAGAAATTTTCTTACTTTTCAATCTGACCTCATTCTTCTGAACTTTGCAGCAATCTCCATTGTGCTTGGCCAAGACAATGTTCTTGATTTCCCTCGATGTTTCGCTCTGTATCTATGTATGTATATGTATTTGTATCTCCCCACCAAGAATGTTCATAATATTAAACATTTCTTCCTGGATGTTCTCGGACTGAAGTGAAAATTAAAACCGTCAGTCCACCATCTAATTACAATGCTGCACAATCACCAACTATAACTATGATGCAAACTCATTAGCGTTAAAGTTGTCGTCTGATGGGAATTACTTATTAGCCTTAACGATTTGCGTTCAAATAAAGATACAAAATTCTAAAGAAAATTTTTAGCTATGATCTCATTCTCCTTACAGTGGCAAAGACAAAAAGGAAAAATAGATAAACAAAGTGAAATTGGAAAATTTACACACAAAATTATCAAGAATGAAGTAGACTGAAATGTTTTCCATTGTATGTAGTTGTAATATGCAAATTTACTAGTTCTTATTGGCGTTTTACTATGGCATTTATTGCCAGGAACAGAGACAAAAGGAAAGGACATGTATTGCGAGGTTTAAGAGAATCCAAACAGCATGGTCATTCTGGGTAATAAATGTCATGTCAATCACAAGGCATACATACGGTTGTGTATACATATATGCAACAAGCGATATACATACATATATGCAAAACAAAAAACTTTTTTTTGTTTTGAATTTTTAACGAAAAAAAAAAAACGATTTGTCACATCACATGCTTTTGCAAGTCGCTATCAAGTGTGGTGGGTCTATTTTCCCGCGCTGGTTGTGGTTCTATAAATAAGTTCCTTGGTGTGGTCAGTAGTCGGGCGATTCTCACGGTTTTCTTGATAGAGCATCGAGAGGAAAAAATAAAGTGCATTAGGCATGTGGCAATAGGAAGCAGTATCGTAAACAGGAAGTCATGCAGGAAGGTAAACTTTCACTGGGCTATACCAACTACACACTAGCCGTCATTCGGTCGATTTCATCAAAAACATACACTACACACAGATGTCAACCTAGTACATATTTATAATATTCCGGGATTTACTTTACAAAGTGTTTTCTTTTCGTTTCTTAGTCATTTTATGGGTTCCCTTACTCAGAAATTCTTGTGTGTTGTACTGGTGATTCACCTCCTTCTAGATGGTGTAAATCAAATCTTTGTATTATTTTGTCATACCTGTTGATTCAATGACGCTCGGCGCTAACGTCAATGTAGTCATAATGCTAAAGAACGCTGTATACGTAGGCGTTGTTGGATTGCATTCAAAAATTTGAAATCGTTAGGTGGACTATTCAGAACACGAGTGTAAACAAATGTTTAGTACCGAAAAGTGGCCTTGATGTCAAACGATTTCGATAAAAGAATGTATGGCGATTTAAACACAGTGTGTATCTTATTTGGTAGACAGTAATTTTTCCGCACAATTTTTCATGCTAAACAAATCGTTGATCGCGAATTATTAACGCGTTTCGGACACCATTTTTTGCATTATTTCGGCAAACAAAAGCCTTTGTCGCAAGTGCAGAAATGTGCAAGGTGTCACATGATTTCCAGTATACATATAGGCAGAGTAAACAGCCATAGTTTGCAGACCGTGAACGCTCGATCAGCGAACAATCTCAGTATAATTCTATCTTTGTTTATGCCAAGCTCATTGTTTCGAATTAAGCAAATCAGTCTTTCTAATATAAACGGTTATACCGCTATACTGGAGACAATGTAGTGTGCATATGTTGTCTTTTTTGACAGTATACACATCTTGATTCAGTTGAAAAAGTTAGAGGTTATATCTGCTTTTCCATTTGTCCATTTGTATTCCTAACTGACGTCTGTAAAGAACTGGCTAGCGGCTTAGCACTGGAAGGAGCCACCTGCCTATAAACAGAATGGACAGTACAACCTTGCCCTCTGCTGAGTACCAGGTTACTGTCTTACATCGGAAGATTGAGAAGTTAACTTGAATCCTTTGAAACAGTACCGGTGACACCGGCAAGGTCAACAGCAGTAGGCCAATACTTTGGTCAAAAGAGAATCCATTTCTAAAATAACAGCAAAAATCTCATAAGCAAAGCAGTAAAAATTACGTACTTCTATTTTAAACCTGTCATTCATTTTACAACTCTGATTAGTGTACTGGTTGACCGCCTTATCTTAATTTTTTTTTTTTTAATTTTTTGGCGAATGAGGTGACAACCTTAACGTAGACAGTTGCCATGTGTCCGAAAATTCTTCTTCATTAAAAAAATAAACTATAATATTTACTGAATTTGATACTAAATATGACAATTAATCATAAATTAATTATTACAAATATTTCTAATACTATATTCCCACGGAAACGAAACCTCAAGGTTTCGTTGAACTTTTATCGAAATCTGATAAGCCGTTAGAAACAAAGTGAGATAATTTAAAATACACACAATCTATTGTCAACTCTGAAGTGGCTGTCAAAATAATCGAGAAACAGTTAAATCGTTCCAAGGAAATGAACACCAACTTTATTCGACTCGTTTAAAAGAACCACCACCGACTTGTCCCATATTCCGTAGAAATATCACAAGTAGCCACATGTTTTGCTCTTGGTTATGCTCTTCAAATCACTTAATAAAACATCTAAAAGAAATTAATAAGAATATTTGTTTTCATAATATAATAGGTCTGTTCGTGTTCGCTTACTTTTTGCACCTATCAAAGAGGGCGCTGAAAATGGTCTCCAGAGGGAGCTATAACTACGAAAATCTAATTGAACGGGTTGAATAGGAAAATGTTCTTTTGACAGTTGCTATAAACCAACCTAAAGAAAATCCTTGCACTAAAATGTGCAGCATATGGAAAATTCCTACTCTTTCGTTAAAGACCTGTGAATAGAAACCAAATTTTGACATTTCATTCACAGCTTCTTTTTGATTTGGCCGTGTGAATGTGGAGTGCATTCCACATCTGTAGAATATGAACAAAATTGGACAGTTCGAAAGAAGTAGTCTTCTATTCGCGGAAACAAAACATAAATTAAGCTCTCATTTTTAGGAATAGTAAAATAGTTAATTGTGTGCCTAAAATGCTTTGTTCGCAGTTTAGTACTCCCTGGTATGTAAAACTACTAAAATTTCCCGTACTTGACCAGATCATCAACTTGAACAGTTCATATAATTTTTAAGAACGGGTCTATTTATTTGTCATCTTGTTTTGACGGTTAAATGAACGTCAAAATTAACACAAACTCACGTGATACGTTTGTTCTGTTTGACAGCTCTTAACGAATGAACTCAATAAGAGTTTCAAATATTTATCTTGTGGAGGTGTTCAAATTAGATTTTCGCTATCCCATATTCATCAACTTTGTAACTACTTCGAAATAATATCTCTCAGAATGTTTAACCTTTAAATCAGAAAAACCAATGAATAATGACAAAATAATTGTGTTGTATTAGTCTTTGGGCTTTATAATATCTACGGTCAGGGGCGAAACCTGATGTCACATTTGATGACACAATACTAAAGGGTTTTCCAATAGGAACTTGACAACTTTGAATTTAATTTGTGAACGCATTCTTTCACTAATCATCAAACTGTCACTGTCAATTTATTCAGTAAACTCAACATTTTCATCATGGTAAAGTACACTAACAAAAAAATTAAAAATTTTCTACCGAAATTCAGAGTCGGTGATCGCAACTTTAAGAGCGTTAACTCCAATTTTCGGTCGTAATTCTCGCCCTAGTAGACAGGCAATAAGAAGTTTAGTGCAAAAATTTCAGTCTACATATTCGTTGTGTGATGTTGCCGTGTCAGTGAGACAACAGGTTGGTGGAAGTGTCAAAAATATCGCTGCCGTTCAGGCGTCCGTAGAAAACGATCCAAATCAGTCAATTCCACGGCGTTCTCAAGAATTGGGCATCGCTCAGACCACATTAGGGCGAATTTTGCGTAAGGATCTTGGTTTAAATCCAAGATCACGCTGACTCAAGAATTGAAGCCGATGTACCATTTGTCGCTTCATTTGTACGTTCTCGGATTGGATTCTGGCTAAGATGATGAATTTCATCGCAAAATCATCTTCAGTGGCGAAGCTCATTTTTGGCTAGATGGGTTCGTCAATAAGCTAAATATGCGTTATTGGTCGGGTAAAAATCCACATGTGCTTCATGAATCACCACCTCATCCACTAAAAATAACTGTTTGGTGCGGTTTGCATGCCGCCGGCGTTATTGGGCCATATTTTTACGTCGACGATAATGATCGTCACGTTACTGTGAATAGTCAGACGTTATAGCGCCATGATTACCGATTATTTTTGGCCCGAATTGGAATATATGGACCTGGACGACATGTGGTTTCAACAGGATGGTGCCACAGGCCACACAACCCACGTTACAATCGACGAGTACGTATGATGAGCGTGTTATTTCAAGATTTAACGCGATTTAACGCCGCTTGACTATTTTCTGTGGGGCTACGTTAAGTCATTGGTTTATGCCAACAAGCCGACGACATTGGAAGAGCTCATGGTCAACATTGAACGCGAAATAGCGGCCGTTTTGGGCCGAGTCGTTGGAAAAATTGGGTCCAACGAATCAACCGCTGCATATGAATGAAGTCGAGTTCCATTCATAAATGTTTTGATTGTACTTCAAGCCGATAATAAAGTTTTCGAAATACATATCTCAAATGGTTTGCGTTTTATTTAAAAAAAAGTTGTCAAGTCTTTATTGGAAAACCCTTTACATACATACATACATACTTCAAAGCGCGACCGCTCTTGGTGATTGGTGAATAAGCCTGCGACAAAAATCCCGCACAGAAGTCTATTCAATTGGCGCTCAAAAGAAGTAAATATTCAGATTCCCAGAAATAATTTTTTTGTGTAATACACACAGTCAGTGTACACTGATTCTGAACTCGATAACATTCTTAATTGAAAGGCCTTGACATACAAAATGAAGTGCGCGCATATGTCGTTTGCTTTCTTCCCGCCAGAGTGAGTTCAAATTCACGTGCTTCATAGTGTTAAGCTGCTTTGGATGTAAGCAGCAAACAGAAAGATACAAAGACTAATCAAAATCAAGTAAAAATAAATAAATAAACAGATCGTTGTTCGACAAGAAGATTCATAGATACTGTATATCTCTATTTTTTAATAGTAATTGCACTCAGCTCTCATTAAGCTGCCAATAATCGCTGAATGTATCAAGACTTAGTTTTTATCTTCACTGTTGACTATCATTGCCCTAAAGCACAACTTAATTCCCCCTACAATCGCTGACGAGTATCTGTGTATCTTTGTTATGATTACAATTTTTTATCTTATCTAAGAGCGACGTATTTAAGTGTGCTGTGTGCAATTATCGTGATGCATACAGCAACACATCGCCACCGGGGGTAACAGCGTTACGTTCACAACATAAGTGCCGGTGGTGGTGAGTAACACGTGTGCAAAAATAAAAAACAAAATAAAAAGCTCCAAACAAATTGAATTTATTCACACGGCCTGATTATGTGTACTGTATACAGACTTAGATAGTATCCGTATCGAAGCTGTAGTGGCGTCAGAGACAGATGACTCAAAAGATCACTCGACGACGACGTAGTACCTACTCATGAAATTTTGTTGGTGGCGTGCACACTTTTTCCTCTCATCATCTGGGGCTTTTTGTTTGCAAACGAGACTTTACTATTCGGTATTGTATCGGAATCTTATGAATTATGGTTAAATTGTAAACACTCATTCAGCATTCGGGCCTTGATGTTGCGGCCGCACACTGATTTTTGTTCGTGAAGGGTGCAAATTGTTTGTTTGGGCAATTATCTGCAATTCAGATGAAATCTGAATGTCAGTGTACGAGTATTTATTTCTTTTACGAGTATGAATGAAATTAAAGTGGAAAATTTTCTTAAAGTAAAATAGTGTCTACGTAAGCCGGTTGGTTGTTTAAGTTCATTGACTTTTTGGTTATTGCATTTCTCTGACTTTCAGCAGACAGTTTACATGCACATCACTCGAGCATATTGATTGCCTGATAGTGGAATTTAAAATGCAGGTAAACCTCATAAATTTAGAGCTTGCCGTCGTATATTTAGGTGGTTGTAAAATGTATGACTTTTATGAAGACGAATTAATCCACACGTGTGTTGTAAAACGATTTACTACTCACGGTCACGGTCACGGCACATGCATATGTCTATCATGTACCTACTGAAATTGCATCGTATTTCATGAGAAATATTCTGAAATCTCTACAAAGACATTTAAAAAAATGATACAAATCGTATTTAAAGAAGGACTGAGAGAAATATAAAAAGTGTTCTACAGGGTGACGCTAGGAAAAATCGTTTAAATAAAGCAACAAGGGTTGGAAATATAAAATTGATTCTGGCATTATTTTGAAGCTACATTAATGCCATTACGTGTGGAATATTGGCCTCGAACTCGTTGGCTTTTTAGCATAGACTAAGTAGATACTTGACGTAGTTCATTGACGGTGTTGGTGTCTCATTCCTCATTTCAAAAGACGGTGCGATTATGCCGCCATATACTGCATAAAATGTTCAATCATTGTGGATGCATTAATCCTTGGTTGAACGATTGTGTTCTGTCCAATAATGGCACTTTTGCTTGTTGACATAGCCGCTGAGCCAAAAATGGGCCTCGCCCAAGAAGATGATTTTATGGTCAAATTCAAATCTCCAGCGTCCACTTAGTGAACTCATGTTGCTCTTTATGGTCGTCCGACTCCAAATCTTATGCGGTTGCAGGCTCAAATCCAACCGCGAAATAAGCCGGATCGACTCTCGGGCGATGTCCAATTCAGCTGATAAGCGCCGAATCAACATTTCTGGATCTTCTGGCTATTATGGCCTTTCATTTCGCACCAATCTCTCTCTGGTTGGTAGCTTAAGATCTAAAAGAGTGTACTCCTGCTGCTGAAACATAACAATTGGAAAGAGTATCACTGCTATCTGGTCACACTATTATAAAAGCTGCATAGCAGTCGGCTTATTGTTGTGTTTAAGAAAGACAGCGTCCAGCCTCTTTCTATGGCGAGGGAGGTTGAGATCGTTTTCCGTCCTTATTCTAATTCAGTTTGATAAGTTTTATGTCAATGGTCAAACAATTGTTTTTACAACTCTACTTTATTATATTGCTATAAGGAAACCACGCAAAAAGTGTGTTGTTGAATCCCTTTCAATCTATGATATCGATATCGATTAACTATCCATGCGCACGCCACCCTCAGAGTTTGTCACATGCAGCGAACCTATAATTTACCTTCCTTTTACACGTTGCTTAGTTGCACTTTCAAGCTAGTAGTACTACACCACCCAACCGCTCGTTTATTTCTGATAAACAAAAAACCCCTACTCAAAAAAATGCATACACATTTCTGCAAATCCAAATTAAATTATGAAGTCGTTACCTTCGGAAACAGATACGCCCTTCTACTTGGGGGATGTTTGTTTCGCTTTCCAATCTATGTATGTGAATATTTCAGTCCTAGTCACACCTGACGTAGTCACTGAGAATTAAATCAGTCATTTTCTATTTGTTTTGTGCTCAACTTTAGTGTATCTTACTTTCTAGACATTTCATTTCAAACGTTCTCTTTACTTTCTCAAAAGAAACAAGCAACACAAACAACTGTCTCTCGCCATTATGATGTAAGAGTGGTGCTCGTTCTCAATTATATTCAAAAAAGATTTAACAATTAAGAAGAATTCTTTCCTTTGTGTATCGTGTCTAATCATTTATTTCCTTCTTTATATTACAGATTTGCCAAAATGGGAAAATACAGTGGGAAAAAGTGTCGACTACTCTCGATGATGTGGCTGACGGCGTTCTTCTTTTTTGTCGAAATAGTCGTTGGATACGTGACGAATTCAATGGCACTAGTCGCTGACAGTTTTCACATGTTAGGCGACATTGCAGCTTTAGTCATATCATTTTTATCAGTTAAGGTGAGTACTTCAACGCAAACAGAATTAATAATTCCTTTTGTCGGGAATAATTGATGATTAAATTAAGCTACGATGAACACAGTGAACGCTATATGTATGAACTGAAGGGTCTTAAACCACTTTTAAAAGGAAAAAAAAAAAAATGTCAACACTCATCAAAGCAAAGTGAAAATCAACTTAAGCCTAATTGGCAGATCAATAAGTCGAGTTGAGTTGAGTTGAGCCCAGTAGTAGAGAATGGTGACGGGCGCAACCATCATCGTCAGCTTTGGGGTGTGAGAATGAGGATTTCACTTTATTGTCTTCGTTAAAATGGAATTTTAATTCACTTTAATGGGCGGGTTTTATGATGTTATTACATAGAAAAAAAGAATTGAATAGAATATGACAAGGACCTGATGTTGTTGAGAGTAAAGACAAAAGGCGAGGCGCATTTGAAGGTTGTCGCTTAAAGGTTTTTCTCTTTTAGGTAAACGTAATTGTCTGTAAGCGAGTGTAGATGAACATTGCATTGTTCTCTATTGTGTCTAGAAACTATGTATTTGTACCCGGCAAATACGGTGCAAAAGGAATTTTCAATCCAGCACTAAGAGACATTTAAACTCTTCATTTCTTAAAATATTTTAATGTGGTAAATTGAATGTTTATTAATGTAACAGAATGTTGGCCTCGAGCTCGTCCGATATGGTTGGCTTATTAGCGTAGACGTTGACGCATCGCATTGACGGTAGCGGTATCTCCTTCCTCTTTCGAAAGAAGTAAGGTCCGTTGATGCCCCCATAAACCGCAGCAAATAGTCGCATTTGCTCGGTCAAATTGTGTACGTTTCATTAGCCACTGAGCCAAAAAGGGGCCAAGTGTGAGAAGAAGATTGTTGGCCAAAATCCGGATCCTCGGACAACATTTCCAGGCTCAATAAGCAAACTCACTGCGTTGTTATGTCGCAAAACTTCAGCGGGGTTGACTCTCTGGCGATGCCCAATTCAGATGATTTCTGGAATCGATACTGTCTATTCCGGCGACTGTTTTCTTCATTTCACACCAATGCCTATCTGGGATTCCGCACTTTCGGCAGGTGTGAAACGATGCACCATGAAATGGCAAACAGTACTGAACATTTTGACAGCTGGATGTCATTGGTAACTTTGACAGTTGCTGAAACACACAAATTGAAGAAAGTATCATTGCTTTCTAGTAACTCTTTAGAATACCGTATCCACCATTAAAAACGATTGCACCAAACAAAAATTCACTCTACCAATACAAAAAAATGTACGCACCACTACTCTCCTGGCAACTCTAAAACTGAACGTAATCTATATCCTTAAAAGAATTATATAAACTTATGACAAAATAAAGCTTTGAAAATTGAATAATTTTAATCATAAATCCTATCGTGGGGATGGTCGGGAACTGCCGATTCTCCAGCCGAAAGCCCTGATAGCTAGTGTTGCTTAATTGTAAGTATGTGTGTTCGCAAATCTTCCCAAAACAGCGAATTTTCACGAAACCCTGTTCGCGTACAGAGAGTTTTCGTATTTTTGCACGGAAGACAGCGCTCACGAAAGAGTAAGAAATTTATCCATGCTACAAATTTTAGTGCAAGAATTTTCTTTGGGCTGGTTTGTAAAATCAGTTATTTTGTCAACTTTTTCTTATTCAGTGCGTTCATTTATGCCCAATTTACAATGTCGCGTTCGCACTTTCACATGTTGAGTAGAAACAATGGGCTCTTATGGGTCAATCCGAAATGTTACCACCGCTTTTGATCGTAGATATCGTAAACTCGACCTCAACGTCTGAGTAGAGCTACTCTCTGTTTTCTCGTGCGGTTGACAACTACTTGATAGCTGTGAAAACCCACATTGTTACCTGTTCGAATTCAAACTGCAACGTTAGTCATTGGGTTGTGTATTGGCTCCGAACTGGTATGCTGTGCTATATGATAATTTTGATCGCTCGTATTAATTACTTTTACCCTCGCTCTCCGAAATTTAATAATCTACTAATTTTAATGCAAAAAGTACACGAACTTATTGTCTATTTTTTTTTACTTTTAAACAATAATTTTATATTTTTTTTGTATATTACAGATGTCACCAAAGAAGTGGTCAAAAAACACATTCGGCTGGGCACGAGCCGAAGTGCTAGGTGCTTTAGTAAATGCTGTATTTTTAGTAGCATTATGTTTTAGTATTACGATAGAAGCGTGTAAAAGGTAAGTCTTTCTTCCTATTAAAAATAATATCCCTTAATTGGCTTTTATTATACTCTAAATGGTTAAGATTAGAGTTCTTTATCAAAAGGAAAAAAAAAAAATTTATTATAACTTTTCGAGAGCACTTTACAAGTTTACTCTTAACGTGGTTCGTTTTGTTTTGAATATTTGCAATTAAAACTGATCCTTTTCATCAGAAGAAAAGGTAAACTTTTACGTTTTTGGTCGCTTTTATTTTCTTTTTGAAAGTCAATTTTTTGCGTTGTAAAGTAGATGATTTATTACGAATCTCACTAATGCCTTAAATAAATTGCGAGCAAATGGAAGTTGTGGTGGTGGCTTTCTTTTTACTATCATTGAGATGGTTTTCCACTTGCGAAAAATAGAAAAGTTTAAGCAGCGAAACACTTTAATTCTGAGAACTCCAATTCTGTTTGTAGAAATTGTAAACTTGTAGGAATTAAGATTGTTATTTTTTTACAGAAAGTGGGGAGGTTTTGTTCTGTCATACTACTCGTATAATTTATATACACATGCTTACACATACCCTTGCCTGTTAGAGAACAGAATTCTGGAAGAAAATATCGTAATTTAATCTAAGATACATTAATGAACTAAATTATTTAATTAATTCCATTTACGGCTTGGTGGCAATTGGATCTATGATTATTAATCATCTTTCTATATACATAAACAAATCATATTTATATGTATAGACAATTCCACAAGTTTTATCGTTAAGTCACGAATTACAGCAATTCTTTGAAACCAGGAATAAAGAACTGCTATAGCCGTGTTTTTTTGGAACCTTGCCAGCTAGTATGTAGTTTTGCACACGTATGGCTATTTGCCCTAGCAGTAGAGCTGCCAGCTAAGAATTTTGCGATTTCTCATTAACAGATGAATGCAAAACTTTTTATTTTAGCGCAGGGAGTGTTCGTAAGGCTGGCCCAATTATAAGTCATCTTGTAAAATGCTTCTGATTGGCCGGAAAAGCAATTGGCCTAAATTATGGAGTTAGTTCAATAATCTTGTTTCATTTTACGCCAGCAGTTTAAGTAAATAAATATTAATATGGAAAATAATTGTGTATCTAAAGGTGCGCCCAGACCGAGTGAAACATTTCTGAAACACTGTTTCGTGAAACATTTCATAAACATTTAATAAATGTTTCAGAAAAGTTTCACTCGGTCTGGACGTTTTGTGAAACATTTATTAAATGCTTGTGAAATGTTTCACGTTTTCCATTTTAAATGGGAAAATATTTTTGTTTCTCTTCTGTGGAGTATACAATATAGTCAATGTATCCATTCTTCTTATCGCCTTAAGGTCCATTTACAGCTCAGCGACCTGCGAACACGAATGAGCGAATATTCGCAAATTTTGACGTTTCAAAATTGACCCATTCACTGGTCAATGAGCTGTGAATGTACCTTAATTCCACCTTGTACATAAATTTGAAATGAGAAGAGTTTTGAAATTAAAACTCGGTTGCTTTTAGTTTTCTCTATTTAAAACTAAGTCCGCGATTAGTCTGTTGAATGTTACTCATTTGATGCCCTCGTAATTGGCAGTAACATTTTCGAAAACATTTCGAATGTATGTACAAAACTGCCTTAAACTTATTTCGATATTTCCGTTTGAATTTCAGCATAGTAATGAATAGCATTACAAAACAGAAGGCTCACCCGAACTGAGGCACAATATCACAATAAGAAATGCCCATCCTTCGGAATTCCTGCATCATAATGTAAATCGAATTTATTTGCACAAATTTCTCCTCCCATTCGTAAGATCCATTCGGAATGAGCCTGAATTGTCTACTTTATTGGTTATTTTTAAAATACTGCGTGGGATCTACTCGTAATAGAATGCTTATGCTAATGTCGTCGTAAGTTGATGAATGTAGAAACCAAAAAGCACTTAGAAAGTATCCTTTATATTCATTTAGGCTCCGTATTTCCCCACATAGGTCATAGGTCGCACACACACAAACCTACATAAAAGCCACCCACGCATCATTTTATAGAAAGTATAAATAACGAATAAGATACTTCCCTCCTTAATGCTAGTAATTGAAATAAATGTCAGACTCGCAACAGGTTGTTTCTATTTTCCTTTGAACCTATACCATACCCTTTAAATTAGAACCCTTTTCTCTGATGAGTTCAAAAGTCAATTAAATGGGAGACAACCGCTTTTCACGCAATTGTGTGTAAATATTTTCTCTTGTATTTATTTATGTTAAAGTTCTCGCCTTTTATCCCCTTTTTTTAGATTTATCGAAGAGGAAACGATACACGAGCCAAAACTTCTATTGATTGTAGGTGCATTAGGTTTACTAGTTAATGTTATAGGACTATTTTTACTTTATGGTAAGTTTGTCATCTTGTACTTATACGAATTATAGTTTATTGATATTGAAATTGGAATTGTAGAACACGGAGGACATCATGGTCACTCACACGGTGGCTTGACAAGGAATCATAGCCGCTTAAATGAGCTAGCTAATGTTGACGAGGGCGAAGCCGATAACACTTCGTACACATACCAAAATCAGGTAAACAAAAACAAACGCTGTACATCTGAATCATTTGTTTGAACTTCATATATCTTTAGGATAAATCGGCGTTGAAAAAGACCAGCCACGGGCACAGTCATGATCCTGGTTCAATGAATATGCGTGGTGCTTTCTTGCATGTGCTTAGCGACGCCCTTGGTAGTATTATTGTGGTCGTCAGTGCATTGGTAAGATACATCTGGAATTTCTCAAAATTCAAAATGATACATATTCGACTTGTGTAGATTGTTTGGAAGACAAACTGGAAATATCGTTTCTACATGGACCCTGCACTGTCAATTGTGTTGGTTTTATTGATTTTACGATCGGTCTGGCCTCTTTTGAGGGAATCGGCTTTAATCCTTCTACAGACAGTTCCCACACACATTCAGGTTTGTTCATAAAGAAATACTACGCACGGGTGGATGCCCCTTAAAATGTATCTTTTTTTTTTTTTTACTTTTTACAGGTCGATGCAATTCAAAGACGGCTGTTGGAGAAGGTCGATGGGGTATTAGCCGTTCATGAATTCCATGTGTGGCAATTGGCTGGTGATCGAATTATCGCCTCTGCTCATATCAGGTAGGAAGATATTCGTTGTTAGGTTTATCTATTTTTAATAACTCAACTCAATTTAATCTATAGTATTTCGATAATTAATTGGAATTTATGGACAATTTTGTCGCACGTTCATCGATAAAATAGCCGAGATATTGTTATCTAATTTTGTGTTTTTTTTTTTTTTTGTTTATTAGATGTCGAAATTTATCGGAATACATGAAAATCGCAGAAAAGGTGAAGGAATTTTTCCATAATGAGGGGATTCACTCGACGACAATTCAACCGGAATTTGTTGAAATCGAAGGATGTAACATGTCCGATGGTACATCGAGTTTGAATATGAGTGGATCTGATTGCTGTGCACTAGATTGTCCAACAACAGAAGAAGGATGTGTAAAAGCAACTTGCTGCCAAACTAATAATAAAGTAGTAAGTATTTGCTTTAATTTGTATCTTATAATTTTGCATGCTGAGTCATTGGTTTTGATGACCGGATTCCACTTCATGGTGTGGAGTTGCTTTCGTCCCCTTCGGGATTGTCGGTTAATCCGCTGTTTCTCCTTCTTAAAGATCCTACACAGTTCGCTAGAGATCCTATTATGCAAACAAACAAATAGACATCTATTTGGTTTTAAAGCTTGCGTATAGTAATGGTATCTTCATTCCAATTATACTGCACTACCCCGCTGAAATAGAAAAGTCGCTGCAATTGGCATAGCCCTGTGACCTATGAAAACCTTATACGATGAGGTCGTCGCCTCAACGTGAGATAACCATTTCTTGTAAATCGTTTGTGCAAAATGTCCATTGTGAGGGACGTAGCGCCGTCTTGTTGAAAGCACATATCGTCGGTGTCCATATATTCCAATTGGGAATGATGGCTTTGTCAACGTCGTTCTCAAAGAAATCTGAACCGATGATGCCGCCAAAATCTACACCAAACGCTGACATCCTCTGGATGCATTGCAATTTGCTGGATCTCGTGTCGATTGTCACAAATTCGACAATTTTACTTGTTGACGAACTCATTCATTCAGAAATGGTCCTCGTCGCTAAATATGGTTTTTTGACCGAAATCGGAGTAAACTACCATCTGCTGGAGATCACAGTCGGCGAACGAATAGCGTGGTCTCTTGTCATTAACTTTGAGCTCCTGAATCAGTGGAATCTTATATAGGTGTAGGCCCAAATCATGATGCAAAATTCGCCAAGTTGTAGTCTGCGAAAGGCCAGGTTCTTATGTCGGCGCGAAATTGACTGCCTTGGATTCTCTTACATACTCTCATGGACAGCGCAAAATTTTCGGCATATCCCGCGGTTTGTTAACGTTGGCGGATTGTTCACTGAAACGGTCGAATCGAAATGTTGCTCGACTAAAAGACCCATAAAACCATTTAATCATTCGCTGATCGGTAAAACTCTCCATGTAGATTTGGCAATACGTACTAAGTAAATGACAGCCAATTTGACAGATGTAGCTTGAACAATATGGTCGCAATCATTTGTCAAAGTTCAGAAACACCTGCGGGAAAACCCTTTACATAAATCGTTCTTATCGTTGTCAATCGGTAAACATTTTCGTACAAATAGAAGAGAACTATAAGTTTATGTCGGATCGAAAGGCCTAATATTTATTTTTTTCAAGACAGTAGCCCAATTCTCTAACTACTAAGTCCCGGGGCCCAAGAATCACTCTAGAATGGTTGTATTTTATACCTTTCCGCGATTTCTAATAGCGCTTCTCTAATTCATAACCGACATCCTAGAACTATTACGTTCCAATTTCTAACGAAGAAATTATTATCTTTTTTTTCAGTCACAACTGCCATCTCCGGCGAATTCTCCGTATTTATGTCGCCAAAGAAACTCTACACGAAACGCTAACGATGTTGAATCAGGTAATTCCAGCAACTGCAATTTTAATTTGAATATAATTAATGTATTTTTCTTTGTTTTTTATTAAAAATCAAGGTTCCCTATTGGAATCAGTTACAACAGCAGCCAATTTAATAACCAATCCTCCAATAGCGCCTCTAGCTCAAACCGATGATGCTGCTAAGGTTATAGTTTGACAAGATAAATGCCAAAATAAAAAGCCAGTAATAAAACATCATCATAAACACCAATCACAACCAACAACAAAAAAAATAGCAAACCATCAGCAACAAGAACAACAACACAAAGACAAACTGCATCCTTCATCGCCACAATCATTAAAAAAACTACCAACAACAAGCAACACAGATACCAAAAGCCAATTACCATCACTATCATCTGTAAATACATGTAAGTTTGAATTGAACTTTGTTAAACTACCGCCGCCGTTTAGAAAGTCTGAAAGCCGTTTGCCAAATGCGCACATATTCGCCAGTGCACTGAAAATTCCAAGAACTCCAAACTCTCAGCGGAGACTCCTGCTTAAAGCAGACGAAGAAAGCAATTGCAGTAGCCCACCCGAGGTTATACCAACCGTAAGCAATAGTCCATTGGTTCTAAGAGTATCGGCAACAGGTGAAAAGGATACACCAACCAATATTGCTGTTGAGTCGAAAGATCCCAACGATGAGCTACCAAACTACTGCAATGGTCAATGCGAAACACACAATGAAGAGAATAATAAAAACAGACTGAACAATTTATATTGCCAGTGCAATAAAGCACAGCAAACGGATATAACGACAACTACTACTGCCAATGGCTAGATGGCGCTATAAAAAAAAACTACACATTTATGAAAGACCCCCTAAAAAGTGCGCGCATACGCATAAATGAGAGCAAGAGAGAGAGAGAGAATAAATTAAGACAAAGTCTCAGATCAGAGTTGCAAGAAAAAAAAAAGAACAAAAATTTCAATGAAATGAAACATTTCATAAATTTAAAAACCATTTAGTTGAATTGATTAAAAATAAAAAAAAAAACTTAACACATTAAAACCGTTAACAATTTTTTTATAACGTTGTTAGTCTTTGTAACAGTTTATAGATCCTAGGTGAGCTAAAATATATATTTAAAAAAAAAAAATATTATATACATAGTCTTCAAGGCAAGTGATGTTGATTGTAGATTAATTTCGGTTACTAGAACTAGACGTACTGTAATAGCAGAGCATGTGTGTGCGTGTGTTTTTTTGTGTGAATTTGTGAAGTTATAGATCATCATTGCACGAAGTATACGATGGCAATACTGATGAGTTGTAGACTTTTAGGAAAACTAAATAAACGAAATAATGAGGATATAGCAAGTTTTTAGTTTAATTATTTAGTTTTATGTTTAAACTTTAAAGTAAAAGAAATTTCGCTGTAAGTTTTAAGCAGGGGGAACAAAAATCACAAAAAAAAAAAATAAACTTGATTAGAGGCTCACATATACTAGACAACCACCTTGCAATTCTTCCGAATGGCCATTATCTAAAATGGAACTAAAACTTAACGATCAATTGCTAAGAAGAATGGCGTTCCATTTGGGTCAGCCTGTCATTCCTTTAGAAAGAAAAAAAATCTGAGCCAGACAAAAACGATTGTCATATCGGGCAGATTTTCTTAATGGAAATATGGGTGCGCTTAGGTTTTGACAGCACGCGAGCAGAATTGTCGTTCAATTATGACATTAGTTACCGTACCCTCTGCTGTGAAATTTCAATTTATCGGAAAAGGATTTAATGTTTATCGTTAAATTATCGTAAATTTTCACATTTTGGTCAGAACGAAAACAAAACAACCTCTTGTTTAGGTTTATGAAATCTGTCAAATCTACTTATTGTGCGCCAATTCGTGCACAAAATTCCGCATTATAGGCACTAGGTTTTGACTACAAAGTAAGTCATCTCTTCTAGAGGTAGTGGACTGGATTTGAAGGTAAGGAAATTCTCCCTACCTTTTAAGTCAATGTGCAAACTGTCAAAAATTCGTTTGTCGTTCCATATGTTAGGCATTACCTCAAAAAGAAGACCTAGAGTTCGGAACGTGCCCATTGGCTTTTCCACTCTTAACCGATTTTGATTCTGAAAGATGACAGCCTCTGTCATTGGATCTACTAAATACGGAGCAAAATTCCAAAACTCAAAAATCAACATCATCCCCGGTTGGGCGCCAAATGCATTCGGAAATTGTACAGGGTGCTTCTTATGTTTCATAACGCAATTTGTTTGAAATTCGCAATGAAGACGACTTAAAGCCGATACCCTACGTTCGACTTCTGTCTTTTGGTTCTTCCTGCTGTACTTTGTATAAAATAAAAGATTTATGGTTTTATTTTTATTAAGTGTTAATGCTAGCTATTTTTTATTACGCTAAACATCTGTTCACACATTACCTCAAGCTTATTAACATTCAAAACAATACTTTACTTTAAGGTTATCTATTTCTTTACTTTTGTTAAACTTATCGTTGTCTTCTATTATTCTTTTTTTATGAAATTTTATTGTAAAAAAGCAATGAAAAAAAACCAAAAAGTCAAAAAATATTAATTTAAGCTTTCTGATAAGTTTACCCTCTGCTTATGGCGCAATTTAGTAAAAAAGAGAAAAATATAAATGAATAATTAATTTAAAACAAAAAGTACTTTAAAAATAAAAAAGAAACAAAACAAAAACAATTGTAATATCTTAGTTCTAAGTATGTAAAATCAAAAGAATAAGATCTTTTTTATATTTATATTGTGTGTTTAGTAGGAAGAATTTTTTTCTTAGCCGTGTGTTATATATAAACTAATTGATATAATATATAAATGAAAATTAAATGTAATTTTCTTATATTTAAGTTTCTTTTTATTTCATAATGAATTCTGATGTTTGTTAGAAAAAAAATCTTTGTATAATTATTTGCTTTGCAATTAAAACGAAACACAAAAAACTAAGTAAAATTATATATAAAGAAAAACTTTAAACCAAATCAAATAAATAGTTATATAAGTGAAGAATTAAGTTGTTTTATTTAGATTATTTGTCGCAACGAAGAACAGTATTCTAATAGAAACTAGTGTAACAATTAGACATCACTCTCAATTTTAAATGTTCATTATTAGGTCTGTTCCCGTACTGACTAAAACTACGAAAAATTGCGAATTCATGTTCCCGTACGTCAAAGAGTAAGAAATTTCTTTGGCCAAAACTATGAGTTCTGTCAAATAGTTTTGTTGTTGTTGTTGGCTGGCAGAATAATTTGAAGTAAATCAATACAAACAAAGTAACGTCTAGAAAGTGGGCAGCTTTTTTGTTTAATCCGCACTCGTACTTTTTGGAAATTTGTCTTTCTCTGAGAGAGTTTTACCCGGTGCCTTAGAAATTTGGCAAGCTGCGAATTTTGGTGCAGAAAGTACGGGAACAGACCTATTAACGCAAAATTGATCGAACATCTACGAAAATATCACTGAAAGGCTTGATACGATGCAAAAAGTAATAATAAAATATTGGAAGAGAAAATAAAAGTAAGTAAAAACAGATTTTAACAGTAGATAAGCAATTATATTTTATAAAATTGGTTTACAGACATCATAGACCATAGACTACCTAAATTAGACAGTCAACTCGAACTTCCCCTGTCCCCTTATTGCTGAAAATAGGAGAAGCCTTAATTGCTCTGGTCGTGAATAAATGTTAAGTAGCTTTGGAATTCAATATTTTTTCCATTAACAACAACAAATTGTATCTACAAAATGGCTACGCTCATAGCTGTCAAACCAGCCGCCGAAATCTTTACTTACATGTTTGAACTTTGTGAGCTCCCATTCGATTTTGCTTGACTGCAGTGACTAATCTCGGCGAATTTTAGCTTGGAGGACCGCATCTGTATGGCACATACGAAATTGATTAAATAGTTTTGCACTAAGATTATCAAATTTGGAAGAGTGGGGCTCAAATTCTCTCAGAGAGAGCTAAAACCACAAACAAGTAAACGAACGGGATGAACAAGAAAAAGTTGAAAATACACTGATTTGACAGTTTTCACAAACCAGCCCACAGAAATTTCTTGCACTAAAATTCGTAGCATGGGGAAATTTCTTACTCTCTCGTGAGTGTTCTCTTCTGTGAAAAACTACGAAAATTCTCCGTACGCGAACAGCTTTTCGTAAAAATTTCTTAAATTTTCTTAAAAATTCGCTGTTTTAGGATCTCGATCGCGAACGGACCTTATAATTTCATGTTTGACGTTCCACCACAATCAAATGGAACACAACCTCACACATAAAAATGCAGTTTTTGTTAAGTATGGCCTTGGGGTTTGTTCGGATGTTGGGATTCCAAGTCGCTTTGTTATATGCGTAATCCCGGTTATTAAAAAGCCATTATCGTATTTAAATAAGAGAAGCGAAACTATTTACATATGTACATATATCAACGTGTTGGGTTGGGTGACAGTCGGACGGTTATTAGACGAATCGTCTGTTTTCTACGGTTTTGATTCGTGTATTCGCCAAAAATATGAAGTCCGGTTAAATTATTCGAAAGACCGAATTCCTGAATACGTACCACAGGCAGCCTCGATGATTAACAAGCATATTTCCGCGTAGTAGATCCACTTGTGTGACATCCGCCAGCCTTTGAGTCACAGTCCAAAGAAAACAAAACTTTCTTTGTTTTATAGAAAAACATATATCTCTTGTATTTTTACCGCATAAATGCTGTTCAACAACTTAAAACTACCTTAACTCATAACAACTCCTTATCACTAATATTTTGGTTCGCCTCCTCCACTACAGCCTCGTCCCAGGGGCCGTGTATGTTCTTTTTATACTTCTGTTGGTGTACGAATATTATCGGACAGACAAAGTTAATGAACACCATAATCGTGATGTAAATATAGAATCCTTCCACTGAAACACTCCACAAGAAGCAACAGCAACAACAGAAGATTGGCACCAAATAGACCGGTTTCCAATATCGAGCCGTGAACATCGGATACAAAACGAAAAATATTGCTGACTCCACTAAGAGTACAAAAGCGCTGTACGACGATGACAACCGTGATGCCAAGCAGATCGAGCCGAAAATCGCTGCATTCAGGGAAATTGTTTTAGAGACCATAGCCACATCGAGTCCGTAGTCGTAGAACGCCAAATTGAGGATAAATACGAAGATCGTCATCGTACAGATCGTGTCAGTGCTTATCGCATCCGTAAGTGTATGAAGCAGAGGAGAGAAAATGTATCCAAAGATGAGGACAGTAAGTAGAGTCTTTGAATCCTCAATCAAGTCATTCAGTTTTAGCTGTCTTCCGCGATAGAGTGTATAACCAATGATTGTCGCGAGTCCTGTTGGTAAAAGGATGTCCGTTGGAGATGCCTTCTCATAGTACAAAAAGTGGAATATGATGAGAAAGCCCGTGATACAGGAAATTTGGTTTGTTAGCACTGTCACCCCTTGGATGGACTCTGGCAGCGAGTAAAACTTAACATTTAAATTCGTACGGAGGTCTTGCAAGAACGATGGATCCGTGTAGTTGTCCTCGTAGTCGACGTTCTCGTAAAGATTCTTCTTCCATGGGCGACGATGATCTTTATCCATGGCGCGGTAGTATGGAAGATTAGCTTAAAATACAAGAAATCGTGTGCAATTGTATTTCTGAATATCCGATCATGTTTTGTTTATAAAATAAAAATTACACTAGATTTATGAAATGTCAAATTAATGAGAGTGCAGAGATGGCTCAGGTATTAGTGATTTGTTCACAATGAACGTAATTATGGTGGAAACAGATTGAAACTCAATTAGGAGTTTTCTGCAATTGAGACTCTCCTGAGGTAACATCTGAGATTGACATTTTTTTAGGCACTCCTAGTGTGTTTTTTAACAAATTATCCATCTATAATTTGATTATTCTACAATCTACGGCAAGGCGCAAGCTCTTTAAAAATCTTGCGTTTGCGTTTGTTTATCTAGCTAATGTCATAACTGAACAAAAATTCTGCTCGCATTCTGTCAAAATATGTGCGTATGTCATATGACATTTATATCTGATATTGGTGAACGAAACCGTTCTCTACATATGGAGTCAAAGGTGTAAGAAAACTCCACTAAACTGAGCGATTAGATGCTAGGTTAAAATTTAACAATTGTATGTATTCGCATGATTACGTACGTGTATAACACGTTAATTAATAGTTATGTCTAGCCCTTTAAACAGACCGCGGTTAATAAGCTACCATTCAATTGTGATCAGCCACTTCAAACGCTTCTATTGTGAACCTACCTCCGCCACACGTCAAACACAACACACATGCTACTGACATTTCTCCGAAAGCGACAAAAAAAATTCTGCATTCGATGATTTAAATTTGCTCGAAACTATTTAAAGTTCTTACTCTTAATCACTGCAATACCCCTAATCGGCCCCCGAAATGGATGAAGATGAGGATGTCGTCATCGAAGAGGTAAGTCACTGTGCAATTTATTCTTAAATAAATCGATTAACAATTCTAAAACCACTTCAGATCCCAGTGTTTCTGTCCAAAAACCTGCAAGACAACCTGTACCTCTTCCAATACCCGACTAAAACTCATATTACCAACTTTGACTCGGCCACTGTGGTCAACTGCTGTGTGAAGCCATTCAGCAGCGACGTTAAGGTCGACTTTGCCATGAATGTTGATTCCAAATACTATGACCGATTCAAGGGGGAACAGTTTGCGATCGCTGCCGATGGCAAAACCCAAGTGAAGGGAGAACGACCCACCTTTAAGCACGGTATAATGGACAAACAATCGTACATAAGCACAAAATCGATTGATAATGCGGCGAACTACATAGTTGGCATATTGCAGGACAAGGAGGTGCACTTATCGCCGCTGACAAGCATCCTGCAATTGCGACCAAACTTTCAGTACTTCGACAAGGAGGACAAACGCGCCAAGGCCGAGGAGAAAACCATCAACGAAGAAGACGAAGACGAGGAGCTCCAACAAGTGACTGTGAAATTTACCAAGACCGGCGGAGCGATACGCAATCAGAAGAAGACCAAAGAGAAGAGCTATGACACGTTTGTGAAGCGTTGCACCGAGGAACCTTGGTGCGAGACCCTTTGGCACCCGCGTACATCGCCCACGGCCGAGTTGGAGCGTCAGAAACTATTCGCCACGCAACAACAGACGAGTCACGCAATGGAATTGCGACCGCAACAGTACGCTGGGAAACTGTTGCTGCAGAACTGTGAGGAAAAGAGTATTGACACGGTCTTACCGTCGAAAGTAATCGGTAAGACAAAGTTGAAGACAATGCCGCTGGCCGAACAGTTAAAGGTTGTCCTAAAAGATGGTAAGCTCTTGGATTGTTTATCAAAGTCAGTGTTTTATGCCACCTTTCCTTACAGCTAGAATGCTCACGTTCGATGACATCATGACGATTCTAACGGAGAGCGACGAAAGGCTCTCTGCTTCAACGGACAAGAGTGTTAATGGTACAGTTGTGGAGAAATTCTCACCGTTGCTAGTGATGCGAACTCTACCACTGGTTGGTGTGCTAATCCATGGCAACTGGGTAGCCAAGTCGGAGGTCATTTATCCACCGGAGACACTCTCCAACGCCAATGGCGTGGGCTCCGAATTGATGATACGAGCCAGAGATTACATTGTAAGTTGATCATTCATTTAGTTCTTTCATATTTCCTCAAAGAATGGATTTTCGCTCAAGTGATGATGAATAATTATAGCTTCTTACAAGCAGCTTGAGCAACTTCTCCAGCAGGTTGTACAATACAATACAAACTCTCAATTCTTTGTTTCCTTTCAGCTTTATAAATTTTCTAAACAAGAATCAGCTTTCCTTGATCGACGTCAGGTGATCCAATCCACTCAACTCCCACCGGACGAAGCATTAGAAGCCCTACAATCCGTAGCTAAATTGAATACGGAAAAAAAATGGCAACTACTACTGCCGCCCGATAAATCATTCATCACTCGCCACTCAGATCTTGTACAACGACAGGAAATGTATTGGCGAGCCACCGAACAGACATTCAACGATATGGACTCTGAAAAGTCCCCAAAACGAGTGCGAAAACGGTCGGTACGGGAAGCCAAATTGGAAAAGTCATCATGAGCTCGCATTGTTAAGTTTTTAGATTAGGTTTTATACATAATAAATTAAATTGGAAAGTATATTATAAATTTACACACGAACTTTATGCTGTTTTGTTTTATAAATTTTATTTTACAACATTTGAATGATTTTATCGAAAGTATTGTCTACGATCGCTGATCGATTCTCTTTGGTGATCCTTACCGTTATCGTATTCTTCTGACGTTTAAGATTTTCTGTGTAATTGAGATGAACTGGTATTGTCGCTAATATTGCAGTCTTCCCGAAGATATTAAGTATTTGTTGGTAGAATTTTTCACTTAGTAACTCCATTTTACCAATTTCGTCGATAATTAAAAGAGTTTTGGGTGTTACATTCAGAACAGGCAATGCTTTTTCTTCGAATTCCTTAACATAAACGTGGTATTTACCGATTTTTGGTCTTTTAATGATATCATTTGTATATTGCCTGAAAAAAATAGTAGGGGTTGTAAATGTTATTTTTCAATCACTGATACTCCGAATGTCGTCTCATTTGCCAGATGACAATCGGTATTGACTATTACCTGGCTAAAATTGATCGTTCTCCATCTAGGCTTACGACATCGAAACCAATTCTAATCCCATTCTCGGACCGAACTTCTTCAGTGTAAAAACCACAGCTAATTATATTTTGATTTTGTAATCTTGCAACCAGCTTTCTAATAATTGTTGTTTTCCCTACACCTAACGGTAAACAAATATTTAATACTACCATACCCGATTTAACAACGGAATTGGTTTTTATATTTCGAATACGACAGTGGAATCCTCATAACTTCGCTATGTACCTTCACTCGTCACTCTTCTCAACAACATATTACCACTGTTGCCATTTTAAAACTGTCCTTCCAGTCAGATTTAACTGGAAAAAAACCAGTCAAAAAAGTAAAATTCAGTCAACAAAAACAGTCAACGAATTATTAACACAAATCCAGCTGAAAAATCCAGTCAGAGTAAAAATTAACACTTTATTCAGAACAAAAAAACAACACAGAATCCTTTATTTGTAAGTATGTAGGTAGAATGAAGTGAAGCATTTAAAGAAACATTAATACATTCTAATACGTTGTTTCAATTCATACATAAACTTTATATATATTAATGTCCCTGAGTGCTTCAATTGACTCTTTATCATTATTATTTGCATCTGTGTCATACTTTCATATATACCAATTTTATTTGTTACTTCAGTCTGTATAAGAAAATTGAAGCAGAAATCGCTAAATCTCAACTGATTTCTGATGATCAGAATCAAATTCGTCTCATACTGGTTCATCCGAGTTCCTAACTTTATTTTACGATATTTCGGTGACTACATATCCTTTCCACTTCCCCATTGTGATCAATTGCTTTTGCGAAATATACATGTACGTTGTGATGCTCAGAAGTGGAAATGTTGAAAAAATGTTTCCAAGTTAAGAACAAAAGTAGTAAATGCACGGCAAAAGTTTTTAAAAAATTAAAAAGTATTGAAATTTTACAAACCAGTCAAAAAAAGTAAATTCAGCTAAAAAAACCAGCCGGCTGGATTCTAAAAAATCTTCCAGCTAAATTGATATCAATCCAGTCAGATCTGACTGGAAAACAGTCAAAATGGCAACAGTGCATATTACCGACATTACTAAACCATAAGCGTGTTCCCGTACCGTGCGTACGAAAGAAATTCCTTTTTGTGGAATTTATGAGTTTTGTCAAAAGGTTGCTGTGTTGTTGTTGGTTGGCAATTTGAAGTAAAACAATACAAAAAAGGTGACGTCTAAGAAGTTTGTAGTTTTTTTTTTTTTTTTTTGTTTAACCCGTTCCCGTACATTTTTGAAGCTTTGTCTTTTTCTGAAAGAATTTTACCACAACTCTTACGAATTTGACAAGCTGTTAATTTTAATGCTAAAAGTCCGGGATACATATGTAAATATACATAGTACTGAGCGGAAAGCATTGGAATACAGCAGAGAGAAATGTATTATTGAATTCGATTAGTATAAATCTAGGTCTTCCAAGATAGTTAAACATATATGGCTTTAATTAGACGCCCTAGACTGTACGATTTTGACATTATACAAGTTGAAAAGCAGAATGTTTCACCTCGAACAAGGAAAGAACTTTATTATTTACCTACCCGGAGGCCCAGTTAGCAAAATGCTTTTTATTTTCTCACTCATTTTGTTTTTATTTAAATATATTTTCTTTGCAGATTGTGTGACAAAACCGCAGCTCAAAACACTCTAGACGAAGACACTAGAAAGTCAACATTTTTCAAAGAAAAAAATATCAACTATTACCCCGTTTAGATGAACGGATTGAGTGAATGAATTAGGATTAAATTTACGTTTTCACTGTAAGCAGATTGGGGGATTGAACAGTCACCCCAATTCTTGAACTTTTAGTTATTACAAAGAGAACTTTTACATAGGAGAACAATGTCCGAGATACTCGGGGTGATAGAGAGAGAGATGAGAAGTCAACGGGGTAGTCTCTTTCGAGCGGGGTAGAAGAATTTGAAAGATATCTTCGTATTCTTCTTTACCTTTCGTGCAGTAGAATTGTGAATGAAGGGAGAAACAGAAATATCAAAGATCGTGTGGTGTCCCAACGTATAAAAGTACCACTGGGACACCAAAAAATAACGTCAAATTGTCTCGAGTCTTCGTCCCCTTATCTAAAAGGGCTCAAAGTCGTATATGTGTTCGTGAGATACGTTTACAGTCGGATAAGATGCAACTATAGTTGGATTGGACTGTCGTATTCGAGTTCAAGAATAGGGGCGAGTATACCTTATTCATGTGAAAAAATGCAGGGAAATATGTACTTTGCCACGTTGCAAAGTTATTAGAGGTAGAAATCGCATCCGTTTTTTTTTTTTTTAACCAATCACTTTTGAATCTGACGTGACTCGGTGTCTCTTCCTTCTCTCTATTTCCTCTTTTTCCAATCCTATTCTACAAAATTGTGTGATTCGATCAATTCAATCAATGTACATATGTATAGAAAAAAAGAGCGAATGCCAATGGAACATGATTGACAGTATTTTTTCTCTTCGAAAGGCATAAAGATTTTTTTTTCCCATGGAAAATGACATAAAAAAGTTGTCACACCTAATAAGTAAATCAAAGGCATCGGATGAAAATTTTATTCTTTTTTTATGCCTTAGATTCATACTCAAAATTGAAAGCTTATACGCCATATTAGTGTATTTTAAAATAATTTATTTTGTATGATACACCATTTGACACACTCTCTCAAAAATAATATGTACCATTCTTTTCCGATTTTTTTTCGTGATTCTTAGCGTCAGTGTATTTTCCATGGACTTTAAATCTTCTATAAAATCAATACTAGTCCTAGGTATTGTTGCTATTAAAGCAGTCTTTCCAAAAATTTCAAGTAATTGTTCACGAAATTTTTCACTTATCAATTGCATTTTACCAATTTCATCAATAATTACAACAGTCTTGGGTACCACACTCAACGAGGGCAACGCTAGTTCTTCGAATTCCTTGAGAAAGATATGAAATTTACCAATTTGTTGTCTTTCAACGTCATCACTTATGATTTGCCTATTAAAAAAGAGGAAAAGAAAAATGTTTTATGATTATGCAAGCATTTATTTTTCTTACTTAATTGTGTCCTGATTTTTAGAACTTAAATTTGGCTAGAGAACACTCGCGTACCCTCCTAAAACAATTTTTTACGAAAATTTACGAATTTTTACGATAAGAACGGAGAATTTTCGTAGTTTTTCGCAGAAGAGAGCGCTCACGAGAGAGTAAGAAATTTCCCCATACTACGAATTGTAGTACAAGAAATTTCTGTCGGCTGGTTTATGAAAACTGTCAAACCAGTGTATTTTAAACTTTTTCTTGTTCAACCCGTTCGTTTACTTTTTCGTAATTTTAGCTCTCTCTGAGTGAATTTTACCACCACTCTTCGAAATTTGATAATCTACGAATTTTAGTGCAAAAGTACGCGAACGGATCTTATAAGTAATGTCGAAAAACGCAAAACAATAATTGAAATCGATATAATGTTTACCTGGCCAAGATTGCACGTTCTCCTTTTAAGTTTACGATGTCGTAACCAACTCGAACTCCATTGTTCAGTCGAACATCTTCCGAGTAAAACCCGGTACAATTTATTTCATGACTTTGAAGGATTCTGATTAGTTGTTTTATTAGAGTTGACTTTCCTACGCCTGAAAACCAAAGTAGAAGTTATAACTAACATTTATCAGTGTATAAATAAATATGTATGACACTTGATTCGAATTCGATCTGCCATATAACTGGATGTTTTACTGTCTGGTTTGAGAAATTCACGGTTTGGCTTTTACTAGTTTCATATATTTGTTTTTATGTCTAATTCTTTTCTTTTGAGGGTCATTACAATCGCGAGGTTATCTATACCAAACTAATTAGTTTGTCTATGATCTATACGCTCCGGGTACATGAGTGTTGCAATTTAAGGCCCTTTCGCGAAAACAATTGACATCTGGACTATTGGCATGTAGATGCGTAGATTTTGACAGATAACGGGCAGAATTTTCGTTGGTTAATAAGCTATTGTTAAAGTTTTTCTTCCTCCGAGGATTTATCATTCCATAAATCTTTTGTGAAAGATTTATTGATTTAATTTCGAAAGCCTTTCAAAATTCAATGGAAATTGAAGGATATATCAGATCAACCGCACTTGAGGCTAAACTATAATAGAAAACAACCAGAAGCTAATGTCAAATTTCTACTTTGTTTTCTTCAGCATTGTAAACTTCATTATAGTAGTATTTGATGTGAAGCAATTGTCAAGTAGTTTTGCCACTCTTTTTATGTTTTACAAAATAAAACAATTGTTCTTGTATGTTATAAGATTATTTTACAAATTTCCCAAATAATACAAATGTCTAAGATTCGTAGAAAAAAGCGAATGGCTCTAACTATGGTCGCACAATACAAATTCTTTGTATTCGCACTGTTACGGATGTGATCGTTCGAAACTATTCTCCTATTAGATTTCAGCACTTGGCCTTTTCTGTACTTCGCATAGTGGGCTTTTACACGTAGACTCTTGAGGCTGGACTCCCATAAGTGCAAAAGAGAAAGAAAGTTCGAAAAGTTGAGAAGAAAAATATTTTGCCCTGTGAGTCGAGGGTAAAGTTTTCGGCGACTCTTTTTGACGTTTTCTTTTCTGTTCTTCTTTTTATCATTGTTTTGCTTTCATATGTTTTCGTTGCTGGTAGGGTCGGATATTCACGAAAGAAAATAACAAAAGAGAACTTCGAAAAGAGTCAAGCCTCAAAGGTTTACGTGTAAAAGCACGAGACTCACGGAAGAAAATAACAAAAGAGAACTTCGAAAAGAGTCAAGCCTCAAGAGTCTACGTGTAAAAGCCCACATAAGAATTATTCAGATCAAGATTTCAACTCGGTCCCTCGACTCTGCATATTAATCTTCGTACGTTGGCTGAAATTTTTGTGTCAGACTGTATGCCTTTGACATGCAATTAACCAATGAGGATGCATTTTCATTTTAACAATGAGCCAATGAAATTCTTACTTACCCGTAGGTCCCCATAATAGAAGGCTCTTGATTTTCCTGCTCATTTATCAATATGAAGACGTTATGACTTTAAGACATTTTTTTTTAAATAAAAAATAAAACGACAAAATTGAAATCGATCAAAACAGCTGTTTGACATCAGTAGCTCCATTCACAGTAACGAGAGAGACCATCTACTTGTTAACGCATGCTCCCTCTATGGCACACAGCACGTATCCTCTGAACACGTCAACAAAAATTCGTGCTCTTCTCTTGACAGACAATTCTTGTCAATTTTTTTGCAAAAAAAACTTGCTTAATTGAACAAAATCTGCGATAAATATTAAAAATATGACGATAACATCGCAAGGAAATCGACTCTAAACTAAAGTTTCTTTCAGAACGCAGAGAAAAAAAAATGAAAAGTTAGTGTTCTTTTCGTTTGTCAGTGTGTCGCGTATGAAAGTTGAAACTCACATTTACAGCAGAACCAAGAGTAAAATCAACAAATTTCCAAAACTAAATAATTTAATTTGAAGCTAAATACAAGAGAAGAGCAATGGCAAGCCCACGAACACGTCGTGTGTTACAGGAACTCAAGCCCCAAGATGAGAATAGTGTGAGTATAATGACCTTCGAGCGATGGATGATACTTTCCAACTGGTTTTTTACTTCTTATCCCCTTCTACCCGTTTTTTTTTTTTGCAGAAATGCTTTGAGTGCGGAGCCCATAACCCCCAATGGGTGTCGGTCACTTATGGCATATGGATATGCCTTGAGTGCTCGGGTAAACATAGGGGCCTTGGTGTGCACCTGTCATTTGTGCGGTCGGTCACAATGGACAAGTGGAAGGACATCGAGCTGGAGAAGATGAAAGTAGGTGGCAATCGTAAAGCCAGAGAGTTCTTCGATGACCAGTCGGATTGGAGCGATAATGCACCGATTCAGCAGCGATACAATTCAAAGGCGGCAGCACTGTATCGTGATAAGATATCGACCCTGGCTCAGGGAAAGAGTTGGGATTTGAAAGCTGCGGAGAAAGGTCTACCATCGAGATCGGGTTTTAGTGGTTCCTCGGGTGGAAGCAATGCTATGTCACATTCCAAGAGTAGCGGATCGATTTCGAGTAACCAAGGGCACTCGTCAAATGTTGGTGGCTCAACCGGAGGCTATCAGAATGGTGGAGGATATAATGATAGCAATTTGACGTATCAGAATCTAAATAGCCAGGAGTTTAAGGACCAAAAGGAGGACTTCTTTAGCAGGCGACAAGAGCAGAATGCCCAAAGACCAGAGTAAGTTGTGCTTTTTACTCCTCTTTGTTCCTTAGTTCGATTTCGAAATAGTTATGCATCTGCAAGCCTGCCACATCAACAAAACACAAAGTAACTATAGAATGTGTTGTGTATTTTATAAATGGTTCGAAGTATTTATATAGAAGTACATATGTGTAGTAGCGCATACATACATCCGATATTAAGTGCGGATAATCTTGAGTGCCCACAGGCACACCTGTAGTCAAACAGTGAAGTGGGAAAGTTATGACCCTTCTAAATATTCTGGATCATAACATTTTCGTTTACGTAGGTTGGGTTTCAAATTTATAAGTTACAAACCTTATCTTTTTGCTTAAAAAAGGGCTAGTAAATCGTTTAACTATCTACCTTTATTCATGTGCTAATCTTGTTAACTACTTTAAGCGAATTCAAACAAAGGCTGTTGACAAAACATAAATATAAAGTTTTATTGCTATTTTTACTCCTATACCATTTATTAATCTAATATTGTGCTTTAAAAACTTTCATCTTTCAAATGAACCATTTAATTATGTCTGTATTATTTTATAACTGTCTTTTAGGCGATAAATATGTTGTTAAAGAGCAGGTCTGTAGTCAGATGGAATGGAATATTTATAAGACAGAATAAAAGCGTAAAATTAGCGTCACCTTAAATTGTTTCCATATTTAAACAGAAGTTTTTTATGAATTTATTAGATAAACAATAAATCAGGTGGCATTTTTAAGTTTAAACCCAATCAATGGATGAATGATGCAATAGCTGAGGGATATTTCGTATATTTAATGCTTAAATCGAATTTAATTATGTAACTGACTTTGTTTTGAATCTTTCTTCTAGTCACTTGCCACCGAGTCAAGGAGGTAAATACACTGGTTTTGGTTATACTAGAGAACCGCCACCAAAGAGTCAGTCTCAGGAAATTATTGATTCTACACTGTCATCACTGGTTTCGGTAAGTATTACTTTTGAATTTTATAAAGCACTAGGCGCAAAATATTCTAAACTAATCGATTGTAATGGGCAGTTCTATTTATATCCTTGTTGAAATGTGGTAGCGCAATGAGCCAACCCTCCCTGTAAATTCATCAGTTCCATTGTGATACTCGGTATGGGAACCCTGCAAATATAGAAATTCATTGCGTAAAGTTCGTTTCGTTCAATATTAATCCGTCCAAGACGTTGAAATTAACTGTAACGGTTTGGCAACAAGTCAAAGTGATAAATATCCTTATGAATAAAGGGTTTTCGACCAAAATTGAGGTCAACTTCCAACTGCTCGAGAGCTAGTCAGTGAACAAACGACGTTGCCTATGGTCATTAACTTTGAGCGCCTGTCCTGATGGAAAATTCGTTAAGTTGTGGTCTGCGAAAGACCCGGTTCTTGTGCGCGTTGTGAAATTGACTTCCTTGGATTCTTCTGCACACTTTCACGAACAGAGGAGATATTCCCGGCAGATCTTGCGTTTTGTTGGCTTTATCAGATTGTTCTCTGAACCAGTCGACATGAATTTATCCCCCTCGTTGCGAAATGTCCTCTAGGGAGGACGATTATGGCGACCGTAAAATGGACGAAGCGCGCGAAACTTTGTTGGAAGGTAGACCCACTTTCATAAAACAATTTAATCAATTGCATATGTTGTTGAACGGCATAATCCTCCATGTTGAATTGGCAAAACTGACGTAATAAATGACAGCCAATTTGATAGATGTGGATCCAACAATATGGCCGCAATCACTTGTCAAAATTCAGAAATCCGTTTAGTTGAGAAATCATTTAGTGCGCCTGGTAGAATGTATGTTTAAAACCATTTGAACTGACTTTACATTTCCTTGTGCAGGGTTGGAGTTTGTTGTCGTCGGGAGCTTCCAAAATTGCAGTAACGGCTAAGGAGAAGGTTGTGACATATGGTAATGTGGCATCTACTAAGGTATGATATTATTCTCATAAGATTTTTCTTTCTATTTAATTCAGACTGAGCATTAAGTCCATTTTGTTGTAGACTTCGTTCCTTATTTATTCATTTATTTATTTTTTGTTTTGTTTATTTGCTTTATTTATTTGCTGTAAAGATTAGAGATGGTGGTTTGCTAGAGACAGTTAGTACTCAAGTGTCTGATGTAGCTACTAAGGTTTGTTTTCGTTTTCGTTTACTTACTTTCTTTTTCTTTTATTCCTTTGAAATTTTTAAGGCTATTTTTAAATTGTTTGTACTAAATTTGTGTCTCATCATTAGGTGACTGACATAGGCAAACGAGGCTGGAGTAATCTAGCCGGTAGTAATATTTCCTCACCACAAGGTGGATACACTGGTTTCAATCAAGAGACTCGTTCCGAAGGCGGCTATCAACGTTCACAGTCTGCTGGCAAACTCGGTTCATCTCAATCGAATAACGACATTGATTGGGGTTGGAATGAAGACACTCTACAGGCAAATCAATCCTATCAAAACTCCATCAACAATACGGCCACCAATGATGGCGATAATGACGATTGGTCAGGTTTCGATACGAGCAGCTATCAGAATGCTTATCAACAGCAACAACCAACATCAGAACCGATACGAAACGAAACAAAAGCACAGCCTACATCTAATGCGACCACAAAGAAAAATCTAAAACTGTCAAGTAACAAATCTCAAGGCGATGGATTCGAAGCGTTGGACGTCAAAAATGTCAAACCTAAAAATGCAAATAAATTAAATAAAGCAGAGGATGATGCCTGGAATCTACTAAACGACTAGATAGCTTAAATTCTTTTCAGTTTTGTTAAGTTAAAAAAAAAAATTGTAATTAAAATATTTTCTATTTTTATTACCAGCCCAATGGTCCACAGATGGCGCTGGTTAACTTATGATATATTTTTATTTTATGCAAATATGATGGAACCTATTCATTTGCAGAGTTTTATTAAACGTTTTTAATTTCATCAAAGATACAGACCATGAAACTTTCTACTTGATCATGTCGAATAGGTATTACAGAAAGAAAACTTAAAAAAAAGAAGAAATGTAACGAAATTATGTATGTAAAAAAGAAAGAAATGTAAATGTAATGCAATGTAAAAAAAAAAACTGTGTTTGGATATTATTGGATATAATAATGCCCTGGGTGGCTTTGAATAAGAAGTTTCAGTCGTAGCATGTATTATTCAAAGGATTATAGGTCCAAAAATATGGTAGAATTTGGAATTAATCGTATAGGCGTACTTGGTATTGTGGATCCTAGGCGCAAACACGTTGTAAGGTTGTGCTGTGCCTATTGGTTCATAGCCCGTTCTCGTTTAAAATACGTTTCGATTTTGCCGGGTTGATTTTTAGCCCAACGACGTCTGATTCTCTTGAAATTTGTTGTCATTTGACACAAACCCATTATTTTAACCATACTTTCCCCCCTAACATAACGTGGGCCTTTGAATTCATCAGACAGCGTTCCTTTGTGCAAAACGTAACATATGAATTCATCGCATTGCTAATTGCAGCAGTAGCTTAGCCCACGCCGTAGGGTATGCCATCAAGTTCTACCAAAAAGAAATAAGGAAAATTAGAAACTAAGACTTAGAAAAAATAACAATAAAAGTGTAGGATAGGTTAGAGTGGCTGCCAGCAGCATCTAAATAAAGTAACAATAGTTCCATTGTGATACTACAAAGACATTGAGGCAGAGGGATTTCTGCAGTATTTAGGTACAACAAAATGTAGGTTGAAAAAAACAATTCGAGCAATAGGTCTGGCTGTGATTTGAACCAGAAAGCAAAAGTCTTCGAAGAAATATGATATGAAATGGTGTTATCTTTGCCAGGTGCAAAGATTAAAGTTGATTTTCTGCTCTTCTTCGTCTCTACAGCTCTGCCGCCAAAGTAGAAACGAACAAAAAAATCAAGAATTGCAGATTATGTATAGTTCTAAACCCCAGCAATATAAACGAACTGATTTATTGAATAATATGTGATCCTTGGCGAGGAGATCCTGGTTCGGATACGAAGACCCAATTGCTGTGATAACCACAGGACGATCCTTACCATTAACTATCCAAAGTTCCTCTGGGATTCACATTCAACAAATTATTGTCATTCTCGACCCATCAAGGAATGTCAGCCAACAAATAAATGTCTAGAAAGTCCTGGAAAACGAACCATCCTCACCAGGTATCAACTAATAGGCAGATCGGCTGCTTCAATTATGATACTGCATCTCTTATGCATACAATGGCAGATACTTCACACCTGTCAAAACGCTGCTCTGAGTATAGTCACAGGCTGCCATCGCATGTCATAAGAGGACTGTCTATATCAGCAAACCAGGTCGCTAAAAGTTAAAGAGCACAAAGAACTTCTCTCAGAACTGTTCCTGTAGGCTTGCTACCTGCCTGATCATCCCAACAAAGTCATACTTAACCTCATCATACCTCCAAGGCAAATCTGGCCTGATATTCGTTCTAACCGTGATGTAGGCAACCAATCTGTATCACATAAGCTGCTGGACACTTAATGTAATCCATCAACAACGTAGCAAAAAACACCTTCCAAGGAGCAATAGAGCCATTCTTGTTCAACTAAGATCACGCTAGAGTTCCATGTTGAACAACTATTTGCACCAAATTCAGCTCTCCCAAACCCAACTATTTCCCAGTTTCTGTGCTACCTTCTCAACTATTCTGCGCAATACAATACTAGCACTGCCACCACTTTCGTCGTCGTTTGGTTGTGCCTGTAGGTTTATGGCCCGTTCTCTGATAAAGCTGTGAAATTGCGTCGGCATCTATTAACGAACGTTCGCAGCTTCCTTGTTATAGTGGCGGTTTACTCTCCAGCTATCACATTTATATCTTTAACCCATTCAACGTTAGAACCGAACAGTCGTAGTTTGGTGTTTCAGCATATTGCATTACTTCCCCAAATAGTGGATAGCGTCCCAAAAGCAGATGCTAGACTGATCATTTTTATTTTAGCCAAGTTAATATTTATCCCAACGTTTCCCTCTCCACATTAGCTGTCATTTGATAAAGGTCCATTATTCTTTGAGACAGTAGGCACACATTGATATTCTAGCTGTGGCAATGTGAGGGAACGGCTGAATCTTTCGATCTAAAAATTATTAAGAGAAACTATAAGTAAAGATGAACGCTTGAACGGCCAAGATCTTTAAGAAGTCAAGTCAGGAAATTACAGTCCCATTTATAAAATTAACAAATAAAAACCCAATTTATTTAAAATGATTTTTTTTTTTATTATAAATAAGCAGCTTTACTTTGCCATGGGATAGATCCCTTCGTAGAATTTACATAATCCTTAACCTTGTCCCTTACAAACTTCCCTAAATCACTATGTCGTGGTGTGCCAGACTGTATCGTCGATTGACACAAAGAATGATGGTTAACGTGTTTCCTCCATTCACCCTCAATCAAACTGCCAGTACTATCATAATAATCCGCATAATGTTGCGGACAGTATGAAGCTTTGTTTGTTCGAATTAAATAATTGTGCAAATAACAGCATGCATTCACAATTTTCTGGGCTTTCTCTGGACTACAGAACATAGTTCTGCCCAGGCATATCCACTTAGAGGATAATATTCCAAAGGCGTTTTCAATGCATCGTCTAGCTCTGCTCATACGATAATTTGCAATACGTTCATCATCTTGCAGACAATTTGGTTTTCTCGTTGCGTAGGGTTTCATTATTCTTTTTTTAAGTGGAAACCCATCATCGGCAACGAAAAAATATGGTAGCTTCTCGACTCCAAGGTGCGTGTCCTTTGGAAAGGGTAATTTGTCTTCGAGAATATCTTTTCCAAGTTTAGTGCAACCAAAAATATTTGCATCGCCTTCGCTGCCGTACGCCCCAACATCAATATGGACGAATTTGTAGTTTGCATCGGATATAGCCATCAGAGTAATGATGTTAGATCCCTTAATGGATTAAAATTAGTGAATTAGTGTTCTTGTTGATTGATTTGTTTATACCTTATAGCTTCCGGCACTGGGAGGACACTTAATAGCAACCTGTCGCCCATCAAGAGCTCCTAGGCAATTGGGTAAGTTCCATGCAGTATTAAACTCATTGGCGATCCTTATAAACTCGCTATCTTTTAAGGGAGGTATCTCATTACACAGGGCTTCGCATATGGCGGAACAAACTTCATCTATTATATTTCCAAAGTGATGTTTGCTGATCGTACTCTGGACGGTACCACTTGCCAAATATCTACAATAAGACTATAAGCCTCAAACAAACCAATTGATAAAAGTCCTTACTCTATAACAACTGCGAACTTCTCCAAGGGACTTATGCCCTGATCTAGTCCCGCTTCTGGTTTTGGTGGCAGTAAAGGCTCCACCAATTTGAATAACTCTTTAAAGATTTCCGGTTCCATGTGGAAGTTTTCCTTGAAAGCATTTGGATGTGACACTAAGTCCAAGAACTGGAAATGGGGATGGTTAGTGCGCATATATGTATAAGATCTTGGACACGACTTACGTCTGTTGAAAAACGTCCTTTAGTTTTGCGTTGCTTTAAATATGGTGTCGCTCGGGTAGCAGGTAACTTTCTCCTTTTGCCGGCGACTGCGAGGACAACAGTCGCTGCAGCAGCTATAATTAAATTGTCCTCATAGTTACTGTCCATTTTTTTTGTTAAAATTTTAACTTTTTTTTTTAATTTGAAGACAACGAACAGAAAATGACATTGACAGCAAACAAAATTAGCTAGCAGTTACATGGGCTTTGTTTTTTTTTTTTCATCATGCGCAAAACAAGAAATGATTTCGCTGAAAATATTTTTATTGGCGTCTGATATCCAGCTCGTCCCCAGACTGATTTCCTCAAAGTAGAAGAAAAGATTTATTTATAAAGGTCCATTTACAGCTCAATGAACTGCGAACACGAACGAGCGAATATTCGCTAATTTTGACGTTTCATTCAAAACAATTTTTTTATATAGTGGCTGCAATTAGCGAATTTCACTTGTTATTTACCAAAGGGAAATCAATTTGTGAGGTTAAACTTTCACAAATATTTTGGTCGCGCGAATGTAAATGGACCTTAACTCAGTGACGAATGTGTTTTATCTAGTCGGCATAATCCGCGAATTTCATTTGTTATTTACAAAAGAAAAAAGAATTGTGAGGTTAAACTCTCGCGAATGTTTTGGTCAGGCGAATGAGGATTGCCCTCTAAATCTGTGGAATGTAAATAAAATATAATAGTTCGGGAAAATGTATTCGTCTATTTGCGGAAAAATCAGCGAATTGTTGCTTTCTTTGCAGAAATTAATAACGGTTTAACTTTTTTCTTAAATATAAATTGATAGATAAATTAAGCTCTCTTGGAAATAGTAAAATTGTCAACTGTTTGCCTTTAAATGTGGAAAAAAAAGTTTGGTCACCGTTCGCATATTAGGTCGCTAAGCTGTGAATGTACCTTAAGACAGGTTTCTAGTTCAAAGCTGAGCATCATTTATCTTTTTCAGTAGCGTTCCAAATATTTTTACAATTAAAGTCGCTCGGAATGTTGTCGAAGATATGTCGAAACAGTATAATCAGCTTCAACACCAAGCTAAGACTGTTATGTCATATACGTGCTGTTATATGGCGAACAACGATCGAAAGGATCGAAATGGAAGGACGGTACTTGGGGAGAACTTTTGACACATAATGAGAAACCGTACACGATAGCACGAAGGTCTAATAGAAGCCCTAGGTCCCATAAATAATTACAGAACATAAAGAAAGTAAAGCTATGATTGTCGCTAGCTAGCTATACCGATTTTTTATCAACAGAAGTTTGGGAATTTCACATGATTTGGTCTTTTGCCGATCGTTCGGACCAGAAGTCATAGTGGTCTGTGCCAACTAGTGTTTTGCAGAAAGGCTTAAGTCATTCACATAATGTGTTGGATAGGATCTTGTATTCGGTATTTAATAAGGATATGCTTCGATAGTTCTTCAAAGATATACGATAATCTTTCTTGAAGATTTCGTAATTTGAAATTGTACATTTCAATATTTCAATGATATTAAACTAATAAAGAGTGCAGAATCTACTGGGAACAGATTTATTAAAAACCCAAAATCTACATAATACTAAAAGAGCAAATCTAACTATTTTTCCAACGATCGATGTGTATTTTTTTATTTCCCTAAGTCTTCTACCACCAATCCACAACCCTTCAGATGGCGCTCCTATCACTAGGTATCCAATTTTAACCTACATCATTTTTTTGACATTTATCGAAATATACCTAGCCAGAGTTCGGACTTTACTGCAATTGCAGTAGATCTACTGCGATTTTGAAAAATATTTAAAATCTGCTGCGCCACTGCGCTTGACTTGAAATCTACTGCGATTTTTGAATGTGAAAACGGTTGAAAATTTGATGTTTTCTAGATGAAAAAAGTAACACAATCTAGAAAAAACGTAAATTTATTGATGGAAAATTTCTTTTAAGAACTGAATTTAACTGAAAATTAATCAGTTATTAAAAATTTTATAAAAAAATAATTTCGTGCAAAGATTTGTGATTAAATTTACTTTAAACTGTGCAATTTAAGTTTGTTTTAACCTTATTTTATCGTAAAAAATATATGTGTATAAATCTAAACCCCAGTATTGTTGTATTTTTTGCAACAAAAACAAATCTGCTGCGGAAAATACGGATCTACTGCACTTTTTATAAGAATCTACTGCTAAATTTTATTATTGAAGTCCGAACCCTGTACCTAGCCATCGCCTTCCATTTTCCAATTTTCCATATGTCAAAATTTGCACAAACTAAAAAAAAGCAGTTTATTCAAGCAAGGCGAAGAAGAAGTACGGCAGGTAGCTGTGGCAGCATTCTGAGACGCTTTTTCGGCCCGCGCCAGTAGTCTTTGGAAAAAAAACTAGCCCAAAACGAAGGAGCAATAAAGAAGACAAAAAACTTTCATTAGCACATGTGTCACTACAGTCTCCGCCAGTAGTCCGATTAAAAAGCAAAAAAAAAGAAAACTTTTTTCCTGATACCAAAGAGAAATTTTCCTTCTTTCCCAATTAGTTTTTATTTTACAAAAATGTCTTCACTCAGTCTTTTCGACATAGTAATTTCTTGCTTAAAAGGTGTTAACTAGACAGGAAAGTCGTCTCGTTGGTAATCGGTCGTCTGATCGTCCCTAGTTCATTGATTTTTCTCTTTTTGAAACCTAATCTCGCCCCCCTGAGCAGCCATCGTCTTGCAGTTGAGTACCTCCCCCCGAGTCACTACTTCCGTAGATAGAAAGTGTGCAGCTCACGAAATTGCTTTATTTTTTTTTTTTTTTGCATTCAAGACGGTCTCGTCGTCAGTCGCGGTTCGGTTTCGGTTCTACATGTAAAGAAGAGTCGCCAAATCGTCATCATAGTCGTATCTTGTTAACTTTGCTCTCTCCCTCTCAGATTTTTCGCTGTGTGCTGACTAATCACCCTCGGGAATCAATGTGTGAACATTTTGTTAATACTAGTGTATAAAAGACCGCTCAAAAGTGTAAAAAAAAAAAGTGTAGAGAAAGAAATTATAAATTTATTTTTAGCTAGCGTTCATTGGTTTAATTTTGCATTTCGTGGGAGCACGGCGCGAATCGAATCCCCGTGGAGTGGGTTTTGAAGAATAGAGGACCCAATGAGGCCATAAAGCGAATTAAAACACAATCTTACACGTGGTTCGTATCAAATTAAAAGAACAAGAAACTTTCACAAAAAAAAGTAAAAAAAAAACAAGAATGGTCAACACGAACAATAGTGTTAGCCTACCATCAGTCTCATCATCATCATTATCATCAGGAACTTCAAGCGATAAGGCCAGCAACAATAACAATCAAAACCAACATGCAGTTAAGCTAATTCCCATACAAAGCGTTCTGACAACCGTCGCTGATGATGCCAGGATCAAGCTACAACTGCAACAGCAACAGCTGTCTGAGTTGCCGTATGAGGACGAGGAACGTCTGGGTAAATTGTTTAATCGGCTCGATCGGGATGGCAATGGAAGAATTGACATACACGACTTGTCGGATGCGCTCAAGGAATTTGGATTATCAAGCGTTTATGCAGAGGTGGGTAAATTGTAATCTCTATTCTAGTCAAAGTATTCTGCTGGGTGAAGGTTATGATGATGTCACAATTAAATGGAAAAGATACATTTATGTAGAGGTAGATAGACTGTTGTTCGGTAAATGAATAGGCAAAGCGCTAGAAAAAAAAAGAAAAAAAAAAGAAAGTCACATATAAAAGCAAACAGAAGTGAATTTTGCTGAAATAAATAATGTGTTGTGTGGGCGCTACTGTTTTTTAAACGATTCTTCTGTTCTACTATTTGAATTATGCTTTTGGATATTTGATATCTGCTTTGATGATACGTATTTTGTACATTACTAGTAATAACTGGTACCGCATCTTTGGAAAGTTATTTTTTACTAAGGTGCGCAAAAAAGAAAGAAAAGTAGGTACGTAGGTATGGACGTAGGGGTATACAACGAATCTTGAGTATTTTTGAGAATTTCATTTTGGGTTTTCCTCTCTTAACACCAAGCTAATATTTGGTTCACTTTATTTTTAATGCCACCGTATCTAAACCACAGCAAGGGAGATGATAAATAGAGTTAGAATATTAAAAAGACCCAAGCTAATAAAATTAACTACACAGAAAAGATTATAGCTACAAACGAATAGAGAAGAACATACAGAAAGGGAGGCTGAACTGACAACTTCGGAGATGTAAGCAAAGCGATGTTAACAGGGTCATCGAAGAGGTATGACGCTAAGTGAAGGTCTATTTTTGAAGACAGGAAAGGACAGTTTGAGAGAAGATAAGAGATACATATGTAGCTTCTTCTTCCTTTTTCTGCGAAAATCGTTTGAAGGGGGCCCAGACGTCTTTCGTGTAGACCAATCAGTCCTGTCAGTTATAGTAAAAAGAAAGTCTCCACATGGTGGAATGAAGATCTGACTAAGCTCAAGAAGTTGACCAGAGTGATCTTCAACATCTGTTAAAACCACAAATTCTGGCACCCCTACAAGAACTGCTTGAATATATATAAGGAGTTCATAAGAAAAGCCAAAAAATAGGGTTGGACGGAATACTGCCAATCCATCAAAACCCTGAAGGAATCCGCAAGACTTAGTAAGACTCTGTCCAAAGGATATACCAACCCGTCTCTTTTGAAAAAAACCTAACGGACGGCTTCTACTGCGGAATTCCTAGAACTCTTCCATTTCACAGCATGCGACGATGGTGATTCTGATCGAGCTAGTTCTGTATGCGCCCTGTCCGCAGACTGGAATAAGATCACTATCATTATCCAGGAGGATAAAATCTCCTGGGCCCTTAACACTTTTTCCCCCTTTAAATCGCATGGCCCAGATAGCATCATGCCAATAATGATTCACAACTCGCAATACATACAAGTCCCTGACTGGTTACGATTTTTAAAAGCTGCCTAAACTTAAAATATGCTCCACAATCATGGAGGCGGGTCTAATTTGTCTTTATCCCGAAGGTGGGTCTTTCGAGCTGCGAAAGATTTCAGGCCTATCAGTCTAATGAAGACATTAGATCGCATCTTAGATTTTCATATCCGTCAAACCTTGGAGAGTTCTCCACTATCGAAATCTCAACATGCTTACCTGAAAGGTCGTTCAGTAGAAACGGCACAAAGTAGTGCGAACGATGGAAAAGACTCTCCACTATAAAGAAGCCTTCTACAATATCTATACTGAATCTATTCAAGAAGCCATCAACGAGTTAGGTGTAGAAGACTTCCTTGATCTATGGGTGGTAACCATGTTAAGAAATCAAATTATTCAGGCAAGAATAGGTAAAAGCTGTACAACTAAGACGGTCAACAGAGGTACTCCGCAGATGTACAAAGATTTTGGGCTTTACAGTCCTCAAACTGGATGGTCAGTCACTCCCTTTAAGTCGTAGTGCAAAATACCTGGGCATGATTCTGGACAGGAAACTAAATATAGAACAAAGGGTAAGGAAAGCAAGTATAGCTTTTTACGCCTGTAATAAAATCTGCGGTAAAAGATAGGGACTTCAGCCCAAGATGACCCAATGGATGTGCACAGTCGTTGTACGTCCCATTCTCGCCTATGGTGCCATCGTCAGGTGGCCTGCCTTGAGCAAGAAATACAACATAGAAAGGTTAAAAAGAAAAAGTATGCTCCGCTACTCTTTGCAATTTGGCAATCGATGAACGAACCTATTATGCCGTAGAATACTTCATATTTGCAACTAAAAGCTTTCGTTTCAAGTTCGAAAAGTACGTTACGTTACCAACTTAGCCATTAGGGGTAGGAAGAGGGGTAAAAATAATCGTTTCTAATAAATCAATACTTACTCTATCAAACCATGTTTTTTTTTGCATATTTTACCTTCACACAACTTTTGGTTTAGTAGTACTCGTTACGCATTGTGTGCTCATCATCAGAACCACAAGCTTCACTCCACCCAACTTGTTCCATTGTTAGAACAACAAATTCATAAAACAAACCACTTAAGAGCGCTCAGGTACTATGTATTTTCCTCAGTTTGAACTTATGATATTGATAATATGTATGTGCAAGGTGATTTTTATGTTCTTTTAAACGAATATGATAAATTTTTCATTTGATGAAATATATGGTCTTTAACATTATTTATCGGTCAAGTGGTCACCACGATTCATGATGAGTCATCGTGTAAGCCCAGTCTAAGCTGCTCCAAAATAAGTTGTTATCGACTTCTCTGTGCGACTGTCAAATGCCAACTGACAAGTGCCATCCAAATCGTAATTTGCTGAGCAAACAAAATCCAACTGGAACATAAAACACACCCTGTGTACAAATTTTAATTACAGTCTTGAAATGAAAACCTACTTTATAAAATTTAAAACAAAAAAACTTTCTTCTATTTGACCATATAGTAGAATTGTGACGCACCTTAATTTCATTCGATGTTTGTCCACTTCATTAGCACATAACAGTATACAAAATTAGTCTCTCATTACAATATTTAGGTTAGCAGTCAAGAGACCTTCTATTTCTAATGCCAAAGTGTATCAGATGGACACGTTCCAACCCTTAGCAGCATTTGTGGTATAAATTTCTTATTTAACAAAGAAATGGCATATGTTATAAACATTTCAACTTAAGAGGCCTCCACCCAGAATTTGAACAAAAAGCGAAAATTGTGCATTTTCAAAACAACGCCATTCGGCCAATAGTGAACCGATTGCAACGTTTATTATGTCATATTAAAGAATGGGACTTAATCTAAGTTTTGTTCCAGCCCGAATGTTGAAAAATTGTTTTGTTGTTGTTTTATTTAAGACATACTCAGACAACTTTCGTGTTTTTTACGAAAAATAGCAATTTTTAAAACAAAACTTAAGCCAGTAAACAGTATAAATTTGATATTTTTTTGGTGTTATTGGAAAGGTAATGAACGAATCGAAGTTCTGTTCGAGATAGAATTTTAAATTTTGTCCTGGTTTTGGATATATTTACATTTAAAAAACTGTAAAATTCTCCAAATTCAACACCGCTTTTCGTACAGAATTTGCAATATTTTCTGGTAAAATTTAAAAAAAAAAATTATAGGAACATACCATCTAACTGTTAGGAAGGTTAAATCAAACATTTTTGGACTATTCGCTGAGTACAATTGCAGTTTGTAAAACACTTTTTCACGGTTTTACCCAGGACATAAACCGAGAATTTTTAGCGTGGACGATTTTAGTTCAAAATATTCACACTACAGAAATATTTTCTCTCTCAATTTCGAAAATCACTTATTCTCCGACTTTTGACTTCGAAAACCTTCTTACGCTCTTTCTCTTTGATTTACTTTGAAATTGTAGATATTTTTTTTTTATTCTTTTCTGCCTATTCGATGATAAACAAAAAAATGATAATATGTATATACGATTGTTTCTTCGTATGATAAATGTGAATATATGGGTACCTTTTTTTTGCGGAAAGGGAAAAAAGTTGATTTTCTTTTTGCTTGGATAGATATATTTGTATATGCAATTCTATATGGGTACATATAGTTAGTTCGATTTGTACTTACATATGTAGGTACATTTATTTGTAATATGATGCAAATATTGTTATCGTAAAAAAATCTGCTTTTAAGGATTTGATGGATTTTGATGTTATCATGAGTATAGAGAAAACTAAAAAAGTTGGTCTGTCAATTAAATCTGTATGTCTGTCTGCTCATCTGTGTCCATTTATTGGACTGCCACTTAGACAGCTAAGCCGATTTCCTTCCTATTTACCTGAGGTGTAATGGATTTTTGAAATTATTATTTATGTATCAAGATAGTTTAAGATTGTCGAAATTAGAAAAATAATTGCTAGTGCGGAAAGATGATTTGCTAAGACAGATACTCGAAAAGAGGGTGAGCTGAGAAAAATATCGAAGGGTCAGAAATCTACAGGATAAAAGTCCACAATATCTATCCATGTTTTGGATATATGTACCTATGTTCCGCATGGTTTTTAAGAAAAAAATTGCAACAGTGCCTCCGAGCAGGACAACCACAGGGACAGCATGCCCAACTGTTTTGTAAACTTATGTACGTACATATGTACATACATTATATCTCATCTTACACAATTTGTCACCCAACGGCCGAATTTCAACTACGCCCAAGAATACTTGGAATACTAATGGAAATAGTGTCAAATGCAGGCTAATTTCGTAGAAGGTTATATCATAATCACAAGATTGGTTGTGGACTTTTGGCTCAATTCCTTTATAACATTGTGAAACCATGACCCCGGTGGGTAAATTTGAAGTTTATAATTGATTTGTGGACTTATAACCTACCTGGATGAATCAAAAGCCCATTATTGTTTATTATGGACTTTTGGCCTAAGGACTGCGGCGAGAAAAATGTCAGCGGGAAAGAAAGTTGGGTTGTTAGATTTACTGGTTAAGTTTCCTTTTTAGTGAGGAAAAGTCTTAAGGCTATAGCATTGAGATGCTTAAGATCTCTATTCTATAATCCTAGTCTGGATCTTTATCGTGAGAGTAGTGTACTGAAGCAGAAAGTTTTAGGCACTAATAATATTCATAAATATGTATCGAATTCTCCGAAAATTACTCTTACTCTAGTCTGCATTGTAAAAAACAAGATTTTCCTTTGACATCAATATGCAATCCTTTTGTTTTGTACAAGGGGCATAGAAATAAAGAAAAATACTCCAAACTACGATACTGTCAACATTTCAGAGCTAAAACAAAACGATTTTACCTTTATGAGTAACCTACACGGCTCAAATGTGAAGATTGAACAAAATCCTTTCACCCGTTGAATCAATTAGAATTAGCAGACACATGTTTTTCATAGTTTTTGTATAACTAACACTCTTCTTGCCCAGGATATTAGTAGCATTAATTGGTTTTATAAGAATATGTTAACAGCGAAAAAAAAAATCATTAAGATTATCATATCATAGCATCATACGGGTTGGGTGGAAAAGGAATGAAAATATTATTTGTACCTATACGAGTTTTTTACAAACGTTGTATCCAAATATAATTGACGTCCTAGGTTGGTATATATTTTTTTTTATAAATTTCGCACGACAACGGGGATATGAAAACCCGTATGCTGATTTTTCAGAGCACGGACATACCACGTCGATACGGTAAAAGTAGCCAGACAGACAGTCCATTTTTTCGAGAATTTCGAGAAGTAAAAGAGGAACCGTCTCCCAAATTACAAACAAACTTGAAGAATATTCTGTGTTATTTGAATACACGCTCATAGTCCGATCATCTTTTATAATTACTTTTTCAGAAGCTACCCAGACGAAGATGATTACTTCTACAACTATCTTAAATATCACATCAACATCTGTATGACATAACTCACATCCATTCTCACAACTTAGCAATTTGTAACAGTAAGAGACTAAGATGGATATCATATACCTGGTATATCCTCAATCGAAGAACATCCTCATCGAGGGTGGTTTTCAGCAAATCAAAAATCCACAACTCCTTCATTTAGAAAAAATCCACTTGATTTAATGAAAAAACGTTATTACTGTATTTTTGTAACGACTAGTTCAACTAAGACACAATAAGGCAAAAATACAGAAATTTCAATTTTTCTTGAATTCAAAATTCAAATAAACATATACACTTAAAGTTTGCCCCTTACAAATATATGCGTGCATAGGTACACAGTTTTTATTATATTATTATTATTATAATACAGTTGCTCGGCAACCAAACAAACATTGAAGTGGAGCAACATCATCCTATAACTGCTCAGCTCCACGTCAAAGAGCTTACTAAAATCCATTTTGCAATATTTTGTATTCGAAGATAATTATTTTCTTTTTTCGAACGTGGTTCTACACCAAACTATGCCTATGTTCGACTTTGAGTTCGACATTTTGGGTGGAGGCCTCTTAATATTAAGTTTAACCTTCACCCCATGGAATAGACGCCTCTGCCAAACACATCGTTTCGCACAAAATCGATTGTTATAGTACTTTTTCTTTCCTGTGGAAGACAATCATTTCAAAAAGCTTGCCACACTAGACACATTTGCCTGGGAGAATAATGCTATTTCTAAAGATTATTATTATACACACATTTCTTTTGAGATTCCCATTTACATATGTATTTATATAGCTAATCTCTACCTCAGGAAAAGAAAAAAAAAAACTACCCATGCATATCATTTTTGAAGGGTTAAAGTGTTCGGCTCTTTCGAATGCAAATTGCATCTATTTCTGTAATTATTTCAAAACCCTATGACAAATCAAAGAACTTTGCTAAGCTAATTGCCGCAAGACCAAAGGGAAGAAGAGGAATGGTTTGCTTTTAAGGTTTCCTTTCTTATAGATTGGCATAGTTTAGGAAAATAGCCACTTTAAAGATAATAATTGAATTAAATGAAATAAAATACAGATATTGGAACGTAGCCAGAATATTTTTTTAGAAAATCTAAAAAAGAAAAGTTTATCATATCAAATGACCTGCAATAACCTTGATATATAGGTCGTGTTTAGGATGCAGTCATTCTCTGCTGCTGTTTATCGTAATCGGAATGAAGCAAAACACTTACAAATAATTATCGGATTTTAAGACACTCCCACTATCTATCGATTTGCTTTCTAGGAAGTGATTAATGTTTGAAAGAAATCAAACAAAAAAGTCCGTCCACAAGTTGTTCTTCCACAGCATTGGGGTATTTTTGTTTTTAAAGATCGTTTCACTGCCAGAAAAACATGATGCAATGTATTTGATTATTAACATCATCATAATATTCCTAATTCCAAACATACGAAACGACATATGTACATAACTTTGTTGAAGGGTACAGTCTACTGACTGGTCTGTGAATTGTGTGATTTGCTAAATTTACATTTCACATTTAAAAAAATGTCATAAACAAAAAGTCAAAACTATTCTCATTAAAAAAAAAAGAAATACATTGCGGTTGTGGACGCTTTGCCACGCGTGGTTGGTCAATGATAATTGACTAAACAAAGCGTCGATGATTAAGCTGATTGTTTGCTTTTAAAAAAGACCACGAAATAGGGAGCTAATAAATATCCTCGTGGTTTCCCTTCATTTGTAACAGAGCCCATCTTCTGTATGTGCAAGAGATTGTTTGGTTAGCCTTATAGCTCCTATTAAACTTAGACAATGCAATTGATTCTATTAATGCTGAATGGTGTTTGTTAAGTTTCGAATTTCCATTTCTGTGTGGTCCATAAATTAGTACATACCAAAGCATTTTTATTGATTTTCTTCTATAGACTATGAGTTGGTCCAATCGATAGCAATCTGCAAGTCAGCAGCCGCATATCAGTGGCGTGGTATGCCAAATTTTATTTATTTTGTTTTGTTTATTTGGACAAAATTTAATTTTAAAATCTTAGCGCCCTGGAAAGAGCCAACGGAATTAAAGTGCCCAACGCTTAAGGTCCAACAATAATCAACATTGGGAAGCATAAGCTAATGCCATAACTGATCGAAATGCTTCATGCTATTCTGTTATGTTCTGTCAACTGCAACCACTGACCATAATACTTTTGCCCGCATAGCGACCTGTCAACACAATCTACACTCTCGAGAGAAATTTTGTAAGTGAACACGGACCTGAGAGCATATGGAGCGCTAAAAATGACGACATCGCGTGTGAGCCAGATGAAAATGCTATGACATATGATAGATTTCGACAGCCCGCGAACAGAATTTTCGTTCAATTATGAAATTAGCTTAATGCAATTATGGTTGCACCTTTAAGAGAAGGAGGAAGGAAAAATAATCCATTACCTACTGCCATTGCATAATGGTGAAACTTTAAAGAAAACCGCTTACTAGGTAGTTGAGTACGAGCACAATGGTGGAGTGCTCTTGAATGTTTTCTGTCAAAAAAAACAGAAAAAGTCATATCGAAATGCTACAATCATAAATGCTGATCATGTGATATCTTATTTATATAATATTCCGAACAAGAGTACGTCGCGTCATTATTATACAGTGTTACACCCCCACGGATGGTTCGTCTGGGGAAGAAAAGGAGACCTTCTACAATCATCGCATGACTTAAGAACGACTGGGCCGACTTAGCTCATGTGTTATTTCCAAAATGTTCATAATAGTCGGAATAATGTTGTGACAGAAAGAAAAATTGTAAAAGTTGCCAGAAGAATTATAAAATTCGGGAAAAAAACTGAAAGTGATTTTTTCATGCGATCATTGTGTAAATGCCAATAGGCGACGCTATGTGCGTTTGACAGTATTTGGTTCGGGCAATATATTCCGCAGTGTTACTTTGCTTATATACTCTAGTCTTCGAATGAAATTTTGTTAACGTGAGTGTTTGGTTCCAGCTTGTAAGATATTATAGGTTTGGATCCGATATGTGCGCCACAAAATCAATTGAGCTTAAATGTTCGAGCGATATTCGGTATAAGCCCAAGAGTGTTTTTGTGAAGTTTGGATCCGATAGGTGGCACTATAGGCCAGTAATTTTAATATAAGCAGGGAAGAACAACCTCTACAGGTAGTATACAAATAAGTTGAGAAAATGGGTTCCATAGGTAAGGAATAGTATATCATACGATCTGCTTAAAAAGTATTAGAGCTATTTTTATTTTTCGCTTATTGTTATACGAATATGCAAAAACTGCATCACGAGAAGCGACAAACGTCATGAATGTGCTTGGCATTCACGTCTGACAATACCGTCAGTTGATTAAGCTTATCATATGAATAACCGCGATATGAGCCACATCATGTACCTGATTCATCTGCAACGTGGAGGATGTTAACGCCGGGTAAGCCTTAAAGTTATGGTGTCAACGAATTGAGGTGATACCTTGGTCTTTAAACCTTTGCTGAGGAGCATGTTGCTTGTAGATTGGAATGTTTGAGGCTACTTTGCTCTACCTGTGTAGTTTGGGTTCATATCTTCTAAATATGATCTTACTATCGTGCCGAGGCTAGTATTATTGTGCAGAGGATCAGTCAGTTCGTCTAGCTTTTTTGTGCGTTGAAGACTCAGTTAATACGTTCTTCTTACTAGTTAAAGCCTTCGGACTCGGACCAACATCATCATAGTTTCAAGTGCCTATACTTGATCAACGGATTTACATATATGTATTTGGTTTTCAATGAATCTTACTCCACGAGTATAAGCTAGGATTTGTGCTTTGCTGTTTGCGTTATCCACTATCTGTTTTTAAGAGTATGTTATGATTTTGTGTTAACAGCCTCGTGAGTGTAACCACATGTTGCTACAGAATTTTCGATAGGAAATAAAAATTGTTATGTCAGTGAAGTCCGATTGTAGATCTTTAAAGAGGAGGTTTTATGGTCGTTTTATAGCTTCGTGTATTTTTAAATTATACTATTACACGTTACGTCTGTTCCCGTATTGACAAGAACTTCGACATTTTACGAAAAAATAGCGAATTCCTGTACCTTAAAGTTTCGTTGTTTTTCACAGAAAAGAGAGTAAGAAATTTCCCCAATATGTGCATTTTTTTGGGTAAAAATATGAGTTCTGTCAAGTACTTGAGTTGTTGTTGGCTGGCAAGATAATTTGACGTAAATCAATACAAAAAAAAATATGTCTAAAGAGTGGGCAGCTTTTTTGTTCAATCCGTTCCCGTACTTTTTTAGAGATTCGTCTTTCTTTGAGAGAATTTTACTCCCACTTTTAGAAATTTGATAAGCTGCGAATTGGGTGAGACTGTAGGCATACATCGTCGGTAGTTCAGGTCCACGTAAAAGATGTCAGATGTAAGAGTAACACATCGCTAATTAACAATAAAAACAGTGAAGGGTGTAAGTATGTAGCCTTGCCAAATCCCACTTTGGACTTAGAAATTCTCAGACAGCCTCCCTCTGTGCAAAACGTCAACATGACAAGTCTTTCTCGTTAAGTGTACTATATGAAGGCTCATATGCTTCTTTTTTCGAAGAGGTACAGATTTATGCGATTTATTTTAGCTGACTCTTTTTACCTACATAATGTAGTTTGAAAGTAAATAAATAATTAATTGTATTTTTTATTTAATTTTCCAGACTTTTCTCAAGCAATCGGATAAGACTCAAAGCGGTGATGTTGGCCTTGCCGAATTCGTCCACTATGTGCGAGAGCATGAAAAGAATCTCCGTTTGCAATTCTCCCATCTGGACAAAAATCATGATGGTAATTTTATTTATTTACTAACAACTATTATGGATAGGCAATTACATATTTATTTTTTAGGAAAAGTGGATTTGGAAGAGCTGATATCGGCATTCAAAGACTTGGGCATTGAAGTTGATAAAGCAGAGGCAAAGCATTTACTAAAAAGGTATATCACGGTTCGTTTAATATCATTTACGCATGACTAATGGAATTTATTTTTCACCAGGATGGATCAAGACGGTAGTTTAAATATTAGTTTCAATGAATGGCGTGATTTCTTGCTGTTGGCGCCATCGACAGATATTCATGGCTTAATTAAATTTTGGCGGCATTCTACTGTGAGTTTTTAATTTAATATTATTTTATTTAGTTTAGCTATTTTTAGTAGCATTTTGTGAACGAAAAAGAACGTATAGATTTATCAATATAACAGATGATTATTTACTTATGATATAAATTATTTTACGTCTGTCATACACTCATACCTATATAGTCTCCGCTGTAGGTATAATTTTTTGCCGGTTTCACAAAAGTGGAAACATTTAATGAGCTAAGACGGATTATATTTTGTTGTGATTCCGACTGCAAATAGCACATGGACCCCTCATTTCGATCCTAAAACAAAACAGCAGTCATTGAATTGGAACCCACCATTTTTCATCTATCCGAAGAAATTCAAAGGGTCAAGCTAGGCGGAGGATGTTGTAGTAGCGTGCGTGATTCCAGATGCCGAGGGGAAAATGATGGTACAATATTGACAAATATTTAGAATGTATAGGCAAAGCATCCGTGTAGTACATACTGTCATGAAAAAGCTTCTCCTTCTCACTCTGCCCATCGGATACGATATAAAACTGTAGGTCTATATGTTAGTTGAATTCCCTAAAACAAATGAATCCTTACGAGTTATGAAAGGAGTTTTGCTGAGTTATCATGCAGTTATCCTGCAGTTTTGGTCTGGATTGGCTTAAAAGATTCTGAGCAAACTGATCGATCATTAGAAAAGACGAAGTGTTAAAGCAAAGTTATCGGTTTTTAAATCACTTTCACCTACAGTCATGATCTTTAGCAAGTGACCGAAGAAATCAGATCGCGGATACCCGCAGCTGAAATGCTGCTGGAATAACTCTTATTGATGTTGATCAGCTCCATTTTTCCATAGTTTTCGATATTCGTCAAAAACCTCTGCCTAGGCTAATTTAAAATTACAATTCAGTTATTAGCTACTTGAACAAGACTAATCTGCTTGCTGTACAATTTGTAGCCAACTCTACAGGACAGTGCTTTATTTGTTACTGCACTATGGGAGAAGTCTAAGGGACCTTCTGTCCCTTAAGTAAAACCAAAACCATTATCCGTGAATCGGGTACTTGCATCGCGAAACCTGAAAGAATTGCCATTCTCGGTACGAGTATGTGTAAAAATAAATAAATATTAGGCCGTAAGCAGCCCGTAGAGGGCCAAGGACAAGCTTCTCACAACTGTACGTATACATTTCTGTACGTACAGAAGGGACAGTTTTATGCCGTATCCGAAGGGCAGAGGGGTTTTAAGAAGCTTCCTCATGGCAGTGAATACTGTTGAATGTTTGTCAGACACTCGGAAGAGGTGGGGTCGTGAAAAAACTTTTAATGGTATTTTTCTGAATGCGAACTTGGAACCCCTTGGGCAGTAGTCCAACGCACTAACCACTGAGCCACGGCACCCATTCTGCAAAATGTCTAGGGTCCGTCAAGCGGTGTAAGAAATGTTGCATATGTATGTATGATTTCGCCTTAATTTAAAATGCATTTAATCGCCCAAAGCTGGATTACAACTCCCAAACGCAGTCTGGTACACCCAAGACCGTTCTCCACATTCTATTAGAAAGACGAAGAGTCATCGTGAACTCCATAGTCTCATTTAAACATGGCAGAAATGTCTCGTGGATTTATCTTTTTTTTATCGTTTTTTAATAAATATGTTCTCACGAAATTGCTAATGTACATCAGTTCATCCTCAAGCCTAACTTCGGTCGACCTGTCAAATACAGGGATTCGTTCATAAGCCGCACCAAAAGAATAGCATAATGCACTAACAACACTAACACACCGAAACAAATCTTCTTCTTGTTGTCAGTTCTGAAAAATCAATATTGCCGCTTTGACAGAATGAGAATATTAGGTCCGTTCGCGTACCCTTCTAAAACAGCGAATCTTTACGAAAATTTATGAATTTTTACAAAAAGCTGTTCGCGTACGGAGAATTTTCATAGTTTTTCATAGAAGAGATCGCCATGCAAAATGCAATTTCAGTGCAAAAAATTTCTGTGGGTTGGTTTATGAAAACTGTCAAAGCTGTCAAACCAGTGTATTTTCAACTTATTCTTGTTCAACCTTGTTTTCGTAATTTTAACTCTCTCTGAGAGAATTTTACGCCCACTCTTCGAAATTTGATAATTCACGAATTTTAGTGCAAAAAGTACACGAACGGACCTTTTTTTATACTCGTCCAAAACAGTGAATTTTTGCGAAAAGCTGTTCGTATACGGAGAACTTTCGTAATTTTTCACGGAAGAAATTTGTCCATGCTACTAATTTTTGAGCAAGAAATTTTTTTGGGCTGGTTTGTGAAAACTGTCAAATCAGAGTATTTTCAACTTTTTATTGTTCAATTTGAGTTCTCTCCCACTCTTTAAAATGTGATAGTCTACGAGTTTTAGTGCAAAAAGTACGCGAACGGACCTTATGTTGACAACTAAATAAACTGATGTTCACGATGTAGGCTTGTTCGATTTGACAACTTCTCAGGCAGGTGAACTCAAAGTGATTTCAACTAGATTTCGCAGATGGCGAAACCTCCGAGAAATTTGACGGAACCTGGCAATTTAGGTTGGTAACGGAACGTTATATATATATATACGTTGGAACGTAATATATAATTCTATTTCACTTTACTTAGGTATTATTTCCTATACGTTATCTTTTTCGTTCACCAGTATGTAGTGTCGTAGTCGATGGTTTCTTCTATGTATCGATTTGCAATGAATTAAATTCATAAAAAAACAAAAACCATGTATTTTATAGCAGATTTCGTTTGTTTGAATTTTCTCCTATTTACTTGTTTGTTGTTATTATTCTATTTATTCCCTTATTTATTTTTACTATGGCTAATATTGGTTTTTATTTTATTTGTATTATGTAACATTAAAAGAATCTATTAAAAATGACATCATGATTGTCAGAGGATGACCTGAAGGTATTAAAAACAAAACAATGTCACACAAGACCTATATAATTGTTGTTGAGCTTATAGAGTTCATAGCTTAAATGTTAGATGTAGCTTAAATGTTCAGCTTGCTCATCAAATTCTCGTTCTCATAAAACCATTAAATCTTTTAAGTTTCTTTCATTTCGTCTTTAAATTATTGCCAAAGGGAATTACAATGCGATAAATGAAATTTTTAAGTGATAACGATTTGGAATTTTATCTCGTTTTTGTTCCAACTAATTTGGCTTTAAGAAGTCTAAGTTTTTAAGTAGAATATTGATAATTGTTTCGGACCCACGCGCCTGGTCATACCAGAGTGAGGTAATTAGAAATGAAAATGTTTTTTTTTGTTTATAACTAATCGCATTGATTGATTAAATTACGTAGGAAAAATATTCATATATGACGAGAAGATAGGGATTTTATATTTCTCTTAATGGGGCATTCAAAATCTAATCTTTATTTTTCGCCATCATTAGTGGAGGAGAGATAACTTTATTATAATTAGAACTTCGGAGGGTCATGGTGCGCTGACGTGACCTTTACAGGACAACAAATACAAAATAAGCACTTGACAACGTTTAACATAAATAATATAGTAATTTTCACGACATCTAGAAACAGGACTAAACAAATATTTATTGTAGGTTCAATGAATTGTTTAAGAAAGGTTAGTTGCAAAGTAAAGGGGTCTTCAATAGCGATAACCTTTCTCTGACAATTGATTACGGCCATATTGTTGAAGCTACATCTGTCAAATTAGCTGTCACTTATTAAGTCTGTTTGCCAACATGGAGAGTTATAGCGTTCAACAACATGTTCAAATGATTAAATTGTTTTATGAAAATGGGTCTTTTGTTTGGCAACATTTCGCCCATTTAATGGTTTCTAGAATCGTCCTCCACAACGTAGTCGATAGATTCGAGTCGAATCACCCGTATGTCAACGAAATGCAAGATCTGTCAAAAATATCATCACTGTCTGTCAGACTGTGCAGGAGAATCCGAGGCAGTCTATTCTGCTCCGCGCACAAGAAATCGGCCTTTCCCAGACCACAACTTGGCGAATTAGTTGTTTAGCGACATTCGTGACTTCTAAATCATTGGTGCGTTAGGATTTAGACAACGCGCGAGCTATTGCATGCTTAATGCTATTATTGTTGGGGCTTAACGCTTGTTTCAGAATGTCTAATGTCGAGCGTACTGTGTGTGCGTTTACACTGATAGATACAATATCTTTCGTTAACCTAGATTGCTTGCGTAATATAACTTAAAGTTGCTGTGGGTCCTGAGTTTACATATCTGGGTACCGAATGGAGTCGGTTAGTTTATTGCAGACGCAGCATCGGAGCTACTTTCTCTCGACCTTTTTACCACACTTAATTGGGACTCCTAATCCTCGTTGTCGAATAGAAAATTGCCGGAAAGTAAAAGCCCAGACAGGGGAGATTCAGATTAGCAAACCGCCTCCGAATTTGACAACTAATTTCTCACTCCCATGATAGTTCTTGAGCCTGTAATTTGAAATTTCAATTAAAGGCCTCTTACTCAGAAAGGAAATCAACAGTGCTGATGGCAACTTTCTAGTTGTGAGTAGGAAGATGATTGTTGGAGTACTGGATCACTTCACAGAATACTGCTGAGTCAATTGGTCCAACCGGGTCCCATTAGTCTGCTTGTCATCAAATTCTTGAAGACAGTTTTAATACTTGCACCTGGCCAAACAGCAACCACCCAACAGTAGTTCCAGAAAGATATGCTGCCCTCTTGACCTCCGATAACATCATCAACTTCATCCCCTGAAATTAATTCAGTAACCTTGCCAGTTAGGCCAGTACCGTACTCGGATACGTTACCAACTGAACCGACGCGGCGCCTGATTCACTGGTCTTATCTGAGCGCCTTTTTTTTTGATTTTCTTTAGTAATTTGTTATTTCTATTTGCGTAGAGATCCCCTCTGTTTAGAGATGGCACCTATTTGAAATAAGAACTGTTTTTTTTCCCACATTTTGCATTAAAACAGATTAAGTAGGAACTAGGTATAACCTGGAACTCTATTTGTGATGACACATAAACCATAAATGGATTTTTATTCTCAGTCATTAGCTCCTTTCTCAGAATTTTGCTAGGAAAAACAAAGTAAATGTTTTCGCCCCGTATTCTTATCTTTGTGTTTTCCATCGTCAAATTGTTTTTCACAGAAAAGTTGTAGGTATTTTGTCAATAAACCAATTTGATAAAAGAAAACAAAACGAATATCCGTTTACAAGCCATAAAATATGGTCGGCCATAACAAACAAATAAATCTTCTTTTTTATTGCAGCATTTTAGGCTCAATGGCAATGGCCGACATGGTAAATACCTGTTGTCATTTCTTCTGTCAATAAAATTTCGAGAGTTCTACAACCTCTTCGAGTCACCTGCTTGATGATCATGAGAATTGGTCCTTACGTTGCTTTTCATGATCTTTTATCTCGGAATAAAGTTTCATGAAGTAATTCCACTCGACATTTGCATCATCACTCCACACGACACGCCAAATACATCATTAAAACCCAGAAAACACCGGCCGTGTTGACACCTAGTTCAGGCACTTGGTGTTTACGAGTATTTCTTCCAGTACAAATGTATATGAATGTATGACTCTTCTCTCATCTGACCTTGTTTGGTTGCTTGATCTTTGGACTTCTAACCATGTGCACAAGAGTCATTAAAAGAAAAGCAAAAAAAAAAAAAACTGATAACACCCCGGCCAAGCAGCCAGGAAACACGAAAACAACAAATCTACATTTGCGCAATAATAATTTTGTTATTTGTTTCTTTCCATCGCTTCGAGTCGTGTAATTATTTAACTATCCCACTGACGTCATTTGTGATGATGCCTTTTACAAAATTGATAGCCAATCAGCTGTTTGCACGCCGAACGAGCCTCCATGAGTGAATTTGAAACGCATTAACGGTCGACTGGAACAGGCGCGCGTTCTGTGTTATCAGTCCCCAGTGATTAACACTACGACTGAGGGAATTTGAATTGGAATGGACGAATGTCCGCCGAAAATTTCCAAATTGCTGTCGTATAGTTGATTGACGATGACCTTCATAATAAAAGCATGAATTTGTTTATTGGCCGAAATAATTTATTTTGTCGCTTCTATGGCGCGTAGTTTGTGGAGACGAGCCCCCAAAAAACTTGAAAGAGACAACTTCGGACCAGAATTGAAGGCAGAGCCACCAAATGAAGTCACTTTTCATTTCTACTATGCAGTCAGCGAGGAAGGATTTTTGTTTTTTTTTTTTTTTTTTTTATAAAAATAACTTGTTCTGCAGACTTGGGTGCTTCTTCTTTCTGTCTTTGTCTCTTTAAGGTCGTCCACTTTTTGAGGAATTTCGTTCATTTATTTTTCGTTTCCTTTTTGTTGTTTATTTTTTTTTCAAGCATGTTATATGGCGAGTAGTTCCTCTTTATCTCTCTTGAGAGTTTTAGTTGATATTTAGAAGGAACTGTTGGACTGTTGCTATGCGCATAGTTCGGATAATTTTAGAACTGGTTATCTTCTAGTTACCAGAGTCTCTCTTTAATTTACTGTATTGGTTGTTGGCGGTCTCTTAAATTTATATTTATAGATGTTTAAGTGGTGTCAACACTTGCATATTAGAATTTAGTTGCACCATGCTGGGGGTAATTATACTGCACTGAACTGTTGAGACTTTTAGAGAATTGTAATCCTCAAATGGTGAATTGTATACTCAATGCTAGATGAAGCAATTTAAAGCGAAGTCCTCTCTTCATTAATATGGTTCCTTATAGTAGATAAAATCTTAATAATATTAAAAAGAAACGACTAAAATTACGAAAATCTATTAAATTTTACGAATTACTGTTCCCGCACGTCAAAGTTTCGTGGTTTTTCACAGAAGGGAGAGCTCATGAGAGAGTAAGAAATTTCCCCAAGTTGCGAATTTTAACCCAAGAAATTTCAGGGCATGAGTTCTATCAAATGGTTGTGTTGTTGTAGGTTGGCAAAATAATTTTGATATAAAACAATACAAAAAAAAGGAGTGACGTCTAAAAAGTGCATAGTTCCCGTACATTTGTGCTCATCTGTCTTTCTCTCAGAGAATTTTACCCCATTTTTTGACAAGCAGCCAATTTTGGTGCAAAAAGTGCGGGAGCAGACGTATCGGGTAGCCCTTTAACCTTTTTTATCGGTCAATACCAAATCGTTATAGTATGCGCACTGTCATATATCTTGAAACTGATTAACAGCCCACGACGACGCGCCACGATTGTCGTACATCTCGAACCGCCGCATATCCTCACATTCTGAATAAGTGTGCTTAGCTATTGACGTGCCATTTGTTCCTATTGGTTTCTAATCTGTGTCCTGATGCAGCCATTCTATTGAGGTACGAATTGGACAAAATAGTGCACAAGAAAGACACTCTCCTAAAATTGCAGCTTGCAGAAGATAATAAAAGATATATTCAGCCAGTTCGGTCTGGTTCCATTACCTATTGAGATAATATTTGAAATAAAGTGGAAATATAACCCTTCCGTGGCAGTAATAAAAACCAAGCTCAGTATGATTCCTCTTAATCTATATTAATTAATTGGTCTCTTGGACAAAACGGTGGAAAGATCGAGCCCTCACGGCCATGACTGCCTATGACTGCGACGAAAAGGTGCTAACCAAGAGGCGGATATTAATCACATGAACCTGATGCTAGAATTTGAAATGACATTTGCTGTCAGAATTTCTGACACAGTTAAAGGAGAACCAAAGAATCATAAAAAAATAGAAACTGTGCATATTTAGGTAGTAATTCAAATAGTGTAAGCCTGTTGATTAGCCTAAGCATCGATTTCATCCCTTCCGTTTCGCACTTGTTAATTTACAGGAAAAAATTCCATTCGCTTTGTCACACAAAGTTGAGCAGTGAATAGAGTTTGCGGAAAAATGTGATTGTGAGAAAGGTAATTACATTCTGGATAGTCTGCTGATTACCCGGGTAAAACATGTGAAATATTACTCGTGCACTTAATTAAGCTCCCTAGAAGCTATTTATATCAATCGTTGTCCTCTATCTCATCGTATAGTTTGCCTTCCTCTAGTTCTAAATTATAGGAGCGCGCCTCCTCCTCTTTTTTATATCAGAACTCAATCACTGTTTTGCCAACAGTAAAACGTAGTAGAGTCTTGTACACTTATCAGGGTGGTCCAATATAACAATTTAAGGTGATTATTCTTTTACTTCCTGTCTATTTATAATTATTGTAATTAGATACTAGCTTTTTATAGTGGTCAGCAATTAGTTAAGTCGTATACATTTGGTCTTGAACGCAAAGTGTAGAAATGAGAAGTGAATTGAAGCGTTTTACGGTATGAAACGTTTTATGGGTATGAAATTTATAAATTTGTTCTTCATCGCTAGTTTTATATTTAATTAGACGGTCCTATGACTGGATATTTTGCTCTGATGTGTTATATTGATTTTTTTACCATTTGCTTACTACTGATGTCATTTTTTTCAAGCTTTTTTTCAATTGCCACATGTTGTATACTGAGTTCTTTAATTGAGTTAGTGACACTTTTCAGTTCTTATTTGATGGTGAATATATTGAACTTTGTCTGGAATAGAAATTTGTAAAATTGTGTCTTGAGGACTATTGTTCAAATAAAATTTTGATTTCAATACCGAGAAATTGTCTATCCTTAGTCGACTATAAATTTCTTTCAGAAGGTTTTGTGGACTTTTCTTGAGAGTCTTTTCTCGTTTGTCATTCAAGTGTGTATGTACATTTGACGAATTTCTACACTATCGTAAGAATATATTAAGCTAGACACCTACCGTAGTCGATTGAGTCATGTCCGTCTGTTATCAGTTTTTGGGCCTTAAATTTTGAGCAAGGTCAATAAAATTTTGCATACGTAATCTTTCCAAAAAACAAACAGTACAAGTGTGAACATTTTTTAAAATCCAAGCGCTGGCACGCCCACTTTTTAATAAATGCTTTTGTTTTACTAATTTTACTTAAGCAAATATGTAGATATTCATTTAAGCTACAAATCGTCGATAAATTGTGTACGCCAACTTTTTTTGGGTACTCTTTGAGTCGGTTTTGAAAATAAATCACCATTCATTTTAAAATCATGACATTTTCATAATTTTGAAGTCAAAATGAATGCAATCATTCTAATTGTTCTTCATTCATTGAAGTCCCTTCGAGTCACTAGCATTCATTGCATTCGATTGAAGTTCGTTAAGTCAATTAAATCATCTCCAAAGTCATTGAAGTCTTTGAAGTGATTGAAACCATCTGAATTCATTGAAGTCATTAAAGTCTTTGCAGTGGGTGAAGTCATTTGAGGTCATTGAAGTCCTTGAAGTGATTGAAACTATCTGAATTCATTGAAATCTTTGAAGTCATCGAAGTCATTAATGTCTTCTTTGCACTCGACACTCTTTAGACATTTCTAAAGTCATTGAAGTCTTTGAAGTGATTGAACCATCTCGAATAAGTTAAAGTCATTGAATTGAAACAAATTCATGTGAATTCTAAGGATGACTTCAATGAATGCATTCGGAAATGTTTGCATTCTTTTACAGCTCTACTTAATAGTATCTCCAAAAGTCTAGAATAGTATCGTCCGCGAAATTTTGTTTGTTTGTCAGATGCTCGCAAGAGATGGGGCCATAAAACATGTATGGTATTCTCTAGTACTCGAACCTAAAACCCCATGCACAATAGTCCAACAGACTTACCACTGAGGCACCCACAAGTAAAATACTTCCCTTAAAAGAGTTATTCAAAGATTTTTCTAAGACTCGTCTTCTCAGTGATTCACTCGATCGTTTTTTTTGTAAACCATTAGCATGTCACTGTATTTACTGTGATCATGCACTTTGAGCATGTAACTGACTACGTACATAGGTACCTTACAATTTCACTTATACATATGTATGTATAGGTACATCATTCACAAAATCACTTAGTACTTAACGCTACCATTCCACTAAAGTGTGATCAATTTGTAAAAGAACTTAATTGTGTTTTGATCCGCGCGATTAAAACCGAAAATCTACGAATTTGTTTAAATATTTACAATTCTTGTTACCTACATATTACATCACATGCTAATACAGCAAAAAAAAAAAAATAATAATAATCCGTACAAGAGGTTCAATCGAATCGATTACTTATCTAATTTACGAGCAATCATCCACTCACTCATTTCCGATTCTGGTCAGCACTCATCGGTGTATTTGTTGTTGTAAGATAATGCATAATTGTACTTAAATTTAATTTTCCCATTACACAGAATTTCTTGCAACAAAAGAAACCCGTGAAAACATTTTCACCTCTCTGTAACCATCCATCTATCGGGGCTTGTTTAGCGGTTTAAGCTAGATAACTCAGGACGGGAAATGTACTCGACAAACTGCGACATTCCTTGCATTGTAATCCATTTAACGGACAGACAGATAGAACGTGTACTAGATACTTGCAGTTAGTGAACTTGTAGTTTTCCACTTTTCTTATCAAGTAATAGTGTAAACAAGTGCGAGTGGTGGCAACAGTGCGCGGTATTATTTGCAATTGGTTTGAGATGAGATTTTTCCATATAATTTGCCGGTTCAAATTGGATTCTGTTGTTAACTTGATGATGTGATGGAGATTTTAATTTTGAAAAATAAAAAGGGACAGATTAAGTATTCGAGTCAGTTAATCGTTTATAATCGATGAAAAGGGAAGCTGTACACGGGTATGCTCAGAGTAAGTCTATTGTCCAAGGTGTCTAGTAGTATAAGTTTAAGTCCTCAAATCTGAAATCTCGAAGTTTTGAAATTCAAGAACTAAGCTATGTACATTTTACTTAGTGTAATAAGTGTCAATAAACTTTTCTCTCTGAGGAATAGAGCTTTTGTGCAGATATCTGTTTTGAAACCCAAACAAGTTCGGTAAGGATGTAAAAATGATGATAACAAACAAGTACCTTTAAAACGCTCAAAGTTGATAATATATAGAAACAATCTTAAAAAAATCGAATGTATTTCACGTCACATATCGAATTTAATTGCAATTTGCTCTTTTGCGTTGTAATAGTCTCAGTCCCGGGCATATTACTTATCTGAACATTATTTTTCAAAATTCTACATTACCACAATTTATAACATTAGTATAGTCCGTACACTGTACAGTGGATTATACAAATGTGACTTTTCATATTGTGTTGGGTCTTTTACTTGAAAGTGTGAATAAATCAAGTAATAGGTCTGTTCGTACTGACAAAAACTACAAAAATCTACAAAATTTTACGAAAAATAGCAAATTCCTGTACGTGAAAGTTCCGTAGTTTTTCTCAAAATGGAGAAGTCATAAGAGAAGTAAGGGAGTAACAAAAAAGTGACGTCTAAAACCTGTTCCCCTATTTTTTTGAACATTTGTTTTTATCTAAGAGATTTCAGTACAAAAAGTACAGGAACAAACCTAATATCGAAGAACCTACATAATATGTACGTTGCACACTTTTTTGACTAGAGAGAGATTAGAATGCAAAGACAAGCTATTAAATACATACACCTTCTGTCGATTTGACGTTAGGCTCTCCCAAGCTGTAAACTACCTCAAACTTTAAATGTACACAATCTGACGTCTCTCCAAAATCAAATAGAAACTCACTCACACATTCTTAATCGTCTGTAGTTTTGACAGGCGCAGCCATTTTGTAGAATCATTCCGCACTTTTTGTTCTTGTTAATCTGGACCGACTTGTAAGTCAAATGGACTCTTTTGTAGGCTTTATTTGTTAATCAGCAGTCGTGGTAGTCATGTATTTCAAATGCATTTTATAAAATATTTTTTTGCAAAATTTCATAACAAAATTTAGTAAATTTCCACATAGAATTATGCATTGTGGGGAAAAGTTACTCATTGACAAACAACTTGTTAGACGTAGATCACACAAAAGACGTCACAGTGGTTGTTGTGACAGATTAAGTTTGATTTGTTTGGGAGATAACATGTACAATTATTGTCTGAGCAGTGTTGTGTAAATTGTATATCTCATTTGGCATGGAAAACAATTATTTTAGTTCTTAGTCAGTGCAGCAGTGATAGCTCCGATAAGCTGTAACTCTGCACGATTGAATAGTTTTGAGCTTTTACAATTAACTTCATGTGGCAGTGGTAGCCCATAAACCACACTGTATAATCGTAGATAAATGTTCCAGAATGAACCGATTAGTCATCCATCGTATTTCGTAAGTCATTATTGTCTAATTGGTATATCTATGATGTGACATTATTTCCTCTTTCTGACTGTGATATCGCAATTTGTTTTATACCTTTCAACACATGCAACACATGCCCTCTTGATAAGATTTTATTGCAATCTGACGCACCTTTTTTCACATTTTGCTCTTTTTATTTTTTCACAAACCAAAGAATGATAAGCATTTTAAAAAAAAAAAAAAAACATAATGTGAGCAGGTTTTTGAGTCTGTTAAGGTCCATTCATAGCTTCGAATACGAACAAACGAATATTCGCTATTTTCTATTTAGTCGAATCTGCGAATTCACTTGTTGTTTACTAAAGACAAAAGGAATTGTGAAGTAAAACTCTCAGTTTTGGCCTTGCGAATGTGGTTTGGTTTTAAGTTCCACATCTGTGGTATGTGGATGATGTTTGACAGTTCGCAAGAAGCAATCGTTTATTCGCCGAAGAATCAGCAAACTTTTTATTTTCTTGGAGAAACAAATTAAAGTTCAGTTTTTTTTTGCATAAATCGATAGATGTAATAAAGTTCTCATCCTTGAGCATAGTAAAATTGGCAACTGAGTGCTTTTGAATGTGCTTAATAAGGTTTGTTCGCAGTTCGACCATTCGCCGGTCTCTCACCGCTGAGCTGCGAATGGACCTCAATAATTGTCTTTGCATTTTTTCCTAAAATAACTTGTACAAGCGTCAAGTGATGACTTATTTGAAAGATGTGATATCCCTCCTCAAACTAAATGTATTCATACAGAATTAGCTTGGTTATTTTTCTTTGTTAAGTGTGTGATTTTGAAACATACAACAAAAGAAACAAAAAAACCAATCCAACCACTTTTATTGGTTTCGCTTCATTGATAAAGAATACCCGAGTTGTGCCACGATAAGTAGTCTCACATGAACTCAATATCAACAGGCATGCGACTAAAAATGTACTGATAATGACTTTGGCATGACACGCTGAGTGTGTTCGAAAAAAAGTTCACAAGTGAATTCCAACGAAAGAAAAAAAAAGATAAAGAACAGCCGGAAACCATTCACCTGTAGTACTTGTATTGCAGTTGTTAACTTTTGTCTAGACGAGCTAAATATTACAATTTTAATCTAGAAAAATTATTGACAAAAAAAAACAGGAGAAAATTGACCTTGCTTGGATTAGAAATTTTCCACATTGTTGCTATCAGACCTAGACATTTAAATTTCTTTACTGATAAAGAGGAGGATGATGAATTGCGTGTTTTAAAAAAAAACATCATTCCAAACATTCGACGATTAGTAACTAGAGTTTGAACGTTTACGGGTCAAACGGCAGTTGCCATAGAGGTCGGAATAAGTACTTATATGAAATTTTAGGAAAAAAAGCACAGACTATTCAAGAGAAAATGAACAAAGGGAGTCAACAAGGTTGTTTGTACATTTTTTGAAATAAATATTTTTGTGTTGACTAGCTGTTGATCATTTCAAGAAATATTGACATAAAGGTTGTGCAAAGGCAATTACTTGCAAAAAAACTGACAGCATCGTATTCCATAGAACATACAGGATACAAGTATAGCTTTAGAAAGTCTACGGACATTCAGGAGTCCAAGAGATGTACATACATAGATGTATGAACCTTATTAAGATGTTCGGGTGGACTTGGATCTCAACCAACAAACCTCTTCAGCTATCCCGGTTACGAGACAGCTCCCTTATGTGCGCACGCCAAGTTTGTTGAGATCACTCTACACTTGTGGGCCAAGTCGATGTCCTTGCATAAGCCGTATAGTTCGGCGTTATGTCTTCTTCTCCACTCACTTTTCTCTCAAAATAACCATGATATCCTCAACCGATTTTGTCAGTCCGTGCCTCAGGATGATTAGTGTCTTATAAAGAGTTACCTTAGTAGTTTGTGATAAGGCCCATACATATTTTGTCTTGCTTTCATTTACCTCTATCTTAATACAGTAATGTAATTACTAATCCGAATCTATTATTGCAAGGTGGTATCCGGATTATCGAATTATTCGCAATAATGAGTACAGGATGAGCTGGTTATTTAATAATAAAATCATATTTATTGCTCATTTAACACATTATAAATACGTGGATATTTTTATTAAAGTTAAACAAGAAACCGGGAAGCTAGAATAAATAATGAGAGAATAAGTTACTTTGAAAATCAATGGGTTTTTAGGTATGTTTTTTCCCTTGCAATTCGGATTACAACTATTTTTTTTATTTTTTGACTCGTAAAAATTAAGTACTACTTGGTCCACAAAATTATCTATTAATGCAACTTAACCTTTAAACTCTTTATCTATCCTTAATGTTCTGATATTTTATATGAATCAACTCAAACTGAAATTTCAAATAAAAAAAAAAAAAAATTATGTACATACATTTTAGTTTCTATTTTGAATTTCCTAAGTATAGATTGAATAATATATCAAAATCCAGTCCGGGGTTCAAACATTAGGCTGGGATCTATCAAGATAACCTTTCCTAAGCTTGATCATACCGAATATTCAAGGACACAAATGTGATTGTAACCTTTATTGACATTTAATCTCTACCTCTTAAGGCTAAGTTCTTACGCTGTGTTGATAAGAAATTGTCTTTTTTAATCGAAAATCTACAAATTAAATAGAACTCGTAGTTAAGTGCCATGGCACTCAAATTTTCTTTTCTTCTAATTTTTAATGCGTAAAAAATTGTACTTTTTAAACTGCTGATGGCCTAATATTTATTTACTTTTAGCAGAGTTTTTCAACTCATAGACGAATACTTAACTCCTTTACGAATGATGTAGATGTAGTATTAAATTTAAATGAATTCGAAAGACACAGTCGTTAGGCACAATTTAGTAGTAGTAAATAGTAGTGACAAGGAATTTTGGGCTAAGAATCTGCGTGCTTTACTATCGCGGCTGAGCTAATAGCTATATAATCTCGCTGTGGTTCCTCCTGTTTCAACCACATCAATACCCTACGGATGATAATTGAACAGTGCCTCAAATATCGATCCCCAATTCACCAGATTTTCATTGCTGTTCAACTGCATGAATCTATTCTTTTGCCGTTGTGAATCATTCGCTAAAAAAAACGAGCCGTTCACAGTCTCACGCACACAAAAAACAAGCGAGTATGAATCATGTAGAAGACAATAACGAAGTTTACTTTGCGAAACGAAATGAAATCGAATCATCATGGAGCTGGTATTCAAGAATCTTTCAATGCGCAGTAAGCTGACTTTCAAAGTATTCAATCAATCAGAGTATTCACAAAAGCAGTGAAACATAAAAGTGAATCACGAGCCTATGCATGATTTAAAAAGTAAATAGAAAACTCAGAACATTGCAAGTACAAACAATAAAGGCGACCTTTTTTATGGCAGCGAAGAAGCAAAACCAATGAGCACTGGAAAATATATACATATGTACATAGAAGATGGCTGTAACCATTAATTGCCTTTTTCCAAATTCAGTACCAGGCAACGAAGTGTAAGGGTAGATAAATCATTTCTTGGATTGAGCGTGCTCGTTTCAGATTCATTTTATGAGAGGGAATAAAATGTGAGCCCAGCGAAGTGAATACTTCTTGTGAATGAATACGAATATGTGTGAATACTTAATAAGTAGTGAATATTTCGAATAGCTCACAAAACGAGCTACTTGCTGCAGTCCTCGGGTACATACATACTGTACAGACACAAGGTATGCTCTTACTCTCTTACATGCGTTTTTGGTAAAACATTAAGTGTTCGGATACCAAAATCAAAATATTGTCAGTCTGTCCTTCTACTGAAAAGCTTTTTGTCCGGGTAAATTTGACCTTAAATTCACTGTTTCCTAGATATTGTACGTCAAAACGAGTTCTGTTGGTTGTTTTTTCCCGAGTTTTAAACCAAATTAAACTTTGATCAAAAAAAATTTTCTTAAAAATAAATAAAATCAAAAATTGTTCCCTTTATCTAAATTGCCAAAATTCTTGTTCAACAGGTGGATTTTGTTCTCAAGCGCCAATTTATGTAAACCCTTATATCTGTGCCAAAAACAGCAATTAAAATAATTTCAAGGCCAACCAATTTGCCACACGCTTTTGCAATCTCATTGCAATTAATTTACTCATCATTTCCAATTTACCCTATTATGCAAACACCCTATAATAGCTGGTTCTTTTATCTATAGTAAAAATCCAAAATTAATTTATAATCTACAAAATATTCTAATTTATATCAACCTCTTAACAAAGCGTCAACTCCATCGTGCCTAATGCACATAAAAATTACAAAAAAAAAAAAAAAAAACATCGCTAAATTCCATTCTCCCATTGTATGGTAATTTATCACACTTGCACCAGTGATGGTCGCACTTTTTAGTGTTTAGACACAATCAGTGGTCATTCTAGTATCTTCTAGTTGTGCGAAATTATTTGTCAAAATAAAAGACGCAAAATCAAACTGAACACAGTCGACTGTCTCTGGTTATGCATCCCATTGACGTTACAAAAGATTAAAAAAAAAAAAAAAAAATAAGTGGTCTCCCCGACAGAGCGTGTGGGAAGTACAACAACTCGCCTACTGATAACACCACCCCGTGCTCAGCACTAGTAACGACGAACAACCACCGATCAAAGTCTTATTCACAACGAACAATGTGTCTATAGCTATAGTTCATCCATTAAAAAAAAAAACAGAACAGGGGTGGCGTACCCTCTCTTCGTTTGCCCTGTAAACCAATACCAACACACAGAAGAACCGTCATCATCATCGCGTATATCGTATCGCGTCAATCTATCGGCAAGTTGAGCGCGCAGTCTTTAAGTGACGTTCGCGTGGCTGATTTGAATTCAGTCTCATTACAACTGCTGTCTCGAGTAGTAGACGGAACGGAAATCTGAAGCGCCAAACGACGGATGCAGTAAAAGTTTTCATTACCAATCGAAGACTGTTATCCTTAGTGTGCCAACAACCTACCACAACGTTTTTCTACTTTTGAGAAAGGGGGCGTGTTTCATTCTTAAAAATAAATCCGTGGAATTATATTATTTTTTTTCAAACGGAAATTATTATTTTTTTTAAAAAAATTTAGAGAGTGTTACACCAAAAAGTTAAAAGAAAAAAGTGAAAGTCTTTGCCTAGTAAAGTTTGCGATAAAATAAAATCGAAACTACTTAACTGCAATGCTGCAGTGCATAGTTAATTATTTTTTTAAATAAAAAATAATAATCTAGTGAAAGTTTAATTAAAATAAAAAATTCAAAGAATTCTTTAAGGACTGATACAAAGTCTGAGAATAAACAAAACTGTGATTTAAAAAAAAAAAAATTATAAAAACATTTAATTTAATTTTTTTTGGGAAAAAGAAGGAAGAAATAAATAAGATTTTACAAAATGTTGAAAAGCAACACAATCAACATGCAAGTCGACTATCATAACATCCATCAAATGGCCTTAGCCGGGGATATGCTGGAGGATTTTGTCGTCATATTCCGTGATATGATGACGAGGGTAAATATCTTTTTTATTTTATTTCTTGTACTTTCCTTAGTCATTGTTTCATTCAAAAATTCAAAGAAAACGATTTCCGTTCTCTTATTTGAAATTCTCTTAATTTAAGAGCGATTATTTTATGCCATGTGTTCGGTAATCAGTTAAAATGTTGGCAGTCTCAATTTACTCATGTTGAACGCGTTTTTTATACCCTATCCTAAGGGTATATTAAGTTTGATACATAGTTTGTAACATAGAGAAATATTACAGATAGACCCAATAAAGTATATATATAAATGATCAGCATCACTAGCCGAGTCGATTGAGCTATGTCCGTCCGTCCGTCTGTCCGTCCGTCTGTCCGTCCGTCTGTCCGTCCGTCTGTCCGTCCGTCCGTCTGTGTGTCACCAGTTTTTGGGCCTTAAATTTTGAGCTAGGTTGATGAAATTTTGTATACGAGGTCTTTGGAAAAGTAAGCAATACAAGTGTAAACAATTTTAAAATCCGCCCACTGACACGCCCACTTTTCAAAAAAATCACTTTTTTTCACTATTTTCATATGAAACTCGAAAAAACTTACTTAAGCAAATATGTAGATATCCACTTAATCTACAAATCGCCTATACATTGTATATGACCACGCCCACTTTTTAGGGGCGTTTACTTAAAAAATTAATTTTCTAGTAAAAATATTAGTTTATAGGGCAATATAGAAAATTTTGTGAATACATTTTCCACCGCCCACTGACACGACCAAATAAGATAGGGATAGGGTATCATACGATTCGCTCCAGGCGGATTGTAGCATTTTTCACTGGTTTCTTTCTATTTCGTTGTCTGTTTCCTTTTTCGCGCTTGGCAACAGCGCGTAGGGTTTTTATTTTACCATTTATCCCACTATGAGTTGACGACGAAATCTTAGTACGGGTTTTTTTATTTCAAAAGAATTTTTTATTTAGTTCTTTTTACACAATGAGTCGCAAGTTTGTGATGATAAAAGCATTCATTTGTGTGCGAGTTTTTTAATACTTTAGACTCGTGCTGCGATCATATGGCAAATGAGACTGGTTTTTTTTTTTACGATAAGATAGTACGTTACGCGTGTAGATAGATGGATTGGAGCGGAATTTTTTTTAAATTCGATTTTTATTTGAGACAGACAGTTGAAATTCGGTTACTCACCTATAAAAAAAACGATTATGAAGTGGGTATTTTATTTTTTGCTTTCAGGGTTATTATTCCATGAATGGAAAGGAAGATTTTATTTTTAGGCATGCACTTGAGTATATTTTTACGTCACAATAATGTGACATGCATACACCACTTATAATAGTGGGAATTTTTTTGCAGATGTGTGCAATATCTTTGCACTTTTCTTTATCTGCTTTTGGATTGAGATTTGAATCCTAGAAAATACCAATGAGGAATGTTTGACACATCTACGAGAGTATTAACGCCCATTCGCAGCTCAGCGACCTACGAATATTCGCAAATTTTGACATTTCATTCACAGGAAACTTTGAACGTAATCACAGCAATGTACGAATCTTACTTGTCATTTACCGAAGGAAAAAAGCTTAAACTCTCTCTTTGGTCGTGCAAATGTAGATAGCATTCCAATCTGTGGAATGTGAATACAATTTGACAGCTCGCAAGAAGTATATTCGCTTATTCCCGAAAAAAAATCTGCGAATTGTAGATTTCTTCATAAAATCGAATTACAAATCGATACAAAAAGTTAGCTCTCTCCTTTGGGAATGGTGCCTCTAGATGTGCCAAATATGGTTTGTTCGCAGTTCTGTCATTCGTCTCAAAACTATACAAACTTGTCACGATTGTTTGTAGCACCAATGCATTTGCTGTCATAAGCCTTCCAATTTTGCTTCAAATACTTCAAAAGGGGACTTCGTCAAAGCAAATAAAATGACAAAAATTCAAAAATGCTTCAGAAGTATAATTTTTACCTTTGTCTTTTAAACCATTAACACTCATATTCTTCTTTCGAACATGTATCTTTAAGGTGAACACCATAGACTACTTAAATTAGACAGTTAACTCAAACTTCCCAGCTTCCTCATTGTCCAAAACAGGCGGAGCTAAATATTGCTATGTTTGTGAATAAATGTGAAGTAGCTAGCGTGTGACCAAGACCTAACTATGATATAACTTTGTCGAGTTATCCCTCTCATTCCCTTTGAACAAAATATTTTTTGCAGGTTATTATTCCATTAACAACAACAAATAGTACATACTGCATCTACAAAATGGCTGCGCCCAGAGCTGTCAAGCTGACATTTAATTTTGCTCCAACGTCAAAACACAGATGCGTTTTTGGGTGGATTTGAACTTGGGGAAGCGAATGTTGTCAAACGACCCGCAGTTGACAGTTGCTAACTTAGCTCGTCTATGGTTGTTCTTTTTCTTTGCTTTCGGTCTTAATTACGCTGTAATGTACATATATGCGACATGAGTTTCGTTAATTGACAACCAAACAGAATATCGTCCTTCAAGTAAGATGTCCAATCAATTAAAAGAAAAACATGTAGGTCTTCTCGAAATTAAAACCACTTCTACCAGTATGACTATGATGAGCGATAGGGAAAAGCACAGAAAAAAATATATGCCTTGCTGACATCATTACTACTTAGAATTTGTATTTATTTGAACGATAATGAAGGTTGTACATGGGAACAATTAATGTCAAACGGGACATTATATACATATGTATATTTGTAATTTTTTTATAAGGACTCGTGGCTGTTTGTTGTTTATTTTTAGAACAGTTCTCGTTTGAAGATGGATTTGACTACATATATAAAAGGTTAATCGAACATTTTACAACAACGGCCTTCAGTTTTCATCCTAACACCTCGAAACCAAGGCTTTCTTTTCGAAAATATGTTTTTTCAAAATCAACTTATTTATAGGGTCTTTTGCGAACAGAAAGCATCAAATTTATTTTTAAAAACCCCACTTGCTCAATCAATTGTTAGTCACTCGAAATCGTAAATTTCTGTGGAATTTTATTTGTATGCCTATAACACATTTTAATTTTGAGGGATTCCCCGAAGAACTTACCACAATTATTGCTCACGAGTTTATCAGATATCGCTTCAATAAAACCACAGAAATTCAAAATGTCTTGTGGTTGAAATAAAATAGCAAACAGTCCTTCTAATTTCGAAATATTCCACAGCAAACGAATGAACGAATGATTCAGCATTTAAATAAGATAAACAAACAGAGCCAAGCCTCCACTCCGGATGTTTATTTAAAATTCAATTTATTTACAAGCAAGAGAGGGTGTAAATCAAATGTACAACCACCTACCATTCAAATGATAAATACGACTCACATTGACCCTGGACAGTCCACAAAACTATGTACGCGTGCATGGTTCAGGTTCAAGGTGTCACTCTGAGGTCACACGCTAACCCCGATGCAAGCTACGAGATACTCGTATCTTTGTTTCCCGGTGAAATTGTTCATTTAATTTGATTAACACGCAAGAAAAGGCTAATTTACACTTAAAATATTTGTTTTATAAACTTTAATTGAGTGAAATGTGTCTGTGTCTGGTCACATGCCACAACGAGCGTATGATCTTTTATTGGACTGTAAATTGAACTTTACAACGTTACAACGATAAGAAGAGAGAAGGCTGTGCACTACACAAGGTGACATGTAATGTAGGGGTTGTTTGTATCTATTGAACGAGGTTCAACAGTCAACAAGTGTAAACAAAATTTCGCTTACAATAATTCTATTTATCAGTCTAATCATAGTCAATTTCAGTCAATTTCCCAGAACACTCTTGATACAACTTCCGTCAATTCGCACTATTCATAGTCAAAAGATAATTAGATATCCAAACCACTACCAAATTCAAGGTGTATTTTGTTACACAATCAAAAAATCAATATATATATATTAAATCAAATAAATAAAAACTATTTATTGAAAGCCTCAACTTGAGTCGACCTTAATGTCTTTTAAAATCCAAAGTCTCGTGTAACACGTTTGTATGAAATTTTTAAGTGAAATCTTTGGTTTTTCCCTTGAAGTTTGATTTCAGTTTTAGTATCCGATTTTCTCTTTCAACCAGACAGAGGTAGAGAGAGAGACGAGGAATATTCGAGCCTCTCTTAACTAGCTACTATTTTTTTTTTTGTGAAACTTACTGAACCTCTTATGTATGGTTTTCACCATGTGGCCATGTGGGTATGCTGAATTTTTATGAGAAAAGAAACACGACACATTCCGATTGCATAATTACTCATAGTTTCGCGTATGAAAGCCGCTTTCAGATTTGGTTAAATGGAATTTGTGACCTAATTGAGTGATTCAATAGATCGGAAGTGAGGCCTGTAAATTGACCTGTTCAGGCACTTAGATGTGACTCATGGAAGCATGTTACTCGGTAGGATGATCAATTCTTTGAAATATGAGAATTTATAAAGAAAAAAACAATTGATATGGTACAATAAACTTGAATACAAAGTCCACGAACTATTACCTAAAGGCACTGTCTCTGTCGTTATGCTCTGCATGAGTGAGTTGTTGCAAATCAATGAATAAACCGCTGTGGCAAGTTGAACTGGCTCAATCTTTCAAGGTAAGCCTGTTTGATGCAAAGCAAGTGGTATTTTAAGCAAATCAAGAGCTGGATACACTTTGTATAAATATTAATGAGATCATTTCACTTACCTTTTATGGTTTTAAATTGAGTGTGGCAAGAGTAGGATTTGTACTACTTTGTTCTCAATTTGATGTGACTTTGCATTTGCAATATGATAAAGGTTTGTGGCAATATATAATTTTATGGCATTCACTTTGCGCTATTTCTTTACGACCTCTCATTTGCAGTAGTAAATCTGAATCTTTATAGTTTTGTGGTCATATAATAATTGAAGAAGAATAAAGCTCAGTTGAAAGGTGCACTCTAAGACAATCTTTTCACATAACACAAAGCTTTCACTTCATATTTTCGCTGGTAGGCATCCAATTGAGGAGTGATATATAGGTTTGTTCCCGCTCTGAGTAAAACTACGAAACTTTAACAAAAATAGTGAATTCCTGTTCCCGTACGTCAAAGTTTCGTAGAGAGCTCATGAGAGATTAAGTGGTGTCCTAGCTTGTTGTGGGGTATTTTAAAGCTTCATTCAACTCATCTTCAAATCATTTTCAGGAAAAGGGGTAAACATTTCCTATACTGATCTCTGATCCCATCAATGCAAAAGAAACATATTTTTAATCAAATACAGAGTACACATCAATACATGCACCACATCAGCTCTTATCAATTAAGCTTTCCATTAGTTTCTAAGTGGGAAGTCCACAATTTCTTTTAAAAAAAAAAGGAAAAAAAATTGATTACTCAAACATTGACGTCAATAACTATTACCAAATATAATCAACTCGAATCTTTTGTTCTCGGGAAAAATCTTATCACAGGTTTGACAGCCATACGAATACGTTGCAATCAAACCCTGTTGCCATTAATTGGTCATTAATTAATAAATGTCTACAAATTTGTATACTACGTTTTAATTTTTTCACATTGATACAAAGTGGATTGAACTAGAAGCACGAGACATGGTACATATGCATATATTATTTGTTTCATTTCAGGATAAAATGGAAAAAAGTTATTTAATTTTTTTATATAGTTTTACTACCCCTTCATTCGGTAGAGATGGTGCTCTATGAAACTGAAACTTTCAAATTAAGTAAACAATAATTTTATATGTATAAATGAAAACAAAAGAAAAAGAAACTGGGGAAATAATTGCGAAATAATTCTCTAATATGACAGCGGGTTTTATTCAAGTTATAAAGTGACGTTCATTGTTTTATAACAGAGCGTGTGCGTAGAAGCGATTCAACACTTGACTTGATACTGACCTGACCAATGACTCAAAAATGAACTAGTTTCGGTATCAGTTTTTACTTGAGCAAATGAAATCAAATAATTGGAGATGTAGTTCGTAGTTCGTTTGGGGCGATAAACTCTTGTTCGTAATCACGAATTTTATATTTTATGAGGCCAAACAGAATTACGGGTTAGAATTTTAAATTTCGTTCGACGGAAATTGATCAGGAAAAAATTAAAAAATTTTGAAGAAATTCACGAGACGAAATATGTTGGTAAATTTTATTTTAGGCTTAGTTTCACTTGACAGAAAAAGCAATCAAGCTAAAATCTCATATGAATGGGGGCTAATGGGCGTAAAATGACTAAATTACAAAAGTTTAATAAAACCCATTATATTTCAGATAAAGAGCAGTACACATACTTTCATGGATCAAGATTTAGCAACTTAAAGATAGACAGACAAAATTCATGTTATACTTGACATCAATTTATTAAAAATAACAATTACCTACCTTGAACTCATCCATTCACAGTGCGATCAATAAAAAAATATTTATCCAAGTACTCGTACATGCGAATATTATAACCTTGAACTCACCCATTCACAGTGCAATGTACCGTCAGGTTAAACATAACCCAACCACTACATGTGCTTGCGATTATCGATTTAGCAATTTTTTACCCCTGTTCTGCACAAGGTTAAATTTGTTATGTAACTCTGCTTTGTTTTAAAGCTTTTGTGTTGTGAGTTACCTAAAAATGCGTCAAAGGTCTTTAATTCAATTAGAGACATTGTTTTTTTATTAAATTACTATTAAAGTGGAATAATTGGAATGAGAAAAAAAAAAAAGAAAATAATACCCCGCATGTTTAAAATTAGAAAAAATAAAGTCCGGAAGAAAAGAAATGTATATTTAGATCTAGACTATGTACAGAGAGAGAGAAACCTCAACTACTCGACATTCATTGAATGTGAACAAGAAATGAATAAAATTTCTTTCACGTGATTTGCTAGATATACAATCTTACCTTGTTATATGTTATACGTATACCTATATACATTTCTTTTTATTACGTACCAAGCTACTGCGTAAAAAGTTGCTCAGGTAGAAAGTCCGATTTGCAGGTCTACTTTTAAGACTATCAATGGAAACACATAGAGTCTGTCTAGTCAGTCAAAAGCCCTTACGTCGAAGGCTAAAGTCTTGTATTAATAATAATAATTATCATGTGTACGCTATGTATTATAGCAAGTCATTGATTTGCACAACGGATTTATTTTTAGGTAGACAGTAATGACATTTTCAAATACAGACATTTAAAGAGGCAGTAAGGAATTTCAAATAGGAAGGCGGCGATTTTTTGGCATCTAAACTTTTGCTCTTGTGTATATTTGTTTGCTTGATTTGAGTGGAATGCAGGTGCTAGTCTCATGATATTTGGCTTTGGTTCATTGAAAAATAAGATTGATTAAGATCTGCATCTTTAAGACTGATGATTGTTCTGTATCAATGCCGTTTTTTTGTTCGATGTTTTGCTACAATATAGTTTTCACCTTTATGTCTCCATATGTCAAATAAATTTATGTCAAATCCATGTATGCATTTACTTATTTCTTTAAAATGTCAAATGTGACAGTTAAGGCGACTTTCGAAAGATAAGGGTGGCTTACAACGTCTGGTATTATTTTATACATATTTTTCGCATTGATGGAGACAATTTGATTACGACATTTTATTGAAATTATTACAAAATACTCATTGAAGAACTAGTTGACAGACCACACAAAAATCGACTCCTTTTTTTCATTTAACAAGCATTTAAATGTCACACACACAAATTCTGACACACTCAGACCTTCCTCGTATTCTTATAAACCCTCTTAACTTGAAAACAACAGAATCTAAAACATCAGTTTTCAAATGAAATTGAACATGTAACCTCTGATTTTCAAATTTTATTTTTTATCAACTGTCAGTTCATATGTATCATTCAAAAAAAATTGTTCTTGGGTTTGTGTTTTGGATGTGTTTTACGAGTAAAGTCATCATGGCGCTTGAATCATATGAATCTGGCACGAATGTTGTGGGTATCAATTTTATAAGAATAAAGTTAAATTTATAAAAAATAATTGCTTTTGTTAAGACGCTAGTTGAATGTCATTTTCATATCCAAAGGTACCTTTTCTGTGAAAAGTGAAGGCATTGTATTCTTTTATGAACGATGTTGAGTTCATTACTCCATTTGTTTTAAACTCCAATTAATTAACGGATTATTATAGGTCAAAAAATGAGTGAAAAAGTGTTTTAACTTAAATACCGCAGTTGCGCAATAAACTTTAATACCACGGTGTAAACATATGTACAGATATCCCATTAAATTTCTTTAAATGGTATATTATAGACTGCCATGCTAATTGGCAAATAATTGAGGTGCGTGCGAAATTGTCTTCTAATTAGCTTGAACATTCGAAAAATCGAGCTTAATAAACCAGATCAGTGCAGAAATGTTGGGTTCATTTAATTTGAATCAAATTACCGTGAAAATAGATCAGTTTCGGTTTCAGAAATTGTCGATTAATTTGATGCCAAAAGACAGGCTAAAATAGCGTTAGTTAGAAGCTCCGGACTTTTAGTCCCGCCAGCTGTCATTCTCAGCTAAAAATACACCCAAAAGGGGTCATATTCCTCTTCACTAAAATTTAGTTATTTTTTAGTAACTATTTTAGTTTTTAGATTTGTGACTGCCGTGGCTCAGCGGTTAATGCATTGGACTTGGTGTTTCAAGTTCGAATCCAGGAAAATACCAGAGAACTTCTTTTCACGTCTCCCCCTCTTGTGAGCGCCTGACAAACATCCAAAAGTATTATTGCCATATGAAAGCAAAACTTACGACATGAAGCTGTAGGTCCCTTCTGCACGTGCGGAAATGTATACCAAGTAGAACACGTAAAATTATGAGAAGCTAGATCTTGGGCAGCTTATGGCCTAATGTTATATTTTTATCTCCATTTGCATATGTATTTATAAATTTGGATCTTCTAGCAAATACCAGAACCAAATGATTAATGATAGAAGCTGTGGTTTGTCGCTAAACTTTTCCTAAACAAAGTGCATGGTAGAGTATAATGTAATGGGAATACAGGTATGTATACCACGGTTAACGTCGCCCCGCACAACGTTGTTTCGTTTAACGTCGTGTTTTTTCAGGAACGCATTAACGACGTTAACCGGGGTATGCCTGTAAATAAAAATGATTACGAAACAGAAATGTATAGATGGGCTGTTTTATTTGTCTCTTCGCCTGACTTGTAGATACCCTCACTTACTTACTACAAGTCCCACTTTAGTGATCCTTTCACTTTTATAATTCATCAAATGCAACAATTCATTCATCTTGATTTTCATTGTTGACTGCATCCAATCCAAAAGCTCAAATCTCCACCCTCATTTCGCACCCTGTTGCGCGCACCCATACACAGACAATCATCATCATGCAATGCCGCATGTTCTCTGTTACACAATGCACTGCAGTCTAGCTGTGCACAGGAATATACAATTATTATGCAATTGGCAAACATTGCAACGTTAATTTTCTCTTTATTTTCTTGTCACCACGAACTCAGTTTCTTATTTATTTATTTATTTATTTAAACAGCTCTAAATTGCGTAGCAGTGCCATGAGTATTATACATATGTATATGAAAAAAAAAGTGTTCACTTCCTTATATTAGAGAGCGCACGCCTCAAGAGGTTTTTTATTTTGCTCTCTATATTTTTTTTATACATGATTACTAATACCGTCGTCTAAAAAACTATACTATAGAAACTATAGAAAAAAAAAAAACTATGTACACTTGACAATGCACTTCTCTTTATAATTTAATTTAATGCAGTTTTGCGCTGCCAAATGGGAGAGGAGTATTAGATACACAGTTGAGCTCACCTCAAAAAATGTTGCACTCTTCCTTCCTACTCTGCTTGAAAGCACTAGTTCTATATTCAGCGCTGCTGGCACCCTCCGACTATGTTTTAGTGCCATGAATTGAATATTTTTTCTTTTCTCTGATATTGTTAATAATTTAAATAAAAAATTTAAACATTTTTTTTCTATCGATAACTGTTACATAAAAAATAAATTGCAGCCAAAATGATGTTGCCTTTGCCTCCAGTTGAAGATGCTGAACTTCATGTAATTTTCTATTTTTGAAACATTAGATGTAGATGGCTTTTTTAAAAAAAAAAAAAAAAAAACTCTTTTTTGTTTGAAAAAAATATATAAAAGTTTTTTAATTAATAAAATTTTTGTTATTATTATTTTTTTTCTTACAGTACCTCGATATCGGAGAAGATATGAATGTACCTGATGACTTTACACAAAGTGAAATGCAAAGCGGGATGTGGTGGCGACATCTAGCAGCTGGTGGCATTGCTGGAGCAGTATCGCGCACATGTACAGCCCCATTAGATAGGATAAAAGTGTTTTTGCAGGTAAGACTAAGATTATTTCGCAAAAAAAAACTAAAATCTAACAATTGAACTTAACCTGTTGGTGATTTGGTTTAGTTTGCTTGTGGTGAATATTGGTTTGAATTCATTTAAGAGAGCGAGAATATCGATTTAGATTATGTAGACAGTGTATAGCAATCAGTTCACAGGAAAATTAACGTTCTGAGAGAATATTTATTTCAAGAATTGTTCAGTCACGCAGTGAGAGATAGTATTATAATTTTAATGAATTTAACTCTGTTGGACGATGGGCAGATAGTTTTTTTTATGTCGATGTATGTATTAACCTCCACTATTTTTTTCTTGTGCAGAAAATAGCAAATATTGATATTTTGCAGATAAAAATTGTGTTTGGCTTCCTTGTCTTACGTATAAAAGTAGACTTCAATTATTGTAAAGATTTTTTTTAAAACTTAATTTAATCTAAGCCCCTATTCCGTTCTTTAAATTTTATTTAAACTAGTAAGGTCTCTTTTTCACCTCAAGTTGGGCGCCAACGAATAGAAAGTATTTAAAGTTTACACGATTTTTTTGAAACTAATGTCGACTACGCAGTTTTACGCATGACAATGACTCTCTTAAGAACATGGTAATTGATGAGTTATAGAACATCCTGATACGACTATTAGTCTCTAAAGTGCTGAATATGACACCTATTGTCTGGAATTTGTAATCACATTTTTTAAATTTACATACTTGTTTACAATATCTAGTCTGGTGGGCTTTCTGTCGTTTCATGATTTAGTATTAAAACTCAATCACGGATAAAAGCGTTAATTGCAGCCACGAGTTCAAGTAAAATTTTGTTGTTACCGCTATAGCAGACAGCTATAGCACACGCTTTCTAATTAGCTTTAGTCTAATGAGAAATATACGATTAATCATCGTTTATTAATCCCCAAACAAATAATTTACAATTTAATACCGTTGAATTTGTTTATTGATGGCAGGGATGTTAGATACATAACATCCATATATGTAAGTGATGCGAAGTTTCTTCTTTCAATTCAGTCCACTTTGCTGTCAGATACATATGTGTTTTTGGTGCACGAACTAAAGAAATTCTGCATGGTTCAAAAGACATAGATTTTTAAAGAAAAAACAGCTTTCTTAAAAAAAACAAACTAAATTGAGGCTAACTTTGATCACAGCAGGGATGTTACATCTCAGTTCTGCTGAAATTAATTTTTTTTTACTAAAATGTTCTCCTTCTTTTTTGCAGGTTCAAACACATAAAGCGAGAATCTCAGATAGTTTAAGATATATGCTCCAAGAGGGTGGCAGTCGCAGTATGTGGCGTGGCAATGGTATAAACGTTCTCAAAATAGCACCCGAATCAGCTTTAAAATTCGCAGCCTATGAGAAAATCAAACGTCTAATTCGCGGCGATGAGAAACGTCAGATGACCATAAGCGAAAGATTCCTAGCGGGCGCATGCGCTGGTGGTATTAGCCAAACTGTTATCTATCCAATGGAAGTATTAAAAACACGGTTGGCACTACGCAAAACCGGTCAATATAAGGGCATTGCTGATGCGGCTAGAAAAATTTACACACATGAAGGTATTCGCAGCTTCTATCGCGGTTACATTCCAAATATGTTGGGCATTATACCATACGCTGGCATTGATTTAGCTGTTTATGAGACCCTTAAAAAGAAATACCTAAGCACACATAATAATGCCGAAAATGAGCAGCCAAATTTCTTAGTACTCCTAGCATGTGGTAGTGCATCAAGTACACTGGGCCAGGTGTGCTCTTATCCATTAGCATTAGTTAGGACGCGACTACAAGCACAAGGTAAATTTATATATATAGATTTTTTTTTTATATATCTAACGGTATATTTTTTTTTTGTTTTATCTCTTTGCAGTCGTAACAAAATCCAAAACAATTTCACTTGGTACCACTACACCACTTGGTGCAACAGCAGCAATTAAAACTACCGATGATAATATGTTGGATGTCTTTAAGCGAATTCTACGAACTGAGGGTGTATTTGGCCTATACCGTGGTATCACGCCGAATTTTATTAAAGTGTTGCCAGCTGTGTCGATTAGCTATGTCGTATATGAGTACTCAAGTCGGGCACTTGGTGTCAATATGACGTGATTCAATTGTAACACAGCAATGCTCTCTAGCTTTAAAAAAACAAAAACCCTAAGTGATACTATGATTATTTATTTTTATTAATATAGTAGCAATTTTATTTTATAAAAAAAAAGCAACAAAAATAAGCAAAAAAAAAAAAAAACACAAAACCAGAGAGATATAACGAAAAAGATGAAACAAAAAACAAAAACTTTGTCTGACTTTTTTTTAAAAAAAACGCATTTGACAGCGCAATGTGTGGAACTGCCTGCATTGCTTAAGGTAGACTACCTTATTCCTTATCTTAATTTGAGGCTAAATAGTTAAACAATTTTTGAAACTAAAAAGCAAAAACATTAATCATGTAATCAGCTTTCAAATTCTTATAACACAAAAAAGTAAAACAAAAAAAAAAAAATGAAAACTTTCTCCTAATATACTAAACAAAACCAAACCTTATGCCTTTTCGGAAGAACTTTTGTCTAAAAATTGGTTCAACCAAAAACACTCAAAAACTAAACATAAAATAACTTATTTATATTTTCTATTTATTTACTATATGAAGACGAAAAGAAAAAAACCCTTAGTCGTTATATATATATTATATATATATATGTGCTACAGAAAAAATTAGAAGAAACACAAGAGTATGAATCATTTGGTGGTTAAAAGAATGTAGTTGTTTAGCTATTGTTTCTTATTTTTTTATAGACCAGTAGCAAAGCAGTAACTATAATTTAAGAACAGAATAAATAAAAAAGATTTCTTTTGATTTTTTTCTACTTTTAATTATTATTTATGTATAAATAGTACTTGTGTAAAAAATAATTTAGCTATAAGATAATTTATTGAATTTATTATTTCTTTAAACAACAAACATTAAAAAAAAAAAACGATAATTTAATAGAAAATAATAGTTATAGGACCACTAATTACCATTTGACATGAAATGCAAAGTGATTTTTGTTCTTTTTTATAATTTCTTTTATTTTTCTTTGGTGAAAAGAAGTCATTAGTGTATGATTATTGATGATGATGATGATGATGATGGAAATTTAGGCATTTTATTTTTCTATTTTATTAAAACAAAAGGAAATAAATAAATACAAACGAAAAAAAAAAATATTAAAATGATGAGATGAATAATAAATAATATCAATAAATGTTATAAGATGCAAGAGACCACAAATTCTTTTATGTTTTTATTATTTGATTTTTTTCACAGTGCCAATGTTATGTCATTTCTTATTTGATTGCCAGTGGTTGCAATTTTCTATTGCGCTATTTCTAGCAGTTCATGGTTTTCAGGTCGGAGGATGGTCATTGGCTTATTTATGTATACTTGTTGTTTTAAAGCAGTCGGATGTGGTTCAATTCAAGTTCGTTTAGATACGAGAAAGGCCTCTTCGCCCTCTATGTGCTGGTTATAGCCTAATATTTTTATTTATATAATAAAGTGCTGCAAAATATAGCAAAGGCTGAGTACGTTTCCCTGTTGTACACCGTCTCTCATTGGGAATTCTTCAGTCACTCTTGAAATCCTGTCTTTTACACTCTCTTTCTCTTTGCTCAGTGATGTACATCCATGATCATGCGCACTCAGGTTTCCGGAACTCCTCGTTGCCTTAGTGCCAGGTGCCAGCCATATCAAATTTCTTGTTTGTCTATTAAAGGCTTCTACAAAAGCCACCAACATCATGTACAAATTCTTTATATGTATCTATTACACTTTGAAATGAATCTGTTGTTTATTTAACCGGGACAGATTCGCACTGGTCATCGGATATAGTCGTATTATTTTCTGCAATCTGATATATCAGCTTAAAAGAACCGTTATTATCGCAGTTTTTCGTACAGCCCTTTCCTTTGTACAAAGCAAAGTGTTCGGTCTCCGTCGCCAACTCCTTGAAAATCAAGGTACAAAATGAAATAATTTGCATTTGGTATGAAATGTGAAAAAAACCTGTGAAAAACGAATTCACATAGAATTCTTCCCAGTCAATTTGTACACCTCTCACGGAGAATAAATATCGAAGGCTAATATCACTTGAGTTTCAAATAGTACGACATCAATTCTTTCCTATCCCTTATTTACTGTTCGAATTTACTCACTGCTCGTGGCCTGTATATCAGCACAATAAAATTGATATCCCTGATAAAAAAAAATATAGACACAACAGGTCCCTTCCCGCACTGACTAAAATTACGAAAATCTACGAAATTTTACGAAACACAGTGAATTCCCGTAGTTCAAAGTTTCGTAGTTTTTCACCGAAGAGAGAGGAAATTAGAAAATTTCCCAAGCTGCGAATTTTAGTCCAAGGGATTGCTTTGGCAAAAATATGAGTTCTATCAAATGGTTGTGTTGTTGTTGGCTGGCAAAATAATTTGAAGTGAATTAATACAAAATAATGATGTCTTAAATGTGGGCAATTTTTTTGTTTAACTCGTTTCCGTACATTTTTGAAAAATTGCTTTTCTCTGAGAGGATTTCACCCTCACTCTTAGAAATTTGGAAAGCTGCAAATTTTAGTGTGCATAAGGTACGCAAACGGAACTATAAGGCCTCCCAATTCAGCGAATTTTTAGAAAAAGATGTTCGCGTACATAGAATTTTAATTTTATGTCCTCTCTGACAGAATTTCACCCCCACTCTTTGAAATTTGATAATCTACGAATTTTAATGCAAAGAGTACGCGTACAGACCTTCTTTGCACATTGTTTGTCTATTTATGATCTATTAGAAAGGCTTAATCTTTTCAGTTTTGATTTTAATCCCGTCTTTAAATTTATAAACCTTTTTTTATATGTACATATGTTTTCTGACAACAGATTTTTTCAATGTAGCCACCATCTTTCATTTCATATTTTCGAAAAGAATTTTATGTAAATTTATATATATAATGTACATTTCTCTAATTTTTAATTAAATTTTAATCACTTAATTTGACTTAGGTACACACCTATATAAACATATGTACTTGTTCTTCCTTTTCGTTGTTGTCCTTCTTAATTTCTTAAAAAAAAAACAAATATTTATAAATTTAAATTTAACTAAAGTATAGCAAACAATTTATATTAATCAAAACAAAATTCAAAAAATATTGTATTTTAAAATTATACATTTAAATAAATTATTCTTAGATAGTCCCCTATTAAAATTTTTCAGGTTATTTAACAAAAATATAAATAAAGTTTCAGTATTAGTTTTTTAAAAACTTTGAAACTTATTAAAACTGTAACTATTTTAAATATATAATTATAAAATGTATTATAGATTTATTACTAAATTTTTGAAAAAAATAAGAGAAACATTTTACAGTATACAGTAATAAATAATGTTAACTACAACAAATTTAACAGTAAATACGTCACAAAGCAAATCAAACAATGAATATTTTTTTCTTTTAAAAGAATCAAACTAACTTCAGTTACTCGTATAGTGTTATAATGTTAATTTTCTTTACTAACTATAAGTTAACTAGATGACATATACAATTTGATGTTACTTACAAAAAAAAAAAAGAAGAAATAAATAAAAATAAAGCCCGTTGTGATCTTATTTTCAATAATTCTCAATAAAATAAAATTTAAACTAAAACCTTCCATAAGTGTTACCAATAAATGGTAAAATAAACTATATATTGTGTTTTAATAAAATATGTGTGATTTATTTCATGATACTTACCATGCATGTAGGAGTATAAGTATTGTGCTTTAAGTGAAAATAATCTATTGTAACTTATACCTACAGAGACTCAGGCTGAAAACCAACAATTCTTGTCCGATCATTTAAGACAGAATTAAGGTAACTGACATCTTTTTAGATCGAGCGAAACGGAATATGTATTAGGCTGCGTTAATATTGAAGTAGCGATAAGATCTGAGAGTAACGAGTAGCTTGACAATCTGCTTTTATGAAATGCGTGCAAACATGGGACCAGACCAGATGTCTGTAATGCACGTCACCCTCTGGTACGCCAACCAGAACTGAGCCGATGCACTTAAATAAGAAAAATGATAAAGAAATGACTGCGGTACAGAGAATTGGAACTCTGAAAATCATAAGTCCTATCTCAGGACCAGTAGTCCTAGTAGTCCCCGGAGGAACTTTTAATTAATCTAGCGGCGGAAAGAAAATACGTCGAAGACAAGAAGTCGCGAAAGCGAACCGAGCAAAAGCGGCAGCGCCAAGGTGAATGAGTAACACAATGGACATAAGTTCAACCCTTCTGTAACCTACTTGGGGATAGATACGAATCGCCTACACCGTTACATCCAGGACACATGAGTTTTAGTAACCACACGCCACTTAAGGGCCAGCCATAATTGAATTTACGACAAACGGTCACATTTGCTTAATGCAATTATATGTGAGCTAGAATTTTGCGTGCGCCACGAAATGTGTTCGCCATATTTGAATTCCCGTTTTGATAGGAAACAATTAGGTATCCGCCAGTTACATAGTGAGTTTTGTACTATGTAACGTTTGACTAGACGTTCAACTTAACAAGTTAACATGATCTGGACGTATTATCAAATAATGCCGATGAACAAAATATTGGTAATGGCTGCAGAGTGTGGCCAATATATTCTGACAGTGATCATATGTTCTCAAGGCGATGTTCTGTCTACCTTGCTAGGTTGCATTGTGTTTTACTCTCTGCTAGCAACTTGCGATGTGAACGTTGACGTGACTATGACATGATCGGTCTTGAAGAGTGTTCTAGGCATAGGTTTTGGTGCTATTCTCTTAAAATAAATTTTTTTATTTTTACGAGAAGGAGTAACATACATATGAGTATCCGGTCTGACTCAGAGCGTGCACACAGGTACTTATGTTATGTACCTACACAAATATCTACTATTGATCCTGACTAGAAAACGCATGTAATCAAAAACAGTCAAGCCACTCTTAATTTTCTCATTTTTCAAGAAAAGACTGTTGGCCTATATAATAAGTTCTTTACTGGCGTACCTATTCGCGTCAATTGACTTCATACACTGCTGAATTTACTTCCGTTTGACACTTTGGCATGCTGCATCAAAGCTACTTATATTCGACAACTTGAAAGTGGTGCTTTCTAGTATGCCTATAAGCCACAGTGAGGTTCTGATGATCTATTCCGTAACACAGGACGTGCCGTGTAATGATCCAGGTTCCAGTTGCTGCAAAAGTACATATGTATGAGATCAACTATGATTCATAGATTGTATGGTGAAAAATAAAAATTCACAATTTTATAACTTAAAACACTGTATTCTTACTTCTCAACAAGATATACCAAAACACAACAAAAAAAATAACCACTAAATCAACTTTATTTCTTAAAATTGACTGCTGTGTCTGCTAAGCAAGCTCGCAGGGACTCTTGTGCCAGCAAAGTGTCCTTATGAGGTAGAGCAGCAATCATATGAAACTGATCGATTGCCTCCTTAAAAAGTTCTATTGCATTCTCAGTATTTTGCTCCTAAAATTAGAAAAAAGTTCAAAAAGTTTCTGCAATGTAATTTTATTTAAATAGAAAACCTTCATAGCAGCTGCGGCTTCCCTGTACATCTCCTCGCACTTAATTAACTTTACAATGCTCTCTTTGAGTGAAACGTTTTTCCGACATCTCGCACATCGTACATCCTTAGAAATATCCTTGGGGAAACGCAGTAATGAACCACATGTTCCAGATGGGCACCAGAATCTAACTTGTTTGTCAAGTTTCTGTAAAGTTGGCCAATTTTCTCGACAACAATCGCAGCTGCAATCGAAGAGGTACCTTCCACGTAAGGCTCGCAGGCGCTCCTTTAGATTCATTTTTGTAAAAACTGGTCCATAATTCTCCGCTATAATTTGATTGGGTCTATGTGGTCTTGTCGCAGCTAAAACAATTCTTTTGCCAACAAAATATCTCGCCACTGTTGGCCAACATTCGTGATTGAAATATGAACCAGTACCATAAAGACCAGCACCAATATAGATAACCTTTGATCCATTGAATCTGTGGTCCTCGCTGAGTACTACTTCAGAGATCTCGTGTGCATTAAATTGCAGAACTTGCAAGAGCCCCAATAAAGCTGTGGCGACTTTCAGTTCCAGAGCTGTTGGGTTGACACCCTCTGTTTTCCGACGTCCAAAATAGTTCGCCTTTTGTAGACATCTCATTAGAAATCCAGCCATAAGACTCCGCTGTAAGAAGTCATCGGGATGTCGAGCATCCGCATGGGAGCATAGACTCTCTATCAAACCGTTGGCTACACTCAAACCGTGTTCCACGCCACCGCTAGCCTGTGTTAGAACACGCAAGGCAATGTAGCACAGGATGGACATTCCAGATCCTATAAGTATTCAGTTTTTAACGTCTTTTTTTACCTAACGGTATAGTAAGTACTTACCAATAAATAAGTCTAAGAATTCACATTCAAATCTGTGGTATGAGGAACATGCTTCCCCCATACACTGAGCTGAACAGAAGGCAATGCCAGAGCAGTTCAAACATGGAACAGGGGTTACCAGCCTTATAAAAAAAAACAAATTTTAGTGAAATAAACTTATGGATATTAATTATTAAACCTCTCAAAGCAGTGATGACAATGACTGCCATAGAAATTAGGAAGCAGACACGCAGCTACAGGTTCCTCAGATAATACTACATCACCCGTTTTCAGTCCCTCATTTGCAACAATGAACTTTCCTCTATCCTGTGTCTCAACGAGCTTCACCAAGCTAGAAGCTCCTCGCAAGTTTAAATTATCACCACCGGCGGGAGTAGGCTTTACAATAGGCGTTTTCCTTGGTGTCGGTTTGATATTTGCGACTTCCTGACGACAAACATCGATTTTACTCAAACCTCCAGGTGCAAGCTTCTCGGCGATCTTGAGAGAGATTTCTGCTCGAGCTGGTTCACCCATGCCTAAAATAGAAAAAAAAAAAATATATATATATTAAAAATAGAAAGCTTTTTTGGTATGAATACTTACATGCGTACGCCTTGGCCATTTTCAGGTAGTAATCAACACTTGATTTGGACTCAACACCATAATTTGCTGCCAACTTTAGATCACTCAGGGCATCTTCTCCATTACCCATATCGATAAGGATGAGGGCTCTGGTCCAAAATGCTAACGCTAATGTTAGACCTTCATCGATCTGATCGTCAACATCTGTAAAAATAAAAATAAACCATGGCAATTCGGAATAATATAAGTTAAATCAGTTTTAGGAGTATGTTCGGTTAACACTTATAACGAAACAAGATTCAACTTAATGGTGGCGAAATGTAGTTTCAGGTTTCAGTGCAGTATTTTAAATCTCATATGCCTGTTGATATCCCGTATGAAGCAATTAGAAACTATACAGATTCGGTCAAGGCAGCTCGTCATTTTGGTTGTACTGCGATAACCAGAAAGAGAATACAGAACACGTAGTGTTTTCCTAAACACGCTACAGAATAATTGTTTGCTACCTTGCAGACGATAGACGCCTTATTGGAAATATGATTCGAAGCAAACTGACGTAAAGTGAATGGATTTATAAATCATCTGTTAAGCACCATTAAGAATCAAGTGTCTTTCCTGTTCCTTAAAACATAAGCTAGACCTCTAGCTGTGAATGCGAGATGCGGGAAATATTTTAAGTCTATCCTCTCAAAACACAGGTCAGTCTTTTCACGTAAAACAATCATAAGCATCCCACTCTCCATTGAAGGTTAATAACAACAAGAAATTGTGTGTAGAACATGGCTGCGCCCATAGCTGCCAGACGTAGAAATCTATACTTGTGTGAGGTCTGTAAGCTCCTATTTGATCTTGCTTGAACGTCAGAATACAATGACCAATTTTGGCGGTTTTTAGTTTAGGGGAGCTAATTTTTCAAACGACTAGAAGTTGACTTCTGGGCCCCAATTTCGCTACACCATTAGACCAGTTTTCATGGTTAAATTTTTTAACCTCAAATAACACACCGAAACAATGTTTCCTGATAATTCAGTGAAGTGAGTAAGGAAATGAGTATTAAGTATCTTTAGGTGTACTACTATAGCTCTTAAAATTTTACTTGTCATCATAATCAAAAATCTTAAAAACGACAAAATGCTTTAGTTACATCAAATTCACTTAGCAATGAGATTCAAAACAAACACCTATCAGATGCCGGTTGTGATCGAAAATGAAAAAGTAAACATTACGTCACATCCCCGCCCCTATACCCAGTTTAGTTTTAATTTTATCTCTCCAGGTCTCTCTTTTTGTCACTATGATAGATACTCACCTCTCGCTGGTGCTCGGACAACCGCTAAATTCGCGTGCATCAGTGCCTGTTTAGAATCACCAAGAAGATTAAATTTTTCCGCTTGAGCCCTCCGCTGTGCTGAAAATAGTGCATCCTTTTGCTTAAACACCGGCCGGACATTTTCCAATACACCTAAAACAGGATCACAAATTTCACGATCACTGAATATCGAAAGAATGCGTGCTTGATCGGATTTCAATTTTCCAAAATAGTTGGTTAGCCATTTTTCACCGCACGATTGTCGCACTTCCAAATAGAATTCATTAAAGAAACCCTTTTTATCGGACTGTACTGTACGCGCACTGCATATTTGCTGATAGGTGGTATCGGAATCCATTTGAAGTTATCTTCTATTTTTCTTTATAAATTTTAAAACACGGTAATTTTTTCTCTTGAAAATTACTTTACCGCCGTATGTCTTTGGATTTACTGGCACCCGCTATAGATTTGACGAAACTAGGTCTAAAAATAATCTCACTAAAAATACGTATCGTACAGTGTGTGGATGAGAAAAGCTTACTACACATCGTGACGAAACAACCGAAGCAGTTTGTTGATACATCTCATATCATCAATAAGGGAAATGTATTTAGATATTATACGCCAGAGAGGAAGAGGATTTTGAACGTGTGAGATGCAAATATTATGATTGAGGGATATGTTCGTGGTTTACGTTTAATGCTTTTCAGCGGCAAGAAGTAGGTCGGTAAAAACATTTTAAATTTGAGAAAACCAAGACAACATGTCTGCCGGTGCCAAAGAAACATGGTACAGAAGGTTTAAGTACTATAATTATGTGTGGCTGGGTTTCTACAAATGTAGCTCTAGATGTATACATTCGATTCCATTTAAATGTTGATGCTTAGCAAATTAGACGATAACAGTTAGCATACGGTTCGATTGGTCTCCAGTTCTTTTTTAGCCATTGTTCTTAACGACGAAATAAAACGCATTTTATTACTCTTAATTTTTCCCCATGACATGATTTAGAACCTTCTACCTAATGAGACAACAGGTCCGTTCGCTTCCCCCTTAAACAGCGAATTTTTACGAAAAGCTACCGAGAAATTTTTTTTTTTTTTGCGGAAGAGAGCGCTCACGAGAGAGTTAGAAATTTCCCCATGCAATAGATTTCTATGGGCTGGTTTATGAAAACTGTCAAAGCTGTCAAACCAGTGTATTTTCAACTTTTTCTTGTTCAACCCGTTCGTGTGCTTTTTCGTAATTTTAGCTCTCTCTGAGAGAATTTTACCCCCACTCTTCGAAATCTGATAATCTAACCTAACATCTTAGTTTTAAAAACATGTGATTTGGAAAAAAATACCTTATATTTCCTTAAAATATTGCAAAATGAAAGTATGATTCCAACTATGAAAGTTGCTTATAAATTTGGCACTTAATAAATAAATACAAGGCCATAAGCAGGCCATAGAGGGCAAAGGCCCAGCTTCTCACAACTGTACGTGTTGGGTGTGGTATACATTTCTGCACGTACAGAAGGGACCTAAAGTACAATGGCGTATCCGAAGAGAAAAGGGATTTTTTGAAAAGTTTTCTCATGACAGTAATACTCTTTAATGTTTGCCAGAAATTGCAAGAGGTGGGACCGTGAAAAAACGTTAATGGTATCTTCTGGATTCGAACTTGGAACCCCATGCGCAGTACTCCAACGTACTAACCGCTGAGCCACGACACTAACAACACAAACTTGATATAAACCAAATTTATATGATAGGTATTTAAAATTTGTAGAGGGTGGCTCGCTTTACTGCGCAGGACTTAGAGGCTTACGCTACTAAAGGCTGAACTATAATAGTCGGAAACAATCAGAAGCTAATGTCAAAATTTTACGTTCAGTTTCCTTCAGTACAGTCATATCCATATGTATGGAAGTATGCGTTTGGAAGCATCTGTCAAATAGTTTCGAAGGTTAACTTTGCGTTTTTCCATACAAAAATTCAATTATTTTGAAGAATTTTGGATGATTTTTGCACACCAAGATTTGGATGCATTTTGCACGTTATAAAGTTTTATTTAAGAATTTTCCCCACCTGACTGCCGCATTTTCATAAGTGAGAGCGAATGAATTTGCACTTTCGGAAGTGAACAAAGTGACCGAAAACTGAACGAATCGAAGCCAAAAGCTATTATAGACACTCAGCACTAATCGGTTGTATTTCCACTGTTTTGGAAGTGGTCGTACGAAACCATTCGACTATTATAGTTCAGCCTTTAAGGCTAGACTACTATTTTTTGATCGCGGAGACTAAAATCGCCAGTGCGTGCTAACTCCTTTAAATTCATATGATTCGTTTGTTTTGGCGACTATCGCGTCGTTGAAAAATGTGACAAATCGCGGCATAATAATCGCTGCAATAATTATCAGCTCTGTGCGCGCATTCATATTGTAAAGAGTGTGTTTCATTTTGCGCGACTAAGAAGTCGCGCGATGAAATCGCATGTGCGCGCCTAGCCTTAGGGTATGTCAACTCTATGCCTATATAATTGAATCTGGCTCCGGAAATTGCACCAGAAGAAAATTATGCCTTTTTTGACGAAATCACTCCAAAAGCTTGCAAATATTTAGTATTTTTCTGGCCTAGTTTTCATTTTGCATATGGATAAAAGACCAGAAAATGACATCTTCATATCAGATTATGCATCAAATAAAACACTACTTGTATGGTAATGGCGCCAAAAAAAATAATGCAAATCTTTTAAATTCATACATAAATTTGATTAAAGTTAAATTTAGGGAATTACTAGATAATAAAATATTTCTGAAATTATTTCACTGTGGAATGGAGGGTGTTTCTTACTTTTAGCATATTCAAAATAATATCTAATTCAATCGAAAAATCAATGTAACTAAGCAACATTACCCACCCTTTGTTCGTACATACAATGTTAAAGCAACCTGAGAATACGAATGAGCGAATTTTCGCAAACTTTTATCTAGTTGTGCGATTAAAATCTCTCGAATGTTTTGTTTGTTCGTCGTGTTAAGTTCGGAAATCAAAAATGTTCAATAATGCATTTGAATGATAGCTATAACGGGTCCCTTATGACAATATCGTTTTTACGATCTTAGGATAAATGCTAAACATACTTTACTGAATGCAGCCCTTTTCACAGTTTCAGAAGGCTGGTAACTCTCTACCACACAATTGTCAAATATTGACGTTTCCTTTTCTAACCAAAAACAAAACTCAAAAGTTGCATTTATTTATTGTGTAATATTAAAAGAGGTGTTTTATTTTTTAATCATATTAATAATAACCCAAACTACCACAGATTCATACCAAAGGCCTCTTGCTACTTTAAGAACAAGATGTCAGCCGATCAAAATCGTCCAGCGACTGAGAAATCCGCTCCCAAAGCACAGCCTGGTGATGGACTAAGATCAATACGAACTACAAGTGTATTTCGAGTTATTAACTACGAGCTGTACGCAAAACCTGTAAGATAAAGTGTTTTCGATCTGTTACACAAATGTTAGTAATAATTATCTCCATAGAATGTAGTTATAATGGGCATAGGCCTAGCATGCATCACTGGAGTCTTTGGTTACATCGCCTACATGAGATGGAAGTACGAAGAAGCTGGCTACTATGCAGCAGTTCAAGAAGATGGCAAGGAAGTCTTCTTGAAGAAAAAATCTAAATGGGATATGTAGTTTGCCTACAATGTATTTGATGGTACTTCCAAGGTCTTTCCTCAGATTGTATGTTGCTAAATTAATTTGTTAAAAGTGTACAATCGGGTGAATGATGTGAACAAGACATCCGATAACTATAAAATTTAAGTCTGATTGAAAATGTGTGAATCGCTTCAAATAAAAATATTCATCCAAATTTTTGAACTCGAATACGACAGTGGAATCCGACATATTTTATGCGACTTTGCATTAACTGAATACGATTATAGTCGGATTCGACTGTCGTATTTGAGTTTAAGAATTGGGGTGATTGTAAAGATATGTTTTCTGACTCATGTCGTTTGGCTTTCATTTTACAATGTGAGGCACACAGTGCTCTAGTATTGTCACAAGGGGCACCAAGTGAATGCATTTCGACTAATATGATTGAACCACTTGAAAGAGCTTTACGTAATATCGAATGATATGCTCATCAAGCGCCGAACCACATTATTTCCTGTCTATTGATAAAGAAAGGTCCTTCTACACCGGATCATGAGGAAGAGAAATGTATACTACGCACAGCACACGTACAGTTGTGAGAATCAAGTTGCGCACTCTAAGTTGGTCGAGGTCCCCTTAAACTTGTACGCGCCACCTGCGGCAGGGAGGCTCTATTCTGCGGGATGGGGCATACATCTCCTAACCATTTCAGAAGTCCAATACGCAGTTTGTTGACTAGGTCGGTGTCGCTGTACATCTCGTACAAATTGTTGTTCTTACGAAGAATTTTTCTCTCAAAGCGACCAAGGGTATCTTCAGCTTCAGCGACGTAAAGAACGACTGGAATGATCAGAGTCTTATACGGAATCTCCCTAGTTCTTATTTATAGGGCCTTACTGTTGAATTGTCTTATCAGAACGAAAAAAAAAAAGTTGGTAAGAGTAATTCATCGAGTTAATAGGCAGAGCCAAATAGACAAGCCTCCCATTCTATCTCTAATTTGTGGCTACCCATTGCGACGTTTAGTCCAATTCGTCGGTGTTAATTGTCCCCTTTTGTTGCCAGTATGTATTTGGGGTTGCCGACGTTTATCGTTAAATCCGCAATCATCGTTGGCGCCATCCTTTTTGTCTTACAAAATTTCCAGCAGCTTTCCGTTTGAGGTAGACCCAATAAATAATAAAGAGCTAGGATATAGGTACCTCTTCGTAAAACATACTTTACCCTTTGGAGTTACAGCGCTCGGTCCTATAAATGGACGCCGTATTTAAGAGAACTTTCACCAAATCCCACATTCACTACAGCAAATTAAAATCAAAGAAAAACACTCACGGGCTTCATATCCCCAAGTCGAATCACCTAATCAGTGCTTAACTGCTACGACTTAGGGAATAGCAAGCTCGCGACGCGCTAAATTTTGTTGAGTTTCAGTATAAAATGTATTTTCTCCAAATTGCTTGGTTGCTACCACAGAATAATTTTTCTTTTTTGTTTCCGAGTTATTGGCCTATAATTTGGTAATAAAATATGCATGTGTGTGTTTGGTGTTTGTATATAGATTCTGATGTAAATGTAGGTCGTTTTTTTCTTTCTAATGCTTCTACTCAATTGCGCGCGCTCACATAATACAAATGCAAAGTTGAAAACAAAACAATGGTCATTCTTTCCTCGAAGATAAATTTGTAACGACGAAAAAAAAAAAATAAAGATGATCGATCACGTATCACTTTTGTAAAAAAAATATAACGATGCAAACAATCAGGGAAACAACAACACTTTGGAACTAGAAAATTTGCTGAATAAAATAACATGGAGAGGGAATAAATGGTACGTCCATCAGTTGGACAGCTTGAGCGCTTTTAGCTCTTCGAGAAACTTGGCTTCCATGGAGATCTTATTCAACTGATTTAATTCCAAGACATTTCCCTGACCTTGTCGCGCTTTAAGCTTCTTGATGTCGGCCAATTTTTTTGCCACATGTCGTATTTTCTTCTCCTTTTCTGTATTTATGATGCGCTTTTCGTTGTTCTTCTTAGTATTCTCATCGGCGACAACATCATTATTTGGCTTTTCTACTTGTTGTTGTTGATGATGATTTGTTAAGGCTGAATTGGAGGAACGTTTGTTATTGGCATTAGCAGTGGCGGCATTGTTTGCATCATTGTCAGAGGTAATGGCAGTGGCAGCGCCATTGGTATTTTGACCGTTGGCTGAGGGCTCCTTTTTTCCCCGCGGATTATTTTGTTGTTGCTTCCTTGGGCGATTATTGGAATTTGGTGTTCCTTTTTTGTGATTTTGTTGATTTCCTTTTGAATAGAGAGAGAGAGAGAGAGAGAGAAAAAGACTTGTTAGTCGTTCCTTGGTTTTTTTTTTTTTTTCAAAAGCACACAATTTATTTCGCAAAAACAAAAATAAATAAGAGTGAGTCATAGTCATAGAGAATGAGATCGAACTAATATGTACGACGTTTGTAATATGGCTTATAGCGATTGTTCCAACGTTTACCTGATGTTGGATCCGGAATTGTCACTGATGGCTGTGGAACTAACTTTATGGGGTCCTTTCCTTCTTTCAGAAGACGGACGTTCGGAGGTTGGTAAACTTGTTTACTAGCTTCCGGTTGACTAGATTTGATGCCTTCAATTTTGACATTGGAAATTGGTTTCTCAGGGAATATACCGTCGGGGAAACGTTGCCAGTCGACACCAAGTAGCTCTTGACCTTTTGGCCAGATTGTTTCATGCAAAAGAGCACCAGAATAATGCCATACTTTGAAACTATTCGGAAATAGAAAGTAGATTAAAATATTAATTGAGGACAAGAGGCTCTTTATACTAACCCATTTCCAATGCGTAGTCTAGGAGCTGTGGTGGCTGTTACAAATGTCTCTCCATCGGGATTCCATTCAAGTAGCGTTGAGTCTGGTGCTTGCATATCGGCAATCTTTGTTCGCTTCTTAACGTCCCACATCTCGATGTAGCCGCGTAAATTTCCAAAGCCAGCTAATATAAGAAGTATTTATGGGAGTTAAGGAAAAGAAAACAATTGAGAGAGTGCCACGGGCGGATAAATAAATTTCCTTCTCAGTCACCCTTATTCTTGCACTCGAATACGACACTTGAATCCGACCATAGTCGTGTTTAGTTATTATTAATGCGACTATGGTCGGATTCGATTGTCGTATTCGAGCTCAAGCCAAATTCAAGAATAGGGGTGAGTTTCTTTTCCTCGATCTTTTATGGTTTTGCCCTAGAAAAATATATATGTAAATGTGCCGCTTGAAAAGGATATGATTGCCAAAGTCATTGAAGTATGCGCAATTCCTGGGTGCTTCGCCAAAGTTGAAAATAACATCACATTTCAAATTGAAGAGCGATGCCTTCGATGGCATATAACCATAAACGACAACAAACTCAGTTGCTTTAGGACTCCATTTGACAGCATGCACTGGACCTTCTTTAGCTGAAAAAAAAAAGATTAAAAAACAAATTGAATTTTTGATGAATATCGCAGCTCGCCCTGTTTAACTTAATAATATTAGTTCCTGTTCAAAATACATGTGTATAAAGGTGGAAATATAGTCTTCAGCGTTCGATTCACGAGCTTCGATAAAACAACTTGAATAAGGGCACAAATATCTTTATAACTAGTCGGTTGAGGGTTTTCTTCTAGCAATTATGTTGTTTCGTCAAGCTCGTTGTGCGCCTTTAATTTACACATAAGGGTTTCTTAGAGCGTACAGTAGCATTTTGAAACGTTCGGAGCTTTTGCCATTGCCTGCCAACAAGACGAACTGTCGAGATGGAGTTGAGGACATATCTGCTCATTTATTGATGTCATTCGGAGAGTTTCTTGGTTCTTGCCCCATGTACTACCTGCCAAGGCTTTCAGGACCTTGTTTGTTAACATAAATTATTCATTCATGTTTCTCAAATGAGTGGAGAAAGTCAACAGGGCTAGTTGTTAAATCATTACGTCGCCAGGCGGTTGAAAGCACCGCAATCTGTAGACAATAGTTGGAGGCAGTTGGTGAAATGTGAGCTGTTCTCAAAGCTCAAATGATTTGAACCTTTCCAAACACACCGCACAATCGTACATGCCTTAGACGATATGAATGTACATAGAGTTTAAGGCAGTATCAAATCGCTTAGAATTGAGTAATAGAGAACTCTTCTGCAACACAAGGCATCTGGATAGACTTTGGTCCTTATTCAAAGCTGGATGACCGAAACCATCTAGCATACACTTAGGTTTAAGTCCGTTGTATATGACAGTTTTTTAATATCTGATATCTTGCTACTTCATCAGTCTTACGACACTCAACACTATCATCTCCAGGATTACCTATCTGCGCCTTTAAGCTGCGAAGACGATACTAAAAGCTGGAATGATGATTAACTATAAGTAATAGATTTCGGTTCATGGGCATCACGTTTGCTTTATTTGATTTGGAAGACCAGATAAATCGTTACACATTAGAGGTCGTACGAACAGGATTTGTCACAACGCGCGTTCCCTAATAACGTTCTTTCAACTACTTTTTTGCAATTGAACTTAACGCAAACATTAACTACCCCAATCACCTGCCAATTGACTAAGCAAATAAAAAATGCAGAGATTGTCTCTGCTTCCCTTAATTGCCTGCTATCTACCGCCAGAGATAAGGCATATTCTACACGTAATCTATAAAACAAACTAAAAAATAAAAGAACTACTTACAGAGAGGAACCGAACAGGTGTCTCCTTTGGTTGACATAAAGTGCACTGCTTGATTGCCATAATACGAAGCGCCACTTTTATCAACTTCAGTGCTGGTTAAAAGCAGTAGTCCGGTACCACGTTTATTCCACAACATTTCCACGCGATCGGCCTGAAACCATAAAAAAAGAAAAAAAAAAGTTAAAAACCAAAAGATGACTCATCATCACTGTTCAAACAGAAAACGTGTACACTTTCATTACCTGAAAGAAACTCTTACAAGCGATTGTCTGCGCTTGTTGTACGGCTGGATACTTGTACAGCTTGCACATGGAAGGCGAACCCTTCGCGCCCGGTGTATAGAATGCTAAAAAGGGTGGGCTATTACCCGGCCCTACAGACAGTACACCGCCCCGACCGCCACCGATCTTCTTCGAAGTTGACGCAAAACCTGCACCATCGCTACTCAGGTCATAGAAAAGTGCCTCGCCGCCCACAACCAATGCAAAAAGCGACTCATTCGACGACCACGAGGGCTCCCAGTCCGTTTGTTTCTTCTGTACGACAGAGAATACCTCGAGGCTTGATTCCAATTGGTACACATATAGATTGGGTGCACCTTCTGGCTTATCCTTGGTTATGGCATAGCTCTCCCAGGTGGACAGGTAGTTACCGAGCGGCGAGAATTTCAAATAGAACGCCTTCGGACGAGGCAGTGAGCATTTCTCCGTCCAGTCGGAAGTGTTGAGGATCTTTATTTCAATTCCATTCGTGTAGGCTAAGTACCGACCGTCGGGGCTGAATGTAATTGACCGAGAGTTCTTCGTCTCCTCTCGTGGAAGATTCGCTTTCGGCTCGAAGGGGGCCTTGAGTCCCGACGAAGCCCAAAGTTCGATTCCAACGCTAGAGCGAACTGCAAACAGAACAACAACAACATTAAGATCAATTATACGTTATATACCATCGGTTAAGTGTTGGGGGGAGAAGAGAAAGTTTTTTTGCTTCGATTTTCCAGGGTTAAGTATGAGTTGTGCTCTTTTTGTGAATATGCGTCGCGAATTTTGCATATGTTTTAGGAGATTTTGTAGAAAACACATGTAAATGGGGATGAAATTTATAGAGGAGGTGAGAATGGAGTTTAAGGGTTAAATGGGAAGAGTTTAAAGATAAAAAATTGTTAAGAAATATTTAAATAATTCTATTTACTTGCAAGGGCAGGAGAAACACCTTCCACAGCCATTGTGTCAAAATTCTAACCTCAACAACAAATCGCGAAGCTGTGACAACTTCGAAATATGTGACTTTTCGCGGTTTAAATAAAGTTTTCCCAACAGAGGCCGCAAACAGAGTATGGAGGGTAACTAAGGTGCGGACTGCATTTTTTGGAAATATTTAAGATGGTGTTGTGATGAACGAATGTTCATATATTTGTCTGAGAGTCTTTGTCTGATGGTTATAAGAGATGTTCTGGAATTTATGTATATGTACTTCAAGCATAAATGTTATTAGGTTCCGAAGTTTTGGTATTGTTTTGTCGTAATAAATAGATTCGCACGTTGGACTAAATATATAAAAATTTGGGCTCATCTTCTTATGATCGTACGCAGAGCAAGGCTATAATCTCTGTGGATCTGAGCTGCAGGTGTAAGCGCAACCTTTCAAGCTTCTCTTAAAGCCTTGGGCAAGCAAATTCTTCTGATCACTTTTTTAAGCAATTCCACTTTAGTGGAATAATACATAATTGCAGAACAATCCCCATTGTGTATAGCTTTACAAAGAATCTCTTTTCGCATCCCATCGCTGTGAGCGCAGACTCAGAGCAAGCGCAGCTCGCACATCATGCAAACTCAAAGAAGGAAACAATCAGGACGTCGTTCAAGGCTGTCAAAGCCTTTTCACGAAACGCGCTTCATGAAGTGGAGAGCGTTATCATATGTGTGCCTCTATAATCAACCGACGGTGAAGTATGAAAGCCTAACCACTTTCTTTCCGTAGATGCGTATGAGTACAGATTTAACCGAAAGTAAGGCCCCAACCATAACTTCATTAAGCGCGCGATAGCTAGTGTCATTATAGAACGAAAATTCTGCTCACGTGCTGTCAAGATCCGAGCGCACCCAGAGCCTTAATTCAATTTTGGTTGGCCCTTAAAGAACGCCTAATCTAGCCTACATATCATTAAGAAATTTTTATTATTAACTAGTCGAGATCACTAGGAGCAGAGTTTTTTTATTTTAATATTACGTTACACTGATTTTTTGTTTGAATTGTTAACGTCTTTCTTATTCATATTATTCCACTAGATGACTCTGCATGCGAAGACAAATTATTTCACAAGGTCACTGGAAAATTAGTTCAACTGAAATTTCACATATTTCGTCATCAAATCGTCATACGAAAACAGATTTGAAATTTTGAATCAGTCTAGTTGGCTGGCGCAGCATTTCATTTATTTTACCTTATCTACTCGAAGCGACAAGCTTCATTTAGTTCCGTAGTCACAAATAAATATAAGTAGGTGACTTGCCCGCGACAAAAAAAAAAAATGTTCATAAATCGAAATGAATTCACGCTCCCTGATTATATAGACTTCCCCGGGGCTGAGAGTGAGATTCTAAATTATTGGAAACAGCAAAAGGTCTTCGAAGACATCCAAGAGAAGCGCCGCAAATCGAACTCTGGGCGGTTTTCCTTCTACGATGGACCACCTTTTGCCACAGGACTGCCACATTATGGACATGTTCTTCCTGGAACTATAAAAGACATTGTGGGCAGGTATGTTACACAAAAGAATTTACTAGTCGAACGTAGATTTGGTTGGGATTGCCATGGTCTTCCAGTAGAGCATGAAATTGATAAGAAATTAGGAATCAAGGGACCAGAGGATGTCCATCGCTTGGGCATAGCAGCTTATAACAGTGAGTGCCGGCAGATAGTACAGAGGTACTCTAGTGAATGGAGGCGGACTGTTGAGAAAAGTGGCCGTTGGATTGATTTTGATAACGATTATAAGACTATGTATCCATCGTTCATGGAGAGTTGCTGGTGGGTTTTCAAACAGCTCTTCGACAAAGGATTAGTATACAGGGGCACCAAAGTGATGCCATTCTCTACAGCATGTTGTACTCCACTTTCGAATTTTGAATCCACTCAAAACTATAAGGATGTCACAGATCCCAGTGTGACTGTTGCGTTGAATGTCATTGGTTCTAATGAGAAGCTACTCGTTTGGACCACCACTCCATGGACCCTCCCCTCGAATTTAGCAGTATGTGTCAATCCAAAGATGGTCTATGTGAAAGTAAGGACCAAAGATGACATCGTATATATTCTTTCCATCAATCGTCTACCATTTGTGTTCAAAAATTCCAAGGATTACTTTATCCTCGAGGAATGCTTGGGCGCTTCACTAAAAGACCTCACATATGAACCACTGTTTGACTACTTTGCTGAATATGGTCAGAAATTTGGAGGATTCAGGGTTCTCTTAGATGATTATGTGACTGATGATACTGGAACAGGTATTGTCCATCAGGCGCCATTCTTCGGAGAAGACGATTATCGCGTCTGTCTTGCGAATGGGGTAGTGAGTAAGTCCAGTGAGATTATATGTCCAATTGACGATTGTGGTCGATTCACTAAAGAAGTTTCGGACTTTGCTGGAATGTACATCAAGGATTCAGATCCACTGATCATATCTAAACTTAAAGAGCGTGGTCATATCCTTCACGTGGGTCAAGTGAAGCACAATTATCCATTCTGTTGGCGTTCAGATACTCCTCTTATTTACAAAGCCGTTCCATCATGGTTCATTGCCGTGGAATCACTAACGAATGAACTCCTTGAGAACAATGCCCAAACGCAGTGGATTCCCGATGTTATAAAGGAAAAGCGATTTGCTAATTGGTTACGAAACGCTCGAGATTGGGCAGTCAGTCGGAATCGTTACTGGGGTACACCAATCCCCATTTGGTCCTCCCTATCTGGAGAGGAGATTCGATGCGTTGGAAGTATTGAAGAGCTTCAAGAGCTCACTGGAAATTTCAATATAACCGATATTCATAGAGAGTTTATTGATAATTTGGAGATTCCTTCAAGAACACCAGGAAACCCACCACTTCGCCGAGTTACAGAAGTCTTCGATTGTTGGTTTGAATCAGGAGCAATGCCCTACGCCCAGCAGCACTATCCATTTGAGAATTCAGATGTGTTTCACGATACTTTCCCAGCGGATTTCATCGCTGAAGGCATTGATCAGACAAGAGGGTGGTTCTACACTCTGCTTGTCATCTCCACAGCTCTATTCCAGAAGCCTCCATTCAAAAATGTTATCGTCAATGGCTTAGTTCTCGCAGCAGATGGCTCGAAGGTGTCCAAACGAAAGAAGAACTACGTAGATCCAGAGACTATCATGGACAAGTACGGCGCTGATGCACTGAGACTATATCTAATCAACTCTCCACTGGTTAAAGGCGGCAATCTCGCTTTCAAGGAAGAGGGCGTGAAGAACATAGTCAAGACTGTCCTCCTACCATGGTACAATGCTTTTCGATTCTGCATTTTAAACATTCAGGAAGAAATTATATTTTCCCCGATTATGAACAAAGAGGCTGTAACCAACATCATGGACCGATGGATACTCTCCTACACTGAGTCCTTGGTGAAATTCTTCGAGACAGAAATGCAAGCCTATCGCCTGTATACCGTTCTACCAAAGCTAATCAAATACATTGATCAACTCACAAACTGGTACATCAGATTAAATCGCGCTCGCATCAAAGGCGAAGACGGTGAGCAAAGCTGCAGAGATTCTCTAAACGTGCTGCTTCATGTTCTTGCTAAGCTGTCCATAGTAATGGCACCATTTGCGCCATTCTTCTCAGAATACATCTATCAGCGTCTTGTTTTTTACTATAAGTTCGATGGAGATACACCCGATTCTATCCACAATAATCTTATTCCAAACGTAAATCCAGCTTTCATCCAACCACGGGAGGAACTACGCATCTCTCGAATGCAAACAGTCATCGATCTTGGCCGAGTGCTAAGAGAACGCCATACAGTACCCTTAAAGTACCCCAGTGCAGAACTAATTGTAGTCCATCTCAACGAGGAACACCTCAACGATTTGAAGACCGTCGAAGACATCATCCTCAAGGAGCTTAATGTACGAAAAATTCACTTCACACATGATCGCCGCAAGTTTGGCGCATCATTTAAAGCCGATCCTCAATATCAAGTTTTGGGACAACGCTACAAAAACGAATTCAAAACTGTCCTTCGAGAAATCAAAAACCTATCAGACGCTGAGATAGAAAAAGGACTTCGTGAAGAAGTATTCCAAATCCAAGGTCACAATATTCCATTGGAAGAGATTCAAATTTCTTTTGCTTTCGATAAAAAGTTCGATGGCAATCTAGCAGCGACAAGCAACAATGAAGTCCTCATCCTTATGGACTTGAATATGGATCTTGAGTTGTACGAAGAAGGCACCGCACGTGAGATTATAAATCGCATTCAAAAGTTAAAGAAGAAAGCAAAACTCTATCCAAGTGATAAGGTTTTGGTGTTCTACGAGACGAAAGAGGAGAGCCTACGAAAGGTTATTACAATGTACGACGAGTTTATTTATCAGCCAACGCATTCAAAGTTACAGGATTTGGCGACGAAAGTCGACAAAGGAGACAAGATTATAGCAGAAACTGTAGACATTAAAGGGCTTTACATAACATTCCATTTGTATTATGAGAACTAAGCAAATAAATGAATACTAATATGATAAATAATAGTACTGGTTTGTATATCCTTGTTTCAAACATTTCTTTAAAACGTAAGCATTAGGTGAGGCCGGCATATGGCAGATGAAGTTCTCGGTACTTGGTACTCTTTAAATTCCATTTCCTGATTGGATGCACTGGTTAGCAGCGTATGAACCCAGAAACCAAAAAAAAAAAATATATTCTGTCGAGTTCTGTTTCTGTTTTACATTCTACACAGTAAACAGATTTTAGTCAATGCTTTTTCGAACAAGAGATGAAGAAATAAATATTCTGTCAAGCGCTACTCTGAACAGCTAACTGGGGACTCGGTTGACTTTTACAAGTTTAGTGCTGGAGTCTAACGTGCCAAGTGCTCTCTTTGGTTGTGATGAGGTCTAGACACCTTCTCACCGATTTTATCGTATTTGAAACCCAAGACATCGGTCGAATTTTTTCATTATACCTCTACTCCACCTTAAAGTACAGTATCGCTTTTGCCGATCGATTTTCCCTTAATCTCAATCTCAGTCCTATTCGGCCAGCAGCAAATGCGAAAGACCATCGGCAAAATAGCCAACAAGGCATTAGAGATGCCGCACATTGATGATATGGAACACTTCTGCAGACTGTTAAACGCCGGCGGCCTTGACGACGTATAGTCTTGGCTTTGCTGCCAAGCTCGTCCGACTATGCAGAATGGCAATGAAGAACTCCCACTGCTTCATCAAACTTGGTAAGAACATAACCAAACAGTTCGATGTCAGGAAAGGACTTAGAGAGGGTGACAATTGTACGAAATCCATAAGTCAACACCGGTGGTACAGGCCCAATTCAAAAATGCAGTACATCGAAGAAGGCATCTATCTCGAACTTGAACTAAGGTAAGACTTTTATAAGACCCTAATCATCGCAGTCCTGGTGTATGGGGCAGAGAAATAGCCTTTGACAAAATCGGAGAAAAGTTCTTTGAGTGATCTTTAGTCCGGTCTGCATATACGAGGAGCGCAGAAGAAGATATAACGTTCCATACAGCGACTAAGATGGCTGGGTCATGTAGAGGGGATACAGCCCAACGTCTTCAAATCCTCCCCAGATAGAGGGCGCAGTTTAGGACGAACTCGTGGTAGGTTGCGCAAGGGGAATTAAGTGGGATCTCAACCAACTACAAGAATTTGGCTCGTAACCGCACTAGCTGGATAGGTTTGTTGGTTAGAGCCCAGGTCCACCCCGGACTGTAGCACCCCCTTATGAAGAAAAATGCATAGCAATTAAATTTTAATTAATAATTAATACAGTTTATTTTACGCCATATAATCTGTATCTGTTGATCTTTCGAATGGTGAAAGCTTTCACATCTACCATTCGTAAGACAAACAGACACAAAAGTCCTTACAAAATAAATATAAACCATCCACAGAGACGACACAATGACAAAGAATTTACAAAAACAAAAAGAAAACGTGAAACACAATATAAAATACTTAATACGGTGGCGGTTGATGTGAAAACTGTTGCCCCATCATTGCCTGTTGATTGGGCATTTGTCTTTGAGCATTTAGTTGGGCGACTAAATTCGGTGTCTGCTGTTGGCCCATGCTTTGAGCTTGTGGCTGTCCCATGCCAGGACCAGCATTTTGTTGACCCATTCCTAAACAAACAATGACATAAATTAACCACTAGAAAAGAGGAAAAAAAAAAAGATAGTCGAAAACTTACCTTGCATCATCATTTGGTGATGAATCCGATGCTGTTGCTGCTGGAATTGTTGTGCTGACACAACAGCAGGCTTACCACCGGTTGGTTGTTGCCTGGAATAAGGTGGTGCCGGTCCTTGTGCCATCATGTTATTCATTGTCACGTTCGGTGCCTGATTCATGTATTGACCACGATTTGTGGGCATGGCACGTTGCTGAGCCAGATATTCGGTGGGGTTATTGCGTTGAGCGCCCATTTGATTGAAGTTACCCATCATACCCTGTTGGCTGCCTTGTTGATTCATGCCCTGATTATTGTAGTTTTGGAAATTCTGAAATTGTGGTCCCTGATTGACTATACCCACATTCTGTTGGGCCATCATGCCGCCTGCCTGATTCATTCCGGCATTGACCATTGCCGAGTTTTGTTGATTTAGCATGCCACCAGCGTTATTGCCGCCGATCATGTTAGCTCCTTGAGCCATTGCCATTGCCTGTTGATTCTGGAGATTCGGATTACTACCAGTCGGTTGGATTTGATTCTGCTGTGTCATTATCGAGTTTGGATTGATTCCCTGTCCCATATTCGGCTGACCCATTTGACCCATTGGCTGATTCATTGGAGTACCCATTTGATTGGTGGCAGCCATTTGATTAGGAGCGATTCCTCGTAAGGTACCGCGCATAAACTGTTGCTGCTGTTGTTGTTGTTGTTGCTGCACTTGCTGTTGCTGCTGCGGTTGCTGTTGCATAACAGCTTGAGGTTGTCTCTGTTGCTGTTGTTGTTGTTGTTGTTGCTGCTGCTGTTGCATGTTGAAGTTGGTTCCACTATTCTGATTAGCACCCATAAATGGTGGCTGACGTTGTCGCAGCATCTTCTCTAGAGCAGCCTTTGAATTATTCATCTGAGGTCTCTCAAATCGATTCACTGAAAAACAATCGATTAACTTGATAAAAAAAAATGCATGCAATACTTACTCTGCATTCCCTGTTGATTATAGAATTGCTGTTGTTGCTGTTGCTGCTGCTGCTGCTGTTGCATCGGATGATAACCTGAACCAGGCCATTGTTGCTGCGGCTGTTGTCCCTGTGCCATTCCTGGAGCTCCAGGAACAAAACCCATCTGGGAGTTCTGTTGTGGATTACCAGCGCCTAACTGTTGGTGCATATTGCCAGGTACTGCCATCTGTTGTTGTTGCATTAATTGAGTCGCGTTAGCCGCCATCATTTGATTTGGGCCGAACTGTTGAAGATTGACCTAAAATATTAATTTCAATTGCCTTTTAACTTTAAAACGCGAAATATTTAACGAAAAATGTTACAAACACAAATTTCGAAATCAATTTTTTTTTTCCAAACTTTCAAAACCCCGATTAACAACTTTTTATGTATTTTGACAAAAAACTACGTGAGAACCTTTTTCAATTGAGAAAATTGTAGTCTTTTATTCCTTGAATGCATACAGTGGTCCTTATCCGTCCTCTAATCAATCTGCCTCTTATTTTTTTTTTTAGCACGGAAAGCAGGTGAAACATATTCTGTTCTCAACATAGAATTTCAGCTATTTCTGATATTTCATTGTTAAATATTGGTTATTCTCTGGAAGTTCATCTCCTATAACACTTTTCAGGAGAGCACTCACAATGTGCAAAAAAAAACTGCAGGTGGACTATGTTGAAATGTTAATTAAAGACATAGAGTCTCTCTTGGAGTGGCTCCTGTCAGACGTTCGATGTTTTTCATCACGAATCTTGCGCATAACCCTTTACAGCGCGAAAATCATAAGTGGAAATAACCTGTTGAATATTCAAACACAATTGGAACACAAATACACCTATGTACATACATCTGTGGGTGCCGTGGCTGAGTGGTTAGTGCGTTGGACTACTGCGCGAGGGGTTCCGAGTTCGAATCCAGGAAAATACCACCAACGTTTTTTTCACGGCCCTACCTCTTGCGAGCGTCTGACAAACATCCAAGAGTATTTACTGTCATGAAAAAGCTTCTCAAAAATCCCCCTGCCCTTCGGATACGGCATAAAACTGTAGGTCCCTTTCTGTACGCACAGAAATGTATACCACGCACAATACGTACAGCTGTGAGAAGCTAGGCCTTGGCCCTCTATGGGCTGCTTACGGCCTAATATTTATTTTATTTTACATACATCTGTAGAAGATATTACCAGTAGGCAGTAATATTTTCATTGAATGGGACAAATACATTGTGAAAACAGGGTCCATGGAGTAAATTAAAATTGGTTACTTTGCTGATTTTGATTCGCCGGTACACATGTTTAGTAGGTCCGTTCGCGTACTTTTTGCACTAAAGATAGATTATCAAATTTCAAAGAGTGGGGGTAAAATCCTTTTACAGAACACTAAAATTCTCCCTAGTGAGCGCTCTTTTCTGTGAAAAACTACGAAAATTCTCTGTGCGCGAACAGCTTTTTGTAAAAAAATCGTAACATCTCGTGAAAATTTGCTGTTTTGGGAGGGTGCGCGAACATTTCCTCGTAAAGGTTAGCGAATGATTGCATAGATCCTTGTCCAATCAGGCTAAAACTGGTCTAGTGTATCTGTGTTAGGTAATAAAGAGTTTTCCAATAGGGACTTGACAACTTTGAATTTAATTTGTTAACGCGCTCTTTTACTAATCATCAAACTGTCACTGTCAATTTATTCAGTATACTTAACATTTTTATCACGAGCAACGTCTACAAATTATAAAAATTTTCTACTGAAATTCGAAATCGGTGATCACAATTTTAAGAGTGTTAACTCCAATTTTCAGTCGTAATTCTCGACCTAGTAGACAGGCAAAATAACAAGTTTAGTGCAAAAATTTTAGTCTACATGTTGCCGTGTCAGTGAGACAACGGGTTGGTCGAAGTGTCGAAAATGCCGCTGCCGTTCAGGCGTCTGTAGAAAACGATCCAAATCAGTCATTTCCACGGCGTTCTCAAGAATTGGTCATCGCTCAGACCACATTATGGGGTATTTTGCGTAAGGATCTTGGTTTACACACATACAAGATCAAGCTGACTCAAGAATTGAAGCCGATGGACCATTTGAAGCTACATACGTTCTCCGATTGGGTTCTGGAGAAGATGCGCCCAGATGATGAATTTCTTCGCAAAATCATCTTCAGTGACGAAGCTCATTTTTGGCTCAATGGGTTCGTCAATTAGCAAAATATGGGTTATTGGTCGGGTGAAAATCCACATATGCTTCATGAATCACCACTTCATCCACTAAAAATAAATGTTTGGTGCGGTTTGCCAGCAAGCGGCGTTAACGATAACGATCGCCACGTTACTGTGAATGGTCAGCGTTATCGCGCCATGAATACCGATATGGACTTGGACGACATGTGGTTTCAACAGGATGGTAACACAAGCCACACAGCACAAGTCATTGGTTAATGCCAACAAGCCGACGACGTTGGAAGAGCTCAGAACCAACAGTGAAGGCGAAATAGCGGCCGAGTCGTTGGAAAAATTGGGTCCAACGAATCGACCGCTGGAAACATGCCCGCGGTGGCCATATGAACGAAGTCGTGTACCATTCATAAATGTTTTGATTGTACTTCAAGCCGATAATAAAGTTTTCGAAATATCTCAAATGGTTTGCGTTTTATTTAAAAAAAAGTTTATAAGTCTTTATTGGAAAACCCTTTACAACGCCAAACGGAGATAAAGCAAACATGAATTAGGCGGCCATAATTGAAACAGTAAGAGGTTTATTAGTAAATATGTGCAATGTCATAGGCGGTACAATGTACTCGTTCCGAACTCTAGGCCTACTTTTTGAGCTAAGGCCTAACATGTGGAACGGCAAACGGTTTTTGACAATTTTTACATTGACTTAAAGGTCCATTCACCGCGAATATTAGCCAATTTTGACGTTTCATTCACCGTAACTTTTTTATCTCGTCAAATTTCATTTGTCATTTACCAAAGGAAAATAAAGTAGCGAGATTAATCTCTCACAAAAGTATTGCTCGTGTAAATGTGGATTGTGTTTCAAATGTGTGGAATGTGAATAAAGCTAGACAGTTCGCAAAAAGTATAAAAATAGAAATTAATTACGTGACTCAAATTTTTTTCTGTAAAACGATAGATAGAGAGCTTAATTCTCTTCTTTGGGAATAGTAAAATCGTCAATTGTTTGCCTTTAAATGTACTTAAAATGGTTTGTTCGCTGTTTGCCCATTCGCTGGTCCCTGAGCTGTGCATGTTACTTCAAGATAGGGAGCTTTTTCTTACCCTCAAATCCGGTATATCCTTGTTTTGTAGTCTCGACCAATCAGAAACTTCGTTGTCCTAGAGTATGGAGTGCGACTATTTATTGAACAACTCAAGAAATCGAAGAAGCATTTTGGTACGCTTTGGTTTTTGCCCGAGGCAAGAATTACCGGAATTCGTACCACTGACTCCAATAAGGGCGTGACTAACCACTGCGATCGAGATCTTTTGAAATACCAAAAACAAGTGAACTAAGTCTGGCGAAACGTGTTTAAATACATCTTTTATAAAGCAGAGAAGAAACTTAAATAAAAATGTGGTAAGCCAGACTGCTTCCTACGAAAATAGCGAGTAATCCACGCTTCCGGAGGACCTATTTTTAATATGATCTTCGATCAAAAATCCCCATCTGGTTTTACTTCTGAGTTGCCGAACAATCGAAAAATGTCTTCATGTATTCTTAGAAGAAGGCCTAGGGAGGTTGGATTTAAAGGATTCAAACTAAAGAAGAAGCTGTGGCTCTCGGAAAAAAACAAAAAGGCACGCTTAGAGTGGATGAAAAAACATGTGCTTTTCACGGTAGAAATTCGGTCCAATATACTTTGGTCAAATGAATTTGATGATGATGAGGTCGAAAGTGATATACGACAAGGCTGTATTCTTTCCCCAATTCCTTTTCTATTTGTGATTAGTGCTGAGATCGATGCAAATTTGTTCACAAGAGATGGGGGACTTCGATGAACTCTTACATTCGACTACGTTGACGATGCACGCTTGCTCTCGCATGGAATTATGAAGCTCTACCAAATGACAAGAAGTATCTAGAGGGAGACAGGCCTGGTCGTAATGAAGATTAAGATCAAAAAAAGAAAAAAACAACACAAAATTAGAGAAACGATGCTACTTTGTATTTCAAACTCTTCTGTAAGCTATCGTAGCTCACTTTGATACAATAAGTCTATCTGGAATGCATGCACCTTACACAAGGTCTGTTGTCACTATCGAAAGTTTTCTCGAAATCAATGAACAGTGTAAGTTAAGTGGCCACCGATATTTAACACAATGTTCAATTATTATTATCGCACGACCCTGGACTAACGAAGGCTTTTCCGAGACCGAAGTCAAGTTGCAGCTCGATCTCTTCAACTGGCTACAGACAGCAAACAAAAAAAACATCTCATTCGCTTGGGCTTTCAGTCTAAATGGATAGATACCGACGGCTGGTAGAGTGTATTTTGGGATTTTTAGCTATACACAATTAAACATTGAATTCATCAATGGATTTTTCAAATATGGGATGCTACACACCGTACGGTTACGAATAGACCGAAGATTTCATAAAGAATACTCACTTCATTGAGTAGACCTACTCCACCAGTGTTTACCACCTCTTCATCTCCACCACAATCCACAAAGAGTTCCTTGAATATCTTTGAACGCCCAGGCATTTTAAATACAATAAATAGAATAGACGAAGCTGAAAACTTGCACTTTAACTTTGAACACGATTAAAGATTATCACAAAAAGATCTTACAAAAATTAAAACTAGACTAAAACGTACACCGCAAGTTATCGCCCCAGCACGTGTTCCTGTCAATCTAAGAACTATGTTATTACAATGACAACATAACGGACCTAGTTTAATCGTTTTTTTTTTTTTTGTTTTTGTTGCATATCGCCCGCTAGTTTTCATGTTCTAGTGTTACATAGCTCTAGCAGTGCCAGTGAAGTTTGGAAAGAAGATACAGGTGCCTTAAAGGGTTCACAAACTATGTGTTCATTTATCTGTGGAGAAAGCGTGATAAAAGGGTGATGTGTCCTTCTGTTTCGTATATGTTAAGTCAGAGGAGGACTATTAGTAATATTGGAATCTTAAACGCCAGCACAAGGTCAACTTTAAATTTTAAATTTGTTTGTCTAAGTTTTCACAAATAAGAGAAATTTTTCTTAGCGATTATGTTCTGGCCGAGGAGCCATTGGTGTGTCTGGCTTTAATGCTTTTGAGTTGCGGAATTGTCTGCCTGTCTAGCTAATAACATTTCGCCTCTATGACTCTAATAGTGTTTTTCTTAGGCAGAGCTTTTTTCGATTCGAAAATATAGCTGAATGTTGATACCAAATCCTCGAAATTGGTACAGTAGGAATTAGCTCATCTCAATCTCAGAGCGTAGACTCTATCGAGCGAACTGATGACCCGGTTAAGGAGGAACGGCTCTCTAGCAGAACAACTTTCCATGTTCCATCAATTTGAAATGCAACTGGGTTTTGTTTTTCGGGGGACAGTCATTGAATGAAGAACCAAACCTACCTAAAATCCAGGAACTAAATGCAAGAGACAACATTTGCGTCCTTGCCACTGATAGGTTAGTGTACCATTAACAAAACTTACCTGCATATTCATTTGCATTGGATTCATCTGATTTGGATTCATTTGCTGTTGTTGTTGTTGCTGCTGCTGTTGCTGTTGTTGCTGCTGCTGTTGCTGTTGAGGTTGTGGTAATTGTGCCTGATTTTGAGTATTAACCGGTGGAGTTTTGGCATTTTTCGGCTTCCTTGGTTTACGTTGTCCCTTTCCACGTCCTCTTCCAGTAACTGGAGCACTTGGCGACTGATCAACTGATGATGGAGTATCCGCTTTCATTTCATCCTTCTGCAAATAATAATAAGAAGAAAACAAACAAAATTAAGAGTCTTTCTATATAAAAATTAGAAAAGTATTACCACAATTTTCTCAGGAATTGGTTCGATATCTTCTGGCGGCAGAGGTAGAGGTTCATAATAATAACTACTTGGCTTGACTAAACTATGTGTGTGATATTTAAGATGACGATGAGCTTCTTCGTAGGCCAGAGGCTTACGCTCAAGTTTTACAGCACCAAACCATGCCCAAGATAAGGGAGCTGGATTCTTGTGACCTTCCAGAATGTCCCAGACACTGATTCGCTGTTTGTCTGATATTCGGAGCTAAACAAGAATTGGAAAACATCAATGTTGTCTTGTAGCATATTGCTTAAACTTTGAACTTACAAGTTTCTTGTCCTTTGCATCAATGCCAGCGGGTTCACAAGTTATAACTTCTGTTGTCTGCTTATAGAGAGGCAACAACTGACGGATGAACTTTATAGAAGCATTATTCTTCTCTCCTATTTCTTTCTTCAGCTTTTTCATTAGGTTCAAGTAGAGTTTCTTATTCTCATCACGCTCGGATTGACTATCCGAGGCTAATGTGGAATGTACCAATGTGGCTAACATGTCAACAACCGTTGTAAATAGTTCGCTGGAAAACAGATAAGACATAGGGCTTAAGGCGCTGTTGGTGTTTGATATGTCGTGTACCTTACCTATTGGTTGTCAAATCAATGACACCCTGGCAAACGAGTTGTGCCAGTAGAATAGCCCAATCGGTAGTCGAAGTTCCATTCTTTTGTATGGCCTCAAACATTCCACCCACCAAAGAGAAACGCAACTGCAATGCATCAAGCATTTCCTCCCTACCCTGAGGATCATCAATACCTCCAACGTCTTCAAACTGTTAAAGAAAAAATCCATTTTAGCTTAGCTAAACAGTAGCATGATTAAAATAGGTATCAACCTCCGATATAGACTGCAAGAATTGCAATAATTGTGAGTGCAGCGAGTCCAAGAGTCCCTCTTTCTGTTCATCTTGTCCCTTCAGACAGGTCAAAACCAGTCCCAAAAACGGTTGATTATTCATCGGCAGTTTTTTCTTGTTCAAACCAGACATCTTCTCCCTCTCCTCGCAATCTTTTAATTTGGAGAAATAATTCATACTTTCAAGCACTTGTCCAGCAACTCGAAGAATCCGACCCTGTACCGCACTGGTTAGCTTTGAAACTAATGGAGCCACTAGCCACGTTGAAGGTTTTGTCTTTTGATCTTTAGATGAATTCTCATCAATTTGGAATACATCAATTGCCGCACGGGCTACTGTATCTAGCCAGTTATTCAGCTCAGTGTTGTTGGACGACGTCTGGCGGTACATGAGCTGCAGATCGAGCCAGGAGATCCGCAATGTCCACTGCTCCAAATTCTCCAATATCCGCACAATAATCGCTTTCTGGTCCATTTCTGTGATCAGATTGTATTCACTCTCTTGATAGCAAATCATATGTAACAGTCGCTGGACTTGTTTCGATGTCAACATGTCGTCTATTATCATATCGCACAGTGTCTCGGAATTTTCTAAACACCTCTCCAGAACGTACTCCTGAGAACAAATCTGCTTAAGGACATGGTGAGCAAAGTCCGACAGGGAAATCTGATCACTATTCGATGAGCCATGCATAGCGTCGTCTGGTTCTCCCAGCCCACTGAAGTCACTTGTTCCTAGGATCGTACTTAAGTTTACCGGATGATCGGAGTTCTTTGGGGTACTTCCCGGATGCACTGGTGTATTCAATCCACTTCGCTTTCCGCTGTTGAATACAGTCGCTGGCGTCTTTTGTGCTGTCGTATCAACGACCAATAGAATCGCTTTTAGAACTGCTAGCACAGCTTCGATAGGAATGTTCTTATGCGCTCCCACAAGCAAGTGACGATCGCAGCTCAATTTGATATTGCATGTCGGTCCAGCGACGTTAATAGGATTCGGTGATGTACTTACGGAATACAAGCCCGGTTGTGGGATTTCAATTGTCTTGAAGAGCTTCAACACGAGATGACACGTCAGCCTTGCACCTGCCTCTGCGTCTGATGTTATGTCACCTCCTCCGTTGCAGGCATTTGCCAAAGCGGGAAGAGCTATCTTCATAACGAAATCGGCCAGCGAAAAGCAATGTCGGGCGATCAAAATACATGTAAAGACCGCTAGTGAGTTATGAATGTTCACATTTTGTATATCAATTTGACTAAACAGATCCTGATAGCGTGGATCTCCATTTGAGTTGCACAAAGCTCCCAAGGCCGCAACCCATTCCTGCGAAAGGGCATTACAACAGGCTGTTAATTCAGCACAGGAAATTGCTATATCATTCAGCCGATCATTGTCAGTCTCGCGACAAATAGCTATAATCGCATTACACACGAAGCTATACATATTCAGTGGAGATTCATTTAACTGCCGCGCCCAAAGCGGATCGATCTTTCCACCTCTCTTCGGTGCCGTAAAGAGATCATTCAAGAACTGAGCATTGTACGATGATGAAGTCACGGCCGTTTGTATTGGTGAATTGAAAATTTGCTTAAACTTAGCATAAGCACTGTGGAAGTGTTCCGCTGACTGGGTCTTGCCCTTTAACATTGCACAAGAGGAATACAAATCGGAGAGATAGGCCAGAATACACCTCTCAGCAGAGCTGCATTCACTTGGTGTATTGACATGCTTGATGATCTTGCAAAGCCCATCAAAAACAGAGAATGTCTGCTCAGGGGAAAGTAACAAACAGCTATGATATCGTCGCAATATTCCCACAATATACAAACCCAATGAGGTAGTATAACTTTTTGCCAGATTCGACTTCTTAGCCAGCAATTGATTCTCAACCTCGGGCAGCTCTTTCAAAATCTGATTACACAAATCCAACAGACTATAGATATTGAGCGCCATCTCCATAAGGTCAAACAAGAAGGCCACATGCTCCTGCACCGGCAAATAGTTATTACTTCCCGATGCAAAGCTATTCAGCTGTTCCAAAACGGTCGCCGCACACTGATAGGTCACCACATGCTGATCGAAGTAAGCCATATTCTGGCACTTACTTGTCGTAGCTTCGAAATTGAATTCACTTCGAGAGTGTTTCTTTACTTTACCACCTTCGGCCACATCAATGCTGAACTTCTTCGAAAAAAGCTTACAAATTTCCTTCGACATCTTCTTCACTGCATGCTTCTTTTCATCACGCTCTTTACCAACTCCAAATAGAAGAATATATCTCTGATTCGATTCGCTACTATACGAGGCATAATGATCGTCCTGATGAATCGGAAAATGCTTAGTGTAGATGAAATGCCTCGAAATTGATGAATCATTTGAACCAATTCCATGCGCTACATGGTCTGGATCCTTTGGACTGTCGGGAGCTTCCAATGCACTCTGTTGATCTTTTTCCTTGATTGTTTGAAGCAACTTATCCAAATCGTCGTCAACATTGGAATCATCAAACTCTTCGAAAACATCATCGAAACCTTGATTTGGTGACGATGGTTTATTCGAGACAGGACCTGTGCCTGTTATTGAATTCGATGCTTTCGAAATTGCACTCTCCATTAGCAGATCGCCACGTGATATCAATGTACAGAGGTAGGCATTATATGAGAATACATCGTGACGAAAGAGTTCACTAAACAAATGAACAAGATTCGTGAATTGAGTGCGATTCTGTTGAGAACCATTCTCATCCAACACTGGTGCATCGTGGTCAAGAAAATTCATAAGAACGGACTGGAATACTGGTAAACCACCTATTAAACCGACACCAGATGCAATGGAATCCTTGTCGTCGTTGTTGTTGTTGCCGTTAGCGTAATCATTATCAGGCGGTGTAGTCACCTCCATTTGTCGCTTATCAAGAAGTATTGCTACCACCATTGCGCGATGTTCGCCCCATCTGTAAAATGGAAATAAAAAAAAAATAAAAATATTTGAAAATTGATGGAATGGGCAGAGTGGCCGGTGTACGTCGTCTGGTCCGAAACACCGATCTTGGACAACGAAATGGTCTAAAGACGTGATGGAAAGTTTTACAAGCAACCATTAGCTGAGCTGTGACACTCACTTGTGGAGAATGCTTGTGAGACAAAGAGGTTCACTGAAGGGGCAGGAGAATTATAGAGGGGGCTAACCAAACCAAGACCATGGCATATGACTATAGCATTGGAAAAGGCTTCAGCAGAAAAATCTACATAAACACTGGTGAAATCCTAGACGAAGAACTGAAGCGTTTGCTGGACATATCAATAGCTACCTTTGACACCTTGTTCTACTTCTCGACACACCTAATCAATGTCAGAGAACTCTTCACACAATTAAACGACATAAATTGGAAAAATCTCCAAGCCTCGTGGTTAGCAAAGACCACCTACACATCGCAACAACGATGCTTCAATAAGAAACCACAATTACGTGCTTCTACATCAATTCTCACTGGCCTATCACCTGCCTATCGCGACTTAACCACCTAGTAATGTTGGACAATGCAGCACAAACTTTTAACAAGATATAGACCAATTTACACAACAACCCAGTATCAGCAGAGAACATATCAATGACATCCAGCAGACCTAAGTAGTTGACGCAATAACTAACGACAAAACAAACGAAGTGCTCAACAGTACAATCTCACATGAAACCAAGACAACTCCAGCCCAACTCGTCTCATGCTGCTCTCACCCAATTAATCTTTCTGAGAATAATACGACGACAGAGGGTTTCGGTGAATTGTTAGACCCTAACTACGTTCACAACATCTACTTAGTCTGCCACGGAATAAACACAGGTAACAGATATGCCTTGTTTTTTTGCCTTTAAATTAAAATTATAAATCTTACCTTTGACAGGAAACAGCCCACTCGCAAAGTATTTTCACAGTATCAGCACCCTGCTTTGGATCATATTCGACTTTGATCTCCTTCGTTTCCCCGTTCGTACCCATCTCTTGCTTAATCATACTAAATGGGGTAAAAATCTTTCCATACAACGACTCAATTGAGTTGCCAAGATCCATTTTGTCAAAACAATGAGTGTCCAAGTAATCCAAAATCGTCAACACCTTTGAATATGAATTTTTATTGGCATTTTGCCATTTTTCAGCACACCACCGATTCTCTGCATGCTTTGATCGTAGGGTAATCTCATTCTCAGCATCCCTAAGCTGCTTACGAATTTCGTTGTTTGTAAATTCACATTTACTCGGCATTGGTAGCATAGACGGCGCAATTGGCAAATTATCCAATGGACTACCATTCAACGCTGATGGTGTACGATTCTCTCCGATGCCACACCAAACCATTGCTGTTGGACATTCAATAGTTATTACTTGTAATATCGAACTCAAATACAAAACTATGTCACGATGATGCGCGCACGTCATATAATCTTTGATAGCGCTCTCATAGGGATCAATTACTGGTTTCTTATTCTTTTCCATGTCGAAGGCATCGCCAGCGGATAATTTCATTTGTGTCTTTTCAGGTGATGCACTTGCAGCTTGACTATCGACAACAGAGTTTAGTAGGTTTGTTAGTTTTTTTGCCACAATATATGCTAGCTTCCTGCATAGGCGTTCAGCTTGGACGAAATCTTGCATGTACTGAAGGGCAAAAGTTAAAATGAGTTTTTTCAGACCATCATCGGAGTTTTGAGAGCGCATTTTGTCCAACAAATCCAGAATCCAGTTGAGGAATTCCTGTCGATCGAGTAAAGATTCTTCGTGCATATATTTACTTAGTTGTGTACAGTAGTTCCAATACTTTAAGGCATTCTTGCCATCATCTTGAGCTCCTGGCATGCTGGTCATACCCGAAGCGCTATTATTTGCTGGACTAAGCATTGGTACAGGGCTTGTCATTGATGGAATAGGTATTTGATTTGGTGTGTGCCCCATTCCAGATCCATGCTGAGCGTTTTTATCTAAGGTACCTGCATATAGAGAAGAAAAGAGATGGAATCTTAAGCTACAAAGTCTTTTGCTATATTTGAACATAAGTCTGGACATTATACCGTAAGTTCAACAACCCAAAAAATATATATAAAATTTTCAAAAGAACATATTTGTATTCACCTTGATGAAAGTGGTCCTGCAGCTTGGGCAACAACTCCTTCATGAATTTAATCAAATTTCCAGTCCACTCGACCGCAGGATCATAGATACTCCGTTTCTTGTTTTTCGACTCGGTAAACGAGACAGTGTACGCGGCACTGAGCTTAATAAACCACGTCGCTCGTTGCATGCTGACTTGATTATCGCACAGCGTTACAAAGATTTCTTCTTTCTTGTTAAACGATGGTGCTTTCTTGGCCAGTGCCAGAAGCGGCTTATTTCCAGCTAAATCCTTAAACCACGCATCTAACGCTCCCTTTGTACGTGGGGAAACAGGCCAGAAGTTGTCTTTACAATTCACCTGCTGTTTTTTGCGTCCACTGTCTTGAAGTGTCATAAGTTCCTCCTTCTTTGCCAGAATCGAATTGAAGAATGCTCCCACTTTGCTTGCGTTCACATTGCTATTGTGAGCCGTTCCAAATTCTTCTGAATTCAGCTGAGGTATTGTGGAGAAGCCGTGTTTCACATTCGCCGGGGTCAATTCATCTTCTCTTTGTCTGGGTTCCTGTGGGTAGACATCGGGAGGACCCAACCGAGGCCGTTTGAGAGGCCTCTTCTCTTGCAAAAGTGATAACATTTTGGGTTCCAGTTGTGACGGGTAAATTAAAACTTTTATAGTGGAAATTTAAACTAGTTTATGGGCATTTTCTCTGATGGAAAACACAAAATAGAAAATCGGACAACACCGTCAGCCATTAATGGAAGCGAAAATTTGATGTCGCTGTCAAAAAGGCGTTTTGACAAAAATTCACCACAAGGCTTCTGCGTATGAGTGAGGGGGAAACTCTTAGTGACAGTTTTGGTAATGAGAAAGAAGAGATAAGACCAATGGTAAACATGGTGAAAATTAATTTGTTTACATCAGCTGATTGCGCACACATATGCAATACGTGGTGAATGCGGGTTTGTTTATATAAATCAGTGCCTGCATTGCGAAAAAAGTGCTGCAGATGCAGTGTGAACGACAAGTGCTTTGGAGGGAAATGATACATAGGAAGTGTATTAGATCTTTCGTATGGCAAAACACTAATAGTACTTTCTCGGCGAGTGTGATTGGAATTGCTAAGATCAATCTAATGCTTATACTTTTTCTGGTCATCATGTGCAAATTCTGACAATGAGACTCAGTTTTATCCAAAACTTCTTTACGGTGCATTGTTGACTCTCTCTCGCTTCTCAGATAACGTCTGGCACTGTTATTTCGTCGTAATCATATATCATGTGAGAGAGTAGAAATATGGAAGTTAAGCTGTAAAAGACCACCACATTTCTATGTGGCCCTTCGTTTAATTGGCGATTGGCACTATCGTACGCTTTTTCAAATCCTATGAACAACAGATAAAGTTGGTCGGCAGTCTAGGTATATTCAATCACTTCATCGTGATCGTCGATACGTTGGTATGATAGACACAAGATGCTATGAGTCAAAACGTGGTGGTGGGCATCATGTGAGTCTTCGATTGATTGTTGACCATTCTCTTCTTCGATTTATCTAAAAATTAATTTATATTATTAATTTTAGAATTAACAAATGTATAACTGTTTATCAGATACTGACATTTACTCACATAAGTTCTGAGAAATGTGTTAGTTGCCTAAGCCCTGCATTACACCCAATTAAGTTGATTTCGGGATTCGTAAAGAAAATTCCATATTTTTTATGTGAAATGGGGCAAAAAAGCGACTACGAAATGGAGAATTTCTTTCAAAATGTTCCCAAAAATGGGGAATTCATCAAAGAAAAACCTGGCATCACCGTTACCACCTCGTTACTTTTCAATGCTTTAATTGCGCTGATGATCTCATTTATACTGGAAATTAAACGATTTCTGGCTTACAAGGTTTAAATTGCTACGCCATCTATATAGCCTGAAAGAGTATTGTAAGTATTGTATCTGAGAAAAAGTAATAAACATTTATAAAACCGAAAGATTTCAGGACACTAAAGTTCATGAAGGTTTAACTGCTATGGTCCAAGAAATGATGTGCTAACTATCTGATGAGCACGGAAATCGCATTATTGCAAAACAGAAATTTTTAATAGATCATTAAATATACACACCTCCATGAATATAAAGATCGAATCTAAGGAGAAAATAAACTACATACAATAGAAGGCTAGGAATCTTAGTTTATATCTCTTAAACTAGTGATGTAGTTATTTCTTTTACATATATTTATTATTAGTCATTGTGTTACACTATAACAAAAAGTAGAGACATAAAGTAAACACGAAAAAAATAAAAAAAAAAACTTTTACCTCCCCGAATGCAGCAGTTCGTACAAAATTGTAGATAGTACCACAACTCTCATCGAAAGTCGACTTCAACAGCAACACTTTAATAAGTGGATAGGGTGTCAAAAAAATCGATTCGCATTGTAAACGCAGCCAAGATCAAGGGTGGTATTTTGACGTATTCCCGTGGTTGTCTCGTATTTTTGTGTTGCTTCTGGGGAATTGCTATTTGTGGACCTTCGCGAGTGTATTTTTCCCATTAAATCCCGCATTTTGCAAGTGAATCAATTTGATGTTGTGGTAGTGAATTCCCAGTCCTCGTCTCAGCATCACCTAGTGTACTTCCCGCGAGTTTGCAGTAAAAAGACTTAGAACTTCTCTCATCCTAATTGAGTCGCTAATTCGTTACGGTCCATCGATAAAAAACAATCGCAGAAAATCTTAAAATCATGAGTGGTGAAGGCACCAGTACCAAAAAACTAAAGACGGTAAGTAAATCCCTATTTTTCCTTCGCTTCTTTGCCTGGTTTTAAGTTCAATTATTCGTCCCATATGGTGGCAGTGATCTAATTACGTCGACTGCAGAGTCCATGGTGTGTGTATTACCTCACGTTCCTATAGGTTATCGGTTCGTGGAATTTTTGTATAGATTTATGGGCTCAGATAAGTTTTGGGGTCATTCAATAGAAACGTGTGTTTAAGCATGTTGAGTATACATATGTATATAGACCCGTACTTCCGGTAGTTCTTAATCGAACAGACTGTTACAATTTAAGAATTCAGATTCCAGCTGTGTATAATGAATTTGCAATGATAATTGCGAGTTGAGTAATCGAAGCGTCTGTCTGTTGATAATCTTTATTGACACACTTACTAGGTGTTATCGCGGCGTGCTTCAGTTTGGATTGCATATTTTCTACTCATGGTGCTAATATTAGATCACGCAAAAAGTGATACAGTCACAACTTATCGCCAGTTAAAGTGCCAGAGTCTAGAAAGTGAACGCAAGTAGTGATTAGATTGAATTGGGCGTCGATTTTAATTAATGAATGAATAATCAAAGGCCGATTTTTCGTTTCGTGTTAAATAAACTATCGATGGACAAATCCATATTTTGCCTTCACCTTATGTGGAAATTCTTATTGAAGACCGAGCTTATATTCTTACTTTGACACATCAAGATGAAGACCAGTACTACCTTGTATTGTAGGTAGAAGATGGAGCTTAAACTCTCATCTCACTCTCTGGCTGTATAAGTCCGTTATCCGACCTATTATTCTAATGGCGTGTCCATATAGTAGACAGCTCAACCAAAGACTGCCAACATCTTGACTTATTGCCTCTTGATATCGTCAGCAGACAAATGGCAGCATCAAGTGCGACCCGTTTGTCTGCCACTCATCCAAGCTAAATGATTACATCCCTCACAAGCTTTCGCGTATCAATCCCAGCTAGAGAGCTTTGGTCCAAGCAAATGGGTGCTATACTGATTGATAAAAGACATATGATGGAGTGAGCGGTGGCTGAGTTTAACATAAGCATTTCCTTCCGCCTCACCCGGTATTTGCAATCAGAGAACCTTTGTCATGGCTAAAGTGGAATGCAGTATCTTCACAGACAGTGAAGTAGCCATCAGATCCTTGGAATCGTCCACAACCACATCAAAGGTCGAACTAGATTGCCGTTCTTCGCTTATGAAGATTTCAGATCACTACAACAATACAAAGAAGAGAATCCTCTGTAGGCCTCAAGGATATCATAGGAAAATGAAATGCAAATGAGTTTGCCAAATGATGGTTATGTAGCTACATGTAAGCTGCTGCTCCAATTGGACGCTATTAAGAGGGCCACCAATATCTGGGAGTACGATAATTTGATCAAAATTTGGTAATCTGAATCAGAAACCCTGTAATGAACAGTTGGTTTTAACTCGTCAAGAATTGAGCATCATTATTGCTGTTCTTGCGGAACACTGCCTGATTGGTGTCCACGCTAGACGTCTAAGCCTTCCTTGAAACGATTTTTGTAGAAGTTGTGGGGACAAGGAGGACGAAGAAACTATCTTTTATCTTCCCTGTTACTTCAAAGATAAACCTCTACTTAAGGACATACTTCTTCCATTAGCATAGTAGTTACCGTGGCTTAGTGGTTTGTGCATTGAAAATACTGTGCAAGGGCTTCCAAGTTCGAGGCCAGAAGAGGACAATGGAAACTAGGAAAATACTATCAACGTTTTTTCCACGTCTAGCGATTGTCTGACAAACATTTAAACCGAAAACCCTTGCGGATACGGCATTAAACTTAAGGTCACCTCTATACTTGCAGAAATATTCCTTCGTTCACAGGATACTAGCAGACGATAACCTAACCTGCATTCTAACAGACCACCGCTTGGAAGACACTACTACAGTTCTTGAGTCGGATTTTCTTAAACAAGATATCGATAGCCAATGCGGGTACCAATCCATACGGTTATCGAAGGAAATGAAAAGGCTGACGAAGTAAGAAGAAAAGGATCGACGCTGCACCTGTTGTGTGATTGCTCTGTAGCCTTTTCTTATGACTTAGATCGCGTTGAGCTGATGGGCCTCCTGAAATTCATATCACTATCTGGCTGATTGTAATAGCGGGCTTTCTCTTACAGTGTTTCCAGGGTTTAATGACTGAGCACAATGGACCCGAATTGTTGTTCTAAGTGGACAGTGATTTTCTTGTCATAAGGCACCCATCTACCAAACCTATAACCTAGTTTCTATCCTACGTACCTAACCAACCTTCTTTTCCTTTCCCAAGATGAATTGAAAACAAACCACGCCGTTTCTTTGGGTTTAAAGAACCCCTCATATCTTAAAAGGCTTACATCTCTATCATCACCGAAAGAATATTTTTTTTTTTTACAAATACTCTTGTGGTCACACCAATGAATTCTTTTCAAAGAAACCTTATAAAGCAGTCCCAAATGAGTGAATGCCCTATTCAAAAGCACAAGTATAATTCAAGCCCTGCGGTTATAATCATATTTTTGTTCTTCAAGTTTCCAAAAAAAAGAAAAAAAAAAAGAATATTTTTCATTGACCATGTGTTATTAATCATGACGGCTCACAATTAAAATTAGAGATCTCCGTGGGGCTTAGTGATGCAAGATGTATCTGCCTATGGAACCAGTTTATTTTTTTATCAGTTTTCTTTTCTATTGCTCGCACTACTCTACAGGTTAATGGCCAGTAGTGGTGGACGTCACACACTCTTGACTCTCGAAAGTGTGACACATGCGGTAAACAATAATCTTTCCGAGGAGTATATTAAAAAAAAAATAAGTACAAAAAAAGAAGGTTTAATTACATTGCACATTGCAGTGGAAAAGAAGCTGTGGAGTTTGTTTTAATATAATTTCACCTCATAACGAGTAAGCTCTGCATCTGTGCTGTGTGTCTGTGGCAGAGAGAACCAGTGGCTCTTAGTAGATGTCCAAACGCTAGCCTTCACAACTCTCGCCTAGCAGTTGCAGTGTTAGTCTCTCGCGGGAAAGTACTTTCTTTTTGACGAAAACTCAGTTTCAGTTTTGTTTTTTTTTCTTTTGATTTCTTTTTCCTTATTTTTTTCGTTTTTGTTGCCAAAACAAGTTTTATGGGTATCAATTTTATGTAAAAAAGAAAGTTATTTCTGAATTTTGCTAATTTTAAGTAATTATTCCCAAAAGAACTTGAAATAAACAAACAAAATTGTGTAACATGTTCGTCAGGCGTAGGATTATCGCAATCAACAATAAAAGCATTGCTGAGAATGGTGATACGAAGAGAACGCTGAATGGCAGTCTTAATGGGAAACCTATGGAATTGGTGAGCAAGCGTTTATTCGGTTATTCTAAATGCCGGTTCTTAGGAATAATAACATGTACATACGTAAACATACTTGTCATAGGTATATGATGTGCTATGCATTAAAGGCTAAAAAAGATATCCGATACGAGACAGAAGTCGGGTCAGATGTGTTGCCATTTTTGTAATAAAAGGTCTGTTCCCGTACTGACTAAAACTACGAAAAATATAGTGAACTTTTGCTCCCGCACGTCAAAGTTTCGTATTTTTTCACAGAAGAGAGAGCTCACAATAGATTAAGAAATCACTCCATGCTTCGAATTTTGGTCTAAGAATTTTGTCAAATTGTTAGGTTGTTGTTGGCTGGCAAGTTAATTTGATGTAAAAAACTGACGTCTAAAAAGTTGTTCAACCTGTTGCCGCACATTTTTAAAGATTTGTCTTTCTCTGGGAGAATTTTACCTCTACTCTTGGAAATTAGACAAGCTGCGAATTTTGGTACAGAAAGTACGAAAACAGACCTAAAATTTCATCGAAAAATGATTCCAAGATCCAGCTGTATGCAGGAATTTAAGGGACGCAGGAACACCCGGTAGTCACTTTGGAATAAAAAACCCATTTGCGTACCCTCCTAAAACAACGAATTTTTACGAAAAGTCGTTCGCGTAAGGAGAATATTTGCAGGTTTTCACAGAAGAGAGCGCGAGAGCGTACAAATTTTTATAGTTTTAATACTCTCTTGTTTAACCCGTTCGAGTAGGTACGTTTTCATACTTTTAGCTTTCTGTAAGAGAATTACCCACACTTTTTGAAATGTTACAATTTTATTGCAAAAGTACGCTAACGGACCTTTGAATTAGAACAAACAATGACATAGACTAAATGAAATAGGCAGTCATTTCCCCTGCCCGCACATAACTTAAAAAAACCATATGTAAACCTGACTATAAGTATGCCGTGTTTTTTTCCCTTTCCTTTTGAACAAAATATGTACATACATATTTTCTTCTATATATGATTTCATTAACAACTGCAATTTATATACACACCATATACAAAATGGCGCACCCTTTTTCTGTCAACCGAGTCACCAAAAACTGCATTTCTTTTCATTTTTTTTAGTTTTTAGCTTTTAGGAGCGAATGTGCCTAATAGCCTGAACTTAACTATATAATTTAGTTCGTCTATGACAATGGACTCTTACTGCCCGAACTCAATGGTGTGTCTTCGATATTGCGAACTGTCAAAAGTGGAATGCACACAAAATCAATTATGCAAATACAATGGGTCGCTGTGCTGTAGTAAGTAATTTCTTCGGCGCTACGAGATTGGCAGCATACGAAAACAGACGGACAAACAGGCACCATACCAAACCCATATGTGCCATCTTTCCATTTAAGGTTTGGAACCCTAAAACAAAAAATGGAAGAGCTTAACGCGCCACACAATTCTCTGCAAATATTTTGAGTGTGTCGCCACACCATTTGACAATTACCACTTTTACTACTGACACATACAAACCGCATTGTGTTCAGGTAGTTATAATGCAATCCGAAATGTTGCGTCAGGTATTGAGTAAACTTTACTTATGCTCCGTCTATTTCGTAATCTTTCAACTCTCGACAAGTTTTCGGAAGGTAGAAATGTATACCACGGATAACATGTATAATTGTGAGAAGCTAGGTCTTGGCTCTCTAAGGCTGCTTGTGGCCTAATATTTATGTTTTTATTTTCATTTATCATATGTTTGAATTTTTAAGCTCTATAGTGTTGTATTATGGTCATAGACGAACTAAACTAGACAGTCAACTCGAATTTTTTCTGCCCCTTCATTGCCGAAAACAAGCGGAGTCTAAATTGCCCTGTTTTTGAATAAATGTAAAGTTGCGTATGACCAAGACCTAACTATGCATTTGTCGAGTTATCTCTTTTATTTCTTTTACAAATGGCTGCGCCCAGGACCGTCAAGCCAGTCGCCCAGATCTTTACTTGCATGTGTGAGATTAACGGGATTAACTCCACATTCAGTGACAGTTTATATATAGTCATACAGCCTTCCTTACAGCTGAAAGACGTCAACGTAACGGTTGGGACAGATTTTATGGAATGAACTTCCTCGTCATTACAAGTATTTAAATGACAACGTGCACTGTCATTTCCTCTGTTCTCCTCTGCTCTCCTTTGTTAGTCTTCCTCTTCTTAAACGCCCGTGCTTGGAATTAACAGTATAAAGGTATCTGGGTCGTCGCACTAATTATAAAAAATATATATATTTCGCGCAGTAACTCAACACACTTACCACTGTGCTACTAACCAAACTTGGAACCATGTTAATCAAAAATAAAATGTAAATCGGGTCATACAACCTTGTTTTAATGCACCAGTTCTGTGTGTGTTTAACCTTAATCAATAAACTGAGTAGAATATTTAATTTGGGAATTTTATTTGTACAGTGTATCTCTTTTTAGCCGTATAACATTTGTACAGTTGTATCTAAATTTACTTTCACATATGCAGCTAGAACAAATATAAAGACTATCAGGCATAAAAAATACTGAAACTAAAATTGTTATTTGAAATCCGATATCCGATATCCGCCCGAACATATTCCAACCCCAGGTGAGTGGGCATTTTGCCGAAAGGTAGATCTCTCCGTAAATAAAAGTATGCATATCCTAATGTTGAAGTAACCTCCCTCACATAATATGCAATACTTTCCCTGGAAGTATGTACGAGTACTACGTAGGCGACATCATCACCAAAGGTTTGCAATCACATTTACTCCACAAAAAGACATTCGTGTCTTATCTCTTTCCACAACCGTCCTTTACTGCACTCCTTCTGGTCAGCTTGTGGGATTCGCCAGTTCCTTCAGGGTTCTCGGTCACGGATCATTTCGTTACTGGGGCTAATCAGTTGCTGGTGTTTTTGCAAGTGCGGTGTAGGGCCTTCCTATCAGCTTAGGTGGCATTTTTCTGTCACAGAAGTTAGCAGAGTTTTCTTGCTTATTTTATCCACCCAACACTTACGCGATGATTGCAGTTTTCACCATAAGTTGCTTTGCTTTTGACCATAAATCCCAAAAAAAAGGAACTCTTCGCAATTGGGAAGCACTTTTCTATTCAAAAAAAAAAAATGTCTGGAATAGATGTGGATCAGAGAAGGCGCACAACAGGTATACTGTCTTTTTCGAACTGATACGGTTCTCATTTCCATTCAAGACACCACCTCACACCAAGCGCTCGTTGCACGGACGTTTGATCTTTACTTATGATAGCTCAATCTTCAGTAAAATATAACTGATGTTGACTTACGTATAGAATAAAGTACTGCAATAACTAGCAGGCTTAAGAAGCATCTCTACATTGCGCACTGTATTTAAAGCTCTCTAAGGTTGCATATCAAAAAGTTTCTCTCAAAAGATTGCATATCGTCTTATAAACACGGACGCAACAAGGCTGTGCCTTTTCGCAAACGACTTCTGCCAAAGCTGTAGGGACGAGGAAGAGGAGTCGATTATTTCTCAGCTTTCTACTATAACGACTTATATAATATGTCGTCTAGAAAATGCAGATATAAAAAGTCTGTTACGTTTCATATGAAGCACAAAATGGTTCTAACGAGTTGTAATGATTCAAACTTTGCGGTATAACAATATTACTGCTCTAAATGTTTACGCGTTTCGAAGCTGGAAGCCTCTTTCAACCAACCAACCAACCAGAGACCGTGAAATAATTTCCGCAGCTATTCATCGAATACACGCTCAACAATTTTTTTTTATCACAGTTTAGCATATCGCCCTTTCCTTTGTCTAAAGGAGAATATAAAACTTTTTCTCCGGTAATTAGGCTGATAAATTTCAATATGCGAATTATGAGCCACCTGGACGCGATATCTCCCATATTTTTCCAGAACTCGAAGAGTATCCCGTCTGACTCAAACACTTCTCGCTTCACGGATACTTTTTCATGATTAGGTGAGGCTCTTGTAAAGAACGCTGGGCAAACTGTTCATTCAAAAGTACATCACGATACTGTTGCCATCTGTGGAGAATTTTGTCGTCTTCCACAAGAATCTGGCCTTGAGCATTGTTAATGAATTTTGGTGAACGGATCTCTTGAGTATTTCTTCTTTTTGAAGCGACTGAGGTATATCCGTCTGTATATGTATGTTGCGACAATTTGAAAACAATGAATTTTATCATCGGAAGCAGCCAAAAGTCACACGATGCTAATCCGGAGAAAGATCCGGAGAATTGTTGCCCGAGAGCACAAAAAAGTTGTTGGTTTTTCCAGCAGTATGGGCAAGCTCATTTTCGTGATGCAAAAAGTAGCCACGCAGCTCTTCTTTTTGACGGTGTCCTAGTTACATTTTTATATAAAAAAGAAAATCCTTAAGACATTCCTAAACCCAAACTTATATCTTGATTGCTGTTTGGTTTCCGGTGCGTATTTGTAAAACCAAGATTTATTAACTGTAACGATTTTATTGAATGAATTTGACTCTCCATTTTCACACAAGAGCCTCTTTTTGTTCTCCATTCAATATTTGTGGATTCCACCGAGTTGACTTCTTCTAATATTTCAGGTTATAATTTAAAATTCGTGACACAGCCATGGCATTCAAGCTCAGCTCATCCGCTATCATCTCCTTTGTCATCCGGTAGGCAGCTTCGTCAATTTTAACCTTCACCAGTGCCACATTTCGTCCTCCATAGAAGTGGATTCTTCGAAACCACTTTGAAATAGTAACAAGAGATATTGCATTTATTCTGTATGCATTTTGGCATTCGGGCTGAATTTTATCTGGCGTGAGTTGACGTAGAAAATCGAAGAGAAAACGAATTTCTTGGAAGTGCAACCGAGCTTACGCCACTGATTTTTGTCTTTCTCGTTTCCATTTTTACCAATTGTTGGATATAAATAGTGCTAGATTATAAGCTACAGAAATGCATCCAACTTATGTTGGTAGCTATGTACATTTTCTTTCCGTCATATATGGTCCAAGTAAGATCACACTTGAAATTTACTTGTCTTTGAATCGGTTACGTACGCACAAAATTATGATTTTATTTTCTTTGTACACAGGGTCCTCGTAAAGCTTAGACCGTTAAGCCCTATTCACTGCATTAACAGCCGGATACCATGCATTTCAATTCATCAGTTGATGCAGTGATCATGACGACACCTTCATTATCGGATGTAAATTGTTACTGTCCAATTAGAAATGCTTCATAGTAAGCCCCCCTTACAGTCTATTCGAATCAAAAATAAAACTTCAGCTTATGTTGTAACAATCTATATACATGCATGCATATCACCTTAATTGGCAACACTTTTTAAGAATAAGAAAAAAAAATTATTCATAATTGAAAAGTTGATAATTATCTCATTTTCTTACTCCGCACATTATTCAATCGAAATACAAAAAAAAAAAAAAAAAGAAATCATGTGTTTATTTATTGCTTAAGGCATCTTCCTCGGGTTTATGCTAATTCAGCTTCACAGTAACAACGACAACAACGATGAACTAACTTCAACAGGTCAAAGCCATTTCGCCGAATGCCTTCAAATAGAAGTGCTTCATGCTGAACTTACTCAGTTGATCACCGTCTGTCCGGCAATAAATTTTGATTTCGAGAAGTAAAAATACAAATTTTGTAAATAAAATAAAAAAATCACCCTTTTTCCCCCAAAAAAAAAGAGAAATTCGAAAAATTTCAAAAAGTTACCAATAAAAACGGTGTAAAATGCCAAATCACGCAGATCTTCTTTTTTATCCCGCAAAGCGACGAGTGAGTGATGTGAAATTTAAATGTTTTATATATGGAATTTGTGTATCTTTTGGATACTATAACACTTCTATTTCAAACAAAAACAAAAAGGGAATGCGCAACATAGTGTGAAGTGTTTATCATTGTCTGACATAGTTTTTCCGCTCGAGGGAACTTAAATGTTTTGCAAAATTCGTTTTGCAAAAAGCGGGTGCGATGTTTCGCCACATTAACGAAAGATTAACGTCACTTGTTAGATAAACTATCGCGAATGCTATTTTTATTTGCAAAATTGTGCAAAGATATGAATACGGTTTTAAAGGAAATGCTATTCAAATAATAAACTAAAAAAAATTCCATAAGCATGTATAAGGAAGTAAATAAACTTATGTGGAACTTGCTTAGCTCAGGAAAAGATTATGTTAATGCCTCGTGTCCTTGGTTGGCTTAAACAATTCGCAGATGGGAGTGAGAGAATCAAAAATTAAGCCCATGAATGGAGGACATTCGTTCCATAAAAGACTTCTGACACAACTGTACATTCAATGCGCGGTATCAATTTTTACACCTACAAAACTTACCTTGAATTTAATATCATATTCCAAGAGCAGTTGAGTTTTAAGGAGCTTTCCCACAATTAGTTTTGAACGCTTGTCAGAAGCCCGCAATAGGTGAAGGTGTGGGAACAAAAACTGTTATGATTCACAGTACTTACTTACATACTTATGTTCTGTATCCCCTTCTGAGTCCTAGGGCCTTTATAACGCCCACGCGCCATCGTGTCCGGTTTCTGTAAACTTCTCAGGAATTCTTTCAATTGCGTTGCTTCCTTCTCGACTGTTCTGTGTCACTCACTCCCTGGTATCCTGCCATCCTGAGTAAACGGGTTCCATTGCATCACTTGGATAACTATGAGCCTGTCACCCTTTCGGAGAGTGAGACCAATTGACTGCATCTTTGTCATTGTATGGTTGTGCCTATAGCATCATGGCCCGTTCTTTGAATAAGCTGCTCGCGCGAGATACGGTTGGCCATAAAATCATTAAAATATAGCGTAGGCACCTATTGATTAACGTTTTGCACCTTCCTAGCAGCACGGATTCAACGTTGGAACGGATTCGTCGTAGCTTCGTGCTTAAGCTAATTGCATTACTTCGCCAAACAGTGGATAGCACCGCAGATTTTAGTGTCCCTATTCAGCTGGCTATATCCAGTTCGGTTCCCTCATCGGTTGAGACAATATTGAAAACTCTCTACTCTCTCAACCGTTTGTCCAGTAATGCATTAATGAGTGGATGAGTTCAGTCCTAGGAAAACAATTTTTATTTTTTTAGGCGAGTTAATTTTCAGTCCAAAGCCGTCTGCTTCCCTCTCCACAATTGCTGTCACGTGGTTCAGGTCCATTGTTCTGTGAGACAGTAGGCATGTACCATCAGCGTAAGAGAGGTGTTTGAGTTAAAATGTAAGAGTACATCAAATTCCACCATGTCGTGTTGATAAGGCCGCATTCAGCATATCGCTAATCACCAATAAAAAGAAAATTGGTGAAAGTATGTAGCCTTGCCGAATCCCACTTTGGAGTTCAAATTCCTCAGACAGCCTGATAATTTATATTAATTTATAAGGAATGCTACCCCTGCGCAATAGACGCCAATTCCCGATTGACACTATTAATCGCCTTTTCAAAATCGATAACCAGTAGTTAAAGTGGCTATCTATGTATATACAACGCATTTCTCGATGATGATCCGCAGGGTGTTCAGCTTCTAGGGTGTCTTCGAAGTTTTCCTTCTTTAGTTCGTTAATCCATTGTGTATCGTGTATCAATTTAGCTCCTTTTCGCATAATATTTGGTATATTGAATATTATGACGAAGAAAGTACGTTGACTGCGAAGAAGGTTCTTTTCGTTTTTACCCCCATTTTATAGGTCTGTTTACCTAGCTTCTGAAAACAGCTATGTTTTACGAAATCCTGTTCGAGTACGGGAAAATTTCATTGTTTTTGTTTTCACTGGACCACCATGTAGACAATTCCTTCGCTGATTTATGACACCTGTCAAATCACGTTCATTTTTAACTTATTGTGGCTCAACGCATTCGTACATTTACCTCTCTCTAAAAGAATTTATCGCCCACTTATTTGAATTCGACTATTAGTGGAGAAGTATCGCAACCTGTCAACGGCAGGTCAGTCAGAAAGATATGTAAGTTCACAACCGAAATTTAGAAATAAAATTTTGCAAAAACGAAACACGGCAAGGTCAAAGCCATGAGTTCATTCAAATTTCATAATAACGGCATGTGAAGAAGGCGCGTTAATCCCAAAACAAGTTTCTTTCGCCAAGAGCAACATTTGATTTATAAAATAAAATTGATATTAAGATGAGATATACCAGCTGATCGGAAAAAAAAGAAAGGAAGTACGATCTTTTCAATCTTTTTAGTCACCTTTGCCTTCAGAACCACATACCTACATTTATTGATTTAGTTATTCTGCATCTAACGGATGTCAATATTTCCGGTGTTTACTCTTCCGGAGTTAGAAACATGAAGCTAGTTTTATATCCGTCACAGCGGAGCTTATGACGCGGAGTAGAAGAATCAAAACCTTGTCATTTTAACGCACCCCTACTGCTCCGGCTGTGGAGTTTACATTCTGGTGTAACGAGTTCACGTTATCGTTTTTTTGCAATAAGGGTGATTGTCATGTTTACGAGTTACAAAATATATTTCCTTTGAACATGACAATACCAACTGAGGTGGTTGGAGTTTTCCCGCCATTTCATCCACTCTACGCTTACGCGATGATTGATGTCATCAACACAAGTTGCTTCGCTATTGATCATGAATCCGAAATATTTAAATTTTGGAAGCATTTTTCTATTCAAGTAAATGTTTGAAATAGACCGATGTGGATAAGAGAGCGGGTGGCAGAAATAAATGCTTCTTAGGGGTATCAGAATTTTGACAGGTGATTGCGGACATTTTGTAGAATACATCTGTCAAATTGGCTGTCAATTATTAAGTCTGTCTTGCCAAAATCAACATGGAGAGCTAGCTATAGCGGTTAACAACATGTGCAAATGATTAAATTGTTTTATGAAAATGGTCTTCTTTTCGAGAAACATTTCATGCGCTTCGCCCATTTTTGGATCAATGGGTTCGTCAACAAGCAAAATTTGTCGAATTAGTAACAATAAAAATCCACACAAGTTGCACCAAATTGCAAGGCTTCCAGATAAAGTCGCTGTTTGGTGTAGATTTTGGACTGGCGGTATTATCGGTCCATTTTTCTCTGAGAACGACCATCAGGCCAGGCCATCACCGTCAATGCGGAGAGCTATCGGTTGATAAAAACCAATTTATTTTGGGCCCAATTGGATGCTATGGACACCGACGATAATGTGGTTTCAATAGGGCCACACAGCCCGTGACAGAATGCACGAGCGATTTCCGGACATGGTTATCTTAAGCGTTAGACTTCTTTTCATGGGAGTAGGATGCTTAGTAGGACCTTAAATTTTTCGAGATTTACTGCCATTGAGTCCTACTCATCAGGATGAGTCCATAGGAGGAGTGAAGTCGGATTCATTTAACTGCATGTCTTGTAAGGGAAAAGCAGAAGTTAAATGCATTATCTAGCATCTCCTTGGGCTGTAGAGCAGCCATCAGACTCTTGGAATCATGCACAACCACATTAAAGGCCATACTAGATTAACTTTGATCTCTGATGGGTGCACGTTTTTAACTGAACATTATGAACAAATGTACATATTAACATTTTTGGTTCAGTAATTTTATGACGATCTATCTTTACTTAATATCAGTTTAAGTGTCAGTAATGACTATCAATTTATCAGATAAAAAGCTTGTAATTAGGGTTATTTTTTAGCACACTGAGTTTCACATTTTTGCCATAAATACGCGTAGTTGTTTCACAGCGAACAGCACGATTAAAATGTATCTTTAAATTGAAAATAGATTCTCAAAGCACAGCTGATTGCGAATATTTATAAATGTAAATAAAGAAGGAAAATTATTACATACATACATATGTAAGTACATTGGCAGTTCATTTCCCGCTTGCATTTCTTATCAGGAGGAGCTCACCCACTTTGTGTAGCGATATAATTTCAATATGGCTTTAAGCCAATTGCAAAAAACAATAAGAGAAAGTAATTCTAGAGCATTTGGTTCTGCATCTTACAAAATAAAATACAGTCGACAAGATCTACAAAAGTTACTATCCGTCTCGAGCGGATCGTATTATACACTACCCTTTCTTATAGATCGTTAGTATTTACATAAGAAAGTTTATTTTAATGGCTCCTTAGACCGGACTCTATTGTTCCCAACTCGAAATCTTGCATATTCTGCAGTCTTTCTGCTGGTTTTGAGGATAGCTTCAGTTTTGTGGTCGGATGGTTTTTGTAGTTCAGTTTTACACCTTTTATTGGATGTATCTTCAATAATTCTCTATGTTACAAACGATGTATCAAACTGATTATACCCTTTAGATAGTAGGTTATAAAAATGACGTGAGGGCTCCCCTTTATCTATCAAAATACATATTAGGCCTACTCCCCAGTTTGTTGATCTGTTTTGGTACCTCTCTTTCTAGCCTCCAATTATTTCTGTTATATTGCGATGAAATTATCTACATACCAGCTGTCAACACATAACAAAGGCACAGATCTCTCCGATAGTGTATTTCTGAACTGAAATTCACCATAAACAAATCAGTCTATTTGAAACCTGCATTGAGCTCGAACGAAAGAAAAACTTCTTTTAGTGTTGTGATATTTTGAGTAACGGATTAACGAAAGTTGAAAATGTTAAACAACGGTTATAGACGGGTAAATATTTAACTGATAGTTCAGTTGGTTATACACTGTTGTTGATTTAAGGAGGTATTTTTTATTCGTACGTCAGTGTGATGCAGTCGACGTGGTATATCTTAGCAATAATTTTAAATGAAACGTGTAACCTGTAAGTAAAACTTAATAAAGTGAACGACTGGGTCGTACAAACTTGCACATATATCTATACGTTTTATGTGGAGTTTCAGGTTTTTTGAGTAAAACTTTGTTAAGTTGGCTGTCATCCCATAGGACTTCAGAAAAGTAAGCCCAAGTATTAACTAACATCGTTTATATAAAAAGGGCATCTTGTTACGTTGGCTATAAGTAAGATTCCTTTATTACTTTTCGACGAAAATTTGGAATACAATCTTTTAGGGCCTTACAAAACTAGTTTAACCCGAATCAATCCAGAACTTTTTCAGGGCGCCTCTATAGGCTCCAAGGATTCCAAAATAATATGAAATTAAACGAAAATCGTCCGAGCCGTTTTCGAGCAAATTGAGGAAAACCTCTTAACTAAAAGTACTGTTGCTCGTATACGTGTGGAATTTGAATGAAATCGTTTCAGCCGTTTTCGCGCAAATCGCCTTTTTTAAAAAAAAAAAAAAAGTGAAGTACTGTAGTTAACAATTTTGGTAAGAAATTTCATGTTATCAGATTGGAATTTTTCAAAGTAAATCGAATATGAATACTAATCAAAATCTTTAGAGCCGTTTTCGAGAAAACTTAATTTTTGTAAAATTGGCTGTAAGTAAAGTTAATAATAAGGCTAGAACAAAAATTTCAATTTCGCCTCTAGTAATTACCTTACAGACCCTAGACATGAAGTTCGATCGAAATCCATCAACCCGTTCAGGCTGTAGCCGCAGGTACACACAGACATTTGAGCTTCTCTATCATCGTAATGTCAGAATTGACATTTTGTGTATTATCTCGAGATCGAATTTTTGCACGAATCCAATACTTGCTCTATATTATAGGTGCAAGTAAAAACAAACAAAAAAAATTTAATTTCCATTCCAATTCCAGTCAAATTCAAACACATTTGAGGCAAATTGCTTCTTGTATGGTACAACAGTGACATAAGCTGGCGTCATGGAAGTGAATATTTCGTTTGAAAATATGTTCGTTAATTTTTTTTATGCGATTGTGATCGTGTGAGCTCTTAAAACTCCAAATTCTTATTGAAAGTTTGTCTTTCAAAAAAACATATCGAAATTTTTGTATTTAGAGAGTGCGTAGCAGCGTAGCAAAATTTACTTTTTAGTGTTCCGGACCTTAAAAGGAAAGACGGAACACTTATGGGTTTGATACGGTGTCTGTCTGTCCGTCAGTCTGTAACTTTTGAACCGTTAGGCATAGAGAGCTGAAACTTTCGCTATGTATACATTATGTTAGAGCTCGCACAAGATGGCGGAAATGAATTTCATTTTGGGGGCCCTTTTTTGGATACAAGGTGCCCAAGGGCAAAACAAAATTATTTTATTTCCCATCATGTGGCATATCAATATAAAGAGAATTTTGCAAGGGCTTCATATATGTAAGAAAATAATTTTTTCTGGCAAAATCTGTTCAACAAAAAACCTTGCCAAATATTTGAAAAATGTTGAAAAATGAAAAAAATTCAATGATCAGTAGCGCGATCAAAGCGTTTAAAATCTTAAAAGCGGTTAAATCGCTGGGTTCTTCAAGCTGTACCAACAGCATCAGCTGATCTATAGGTTGCACTTTTGCAGTGCGCAATTGTAGAGCTGCTTGATTCGAATTCCTCGAAGAAGTAATATTAATTGACAATTGCTGATCCTGTCGGTACAGGTCACGTTCCAATTAGAAAAACTGGTGGCCGGCAATTCGTATAAATAAAATAGTCCCGCTCAAGTTCTATGTAAGCAAAACTCCAAAGGAAAAGAATATTATTTTTCAACTTTATTTTTTTACTCTTATTTTAAACTTTCTATGATGTCCTATTCATTAGCACTGTCCACAAAATAAAGCAGTATTTTATTTTATCTGAAAGCAACTCTAATCATTAAAAACAAATAAACAAGCAAATGTATATTTCGCTTCTGACAGCACTCAAAATAAAAGTAGAGTGACCAGATTAGTGCTGGGAGAGACTTGTAATTAAATATGCATTTATATTATTTTACTTTTATTTTTCGTGCTCGATTTTAATATTAAAGGTATACAAAACATTTTTCATATAAGTTATTACTTAAATTTCGTCGTAAACCGCGCAAAGTATAACTAGTAAGAATATTTCAATAAGAAAGAGTAGAGTTCTCACGCAAAGAAAATAATTTCAAACAGCTGACTTTAAGGGTTAAATTTGTTTAAGTTAATTTTGCGGTATCATTCGAAAGTGAACCTTTTTCATTCGAATCTTAAAATACACAAATATCTTTCGAATGAATAGTTAAATCTTTAGAAAGTCCCTATCTTAAAATAAGCATGACTGTTTCTACAAAATTGTTTGTGCTTTCAGGCTCTCAAACACTGAAATAACAAAAATCTCTCGAGTGTAGCGTTTCGCCCTGATGTAGTAGTTGGGCTTTTTAGTGAACGACCTACCACATCTAGTCTAGACGCACTGTTTATCCGACGGATACCGTGAATTAGAAAAGCAAATTCAGCTAACAATTTGATTTTCTTTAAGAAATTCGAAGATATTATAAATTGCCCTGATGTGGTGGTTGGGCTCATCAGTAGACGACCTACCACATCTTATCCTTAAGACACAATAACGATTAAGGACAGTCGATTTCAATTTTATGTCCGATAGAACTTATCCAAAAACCGAGAACTATATACAAATGCATATGAATGTAGTATATAAAAAAAATCATAAAATATAAGAAAAAAGTGTATCTTATCTTATATACACAAATCCTCTACCTCCTAATAAAATACACTAAGTCCCTCGATATTGGTATGTACCGAATTTTAAAGTAAAATAGATAGATAAGAGATCGATCGATAAAATTTAAAAGTTTTGTTCAAAAGCCTAACTAAATACATAATAATAAATAAAATAAAATAAATATATATATATTTAAAAACTCCACTACAGTTCGTAGGGAGGGTGATCTCCTGAAAAGAAAAAAAAAAAAAAAAAAATTAAAAGAAAAAAGAAAAAAATAAAAAGAAAAAAAGAAAAAAGGAAAAAAAAAAGGAAAAAAGAAAGAAAAAATATCCCACCACCAAATTAAATAGATGTATTAAGTCGCTCCTGTACTTCCGATTTCGACTTCGACGCGACTTCCGAAAATCAGAATCATTCCAAACCTAGCAAACTGTGTCCCTGTCTCCATTACAGTTAAAAAAACTGTCGATAAATAATAAGTAAGTTTCGAAAAATCTCGTTGAACATTTATTTAATCTTTCGATTCGATCGGAACGGAAAACGATACAAGAATTTATATAATACAAGAGCACGATTGTCCTACCGAACATTCTTAATGGTGCTCTTTATCGGCACGATTTATCGTTTCTTCTACTTCAGCCCTTGATAGATCTATTGATCCTTCAAGCGTAGAGAGCAGTTTTATAATCCATCATGATGTTCCAATACACACATACACACACAAACACGATCCGCTCTCGCGTTCAAAAACAACGAAATTGTGTTGATTCCCATTTCATGAATACATGAATGTAAACACACCATCATTTGATTACCCGCAACCGAAACCCGGTGCTTTCTTATAAACGAACGGGGAAGGTTTTATTGTATCTTCGAAAGACGTTTTGGTGGAAATAATACTCGTTCAATTTCACAAAAGGACAGACTCTAAAACTCCATGAAATTAATTCGAACAAAGTAAGAGCTCTCTCGAGAAGGTTATAGGTCCAACATTCTACAAAATAGCCTAACGGTGTACACTTTAAAAACCTAAGCTCACGAAATCTATATAATTTTCAATACCTTGTATAAAATTTTCTACGAAAAACGAAACAAAAGCACGTTCGCAGTTACGAAACAAAGATAAACACTTTTGAATGCACGATTTTCAGCAAAGAGAGCTCTATTTCAAAATTCACCGTGCAATCAGTTTTCCTTGAACTAAATTTTAATCGAAAAATCTTACAAATTTAAAGGTGTCACTTCCCTTTCGCAGAATACCAGGATCGAGTTTTCTTAAAAACGAAAAGTTCACGACTGAATTGTACAAACTTCCACATACAACCAATGATCTATACAACAAGTTTTTTGAGTTAAAAAAACTTTGTTAAGTTGGCTATAAATAAGGTACCATTGTTGCCAACTTTAGCCAAAAACGTGGTATGCGATCTCATAGGTCTTCACTAAAATTAGTTTGAATATGAAAATTTACACGAAATCACTGGAGCAGTTTCCGAAAAAAAATACATTTTGATAAGCAATTGTACCATTTTTAAAATTTGAAATCAAAACTTAATGGTACGCCATTTTATAAAACTTTACCAAACTAGTTTAAATATAAAATTCAAGGAAAATTGAAAAAATTAGAGCCACTTTCGTGTAAATTGGCTTAATGCTTGAAAAAGTAACGTTACAGAAACTTTTGGGCCAAACATTTTTAAAGGCATTTTATAGCATTTGTGTTTTGTAATCTAATTAAAGAACTTTTTAATGAAATTGCTTAATCCCTTTTCAAAAAAAATTAATTACAGTTACAACAATTTTTAGCCAAAATAAGGTACACCATCTTATTGCACGTGTCTGTACTAGTCTCAGTGTGGAATTTGAACGAAATCATTTAAGCCAAATAATTTATAAGTATTTTTTTATTATATGTTGTTAACAATTTTTAATTTTACACGTCATCTGATTGGGATTTCCTAGACTAGATCGGGTATGAGATATAAACAAAATTGTAGGAACCGTTTTCCAGCAAATGTTTTTTTTTTTACGAAGAGTACCGTTAATATTAGGGCTAAAACAAAAATTTCAATTTCTCTTCTAGGGATTACCCAACAGACCTCAGGTACCAAGTTTGATCAAAATCCATTCACTCGTTTAGGCTGTAGCCCCGCGGACAGACAGACAGAATTTCCAGACTCACATTTTTCGACTTCTTTTTAAGGAAGAAAACCTCGATATCGATTTTTTTTACGAATCCAAAACTTACCCTATACATAACTACGACACGTATCGGTGCGAGTAAAAAAAGCGAAAGACACGGTTTCCACGGCAGGCACACAAATACTCAAATTCTATAATTGTGTATAGTTGAATTAATATTATGATTTAAGTAAAAATTTAAATTTCGCCTAAGAACTCTGATATAAGGTTGTAAGCAAATTCAAGTGTTTTTAATGACGTACTTTTGTGGTCTTAGAAACCCCCGTTTCAAATGTTATGCGCACTAAAAATGTTGCCCGCAAAACTCTTTGGTTTTTGATTTGAGCGATCTTAACCTAAAATCTAACGAATATTTTCGGCTTATATATATATAATATATAAATACAAAGATGTAGATAAATAAATGTAAATAAATATAAAAAAATATATATATAACAACTCCACTACAGTTCGTAGGGAGGGCGTTCTCCTGAAAAGATAAAGCAGAAATATCCCACCACCAAATGTCCTAATCCCTCTGCACTACCGACACCGAAAGGCAAGCTGATAAACTTGGACCGTCTTAAGGGCGGTCGATTAAATTTAAAAGAACTTGCTTTTGTCTTATGAAGGCTTGCACTTAAATAAATGTTTGTCGAGCGATATTATCCTTTTCTCATGAATATATAAAAAATAAAATAATATATATAACAACTCCACTACAGTTCATAGGGAGGGCGTTCTCCTGAAAAGAAAAAAGAAGAAATATCCCACCACCACCAATTCAGATACCTATTCTAAAGCCCTAATCCCCCTCACTACCGACACCGAAAGGCAGGCTGATAAACCTCGACCGTCTTAAGGCTTCCACACACCGCCGTGATAGCGATCTTTAGCACGCGTGTATTGAAGTTTGTGCATGCACACCGAATTCGAAATACAAATTATATCGGCGACGTATCTATCGTTGTATTCAGCACTCGATCATTTTATCGCGCAATGGTGAATATGGAAAAGATAATTTCTTGTGCGATAAACTATTCAGTATTATATGATATAATAATTGTACTCGCGATCGCTATCGCAGCGTTGTGTGAAAGCCTTTAAGGACAGCCGATTAAATTAAAAGAAAAAAAACACTCTCTTTAGCACTATGAAGCCTGGCTTTTGTATAAATGTCTGTCGAGCGATTCTACCCTATCCTCATGAATATATGTATATATATATAATAAAAAAATATACAACAACTCCACAACAGTGAAGGGAGGGTGAACTTCTGAAAAGAAAAAGAAGAAATATCCCACCACCAAAAGTCCTACTCCCCCCACACTACCGAAACCGAATACCGAGTAGAAATAGAATTATCATATCCGTCTTAAGGACGACCATTTAATTAAAAAAAAAATACACACACACACTTTTAGTTTTTTGACGCCGATCGCTAATTCCCTACGCCCCTTAATAAATAAAAGAATATATATGTATAACAACTCCACTACAGTTCGTAGGGAGGGCGATCTCCTGAAAAGAAATAGAAGAAATTCCCCACCACCAAATGGATATTCCCACTTCAATTCATAAGTGTAACCAACGACAGTTTTCCGAAAAAAAATTACTGCTCTTCGCAACGAATCGTCAAAACTTACCGGCGACGTGAAGTGAGGATCCAAAAACATAATAAAATATAAAAACACACAACTCACACAGGTTTTTTACGCTGCTTGCTTACTGCTTACACTGCTTCAACTCCTGTTCAACAGCTTTCCTTCGTCGTCCTTATTAGTTGTTCGTTGTTCTCCTCTTGAAGTGCACATCCAGTTGCTGGCCACAGCTTCACTCCACACACACACATAATCACGCGTTAAATTATTCGACCACCGCGACATCGTAGTCGAAAAATAAAACATAAACCAAGAAATTCTGTCGAAAAAAAATTATTTCTATTTTACGCACAAAATACACTGTTTGTATGTACATATGTATGTATGTAAAAAAAAACTCCCGAAAAAAAAACACTCACTAAACCGCACTCCACGAAACTACACTCACGACTGAGCCCGAGTAGCCGGCCACTTAACCGATATGGACCACCCGAAGGTCCATGCACGACCGCACTCCACGAAACTACACTCACGACTGAGCCCGAGTAGCCGACTACTTAACCGATCTGGACCACCCGAAAGTCCATGCACGACCGCACTCCACGAAACTACACTCACGACTGAGCCCGAGTAGCCGGATACTAAACCGATCTGCACCCCACGAGGGTGCACAACCGACTGAACCCCATCTACGCACAATCTTGTTTGTGTGGATGTTCTTGTGTGATTTTTTTTTTTTTTTTTTGTATGGATAATTTTTTTTAAACATTTTTTTTTCATTACGATGGGTTTGATACGGTGTTGGTGACATCCATTATTCATATCAAAACCAGTGTTAGGTATACCTATGCAGGATGTGGATAAATTGCCTTCTATTTAATGATAACATAAAATGTCCGGAACACTATTGCACGAGGCCCTCCTCGCACTTGCCCAATTTTTTTTTTAAATCACGTAGCAGTTTTGCTACTGTCGACAGCGCTGATTGCGATAAGTTCTTTCGGAAGATCAATTTTGGCGACCGCATAAACAGAAGACATGCTTTCATAAAAATAAATGACACCTCATTTGACAGGTGTAGTTTCAACAGTATGGCAGCAGTCACCTAACCAGGAAATCTCTCTTGCTGGGGAACTGCGAAAGTGTAGTCCTCCGATTAAAATTTCAAACTGATTTTAGAAAAACTAAGTGTTGGGCCGAAGGGATAGTAAATTTAAAAAATCACTGCAAAGTAAAATATTTTGAATATATAAGGTCTCTAGCAAAGTGTTGTGCTAATTATGTACTTCTACTGGCGATTATTCCGATAAGTGATAAGAGTAGCAAATTTATCGTACCCGTTTACATTGAAGTAGCGCTTTAAAAAACGAGTAACGATAAGAAAGTCGATAATCAATACTTGTATGCATGCTGCCTTTTTATTGTCTATCCAAGGAATTGACATAAAATCTTATTTGCAAAAATTATCGTTATTGAAGCTTTGACATAAACATAATAAAGCTTTACTTCGACGCATTAGTCTTTCATACTAGCGAACCGTTTCATCTTTCAGCGGGTTTTAGCTAGCAAATAGCATAGGGAACGCTGCCATTAACTTAACAAAATCTTCATCTAATTAAAGGGGAAACCATAATGGAGTTCAGTGGTATTAACCTTATGTCACTGCCATCGATTTGAACACCAGGTTATTTAGTAAAAGTTCCGAGGGAAAAAATTCCGTCAGAATTGACGGTAACCCTGATTTGTTTGCATCATTGGAATTAAAATATTTTTAAAATCGTATAGATACAAAACTTAATTCTATTGCTGTTTGAAACTAAACGACTTACATCATACCTATTTATCATCAGTTGGATTTCACAACGCTTTCAATCTTAATTGTCATCATATGTTAAATCTGTTCTCTATAATCTATATAATTTAAACTTAATCGGTTCTCTGTATTATCTCACGGCGAATTCGCCGCTTTTATATAACCTCGCGCTGCAACAATTGCATTGCGTGTGCGCAGCTTGTGGATGAGCGATAGTAATATTGTGCATAGAGATCTTGCGCTCACCCACTTGGATCTTGCTCGTTGTTCCAATTTGGATCTTTTCTTTTCAGTATAATTCCTATATAACCTATATTCTCCAACAATTGCCATAGTTTTCTTTTTTCTTTTTGTTCCTGTCAGCTGTCAAATTTCCATATTGAATGTCCCATTTCATTTATAAGGGTCAACCATAATTGAATTAAGGCTCTGGACGCACCCGCACGTAGTCATGCGACATACACATAATATACACCTAATTTGTATGCTGCACCCGAAATGACTTTTCCCTCAGTTTCGTCGATTTTCGTTCACTTTTGCCTTCATACGGAGCGCTGAGGATGGCTACATGGTGTAAAAAAATATAACATACGGTAACGTTTCCTTTATGCAGTTATGGGTGCGCTCGGATTTTGACAGCGCGCGAGCAGAATTTTCGTTTGATTATGATATTAGCTATCGCGCGCTTAATGCAATTATGGTGGGGCATAAGTCAAAATCGACAAATGTAGGTGATTTTCATATCGTTAGTGATATTAGGTACATACATTGCCTGGCAAGATAATTTAAAATAAATCAGTACAAAAAAAGTGACGTCTAAAAAGTGGGCAGCTTTTTTTTTTCAGCCCGTTTCCGTACTTTTTTGAAGATTTGTTTTTCTCTGAGAGAATTTTACTCCCACTCTTAGAAATTTGGCAAGCTGCAAATTTTAATGCAGAAAGTACGGGAACAAGCCTATCGTTTTCAACTGGTTTTCATTCGATGTCGTCATCCTTTCCGTACGGAATGTGCGAATGAAATTGCTTTCCACGTGTATGAATATATTCAGAGCCAAATCGCAGGTTCCTATGTTTGGAATGGACCTTTATATGTACAGCTTTTAAGGGGCTTCCTTATGGATTTCATTTTCTTACATCACTTTGTCAAATGGGCGTGTGACATCTGTAGACCTACTTTCATTTGTATTTATACTTTCGTTGTCTAGTTGGATTATCTCACATATATACATTCCCAGTTAAATGTCGCAATCGGGAACACATGTGGCTATGATAGACACTCGTTAATGACTTGTTTTTTTTTTTTCTTTTCAGTGCATGCAAGTGGCTACCAATGTCACAGAACAGAAACACCAAGTTACCAGAGAAACTCGAGGCAAAAACTTGGGCTTTTGTCGAGGCTTTCGAGGATGCACCGTCTGGTTGACTGGCCTTAGTGGGGCTGGGAAAACGTCAATTGCCTTCGAACTAGAAGCATATTTAGTTTCACGTGGTATTCCTGCATACGGTCTAGATGGCGATAACATTCGAACGGGTCTGAATAAAAATCTTGGCTTCACACCTTCCGACCGAGAGGAGAACATTCGTCGCGTTGGTGAAGTAGCGAAGCTTTTTGCCGACAGTGGAGTGGTTGCGATTTGTAGTTTTGTTTCGCCATTTAGTGACGATCGGGCTATGGCTAGAAAGATTCATAAAGATGCTGATTTGAAGTAAGTTAGCGCGAGTTCTATGTGCTTAACTAAGCGGGTGACATATAAATTTTTTTTTTATTAAGATTTTATGAAATTTTCGTTGACACACCACTGGCGATTTGTGAGTCGCGAGACGTTAAGGGCTTATACAAGAAAGCTCGTGAGGGTGTAATCAAAGGTTTCACCGGAGTCACTCAAGAATACGAGAGGCCAGATCAACCTGATTTGGTCGTGAATACTGATGGTTTTACAATTCAAGAATCAACCAAGAAAGTCATCCGACTGCTGGAGGAGGAGGGAATTATACCCAAGGCTTTGAGGGACATTCAACAGGTTTGCTTTCGATAAAATTATTTGGCAGTGGAAGGTATTTATTCGGTGGTGATTTTTTTTAGCTTCCAGAGTTATTTGTGGAGCCAAGTCTAAAACAAGCCTTCTTGCATGAAATCAAGTCACTGCCAACGGTTCCAATTACCACGGTTGAACTGCAGTGGGTTCAAGTGCTCTCCGAAGGTTGGGCTTTCCCTTTGAAGGGTTTCATGCGTGAAGACGAATACTTACAGGTGTTGCATTTCAATACAATTCTAACCGAAGACGGTGCATTCCGGGATAACCAATCAGTACCAATTGTTCTGTCGGTTAGTGCTGAGGCTAAGGCGAATCTGGAAGGTGACATATTTCTTTTTGTTTTTAATGGTGGGATAGCATTTTTTTTATTGTGTGCTTTCAGGCGTTAGTGCAATTACTTTAACACACAACGAAAAGCCAGTGGCGATTTTAAGAAAACCAGAGTTTTATCTCCAACGTAAGGAGGAACGTCTTTGTAGACAATTTGGCACAAGCCACCCCCAACATCCTTACAGTAAGGTAGAGTATGGAGAAGGTCCTTGTTTAAGTTTGGATTTAATAGGTTTTTCTTTTGTCAGATGGTTTATGAATCTGGAGAGTACCTGGTAGGTGGAGATCTTGAGGTATACGAAAGAATCAAATGGGATGATGGCTTGGATCAATACCGTCTGACACCAAATGAGCTGAGGCAAAAATTCAAGGAGCTCAACGCTGATGCGATATTTGCATTCCAGGTAAAGTTTTTTTTAAAAGAAAACAAAAAAGTTATTGAATTTTTCAAACTTTTATTTTATTTATTAGCTCCGCAACCCGATTCATAATGGTCATGCATTGCTTATGCAAGACACAAAGAGGCAGCTGCTAGAGAGAGGTTTCAAGAGGCCAGTCTTGTTGTTACACCCGCTGGGCGGTTGGACAAAAGATGATGATGTTCCTTTGGACGTGAGAATGGCTCAACACCAAGCTGTACTCGATTCTGGAGCACTGAAACGAGAGGATACTATTTTGGCTATTTTCCCCTCACCAATGATGTATGCCGGACCAACTGAAGTTCAGTGGCATGCTAAAGCACGTATGTATACGTTATATGTCTGATGGTTGGTTAGAAGGAGTTGGGTGTTAACTTGTTCTTCAAAAATTTAGGTATGAACGCTGGGGCAAACTTTTATATCGTCGGGCGGGACCCGGCTGGTATGCCACATCCAGATAAAGCAATGTACGCGGATGGTAATCTATTTGATGGCACGCATGGAGCGAGAGTACTTAAAATGGCACAAGGACTTGACAGTTTGGAGGTAAGTGATCAGTTAGCAAGTAGAGGTTCGGAGTGGCTCGAAATTTGAAATATGGTACCTAGGAAGTATGGCGACCATAGGATTCTTACTTACTTACTTACTTAAAGGGCTCCCGACCATTGTAGAGTCACTGCTTAAGACATCGTTGCCTTGCATCCTCTGCGGTCACGGGCATGCTGCTTCCAGTTGTGAAGACCATGTTTTCTGGCATCTTTGTACCGGAGGTTCGGTCTTCTTCATCGTCTTGAACCTGGGGGCTGAGATTCGAAGATCCTCTTGGCTGGGCCATTGTTGTCCATTCGCTCGATGTGGCCGAGCCAATGTAGTCTGCGCATCATGGCTTTTTGGACTACACCCAAAAGCCTCATAATTGCGGTTGTATCTTCTCCTCCATTCGTCCTCCTCGCATAAGGGACCTAATATCCGACGAAATTTTTTCGCTCGAAGGTGCCCAATATTTGCTCAGCTTTCTTACTTATCGTCCAGCACTCGGAGGGAATGGAACTTAGCTTTGTCCTTTTTTATAAAAGAATAAGAATATTATCGGCTTATCAAAACAGGATCCGCAGAGATATTAGGTCCGTTCTCGTACTTTTTTTCACTAAAACCCATAGATTGCCAAATGTCGCTCATTACAAACAGATCACCTTAGAGTCACTTCAGTTCATTTCTATCGATCGATCTTTCTAATTACAAAAAATATTTCCCATATTTTCAAAATTTCCTTTTTAATTTTAGATCCTACCCTTCCGAGTGGCAGCTTACGATAAAACTACGTCCAAAATGGCATTCTTCGATCCAAGTCGAAAGGATGACTTCGAATTCATATCAGGAACGAAAATGCGTACACTAGCCAGAACCGGAGAGCTTCCACCCGATGGATTCATGGAACCAAAGGCATGGAAAATTCTTGCTGAATTTTATCAATCTATCATTAAAAATTAGTTAGGTATATAATAATAATTTCAAAGGCAACAACTGACAAAACGAAAAAGAAAACTTAGCTAACGTGACATTTTATATAAAACTTGACACAAAAAAAAAAAACAACTATGTCTATTTATGTACGTGTGACGCCCTTTAATTTAATTTTTGTTTTTATATTTTATTTTTTAATTTTTTAAAATATTACTTTGTAAAGTGGGCATTAAATGTTCTTTCTTCTATTAACTTTTTCTGTGCAACAAACGAAACATTTCCCAATGATATTCCATACAATTTTGTGCAATTATTTGATTGCCGGTGCGACGTAAGTTACAATTTTTTTTATAGTTGTTTTGTATGCTTTTAAATCATATAATATATAATTATTTTTAGTAATAAGTTAAAAGTTATTTTTTGTCCATTATTGAGAGTATTATATGAGAAAAATAATAAAAGATATTTTATTTTATTAAATTGTGAATTATTTCATGAAAACAAGTTTTTTTTTTTTTTTTTTTTAAAAAAGCGGATTACCTTTAAAGTAAGTAACGACGATTCAGTTCAGTTCATAGCGTTGACCCAATTATAATTTATCTTGTAGAATGCTTCTTATTGTCCAGAAAATAAATTGGAGTAAAGTATGGAATTAAGTGGAGTAATTTTGTAAGTAGTTTAAGAAAGGTAATATTCACGCGTAAAACAAGTGTTTTTGTTTTTTTTTTTTTAAGAAATTCTGTTTATACACTTTTAAAATGACTTCGCCAAGTCAGTGACTTAATTAGATGCTCAAGTTGTTCAATATTTAATGAAGCTGAAGGTTTTAAGAGGATGGTGAAAGAAACATAAAAAGTGTTATAACTCACGAATATATATTTTTGTAACAGCTAATGTCATAACAACGAAGCCACACGTACCGACTTGGGTACGTAAAAACAAATTTTACCTGCCGATAGCTTGATACTACTCGATTATTTTTTCTGGGAATACGTTGAACTCTTAGTCTACGCTATTAAGCTAATCACTTTGAACGAACTATACTTACGCCAACACTCGAGACTCTATTGTACCCTCAAAATTAACCCAGGGGGTCTACTATGTTGTTCGCCGCGAAGCGCATTTCCGAGCGAAAGCGCAATTCGGACTATACCATTCGCCGGCAAACACTATCGCAGCTAGCCCTACCACGTGTAGGCGAGTGTTATTCGATCGCCTTTGTGTGCGACACGTGTTTCGATGGCGAAGGTTATCTACGGTTTTTAGTAATACACACATTTTAACCAAATTTCAAAAATTTCAACCAAATTTGCAAAACAACTTGTTTTGTTTTTTCTACTGATGACTGACAGATGAACGGAAACGTTTGTGAAAATAGGTCTGTTCCCGTACTTTCTGCACTAAAATTTGCAGCTTGCCAAATTCCTAAGAGTAAGAGTAAAATTCTCTTAGAGAAATATAAACTTCCAGAAAAGTACGGAAACGGGTTGAACAAAAAAACTGCCCACTTTTTAGACGTAACTTTTTTTGTATTGATTAAATTCAAATTATTTTGACAGCCAAAGAAATTTGTTGGACTTAAATTTGCAGCATGGGGAAATTTCTTACTCTCGTGAGCTCTCTCTTCTGTGAAAAACTACGAAACTTTGACGTGCGAGAAGAGGAATTCGCTATTTTTCGTAGATTTTCGTAGTTTTAGTCATTAAGGGAACAGAGAACAGACTTAATGTCATGGAAACATGGAAACGTTTGTGGGAATATGATGTTCCAAGAAATCGCTGTGCTTAGTTGCCATTATAACCGCGAAGCGAGTAGAAAGAAATTATTTGCCTCGCCGCACACTGCATAGCAAACCCCCAGAATGGGTTTCAGGTCTCTTATAACTCCAACGCAGAAACAATTGAGCCACGGCACTCCCCATTAGTGAACCTACTTTATCCAAATATCTCGTCGGTAAGGAGACGTCTCCGACGGATTCCACGATGCCAATCGAAAGCGAAAGGAAATCGGATAGGTGTAGTGAAACTCAAATTCAACGGATACCACGATAAGGGTGATATTTTGGATAATAAAACCAAAAACGATAGAGCAAATAAAAGTGTGCTTCAAAACATGTTTTGCTTCGAAAATCTTGTAGTTTTATTATATTCCCTATGTAGAAACACTCCAAATTTAGCAATAGCGTAGCATTATCGGGTGCCGTGGCGCAGTGGCTAGTGCATTGGACTGCTGCGCAAGGGGTTCCAAGTACGAATTAAGAAAAATACCATCAACACATTTTCTCGGCCCCACCTCTTCCGATGTCTGACAAACATTTAAGAGTATTTTTGTCATGAGAAAGCTTCTGAAAAACCCCTCTGCCCTTCGGATACGGCATAAAACTGTAGGTCCCTTCTGTATGTGCAGGAATGTATAGCCTATACAGTTGTGAGAAGCTAGGCCTTTGCCCTTTGCCCTATGGGGTGCTTACGGCCTGATATTTATTTTATTTTGTAGCATCGTCAGCTCCTCTAGTTATAAATGAAAACAAAATTATTATTAACACGAGTATTCGGATTTGTATTATTTTGTAAAAATTTTATTTAATTATAATATTCGATATAAATAAGAAAAAAAAATAAATGAAAAAATAAAACGAATCGTTTATGTATACTTATAAAAATTGGCATTTGTTTTTTCATGTTCAAATGGGAGTATTTTTGTTCCACATCTTACATAACATACCTTCTCCCTAAGACAAAACTAAAAACAAAATACGCAAGCCATGTGATCATTTATGTTTTCTTTTTTTTATTAGTTAATTTATGTTTTTTTTTCTTCTAATTCTATCTTCTTATAGCGAACTTTGTTTTGTTGTTGATTGCAATTTAAGTGTTATTTCTAAGTGTAATTTTATATTTTTCTGTATGTAAGCACCAAATCTATTCTTTTATACAACCAAATTTGTCTTTTTTCTTTTTGTAGAAAAAAAAGCAGCATGAAATACATTTGAGCAAAACAAAATATGAGAATAGAAAAGTGTGAGTATAAATGATTTCATAATGTAACGAAAAGGCATCGAATGCAAGAAAGAGGCAGGCGTGTATTAAAAAGGAAAAACCAAGCAAACAAGCGAGGAAATAAAATTAATAATTTGTGCGTATACGAGAGGTTTTTCTTTTGTTTTGTTTAATAATGACGGCAGTTTTGATGAAATAGTTAGAAAAAGAATATTTTTATTTTGTTTTCCTTTTCATTTTTTAATTAACAACGCTCGACTACACATTCTTCAAAACAATGCCTTTATTCGTGTATAGTTTTTTCTTTTCTTTTTTTTTTAATTGAATATTTTCTAATTCGTCACTATATGTTAAAGTACAAAGTATTTCATTTATTTATATATAAAACTGTGCCAGTTACAAATTGCATTACCATGTAGCAATATATTAATACGATAGTTCTGTTTTTCTTTTTGTTGTTTTTAATTTTAGGTAACATTAAGAGAAAGTAAATTTATTATAATTATTTTTTATTTTTTTTTCGTTTTAAAACACAAGAATTATTTTACCTTATGAGAATAATTACAGAATTTTTTTTCGAATTGAAAGAATTAATATTCGTGTGGTATAATATAGGATTCTAGACGGGTAAGTTAATTGCATTGGATTAATCGTTATACTCATACAGAAGAAAAAAAAAACAAAGAAATAAGAATAAAACACGAATAAATCAAACATGAAGAAACAGAAAACCTAAAACGAGCTGAGAATCCCAAAGAAATACAAAAATAATTGTTGAAAAATGTTTAACCGCCATTTAATGGCTTATACTTTTTTTTGTTGTTTTTGTTTTAAGTTTGTTTAATTTTATTATTGTATGTATGGGGGCTTTTTTATTTTTATTTTATTTTTTTATGTTAAATTATCATCTTTTCATTTCGATAGATTTTTTCTTGTTAAAAGTTTTGATGAATTGGGTTTTTGTTTTCTAACAAGAAGTGTAACTACAACCACGTCAAAGTAAACTGCACCTGGACAACCAACTATCTGTTTTCCTTGTTGGCTCGGAATATTTTAATTGATGACCTTTTGGTGGGTTATTCGCCTCCTATAAGTATAACGATTTTAGTTACAAGATAAAGAATAAATAATGAAGAAGCAACTTACCATTCGCTTTTCCATTTTCGCTTTAATGTCACTAGCAAGGGTTAAGAATGCCTCTTCAACATTTGTACTGTTCTTCGCGGACGTTTCCATGAATTTTATACCATATTCTACAGCCAACTGTTCGCCGCGTTCCCTAGACACCTTTATACAGAAGACAAAGTTTTATAATACAATCATTGACATTCAATATTAATTGTAATTGAAATCAATGAAAAAGGAAACAAATTACCGACCGAAGTAGAATTGTATGAAAGTAATTGGTATAAGTATATGCTAAAAGACTAATAAAAAAAATTCCAAAGACTATTTCGAATTAATAAAAACAGAAAGCAAGTTAGTACGTTGCTTCTTGCTTGTATTCTTCCAAATGCGAAGCGAATGCATAATTACTGTAGCCATTTAAAACACCAAAGGTCATCGAAATTAACCTCTTAATCCACACTATTAATTAAATTGATTGTGATTATAGTTATAGCGGCTGTTTATTTCACAGGGGCATGCATTAAATCAAACCTCTATGCATTACTTTATTTTATGGGGAATTTGTTTTTGTTGTTTCAAATTGTTGCCAAAATTATAGCTGCGAGAACATCGTAAAAACGCAAAATTGATATTTGTTCGAATTCGGTCCCAATCGAAAGCAAACCCTACTAAAGTTAGAGGCAAATTGAAATATAGTACCAATTTACATTTATGATGAGCTAAAGAAATATGTTGACTTAGGAAAATTAATGTATTAATTTAAATGAACGATTGTTAAGCAACTGCTTATCATTAATAAACTTCTGATTACCTCTAAGCTATCGTTCATGAATTCCAGCTAGAGAGATTTGGTCTAACCATCAGCAGTTAGATTTCGGATCGATCCACATATACACCGATGGATCAAAGACCTCTGATAGAGTGGGTGGCGGGGTATACTCCTCTGAGCTTAAGCTAATCATATCCTTTTGCCTCGTCGACTACTGTAGCGTCTTTTAGGCGAAAATACAGCCAATGAAATGTCATGGCTAAAGTGTAATGTATTTTCTAAAAGATATATTAGCATTTTTACACAGTCAAGCAGCCATCATAACCTTGGAGTCACAACCACATCAAAGGTCTTTCTAGATTAGGAAGATTTCGGATTAATACAACATACACCTCTGCTCGTTTCTAGACCTCAGGAAACTCTAATGCCGATGAAATATCCAACCCTGCCATAAGCTTCTCGATCGAGCCTGATAAAATGATAGTTGGTATGCCAATAGCTATATAGGGACTTGACTTGACTTCCAATAAGGACTTTGAATTTAATTTGTGAACGCACTCTTTCACGAATCATCAAACTGTCACTGTCTATTTATTCAGTAAACTCAACACTTTCGTCATGGTAAAGTACATAAACGAGCAATTTTCTACCGAAATTCGGAGTCGGTGATCGCAACTTTAGAAGCGTTAACTCCAATTTTCGGTCGTAATTCTCGCCGGAAAAAACGATCCAAATCAGTCAATTCCACGGCGTTCTAAAGAATTGAACATCGCTCAGACCACATTATGGGGTATTTTGCGTAAGGATATTGGTTTACACCCATACAAGATCAAGCTGACTCAAGAATTGAAGCCGATGGACCATTTGAACAACGTACGTTCTCCGATTGGGTTCTGGAGAAGATGCGTTTAGATGATCAATTTCATCGCAAAATCATCTTCAGTGACGAAGCTCATTTTTGGCTCAATGGGTTCGTCAATTAGCAAAATATGCGTTATTGGTCGGGTGAAAATCCACATGTGCTTCATGAATCCCCATCTCATCCACTAAAAATAACTGTTTGGTGCGGTTTGCATGGTGCCGGTGTTATTGGGGTATATTTTTTCGTCGGCGATAACGATCGTAACGTTATTGTGAATGGTCAGCGTTATAGCGCCATGATTACCGATTATTTTTGGCCCGAATTGGAAGATATGGACTTGGACGACAGGTGATTTCACCAGGATGGTGCCACAAGCCACACAGCACACGTTACAATTGATTTATTGAAGAGTAAGTTTGGTGAGCGTGTTATTTCAAGAAATAGGCGAGTCGATTGACCGCCTCGTTCGTACGTTAAATCATTGGTTTATGCCAACAAGCCGACGACGTGGGTAGAGCTCAGAGCCAGCATTGAACGCGAAATAGCAGCCGTTTCGTCCGGAATGTGTGACCGAGTCTTTGAGAATTGGGTCCGACCAATCGACCGCTGCAAACGTGCTCGCGGTGACCATATGAACGACGTCGAGTTCCATTCATAAATGTTTTGATTGCACTTTAAGCCGATAATAAAGTTTTTAAAATATCTGAAATGGTTTACATGTACATTACTGCTTAAGCTGGATGCTATTAAGAGGACCAACGGCTTCTGAAAGAACAATAATTTGTTCAAAATCTGCAGAGAACTATGACCTAATCCGAACCAGAAACGTTATGGTTTTAAATCGTCCATAGCATCATTATGAAACAATTTAAGTCATTTAACTCTGAAAAGGCTATTAGCGCTATTAGAACCACCCAGATAGTGATATAACTCTCAGGGGGTCCATCAACACAATGCGCCCTAAGTCTTAACAAAACACTACGAAGAGCTGTCGTTCTTCTAACGGCTAGGGCAGGACAATCACATAACAGATGACGAATAGATATGACCTCTTCTTCGTCTTCCAACTTCTGTAATTCATTATGCAAAACACCGAGTCGCTCCATGTGAAGTTCAATGACACAATGACCGGTAATTACCATAGAAACAACCTATTCCTTATAACCACTTATGTGACTTTATGATCTCTTCCTAAACGCCAGCCATAGCGCCTAGCCGTTACAAATATCTCTAGAAGAACCCAGCGTCTGTTTGCTCGAGGAACTGATTGGGGCTAGTACAAAAGAAAGGGCCCTTTCCCAGCAAGCTCGTCAGTCTTTTTGTTTCGATCGATATACATAGGAAACTTATGAAATTCTTTATTTGTGTGCCTTTAACTCAATCGATAGTACGAGTAACATTTTGAGACAAGTGATAGTGGGTGTTGGTCACACTCAAACCAGCATATTAACTCTTTCCATGTAAGATTCTTCAATCCGGCCAGCTATGCAAATTGAACTTCTGTTGACATACAATAACATGTGGGAGAGACAAACCATAAAGGTGATCCATGACGTAAGCAAAAAAAAAAAAAATGTAGTCACCTCTGGCATTTGCCACACAAGGGAATACATCAACACATTAGTTAGACTTTAACTTAAACGAACAATGCTCTTGGATTGTTCATCATTGTACTAGCTTACCTGTCGCTTCTCATTGAGTTCACACTTATTGCCGAGTAACATCTTCTCTACATCAGCTGAAGCATTCTCTTCGATATTTCGTATCCAGTTTTTTATGTTTTCGAATGATTTTTCTTGTGTTATATCGTACACTAGCATAATACCCATCGCTCCTCTGTAGTATGCTGTTGTAATTGTTCTGAAGCGTTCTTGGCCGGCAGTATCCCTAAAAACAAAACAAATATTTAATAAAATATCAACACAACATTGTGGCTGAATAGTTACCATATTTGCAATTTGATTTTCTTCCCATCGAGCTCTATGGTTCGTATTTTGAAGTCAATTCCTATGAAAAGAGAGCAAAAATAAAAAAAGAGAAACATGTAAACAAATGGTTTATCGCTTAGATTCAAGGCAAAATGGTATATAATTTTAGTTTATAACAATAACAACAACAATACCGCCGGGGTAGGAGACATTCGTCTTTAGAGAATAGAACCGTTTGTTCTAAATTTATCCGAATAATAAGCGAAAGTCAACGACAAAGACTCTGCTCTCTCTCTCTTTATGTATGGAGCCAAGAAAATAAGGCGAACTTAGTCTAATTGCGCACACATTTTCGATCAAATTCCTAGCAACAAAGCATGCGAGCTAGCTGCTAGGAGTACGATGAGCTAATTTTAATTGAAAACCACCACCGGACAAACGATTAACACATCAAAACTAGTGTCAGCAGTGTCATGAGTAGCATCCGAAAATTCCTTTCCATAATTACATTAGGAGTACACCACTCACATGCGAGTGATTGTCATTAATTAAAAATGAGACGAGACAGGGCGGGGGATAAAAAATAAAAGTAAAATCATCCCAATCCCAATGCGCTTGTGGTGGATGATTCATTTTATCATTCGTTCGCTCTTGACTAGGGTTGCCGTTGAACATTTTCAAAGCCACAAAGGAAAATTGCAAAATATTAAGAATAAGTTTAAAACAGTGGTTCAGTGTTTAGTGAGTTAGACTACTGAGCATAGGGTTTCAAGTTCAAGTCACAAAAGATACCATAAATAATCTTCGCGGTGCCACAGAGTATAACACTGGCAAAAGGAAGCTTCCCAAAATCCCTTTGTCCTTGGCATACGGCCTAAAACTATAGCTCCCTTCTGTAAGTGTAGAAATGTATACAGCGCACAACACGTAGAGTTGTGAGAATCTAAGCACATCTATGGACTGCTTATGGTCTAGTGTTTTTAGCACATCCCTTATGCCAGCAATTATATCTCTTTGTGGTAATAACATTCTAAAGGAAGTCCCAATCTTGAAACGATAGAAATTGCCATAGCGTGAAACAAAGAACACGAAAGACTTGCACGAAGACGGAAAGAAGCAAACGGAACGGATCCATGATTGAACTCACTCAGTTACATATACTAAATAAATTTATTTAAAATAAAGAGGTTCTAAGTCGTTCGGACCTGACCATCATCATGTGTTCTTATGGGCACTGCGAGCAGCCACTCCAACCCAACTTAACCTAAAATTAAAATGTGTCAACGCTCATTTACAATGACATTGTAACTGACAGCTCTTGCCGCAGGAAGAATATGTTCGATGCTCAGCAGATTTCATACTGCAAGATGGTGTTTTCTATGTGTTTTTGCTAGGGACACACATACGTGTACATACATTGGCAGAGAGGGACGAGGTAGTTAGAAGCAAGTGTGGCCTTCAAATTGCAAACGACGAAAGAATAGAAGCGCTATCATAATAATGTTAAAAGAGAAACTGGCCGACTGCAGAAGTGTTAGTGAAAGCGGCACATTGGAAGTTAACGAAAGGTTGGAAGAGAGTCATATTCGAAGGGGACACCATTTTCGCGAAATAACATCGTAGGATATAACAGGTTCACATTGGTATTCGATACCATGGCAAACGAATCAGTAGAATCTCCACTTACATCGATGGAATCGTGAGGATAAATGTACGAACAAATCCACCTCCACTTTTAAAGAAATAAAGATATCAAGAGCTTCAACTGTTGCTTATTAATATCCATCTACGATGGAAAGCTCGCATACTCGGTGTTGCCAAAAATGCTGCAAAATGCCTAGGATTTCTTAAGCTATATATATTACGCCGTATGATCTGGTCTCAAGTTATAAGAATTCATGCGATCAAAGCTGTCATATAACACCTTTACACAAATAGAAGGGACCAATAAATGTATGTCTTATCCGAGGGCAGATAGTTTTAACAAGCTTTTGATGGCAGTACTACCGTGAGGAAAAACGTTTTGCTTTTAATCTTGATTCCGCGCATTGCTAGCTAATTATTGGCTAAAGGTCTAAAAATTTGTTAAACTGTAAAAGAAAAATATTTTTAGATAAACACCTCGTCTATTTGTCTACAAGGGTTTAAGTCCCCATTTGCGGAAAAAAATTGAATCCTACTTCCTTTGTTAAAAAAAAACCGCACAATTCATTTTTTGTAGCGGCGGCAACCCAGTCTCGCAAGTGGTATGCTACTGGCTGGTGGCTTTCAATTAGTTAAATGCCGGGCCCAGGAGTTAGGTATGGGACCTACACAGTCCACCACCTATCCGGGACGAAACATCAACCAATCGATAAAAATAATATATTTGTTTTTCAACAAAAACAAGGTGCTCCACACTACCGCCACCCAGAGAGAGGGGGGGAAATAAACCGAAAGAGAAACAGGGTGCGCCTTATGCTCCCTTTCTTATCACAAAGACTGCTTGCTTGCCACTCGTTGATGGTTGCCGAATGATTAAATAACAAACATTTTTTAACCCAGACCAAGGGCAGCACAGCAATAGAACGAAGAGGAAGCTGTGTAGTATAGTTGGTGTGTCATATCACAGAAAAACGCACAATAGAATGGATGACATATGAAAAAAAAAAAAAAACGAACGAAAGAAAAACTCAAACTCACCAATTGTCGAGATGAATGTTGTGTTGAAGGCATCCTCGGAGAAACGAAATAGAATGCAAGTCTTGCCAACTCCCGAATCGCCAATGAGCAGGAGTTTAAACAAATAATCGTACGTCTTGGCCATGATTTATATCCTACTCCTTAGACGACGATGACAACGGTTATTCCTTTAGTTCCTAATTTTGCGAGACGATTTCACTTTTGTTATCGCGGCGCATCTATTGTCGAATTGGATCGGGTGGTTGTTGGTTCGATTGGTTTGGGTTGTCGTCGTTGATGTCTTGTTGGTGCGAAGGAGGAAATCAAAAATAGAAAAACACACACACACTTTTTGTTTTTGGGTATTAACGGCGCGGTTTTTTAAGGGCAAAATTATTTTCAAAGAAAAGACGGAAATAAATTGTGAAAAATTCGACGTCGTTTCTCGCTTACAAAATTGTGCAGTAGTAGCTTCTATAAAAATTTGATGACACAAATGTTTTTCGATAACTTACAACGGAGGATACGCAGTTCTGCTCTTGAGCTGGCTCATGTTAGGCAGTGAGAGCGAGACGGACAGGGGTTGCGTAAACAGATGATTATATTTAACGGGAGCCAACTTCGGTATGGTGCTACAGCACGGAACAGGGTGCGGTAAAATGATTATAGCAAATTAAGGATAGACGAAAAAGCTTTTTCTTTTATTGAAAAGTGAATTAGGCAGAGATTGCAGTGGAAAAATGAGTTCTTAGTAGAAAATACATTTATGTCTTCTTATTTGAGTATAATGCTAATGCTCAACCAAGGAAATATATGTATAATAATTGTTAATTGATATTCTAGAAAGATACAACGGTATATCCTTGTTCATATGAATACTCACAAAGTCGGTATCATTTTTTTCGAACACAGAAAAAACTCTGTCTTTGTTACAGAAAATATGGGGCGGGTTAAAAACATGTTAGTCGCCAGTAATAGCTATCATTCAAATACAACATTGGGGCAAATCAGTGGAACATTTGTTTCAATTTTTTGAGAAGTCAGCATCATTGAAAAATTTCTATTAGTGGAAGGCTCTTTAAGTGAAATGGCAACAACCATTGACATATTAATATATGAACTGCTATTGCCCAACTTCACGTATGTTCCAACATCACTAGCTCCTTTCACAGTGGGAAAAATTGAAACATAATTTTAAGGAGACATAGTATGAAAGTGACATTTCACTAGCAGTCCATATATTAACACGTCAATGGCAACAACAAAGCATAGGTTTTGAGGTTAGAGTTGACCACTGAAAGCAAAACTGACAGATAAGATCAAGAAATGAACACATCAGTGAAATAAAAACGATTGTGTTCCAAATTAGAGGATGAGCTGTTCATTGAAATCGAATTTGATCAGTTAAATAATAAAATTCGACTTAAAGAAAAGTTTTACCAAGAATTATATTATTAGGTAAGAAAAAATCTACAAGTGATTAGCTTCATTTTGATACCAATTAAAGCCAATATGTATTGTTTACTTAATCGTATTGGAAATCAACATTTTCAATAATGCATTTGAATGATAGCTATAACTGGCCCTTTAGAAGAATATCGCTGGCTACAAATTTCCAAGATTACCTTTTAACTTGGCAAAGGATATTGCAATTGGTCGTCACTAGACTGTACATGCAATTTAAAGAAACATTTACATGAATAAATGATACCATCGATGTTCAAGTGACCGTTGTACTCAACTATCGTACGTAGCAGACTCACGGTATACTCTGTATGTGATTTTTCTTTCTTTGTACTTCTACAGTCTTCGAAATAAAATTAGTGTGCAAAAATTAAGTGGCAAAATAAATCAAAATATTTTTAAAATCTGTAGCGTTCAACAGGTATTCGATTGATTAAGTTTGATCGAAATTAAAAAGGGTACAATTCAATCGAGGCAAATTTTAATAAAACGGGTTTTATAAAGTATTTACAACTTTAAATAGGTATTTGTACGAAGTGTAAACGATGCGTGAAATAATGATTGATAGCCAACCATGCCTGTAAATAACAGCTTAGGTCTCCTAAGTCTTGTTGACTTCTTGGGGCCTCAAATTGACGAAATGTGTGATGCAACTGCATACACAACTTGAGTGACAGTGTACATTCTTCAGCCAGAGTAACCCAATTGACAATTTAAATGCACCATATTTCCAAAGAAATGTTACGAAATTAATTTTCATGTATGATGTGCGAAATAAAACAAAGTTATTTTCATACTTTCGTTACTATCTTATCTAGCATACTTCTTTCTACCACACCAGCTGATTGTAAGGAAAAATTTTCCCCACATGCACACCCTGTTATAGTCCATTGCACGTTTCATTTCCACAAAATACCTGCCATCAGCAGCTAATTTGACTTATGTGTCAAACGAGCCATGGTGAACTTCGCGTTTAGGGAGAAGTCATAGGACTAATGTTTTGAAAAAGTTTTTTTTTATTGTTTTCCTTTATTCCTTGTGAAATTATTATGAAAATCTAGCCGAGTCGCAAAAAAACCAATAAAAAAACCTCTTAACTATTCTATAATTATGTCATTTAAGAGCTAAAAACACGGTTAAATAAGACATCATGGGTGCAAAGGAATCAAAACCATCATGTATTAGCTACGAAGATGCTATCAAAAGAGGTAAGACGACGGCACAAAAAAAAGAACTATAAAAACTGATAAAAACAATTATTCATCCAAAACAAAATAATTCGCCTTAAGGCTGCCCCGAAAAAAATACAAAAAGGTGCGACTGTCCAAAAAGAACAAAATCCACTACAAATTCTATAACTGCGTCGTCGTTGTCGCTGTGTCGTGTTCCCCCAAGAGACAGAGATTAAGTCTTCCAATTAGAGTTTTGTGTTTTTGTAGTAGTTCCCCGCCCCGTCTGCCTAGAGCTCTATTCCCAACCACTGGGGGCAGTATCTCTGGAACGGCCTCTTATTCTTTCGTCATTATTTCTGCTTTGTAAGTGAAAACTATGTAACTCTCCACTCGACAGGTTTTATTAATAAAAATCTTTTAATTGGGTTTAATTTGTTGTTGTTTTGGCTTATTTTGTGCTAGTTTTTCCTGATAAATCAACTCTTAATCTTTCTTATCAGACACACAAGCACACACTCGGCGGCGCGCAGCACACCATTAATTGGGGGGCTCCGCTGCTTAGTGTATGATGTAAAAGGGGCTATTGATTAAGCCCTGCGTACATATCATTTGTGCACTTGTTCTGTTATACTGTTGTGTGTGTGTTTGATGGGAATCCTCTGGGAACAGGTTGTGATTTTTTTTTTTTTTTTTTGTTATTTGTTGACAGAGTTGTTTTCTTTTTGGTTTTTTGCTTCTCTTTTCTTATTTCCGTTTACTCCGGGCCCTGGAATATATATATGTATATATGTTATGTGTGTACAAAGAAAAATATCAGTGAGCGAGCGACATCGACATCGACAACGACACAGAAGTTGTGATTATTAAACAAATAATGGGAACCTGTTCTCTGCTTAACCTGACTGGGTTGCCGTCTGTCGTTGGTTGACCCTTATTTTACTAAGACACTGTAATCAAATAAATTGCTATAAATTTTTCTTCACCCTTTTCATGTAGACAATGTATTTTGAAAGACGATTGTCTTAATAAGTAACAAATGATTGACACCGTGACTGCGTTTGAGTGTTCAGAGCTCGGATGTGTCAGTATCAAGTTCGAGTTCTGAAAAATAACAAAAGAACAGTCATGCATTTTCAGAGCGTCAGAAATGCATCGGAGAGTATTAATAATGTCTTTTGCTATACTGCCTAGCATAATTAAGAAGATCCACATGGTGGACAATTCAGTGAGCGTGATCTAAGAGAAACTGCTGCAATAATTTACCAATCTTACATATACAAATGTGGGCAGAAAGAGGAAAAAAAGAAAAATCTAACAGTTTCTGCTCATTTTGGCTGCCATTGCTTGGTCTTTAATAGTTAAAATGTCTTCAAAGAATCGCCAACAAAGGAATAGTAGCGCTGCAATCTGTAGTAACTGCAGTTTAAGATTTTTCTTAAATTTGTTATTTTTTAGTTATTTTATTTTGTACATTTATTCAGTAAGTTCAATCAATAAGTCATAAATCTCAGTACCAGCTACACTACACTAGGTACACTAGCTTTTAACGCGGTATTACAGTGACGTACATCATATGGTATAGAACATATATAGTATTGCTATACCATGATTTTATACTTTTTGTACATTTTACATTGTGAACATTCATTTCATATATCAAGTCTATGTTACAGGGAAGTTTGACCTTCACTTGTAGACGCAACGGAAGCAATAGTGATGGACTTTGAGGTCCGTCAGGTTTTCCTCTTTTTTTAGCAATTCATATTGAGGACTTTTATATAGGTTATTCTCTGTGCCCCAGTCTGTTCGCCATCAGGTAACGGTCTGTCACGCTTTCGACTTATTCTGTGCATGTTAAACAATAAGCTTTGACTTCATGCCCAAATCTATGGAGATATGCTCTGAAACATCCATGTCCAGTAAGCACCTGCTTCAAATTCAGCTCTCCATGGTTTCTACGAGTATTGATCCAAAGATTTGTCAAAAGAGTTCCATCTACATACATATCTAGTCATTCTTCCAGGATTACTCTTTTCGGTACTTCATTATCACTTCGGCTCGTTGCTGTTGGCATCGTTGTCCTGCTACCACGATATTTTCCATTCGACAGCTTTAACGAGGAGTTGCTTTCCAGGAACTACGCATCTTATGAGGTCGGAAGGAGCTGTATACTCTCAATGCATTGGTTTCGTATTCATTGCCCCAGAGAATCGTCGACGTCTCAACTCTTGCCAATGAGTAGTCCCTCATTTTGTTTAGCTCTATTTGGCATGATCCTTGCCAGCACATCAGTTTTTCTTTCTGCCTTATTCGCCTTACGTTGGAGATGTTGCTTAAGAGTTAACCTTGGCTCTATAGTAATGCCAAGGTACTTCAACTCTGGCTTATAACCTACAACCTGATCGCCAACAGTCTCTGTAACCCCGCTGCTGATAAGTACTACAGCTGATATTTCTTCTGTTAGTCGTAGGTCTATGTACAATCCCGCTGGATTCATTGCAGTCATGTTCTAACGCTTAAGCAAAATTCTCGTATTTGGGCTGAAGTGCAACCCGAAGAGATTGAAGAGCTGCCATTACATTTGCACGAAACAATGGTTTGGTGTGGTTTATGGGCTGGTACAATAACGTACTATTTACTGCATTAAATTGAAGCCCGTGATCGCCAGGAAATTTAGTATCAACAAGATGAGGCTATTTTTGTGTGAAAGCTTGGCATTATTACGAACACAATTCGGTGAACACTAAATTTCGCTCATCGGACCGGTGAATTGGTCACCTATATCGTGTGATATCACACCTCTAGACTTTTTCTTTCGGGGCTTAGTAGAATTCAAAGTCTACATGGCTAGGCAGGGTACGATTGACGAATTGAAAACTATCATTACTTGTGAAATTGGTAAAACACCCCTCGAAATGGTGGAATTCGTCATCGAAAATTCGAACATCAGAATGGACCATATTTTATGCAGTTATGGCCAACACTGGAAAGAAATAATCTCTTAAAATATAAATGCCAATGAAGTACTATTGTATGGTAATAATATTTGTTTTTTTTCTTTTAAAAAAATTATCTCTAAATGAATCACCCTTTTATTTTATCCTGACTGTGGTCAGCCTTATTTCCCTAGTCTATCCTGCTTTATACTTCAGCAGGGTTCTCGATATCATCATGTGCACATTAGATCCGTTTGCGTACTTTTTGCACTGAAATTGATGTATAATGTTTTCAAAGAGTTGACCCCACTCTCTCAGAGAAAACTAAAATTACGAAAAAGTAAACGAACCAGAAAAAGTTGAAAATACACTGATTTGACAGTTCTCACAAACCGCATCCCGTTCCTATAGGGAATGATTGGTCGAGAGATTCAGTTTTGACTACAAAACAAAGTAAGGCATTTCTTTTTGAGGTAGCGCACTGCATTTGAGTGTAAGAAAACTTTTAAGCCAATGTGCAAATTGTCAAAAATTGTTTACCGTTCCACATGTTTAGACATTCCTTAAAAATAAGCCATAGAGTTCGGAACGTGCTCACTTCTTGCACTTAAATTCGTAGCATGGAGAAATTTCTTAATCTCTCGTGAACGCTCTCTTCTGTGAGAGACCATGAACCACGAGGGTATGCGAACGGCCCATTGAAATTACTTATATTCAAATTGTGTCTGTCTCTGTCCGTCAGTCCCTCACAGCCTTACAACTTTTGAACCAATAAACCTGGAGAGCTGAAACTTTCACTATGTATAGGCACATTATGTGGGAGCTCGCACAAAATGGTGGTAATGAATTTCACTTTGCGGGGATTTTTCGGGGCACTTTGTAAGAAGGCCATCATCATGTGACATATTATTTTAAAGAGAATTTTACAATATCGGCAATTCATTTATAAACGTGTCTACTATTGTAATTGGTTATACGCCACGCCAAGAAAAACCATCCCACACAATCACACTTCCTTCACCGTTTTCGACTGTTTTTCATGTGTGTCTTGCATTATGTTGTTGGTTACGTTATTCTTGTTCTTTTGCAAATGACTAACTTCCTAATCTTCAAATTTTTGTTGGTCATAAGTGGCTTTTTTGTGTGATGCATCCTCTGAAGATGCATCTTCTCACAGTCCTCGGTAGGTAGATGAGACTCTTCTCTTTATCTGTGGTTTTCATTGGTCTTAGAGCGCTTGCAACATTTTTAACATTATCATAAAGCTCCATATGACGTAAGGCAATATGAATAACCTTTGGGAAGCATTGTTATATACTACGTTTATATGGCGGGTCGAAGGATCGTGTTAGAATCGAGTTGAAATTTCGATTTAGGTTTTTCTGCATACCGAGGTGAAAGATCGAAATGGGGTTGAACTGACAGATGACACATTCACTCTCTTCTTTTTTTTCCTATTTTGTTGTTTTCCTAACCAAAACCAAATATTTTCCAAGGCTAAACAAGAAAGAACTTATTCGCAACGAAAACAAACTGTTTTCCCACCGCAGAAAAAGAAAAAAAGGAGAAACAACACACACAAAATGTCTTTTCGACTCCTCAACTCCTCAACCCAGGTTTTTCGCCCATTTTTCTGACTACCCATCTTGCTAGCTGAGTCGAGTTGAGTCAATTCCATTTGAACTCGATGTGCGTTTATATGAGGGTTTGAGAAATAGAGGTTAGAAAGGTTAGAAATAGAGATGTCTTGCAATTTGAACAACTTGCGAAGGAAATGTGCTATTTTTGTGTGCTATTTGTGTGTGTGTGTCCATCTCTGTTCTTTTAGTTTAAGCGTTTGCTAGAATAACTAAAAATTTCAACTTTCATCTACTGGTATCTTTTTAAATCATAAGTTATTTTCACACTTACCGGCTCGAAATCTTGGCAGAAAGTCAGTATCATACTCATACCTCCACGGAACGAAATGAGTCGCTTTTCTCCAAAGTGAGTGCTGTGCAGCCCAAACAGTGGGTATTTTGAAAAAAAAAAAAGAAAAACCCAACGCGCCTGCTGTACGCAAGTTTCTGCAAAAAGTTCGTGAGACTGGTATGCTAGTGGACAACATCCATGGTCCCCGTCGTCGTGCGGTATGCACAGACGGAAATTTGGGTGCTGTAGCCGAGAGTGTAAGACTCAATTCGCGAACATCAACTCGCCATCGACCTCAACAGCTCAACAACGTTTGGGTCCACGGTGGGCGTTACAGGACCGTGCTAACCGACTTTTTTTTTTCTGAAATTGAAGACATGGATTTGGACGACCTCTGGTTCATGCAGGATGACGAGCCATGCCACACAACTCATGCCTCAATCAGCCGTCATGACGATGTCAATTGGCCGCCTCGGAGATGCGATTTGACCCCATTAGATTTTTTTTTTTGTGAGGAATCGTGAAGGACCGATGTTATACCAACAATCCGGAAACGATTCAAGCACTTAAGGCCAATATCATACAAGTAATCCGTGGTCTACTGTCCGAAACCATGAACAAGGTCTTGGAAAATTGGGGTGACAGAATGCGCTACTGCGAAGCCCGCCGAGGCAGCCCCTTGAACGACGTTGTGTTCCATAATTAATGGGAATGTTTGCTCTTACTAACATTACATGGAAAAAATTTAATTTTATATAATTTTTTTTAAATAAACTTGTATCGGCCCACCCTGTATTAGTGACTAGGTATACACAACAAGAAGGCAGTTAAAAAAACGTCGGGAACACTAGGTTTATTTCTATGAGTAATATTATCTTAGAGAAAGATAAATCTTCAAAAAAGTACGGGAACGGGTTGAACAAAAAAGTTGCCCATTTTTTAGACGTCACTTTTTTTGTATTGATTTGCTTCAAATTATTTTGCCAGCACACAACCATTTGACAGAACTAATATTTTTCTCCAAAGAAATTTCTTGGACTAAAATTCGCAGCATGGGTCAATTTTTTACTCTCTCGTGAACTCTCTCTTCTGTGAAAAACGACGAAACCTTGAAGTGCGAGAACAGGAATTCGCTATATTTCGTAAGATTTCGCAGATTTTCGTAGTTTTAGTTAGTACGGGAACAGACATACTATTACACGAGTTCCTCCTCCCACTTGCCAAATTTTTGTGTTTATTTAAATTTTCCTGCGGCAACTCTGTGCTATGTAGTGGGTCTTTCTCGCCCCCCTTTGCACTTGCCCGTTCCACATTCTGATCGGATTCGATTAAAAGAATTAGCAGGGAAATTCACATTCAGATCTTTGTTTCAATTTGATAAGAAGTTAGATAATTACGTAAAAAAAAGTACCTAGGTATCTGTGAAAAGATTTTTGTTTGCTTTATTTTTCTTCTTTATTTTGATCATTGGAAGACTTGAGTCACATTACGATGAATGGGCGGAAAGTGTAGTTAAAAAAAAGCAAAACAAAACAATATCATTCTCTCGGCAGCACAGCTAAATAGAAATGTAATGGCAATCAAAGTCACGTACGGTTTTTGCTTATTTATGACTTCGAACACAGATTGCACAGCATTTACTTAGTTTTCGTAGATAAATTTGCAAAGGTAACAAAATTCACAAAAACAAAAAAAAAGTTAAGATAGTTGTCGCAAAATTTAATACGTTTAGTGTATGCGTGTGTTTGTGTGGGCCATAGATACTCACTTACTCTTGGAAACAACTAACTAACATTTGTCATCAGTCGAGATAGCATTTTTATCCTGGTTTCGGTGGATTTTTATGCTTTAATTACACAACACTTTGTGACGCCAATTAGTCAATAAGTTGTGAGTGACAGGGCGAGCGGGCGGGCAGGTGGGCTGTGGCAACATGTGTTCTCTCTTTGAGGGAGATGTCTTGCGAATTTATTGGCTGGCGTTTCAGGCCAGATAAGAGTGAAGGTTAGCTTCATCTTTATCTTTTGAGGTTTTGGTTCGAAGGAGAAAGTTTTGGATTCGAATAAAATTTTGAGGAAGTGATAGATTTCCTAAGTGAGCACTGGCAAATGAGAAAGTTTAGCTTTGGCCAGGAGTTGCAAATCGTTCGAGAAGTAAAAGTAGCGTTTAATTGATAGACAGAGAGTGCTACAGTTGGCTATGTGCCCAAAGTAGAAATCGGTGCATGGCGAATTATACTACGAACATTTTTAGGCGGAGAATGTCGTTATAGGTTAAAATTTTCAAGTCCTTACTTGGTTTTTTTCACCAAAGAAAGGAGTCATATATATAAAGGGTTGTTCATTTACCGTTTCCTATCTTTGAATTTGAATAGAACCAAAAGTGACTGAGATATCATTTAATTTTTTCATTTATTAAGAAGACCCATGTATGCCATTATGTATGGAATTGAATTTATTACAATTTGGTGGATCCTGTATGGATCGTTATCGTCCCAAATTTCACAATTATGCTTGAACCCGTTCATCCAAAAATGGACCTCGTCATTGAATATAAATATCCAACTGCTCAAGAGCAGTCAGCTAAGAAACGCTTTTGTCTACGGTAGTTAAATTTGAGCTCCTGGGTCAGTAGAATCTTCTACAGGTGTAAGTCCAAGCCATGACGCAAAACGTGGGCTGCGGAGAATTGATGAAACTCGTATTCTCCTCTCAGGGATAGGGAAGATATTTTCGACCGATCTTCCATTTCGTTGACGTACGGGTGTTGTTAGATTGTTTCCTGAACCGGTCGGCTGGAATTTATCCACCACTTTGCGAATAGTCCTCTTGGAAGGATGATTATGGCGACAGAGAATTTATTCATATGCACACGTTGTTGAACGCTATAACTCTCCATGTTGATTTGCAAGGCAAACTAAATAAATGACAGCCAATTTGACAGATGGAACTCTAACAATACGGCTGCTGTCACCTGTCAAAGTTCGGAAATCCTTATTGGAAAACAATTTATACGCATGTACCTCTAGATACATAGGGGGTCAGCACCACCAATTCATATACAAAAAGCTCAATTCCTCCTCGATTGTTGTGTGTCATATCCAGCTAGGGCCTCGCGCTATTCTGCCTGCCTGATTCAGTGGATTTCACTGTATGGCATATTTTGCAATGGAGCGTTGTAATAACTCATCCATCAATGGAGCAAGGGTTAATGGTATCCACATTCCATGTACTACAGCTATAAATCAGCATCAGATCCTGATAACCAAATAACATGGTTTCTCCAGACATTGGATACCATTCTGAACGCAGATTTCACCTTCCCGATTCTGCTGCACACATCCTACTCAATGGGTGGTATGCGAAATGGTGTTAGGCTCACTTCTTATAAGCTCTACCTTATTGTTTTGAAAGGATTTCAGCATCCAAAGCGACTAAGACCACACTTCCTAGATGCCACAAGTTGTCCACATTCTCGACTTTCTGTCCCGCAATCTGTAGTGGACCGCGATTGTTAGAAGTGCTCAGGTCTTTTGTTTCGGTCGTGTTTAACTTAAGCCTCACTTTGTTGTCCCAGCTTCTGGATTGAGGACCATTAGATGTGAAATTAGGATAACGTCGCCAACGTTATCGGGTTGGTCCAACAAAGTCGAATAGTGGTGGATGCACTCGTGACGTACTACACTTTGGAGTCGTCCGGAACCTTGTGTAAAAGGTTGCACTTACCGCCCTTGTATGGAGGCTTAAAAATAGCTTTAAGTTTTCATGGAATGCCTCTCCCAGATCTCATCTCGATTCAAGATGTCCAAAGCCTTATCGAAGTCGATAAATAGTAAACGCAACGGAGAGATGTACTCAACACCTTACTCTGTTATTAACAGTGATGTGTTTATCTTTTCGATAGAGGAGCAGGAACGAAAGCCTATCAGTCCAAATGTTCTTTGATTCGTTTCAAAATTGTTCTATCAATTATTTTAGTTATAAGCGGGAGAACGCATATACCTCTCCAGTCTCTATTTTCGGAAGCTCAATGATAATCCCTCTTTGCCGTGCTCTCCGTATGAGCGGGGAAGCAATTTAGCTGATGTACTTAGCACTTCTTAAAAGAGTTCGGCAGGCAGGGATGCCATCAATACCTATTGTCGCCTTTTTTTCCTGAGCGACTGATTGCTGTTTGGGAATTCCTTGCTTCGGATTAGATACTCAGGAGATTCAGGATTTTGGCAAAACGTTCTCTTCATCTAGAGAGCTATTGCTCACCATCAAATAGGATGATCTTGAGGTGAAGTGAAAATGGCTAAGAGAACAAATTGCCAAGTAAAGCTTACTGTGGAATGTCTATTGTAGCTAGTGCTGTGTGTGTTCTCTAAATCCGCTAATTTAGATTGTTCATGTTCACTTTCATCGTCAAGTCTTTGGGAAATGCGAATCCTTGTTTATGAACAGTTTTAATCATTCTAATCAAAACTGTTCTGCGTTATATGTGCCTAGGGCGCCCTTTAATTCTGCCTGGAGTAAATAGATCGTAGGAGTCGCTGTGAGAGCTCGATCCACTGCCACTTTCTTCTATGAAAACTTACTTCCTACTTACTTACAGGGCTCCCGTACAGTCTCTGCCGGAAATATGGCTGCCTTCATCCTCTGTGGTCTTGGGCACGCTGCATCCAGTTGGAAGGAAGAAAGCTTTCTGGCATCTACGACAACAGGATGCTCGATCTTCTTCGCTGTCTCCAACCTGGAGACTATAATTCGCAGATCCTCTTGGCTGGAGCAAGATATCATTGTGGCCTAGTTAATAAACTCGACATACCCAGGGTCTTTCAAGGAAGGCCGACTGATAAGATGAAGATAGAAATCCTACCAGCCATTTGGGTTCAAAACAAAATTGACTTCCTTTCGTATCTTGAAAATATGAACTAGCTCCAAGGAACATTTTTAAGATAGATCAGATAGATTATGTCAAAGGAGATCAATATTGAAGGGCTTTCAGGAACTAATATGCTCATTCTACAGAAATTTTTTTTGTACGCGCTAAGAGACGGCTTATAGGAGCGTTTAGCTTTATTGAAAAGTTACATGAATTTACGCCCATGGCAGTCGTGAGTTGCGTTACACAATAAAGGTTTCTTTTTGTCACCAGGGGTATGATGGGGCATGTCTTGTTAAATAATCTGTTAGAGCCTATCTCATCCAGTTCTGAAAAGTTGCGGGAAAAAGTAGACAACTCGTGGGGAGAAATCTATTAATAAATTCCCTACACACAGCTCAATTAGTTGGTTTAAAATTCCTCACTTGTCAAGAGTCTAGTTGGGGGTCATTTAGACTAAAAGTGTTCTTAGATTAGGCCCATGTAGGACCATAACAGCTCGTTATCATCCATCATGGAGAAGTAATCGCGATCATGCTAGCTAGTCAACTCTGCGTCCGTTGAAACAATGCCTTCCTAGTATGTTGGCATAGTATTGTTTCCCTGTCGGTGTCTAGTGCACGCTCAGAAGAGCTGTTTGCAACTTGCACTGAGCATGTGTGTGTGATAAGTTTAAATAGTATCCCAAATTGGGCCATCCGTCTGGTAGGCTTCCAGGCAATGGATGCAGTCATAAGCGGCTTTAAAGTCGATGAATGTGGTAATTTTCTACTTGAATTTCGCTGCTCTTTTCCAGGCTTTGGGCTATTGACGCTCTGGCGGGCCGATTAATGTGTTGCAAAAGGGTTTTGGATCACAGAATGCGTTAAATACGATCTTTTAAGCCTTTTTGAAGATTGATTGCATATAGGTCTAGTAGTCGAGTCCTGACTTGGTGCATGTATCCTACCAATGCGTCATCTAGGCTTAAAGACTAGGCATTGAAACCATCTGCCAGGTGCTTGGCTCTCCGATATAAACTCCGGATGTTGTTAGGCCGATTAACACTAAGCTCTGATTTAATCTTCTCTAAAAGGTGTCATTTTCTTGCCGTAAAAATAAATTAATTTGCCACCAGCATTGTGTATTCAGTGAACCTATTCGTGACTTATATTGTAATGCCTTTGTTAGCGGCTTAAACTAGTGCGAGCCATTCGCCCACTGACACAGCGATTATAACTTTATTAAGCGGTCTAATTGAACGTTGATTGCTATAGTCTCGATGTCGATTGTAAAGTGAATCATTCATTCGATAAAAAATACCAAATAATGTGAGAATGTTGGTAAGAATGTTGTGGTTTTATTAGTCATAAACATTGCTCGGGGTTTTTGTTTATTCTTTTGCATGATAACATTTTTATTTGAATACCTAAATAATGAGAGTAATTTTTATTTTCAGTTACGGACTCTGAGTTTCGCCGCATAAAGGAGGCTTTTAAGAAATCAGCTGGCCCTGGGAGTACATTCCTCAGTCAGAATGCATTTCAACAAGATGTTCTCTGCGAGGGAATTCCTCTTAATGTGGCCGATCTATTGTATGTGGCATGTGGCGGTACACAAAAAGGAATTTCCTTTAAGGATGTATTCTGTGGCTTGGTGTTACTAACACGTGGTACAGAAGAGGATAAAATACGGTAAATCATACAAGAGAATCTCTAACATGCACGTGCTTTAAACAGAGTGCTTTCTATTTAAGCTTCCTTTGGAATCTTTATTGCAACGATTCAGGAACTTATATACTCAAAACGGAGTACAGTAAATCTATTAACCTCCATGGCAACGAAGCGATATCACTATTCGCTCAATCAGATCGAGTGAATTTCGAACAGTTTCGTGAATGGATCCTAAACCATCGTAACTCGACAGTACTCTCCAAATGGCTGCTATCGGACACATGTATAAATCTCACATCAGAGCTAGAAACCCCAACTTTCTATCAGAGTTTAGCTGGTGTTACACATCTGGAAGAGAAGGTTTATCAAAAACTCCTCAAGTTCCGAGGAGTGTATTTTCATTGCTTAATTTTTTATTTTTTTTGTTTCAGGACATTGGTGATCTAGAGAAAGAATTTTGGCGTTTGAAGAGCACATCAATCACTGGGCAATTAGACCTTCAACTGCTTGGACCATTGATAAGCCCTCCTATTCCAAAAACTGCATTAGCTGGTCTGTTCTCTGCTTTCGATGAGAATCGCGATGGTCATATTGATTTTAAGGAACTCTGCTGTGGCGTTAGTGCTGCGTGTCGCGGACCAAATGTGGAACGTTGTAAATGTGAGTCGAAAAAAACGAAATGTTTGTCATCAGAAATTAATAAGGATTTCTTTAACAGTTTGCTTTAAAATATTCGACATTGATCGAGATGGGATACTTAACTATGAGGAGACAATACAGATGATTGATATTTTAATATACGTAGCCAAAGAGAATCATAATGCAAACAATTATAAGAGCATAAACAAAAACGATGTCATCAGTGATTTACTAACCTTTGCACGGAAGAATGTTCCAAATGTTCCCCCACCTAAAAAGCAAGCAGATGTGAGTAATACTTTCAAGTATTTAAGTCTTTTATGTTAGGTATTTATTTATCATAAATATATAGGGTTTAATTCTAAATGGTACAGCACCAGCTGGTGAGAAGAATTTTAGAATTTGATTGACAAAGGGGTGTGTTGCGAACGTGGAAGCATATGTATTCATATTGGATGTGCTGAGTCCCAATAGCAATGAGCTAATGAGGTTCGAAACAGATTTTCTAAAAATATGAAGTCTTTCTTAAGTGTCTGCCCTAAACGAATTTTTGGCGAATTTTGGCGCACAAAGAGTACGAATGTGATCTAATTCATTCGATCATTAACTTGAACATAAGTTCGAACAGGAACCAGGATATTTTCACAACCATTTCGACTACTTCTCCGTGAAACAGGCAATTTTTTGGGAACATTTATTTAATGATTTTCTTTCTGGCTAAACTACTTCCGAACGCTATCGCGCGATGTTGTTTTTCTTCTACTGTATGTAAGTCATCGCTACCCACAGAATGGGTGTATTATTTTCATTCGGATCCAAACATGAGTAGAGAGTAGAATTGAAGTATATGATACAAATAAGTCATCACAGAGAATCGAAACCATGCAAAGCATCCGAGCGATCAGAGAAAAAAAAATTAAAGAACAACCCGCGCTAACTTAAAAGTGGAACACATAACACAATTAAGATGAACACCCCATACGATAATTGACAATTATTAAATGTAGTTATTGGTCAACTGGTCAACTTCTGGATTTGTTCTACTACTTACTAGTTTCAAGATTTATTTTTTACTTCGTGGCTAGGCTTTCGTGTTTGTTTCTGCTACCGGCTTTTAGCTGCTCTATCAGACATTTCATTGCCTTTGATGTGTATTGGTGCTCAAAAGCAAAGTACTTACATTCTTATTTATACCATTGTGGGTCCTAGGGCCTACACTCCATTGTCTACGGTTTCTGGAAATGTCCCTCAACTCTCCTCAAATCTTTTCGAGTTGTCGTGCTTCCTTCTCAACTGTTCTGCGCCAATTTCACCTCGGACCATCGCGTATTGTGCCATCCTGAGTAAGCGGGTTCCATTGCATCGCGTGGTTAGCTATAGACTCGTCACCTTTTTAGAATGTGTTACCAATCCACGGTCACTTCCGTCGTTGAATAGTCGTGCCCCGGTTCTCTAGTATAGGTGTTCCTGGGAGACACGTTTGGGCCAAAAAATCTCATTAAGATGGTAAACGAACCTTTGTAACTGAAGCTGATTTCAATGTTCGCCATACTTTGGACAAAATACCTTATGCAGATTTTGCTTTGCTTTTTGGCCATTAGGGAATCGTTCTGGCTCATTGGAAGGAGTTCCTCAAGAGTTCTTGTTTCGGGCCCATATATTTTTTTAAATTCGATATGAGGTGATGTAGATCTGCCTATGCTTATTCTAGGTCACTTCAGAAAAAAATCCGGCAAGATTCGGTGATAGCATAAGCTCCGCTTGGGAACCAAATGCATGATTGAGAAGTTCTATAGTCCGGACGGTTACTGGTAGATACTCTAGCATGAGTCTTGGCAATTTTTGTAGAGAGAGATATGGAAGTGTGGCTTATGTCCTGAACTTTTGTTTACCTCTTATGAGGGGAGTCTGGTGTTAAGATTATGGCTTAAGTCTACGTAGAAAGTTTGAGCGTTTGGTAATGGTGTATTGTAAAACTTTAAGTTCGACAGTCTGTGTTGTGCTCGTCCCACTTATACACGCTAGACTTTGGATTCCTTTAAGAATTGTTCAAAATGATAACCTTTTTGGCCACACGCCACCAAAGAATGGGTCTTACGATGGTGAAAGATTTGGGCTTCTAATTCCGTTTTGGTCACGAGAGTCACTGCTGATATTCTGTGCAGAACTTAAGTAGTATTGAGAATGCATTTTATGCAGTCTAGGAAGACTGATGGAACGATCTTTCATAATCGTAATCACTTAGCGCAGCTCAGTCTCCATCGATGTGTTTCATAGGTCCTACAATTTTTTCCCAATTGTCATGTTTTTCATGCCTTTCTTGAGCCAATGGTTCTCTGCTGGGATTGCTATGAAACCGTTAGTTTAACATAACATTAGGTTAGGTTAGGTATGTGGGTTGGTAGAGGAAACGAAATACCTCCGCCGCACTGACCCATTGTGTTACCCATAGGGGGGCTTAGAAAAAGTACCCCTTGCCCATTTAACCCATAAATATCTGCAACAAACTTCCCATGGTTGTACTTACTCCTTATCCGTGTATACAAACCATCATGATGTTCAGTAACATGTCGGTATTGACATTAGAGATTTCTCCTAGATCCTGAAAGAAGTGCTTTCCGAGGAATTTGTACCTGGAATGTTGGGAGTCCAGGGCACTGGCAGAGGAGGTGGGTAGTGTCCTCTATAACCTTCTCATCGCCGCATCCTCTACAGAGTTCCTCTTCCGTCCGACGTAGTTTCTTTAGGTGGTACCGCAGAGTGTTGTGACCCGTGAGTATCCCCACGAGTATGGACAGTGAACGTCTGTCCTTACGAATAATTCTCTCGGTCCTGGCTTTGTCGAAAGTTTTCCATAGTTGTTTTGCAGTTTTGCAAGTATCTAGGGACTTCCATCTCAAGTTCGCCTCTCTCATAGCCAGTTACTCTGCTTCAAGCCTGAGAGCGCAGGATAGGTCAGTCAGTTCAAGTGGGTCCGATGAAGCTTTCCTTGCTAATTCATCTGCCCTTTCATTTCCCGGGATGCCCTCGTGCCCAGGGACCCAGCAGAGTAGAACCTTGTGCTGTGTTCCAAGAGCCTTAAGCTCTTCGCGACAGCACTTCGATTTTATTTCTATGGCAGTAATTGCTTTGATAGCTGCCTGGCTGTCGATAAGGAAAGTGATACTTTCTGGCGGTATTGCTCTTACGGCAGACTCACGGGCCGCTGTTGTCACTGCCAGGACCTCCGCTTGGAAAACACTGCTGTGGTCTGGGAGTCGTATAGATCTGGATAAACCCAGTGATTCTGAGAAGATTTCGGATCCTACACCGGTATCCATTTTTGATCCATTAGTGTAAACAGCTATGGATTCGGCATTTGGTATGCGGCTGTCTTTCCATTCGTCTCTGCTAGGGTAAGCTGAGGTAAATGGTGTTTTGAAGTCAAGGTAAGGCGTAGTGCAGTCTGTTTTGGGTGTACGGCCGAAAAATCTGCCAAGGATGGTCGCGTCCCCTATCGTACTTGACTTCCAGCACGCAGTCTAACTTATTCTTGAGGCACTGATGGCTGCTGTTGATCTCATATAGATGTCTAGCGGAGGCAGGTTGAGAATAGCCTCAAGACCAAAACAGAACATACAACTTCCACTTTGTTCAGTGAATGATTATCACAATTGGTTCCAGACCCGTTGTGAGAAAAATATTTTGCTGAAGGTACGTTGGGAGTAGTTGTGTCTTCCATGTCGCACTATACGCTGCTCCTCTCTTCTTTTAATGAGTTATAGGGACTCTAGCCATATTCCTTTGCTGCTGGGTAAACTTCAATTGGTTGGTTGCATTCATCAATCAAATATGCCACCAACACCCTCTACAGCTTAAAAATGCAGCTAGTGCTTCTCGTTGCCTTCTGTTATTTATCTTAGGTATCACAATCGGCCGACGTGTATTTTTAACTCCTTTTTTCTTGTTTTTTTTTAGACCGTAGCTACATCCAGCGTCCAACCGAATATGGATAAGTCCATCAGCTTAACTCAAGAAGATTTCATGATGTGGAACGTCGAAAGCAGCTTAAATCTCGTCCAACCGTTTCTAGATCTAACCTTTGAGGTTTGCCACATTGTATTTGGTTTATCACCGCAATGCAAGCACATGGAATACGACATTGGTAGAATTCTGAAAATCTCTTAAACTCCCATGATACCCGTCACACTGTGTTTTGTAATATTTCAGTGAAAGGATGGCTTACTCGAGAGGAGAAACGTGGCTATAGTGTTGGACAATTTTGGTATTTAATTTCAAGAGAATGGTGGGTCTCATGGACACAATATACGCAAAATTTCTCGACAACCCCGTGCTACTATTGTAAAAAATCAACAGCCAATTGTGCCAATCAACGACAAGCGTTATCTGGAGTAGATGAGGCCATGGTCTGCGATGAAAGTTTTAATTCACATTCCTCCGAGTCTGTTGGTGATATAATTGCAGCTGGCGATTCTTCTAGTTTAGGTAACTAATATAATAGCCTAATGGATTTTCCTTTTATGATATATTTGTTTTAGGCTCACGGAGCAGTGGTATATCTGATGGAAGGCATTCAAGCCTAAAGCCAGGCCCAATCGACAACACGAATTTAATTACCGTAAATCCGTACAAAAGTGTTCGTACTTTAACTGGCGAAGGTGGTCACTTGAAACGCGACACACCGTTAGTTCAGAATCATGATTTTGAATTAGTTCCTAAGTCATTGTGGAAAGCGTTGACGCGATGGTATGGAGAAATTCTCCCTCTACCACGACAGGTTATTCAGCCACCAAATTCCTGTGAAGTTGAACTAGAATTGTATCCTTTAAATCTGCGCATTTTGATGCATCAACAGATGCCAATCAATGCGCCAACTGTCTCAAACTGGGGTACTGTTTCAGGTGGGTTATTTGTATTTTTTGTTTTTTCATAATGTTGCTGATTGAAAACACTCTTTTAGGTGGCTATGGAGTAGTTGCCTCTGGCGGAGGATATGCCGCCCTCTCGACGACACCAAGTGTACTTCAACCGCCAAAAAAATATTTAGCATATACGGCAGCGTTTAGCCGTTTAGCTACGATCAAACAAATTGGCGAATTCTTATGCGAACATCTACGATGGAAGTCGGAAGACATTCGTTTATGGCATATATCCAGCACATCGATTGATAATAGTCCAATTTTGCTCGAAGAAGAGAATATGACGTTGAAAGAATTGCTAATTAAGGATAACGATCAAATTCTTTTGGAGGTTCGCAACAAGGATCTAACATGGCCTGAAGAATTAGGCTCACTGTCATTGAGTCAGGGTGGTTCGCATCATGATAGACGATTAACTCGTGCCTCCATACATTCGGTACATGCACCCGGTGCAACAGGTCTTCATAATTTAGGCAATACGTGCTTCATGAACGCAGCTTTGCAAGTGCTTTTCAATACGCAACCGCTTACTCAATATTTTACAAGAAATATGCATCTCTTTGAGATGAACACGTTGAATAAACTGGGCACTAAGGGTCAACTAGCAACACGCTATGGTGAACTTCTTAAAGAGGTAATCCTTTATCCATCTGGTAGTTGAAACAGAAAATCAAATGTCTATTCTTTATAGATTTGGACTGCGACAACTCGATCTGTAGCGCCGTTAAAACTAAGATTTTGTGTGACAAAACATGCTCCCCAATTCGCTGGCGGTGGTCAACATGACTCGCAGGAATTGCTCGAATGGATGTTGGATGCGTTGCACGAAGACTTGAATCGGGTAACAGAGAAGCCTTACAGTGAATTGAAAGACTCAGACGGTCGTCCCGATAAGGTAGTTGCGTTCGAAGCATGGTCCCAACACCATTCCAGAAATCAAAGTATTGTGATTGATTTATTCTACGGTCAGCTTAAATCGAAAGTAAGCTGTCTTTGCTGTGGCCGCGAATCGGTTCGTTTTGATCCATTCAGCCTGCTCAGTTTACCGCTGCCAGTGGAGAATTATTTGTATTTCGAAATTTTAGGTAAGTTCTTTTTAGACTGACACGCAAATAAGTGTCTTAAACAATAAAATTGTCCTCATTAGTTATTCCACTGGATGGTGCCATTCCAATTAAATATGGACTTCGTTTGAATCCAGATTCAAAGTACATAGATCTAAAAAAGAAACTGTCAACATTGTGCCAACTTAGTCCATACTTTATGCTCGTCTGTGAGCTCTCGAACTCCCAGATCCGGCAAATTCTCTACGACGAACAAAAAATCAAACCATCAAGTGCCACCGAACTGTATGTATACCAACTGCCAGAGGATTGCAATGAAACCCGATCGAGGACAAGTTCAACCCTTGGTGTCAACATTGAAAAGGGCCTAAAAGATATTCAGCGAAGTTCAGGTATCGCTCAAGTATTCACGCACATCATGAATTTTTTTGTTTTCCTTCTATTTTTGGTTTATTCTTTTCGTTCTTCTTTTTACATGCGTTTTTTGTGTTTTTGCATTGAGTTTTCATTTCTGTTTGCTGGCTTTTCATTCATCAGTAATTCATTCATAGAACGATTAGAATTAACTGAAATTTTTGTAATTTTTTCTTTGTTGTGAAAAAAAAAACTAAAAAGCTCTACTAGTTGGACCTGAGGTCACTACAATAGCAAACTATCAACAACAACAATCGCAGCAGCAGCAACAGCAGCAAATACTTCCACAAGTCCAACAAACACAACCACAAACTACACCACCACCGACATCGGCAGCTTATGCAACTCAACTAAATCATATTGGTGGTAATGGCGGCGCCAATCATAGTCATCATCATTTTCGACAACCCTCTTTGGATGAGGAACTGCAAATTGATGACGTCGAAACAACTTCAAATATTGTTGACAATAGTAGATCATCGAAGGTAAGGCGGTGCTTTGGAAACACCATGTGCATGCCCCAGAATCTGTTGTGCTTCAAGGTATGGCTATATAACATTAATGTATTTAATATATAGATACTCACGAAATTTTGCCATTAAAAATCAAGAGAAAAAAGATTGTCCCACTTCATACCTTTGGTAGGTGTTAAATAGGATTGATTGACTGTGGAATTATGCCAAAAGATGATAAGCAAAATTTATAGTTTCAGTTCCTTTAAATTTTCAAAGCTCTAATGCTTTTTTTTTTCTTGATTGCTCACGATCTAACCCAGTCTTACAGAAAATCGGAAAAAAATGCTTATCAGGTCTTGGCATAAGTTTACAGAATTGCGGTTAGGTTAGGAAGGGTGCTGTTTTGACTAGGTGCAATGGTATTTGAAACTCAGGTTTAGGTTTAAACATTTATTCTCCATGCGTGCGGTTCAAATTCGTTTATAATTCACAGTATGTTTTCGCATTTTTAAGAAGCATTTTGAACGAGTAATCTTGATAAATTACCAAAAGAAAAAGGCGAAGTCGGAGTTGAGTCGTTTCTGCTCGCATTAACGAAAGAGGAAAATGATATAAGTCTAAACAAATATCTGATGCGAATCCAATGGAAAATATGTTGGCTTTAATAAAGCGAAGACTTAAAGGGAACAAATACACGGGCACCGAATGCTACCAAAGCTAATTCTCAAATATTTGAGCTCATCTGGCCATACAACACAGGTTTAGTTACTTATTTGTTTAATTGGCGCCCAACGTAAATTCCATTGAATTCTGTGTATTGAATCTTTTATTTGGACTATACGTACTCTTAACAGACAGCATTCCCTCCATTATTTAAAGTACTTCTAGAACACATCTTTTGTAAAAATAATGGTCTGTAACGCCAGTTCCCCACCGATGCAAGCTGGTGGCCATTTTCGACCTTAATTTTCGATTAAGTTTGAGACATAATTTGTAACATAGAGAAATATTGAAGATAGACCACATAAAGTATATATGTAAATGACCAGCATCAATAGCCGAGTCGAATAAGCCATGTCCGTCCGCCTGTCCCTCTGTCTGTCACTAGTTCTTGGGCCGTAAGAGCTAGATTGCTGAAATCTTGTATACTAGGTCCTTTTTGAAAATCCGCTCACTGACACGCCCACTTTTAGAAAAATGCACTATTTCCAATAATTACAGAGTTGAATAAATGGATATCAAATGAAAATTGAAGGCTCTTCTTTCAAACTTTAAATTCTCTCAGAGAAAGACAAAAATTGCGGGAATGAGTTAAACAAAAAAGCTACCTGTTTGACAGAACTTATATTTTTACCCAAAGAAAGTCTTGGGTTGCAATTCGATGCATGGGAAAATTTCTTACTCACTCGTGGGCTCTCTCTTTTGTAAAAAAAAAACTACAAAACTTTGACGTCCGAGAACAGGAATTGACTATTTTTTCGTAAAATTCCGTAGTTTTTTGTAGTTTCCAGTCAGTGCTGGAACAGATCTTGTGTTGCGTATTTGGCTTTCCACACATTTAATATTTTGACAGCTAGCACAATCTGATCGGTTCTTTACTGCGTTTCTACTGGCCCGGTGGTTTCGAGGATTTAACCTCAAAAAGTAGGTATGGGCCTCTCGGATTCAGAAGTTTTCAACTCCGATTTTGTCACGCTGGCATAGAAGCCTACCCCCGGTCAGCGACCGGCAATTTTTCGCTTCCAAAAAACATATTATTTATTGATTGATTTAAAAAAAAGTTGAATTTGGTTTATTTTCTGCAAAAAAATAGGTTGGAGTGGATGCTCTTACTCAGATTTGAGCAGCGGCACTAGGCTCAACCATACTGGGCTTCAGTTTCAGTGGGATTAACCTTATGTCAAAACCGAACGAAAAGGCCACTCAATTTCTTCCAACCCCTCTAGTTGCCCTTAATGAACTTAAGCAAACTTCATAACCTATCAACAGAGGGAAAATTAAAAACGAATATAAACTTAATAAACTAGAAGTATTCTGTCTTGCAATGGATAAGATTAATGGCCTATTATTAGCTTGCGTCGTTGGAATTAAAATAAAATGTCCGTACTGAATGTTCCATTTCATTTACACCTTCCTTATTGCCCACAGAAGTTAACGAAACTTGACGAAACTGAGCATATTTCCATTATGGCTATCCACTACTATTTCCGTGTAATAGGAGATTCCATTAAGTTGGCGTGAGCTCATTTAAGTCCATTATAATTCTGCCTTTAGGCTATTTAGTAATGAACGAATGAAACAAAAGTTTTGGCAATAATGGAAGGAAATTGGATTTTTTTTTATGTGTTTGCACATGGCTAGAGAATATACTTGTTTCACATTTGAGAACACGATACCTCAGTAGAATGAACGAAGAAGGGTACGAAACCAATGAAATACGAAAATCTGATTGGGATTGATGATTGTTGTTTTGTATCTATCTCTATCATTGTACGATTGAATGATTGATTGGAATGAACGATCCAGTATGCCTGTATGATACTACATTTTTTCGCATTTTTTACATAATTTATCTTCATATTTGGCTGGAAAGCAAAAACAACAAGCAACAAAGTCTAACCTCAATGCACAAATGGCTAGTGGCTTGTCTTGACAACCCAATCCACAAAATGGCCATTGTTTGACGGTCGCCAAAATTGAAATATGTATGCCTACCTACATTTAGGCATCATACAAATAGTACGTTTACACCGCAACCAAATGCAACATTTCGGTAGTTTCTGCATTTCAGCCCAAATAGTTAGCATTTCGCCACACATTTTTCTGCATTCTAGAATGCTGGATTCCAGCTTAATTTCGTCGCTGCATTTGTAAGTTCGTCAAATCGAACAATCCTCTTTACAAATTCATCACGTCAAACAATGACATTTCAACCCGCTGAATAAAGAAAAAAAAACTGCTGTCAACTAAACAATAAGTCATTTCCAGTAATCATTGCAAAAATAATGGAACAACGAAAAATTTATAAGGAAATGGACAGACACAGACGAGGAAAATTTGGTTTAACTCTGTGAAGAGAAAATTGGTGAGCCCCCGTGGCAACCGCAAAAAATAGCCACATTTACAAAGAGATATCAGCTAAATTTATGCAAAGAGGCGTCGATATTTCCCCAGACGAAATCAAAACAAAGATAACCAATCAATAGTATAGAACGCTGCCGTTTTCTCATTAGTTGAAAACTTCGAGTGGACATAAGTTTCAACGCGAACTTTATACTTCTATAATGAGTCAGCAATATATTTAATATGCCCGCATCAGTACTTAAATTCATCCTTAAATTAATATAATTAATTAATATAACAAGATTTCCAGTCAGAAAAAAATATCAGTACTCAATTCTGACATTAGCTGTCATTTGAAATGCTGAAGTTGCAGTGGGAACGCAAAATTGGATTTCGAAATTTTTTTCCTGGAATGTTGGATTTGGGTGCGGTGTAAACGTACTATAACGGTCACACTAATCGATCTTTTTGCACACTAAGCGCTCTCCTTTCTCTTTGAATTAATTGTCAGCGGCTCGGGTAGGCACTAAGAATTATAAAAGATATACCAATCGATTTTCTACATTCAAAAATACTGCAGTAGGCCGCACATAGTTTAGTTTATATAAATATAAATCTTGCATAGTTTTCGTTTGGTTGAGATATCTCATAAAATTATACAGCTGTGGGACAATCATTAAAAAAAGCAGTATATATCTAAAACAAAAAATGATCAGTCTCTATTTGATTATTCAGGAAACAACCAAAATCCGTAAGAATTAAGAACGAAAACGAAAAAAAAAATACGTACATTCTAAATATTAAATACAGCTTTGTTAAATAAAAAGATGCCATTGGTTTTGGTTTTTATATATAATTTGGTTTTGTTTTCTAAATTAATAATAATTTTCCTTAATCTTTCCAATTAAATTAGATGAAATCACAAAATTAAAACAAACAATAGTCCGTAGTCATTTGGAATTTGGAGCAATATACTCGTACATACATAATATATGATTTGTTAATATACATATATATTTATATATAGCTTTTGAAATGCGTTTTCTAAGTAAAGTACCCTACCACATTAGTGAGTTTGTCTCAACTATACTACTCTATTTGGTTTATATTAGTAAATTAAACAAAACATTATTTTTTTTTTTCTAAATTAAACAATATGCTTTGTTTGGTGCTGTATTTTTATGTAGTTTTCTTGCACAATTATTGTGTGTATTTTTATACATAATACATATATAATATATATATTATTTATTTTTTACAATTTACCCTAGAAGTAGTTTATTGCGTTAACGTGTTTATTTTCCCCCACTCACACACATCATTTAATTTAACATATTTTTAATAACCAAATTATTATTATTATATGGAAATTTTGTATTTTAAAAGAATAAAATTAAAATTTGAATATTTCAGCAATCACCGGAATTAGGGACGAGCCCAGAGAACACATTCGTTCCTAATAACTGCCAGCGGAAACGTATATCGGCAGCGAAATTGCTGAATGAGAATACGTCGTCGTATAACAATAGCTCTGATGAAGCTAGCAGTATAGGCAAATCACCAGCGGATATAGCTGATATCGATATTAGTCAGACGATGACAACGACAACGAAAAGTGATTGCCCATGTCGTGCATCGAATAGTGGCGATAGTTGTGATGAAGAGGATAGTAATTCCTTGAATTTCGATGTGAATTCAGCTAAACCTGGACTTTTTTCGAGAGTTCCATCGCAACATTATAAAGTTGGGAAGTTTTTGATAGCCGTTCACAGAAAGATTACACGACAGGACACGTACTTCTTGTCCTACCATAAAACTAGGCCTAGTTTGTTTGGAGTTCCTCTGCTGATACCCTGCTGTGAAAGTGGAACAAATAAGGATCTGTATTGTGCTGTGTGGGTGCAGGTTAATCGACTTCTCAGCCCATTGCCACCAGCACCGGATCAATCAAATCATGCTGCTGATTGGTAATTAATTTCTTAAATATTTTATACGAGTACGTTTTACAGTCGAAAAGATATAGATATCAACCACGAACATATGTCAAATTTCTTAGAGTGGGGGTGAAATTCTCTAAGACAAAGACAAATTTCGAAAAAAGTACGGCAACGGGTTTACCAAAACAGCTGGCCACTTTTTAGACGTCACTTTTGTATTGATTTACATCAAATTATCTTCCCAGTCAAAAACAACACAACCATTTGACAGAACTCATATTGGCATGGGGAAATTTCTTACTCTCTCGTAAGCTCTCTCTCCTGTGAAAAGCTACGAAACTTTGACGTCGGGAATTTTATTTTTCAGTGAGTCAGTCAGTGTGTTCTTTACGTCAGTTTGCATTTCAGAACTGTCAAATTGTATTCACATTCCACAGATGTGGAACGCTATCCACAATCGCGATAGAATTTAAAAATTCTTTGTTTCTCCGGTAAATGACAAGTAGCATTTGTAGATTGTTACGACTTGATAAAAAGCTTGCTGCGAATTAAATGTCAAAATTTGCGAATAATCGTTTGTTCGTATTTGCAATACGCTGAGCTATGAATGTATCTTAAAATAGACTAACTGATAGACTGACATTTTAGCAAAAGATAAATTTTAGCTGTGTACGGAACGGTTTCATTTGCACACTCCGTAGAGAGCGGTGAGATGGAGTACACCGTGTGAGAGCCAGACAAAGCCGATAAGACATACGATCGTGTGCGCTCAGCACAGAATTTTAGACATTACCTATCGCACACTTAATGCAATTTTGGTTGAACCTCAAGGGTGTAAAGTCACCTCTCCATAGGGAATGTGCGGATGAAACTGCTCTCTACGTATGGAGCTAAAAGTGAACGAAAAGTCGACGAAACTGGACGGAAAGTTATATGTGAACTAAAGCCACTGTCAGTGTCAAGTGGTTTTACTTGTAATTTTTACATTGCTTCCGATAGCTCAAGCTATAGACAAAGAAAAATGTGCAATTAGTAGTGTTTGGGGTCACTCTTTCAAAAGTGATCTGTGCATACGTTGCGTTGGCTAGCGTTATTTCTAAAGCGGTCAGTCTTTCTACAGTCATCTTACAAGTTGTGGGTCTACGGACGTTTTGTCGAATAAGATAACCCATTCGTTCTATTACATTTTCTGTTCAAAAAAATAATAAAAACTAGTGCTAATACTTAAACGGTATTACATTTTCTGTCTAGTGATGACAGTCTGGGGTATGACTTTCCCTTCACCCTGCGTGCTGTTACCAGCGATGGATTAACTTGTGCTCTCTGTCCTTGGACCAGCTTTTGCAGAGGCTGTGAGATCCCGTGCAACGACGATTTACTTCTCCGAGGAACACTGATTCCGTCAAGTGCTGCCACAAGTAAGTGTAGAACTTTACCAAAAGTACTTTCTCTTATAACATAAATGTCTCAAAAAGGTAATGCCTCCACGCCAAAATTGATGACAAAGTTTTCATCGATGCCAAATCTGGAACCAAAGAAATCCGTGGACTTTTCGAATGGCGCACTGAAACTTGATCAAGTTAATATCGCAATCGATTGGGATCCCACCGCCCTTCATTTGCGCTATCAGAGTACAAGAGAAAGGGTAATCCTTTCCCCTGCTTAACACAGAAATATACATGCTAAATAACTGAATTGCTTACAGTTGTGGACCGATCACGAGTCTCTTGGAATTTGTCGCAAAGAACGAACAGAGCCAGTCGATCTGAATCATTGCCTACGTGCGTTTACCTCCGAAGAGAAACTAGAACAATGGTATCACTGTAGTCATTGCAAGGGAAAGAAGCCAGCTACCAAGAAGCTACAAATATGGAAGTTGCCGCCAATTCTCGTAAGCCCAAACTGCGTTTTTCCGCAAACTCACATGTAAACTATTTGATTCTTTTTAGATCATTCATCTGAAGCGTTTCAATTGTGTTCACGGCAAATGGGTGAAATCTCAAAAAGTCGTTCACTTTCCGTTCGATGATTTTGATCCAACACCCTATTTGGCGTCAGTGCCGCAGGAAACAATTCTGCGGCACAAAGAACTACTCGATTTAAAGAATATCGCCTTAGATCAGTATGCGTTTGTCGATGACGATGTCGAGGAAGAAGACGAACCATCTACAAGTCGTAAGGGGAGCAGCGAATCAAGTAATGATCCCGAACGGGGTTTAGAAATTCGAAACGACGGTGCTAGTGCGCCTGAAGGCAAAAATAGCAATCGATCTGCAAACGCAACAGCAGAATATGTCAATGATGTGATAACCGAAGATGTAGTCCTAAGAAATACTAGAAGTAATTTAGATAATTCACCGAAAAAATTAGAAAATGCCAGGATTGAGAGGAGGCGACGATTGATATCATCAAGTCTTACTAAAACTCCGGTAATCGATGGCGAATTTGAAGATTTCCACCATCATAAGCTAAAAGAAGGCGTCGATCCGTTTGATATGAAATACAAATTGTACGCCGTTGTGGTGAGTATTGTTGTCTTTTGAGTAAGTACATTTTTGTTTATCTTAATTGGTGGTCAACGTGGAGCTATTTTGATAAGTAGTGACTTACGTAAAGCTAAGTAAATGAGTTGAAGGTCTACTGGCTTTAATAGCTTTTAACAGAAGAAACAAGCATCGGCTTAGCTTCTTGCAGCAACAAATTTCTCTGTATAAAACTTTAGGTCCTTTTCGTGGAAAGCATAACGCACGTGCAGTGAAAAAGCTTGGCCTTCAGGGTGCTCACTTACTGTCTTTGATGTGTAGACTGTTTTAAAAAAAAAAAAATAGAAACAAACTGAAGATGATGAGATGACAGATGAAACTACCGCCCAACGTGAATCCTTAATACAGAAGTCTCAGGATCTAAAAACGGCAAACCCAGTCTGGTCCAACATTATATTAAATTAAATGAAACTTTTTGCAGCCCTTGACGCCGTTCTGATCTACCCTAGCCCTAGTGATTCGTGGCATCGGGTTTATTAAGGTGCTTATGGTCAAATATAATTTATTTCTCTGCGGACGGTATGGAGCACTATTAAATTTGCTTCGAGAAGAATAGGAAGTTTACTGCAATGGTTTACGCAGAAGACGGCAGGCTCTGGTCCTTCTCTATTTGAGCTGTACATGTGCTTTTGAGTCGCTTACACTTTCCCCTGGTCGATTTGTTCACAACATCTTTTGTAGTAGTCTCATCCTTTATATGACTTCCGCTCAACTAGATTCCAAGACGTGCCCATGCATTGGCATAGAAGCAGATGGTTTGACCGAATCAATACAATTTGATGCCATTCCTTTTACGTTCCTTGCTGCTAATGAATTAAATTCGATTCGCATACGACTATTAAGAAGGATAAAAGTGAATGATTCCAAATGATGCTAATGATGAAAAAATTTAATTGGCGCCCAATGTGAGGCCTGAGAAGCTTAAATATGTTGCAATATATAGACAGCAAGATTGTCCTTACATTTGAATCCTTTCATAAGCATCTTTTTTATAAATTTCTCTTAATTTCTATTTAATAAAAAAATTTCTTTCAGTCACATTCGGGCATGTTAAATGGCGGCCATTACATTTCGTATGCGTCCAATCCGAATGGCTCATGGTATTGCTACAATGACAGTTCATGTCGTGAAATAACGAAACGGCCAAATATCGATCCTAGTTCAGCGTATTTATTATTTTACGAGCGTCGTGGCTTAGATTACGAACCATATTTACCAAATATCGAAGGGAAATCAATACCAAATGGAAATGCTGTGGAAATCGATGATAATGAAAACGATTTAAAGAAATTATGTACAATATCATAAGAGATTACTACAGAGAACAATAAAAAACATATAACCCTACATATTCTATATACAAACTCACAAATAAAAAAAAAAACTCAAAAATTCAATTCGCGATAACGTACCATTATTTCAACGATGCCATTTCAAAATATTTAAAAGAAAAAAATGCAATATATAACATTAAACAATTCTTTCGTGATATAAACCGCAATCGCTTTAAATGTTAACATTAAACTATTATAATAAATGTAAAATGTACCATATACGATACGAATTCAAATCAAATTTACCTAATAATTGTTTTAAATAATAATATCACACAAAACCACACGCATGTATACATAATAATACATATATAAAAATTTGATTTGACTCTCCTTTCCCTATTGTTTGCTCAGCTTCGACATATAAGTATATAAGTATGTATCTGCAACATTACGTATGAAAAGACGTACCTACATAAATCTATCATTGGAATTAACAAAAATAAAGTTGCGCCTACCACTTAAATAATTTATTGCTTGTAATTAATTAATTTGTAATTACTTTGATATTATTTGATATAAAATATTTACATATACATTTAAACTGTATATTATTACCATTTGTTTTGTTATAAACTTATTTTCTACTGTGGAAATACAAAGTAATTGCTATTTTTTTTTAATTTGGCTATCAGTATTTCCATCGCTTGTATTAAAAATGAAATTTGTATGTAATATTGTGAAGATTTTCTTGTTCTTTTTTTTTTTGTAATTTCATATATATTTTAAATTTATAATTATGATTAATTATTATTATTGTTATCAGTTATCAGTTTGTACTGAATCATTTAATAAAGGAGAAAGTGTATAAGTCTTTAATGAATTATTTGTGTTTTTATCTTGGTAAAAAATTTCTAGTTGTAAAAATACAAAAAATAAATCAATCAAATATCTTTAATGAATTATAGAGTGGTATGAATTGCCTGATTTCCTGTCGTGATTGTACAATAATATAACTGTTTTTTTTTTGGAACTTATAGACAGTGAAGTGGAGTAAGGTAAACGATCCGCAGTTGCCATATTTTTAATCAGATTTTGCTTTCTTTTGAAATTAAATTGCTTCTTACTTCGTGTTTGATGTTTTTTTTTTTTGTCCCAAAAATAGAATTATGCCAACTTCAATGCGAGAAATATTTAAGCTCGCAATTGAGTCTTGAAAAATGATCTAGACTTATCCGTTCCTAACACTTCGCTACGTTCATATGCAGGATCGGGGGATCGAGTTGAGATTTCGATCTAGGTTTTTCTCCACTTTCTGATTGAAAGATCAAAATGGGTTTGAACTGACAGATGAGTGCACAGTCGTTCTTTTCTTTTTTTTTTTTCCTTTTTTGTTGTTTTGCTGACCAAAACAAAATATTTTCCAATGCCAAACAAGAAAGAACTTATTCGCAATGAAAACAAGTTGGTTTTTCACCCCAGAGAAAGAAAGAAAGAAACGAGAAACTCTGCTAAAATCAAGTCAATTTTTTAGTCCTAGAGGCCCCTAGATTCTCTAGGACAAAATCTGTCATCCCGGTGCAAAAGTATTTTAGCAGCTAGATTAGCGAGGTTTTGGGGACTCGGCCATTTGCTAGGCACAATCGATGATTTGTATCTAAGCAGAGAGTGGATACTCTTGCATAACACATTCCCCTGCGAATCGGACAACTTGCGATTCATTCACTTCGCATTGCACCAATAGTTAAAGCATAGACATGGGTGCTTTCCTTAATTCAAACAAAATGCGCATTGTAACTGCACCACGCATCGGCTAAAGCAAACACACGATGCTTTCATGATACATTGCGCATACGATTGTGTATTGAATCATGACATTTTGGAATGTTACATGAACAATTGAACATTTTCGAATTAAGTTGTTAGAGAATATTTGAAAACTGGATCAACCATAAAAATTTCGGCATAAACCCGGCTCTAAATAGACCCTATTTTTTGTCTGCAAGCTGAACTCCTATTGAAACTGCAATATCGTTGAAATTAGAGCAGGAATTAGGCTTTTCAAGGCAAGTTTAGAAAAAAACTCACTTCTCGGTGTTATTCGGCTTTTACTTTCAACAAAAAAGTAATATTTACAACAAAATGTCATTAGCATCGTGCTATTTGCTTTTGTTTGCGCAGTATAATCGGTCAATCGTTCTAACGTAATTTTTGTTTTGCATTTAGGATTATGTTTGCTGATTCACAATACAGACAGTACTGCATTTAGGAAAACACTCTTTGGGTGCTAATACAGACAGTCGTCTTCACATTTCCCTGTCGCCAATTGCGTAAAGTACGCCGTGAGTGTTCTGTGAATACATCTGAACGAACCTGCGAACAAGATGTACATAACTATAAACCACAAATAACGTATAAATTTGGCTTATTTGTGCTATAAACACAATCGTGGTGCTCATTTCTTTCCCTTTGCACATCACATTTTCAGCTGAGTGTCATTCAATTAACAACAACAAAATGTATAGAACGACTCAACAAAATGGCTGCACCCATAAAAACTACCACCGATTGAGAATGTGTGCGTGAGCTCCGATTTGATTTTGCCGGAAACGTCAGAATACATTCAAAACCGGTGGTAGTTTTGCTCAGAGTATATCCATTATAATGAGCAGTGTTGCCACAATGATACCAAAGTATCAAAAGTGATACTTTTTAATCTTAATTCCGACGTGATAATTCGAGGATATATTTTTTTGTAAAAGACTTGAGAATATTCATGTTATTTTAGGCATTATACCTTGTCTTAATTTTTTTAGTATTAACGAATTAATAATAATGGCAGTTTTACTCATAATTCCTATTATGATACCTTTTGATACTTTTCTTCTGTCTGCGGAGATACTTTTTTTCAAACTCTTGCGGCAACACTGATAATGAGTAGGGACACTCTCTCTACATCAGAGTATATCTACCAGGTAAGTGCTACTACTTCACGAAAAACACCTAAAAAAAACGTACAATAAGCGAAAAGAGGTAAAAAGTATTGATTTCAACCCTTATGTGCGATCTCTTACAATGAAAAGAGAACACAACATAATTTGCCAACACGATCACATATGGCTCTATGCGTAAGATACATAAATGAGATTTTCCCATAATGCTTTTTTAAACCGCGGTCTGGAGTTACTGTCAGAGTCGTAGTGTTTTTCCTCTCCATACTAGTATGAGTTGAAGTACTCAGGTTGACCAGCTTTGCCTTCGTAAAGTATGTTTTGGTTTTGTTTTTTTGTCAATGGTTATTGAATATATAGGCTTAATTATGGATTTTTAAAATTATAAGATACGCAATTTTGCATTCTAGAACATATAATTGAACTTTTTTGCTGTACTATCACATCGTTGTATATTATATTTGATGATTTTAAGTTTTATTCTAAAATATTTTTGTGTGCTGAATTCTGTAGCAAACGGTCACACTGATGATGAAGTCAAACTAAAGGGAGGGTTGTGTACATTTTTTTCGCATGTAGTTTTAAAGGCGATCTAGAGATGAATTGTTATCAGTTGTTGGATAACTTAAATCGGAAAAATAATGGGTGTCACGTGTGTAAGGCATAATGAAGTATGCAGACCGATGTAATTCATCGTACGATAGACAAAGTTCTAATATGCTTATAATAAATGATGATGAAAATAATGATTAATTTCTATTATGTTTTTTTTTTTTTTTCAAATATGTTATGCCGTTTTTTTACTCAAGTTTCGTCTTATATTGCACCCTTTTACTCAACTTTTTAAAATAAGCAATAAAATGTACTGCAGTACAAACGACGTAATTCTTAAAATGAAAAAATCCTTGTTTTATTCCTTTTTATTACGAGGTCGAAATTTATGTAATTTTGTTTTCAATGCTCCGTTAGAGTAGGTTCATGTTAAAAAACAAATGACAATGTCAAGTGAACAGCGGAAAATTTCCGCCAAGTGTTTATAAATTTGTAAACGAAGACGAATCGTTAGCGGATATTGTCCTTGGGAAAAGGCCTGTGGGAAAGCATATAAAAACCAGAAATTGTCGATTATCTGTGGAGATCAGGCCATCCACGCTAATTAAATAAAAGGGATGAAGGGCCATTCATAACACTGTCCGGAAAATTAACTCAACTGCTTCTAAAATTGTATATCCTAGCACGAGTTTAACATATTGTTAAACAATTTAATAAAGACAGTAAAAAAAACTAGCAACAAACATAAATATTTGACTGATGAGAAATTAATTTTTTTTTGTTTTTGGAGTCATCCTGTGCCAAATTTCCAACCAGTTTTTCGTTTCTTTTATCCCTTTTTCACTACAGCACTTCATATTGCCGTCTATTTCTCGTGTCTGTGAGAGTATAATTGTGAACTGATAAGAAACACTTGGAGAGTGTCCCTACTCATTATGGATATACTCTGCTCTCAATTTAGTATGGTGCAAAAATATGACACGCTACTGATCTCTCCCATAAGACGTGTACTGACAATTTATGTTGGACAGACTATAGTTTGTCTATGAGTTAAAGGCAATCATGCAATGCGATCGCTTGAATTTGCTTTCCAAACAATCCCATTCCAATCTATTAAAATTTAATGGAAAGTTTTTTTTTTATTTCAGGAAGAGAGGCTGAGGACAACCTAAAGAGATCTTTTGTCCTGTCGTTTTTGAGTAATTTGTTTTATGAGAGTTTGCTTTCTAGCTGAAATCTAATTCTTTAATAAAGCTATAGACAGTTTGAGCTGACGAAGTTGTGACATCAGTTGTTCATGTGAAGTCTTAGTTAGTGCTTAACTTGAAACCGAGCTATGGCTGGATATTGCCACATTATATATAATTTCGTGACAGAGACGGCATACATACGATTAGAAACGACGTATTTTTTTGAGATGATAGTTCAATAGCAATGGTTAGGAAGTCAGGACTTAGATCTTTTTCATTACGAGGGTATTTTCCATTGATTGAGGAGCTATATCTTTGTCTGGTTTGTAGGTAAAACGCAGAAAGGTTCTGGTCCCGTGAACAGAAACTCATCAGCCGATTTGTTGCCGAAAATTTATTTATACTCAGGGAACTAAACAAAAGTGGGTTTGTTGTACCAAGGGGTTGTAGGAGGCGATTCCCAACTGGATAGGCCCCCGAGTTTTTAAAAGTTTACAGCTTTTAATTCTGCTTATGTTTCGGTCTAAATTGGCGTCCAATATCAGGCTATTGACCGGTACAATGTCAGTTTCCCTCCTCGCCGACAATAAAAATACTTACTTGACACCAGCATGATTATAACCAAAAATAAAAACAAAAACAACATTTTCAATACATTTAACATTTATTTTAGATTTAAATCATAAAATATCAATTTAATTTATCGATTAGATTAATTATTTAAAAGATATTTCTGCAAATGGGACAAGTTGACTTGCTACTAGTTGTAAACCATTTATACTAAAAAATAAGATACATACAAATTAATTATGTCCAAATGAGAAAAGACAAGGAAAAAACTTACCAAACATGGACTGTGGAATTTCTTTTTACAAGTTTTGCACGTCAGCTTTGGCAATTGGCACGTATCTTGATGGATAACTGTGTAGCAAACATAGCACTCTTCAACGCCTTCGAACTTTTTGTCCAAATTCTTCTTCCAAAGCGAAAGTCCATCAAGAATTGACCCATTCTATTGAAGACGATGAATTTAATACCGTGTGGCGATTATAAGATGCACAAAAGCTTACCTGGTGCGTAAGGAATATTGTAAGTTGCATTGCAATATTGCGTGAAGATGCTCGACCACCAATTTGTTTACCACTTTCTACTTTGACACCACCTAATGGATGATTTGGCGCTAAGGTTATGATGAGTTCCATTCGTGCTTCATCAATAAAATATACAGCATTGACTTCACGTGTTGATGTATGAACTGTCACCTGTTATTAAAGTTTTACATTTTTAATACGAAAAAAATCCTAATTTGTATAACTAATAATGACACAACCATTGTCGGACTTAACCCAATACCTCGTACAATTAAATAAAGTTCACTCATGTTCTAATGTTCTACCGTTCTAGTATGTGCTTAAACTGGCTTCTGGATAAAGTTTAAACAAAATCGTTGGAACTATTTTCCAGTAAATCTTTTTATTGTCAAATTGCCCTTTACTGAAGTACTGTTATATTTTAAGATACAAATACAGATACATTTCTCCTCTAGGGATTACCGCAGAGACCCCAGTGCGTAGCTCAGATCTGTAGCTTCGCTGACAGACAGAATTGTTAGACTCACTTTTTTCGACTTCTCTATAAAGGTAATGTCAGAATTTATCAAAATCTCGAGATCGAAAATTTTCACGAGCCCAAAACTTGTCCTATGGCTTATATGAAGTGAAGAAATTTGAATGAACGTGTGGCTAAGGGCTCAACTCTAATAGAAGTACGGTTTCGTACGACCATTTCCGAAACATTGGAAGTACAAAGGATTGAGAAAGACTTCACTCGAATTACACATTTCATTCTTGTATTCTATGTTTCGAGTGAGAGGAGTTCATTATCGACTGAACAAATCTACTACTAATTTCATTTTCGAAATCAGATCTAAGCTCTAGCGTACACATCAGAGACTTACGGTAAATAGCTCGTTTTGTTAGTCATTCGACATATTCACTGCTTTTTAAGTATTCATTAAAAAAAAAGTATTCGCTGAGCTCATATTATATTGCCTCTCATAAAACGAATCTAAGGCGAGCTGCCATTCACATTTATTCCAAGAAATGATTATCTACCCCAACACTTTGTTGCCTGACACTGAATTTAAAAAAAAGGATGAATGAATGTTTGGAGTGGCTCTCAGCTTAAAATTTATTTATTAAACTGTTTGTTTAAGTTAAATCATAATTAACTTTTTTGCGTTTTGGTTTTTACTTCTTTTCTGTGGCCTTTGTTGTTTGTAGTTTCAATGTTCTGCGTTCTCTACCTTATTTTTATGGAACCATTTCAAGGCTCCTGACTTATTTATACAATTCACAACTTTTGTGAATACTCTGATTGATTTGAATACTTGAATATGAGCCTACTACGCACTCAAGCATTCATGAATACCTACACCATGATGATTAGTTTTTATTTCGAACATCATTCTTACTTGTTTTCTATGTGTGTGAGACTGTGAAAAGCTCGTTTTTTAGCGAATGATTCACAAGGGCAAATGAATGCATTCATGCAGTTATCTGCTATGAATACATCGGTTAAGATGTTTAAGCTATGGGTGTAGAGTATATCGCCAGTAACACTCCAGTGTGAAGTCTAGACTGAATAAACAAATAATAGTCCACAAGCAGCCCATAAGACTCAACTATGCGTGCTGTGCGTGGCCTCCACTAAAAGAATGACGGATGGTTCTTGAGAAGGAATACAATTCTATACTTGTCAGACGCTCACAAGTGGTGGAGCGGTGAAAAGAGTTGTCGGTATTGTTTGCGATGCGGGGGGAATATGTTGTTTACAACCTAACTCTTTGGCTTTTGGATTTAGTCAAACATTTAAGACACGTCGACGTTTGATTTAAAGCCAACATGGCAGAATATTCCTGGTAAGAAGTATTTGATTTTGAGAACATGGAAATAACTTTGAAGAAATCACAGTGCTGAATGAGTTTAATCAAAGATTATTCTTCACTTACCTGCATCTTATCCGTCATTTCTATCCTTGCAATGGTCTCCAGCTCGTTGTAACATATCAGCGAGGAGACAAAATTTGTCGTCAACTTATCGACAAACACTTTCTGCCTGGAATGTGAACTATTCCACCACTTACGCACAATAGCCGGTAGTTTACTTAGCGCCGCTGAGTACAGATGGCATACGTACTTTTCAACCGGTAGCTTTTCATCTGAAAATAAATCGAAAAATAAATTTGTCAGAAAATTGTGTGTTTATAATTTTTGTTTATTTTTTTCTGGATTCACAATTTAGTTTGGTTTTATTTTAAATTGTTCATCATGGAGTTAATAGCGGATGGAAAAACTTTCGATGAAATAGCCAATGAAACGGAGGAAATGGATTTAACTATGGGTCCTTCGGTCGACGAGGAGATAAATAGATGTCGCAAGCTCTATGAAAATAGGCAGGAATATAAAAGAAAAAGGGCAATCGATATTAAGCCCCTCTATCATGAGCGTGTACAAAGAAGAGATCTGGTCGCTAGGTATCCTGTTTATAAGTTCTTCTGTGTCTATCAAAAGCCAGCCAAGTATGCTCCTTGTCGGCATATAGGACAGATCGTACTCGATCGTGATATTCTAACAAAAGACGAACATATCAGCTATCTAGCTCAGCCGAAGAGAAATTATGGACGAATGCCGAAACAACCCTATTGTGGGTTTCAAAAGAGATATCTTCCCAATTGTACAACTCGGATTGAAACGTTGGCCCATCCAAAACCATTGCGGGTTCAACATAACTGGCAAGACTACCGGCATCTGTTATCAGTTCGACAAGCGGCAAATTTAAGAAGAAACCTTCAAATACCTCCCGTTGAGTACACCTCAATCGAGAACGCACTCACATACATCCATGAGGAGCGTCGACTCAAGTCCGAAATGAAAAAAGCTGCAATGAAAAAGTGTGATCAAATCAAACACAAACTTCTCAAAATGGAGAGGCAATACACTTCGAAGATCATATTTGCCTTGTACGAGGTAATGAAAGAGTTCCTTATAAGCGATCAATTCGCAACAGAGTCTGGCGAGATGAGCAGTTTGTGTAGAGTTATTGAGTGCAAGCTCATACAATTTTGCGGTAAGCCTTTTTGATTAGTTTAAAGTGAGTTCTTTTGTGATGTCAGATATTCGTAGGTTTTGGCCAAATGTCAACAAGTCATGTGCAGCGTTTAATAAAAACGGTGGCCCAAAATCTCGCCATTTGGATTGAGAAATTCACGGCGAATTGCGGTTTCATGAATGCTCGAAGCGAAAAGGAAATGAAACGCATGGAGGATGCATGCAAACCAATGATGGATGAACAAGAGTTATTGCTTCCTGTTGACGATTACATTTCCTATATTAGTCCTACTTGTTCCGATGTACCAGAGGCTTATCTCGAAGTTACGGAATACAATGAAAATGAATACGAAGGTGAATAGAAATTCTTTGTAAACATGTGAAAGAAATTTATACAAAGTAATAAATTCTTCGTAAATAATTTAATTTTTCAATAATCATTGTGGCTGTTTTCCAAAATGCATCATTGCCCTAATTCTGCAATGGAAACCATTCCAAAACGCAAACAAAAAAAGGATAATGCCAATAGGTCCGTTCGCGTACTTTTTGCACTAAAATTCGTAGATTATCGAATTTCGAAGAGTTGGGGTAAAATTCTCTCAGAGAGAGCTAAAATTGCGAAAAAGTAAACGAACGGGTTGAACAACACTGGTTTGACAGTTTTCATAAACCAGCCCACAGAAATGGCGAAATTTCTTACTCTCTCATGAGTACTCTCCTTTGCGAAAAACTACGAAAATTCTCCGTACGCGAACGGCTTTTCGTAAAAATTCGCTGTTTTAAGAGAGTACGCGAACGGACCTAATGGAAGCTATTCCAAAACTCATTGGGAACAGACCCGCTGCGCCAACAAAAGCAAACAGAGCATCGGCAAATGTCATGATGCCAAAGTCATTCGCAAAAGCATCACTGGACACGTTCCGAACTCTAGGGTTACTTTTTGATGTAAGACCTAACATGTGCAACGGCAAGCAGTTTTTGACAATTTACACATTAGCTTAAAAGGTCTTACTTTGAAGTCTAAACTGTTCTGTTCTGACTGTGTTCTTGTTGGCTGTCAAAATAATTTGAATTAAATCAATACAAACAAAGAGACGTCTAAAAAGTGGACAGCTGTTTTGTTCAACCCGTTCAGAAATTTGACAAGCTTTGAATTTTAGTGCAGAAAGTGCGGGAACATACCTATTATAAAGGAGTTTGCAGTATTTGACGTTTTGGAATTCAGTGTGTGTTTACAATTGATTAAATCCTGTGTAGAGCAGAAATGATCAGATCGGATAAGTTCTATTCGGTTCCTGGGGGATAGCAAAATAATGCAACGTCTAAGGCGTAACCTAAGAGTCGCGAGTTAGGAGTGATCCCAGCTACAGTCTTCAAGAAATTGTGATTAATGGCAAAGACAAGATGTACAAGAAACACCATTTCAGAGTCCACTGACCGTTTGATGTCTCTCAAACTGATGATGCAAGTTAAGGTGTGGGTGTGGAATACTTTAAGCGTGGAGAGAAAAAAGCCATCTAGATCCTCATCAAAAACATCCCAAAGGAAGAGCTTTTGTTTGTTGGCGCAGATTTGAAGGACAAACGAAGACTATTAAGACTGGCAATTGGAACCAGGAATTCTCTAGGTGAAGGCATCCTAAACATGTGCAAGTCATACTAAGCCAGAACTAGATCACTTACAGCAGGAGCGAAAATGGAACCCAGATTGACTACCATCTGGTACCAAGTTTACTGAACACTCCAGGTACAAAGTAATATAATAGAAATTAAACAAGCAAAGAAAGGTGCCTAAGAAAACCAATGGGCACAAGCTGGATAATGAAACAGGCGAAGCTTTTATTACCAGCATGACAATCACCTCTTTCCCACCATCGAATATACCGACTGCCAACACGCCAGCAAAACATGGACAGTCAACAGATGAAGCTAAAGCAGTCATTAGATTCAATTAAATCTTGAAGTCTTAACGAATATAAAAAAATCTCAATGACTTCAATGACTTGCAAGGCTGCAGATGACTTCATTGACTTCGAAGACTTCAAGGAAATGCAATGAATTCTAGTGACTTCTGGGGGACTTCAATGAATTCAGAGCAATCAAAATGATTGCATTATAAGAACCAGGCCATCGAGGAGCTTGGATAAAACAACTTGAATAAGAAAGCAACTACTTCAAAAGAGCCACTCAGTGACGAATAAATCCTTAGGACATTTCTTCAACAAAGCTCATTAATGATGCTCAAGGCCAGCACCTTGTGTAAGACGACAAAACAAACTCTGCAGTTGGCGACAGTATTATCAAAGACTTTTGAATGAACAGTTTCCTCGGGTATAACTAGGGATGCATAAGAATACTACAAAAATAGAAAAGCCGTTGGGCCAGACGAGATACTCATCATCCAAACCTTTAAGTGGTGGTCCAATCCCTATGAGTTTATCAGGAGCACCATCCAGGGCTTTAAACAAAGCAAAGGAGCTGTCTGATCAAAGAAGTGGAGGTTTCTCTTTGCAGAGAGAGCAGGATAGTTACAGAGAAGATGTAGGATGGTTTTCTCTTTTCCTCGTCCCTGCAACTTATGTATATAAAAATCGTTTGAAGGAATCTCCAGAAGTCTAGGGGTAAACCTATCAGGCAGTGTGTGGTAAGGGCATTGATAAGGTTCAGATTAGGCCATGGTTCTCTGGAGATTTTTAACAAATCACTGTTCTCCAAGATAGATTATTTTTAATAGCATAAATGGGAGATACCTAGGTTAAGCTCAGGGAGTAAATGCCACCATCCACTCTATCAGAGCTCTTTGATACTTGAATGTAAATGTGGGTTGGTCTGACATCGACATGCTCATGGTCTGATCAAAGCTCTCGAGCTGGGATTTATGTACGAAAGTTTTCAACAAATTTAAGCATAGTTGGATTGTGATCAGTAGATTTATTAGTAAAGTTAAATTCGAGTAGAGGTATAATCACAATAATAAGGTAGTCAGACGGATCCTAGTAGATATCTAAGTCTTAAAATCCATTTGACTCAATTTTTCGAACGAAAATTTATAAGTTTAAAATCTACAAATGCACTTACATTGAATAGGTTGATCGGGTAGAGGCCTAAACAACTCATTGGTCATCAGTTTCGAGTCGTGATTCTTTAATATTTCCACTGGCATTGCACGAAACAAAAAATCAAGAAATTTCTGCAAAAAAAAAACCAAACAAAATCGTTAGAGAATCTTCCTATTTTAAAATCCATTCTTCATCTCACCTCATCGAATTTATTTTCCGTCAGCCATGATGTGTACACAGACCTAAGCTCTACCGGTGCCTTTGTGCAAATATCCATTACACACTCCCACAGAACCAAATACGGCGTCGCATCTTCGCTATCGATTGGTTTTAGTCCCACCAATTCTGTCATTTTAAAACTAAAACAAGATATCTTTCAAATTATTATAGATCCTACAAAGAAGTAGCAAAGCATATTACCTGAATTCCTCCAAGTACTTAAGTATTGCAGTTTGGTGTTTTTCCATGTAGTCCTTAAATTTGCTCATGAAATGCCAGTTCGAGATGGTTTCTTTAGTGGTTGTATCCATGGTGTCAGCTGTTTTTTCAAGAATTTCCTTATCAGCGGTGATAAAGAATGGTGCCAATTGGGTCAGGGCGTTTGCCGATATTATACGCAGGCTATGGACCGGCGAAGATGTGTTGTTTAACAGAAATTTTGTGAGATCATCCAAAGAGATTTTTTTGCCAGTTTTACAAGACTATAATGAGAAGAAGTTTAGAAAATCGATACACAGTGTGTGGATCCTTTACTTTATAAATGTGCGAATAGTCTAGACATTGAATAGATTGGGCAATTTCCTTAAAGGTTGATACACAGCTGGAATAATGGTAATCAGTTACTGTAAAGAAAGAAGTTTTCAGTTAAATAGTTATCCGATATCGGCTAATTGTCTGTCTGTCTTCTTGAGCGCTTCCAAGTGATAGTACTACTAAAAACTTACCATTTAGCGAAACTAGTTTGTAAAAGCTATTGAACAGCACGAAATTGACTTCAGGCGCAAACAAATTCTCCCACTCATCTATCATTTTCGTAAGCACTTCTGTAGAGCTTTTTGTTTTCTCATCTTTAATAAACAAAACCAACTCTCCGAAGAGTTTGTACACTGCGTTTATAAAGATAGCAACCTAAAAGAAAGAACAATTAATACGGACTTCCAACCAAGTACACTCCTTACGCTTGAATTTGTATAATTCTCCACACTTTTCGAGACACTCAAAATCCAAGAGCTTAAAAGAAACCTTATAACATCCCAGTTTTTCAGTGTCAATTCATATGGAAACTTAGAAAGTACATCTCGTAATAGATTTATGTACTCGACGACTCTTGTCACAACTACAAAGTCTTGCTGCGATATGTCTCTGAAAAATTCGAGATATGGCTCAGTTTTGTATTATGATTTAGTATGCTCGCTTACGTATTGCAAAGGAATGCCTCCTTGTTGGTTTCCTTCTGTTTTTCTGAAACGTCAGTGATGTAATTCAGTGCCTGGGCTATTATCTTCTTGTCCGAGATCTCATTAGTAGCGGCATTAAAGTTGTTAGCTATCAAGCAACGGAATATAGCACATTTTTGCCAGATATCTGTATCTCTTCTCAAGAGAGGATTGTCTGATGTAATCACTTTGTCTGTTAGGTTTGGCAACATGAACTAGGAAAGGGATCGCAAGTAAAAAGCAATCAATGTCAAGACGAAGAGTAAGCGCTTACCTGTAGCATATTGACGTAGCTTCCCAGCGATTCTCTTGTAATAAAGTAGTCTGTTAGGTCTTCTTGGAGTAAAATCAATGAACTTTCTTGGAATTGTGCATACTGGGGGATGACCTTTAACATTGAGAGACCTCTAACAGCGGCAACATCGTTGAAAGCAGCGTCCTTTAGAAGGCGATCTTTGATTTGTAGCACATCTTTTTCGGCGATATCTCGTAGCGAGGATAGAACATCCTTTGTCATTTCCGTCATAAATTTAGTTGTATCCTTAGGAATCTATAAGAAAGACTTAGAAATTTAAGACATACAGCACTGCTTAATAAAATTACCTTTGGACAATTAGCGACAAGGGAGTCTGCTATGGCAGCAATTTTTACAAAGTACACCATCAAGTCGTACAATTTTTCTGTCCATCTCTTCAGTATAGTCTCATCAAAATAGTCCTCGCAACTATCCTCCTCCTCCTTGGTAATTGAAGATTCAGTTGCCAATATCATAATGCGGTCCTTGTTCAAAGTGAAAACCAATTTATTTAATATGTATAGATTGAGAAAATTCCTTCGAAAAAACATATTAAAGCTGATGTCTTTGCCGGCGTCAATTGGCAATTGAGTAACTGTTAGTCCGGCCCGCATAACTTCGAGGAATGTACAAAAGTTTGCCACCTTTTCATAGTCCGCCTTGAACATTTCATTTGACGGCTTAAGTAGAGCTTCAACATATGAGTCAATGTGATGGTGACGATCCTCCTCACCAATATACTCAATCGAACATAGGATCAACTTGCCCACAAGATATGACACCCTATCGACTTCTTCGATGTTGATGTCATTGGATAAACGACTTGAAATTATATCATAGCATTTCTCCAACAAAGGCTCATCCAAAATAATATCCCGACTTGAGAGCGCATCCTGCCAAGAGGTTATTATTTCCCAAAGTGTGTCTTCCGAAAGAAAATCACTTTTGTTCTGATCAACGGTGAATTTAAACAGCTTTAGGAAGGTGTCCTTCTGTGCCTTCTCGGAGGAGTTGTTTGAGCAAACAACAGGCATTATTTCAGCGATAAAACTACCGCATGGATCCAACATGTCCTCGTATTCTTTTGGACTAACTAATGGCGATGACATGATCTCAAGGATACCATCGACTGTCTGCTGATTGACAAGTATTTCGCCGGAGTCTGTTTGGAAGAAGCACTTATGGAGGAGATTGAATTTTTCCTTTGAATTATTAGAAATGACTTCATTGGCCGTTTGTAAAATTATCTCAATAACATGTGCCTGGGACAGCATTACCCGGACTTCTGGTTCAATGCACATGGGATAGGAGAGCAGTCGCTGTAGGAGGCACTGTTGTAAAGCTGGCTTCTTTGTCTGTTTTAAAGGAAATAGGACTTTATTTGAAATATTCCAAGGAAAGGACTACCACTTACCTCTAAAAGTTTATCAATAAACTTCAACTTCTTCTCCTTCTCCATGTAGCTCAATATTTCGAAGACAGTTTCCACTAAAACCTCAGATGGTTCCAAAGTTGCACGTAAGTGATCGGCCAATCGATTCAACGTAACTTCCATATCATTCTCTCCAGAAATTTCAGCATAAAACTTTGCATCCGAATAAAGTTTCGTAAGAGTCCGCATGTATCCTTCATACGGTAGTTCCTTATTGTTCGATAAATTATCCAAACAGCGACGCACTAATTGAACTACCAATTTCCTTAATTCTTTCTGAACAAACGTAGGTTTTGGTTTCTTTTTATAACAACAACCAGAGTCTACCACATCGTCATCGTCATCACATCTCGAGAATTTCACCTTAGAACTTTGCAGATTTGGGTTGGCCCAATAGAGATTGTTCACCAATTCAATTATTCGGTCCATGTACTCCTCGTCCAAGTTTGATTTCGAAATATTTTCTTCGATTGCCGCCCAGAAACCCCTCAACATTTCAGCATAGAGTTTAGACTCGGCGTTTGCCTCCCAGTATGCTACCAAAGCGGATGTATGGAGGAATATATACTTGGATGCGTGGCTTTTATTTGTGCAAGCCCATGTAATCGAATCGTTTATCATTTCATCCAGAATATATCTTGGTATTGGGCTTTCTTCTGTAGGATTAGCATTATGCCTTTGAAGAATGTAACGAATGCATTCGTAATGGGCTGATGTTAGCGCTAAGCAATCGGATCGGGAAATTTCTTTAGACGATGTTATGGCTTCTTTCAAATCCTTAAAGAAGTCCTTGTGGAAATCGTCCAAGGAGACTTCTTGAACACTATCTTGGGTTAACTTGGACAGGAAAGGTAGTAGATTTGGACAAACTGCTTCGGCATTACAATTGCAAGCATTACGAAGGCACGACGAGAGTTTCGATTGGACGTGCTTTTTAAAGTTGATCAACGTGTGCCTGTAATGAAGTACATACATAATGACGATATTCAGATCTATATATTCATGAAAATTAATTCTAGTTTGGATCGTATTTGGTTTCCAACTCTAATTTGTCAGAAAAGGTTCCTGTTATAGAGAATATATATGAATTCTTTAATGCCAAGGGTACCTTGCTTTGCATTACACCAGGAAAGTCAGCAGACCAACTGAAATTGTGCCGTTCAACTTCGCTTTTAATCAGCAAAACCCTCGAAATAATCCTCGTTCCACTAGTCACGCCCCACCTGTCAACATGGCTTTTGAAAACTCCACAACACAACAACGATTCAGCAATTGTCTAAACCAAGCGAGGCACTGTAGCAGGACGCTACTAGTGGACCTAGATCTGTCTAAAGCATTCAATACCGTGATCCATCCCACACTACTTTTTGTTATTCTCCTTTCAAAACTCCCGCACTTGCTCAAAGATTGGTTGTCGTACTACCTTTGTAGCAAGCAAGTCTACGTGAAATTCTGGAATACAACATCAAAATACATGAAGATCAAACAAGGAGTTTCACAAGGTCCTCTCCATCGTCGCGTTCACCCAATACATGTCACATGCCTCCTGGTGGGGTTACTACAAACCCCTTCGGAGAATAGTTATGGCCGGACCAGACATATGTACAAAGATTTCTTGTTTGGAAGTTATTGCATTTCAAATTCTCAGTTTTTAAACACACTTTTATTTTTACCCATATTTCTTTTCAAAATTTAGAAACTAAAAACCATTATGGGTCTATAAAGTGCGGCCATGAACTATAAGTGGATATTAATCTCTGCTGTTACCAGAAAAAGGGTAGGTGTTTATTCCAAGAAATGTGTTTACTCGAAATTTAATTAAATTAATTGTGGAAATTATACTGAAGCTGTATATATTTTTTGGTTGTAAATAAGGGCGATCATAGCCGTTCGTTGTAATGTTCAAACATAGCGCCCTTTCAGGACACAGGATTTCCATCTCGTAAAAAGATCTCCAACTTTGATAATTTCCCAAAGTCTTGCTTTTATTTTATATTTATGTTTAGTTTTGGTCCTTTGCAAATTTATAGTCCAGCTTTCTTTGACAAAGACTTTATAAAATCTTTCAAAAACTATTTCAAGAACTATGCCTATGTTATGAAAAAAATAATTTGCACGACGAAGTTAAGTCTTAGACATAAGTACATATGTACATAAAATTATATATTAAGCTCCTTATCTGCAGTAGCTTATATTTTTGCATCATAAATATCAGTACGGCAAAAAAGTTAGTTCCTTACAATCTTCTCTGAAGCTAATGACTGTTGGTGCTATTATTCGTTAAGTACCGGTCATAAACTTAAGCAATCATTATAGGGGACAGCTACCAAAAAAAGGTTTAAACGTTTTTTCCAAAATTTGTTTACCCTAAATTAAGGCTAGCTGCCTACCTGCGTGCCTGTCTACCTGTTGGGATACACCCTCAGTTAAGGTTGTAAAAAATCAAGGATCCTAATTATGAAAACCTTAAAGACTCTTAATTACATTTCAGCCTCGGTAAGGCTAATGAATTAAGGACGCAGTTTTTAGTATAAAAGAGGGTTGCTGTGCATCACAGCTCACAGTTCGTTTTGGAAACTCTTCCTGTTTACAACAAAGTAATCCTAAAAACCTTATCAAAATGCCAAAATCTAACACTAAACTTTGTGCTGAACAGTCGACTGTGTTCGAGGGTAATTGGAAAGCGCAGATCGTTGATTGGACAATATTCATGGAGCCTAAGGATACTGAAATTCTACCAACTTGTCAACGGAAGGTATCGAAACTGGAAACCGTATGGAAGAAGTGTACGCTGAACCAGAGCAGCATCAACGACATGTTTGTCAGCATGGTTTATTCAGAGAAGAGGAATGAAAGACAACTCTTCGTAGGCTGGGCAAACAGGCAATGGAGTGACGACGACGCACGTAAGGCATTTGAAGTCTATGGAAGAGTCGAGGACTTTAGAGTTGTGCATGATCGGTACAATAGGAATAAGGGCTATGCTTTTGTAACATTTAGTACGAAACTTTCGGCGAAATTAGCAATTGAAGAAGTCTCAAGGAAAAACGTGATCATGAGGAGATGCATCCCACCGTTGATGGTGAAATACGCCGACAGCCAGTATGAGAGGATACAGAAGAAACACCAACAGATTGAGCCCTATTTCTGGAGCATTGTCACTGATCCCGCAGCCGATTTGAAGAAGCATAAGTGTGCCAAGAAGCCGTATTAAGATAAAATGTCCTCACTTAGTTTAGCTTTAAGTTTTATTTGTTCATTTGGAGTAAAATAATAATAATTAATTGCAAATAAGCCTTAATTCGTTATTATTGCTTGGTTCTATCGCTAAGTACTTCTATCTCGGTTTTAGTTTTAATCGGGCGTTTGAGGTACCGACGCACAGTAGGGCTGTAAAAGTGTACACATTTTCAGAATCCGCCCACTGACACGCCCACTTTTCAAAAAAATATGTTTTTTTTTACTGATTTCACAAACAATACGAAAACACTTTCTTTGGCAAATATGTAGATCTTCACTTACTCTACAAATCTTCAATACATTGTGTATGCTAAAAACCATTTTTTGGCGATTTAAATATAAAACCAGTGAAAAAGTGCTACAATCCGCCTGGAGCGGATCGTATGATACCCTATCCCTATCTTATTTGGTCGTGTCAGTGGGCGGTGGAAAATGTATTCACAAAATTTTCTATTTTGCGCTATAAACTAATATTTTTACTCGAAAAATAATTTTTTTAAGTAAACGCCCCTAAAAAGTGGGCGTGGCTATATACAATGTATGGACGATTTGTAGATTAAGTGGATATCTACATATTTGCTTAAGTAAGTTTTTTCGAGTTTCATATGAAAATAGTGAAAAAAGGTGATTTTTTTTGAAAAGTGGGCGTGTCAGTGGGCGGATTTTAAAAATTTTTACACTTGTATTGCTTACTTTTCCAAGGACCTCGTATACAAAATTTCATCAACCTAGCTCAAAATTTAAGGCCCAAAAACTGGTGACACACGGACGGACAGTCGGACGGACGGACGGACGGACGGACGGACGGACGGACGGACGGACGGACGGACGGACATGGCTCAATCGACTCGGCTACTGATGCTGATCATTTATATATATACTTTATGTAGTCTATCTTTAATATTTCTCTATGTTACAAACTATGTATCAAACTTAATATACCCTTAGGATAGGGTATAATGATGTGATGTGTATCACGCAGTTTAAATTACAGAAAAATAAAAACTCGGACGAGCCCGGAACCCAACCAAAAGTCTACCTTTTAAATACTTACCACAGGACATCAGCTCTATTTTACATAATTCGTTGTTTTTTTTTCGCCTAACACATTGTTACATATCCAAAGCCCAAGGCCCCATACCAAGAATTCAAAATTATTTCCAGATTAACAAAAATTCGGGCTTCATACAAAGAAGAAAAAAATTTTTTTTTTTGTTGCGAGTCAACTGAGAAAAAATCAAGCTTCAATAAAGCTGCGTTGTGATAAATCAGTTAAGTCTAAAAAGAAATCATTAGCAATTTTTATATACCCTATCCTAAGGGTATATTAAGTTTGATACATAGTTTGTAACATAGAGAAATATTGCAGACAGACCCAATAAAGTATATATATAAATGATCAGTATCAATAGCCAATTCGATTGAGCCATGTCCGTCCGTCTGTCCGTCTGTCTGTCACCAGTTTTTGGGCCTTAAATTTTGAGCTAGGTCAATGAAACTTTGTATGCGAGGTCTTTGGACATCGGGACAGAACAAGTGTAAAAATTTTTAAAATCCGCCCACTGACACGCCCACTTTTCAAAATAATCACCTTTTTTCACTATTTCATATAAAACTCGAAAAAACTTACTTGAGCAAATATGTAGATATCTACTTAATCTACAAATCGTCTATACATTGTATATGGCCACGCCCACTTTTTAGGGGCGTTTACTTCAAAAATTAATTTTCGAGTAAAAATAGTTTATAGGGCCAAATAGAAAATTTTGTGAATACATTTTCCACCACCCACTGACACGAGCAAAAGAGATAGGGATAGGGTATCATACGATCCGTTCCAGGCGGATTGTAGCATTTTTTCACTGGTTAAAAATGTGGATATTATGTGATCGAAAAATAACAAAAAACCAGTGAAAAATGCTACAATCCGCCTGGAGCGAATCGTATGATACCCTATCCCTATCTTATTTGGTCGTGTCAGTGGGCGGTGGAAAATGTATTCACAAAATTTTCTATTTTGCCCTATAAACTAATATTTTTACTTGAAAATTATTTTTTTTAAGTAAACGCCCCTAAAAAGTGGGCGTGGTCATGTATAATGTATAGACGAATTGTAGGTTAAGTGGATATCTTATAAATAGTGAAAAAAGTTAATTTTTGTGAAAAGTGGGCGGTGTCAGTGGGCGGATTTAAAAAATGTTTACACTTGTATTGCTTACTTTTACAAAGACCTCGTATACAAAATTTCATCAACCTAGCTCAAAATTTAAGGCCCAAAAACTGGTGATATACGGACGGACAGACGGACGGACATGGCTCAATCGACTCGGCTACTGATCATTTATATATATACTTTATGTGGTCTATCTTTAATATTTCTCTATGTTACAAACTATGCGTCAAACTTAATATACCCTTAGGATAGGGTATAAATATAGATATTCTTAATTTAGTAATTGAAATTAAAGCCCGCTTTTGGGACACTTTGCCCCACTGTGCGACGTTAGAATATGATATTTTGCAACCATGCTGGTCCTCTAACAACGTAACGGTGGAGTATGATCTGCTTCTGTAGCATATGCTCAGGATTTTCTTGACTTTGGGTTGGATGTTTCATCTTCATCTTTACATCATGGCTAAAAAAATGTCCGGTTTCTTTTTATAGCCACTTTGACTGCCATATTTTGGATGCCGTAGTACGCATTGTTTTGCTTACACTTATTTGAATGCATGGCATGTCCTGTGTATATAAATTAATAGCAATTATTAAGGCTACATATGATGGGTCCACATGTCACGTCTTGCACAGAGGGAGACTGTCTGAGGAATTCGAAGTCCAAAGTGGGCTTCGACAAGGCTGCATACTTTCACCAATACTGTTCTTATTGGTGATTAGAGATGTACTGAATGCAGCCTTATCAACAGGAAATGGAGGAATTCAATGGACTCTTACATCTGAACTCAAGCACCTCGACTACGCCGGTGATGTATGCCTTCTGTCTCACAAAATAATGGACCTTCACCAAATGACAACCAATGTGGAGAGGGAAGCAGGCGTCGTTAGGCTGAAAATCAACTCGGCAAAAACAAAAATGATCAGCCTGAGACTAAACTCATCAACTCATGTATGCATTGCTGGACAAATAGTTGAGAAAGTAGAGAGTTTCCAATACCTTGGGAGTATTGTCTCAACCGATGGCGCAACCGAACTAGATATAGCCAGCCGAATAGGTAAAGCAAAATCTGCGTTTGGAATGCTATCTACAGTTTGGCAAAGTAATGTAATTAGCCTAAACACCAAGCTACGACTGTTCCGTTCCAACGTTGAATCCGTGCTGCTTTATGGATGTGGTACCTGGAGAGTGACCGTTACTATCACTAGGAAGCTGCAAACGTTTGTCAATAGGTGCCTACGCTACATCTTAAAGATATTCTGGCCAAACCGTATCTCTAACGAACAGCTTTATCAGAGAACGGGCCATGAACCTATAGGCACAACCATACGACGACGAAAGTGGCAGTGGATTGGTCACACTCTTCGAAAGGGTGACAGATCCATAGCTAGCCAAGCGATGCAATGGGACCCACTTACCCAGGATGGTAGGATACGCGGCAGTCCTAGGAGTACGTGGCGTAGGACAGTGGAGAAGGAAGCACGGCAACTGAGAAAGAGTTGGGGAGAGCTGAGGCATATATCCAGAAACCGCACACGATGGCGCGTAGGCGTTGTAGAGGCCCCAGGACCCACAAGGGGACACAGGATTTAACTATGTCCTGTGTAGTCAATTCAGCATAATTGGGGGTATCTGTTAACGTATGTACATGAATATATTTCATACTGGGGCTTATAACTCAAAATGACAGATCTATGCTTGTCAGACTTATCATCTTTTATCTGTTCACAGACTTGTAGTAAGCGTTTTGTAAAAGTTGTCGAATATTATTAGTGCTACAAGTACTTGTTACATTGTGCCATATGCCCTTAGCCTTCCTAGCAATTGGTCCAATGTGGAATAGATGCCCCACTGCTTCCTCAGCATTGAGGGTAAAGCTTTTACTATATGCCATCCCTCGTGAGATGAACGAATGCACTGTTCATGGAACTCTGTTCTTCGTCCGCATCTTTCTGATGCAAATAGTTTTGTATCAAAGTCTAACCTTATTTTGCTGTGTGCTTTTCATATCTATAACTTCAAATGAAAGATCTAGCAACATTTGTCCTGCGTGTCATAAATTTTTATACGAATAGGAAGGGTCTACAGTTTTATGCAGTAGAGAGAGTTTAGGAAGAATCTTTCCGTCAAAGAGTAGTTCTGTAGTAGTCCAACATACTAATCACTGAATCACCATGCTCAGAAACAACTTTACGAAATGGATATTTGTCAGTTATTTGGGATCTACGAAACAATCGAACGGGACATAATGATTAGCGTTGGTGGTGAAGTTTTTCGACAGCCATAAGGCGGGAACACAAAACAAGATACGACGGCTTCAAGCAAATACGTGCTTCCTGGCGCCAAACCTAAATATTAACGACAGCAGTAGGAATCTCTGCCGGACAGAAAATTGAAGGACCTGAAGGATGTAATTAATTCATTTTGCACCTTTCCCATAAAATCTCCTCGCAGACTTCTATTTAATTTCAATGAGTAAGTTACGAATGTCGTATGAAAACAAGAGAGATAGAAGTACTTAGCGATAGCACCAAGCAATAATAACGAATTAAGGCTTATTTGCAATTAATTATTATTATTTTACTCCAAATGAACAAATAAAACTTAAAGCTAAACTAAGTGAGGACATTTTATCTTAATACGGCTTCTTGGCACACTTATGCTTCTTCAAATCGGCTGCGGGATCAGTGACAATGCTCCAGAAATAGGGCTCAATCTGTTGGTGTTTCTTCTGTATCCTCTCATACTGGCTGTCGGCGTATTTCACCATCAACGGTGGGATGCATCTCCTCATGATCACGTTTTTCCTTGAGACTTCTTCAATTGCTAATTTCGCCGAAAGTTTCGTACTAAATGTTACAAAAGCATAGCCCTTATTCCTATTGTACCGATCATGCACAACTCTAAAGTCCTCGACTCTTCCATAGACTTCAAATGCCTTACGTGCGTCGTCGTCACTCCATTGCCTGTTTGCCCAGCCTACGAAGAGTTGTCTTTCATTCCTCTTCTCTGAATAAACCATGCTGACAAACATGTCGTTGATGCTGCTCTGGTTCAGCGTACACTTCTTCCATACGGTTTCCAGTTTCGATACCTTCCGTTGACAAGTTGGTAGAATTTCAGTATCCTTAGGCTCCATGAATATTGTCCAATCAACGATCTGCGCTTTCCAATTACCCTCGAACACAGTCGACTGTTCAGCACAAAGTTTAGTGTTAGATTTTGGCATTTTGATAAGGTTTTTAGGATTACTTTGTTGTAAACAGGAAGAGTTTCCAAAACGAACTGTGAGCTGTGATGCACAGCAACCCTCTTTTATACTAAAAACTGCGTCCTTAATTCATTAGCCTTACCGAGGCTGAAATGTAATTAAGAGTCTTTAAGGTTTTCATAATTAGGATCCTTGATTTTTTACAACCTTAACTGAGGGTGTATCCCAACAGGTAGACAGGCACGCAGGTAGGCAGCTAGCCTTAATTTAGGGTAAACAAATTTTGGAAAAAACGTTTAAACCTTTTTTTGGTAGCTGTCCCCTATAATGATTGCTTAAGTTTATGACCGGTACTTAACGAATAATAGCACCAACAGTCATTAGCTTCAGAGAAGATTGTAAGGAACTAACTTTTTTGCCGTACTGATATTTATGATGCAAAAATATAAGCTACTGCAGATAAGGAGCTTAATATATAATTTTATGTACATATGTACTTATGTCTAAGACTTTACTTCGTCGTGCAAATTATTTTTTCATAACATGGGCATAGTTCTTGAAATAAAAGTTCTTGAAAGATTTTAAAATTTTATAAAGCCTTTGTCCAAGAAAGCTGGACTATAAATTTGCAAAGGACCAAAACTAAACATAAATATAAAATAAAAGCAGAACTTTGGGAAATTATCAAAGTTGGACATTTTTACAAGACGGAAATCCTGTGTCCTGAAAGGGCGCTGTATTTGAACATCACAAAGAAAGGCTACGATCGCACTTACTTACAACCAGATAAAATATGCAGCTTCAGTATAATCTCTACAGCTTCAAATATGTCTGTAAGACTTACGACGTTACCATTTACAGCCGAGCGAATATTCGCCAGTTTTGACGTTTCATTCACAACAACTTTTTTATTTAGTTACTGCAATTGGCGAAGTCATTTGCCAGGAGAGATTAGACTCTCGGGAATGTTTTGGTTTCTAGAATATGGATTGCGTTTCACATCTGTGGAATGTGAATAAAATATGACAGTTCGCTAAAAGTATACGTATATTCGCGGAAAAATCTGCGAATTGTAGCCAGGACAGTGCTTCTTCAGTGATTAGGGAGGCGGAAGGAGATGCTTAAGTGAAGCACAAATGACTATACACCATCACCAACTCCGTCTGATGTCTTAGATCCATTAGTGTAGATATGAATCGTTCCGACACCCACCTACTCAAGATTTGACCATAGGTCACGACTTGGGATTGATGTACGAAAGTTTCGACCAAAGCCGAGTTTAGTAGGGATGTAGTCAGTGGTTTCATAAATGAGGTTAAATTCATTAAGAACAGAGTAGTGGCCATAGTTGAGGATCAGCCACTGTGAAGAGGCAGACAAACGGATAGCCGTTGAGGCAGCCCTAGTCAACAGTTAGCGGCCCAACTAGTCAGCAGTTTGAGAGCATTTTCTGTAAGATCCCTGAGAGTTTCTGAGAATTTTCAGGAGAAGACTAAAGCAACGTATATTTAGTACTTTTTTACTTTAGCTGTACGTTTTATCTTAATCATGCTTTAGTATAGTTTCACCGCTCTTTTGGTGATAAAAGACACACTTGGTTCCATCCGAACAAGTTGGCTTCCGTCGATACAAATAGCAAAGCTCTTTCACATGCAAACTAATATTGAAAAGGCGACAAGCTTACCAATCCTCATAGATGTTTTGCAGCAGCAGAATACAACCCCAAACATGCGGAGCAATCAGTGGGTCACTATCGTCTATATTCTGAAAGCACAGTGGAATCAGTTGTCCCTTGATGTCAGCTGTTATCTCGGGAGTGTACTGCAGAACGTTGTAGAGCAACTCAAACCAAGCCGATCTACAAGAAAATAACAAAATTTAGCACATTTCTTCATTAGAAAGATAACTTACTCACTTAATTCGTGTCGCCCGATGCTTAGAGAAACTCCAGAACTTTTGATGCGTCAGCAAACCGTGTATTTTTTCTAGACTCGTGGATATATCATTTTCTGCTGTCTTTTCAAGGAAAAACGATAGCATCTTTAGACTACAGGCTATAACTCTCTGGTACTTGTGCTCTGCTTCCTCTGGAGTGCATGACTTGGCGCTGCTCAACGTAGACGCTGTGTGGAACGTTATATTCCTAACAGCGTAGTCGACAATCTCCTGCTGACAGAAAAGGCACACTTCTTGCATTTTATTGGCTGCAAACACTGATTGAAAACTCGCAGCGGCTACACTCGCTGCTGGCGCATAGTTATCGAATTGACTCGCGATCCAGACTGGAGTCAATTGTTTAAGGTACGGCGCTACGGCCTTCTTACACTTGGTCACAATTAGTTCCTGGACATTTTGAGCTCCTTCCCTTACACGATGATCGACGTCATTCGCTAGATTATGATAGAACTTCGGCCATAGCGGAAGAATGCCCTTTACCACGTCCATCTCGGCCTCTGTCAGGAGTTCTGTGAATTCCTGGAGTGCTTTTACCTTTGTCACCGGATCCTTTTTGGACATTTTGCGCAATACCAATTGGAACTGGCCGCTGATGCTGGAATCGAAGGTTTCGGGTAGATTTTCCGCAGTAGTCCCAAAGCCTGGGGCGAATGGTATCATACCGAGATCGGAGTGCGCTGAAAAACCCACGAATGGTGGAATTGCGGAGCCCAACAGCTCAGCACTGCGGCCACTGTTCGAGGGCTAAAAGGCGGGATTTTTGTCATTTTTCGGAACTAAATTGGATGGAATTTTGAAAATTACCTGAGCATTATTTTTGGTGCGTTGATTTTGTTTTGTTTTGCCACCCATGATGCTGCAAATTTTATTGTGCAATTGGAATTTAGGCAAAATTAATGCGTTGAATGATAGATAAATAAAATCCGTCGCTATTTCGCGAAATGTTGTCACAGAAACGTCAAACACTTGACACATGCTAAGGTCAGTTCGAGTATCGAACGAGTCGCAGTTTTTATTTTTCTTATTTGAAATTATTACACAGGGTGAGATGGTGAATAAGAACATAGCAACAAGTGCAGTTTGTGAAAGTGACTAAATTATCAGGAATTACAACTGAGCTTACGCAGAACCGCATTATTTTTAAATATAGAGTCCAGTATATTCGCGTAGATCTGGGAGAGCTAAAGTCGTTAACTCCGCTAAATGTATACGAATAAACGTTTTATGGGACGCCACGGTAAAAACTGTGAAAATAAAATAAATATTAAACTTTGATGCCTATAAAGAGCCAAGGCTTAGCTGAAAAAAACTGTACGTGTTGTGCGTAGTATACATTTCTTTATGCACACAAGCGACTCACAATCGAATGCCGTATCCGAAGAGTTTCTAAAGAAACTTTCTTAGTACAGTACTCTTGGATTTTTGTAAAAGCTTTGATAGTATTTTTCTGGATTCGAACTTGGAACGGCGGCACCCACCTAAAGACCCAGCATAACCTGCAAATATCACTTGTCTACTTCTTGTTAATTCATAGGCGTCAAACTGCTTGAAGTCCACGAGAACTTAACTTCAAGTTGCATGATCAGACTCAGACGCACATTTTGTTGCATCTTACGCCCGTATCACACTCACACGTTAAATATTTTGACAGCTAGCGAGTCACACTCAAACGCAGATGCACATTCTGTTTGGCCCTTTAATCTCTGCCATGTGTGGAGTGCCCAAGTATATTAAGTGCCTGATGGCTACGCTACACACAAAAAAACAAGAAAGTTAACTATACTGAATTAAAAGAGTACGCAATTTGTTCATTTGATAAAAACTCTTTCATTTGTAACTTATGGCAACAGTGAACGTGAACGAGAATGCATCTCGTTACAGCACATTTAATCCACAGCTGTTCGGATCCAGGGTGAAGGTGAGTATCGAGTTTGCATCTTCTGACATAAACAAGTAGACGTCAGTCAACTTCATCCATTTCAAGGGGAAAAGTATCGATTAGTTTGCATTTTTTTTTTGCGTTTTTGTTTGCATTTCTAATTATGGCTGACAAAAAAGGTATTTCTTTCTTTTCCATTGTCAACATCTTAAATTAGTTTTTGTACTTCCAAAAGGTGAGAGTTATCCCCAGCTGCCGAGTGCACCCACTGGAGCCCAGCAGTACCCACCGAATCCAAATCTTTTCCACGTATGTTCTCTCGAATTCGTCATATACTATGTTCTCAATAACACGGAAGATTCTTTTCCCCTTATAGAGACCTCCTCCACCTTCGTACGAGGAAAGTCAACGATGGAATCCACAACCAATGTACGCTCCTCAAGGTGGTAACTTCTATCCCGAGATTAGTGGTAATCCCCCGCCCTATGCGGGCATTCACCAGCAACCAATGCAGTATGCACCTCAAGGAATGGTGGGCTTTGCTCCAACTCATCTTCAATATGCATTCAACTATAATCCCCAGCAACAGCAACAGATGATGCCTGGAGCTGTGGTCTCGGGGGTGTCACAACAGAGCTCAAGTATAATGGTAGCTGGATCGGTGAATATGAACAAGTTTGGGTATAGGTCTGTGTAACACTTTTCTGTTTGTAGACGGTGACATATGATGCGGGAGCACGTTTTAAAGGTCAGGGCGCCGGATCTATAAGCATACCGCCACCGCCGCCTGGATGTGCACCAACCCCAGAACAACTTGCTGCTCTACAGGGACAACCGGTAAGATAAATCTTGGATTTTAGTTTGTGAATAGCTGTATCCTATAACTGGTTGCTTTCATTAGCATTCGTTTTTATTATTTTTTTTATGTCTTATCACAATAGAATGTCTGACGTCATTGTGAGAAAAGTTAAGCTTGCTTTGTATTAGAAATATATTCAGCGACTCATAATGTGGAATATATGAACGCCTTGCGTTCTTCGATATAGTTTAGTTAGTTTTATGGCATTTACCCGTTTGTCGGGAGTCGGAAATGACTCAAGTAGGCTGTGGAGTCAGGTCGGTTCTCATGCCGCACGTTCAATATATGTAAGAAGTCTACTTCGCTCCTTCGTGTTGCTGCAACTCCGGCTGTTTTCCAGGTATTATCGGAAAGGCACGCCTTATGGCAATATGCCTGTGATCCACCGACACTTGATGAAAAAATAGTTTTCCCAGCATACCACTCATAGTGGCAGGAAGTAAGATTGTTTCCATTCCACGTGCGAAATGGTCCCTTAGTTTTTAACGCACTGTGGGATCTATCAGTCGGTCTACGTTGATCAAAGCTGTTGAAAGGTGTTCTCATGTCGTTGAGTCGTTGAACGGCAGCAGTCCGTAATTGAAAAGTAACTATCATAAGACGGTGATCTTGTACCAACCCCATGACAATGTCGCCGTTGGTTGTTACATTATAAACAGCTACGAACTGGCTGTAGAAGGTTCCTTTTCTTTTTCAGACAAACCATCCGTGGGGGGTAAAACTGTATAAGACGTATTCTCGTTCGAAATCTGGCTGTTAAAATCCTATCACCATGCGGCTGCCAGGAGATTAGGCCTCTGCGTGCTGTAGGTGTTAACAGTAGTTCAACTTCACGTCCACGGGGGCTTCCGTTGGCTACTGTGTCCGCATCTAACTATCTTTTGCCGATTTCTACTATGTCCAGCCTATATCGCATGAACTGCTGGGTAACGCTGCCCAACTTAACTAGGCTTGTCTTAAGACCCTAGACAATTTCGCAATTTGCATTTGTAGCGTACGTGTGTAAGGATTTATACAAGCGGTTGCCCAGGGACCACCTCGAAGAGATAAGGCAAGCACTACATTACGAACTTGATTGTTGCAATACTGGCCCTATCCATGTTTTGGACAGTCAATAGTTTCCCGATCAATTCGCCATGCAGGTCACTATATGGAACCAAAGTTTTTTTTTTTATCTTTTTCCAGAACTTTCAATGTATCCCGTCTGGCTCAACCACTTTTCCTTTTTCTAGTATTTGACCACATTCCAAACTTCTTTGGCGGAATACTTTTTCATACTTATACTCTGTATTCCCTTATGGGTCTTAGGGCCTCTACAACTCTACAGCGCCATCGTGTACGCTTCCTGGCAATGTGCCGCAATTCTCCTCAACATTTACCCAACTGTCGTGCGTCCAACATCTTCACTTCGTCGTCATATTCTTCGTGATCCAAAAGATCTTGTGCCTCTTGGTTCTCAATGCAACCTGCACGATTTCGAAACCTTTGACCAACCTATTGCCCTTAGTTGAACCTATTAGTTCCTCATCGGTTTTCTAAGAAAAACGTTCGTATTTCATGTTTGGGGTCGGCTCTGAGAAAGAATACCCCAAGAAAATTTTCGTTAAATAGTCCTTCACAGTACTGTGGAACTTTTTGACCTTCTGTTCACCCTGTAGGTACTATTTTCGCTTCTAGATTCGAGCCTAAACGCAATTAAATGGATGACTTACTTATTTGTTATTTTCTACTTTTGCAGGTGATACTCAAGAAGAAAAAGAATTCATTTTTCTAGACGTTGCACGAGGGAGGTGAACCTGACCGACATGTCTGCAAATCTCAGCGCAAATAATAATTAATTTCTACTGTTCCATGTATTGTTGTTGAAGAATAATAAACTTCATTTTTCTTTTAAAATTAATAACAATTGATTCTTCTTCTTTTCATGAATATATTTCTTATAGTCTTAGCGTACATGGATAAATATATTCACGATAAACTCTTTGCGGGTGTATTCAAAGTTTTTTTTTTTTTTACTTTATAATGTAATTGTTTTTTTTTCTTTTATAAAAATGAATTTACAAATTGGAACTACTCGAAAATGTTATCAAAATACGAGCTGTCGAATACTTGAACGCGAACAAAACCATCTTCACCACCGGATGCGTAGCTCTTGCCATCGGGATGGAAGGCTAAGCTGTTAATTGGACCGAAATGACCTTTAAGACGAGCGAATTCCTCTTCGTAGATTAAGTGGAAGAAGCGGGAATCGAATTTGCCAGCCTTTGTGGAGGTTGTTGTTACTTCCATGGCATCTTGGCCACCGCCGAGTACGACATGGTCCATAATTGGACTGATCGAAGCGGAGTTAACGGGCCTTTCGGTTTTGTAGGTCTTCAGGCACATAAGCGATTCAGAATCGAAGAGTTTGGCTGATGTATCCTTTGAGGCGGTTACAAACATTGTGCCGTCCTTGTTCATTTGCATATCATTGATGCCGGCAACATGATCGTTGACTGAGTTGATTTCTTTGCCTTTTCTGATGTCCCACAGCGAGATTTGACCGTTTTCGTGACCTGTGAAAACATAAAACAACACGAACATGTATATTTAGTGGCGCAATTACTTTTATTGAATTTGATGGAGAGAGGAATATACAGAAATGATTGTGATGGAAAGATAAGGATTCTAATGATGTGCATGTTATAGAAGTAGTATCCTTAAAGTTCCGTTGGGTTCCTTTTTGTGCGTGACTGGAAACATACGTTCGTAGGGGACCTGCCTGAAGAAAATGTCCTAAGGTGACGAATGGCAACCTTAAATACTAACATAAATACAAAGATAATTATGTAGACCCAAATTTACTGACGGGGGAAAAGATATATGTTGGTCGCGTGTTAATTACTGATTTGTGCAACATCAATGCGGTGGCTATGGAAGCAAACGAAGCAGCAGACAAGGCTAACAGGTGGACTATTTAAAGAATGTAGATAGTCGCAGCTCATGTGAAGAACTTAGGACCGTGAGTCTGATGAAAGAAATGAATAATTCAACCACTTTCCATCGCTAACGAGGAACAAAGACTCTCCCTGAGTTGAACCAGAACAAAATTAAGGCCAGCCTGAATCCTCTTCACATTTCGAACTCCAGCATGTAATCATACTTTTCATCTGTACATCATGTTTTTTGGCTATGAAAGCAGCGGACTTGCATGTAGTGTTCTACTGTAACACTCCCTACCTTGGATCGATGACAAAAACTGTCGTGTTTTGTGCGATATAAAGGATTCTAATCAAGGCAGTCGAACTCACCTGTGATAATGGTCTCATCGAGAGCTCCCCACAGCATCGATGTAATCTTTGACTGTAGCATGGGAATCCTTAGAATAGCGTCCTGCTCCGAGATGCTCGAATCGGCATTCCTCACATCGATGATAAACAACTCCGAGTTCTGTCCCATAGCTTTGTCTGTAGAGTAAGCAGCTTGGTTGCCTGAATAGCTGAAATGCGTTGTCCTCACAGAAGACTTAGCCGGTATCGAGGCGATAACTGATCCATATTCGACATCCCAAATCTTGGTGGACATGTCACCAGCGCCCGAGATGAGCTTCGAAGAAGTCCAGTCAACATCCAGACACCAGACGGCACCTTGATGACCATTATAGGTGCCAAGACGCTCTCCATTAAGCGACCACCAAACATTTGGCTTCTGATCCTTAGAGCACGAGAACAACAGATCACCCTCGCGATTGTATTTAATTTGCGTTATGGAACGCTCATGTCCCTGGAGCATTAAAGGTCTCTGCAAAGCAAAATTATAGTATTTTTTTTATAGAGAAAAATGATTTGTATTAAAACAAAACGTCACAAAGTTATTTATAGGTTAGGTTTGTTTTTAAATTGATTTTTCACGAAATATTGATATCGCATTGAAGATTATTCATTGCAAATAGATGGAGAAAGATTATATTTATTTTTGAGTAGAAATTTACCATTTTTAAAGAGTTTTTTAAGCGAATTTATATAGATTTGTGAAATTCGCCAAATTCCATATGCAAGGGCGACTGTCAAAAGAGCGTTTCGTGTACAAAAGTGATACCAAAACGAATTCGACTACTATTTGGGAGGTTGTGGGAATTTATGGTGTATTCAGAATCAAAAAAGTGATTGTACTCGACGTTTATGAATAAAATGCCACAAGGGAGTTCTTTAAGACCCCGTTTAGATGAAAACTCTTAACTTTCCAATCTCGATAGTAAGTAGGTTATGACTGGGTCTAATAGTTTAATTATCCGCGGATTATAAAACATTTAGAATTGAATAGAGCGTGTTTGCGAACTAAGAATGTAAGCCTAAGATTCATTCGCTGTCATTTTGAAAACGACGTTTTATTAAATTATTTAATCACTATGTAGTAGAGGGATAACATATCCAATATAAAGTAAAATGAATTTGTCTTTCTTATGACTCAACGTGAATTATTCGCTGCCCATTCGCTGGCCGTGTGGCACTAAAGCCCCAACAATAATTGTATTAAGCGTGCAATAGGTAATGTCATACATCGCTCCGTATGGAATGTGCGAATGAAACCGCTCTCTACTCTCTTGATTTGAAGTTTGGCAGTCGTTTTTTATAAGAAAGAACATTTGTTGTGATTTATTAGTACTTTCCAGACGTGCAAAGATGGCAGACTTTTGATTTTCACAAACCGAAACAAAGTTTGTTGATTTTTTTTAAAACAAGAGAGCTTGTTTTGCTGTTGACAACATGTTGAAGAATGAAATGTCATAACAAAATTCGCCCATCCAATGACATAAAAGTCTGGCGGACTAGAAGTCTGACTGAAAATTCTGCCTTTTTTTTCAGACTCGTGGAGACGCAGTGTAATGAACAATTTAAGACAACAATGGGAGAAATTATCGGTAGAAGTTTTGAATAACGAGGCAGTTTTAAAATCTCTACTGAACGTTGCCCATTGCATAAACCAAAGCTTCCAAAACCGCCCTAATATATTTTTGTTTTCAACTTCTCCTCTCTGACTGACATTTCAATTGACGTACAAGAATTTTTACGAGAATTGTCACACACATCTCTTGAGTAGGATCCTCTCAAAAAGAAAAAAGCAAAAAAAGAAAAGAAAAATTCGACAGAAAAAGAAGAAAACCCAAAAGAATTTATTTAAAAAAAAACATTTAACAAAAAAAAAAACCTCCCCATTGACGTAAAATCGAAGGCAACTCCGTGATAAACAATTGGTCGACAGTCGCCCCGTCGTGTACGTGCGAGTATGCTTCTTCGATCTGTGCCTGTGCCCCGACGAGACCCCGATTCGTCCAATTAGTGACCCATAAAACCTTCATCCAGCTGATTGTAAACAAAGTTGGAGTTATTTTTTTTTTGCAAAATAAATTGTGTGCCCTTTCCTTCAGCGAATGCGGGCTCTTTAATTTCCTTTTGTTTGTCCAGGATGAAGTAGGAAAGTAAACGAAGCCACCCAAGGTTAGTCTTTGAACTCGTACGCTTGTGACGCAGTCGACGTCTTTCTGATTTATTGTCGTGCGTACAGGTTGTGGCTCTCGATTATGAAATATTTTTCAGCGAAATGGGCGGCTCCGTGAGTCAAGTGTTCCGTTCGGGAAGCGCTCTATTATCCCATCGTGACGGACATAAGGTGTCGAAGGCAACCGAGGAGAAAATCAGAACGATATTCGAAATTTTGCGGGCAAATCCAAAGATTTCGATTCACACGCTTGAGAGTCTGCTAATACAGATACCAAAGGTGGGTTTTTCCTTATTTGCTGTTGCGTGTTTATTTCATTTTACACAAGTATTCCGAGTAAGAGAGTTTAATATTTGTAATTTGGATGATGTTTGATGGAAGAATAGGAAGGCCCTGAGCTAGGAAGTGCCAGACTAACATGTCAATATGGAGAGCTGGTTCAAGGAAACAAGGAAAACTTTATGATGCAGAATCTTAGTCATATTTCTTAGGCATTCGAAGTGTATGGTTGCCCTAAGATACATAAGCTCTTCTTTACACATAAGTCTGTACTTGTGTATTATTAATTTTAGTGATTATTGCTTCGTCCGTCGCTTGTTCTTTTGGCGTGCTAAACTTACAAATTTTTGTGGTTTTCACTTGCCCACCACGTCCCAGCATTTCAACGATTGATTACATATATACATATGTATCCCTGATAACTTTCACTTACAACCAAATCCTACATTATAAGCAATAGATAATGCATCCTATCCCTTTTCAGAATGAGAACATTTTGGTAATACACGACGAATGCGGCTACAACATCCTGCAACGCAGTGTCGGACTGAATCATATCGATCTTACTAAATGGTTGTTGCATCGGCATCGACCGGATGTGAATCGTTCACCGTGCTCGTTGCCATTGCATATAGCCTGCCTGAAAGGTTACGAAGAATGTGTGGAGCTGTTACTTAAGCATGGCGCAAGAATCGATACAGAAGCAAGGTTGTGCTTCCCCGGTACTCACTCCCACAATTGTGAAGAGAGTGGCAAATACCGGGGTAATCAGGAGGAAGTTGGCGTTTGTGATCGTTTTAGCACAAAATTACAGAATTCTGTGTGTTACGCAATAGATGGAGATCAAATCAATGTTTTAAATATTCTTTCACAGAAGATGGAGGACCCATGGGTTGGTTTAAAACAGAGAAAAAATGTTTCTTCTCTTGATTTAAGGTTTCTGTTTTGTAGATTCCATTTCGAGTGAAGAAGCCTTTATTGCATTTAGCCTGCGAGCGTGGTGCCTGGAATTGTGTCCAGCAATTGGTCATTACGCGAACAGAAGAGATAAATCTTATTAAAGATGAATACTATCCGATTCATCAAGCAGTTTTGCATGAGGGTCGGTTTTTGGAACTGCTGATACAGCATGGAGCCGTGACAACTGTGCGTACGTGTACGCAACAAATGACGCTTTTGCATGTTGGTAAGTCGATGATAAATAGTGAAAAGTCATAGCCATATGACTGTTCATATTCTTTTTGTATCGTTTTAGTAATTTTTGCGGCACGTAAGTCAGCTGAAGATACCCTCAGCACGCTGCGGATTCTCTTAGAACGCGGTTGCAAGGAACTGATCAACGAGCCAGACTCATTAGGCAATACCCCGTTGCACGCGCTCATAGTCCGCTACGCACTCGAAGAAGCTAGGTAATCGAATTAATCTCATATTATTCCAGAAGCTAATAGTGTTTTTAATTAATAGATATGGCTACGATAAGTGGAGTAAATGGGATGTGCTTCATTTGGTGCGATTTCTCCTCCAAAATGGTGCGAAAAGCTCGATAAATCAGGCCGGCAACAGTGCACTAGCGTGTGTATTTCGTCATGTACGTGACTGGGAGGTCTGCTTTGAGCTGCTTAGTATGTTAATCAAAGAAGATGGTAAGAAGACGGTCGATTCAAAAACGAAGTGCGTACCAAAATAAATTGTTAAACTTACAGGTGATCCGAATATAGTGGGACGTGACGGCTCTGTGCCCATTATGGTTTGCTTGGTTCCGCTAATTAATAAAGATCAACTTCATCACTTTACACATTCTATGAAGGTATAAGGTGTAACGTTTAAAAGCAGTTTCAGTTTAAAGTTGAATATTTTCAGGTTTGCTATCTAAATTGCATGCGAATTCTTTTGCAACATGGCGCAAATCCCAACTGCTCGTATCGCTCGAACTTAACACCCCTGCACGTTTTAGTCTTTACTGTCAGCGAGAACTTTACTCTCAACTGTGATGCCCAGAAACGAACAAATTTCGACTTTATCAAGAATATTCTACTCCTCCTGCTGCAACACGGTCTAGACTGCAACCAAACATATCCGCACATTTTGCAGGCAGTCATGGATATGGTTCAAAACGTCCGAACATGCCCTGACATGCAGTGCATTTATGAGCTGACTCTCACTCTCATCCAGTACGGTGCCGATCCTAATATAGTCTTGAGTGGCAAATCAACTCCTGGCAGTGCGATTTTTTCCAATGAAATAGCCAACTTTGGCGAAGGGCTTTGCCATGCAAACCCCTCACCCGATGATGTACCAGTTAGCGCCGCCAATGGGGTCGTAGCAGGTGGACCAACGGCCGGACCATCATGCTCTCGTCAACATTTAGGCGATCATTTTCGCAATTCATTCCGTACAAATTCCAGATTTATACTTTTCTACTATATCATCCTCATCACAAAGAAGGAATTCATTCTAAACGATCCAGAGTTAACTTTCACGCGTATAATACACTTGTTCTTTCTGACCATGCAGCATGAGCCACTGTATAATTGTCTCAAATCACTGCACAACTTTTATGTAGCTCAAGTACCTAGTAAAAAGACCGAACAACTTATATCGTTAATATCGTTGCTCTATCGAAAGCCCAGGAGTTTAAAACAACTCTGTAGAGTATCGATATACGAGGCGCTCAACAAGAAGCTAGCACAAAATATTACTCGCCTTAATTTACCCGGACCCCTTAAGGAATACGTTCTACACTTTGACACATAATACACAACTTACTACTACTCGTCGCAATAGCTAAATATAGACCCTAGTAGCTGTAAGTGCGGTACTCTTCACAGTCAGACAGACGAGCGATATGCAGCAGTTGCATGCTATATGCTAGTCCTACGGTATATATATAAGATACCCGACTCCAAAAGGTGTCCTTGTGCAATCGAATCAAATCGGTAAATGATGATATTAAACAAATAAAAATGTAGTTTTTAGTCAGAACAATTTCTATAAATTCTATATGCTGCATGTCGCTCTTCATTTGTAAATATTTACTTAATTAGTTCTTATATGCATAAGTCACACAGATTCACTTCACGTCATTATGTAATTATTCTTAACGTTAATTAATTGTAGAAACACTAAACAAATAATATAAACTGTAAAACTTGTATAATTTTGTGATAACCCTAGGATATGTTTGTTAAATCATCGGTTTTGTTTAAATAGATATTCGTGGGATGAATCCTTTGTAAATATGTTACAATAAATGTCTCAATCTGTTTACATTTTTTTTTTATTATTAAATTGTGCCACTGAAATATAAAATTGAATACGGTTAATCTCTCTTATCAAGTTTAATCTTTTGTATGCTTTACTTTTTTTGTTTTTTAAAACTTAATTCCGATATGTGTACAACCATAGTTTGTATCTAAACAGTTATGTATGTCATTATCTATGTGAAATACAGAGAATTATTGAGTCGTTAAATGTTTGTTTTATTTGTTTATTGCATATTAACAATTTACCAACAAAAAACGGACTTAAAGGCTCAACAATAAGTGAAGTAAGCCGTCGTACGTATTCATGCGAATACACTTAACTTGTATATTGCGCCCATAATAGCCTTGAAGTCCCCTTGAACTTCAATTGGTTTCGTGAACCTACCTCTCCTAGATTGGCAACAGATTCAACAACAATCTACATATATAAGATGTACAGCGACATCGACCTAGTCGTAAAACCTGTATATATTTATGTCCGTTTCTGAAGACATCCTGGCATGCATCCTCATTAGAGAATGTCCAGAGAGTACTCCAATTATTGTTCTGTTTTGTGTTTCTCTGGATCTTTTACGGAGAATATTTCTCCTGGAAACACGCATCGGTATGCCTTGATGCTGTCGGTAAAGTTCCCTAATAGAAGTTCCGCAGCGTCTGTCGGCACATTCGTTGCAATCTATATAGCAGTGTGCAAGTACCTTACAGAGGGCGCATTCTAAATAAATAAAAACAAAAAAAATAAATATTAGGCCATAAGCAGCCCATTGAGCGCCAAGGCCTAGTACAAGTTGTGCGTGGTATACATTTCTGCACGTACAGAAGAGAACTTCTGTTTTATGCCATATTCGAAGCTTTCTCATGACAGTAATACTCTTGAATGCTTGTCAGATACTCAGAAGAGGTATGGCCGTCAAAAACGGTTGATGGTATTTTGCTTGATTCGAACTTGGAACCGCTTGCGCAGTAATCCAACGCACTTACTACTGAGCCACGGCACCCACTAGGGACAAGTTAGTCAAAGGTTTCTGATTGGTTGAGAGAATTAGTTTTGGCTGCAAAGTAATAGGTCTGTTTCCATACTTTATGCACTAAAATTCTCACAGAGAAAGACAAATCTCCAAAAAGTACTTTATAGGCGAAATTTTTTTTTTGTTTACAACAAATTACCATACCAGCTGACAACAACACACCCATTTGACAGAACTTTTTTGGACATTTGTCTTTCCCTGAGAGAATTGTACCCCCACTCTTAGAAATTTGGCAAGCTGTGAAATTTAGTGCAGAAAGTACGGGAACAGACCTTAAATGTCTCTCGAATGTCGCACATCTGATTAACATGAATGGAAAAATTGTAAAGGAATACTTAATAAGCTTCAATACAGTCTTAAGATTCTTTGACATCATCGTGATGATGTACTTGATGTACGTCAAGTGCCCTTCGGGTTTTGAAGTACTAAATTCAATTTCGTTGTGAATAGAACTCTGTCTTCGATGATACCTTTCCTATTCTACCGGCCGTCACTCTACTAAAAAACTGTCATTTTTTAAAAATGAATTAAATATATACTTCAATGCTGTCAAGTAAAACCGATTCACTAAACCATAGAAACCCTGTCAACACACTTTTTATAAACAACTGACGTTGCTACAACAAAATTCTATTAATATTCAGTTTAATGCTATAGTTTATATATTTTTTTTAATAAATGTAATTGATTATGAACGTCATCAAAATGAGCAATAAAATGTTCACGAAGAAGCTTCAAAAGCTACATAAGCCACCCAGTGATCTAACCATGTACGACAATGAGGAGTATACAAGAAATCCGTTGCTTGAATTTCATTTATCAGATGTAAAGGAGCGACGCCATTTCGAATATTTAAAGCAAAAAGCTGCTCAGGAAAAAATCAAATTAGCACGAAGACCTTATCAATGAATTAAATATATACTTCAATGCTGCCAAGTCAAACCGATTCACTAAACCATACAAAATCCTCTGTCAACACACTTTTTATAAACAACTGACGTTGCTATAACAAAATTCTAGTGATTTTCAATAAATAAAAAAATAAGTTAATTAAAAATGTTTCTTCTCTTGTGCTGAAGAATATTGTTTATATATATATTTTTTATTTTTCCGTGCTTAAAGTACTGGATTCAATGTCGCTGTGAATAGAACTCTGTCTTCGATGAGATCTTTCCTTTTCTACCGGCCGTCACTGTCCTAGATAAACGGTTATTTTTAAAAATGATTTAAATACATACTTCAATGCTGCCAAGTAAAACCGATTCACTAAACCATAGAAACCCTCTGTCAACACACTTTTTATAAACAACTGACGTTGCTACAACAATATTCTATTGATATTCAGTAAACAAACAAAATAAGTTCAATTAAAACGTTTCTTCTCTTATGCTCATTTTTTTTTAAATAAATGTAATTGATAATAAACGTCAACAAAATGAGCAATAAAATGTTCACGAAGAAGCTTCAAAGGCTACATAAACCACCCTGTGATTTAACCATGTACGACGATGAGGAGTATACAAGAAATCCGTTGCTCAAATTTCGTTTAACCGATGTAAAGGAGCGACGCCATTTCGAATATTTAAAGCAAAAAGCTGCTCAGGAAAAAATCAAATTAGCACGAAGAGCCGGTGTTTATCTGGAGCCAATACGTCCCCATAATCAGAGTTATTATATAGCTCAGCTGCGGACTCATGTGCGAGAGATTCCAGTACCAAAAATGCTCACAACCATTGAGTATAAGATCAAAAGCTATGTCCCAAATAGACTGAAAGCAAAGTATCCAGATCTGGTTAATTCTTATATGACTGAGGTACATGCAGATTATGATAAACTGATGAAGGTATTTAGTATGAAAAAAATTCTTGTGCATCCTGAATTTCCGAATGAAAATCCAGAGGACTTTAATCTAACCAAACCGGATTTTCGCTTTAAATATCCAGGTCGAACACCACGCTATGAGGAAGTGTTCATTGCGAATCGTCGGAGGTTGGCTAATAAGTTACTTATTCTATATCCTTTTGTTCGGGCGATCTTGGCAATATCTGAGATTGATTTCCCGCCAATGATACACAACTTTGGCAGAGAGGAATATCTTTTTCTGAGTAAAGACTTAGAGACGATTATTTTCTCGGCTTATGTGAGAGGATGCAAGTCTGATATCGAAAAGCGAACAGCGTTCATCCGATGGAATTGGTATCCACGTATTGTGGCAATCATAAAGAAACATTATCGCAAAAAAACCATACCCATACCACGGTGGACTCGGGCATTTGATTGTATCGAAGGACTCATCAATCGTCAGATAAACAATTTAAAAATGCGAACTTTGGATGGCTTCCTCGAGCTTTGTGGAAATCCACGTAAGCTGCCGGTATTTCAAATAAAACTTATTTATGACGAGGAAGACGAGTGCATAGATCTCCATCCAACTTATACAAAAATTGAACAGAGTTTTTGTAGTATTGCCAGAGAGGTAGCCAAATCATCGACTGATTTAGATCCTCTAAGACCGCAAATTAATCCTTTTTTGGCTGGAACATGTGGTGAGTTTCTTCCCGTTTCTATGAATGAAACTTATTTGGAGGAATTCCTTGTGAAACTTCGTTTAAAAATCCTTTCAAGCTTCCTTCCTATTAAGAAATACCTTAAAAAATTCCAATGCAAATACTTTTGTCTATACAGTCGAGCGATGCGCACAGACCTTGATCATTTTCTAGCGGAGCCACGAACTTTTGAGGAATACTTTAAAAAGATAGAAACCTATTTCAATTTCATTGGTATGTTGCGCAGTGAACCGATGAAGGAATTCTTTGTCGTAGCTCATGTAAACAATCACCGAGCTATTACACAATTACGAGAAATCGCTGATGAACTAATACAAAAGATCACCGAGCATATTGTTATCGAACATATGAAAACCGAAGAGAGGATTTGTGCTACTTTTGAAGCTATCAAAGATAGGGCTTTAAAAATCCCACGATCCACAGAGGAACTTCTCGAGGGCGCAGAGTATATGATCTATGTAAAGAATGTACAAATGTCCGATTTACGTGCTCAGATTCAGGAGTGCCTAAGGATCGGTACGGATATAGTATCACTAACAGAAATGACTCAAGAACATATCGATCTGACCATACGAACAATTCAATGGCTGCGTGATATAGTTGAAGTATTCGATAAGAACGCTTCACTGCATGAGCATTATAAGTTCTTGTTCGAAGAACATCTCCAGGAGGTCGTCAAGAAACTCAACGAGGATATTTGGGAATTCATTCCGAAAATGACAGTGTTGGACGATATGAGCAATACGGAGAAATTTCGAGACTATTACATTTTGTTGCAGAATTTCATGGATCAGTTGAAAACGTTCGAAGACTACATCAAGTGGATCAACAAAGAAGAGAAGTTGTATAAAATTCCACAGACACAGTATCCTACTATACAGACGCTAAATGACTTTGTTCTTCCATTTGCTGCTTTAATGAGGTAATTAGATTGTTTTCGAGCATAAAGAAGGAACTATATTCCAATGTCGTCTTTTAGACTATGCATACGATGGCTAAGGTATTACTATGTCTGGATGGATGGACCGTTCGAGTATTTGGAACCTAAATTTGTAGAAGAAACGGTGGACTTTTTTTTCAAGGAATTTTTGAAGAATCAAAAGTATTATCGCAATAAAATCAAACAGGACATGATTGGAAATCCAGTTTGCAAATTTCGAGTAAGTTTTGTACTTAAAGCTGGCTATGAAGCTGAAAGGGGTTGGGGTTGGTGCTCCAATAGGAGCTATATACTAGGTCTGTTCCTGCACTAACTTCGAAAATGTACCACGAAATTTTAAGAAAAATAGTAGGTCGGTTCGTGTACTCTTAAAAAAAAAACAGAGAATTTTTTACGAAAACCTGTTCCCGTACGAAGAATTTTCGTATATTTTCACAGGAGACAGCGCTCACAAGAGAATAAGAAATTTCTTAAGGCAAATTTATGAGTTCTGTCAAATGGTTGTGTTGCTGGTTGTCGAAATAGTTTGAAGTAAAACAATAGGTCTGTTCCCGTTCTGACTTAAACTATGAAAATTTACGTTATTTTACAAAAAATAGCAAATTGTTGTTCCTGTACGCCAAAGTTTCGTAGTTTTTTACAGAAGAGAGAGCTCACGAGAGAGTAAGAAATTTCGCCATACTGCGAATTTTAGCCCAAAAAATTTGCTTGAACAAAAATATGAGTTCGGTTGGCAAGATAATTTAATGTAAATCAATACAAAAAAAATGACGTCTTAAAAGTGGGCCGCTTTTTTGTTCAACCCGTTCCCGTACTTTTTTTTGAAGATTTGTCTTTCTCTGAGAGAATTGTACCCCCACTCTTTGAAATTTGGCAAGCTGATAATTTTAGTGCAGAAAGTAGGTACGGGGCCTAATAGGTCTGTTCCCTTAGGGGAACGCGCGAACGGACCTAATGCTACAGTTAATCACGAGCTATGTATCTGCTTTTTGTGTGGTGGTGTGGGTTTTTGTTAGAACCATTTCAATAGCGACGCTGGATAATGATACAGTCAGAGTAGTATGAAATAAATATCCTAGAGGTAAAATTTGTCTACCAGGCACTACAATTTCTCCCAGAAAGTACTGTGCTCTAATTGTGCTAAACAGAAAGGATCTCAAAAAGGATCTCTCTAAAGTTGTCTTTATACAAAATAAACGAGTTCTTTGAATATTAGATTCGCTTTTTATGCATTCAGTTGTTCAAATGATCCTTACTTATCATGAAACATTCTTTTGGTGCTTCAAATGTTTTGTCAAACAATATTTATTTTCTACTCACAGGGTCAAACCGAAGATCCCGATCCAGAAAACCATCCTGTGCCAATAAGACTCTGTGTAAAAATGATCAATTGGATCAAGGACTTTCGCATAGGTGTATTCATGGTAAATATTATGTGCAATCCGGCTCTACGGAAGCGTCATTGGATAGACATGTCGCAAATAGCAGAGTTCGATATAACTCCAGACGCAGGAACAACACTCCGCAAGTTGATAAACTTCAAGCTCGACGCCAAAATGGATAGTTTCGAAATTATCAGCATTAGTGCCAATAAGGAGTTGCAGTTGCAAAACAATTTGTTCGCCATGATCCATGAATGGGATGCAATAAATTTTCCCATTTCACCCTACAAAGAAACCGGCGTTATGATGCTTTCAAATGTCGATGACATTCAAGCCTTGCTCGACGATCATATCCTGAAGACCTTGTCAATGCGTGGCTCGGCATTTATGAAACCCTGCGAACAAGAAGTACTCGCTTGGTACGATAAGATCACACGAGTGAATAAAACCATTGAGCAGTGGGGTAAAGTCCAGGCGAACTTTTTATATCTTCTGCCAATATTTTCGTCGAAGGACATTATAGCTCAAATGCCAGAAGAGGGTCGTTTATATCAACAGGTGGAACAGACTTTCAAGCGAAATATGGGAATGATTGTACGAAATCCTTTAGTTATGGAAACAGGACCGGCACCAGGAGTACTGGAGTCACTTGATAAGGCCGTCGAACTTCTAGAGGACATCACTAATGGCGTAAATAATTATTTAGAGAAGAAACGTTTGTACTTTCCAAGATTTTTCTTCCTGTCTAACGATGAAATGCTGGAAATTCTCTCGGAAACTAAGGATCCACTAAGAGTGCAACCACATTTGGGCAAGTGTTTCGAAGGGATCAGTACTCTTGTCTTTGATCGTGGAATGAATGTCCTTTCGATGAATAGTTCTGAGAAGGAGAATATCGAATTCGTTCAGACTGTGTCCACTGCGGACGCTGGTGGCAGTGTTGAAAAGTGGTTGCTTGGAGTTGAAGGTGAAATGCTTACTGCTGTTCGGGAACAAACCGAGCTGAGTTACAATGACTATACACAAAAGACACTAACTACTTGGGTCCTTGCATGGCCACAAATGGTTGTTCTTTGCGTGGCCCAGATCTATTGGGCTGCAGATGTTCATCTCAATCTTCGGTCCACAGAAGCTCATGCTATGGATAGATTTTTTAAAAAGCTTATTGTTGAAATTAACGATATTGTGGCATTGATTCGACGCAAGGATATCTCAAATTTAGGACGAATAAGCATAAAAGCTTTAATTGTAATCAATGTACACGCTAAGGATGTGGTTGATGAATTGGTTAAGGCGAACGTGGAGTCAGAGTCGGACTTTTTGTGGTTGTCACAGTTAAGATACTACTGGGAGAATGATGATACACTGGTAAGGATTATAAATGCAACGGTTCCATATGCCAATGAGTATTTGGGAAATTCAGATCGATTGGTTATAACGCCTCTGACAGATCGCTGCTACCGGACTCTAGTTGGAGCGTATCAGCTGCATTTGAATGGGGCTCCTGAAGGTCCAGCTGGTACAGGTAAAACAGAAACTACAAAAGATTTAGCCAAGGCGCTGGCTGTGCAGTGTAAGGTGTTCAATTGTTCTGATGGTCTGGACTATAAGGCGATGGGAAAGTTCTTCAAAGGTTTGGCTTCATGTGGAGCTTGGGCATGTTTTGATGAGTTCAATCGTATTGAATTGGAGGTACTATCTGTGGTAGCACAACAGATTTTATGCATCATTCAAGCTGTAAGGAGTAACGTCACAAAGTTTTTGTTTGAGGGAACCGAACTGGTTTTAAATCCAGCTTGTTACGTGTGTATCACTATGAATCCGGGTTATGCTGGTCGCTCTGAGCTTCCAGACAATTTAAAAGTACTCTTTAGATCAGTGGCTATGATGGTTCCTGACTACGCTATGATTGGAGAGATCTCACTCTATTCCTTTGGATTTGAGAAGGCCAGGAATCTAGCAGTTAAAATCGTTACCACGTATAGATTATGCTCGGAGCAGTTATCATCCCAAAATCACTATGATTACGGAATGCGAGCAGTAAAGAGTGTGCTATCTGCCTGTGGTAACATTAAAAAGGCTTTTCCAGATGAGAATGAAGACATCCTCTTACTAAGGTCCTTGTTGGATGTCAATTTACCAAAGTTCTTATCATTTGATATTCCCCTGTTTGAGGGAATTATTTCAGATTTATTCCCCGGAGTGGTACTACCGGCGCCAGACTATAATCTTATAACAAACGCATTCAATAATATCTGTGCCGATATGAATCTCCAGCCAAAAGAGAGTTTTCTAATTAAAGTCATTCAAACCTACGAGATGATGATAGTCCGTCACGGTTTTATGATGGTCGGCGAACCTATGGCTGGCAAATCAAAGACTTTACATGTTCTAGCGAAGATATTATCAGTGCTAAAGGACACCGGTGCTAGTCCTTACTTTCAGGATGTACAAATGGGAGTGGTTAATCCAAAGTCGATTACAATGAATCAATTGTATGGAGCATTCGATCCTATTTCTTATGAATGGACAGATGGAATAGCGCCAACAATATTTAGGAACTTTGCCATGGATACGTCGCCCGATCGTAAATGGGTGAGTTGATAAACTTGGACTACTAGAAAATCTTAAAGATATGTAATGCTTATTCTGTATTTTGAGTCGAATCGACTTTTATTCATATATGTATATGTAATTGATATTCGATTTCGATATCGATATCGATACATTGTTTGTTCATTTAATCAGTATGTTCTAGATGTGGCACTAGAGTCGAACTCAACGTAATTGTCACTCGAGAGCCAACTCCATATAATTACGACTCTGGACGCTGTGAATACAAAAGAAAAAACACTTTTAGACACGGAGACAAAGACACGACACCTTGCGTGTTGTTTTACTTTTACACGTCAATACGACGTTGACAGTTTAACACAAACACACCAAAATTTTTCTCCACAATACAAACTTAACGCCGAGAAAACAATAAAAAGCAAATTAATAAAATTACGAATGAAGTAGAGGAGAATACACAAAAGTCTTTCGAATTCTTCTACCCGCACGACACAGGCTACCTCTCTTACTTCTAACCTCTCTTTCATTCACTTTCCAATATGTTGTGCTTTTGCCTTTGTGTCTAAAAGTGCTCTTATGGTTTGATTTGTAAACTTTAGGCGAAGTCGAAACTTGATTGTGATTTGGCCCTAAATTTTGTTCGACAGAAATGCAGAATAAAGATGAAAAAAGAGTAAAAAGACTTGGCTAAAGCCTTTGTATATGATTCCATCTTTGAATTTATTTTGAAGAACTTTCCAGAGACTCATTTGCTTCAAAAGAGGAACCTGTACTGTACGGAAAAAAGATTTTAATTGTCATTTTGAAAAGAAGATTTGAAAGTCTGTTCACAGCTTAGCGATCTACGAACAAAATATTTTTGGTTTACAATTAATAAGTTTACCATTCCACTTAAGTACTGATAAACATAAAAAAAAAATATAGTTGTAATAACTTTCTGCGAAAACACTAGATTTTACTTAAATAAGGCAACGATTCTTGCGAACAATAAAATCCTATTCACATTCTACAGATGTGGAACGTTATCCACATTCGTACGACCAAAACATTTGCGAAAATTTAGCCTCACAATTCTTTTGTTCTGTTCTTGGTGGTCACACATTGCTACGACTAGATAAAACAGTATGTATCTGTGAATTCAAATTTTGCAAATACTCGCGCGTTCGCATTCACAACTAACTCGCTGAGCTGTTAATGGAAATTTAGTGTGACCATTTGTATAGTTTTTTCTATTTGATCTAATTCTTCAAGGTGATCTTCGATGGACCAGTAGATGCTGTCTGGATCGAAAATATGAATACAGTGTTGGATGACAATAAGAAACTTTGTTTGACATCGGGTGAGGTTATAACGATGTCGAATGAAATGTCCATGATATTCGAAGTAATGGATTTGGCACAGGCATCTCCGGCTACTGTGTCACGATGTGGAATGATTTATATGGAAACGGCTACGTTAGGCTGGGATACCTTTGCTACATCATGGCTTAATCAGTGCGATAAAAGATGGGCCGATGAAGATGGTAAAAACTATGTCATGGCGCTTTTTAAGTGGCTCTTACCACCGGTAAGTTTTTTTTTCTGGTAATGTTTATGAATTTTCGAGTTCGTTATAATACCATCAACTTTTTTTCACGGCCTCACCACCTGCCAGTCATGATATATGTACATAGTTTCTTAAAAAACAAGAGGAGTGTTGCAAAATTTCGGCGAGACTAGTGCCATCTAAGGATTGAAAACTAGATTATTTATATACAGTGGATCTGACCTTAGATAAAAGGGTGAAGTCGTCCTCAGTGAATTCTTTCGCTGTTATGTGTGTTAAAGTTCACTTGACTGGGGATAATTTTCTCAACAAAACACCAAACAACTTTGACAGCTGATGAAACAAAACAATTATTGGAAAAAGTACCACTATCTGGCCATCCCTTATTTGTTTCTCAGTTATGAATGGGTAGCAACGTAACGGTGTGGTATCGTAACACTGGCGTACACACTAATCCTTAGTCAGGCAATAGAAATTAACCCACAAACGGGCTAGAATGTTAATTCTGTCTTTTTCTGTAAAATTTAGTTAAACAACTTCTATTTAGTCTTTAAGAGACTGTTGAGATAAAAAAAGTCAATTAGATTTCTGGAACGCTAGCGTTTTAGAAAAAGATGTGTAAGAATAAATTTGAATAATAGGTTTGCATTCTCTTTCCCTTTGTCAGTGTCAAGCCTTTATTAGGCGATCCTGCAGTCAGCTCCTGAGACCCGGCGAATTCAGCGTTTTACGCACAACTTTCGATTTATTTGAAATGTGTATCAATGAAGCGATCCAAGAGAACCCAGACGATTATAACCGTTATATGACAACATACTTTCAAGTGGCCATTACGTATTCCTTTGTGTGGGGAATTGGAGGTATTTTGGATGAAAAATCACGCGATCGTTTCGATGGATTTCTCAGAAAGGTACATATATATACACGATTCCGATGGACAGTGACTTAAATATTAAACTTGTAGTTTTGGAGTGTAGAAGAGGAGGATAACAATATAATCCCTGATGCAATTGGCAAAGTAGAAATATCAATGCCGTCCGAGGGTATCCTTGCCGATTACTTTTATATTTTCAAGCAAAAAGGTTCATGGAAGTACTGGCCAGAGTTGGTGAAAAAAATGGAAATTGAAGAATCCGCATCTGGAGTTCAAATACCAACTATAGATACAGCTAGATACATGCATCTACTCAAGAAGCATATAAAGGTAGGCATCGATTCTCTAAAAATACTTTTGATTTAAATTGGTTCTTGTTTAGTTTAACAAAAAGTTTTTACTTGTCGGACCGACTGGAACTGGTAAAAGTGCTTACATTCAAAATATGCTTATGAATAAAATGGATCCTGAAAAGTATCTATCATCGTTTATTACTTTTACGGTGATGATTACGGCTAATCAGACGCAGGATCTGATCATATCGAAGGTGGGTAGAAGTCCTTGGTGAAGAGAAACTTTTTAAAGCTTTTTTTGTTGTTGTTGTAGCTTAATAAGCTTAAGCGCGGAGTGTATGGCCCTCCAAAGGGGATAAAAGCCCTTATGTTTGTTGATGATATGAATATGCCTGTAAAGGAGATTTACGGGGCTCAACCACCGCTGGAGTTACTGCGACAATATTTTGACTTTAGTCACGTTTACGATCTGAAGGATACTTCAAAGATATACATTCGAGATCTGCTTTTTATTTGCGCCTGTGGGCTTCCTGGAGGTAGCCGACAGGATGTCTACGCCAGATTCTTGTGTCATTTCAATATATTTTCGATAAATTCCTTTTCCGAGACGACGATGAATCGAATTTTTGTTTATGTCCTTTTGAATGGGTTCAAAAAATCGGGTCATAATCAAGATGTATTTCTCAGCGCACAACAAATAGTCAATGCCACGCAACAGATCTACAAGTGTGTCCAGACGGAGTTGAGAGCAACACCGGATAAGTCCCATTATATATTCAATCCGCGGGACATTTCCCGTGTTGTCACTGGCTGCGCACTGATGAGAAAGGAGTCTGTGGATAATAAGAAAATTTTCGGACGACTGTGGTACCATGAAGCGATGCGTATCTTTTACGACCGCCTTGTCGATGAGACCGATCAACAATGGATGTTTGAGAAGCTTAACGACTGCATAAGGGATAATTTTAAGGATCGCATGGAAACTCTATTCGAACAGTATGCCGATGAAGATGGCCAGGTGAGACTGAATGGAGTGAATCGAATACTTTTTGGGGTGTATCTTGATGAGGACAATGAACCGGACGAAAGAAGATATGAGGAAATCGCCTCAATGGAGGTATTCAGTAACCTGGCCAATGCAAATTTGCAGGAGTACAATGCGACTCGAAGGACCAAAATGGACATTGTTTTGTTCACCTACGCTCTGCAGCATTTGAACAAAATTTGTCGGATTATTTCAATTCAGGGTGGAAGTGCACTGTTGGTTGGTATTGGCGGTTCAGGAAGACAGTCTTTGTCAAAGTTAGCTTCCGTCATTTGTGGAACATTCTTATTTCAACCGGAAATTACAAAAAACTATGGAGTTAATGATTGGCATGACGATATCAAAACCGTACTCAAGCAAGCCGGTGCAGCTGGCAAGCACTCGGTGTTTCTAATGACAGAGAATCAAATCAAAATGGAACTCTTCCTTCAGGACATCGACTGTCTGTTGAATCAGGGAGAAGTCCCGAATATCTTTGCCATGGATGAGAAGCAGGAGTTGTTGGAAATGGTTCGATTGGCTGCCCAAGGAGGCAATCGAAATATCGATATCTCTCCCCTGCAGGTGTTTTCTTTCTTTGTGAATCGATGCAGGCAGAAGTTGCACATTGTCTTGTGCCTAAGTCCGATTGGTGATGCCTTAAGAACAAGGATTCGGTTGTACCCATCGTTGGTGAATTGCTGTACGATTGATTGGTTCCAAATTTGGCCAGAAGAGGCTCTGCAAATGGTTGCCTCAATATCAATGGAGGAAGTGAATGTGGAGCCACAGGTGAAGGAGTCTATAGTGGTTGCCTGCCAGTATTTCCATTTGAATGCCAACAAGATGATTGGACAATACCGTGCAGAGACCAGTCGAATAGTTTACATAACTTCGGCGTCATTTTTAGAGCTGATAAGGTCTTTCAGAAAGCTCGTGAGTAGGAAACAAACTGAAGTGATGGAGGGTAAGATGCGGTACATTGGCGGTTTGGAGACGCTAAGGGTGGCAGCAGAGGCTATAGCAGTGATGCAAACACAGCTGAATGCCCTGCAACCGAAGTTAGTTTCAATGGCAACCGCCTCGCGCCGAATGATGGAAGAGATAAACGTCGAGACGATAGCTGCTAGTGCTGCTGCCGAACAAGTGAAAAAAGATGAAATCGTGGCTGGAGCACAGGCTATCGAAGCTCAAGCTCTAAAGGATGAATGTGAGAAGGATTTAGCTCAAGCAATCCCCGTTTTGGAGGAAGCAATCTCAGCTTTGAATACTCTAAAACCGGCCGATATTACCCTCGTCAAGTCCATGAAAAACCCTCCCTCAGTTATTAAGCTAGTCATGGCCGCTGTGTGCGTCATGAAGGGCGTCCCTCCAGACAGAATAAATGATCCAGGCACTGGAAAAATGGTCAATGATTTCTGGGGTCCGAGTAAACGAATCCTAGGAGACATGAATTTCCTACAGGCTCTCAAAGATTTCGACAAGGACAACATCCGACCGGAGATTATGAAACAAATTCGCAAGGAGTTCATTCCGCACAAGGATTTCCAACCAAAAATCGTCGCCAAAGCGTCCAGTGCCGCTGAGGGTCTATGCAAATGGATCATTGCCATGGATCTATACGATAATGTGGCCAAAGTTGTAGCACCAAAGAAAGCAAAGTTGGCAGCAGCTGAGAAGGAATATTCCGACACTATGGCAATTCTCAACGAGAAACGAGAAATGTGTGAAGCTCTCGAGAAAAAGGTAGCCAAACTGAATGAGGATCTAGAGAAGGCCAATCAAGAAATGCAAAGAACTCAAGATGTCGCCGATTTGTGTCAGAATAAACTCGTCCGAGCTGAGGCTCTAATTGGTGGCCTAGGAGGTGAAAAGGATCGCTGGACTCAGGCAGCACAGACTCTGCAAGAAACCTACGATCATCTACCAGGAGATGTCCTTTTATCCTGTGGTATCATCGCTTATTTGTCTACATTAACAGCACTGTACCGGAATCGATGTGTGGATGATTGGTTCAAGAAATGCAAGTCATTAAAGATACCTTGTTCAGAGGTTTATAGCATTGTAAGCAGCCTTGGTTCGGAGATCGCCATCCAACAGTGGAATATATATGGACTTCCAAGGGATGCTTTCTCTTCTGAAAATGCCATAATTTCAAAAAATTCCGGACGTTACAGTTTGTTTATTGACCCACAAGGACAGGCGAATAAATGGATTAAAAATATGGAACGAAATTCTCGCTTAAAAGTTGTCAAATTCAGTCAAAAGAACTACATGAAGACTATTGAGACTGCATTAGATCTAGGTTTTCCAGTGCTTATAGAAAATATCCTTGAAGAGCTGGAGGTTCCACTGGATCCGATTCTTTTAAAGAATACCTTCGTGCAAGGTGGAGTGGAATACTTGAGTTTGGGGGACAATATCGTGGCGATACACAGGAACTTCCGCTTGTATATGACTTGTAATCTAAGGAACCCGCACTTCCTTCCAGAAACGTACAATAAAGTGACGATCATAATCTTTGCTCTTACCCAAAGTGGTTTGGAGGATCAGTTGCTGAGTATAGTCGTGGCAAAGGAACGTCCCGATTTGCAGGAGCTGCGAGAAGGTCTGACCGCAGAGGCTGCGAAAAATCGTGCTGCCCTAAAGGACGCTGAGGATATGATTCTAAAGACCTTGTCTTCGTCGCAAGGTGATATCCTTGAAGACGAAGGGGCCATTCGAATTTTGGATGAATCAAAGAATCTTTCGGTGGATATTGTCGCCAAACAGGAGGCGTCAAAAGAAACCGAACAGAAAATAGATGCTTTCCGATTGAACTACAAACCAGTGGCAGCTCATTCGTCAGTTTTGTACTACACGATCACTGATCTACCCAATATCGATCCTATGTATCAGTTTTCCTTGAATTGGTACATAAACTTGTATGTCTACTCAATAGAAAATGCCAACAAATCAAAGGACATAACTCGGCGCATAAAGTTCCTCATTGATGCCGTAACGCAGAATCTATACAACAATGTTTGTCGATCGATCTTCGAAAAGGACAAACTCCTGTTCTCGTTCATATTGGTGACCAAGATCATGTTAGATGCGAAACATATTGAAATGAACCAGTTGATGCATTTACTTACCGGTGGTGGTACAGAAGATGCCACAGGTGATAAGCCAAATCCTGATCCTTCATGGATATCGGACTTTATGTGGCAGTGTATAAGGAAACTGGAAAATCTACCGACTTTTAAGGGTTTTCTTCAGTCTTTTCATAAAGACTTGAGGGAATGGCAAAAATATTATGATCACACTGATCCGCAAACATTGCCGCTGCCATCGGTTTGGGAGGATAAGTGCTCTCGGTTCGAGAAGATCTTAATTTTGCAAGCATTCCGACCGGATAAGGTCTATATGGCTATCAATTTGTTTATAGTCGCTGAATTGGGACCTAAATTTGTGTCACCACCTCCGTTTGATATTGCGAATTCATTTCAAGAATCAAATTGTCTATCGCCGTTGATATTCATTTTGTCTCCTGGTGCTGATCCAATGGGATCATTGCTATTGTTTGCCGAAAAGATGGGATTCGATGAGACGTTCAAGAGTATATCGCTGGGCCAAGGACAAGGGCCGATTGCACAAAAAATGATCGAGGAAGCACAGGACTTGGGCTATTGGGTGTGCTTGCAGAATTGCCATTTAGCTGAATCATGGATGCCAACACTGGAATTCATGTGGGAGAATATGGATACTTTTAACACGTTTCGTGAGTACATATACATGTATTTTCTTAGTTAGGGAATATCTAAATGGTAATTCTTTTCTTATAGAAAAGTTCCGGTTATGGCTTACTAGCTATCCCAGTGATAAATTTCCAGTGTCCCTTCTGCAAAATGGAGTTAAAATGACAAACGAACCGCCGACTGGATTGCAACAAAACTTGATTCGTTCTTACAATTCAGAACCGATGAATGACGATAAATTTTACACAGGTAAGCTCTTGATAAGCAAGCATTCATCCAGATAAGCTTTAATCCATCCTGCAGGTTGCCCCAAACAGGATAGGGCATTTACCCGTCTCCTTTATGGCATTTGTTTCTTCCATGCTGTTGTACAGGAACGCCGAAAGTTTGGTCCACTCGGATGGAATATTCAATACGGATTTAATGAATCTGATTTTCAAATTTCCGTCCAGCAGCTACATGTAGGATCAGATCACACAGACAGAGTATCCCTTTACAAAGTTCTAAAACATTTTTTCTTTCGCAGATGTTCCTTAATCAATATGATCATGTCCCCTACGCTGCGATTTCTTATCTTACAGCCGAATGCAACTACGGTGGCCGAGTAACCGATGCATGGGATCGACGTGCTATCATCACCATTTTGGAGGACTATGTGAACGAACAAGCTGCGACCGATTATGATTACCAATTTGCCAATGACGACGTGTACATTTTACCTCGTAAGACCGAGCATCGAGAAATTGTTAGATACATTCAAGAGTACATACCATCATTACCGCCGCCTGAAGTCTATGGCCTCCATGGTAACGCTGGTATCACGCGTGATCTTCAAACGACCAATGCCCTACTGGACTCTATGATCCTCACACTAGGCAGTTCTGGTGGCGGTGGTGGTGACCAGAATAGTGAAGCCACTGTGTTGGCAATTATTAATCAAATTCAAACCAATATGCCACCAGAATTCGATATAGAACAAGTAAAGTTGGTATATCCTGTCGATTATAACGAATCAATGAATACCGTGATAGTTCAGGAAATGGAACGATTCACAAAGCTTCAAAAGGAGATCACCAGCACTTGTAGTGATCTGGTAAAGGCCATCAAGGGAATTGCTGTAATGACACCAGAGCTAGAGAGCGTCATCCAAGCGATGCAATTTAAAAAAATTCCCACCAAATGGATGTCTAAATCATATCCCAGCTTAAAGCCATTAAGTGCTTATATTTTGGACTTTTATAAACGTTTGAAATGGCTGCAACATTGGTACGAAAATGGTAAGCCTCCGACATTTTGGATTTCGGGCTTCTTTTTTACACAAGCCTTCTTAACGGGCGCCATGCAAAACTACGCGCGAAAGTATAAGATTCCCATCGATACGTTAACCTTCGACTTTGAAGTTCTTACAGTCAAGGAGTAAGTTGGTTGAAATTTAAAGGTCCGTTCGCGTATTTTCCCAAAGCATGAAAATTCTTACGAATTTATACGAAAATCTGTTAGCGTACAGCGAATTTTTGTAGAGCGCGCTCAGGCAAAAATAAGAAATTTCCCCATGCTAGAGCTATTTTTTTGTCTGTCTTTTACTTTTTCTTGTTGGAATTTCCCCTCCACTCCTTGAAATTCGATAATCTACGAATTTTAGTGCAAAAAGTACGCGAACGGACCTTATATTAAACAGAATGAGTATGTAGCGAATGTTTACATAAATTTTCTAGAATGAACCATCCACCAAGTGATGGTATCTACATAAATGGAATTTTCCTAGAAGGTGCCCGTTGGAATTGGGAAAAGAAACACTTAGACGAACAGATACCCAAGATTTTAATTGCTGAAGTTCCAGCTATTCACCTACAGGTACTTAAGGTCCACCCTTAACGAAAGTATCACAATTTTAATTTTACTATTTTTGTTTTCTAGCCAATTTTAACGGCGAAGCTTACTGAAGGAACGCGTTATAAATGTCCGCTTTACAAGACAACAGAACGGAAGGGTATCCTATCGACGACTGGCCACTCGACAAACTATGTGATACCCATCTTATTGCGCACTGAAGTGCCAGCATCACATTGGGTCAAAAGAAGTACAGCTTTAATTTGTCAGACAAGTACTTAGTGAACATACAAGTACCAGTTTGTTTTTATTTTTGAGAAAATACATATTTTTCTAAATAAATTTTTCACTTTTCATACGAAGTTTTCGAGTATTTTTTTTAGTTTTTATCTTTTTATAAGCTGAGAATCGTAAGTAGTTTATTGATGTATGCTGATCAAGAATTTCCTTCCTTTTTGCGAAGAGAGCGGTAACTTCGGAGATAGGGGAACAACGGACTGCCCAAAACATGTAATGTAGTGCTTGCTTTACCTCCTTGTGGTGGTCCCCTAGCAATTGAATGTATAGGGTCTTAAGTCTAGACGAGATAACCTGGACTAGCAATCCGCGTTGCGAAAACCGAATTTAACCGCTACGGAAACCGACACAATAGACGTCTTTTTTTTTTAAACGTCTACAGTCGGCAATTCATTTGGATAGCCCGCAGCAGGTGAATTTTTATACCCCCAAGTTGGTACGTTACGCATGACTTCATAGTTACGACATAAGCTGTCAACAAAATATATGTTCAATAACTCTCTTAATGTTTCTTTCACCATCGTTTTTTAACATTTAGTTTTCTCAACTATAAAGAAAACTGACTGAGAAATTTTTGATTGACAACAAGCAACTGTCAAATCCACAAATGTCGATCACAATAATAGACAAACTAATATCTGTGATCCTATCTGTGAATACACGTGACCGAACGTGCGAACAAGACGTAACTAAAAAAACAATTGTGGTGTCCCTTTTTTTCCTTTTGCACACCACATTTTCAGAAGACTGTTATTCAATTAACAACAACAAAATGTACAGGAAAATGGCTGCGCCCATGAAATGTACCGCGAATTGAGAATGTGTGCATGAGCTCCGATTTGATTTCCGTGGTACTTTTGCTCTTGTGGGAACCAATGGTCAAATCGGCCGAAAGATGACCGTCTATATTAGTTTGTCTATGATCACAATAATAGGTCGGTTCCCGTACTGACTACAACTACGAAAATCTACCAAATTTTACTAAAAATTGCGTTCCCGTACGTCAAAGTGTCGTATTTTTTTTACAGAAGAGAGATCTCACGAGAGAGTAAGAAATTTTCCCATGCAGCGAAATTTCTTTGGGAAAAAATATGTGTTCCGTCAAATGGCTGTGTTGTTGTTGGCTTGCAAAATAATTTGAAATAAAACCATACAAATAAGAGGGACGTTTTAAAAGTGGGCAGTTTTTTGTTCAACCCGTTCCCGGACTTTTTTTCAGATTTGTCTCTCTCTGAGAGAATTTTACACCCACTCTTAGAAACTTGGCAAGCTGCGAATTTTAGTTCAGAACACGGGAACAGACCTAATAATGCGCAATGCCAAATCTGAAATCTCGACGATCTATAGATGTCGTTTAGCGATCGATTATCGATACTCACAATATATAAATAGGCTGAAAATGATGAGTACTAATTCCCAATGACCATCCGGAATGGGAAGTCCCCGTGGATATGGAATTGAACTACTGTTAACACCTACACCACTCAGGTGTTTCTTGGCAAGTTAGGATATAAACGGTCAGATTCTGGACGAGTGTACGTCCCGACGCACGGCATTATACAGTGTTACGCCCCTCACAGATGTCTGTGAGAGAAACGGAGACCTTCTACAACCAGTTGGGAGCTGTTTGTAATATAATAACCAATGGTGACCTTGACATTGTAATGAGGGTTCTGAATGCCAAGCTAGGCAGCGACATCGAAGGCCTCATACATGATGAAGCACGGCACGGACTAGGTAACCGCAATGACAACGGCGAAAGATCGTTTAAGCAACCCCAACCAAATTGACTGTTTTGCCATCAGTCATTTCAAAACTAGACCGAAACAGACGAGGACATGGATTTCGACATCACTATCTTATGATAGCTACTGTCCAATTCGAACGATTCGTTCGAAGACTTGCACACATATCATGCGTATGGTTGTAATGGTTCAGATCGAACTGCAAAAGTATACAAGAATAGCTTTTCCTGAATATAATGAATACTTACTTTTTAGAATCCTCTTATGTAGAAAATTCATTACAAAAAAAAAAAAACAAATCAATTCATAATTCAAGTATAATTTATTGTTTTCATTCTTTTAAATGTACATACATGTATTTAGACTGCTAACGAAACACGTTAAATCGTTTAATGTACTCATTTTTCGCGTTTTATTATTCATAGTTCTTCAAAGAATAACAATCAATAGAGCAGAACAAAACTAACAAAAGAAATAATGCAAATGTACATCGCAATTATATTCGATCATTACAAATGCAGATCTTATTAACAGACATCAATACTTACTTACTTAAAGGGCTCCCGACCCTTGTAGAGTCCCTGCCTGAGACATCGCTGCCTTCCATCCTCTGCGGTCCCGAGCACGCTGCTTCCAGTTGTGAAGACCAAGTTTTCTGGCATCCGCGACAGCTTGGTCTTTGTACCGGAGGTTCGGTCTTCTTCGCCGTCTCGAACCTGGGGGCTGGGATTCGAAGATCCTCTTGGCTGGAGCATTGTTGTCCATTCGCTCGATGTGGCCGAGCCAATGTAGTCTGCGTATCTTGGCTTTTTGGACTACATCCACATCCTGGTACAGCTCATAGAGTTCGCGGTTGTATCTTCTCCTCCATTCGCCCTCCTCGCATAAGGGACCTAATATCCGACGAAGTATTTTACGCTCGAAGGTGCCCAATATTTGCTCAGCTTTCTTACTTATCGTCCAGCACTCGGCTCCATACAGCAGGACTGGTAAGATGAGCGTTCTGTAGAGCATTAATTTGGTCCGTCGAGTTAGGAGTTTTGAACCCAGTTGTTTCGCCAAACCGAAGTAGCAGCGGTTTGCTAGGGTTATTCTTCGTCGGATCTCTACAAAGGTGTCATTTGTAGGATTAATATTTGTTCCGAGGTAGGTGAACTCCTTAACTACCTCGAAATTATAGTTATCAACAGTGACGTTCTGCCCAATGTTTTGGACAGATAAATTTTTGTTTGTTGATAACATATACTTTGTCTTGTCCTCATTTACTTCAAGACCAACTCGTTTCGCCTGCTCATCAATGGCCGTAAATGCCTCTACGACGGCTTGCCGGGATCTTCCGATGATATCAATATCGTCTGCGTATCCCAGCAGTTGGACGGATTTGTGAAAGATAGTGCCTTCCGTGTTGACACCTGCCCTGCGCACTATCTGCTCCAACACGATATTGAAGAAATCACATGACAGCGCATCTCCTTGCCTGAATCCGGTGCATGTTTGGAAGAGCTCCGAAGAGTTGTCTCCAAATTGCACAGAGCATCGCGTGTTTTCCAGCGTTACGCGACACATCTGGATAAGTTTTGTCGGTATCCCGAATTGGGCCATCGCCTGGTAGAGCTCAAGACGATGGATGCTGTCATAGGCGGCTTTAAAGTCGATGAAAAGGTGGTGGGTTTCGACTTGAAATTCGTTGGTCTTTTCCAGGATTTGTCTGAGTGTGAAAATTTGGTCTATTGTCGATCTGCCGGGCCGGAAGCCACACTGGTACGTGCCGATTAGTGTGCTGCAGAAAGGTTTTAGACGTTCACACAATACGTTGGATAGGGTCTTATATGCGACATTTAACAGGGATATGCCTCGGTAGTTCTTACAAGACATAGGATCGCCTTTTTTGAAGATGGGGCATATAGAGCTGATACTCCAGTCGTCGGGCATGCGTTCCTCCATCCATACTTGGTTGATGACTTGATGCATGCACCCTACCAAGACATCACCTCCGTATTTAAAGAGTTCAGCTGGAAGCCCATCAGAGCCAGCGGCTTTGTTGTTCTTCAATTTCCTGATGGCTACATTAACTTCTTCAATACTGGGTGGAGGCGTTGGTTCTTCATTGACTGGAGGTGGGTTCTCGTCTTGCCCTATCACTCTCTCTATTTGCTGCCCGTTAAGCAACTGCTGGAAGTGTTGCTTAAACACATCAACAATTCCCTGTGCATCGGTGACTAGGTTGCCTTCGCCATTTCGAAGAGCCTGCGTTCCGGACTTGTAGCCAGCTGCCAGCTGCTTGGCTTTTCGATAAAACTGCCGGATGTTGTTGCGCTCGCGAGACTCCTCGATATCCTTGAGCTGGGAAACTGCGTGGTCCCTTTTCTTTTTACGCAGGATACTCTTTTCTTCCCTTCTTCTGGTCCGATACTCCTCTCTCGCTGCTCTTGTTTTGCGCTGCAGCGCTTTCTTGTGTGCATCTTCTGTCACCCTCTTCCGCTGTACGCACTCATCATCATACCAAGGGCTCCTCCTTGGAGGTGGTTGGTAGCCAAGGGTGGTCACGGCTACCTCTTTGATGATGTTGCGGTATTCGGTCCACTGATTGTTAGCGTTTGTGGGGGGTGTATGCACCGCAGAGAGTTTCTCGGCCAGATGCTCTCTGTAGGCTCTGGCTCCTTCTGGCGTGCTAAGGCGTCCAACGTTAAGCTTGTTTTTCTTGACGGCTCGCAGCTTCTTCTCGTTGGACAGTCGAGCTCTGAATTTAGCTGCAACAAGATAGTGGTCAGAGTCAACGTTTGCCCCTCGAAAGGTACGCACATTCAAGATGTTGGATGCGTGCCTTGCGTCGATTAGCACGTGGTCGATCTGGTTGCGTGTTCGACCGTCAAAGGAAAGCCAGGTTGCTGTGTGGATTTTCAGCCTAGGAAACCTAGTGCTACTTATCACCGTATTACGAGCTGCTGCAAAGTCGATTAGTCGGAAACCGTTGTCTGTTGTCGAATCGTGGAGGCTGTGTTTACCGACTATCCCGCCAAAGATGTTTTCCTTACCGATTTTGGCATTGAAGTCCCCGAGTACGATTTTTACATCGTACTCCGGACAGGCTCCGTAGGCTCCGTCCAGGAGGTCGTAAAATTCCTCCTTGACAGGGTCTTCAGCTTCTTCGGTAGGGGCGTGTGCACATATTAGGCTGATGTTTTGAAATGTGGCTCTGATGCGAATTACAGCCAGACGATCGCTTATCGGCTTAAAATCAATGACTCTTGATCTGAGCCGATTTCCCACGACGAATCCGCATCCTAACATGTGCAGTCTTTTGTGGCAGCTGTAATAAATGTCGCAGCTACGTCTTTTCTGCATACCTGATCCTATCCATCGTATCTCCTGGATCGCAGTAATATCTGCCTTGTACTGCGAGAGGACAGATTCAAGTTTCTGAGCTGCACCCGGAGTGTACAGAGTTTGTACATTCCAGGTGCATACTCGTAGGTCATAGTCCGTGGACGTTCCGGGTCGATTTGCCAAATGAGGGGGATCGTTATTATTATCCGAGGCGGATGTCTCTCTCATAACTATGGTACTTTTTACGTGGTAGGGAAGTTACCCCGACGACACAACCCCCAACCTGGAGGGCCAGTTCCATGGGTTTTAGCCCCTAGGACCCAGGGCCGGTCTGAGAGACCGACATCAGTAGCTCACTTCGGAGGTGCGAGCGCTGCCGTTGACCCATTTAGGGTTCATCCGCCACCATCTCTATTCCATAACCCTGATGAAGTCATGGAAATCCTTACAGACCTGAGCTTCGAATATGTCGAAGTAGCTCATGTAAGGTGTTCGCCAACACCGTCCATGGATTCCGCCGTTGATTCCATCTAGAGAATTCATCCGCCTTCTATCCTCCTTCTGAGGGCTCTTGTTAGACTTCTGAGACGTGATACTCGTTCAGGTCAACAAGAGATGCCTCGTCCGGTCCTACATGTGTGTCAAAGTTCACCCAGATGTGCTCGCGCAGGTCCGAGTGTTTAACTACACATGCGTAGACGGATTTGGCATACGCTCATCGTTAGTTCACTACTATGTAGCTATCCAGAGGGCACCACGAGGAGGTGATGATGCGACATTTTACCCTCCAAACAGACATCAATGGTAGATTAATATATTGACTAAATAATAGTAATTTCTTGTTCTCATTCAAGGATACATAACAGAGGAGATTCCAAAACAACGGAAACTTCATTTGTTAACAAAAAAAAAATAATAATAATAATAAAAATAAGAAAAAAAAACAAGAGTTCATATAGTTAATGTGGTAACCCCTTTTATTGTGGGTTACACGATGGTCGCAAAGCACGAGCTATCTGATTATTAGAAAATTGATACTCTTCATCGGAGCCACTGGTGCTACTGTTGGATAACATCACTTCGGGATCATTTAGACTGGAATCGTTGTTATCGCTTGGTCGTGAACTGCGTAGAAATTGCCGAACAAAATAATAAAACTGACGATCATCGAATTCTTCCACAACTTCGACAACAGAACGTTTTAGATTTCTCTTAACACACTTTTCTAGTTTATTCATTGTTGGGGGATACTGCAAGAGAGAGAGAGAGAAGAATATTGGGAATGATAAGTTGGAGGATCGATGATTAGAAGAAGCAAAGATTTACGGTATCGCTGTTTGGAGCCCATATTTTGATGTTATGATCCAGTCCAGAGGTAGCGAGTATTGGTATCGTTGGATGTGGTTCCAAACAATTTACCTAAAAGTGCAGGGAAAAGAATAAAAAGTTAGTTTCTACATTGAACGCATTTGGTGTATCCGAAAGAATCAAGTAAATTTGAAGGTAGGGAGGTAAATATGGATATCCATTTCGATTTGATGGAAGCAAGTTTGAAGAAAAACGTTTAGTCTGGGTATAAATTCATTAGCTTATTAATTGCCAGCCGCTAGAGTAAATAAAGTATCAAAGGGACTTCATATTCCCAATAGCAAGGCGAAATATACTTTTGCAATGATCTCCAAACAGTAAAAGACCTATGCAAGATCTGAGAACGTTTAGGAACCAATATGTAAAACCGTTCAGCGAAACTAATGCCAGTAGATCAATACAATATAAGCCATAACTGTTAGACCGCAAAAAATATGGCATGAACGCATCCATATACAGTTGTGCGCCTACACATTTAGACCTAAAAGGTCCATTGTGACACAGCTGGATCTAAAACTCTACTTAGACCATCACTATAGGGAGACGAAAAACAGAGACAGAAACATTGAGACGATCAAAAACTATCAAAATGTAATAGAGATTATACTATACTAAACTAGACGGTGAGAGACAGAGGACCAGTACAAATAGGCTACCAGACACAATTACACTTAGAAGAGGTTCTGCCGCTGAATTAGAAGAACCAACCGGAGCTTTTGATAAAGCGTAGAAGGTGCTTGATGGGTACACCAGTCAGGTCACAGAAGTCGTCAAAGACCTCAGGTGGAGGTTTCTTCTTTACGCTAAGGCAGGGCAGTTGCAGAGAAGATGAGGAATCGTTTCCTCTTCCTCCTCGTCCCTACAACTCTGACAGAAACCGTTAGATGGAAGGCCCAGACGTCTAGCGTGCAGGCCGATTAGGCAGTGTCCCGTGAGGACACCAATAATGGTGCTCAAGTCTGGACGCTTCAGTCCAGTTTCAAACAGTTCGTTTGAACGTTTCTGGTTAAGGTTAGGCCAGAACTTCCTCGAGATCCTAATGGGGCAATGAGCCCAGCGAGCATTGGCCTTCCTTATGGCATCAAGTTTGAGCAGGTGATTACAGGTAGCAATCGGCAGTGCAGGACAGTGCCAAGTTTGGCAATTTCATCAGCTTTACAGTTCCCTGGAATATCCCTATGGCCTGGCACCCAACATAGGTGAATGTTAAATTGTTCCGAGATCTCCATCAGAGATGAACGGCAATCTTTTACGACCGATGATGTAGTTGTGGGTGATTCCAGGAATTTAATGGCTGCCTGACTGTCCGTGAATATCCAAGGCAGATAGTACATAACACTTCAGCCATGACAGGGCTTCTTTAATTGCCATAATTCCCGCTTGAAAAACGCTACAATGATCAGGGAGGCGTAAGGAGATGCTTAAGTTAAGCATAGAGGAGTATACACCACCACCAACTCCGCCTGAGGTCTTGGGTCCATCAGTGTAGATGTGAATCGTTCCAACATCCACCTGCTTCACATCAGACCATGTTTCGCGAGCTGGGATTGATGTGCGGAAGTTACGACTAAAGCTGAGTTTAGCGGCGGTGTAGTCGGTGGTTACATCAATGAGGTTAAATTCATTAAGAACACAGGAGTGACCGTAGTTGAGAGACAGCCACTGGAAAGAGGCCGACAAACGGGTTGCGGTTGAGGCCGCTTTGTTTGCTGACAATGTCTAGGGGCAGTAGGTGAAGAATGGTACCTAGAGCTGCGGAAGGAGCAGTTCTTAGGGCTCCACATATGCAAATACATGCAGCTCTTTGAACTTTTCCCAGGAGAGAGAGGTTAACAGTCTTTTGAAGAGCTGTCCACCAGACGGGCACGCCATAGAGATATCCGGACGACTTAGAGCCATAAGATCGTTAGAGCATTAGAACTGACTTAGGCCAAAACTTTCTTGAGATTTTGAAAAGACTACTGTTGTCCCAGAGCTCGTTGGGCCTTTTAATAGCATCCAGTTTCACCATTAGTTTACATGTCCCTGTGTTGCCTGGTACCCAACAGCGATGAATGTTGTATTGATTCGAGATTTCTATCAAAGATGAAAGGCAATCTAGCACGACCTTTGATGTGTATGTGAACAATTCCAAAGATCTGATCTGATGGTCCGTGAAAATGCTAATATCCCTTTCGTGTAGTACATTACAATTTAATCCTGACAAGGTTTCTTTGATTGCCAGTATTTACGCTTGAAGTACGCAATGAGGCGGAAGGAGATGCTTATGTCGCCAAATTTCTCCTTCACAGCTTGGAGCGTTGCGTCGTACATGTTGTAGCGACATTCAAAAAAAAAAAAAAAAAATATTGGAAAACTGCTACCTTTCTACAGTGAGATTTAAGAAGACTACATAAAGGGATATCGTCACAAAATACCAGCTCATGAAGAGCGAAAAGGAACTCAAATCCCGTTTGAAATTGGAAGAAGAAACCTATTGCATCAAACTTCATCTAAAAGAGATTAAAGAACTATTTAATGGAATTTGTAGTTTAAGCACTTACCACACCCGAGTTATCGCCCTCCATAAAGTTAACAATCGCCTCAGTGTTCTTGTCCCAAAAGAATATATTGCCACAATCGCTTCCACTGATCACATACTCTGAATTGGGACCGAAAAAGTTCACTCCTTTGATAGTTTTGTGATTACTAGAGACAAGAGAACAAAAAACATTATTCGACCCAAAAAAATACAGAGTTTTCTACTTACTAATGCCCCCTATAACGATGGGTAAATTGTCCAGGAGTATAGGTATCATTGTTAAACAGGTAGATATCATCATCACTGTACGAAGCCAGAATCTCCGAACCAGTACTGTTATATACACAGCAAGTGATATGCGGAAAAGCGGTCTGCTATACAAGAAACAAAGCCACTATTTTTAACTGCTCCACACACACACACACACACAACGTTCAATACACTTACGTCAATTAATCTTTGTGGACACATCTTATGCACAGGTTTGCTCATATTTTTCTTATCGTATACTCTCACAAAATAGTCGTTACCACAGACGCATATCTCATCCTTGTACGGATGATGAGATATACTATAGAGAGGAATTTTCCGTTTGTTTTCTTTGACAGTCTTTAGACGATTTATTGGCGACTTGCGCAGGTCACTGCATACAATTTTGCCATCCTCACCGACGGTCAAGATAACAAATGGATTTTGTGGACACAGGGCCAGCTTGTGTACGGCACCGTTGTGTTTGTAAAGCGGACGGCTGCGTATTTTACCACCACTTTGTGGAATTGATGCCAAGCGAACTTGTCCATCACGACAAGTAGATACTATATCCATGCAGCCGTTCATTTCGACAAATTTCGTTTGAAAGATATTCTCTGTGTGGCCTGACTTGTAGGTAAACTTTGGTTTGTTTCTAGCCCAATCCCAGATGATTACTTTTGTGTCATCTGAGCCAGTGCAAAGGAGGTTTCCTGGGAAAGAGAAATAAAAAAATAAATGAGGAGAGCGGTATGTTATCTTTATGCTATGGTGTTCCCTTTGAGGTGAATCATGAGTCAATTTAAACTCAAAGAGGACTCACTAAGCTTGTATTACTAAAGGACCACAAGTAGACCGTAAAGGATCAAGGCATAGCTTTAATGCTTACCTGCTCTATTAAAATTCAAACAGTTAACACATCCACTATGCTTATGCATCGTGTGCAATAGTTTCATCTTCTCCACCACATGTCGCGATGCGTAGAGACCCTTTTGAAAGCTAGTCGACATTCCATTGCGCAGTGAGCGTTTTCTATCGCCCGACAGGCCATGTTCCCTATTCATGATTTGGGTAGTCGATACCCAAGTGTATGGTGGCTTCGGTTTGTTCATCACATCATTGAATGCGTGCAAATCATCATCGGCAGTTATTACCTCGTCCTCGTTGCTACTGGCGTATTCATCGAAATAATTGCCATCGGATTCTGATGTTATTGAGGAGTCCAACTCGAATTCGGGTGCACTAGTGTGCACCTAAAAGGGGAGAAGGAGACATAAATAAAAATTAACCAAAACAAATAGACAATGCCCACTTACATTAGAATCACTGGAAGCTCCATCTAGATCTGAGATAGGCCTTGATCTCGATCTACGAGTGGTCTCTCGAAGGAGGACTCCCTCCAGCGAGTCTGAAGAACTAGACGACGAGGAGGATGATGTGATGTTGCGACTGCGGTAGTTACGAGGCCTGCCACCCACTGACCGGCGAGGGCGGGAGCGAAATCGAATATCTGCCGAGGATTCAGCATCTCCGCCACCATCGGTTGGCGGTGGAAGTGGCGACGAGCTATGAGTTTCCACCAGTGCCGCCTCACCACCTACATCTCCACTAGCCTGCTCTTCCACGACAACCGATGAGTTGGCATTATTGTTCGAGGAATGCGACGAAGTGCTATAGAAGACCAGTGTCCAAAAAGTTATGCAATCGGTAATCAGTTCAAAAACAAAAAGAAAAGAAAATAAGAAACGATTGAAAAGTACGTACCTCGGCTCCGGTTGGTTGTCATTGGGTTCGGGCTCGGTTTCGTCCGATTTGCGTCGTTTGTTGTTGCTTCGTATCGGACTCGATGTCGACTCGTCGTCGTTATCCATGATTTTATTTTTTTGGTTTTTTGTTGATCCTTTTCGATTGGACACTTTACTCCGTAATTTTCCGGAGAATTCAGTGTATTTTATACGGTTTTTTGTGGTTGAATTAAAAAAAAATCAATTTGCAGACATTTTAAGTTCTTCGTGCCCCTTTTGTTGCTATTTCTGCTGCAATAAAAACCAGCAAATGGCAAGGCTTCGCGGGGAGAAATGTTAAACTATTTCCCTATTGTTGAGCTTATTTTGGAATCAAATACGAAACACAGAGACCCAAATCACTTACAAGAATGAAATAGAGTGTAAAAAAGAAAGAAAAATTCGGGTAAAATCCGTCGACAGGGCGATTTTATTTTGATTTTCTTGTTGGCAGATGAATGACAGCTGGTCGACGAATGACGAGTACTGCGAAGAATCGAATAGGATTAAGGTTCGGTTCACATCACATTTGCGTAAGCGGTTGGGAATCGGTTCTAATGATGGAACCAAGTGGTAGATGTCGGTTAGATGATTTAAAATAAAGATATAGTATTCATAGGTGATTACAAAAAGATTCACAAAATGTTCTCATGACAGTTTAAAAACTAGCAATTACACAGTCTTACAAATACATATCTTATATCGAAAACGAAAATGAACAATTACTAAACTTGTTGCTGGAAATCGAATACGTCAAAGAGTAATGGAACGACAAGAGGATTTCTAGCTATCAAATGCGGGACAATAGGTCCGTTCGCGTATCTTCCTAATTTTTACAAAAATTTACGATTTTTTACGAAAAGCTGTTCACGTAAGAAGAATTTTCGTAGTTTTTCGCAGAAGAGAGCGCTTACGAGAGAGAGTAAGAAATTTACCCATGCTACGAATGGTAGTGCAAGAAATTTCTGTGGGCTGGTTTATGAAAACTGTCAAAGGCGTAATGGAATGTCGCATTACAGAGTAATACTAGTGCGTAACCATAATATGCGTTCAGTTTTGTCGTGTTTCGTTAACTTCTGTTGGCTTAAGAAAGGTGTGAATGAAAGGGGACATTCAGTATGGAAATTTGTCAGCTTACACAAACAGAAAGGAATAAAACTTTGGCAGTAGAATTATGTTGTGAATACGATTTTATAAATATTTTAATTCTAACGATGCAAGCCAATAAATAGCTTTTTATCCCATGTACAGAAGGATGGAATATTTCTAGTTCATTTTCGTTTTTATTTTCCCCTTTTACTTACATAGGGCCAGTATTGGATTTGTGCAGATTTTCGATCTCGATATTTTGATGAATTTGGACATTACCATTATAGAGAGGTCCAAAAAAAGTGGATCTGCCAATGCCGTCTGTCTGCCTGTTTGTCTGTCTGTCAGCGCACGAAGCTACAGCCTAAATGGGTGGACAGATTTTGGTCAAACTTCAACTTCAAACTTGGAACCCCTTGCGCAGTATTCCAACGCAATAATCACTGCGCCACAGCACCCACCAATTAAAGTTTATACATAAGATTATATTATTACATACATAAGTATGTAATTAATCAGGGCTGAAATATAAGAGAGTTGACCAAGTACTTGGACTTTGTGCATATAAAGACCTTCGATTATAATGGCAGTTGGGACAAGAAGGTTGCACCAAATGCACCCTTGGAAAATGATGGATTCTTGTCTGTGGTGAGTTAGAAATAAAATCCCCTCGCAAACGAAACGCATAACAAAATATGCGTGGAAGGACCTTTGAAACCACTCTTAATGGATCCTTTGGTGACTGACTAATGATTCGTTGTTGGCAAGGCCCTATGAGTATGTGGAAAACTTGTTTTATTTCTAGTAGTTTTTGATTTCGCGAATGATTGTTTTAATGGCGAGGTCTATATAGATAATATAATATGAACCCTTGAAGCACTTTCTGGCTAAAAAACTTATGAAAAATTTAAGTAAGGCAGTGAGCCTCTAGGAAGATGTGGCTATTTGGGGCTATTCGCAGTGCATGATTGTGGCGATCTGTATTCAGAAGTCTTTAGCTTGTATCTTAGTTACTTAATCCAGGGTGTATTCGAAGACGATCTTAGCTAGCACGTTGGACTTTATACGTTCTACATGAAACAGCCATCTTAGTCGCTGTATGCGAACTCTTCTAGCTAAGTCGATGTCCTTGTATAGGCCGTATAGTTCGGCATTGTATCTTTTTCTTCAATATCACTTGTAGGACTTTTCTCTCAAAATAGGCAAGGGTTCATGCCGCTGCGTCGTACAGCAGGACTGGGATAATTGCTAGATAAAGTCTCTGACGGTCCAGTGAGTAGTTGTAAAAGTTGCAAAATTACAAAACAAGAGATATTTTTTAATAGTGAGTTTTCCAATAAGGATTTTTAAACTTTGACAGATAATTTCGGCCATAATATTGAAGCTACATACATCTTCATTTATTTAGCCTCTTGTGCCAAATCTACATGGAGAGCTATAGCGTTCAACAATATGTGCAAATGTTAAAATTAATTTATGAAACTTTTCGAGAGGACTATTCGTATCGACCGGTTCGCAAGATCTACCGAATATAGTCTTTTTTGCTGCCCGTAAGAGTGTGCAGGCGAATGACCATAGACAATGATGTTTGTTCGCTGACTGGACTCTTGAGCAGTTGGATGTTGACCGCAGTTTGGGTCATAAAATCATAGTCAGCATTTATGCGCCAGAGTTATGAAAAATTTGACTTTTCGGATACGCGCCCTTAAAAGTACTTCATTGAGTTTCCTTACAGCTTCAATCGCCCTTGTCACAAGACTCACTAAGTCCAATCAATTCAAAATAGAGGTCCACTTCTTTTGAATACCATATCACTCATGTCCAGACTTAATATTCCGTTCACCTCTGTCTACCAGAATTTTAATGACCCAACCCGACACATGTATATTTGTATCGCAACACACACATTACGTATGTACATATGTATAACCAAAACCCAGGAAGTTTAAGACATATCATGCATCAGACTAATTTATTCAAAACCTCCCCTCTAAAAGGCATATTATGCACCAGAAACTGGGGTGCAAATGCATCCACGCCCCTTAGGGTTGTTGTTTAATAGTCATTGACTTTCACCCTAATTCAATAAATTAACCAACAGAACATGAATAAAAATGGAACAGTGAAATTGCATACTATCATCTGTCCACCTATATCTTTTGTGTTGTGTACACTGTACACCTGACCTAACTATGAAAAAAAAACCTACGTGGGACCACAGCACACAAAAGGAACTCTAATAATAAAACAATTCCACTCTACTCACCATCGTCGTCGTCACCATTGCTCGAGATACATACAAGTATATATTCAAACGCGAGCTTGAAGTTGAAACACGACGACAACGACGATGAAGAAATAAAGAAATCCATCCAAACCATCCGTCTGACGGTTTGGCTTAAGTGTATTTCGCCATTCCAGCTCAGTTAGTCAAAGAAAACCCATCGACTTGGTTGTCTGTTGTGGATACGACGTCGTGTGTTAGCGGCAAGCCTCCCGTGTTTCTAAACTTAAAGCTGAGCTTTATTTTCAATCTCAGTTCGCTCCCTCCCCCCCTAAATTCGCCCTACTAAACTCGACACTCGTTTTCCTTCTACTTTTCGGATTTTTTTCTTAGTTTTAAGTGTTTTTTTTTTTATAAGTAAAGACAACTTGCCAACTCAGGCTCAGACCATAAAACCCACAAACTAAAGGTGAGTTTAGCCAAAAAAGACAGAAAAAAAAAAAAAATACAAATAACACAGATACTCGTACACAGATGGATGTTTCCGGTTTCGCGAATTGAAAATGAGATTCATAAGATACAGGTTTTCTTCGTTTCGTTTTCAATAAAATGTGAAGTGTGCGCGGATTGATTCCAAGACGAGCTTAAAAATTTGTTTTGTTGATTACATCTTGGTGAAGTGAAATGTCTTGAACCAAAAAAAAAAAATCATAAGTAAAAGCACCTATGTATTTGCAAGTGCCTTTCACTTGGGGCTGTTGAAGATCACAGAAGAAGAAGAAGAAAAAAAAGCTCTCTCCTCCACCTTTGCTTTATTGTGGTTAACCTTCAGTTGAATCGTGCTGCAATGGATACTCATCAAGAAGGTGTCACAAAAAAAAAGAAAAAAAAAAAACATCAAGACAAAGATAGATTTCTCTCTCTCTCTAGATACATCTTTTGAATTAGGTTGCAAAATTTGCTACCTTTTTTTTTCTGTTGTATTGTAGGTGTGGCATAGGTTTAAGTACCCCAGAAGCCAAGATTAAAATATCATCTTTTTGGGGGAGATAAACTAATTACTGTTCAAATGTCCGGATAATTATTTGATTTTGGCATTAATGAGGTCACTCGCATTCGGATATTGGTTGCTATTTAAATATTCAATATCCGCAGCAAATTATTATGGTTCGAAGCCGATTTTAATCATGACAGTTGAGTTGTTTTTATTTAATTTCCTGAAGCCTAATTTAATTGACATTATGCCCGCGGAATATGTATGCACATAGCACACCCGATTTAAATCCAAAAATGCGGAATTGTTTTTGTTTTTTTTTTTTTTTTTTTTTAACAAGCCACCCACCCTGTGTGTACCATTTTGTGTAATCAATTAACGCCTGATGCAGGTATAGAGATGGTATATATATTTTATAATTTGTAGCTAATCGAATTTTAGTTGGCATAATTTGTGTTTTGGAATGAAAAACAAGTTTTTTTCTTCTCCCCAAATGTAAATGTCTCTGGTTGTCAGATATTGGAAGCTTTCTGGTTTTAAATTAATTGATTAACAAAACAACCTGCTGGTTGGGTCCATCTATAACTATTTTTTAATCTAATTTTCATTGGAAATATACAATAAATGAAGCGACTTTTTTGAGAATTGCTATAAAAACTTGATTGAGCGTGGCGGTTGAATTCGCATGCCAGGAGTAGTCATCATTTTGGTGAAAGAACTTTAAATCAATCCGTTCTTGGGCAGAAAGTTGTCTCGGATTTCAATTAAGTTCATCAGATAGCATTTGGCATTAATTTGATTAAGTGCTGGTCACGTGTATAAAGATCGATTTTAACCTCAAGTGGTCTTTAGATTAAAAATTCTTTATTCTTGATGACTATCTGTGAGAGTATGAGATTGTATCTGATTGTGATAGCCGTATCTATAAAATTACTGATTATTTTTGCAGTAAATAACTGAATGCAATTTAGAGAGAGTATCTTTCTTTTCTTGACACTAATCTATAAGTGTATTTTTATTTTTTGCGGCTGTTTTGATGACGAATCATGGGCATGAAGCACTCTGATAGTTTTTAAAGGAAGGGCCCAAATTCAAATATTAAGTCGGAGCTGGAGTCTCTCTTTTAACCTTCCAAACTTATGCTGAGTTTCCTTATTTGCATACTTAAAGGACTTCGTTGGATAGTCTCTACCTGAGACATTGCTGCCTTCCATCATCTTCTAGTGCCCGATTGCTTCTATTTGTTAAAACAAAGTTTTCTGGTATCCAGAACAACTTGATCCTTGTCATCTGCGCCGTCATGAACCTGGTGACTGCGATTCAAAGTTCCTCCTCGCTAGAGCACTTTTATTCTTTCGCTTGAAGTGGCCGAGCAAATGTAGTACCATGGCTAATCAATAGTGAGTTTCTGTCGAAGGTTTTGGACAGATCGTCTTGTCCTCATTTACGTCAAGATCAACTCATTAAACCTGCACTTCAATTGACATAAACGCCTTTACGATGGCTTCCTGGGATCTTCCGATGATGTCAATATCGTTTGCGTTTCCCAGCAATTGGACAGATTTGTGAAAGATAGTGCCTTTCCTGTTTACACTTGCCCTGCGCATCATCTTTTCCAGCACGACAACGAATGCAACGCATCTCCTTGCCGGAATTAGAATGGAAGAGCTCAGAAGAGCTGATTCAGACGTTCATACAATACGTTGGATAAGATTTTATATGCGAAAATGGATATGCCTTGATACTTTTTACAAGACACAATTTGTTGAACGATTTGGTGCAGGCACCCTAGCAAGAACATATCCTCAAAAAAGAATTCGGCAAACAAGAAACAGAAAACAGGACTAGAATCAGAAACTAAGGCAAACCAAGCAACTCTTGAGAAAACGTAGCAAAAATAATCTACATACATTTGACGGATGACTCCAGGATACAAAATATATCTAGCTGAAGAAATTCGCTGCAGATTCTAAGTTGAATCCAATGAAATCCCAGAAAATGCACTAGGATCTTGGGGGTCTTCTTCTTCCTCTTTTTAAGGCGAGATTATGAGCTCGTATAACAGGAGCTTATTCTATCAGGCCTTGTTCTTGTAAATTCTGCATTTAACCTGAGCTGAGCCTTTCTTTTATCATAGATTCACTTGAGAAGCACTGTTCCGTTTAAATGAATGTCTGGAATAGTCCGATGTGGATCAGAGAACGGGCAGCAGAGATACTCTGTCTTTTTTTAAACCAATTTGGTGCACAGTTTCGTTGAAAACGTGCTCGTTCCAGGAACATTTGATCCTTACTTATGATGGCACTATCCTCAGCAAGGAATGTCTGGTCCACTTAGGGATCCTTTACTTCTTCTTTAACTAGATAATCTTCTTGGTGTAGACCGACTTTCATTGGGGGGGAAAACCTCTGCAGGGCCTTTCTCTTTGCTCTCTCATACATGTTTATGATCATGCTCACGTAGGTTTCTGGGACACCTTGTTGTCTTAGCGCTACCTATAACAGATTTCATATCAGATCAATCCTGCACAAGAAAATAATATAACTTCCCTCCATTGGATCATCGCCCATAAGGGATGATGTTCATGGACAATCTGACCCGATGTCTCCAAACTTTTTTCCAGAACTAAGAGAGCATCTGTTCTGCCCTAACCGCATTTCGTTTCTGGGAGTATTTAATCGCACTCTTAACTTCTTCAGGAGTAATATCGGATACTTCATTACGGTAAGGATCTGCTGTTGAAAAGTCTACTCAAGGAAACTCCTTCACAATATTGTAGCCATCTGTGGAGAATTTTGTCGTTTTCCGCAACAGCCCTTGAGCATTATTAATGAACTTTGGTGAACGAATCTCCTGAGCATTTCAGGGGTTTGTATGACTCTCGTGAACGTATGAACCTTCTATACTGGTCAGTGATTTTCCACTTTCTCAGAGCTTCTCTGAATCTATGAAAATTATGTGATCTTGCTTCTTACATCCTTAAGCCTGTATTTGAATATTTTAAAATTTTTACTTGTTAAGAGACAGCAGCCCTAAGCTTATAACACTCACATGGCATATTTCTGCGAAATAGATTACTCCCCTACCAATTAAAATAAGAAATCAAGTTCTATTTGATGGTGTGACATCGATGACTAAGGCGTTGAACAAGTTAAATTAGAAATCCCGAGTGATCTAAGTCGATCTTAATCATTATACATCGACTGACTATGAGCCGAGCTGAGTACATATGTATGTACATATATGTGTATAGGACATACATGGTTCAGTCTTAGATAAGAATAAATGCTTCGTCTTTCCCTTTGTAAGGTCAGGAAAACTAATGCTAAGCTTTGATAAGAAAATGAAAATAATAATGCGCGTAGAGTAAACGAATGACTGCGATAAGAAGAATTTAGAAAAATTCAGATAAAAACTCCATAAACAGCAGAAGCGTTTTTTAAAGGAATTTCGATAAAAGTACAACTTGCAGAGAGTCATTAGGTCCTTATAATCCGTGGTCTCATCCCCAACTTATTTGTCACTCAATTAGCTTTGAAACATTCGAGCCTCCCCAATTTTCTAAAGACCTGGGGCCGAATTACAAAAATAGATGAAGAGTAACTCGTCATCGAAATGTGCGGAGTTGTTATTTACGCACTCGGTGCAGATTTCCCGGTCATCCGATGACCGACACTAACTAGGCAAACACTGAAACACTGCGGCGTTTAGTCGCTCTCTTAGAAGAGTTTGGGACAACACGAGATGCTGCCAGGTTTGACCTTCCCCGGTGTAGCCGTTCAGCCGTTTTGCTGAGAATACGCCGATGTAGCTTACGACGTCGCAGAGGACCCCGGAGTATTGACCAAAAGACCTGCCACGGAATTGGGTATCAATCGACGGTCTTTACAAATAACTATAAGATGTTTCCCTACAAAGTGTAGGCAAGGCATCAGCTGTTAGCTCCGACTGCGTGTAACCTACACTCAAGCCATTCTGAATCTCAACTGCGTGGGAGACAACTTTTCATCGTAAATCATCAAGAGCGACAAGGCCCATTTATGTGCAAAATTATTGCTTCTGTGATGCCAAAAACCAACGAAGAGCCATTACATCCGCTCAAAGTTACTGCTTTTTACATTGGAGGCGTCATTGGGCCTTAGTTTTTCGCACTCGACGCTCTACAGATCCAAACATTTGGATGTATTGGAGTTTGGAGAACATGTGGTTCTAACACAACCCGCAACCGAAATTGGGAGCGTTTCATTTCTGTGTCTTGGCTATTTACACTCGCCTGATTCAACCGCCAATGCTGGACAGTCACACTCACTGTCTATGTCCTTGTGCAGTGTGCTAAGCAGTATGCTGGCCTCAGGAAGGGCCTGCAAGGGGCTGCTTTCGATGCACATCGAGCAGCACCGACACTCTTTTTTGAACTAATTCGGTACTCAATTCCGTCGAAAATGTGCTCGTTCCGGGAACTTTTGCTTATGATAGCACCATCGTCAGCAAGGAATATCTGATGCACTTTGGGGACCGTCACTTTCTTCCACTAGATAATCTAGGACTGAAATAAAAAGCAAAGGACTAAGAAGCCTTCCTTGGTGTACACCGAATTTGATTGGGGGATTTCCTGAAAGGCATTCTACCTTTCTCTATGCTCATACATGTTCACGATCATGCGCAGGTAGGTTTCTGGGACTCCTCGTTGTATTAGCGCTACCTACATTTTTCGACCGAAATCGGGGTCCAACTGCTCGAGAGACCAGTCTGCAAACAAACGGCGTTGTCTATGGTCATCAACTTCGAGCTCCTGGGTCAGTTGAAACTTGGACGGGTGTAAGTCCAAGTCATGATCCAACATGTGGTTAGCGAAAAGTTAAGTTCTTGTGCGCGGCGCGGAATTCTCCTCCAAACTTTCACGGACAGCGGCGATATTTTTGACAGATCTTGCGTTTCGTTGACATACGGGCCGCGGCAGATCGTTCATTCACCCGGTCGACTCGAATTTATTTACCACGTTGCGAATAGTTCTCTCTAAAGGACGATTATCACGGCCGTAATCGGCGAAGCGTGCTATAAACAGAAGATCCATTTTCATGAATCATAAGTATATGTTTGTTCAACACTATGACTCTCCACATTTATTTGGCAAAACGGAATAAATGACAGTCAATTTGACACATGTACCTTCAACAATGTGGCCACAATCACCTGTCAAACGTCCGAAATCCCTATTGAAAAAAAAACTTTTATATAACCGAGGCTTCACCCGCGATGCAAGAATCAACTTTTCTGAGTTGGAGCGCTGTCGTTTCTCAATAATGATGATTAATCATATCTAGACTCTTGATTCGCTTCAAATGATAACAACTTAGTGCTTGCTGTTGATTCAGAAAGCAATTAAATCCAATGCAAACAGTCCTCCAACTCGTACTGTCGGAGAACTGTGAATCATTGGCTGCATTTCTCAAGAATCCGAACTAGATTCTATCTGTGTTTTAAATAAACGTTTATTCTTTTCATTTTATAGGCGATGATATCACTGTCGGCCTCAACAATGGTGCGATGGCCTTTGATGGCTCTAGTTGGAGCACTAGCATTCATCGCATTAACATCAGCAAAAACCGGTAAACAACTTGATATGCAACTTTTTTTTTGTTTTTTTTCTTGTGATTTTTAAATGCCAAATGAACAATTTGTATCTTTATTCTTTACAGGCCCCACTCATGACAAAGTGGTCGTTTGCTATATGTCTACATGGGCTGTCTACCGGCCCGGTCGTGGTTCCTATTCCATTGAGAATTTCGATGCGAATTTATGCACCCATGTGGTGTATGCTTTTGCCGGATTGGATGTCACCCAGGACGCCATCAAATCCTTAGGTAAGGCTTCTTCTTTTTTTGTGCGCGATTGTTTTGTTCAAGTGTCTCCAAAGTAATTGATATGAATGGAGTATATATGTTGTCTTGTGGTTTTCCTGTGTAAAGGATTCCTTTTCTGTGTTTCCTTCCAAAACAAATGCGAGTGAACATTCGCACAATGAGGTGTTAAGTTTCGTTCTTTTAGTGTATTTCTTTGTTTTCAGTTCAGGGTCCCGTGAAGCAACTCACTAAAAGTGTTACACTTTTAATTTTTGTTTAACACATTTCTAGTTTTGTTTTGGTAGTGGAACTTTCGATTTTATGTCTGCCTCGGGCGATCGCATGTGTATGACAACTTTTGCATGAAAATAAATCTCGTTTTTGTGTATTCAAAAGCTGTGACGGAACGGTGCGAACTGAATGATGGATATTGCTATTTGAAGTGAATTGGTAAATAGCCAAAGGTTTATGTAACGACATTTGAGGAAGTGATCATGTATCGGGGAAGTCTTTGTGCTAGCTTCGGCTATAGAATGCTCAATTAAGCATAGAAGCAAATATTTGTGTAATTGTAATGATCGAAATGAAATTTAGCGACTGATGTAGGTCATTTCCATTAGATCTAGCGAGCAACATTGGTATAGTAAGTACCATCACTAAATTTCTACAATCAGCCCTTAGGTTAGGTTCGGTTAGGTTAATATGAAACAATGTCGCGTTTGCGCACGAGTGTATTAATGGGCATTTCAATGACTTTAAGTAGGCTACACACTATCAGTTTTCAACTGACAGTATTGCTAAATTGATGGAAAACTGATAGTGTGTAGACAGAACTGATCAATGAGGATGGAACTGATGGCGAGGGTTGAATTTTTTCGTGGATTTTGCTGGTGCAGGTAGACTTCATGATATGGCATTTTGTCGAGCGAGGGTCATATTTGATAGTCCAGGCTTCTGTGTCCCGCATCTTTCGAATTAGATTACAGTGCGTAAAAATTTTTGCCTGCGCCCAAAGAAGAAAAACCCAAAAATAAACAAAAAAAACTGGAACTGATGAGGGTTGAATTTTTTCGTGGATTTTGCTGGAGTGACGGAGAATGCTGCATGTATGTGTATAATGAGAGGTAGATTTCATGATTTGGGTCGAGCGAGGGTCATATTTGATAGTCCAGGCTTCTGTGTCCCGGATCTTTCCACTTTTTCACACACTTTTTTTTGTTGTTAGTGCAATAATAATACATACACACAGGCAGACAGTAAGACAGACAGACAGAATCGCCCGACCTACTTGTGCGTAAAAATTTTTGCCTGCGCCCAAAGAAGACAAACCGAACAATAAACAAAAAAAAGGAGAAAACCTTCGAAAAACTGTCGAACCACCTGGAATGATAGTGTGTAGCCTGGAATGAATTGATGAGAACTGACAGTCCAGGACTGTCAGTTGAAAACTGATAGTGTGTAGCCTACTTTACGATAACTTCTGTCAGAAGCGCGACTTTCAAATTTTGCAATTCACAATGGACACGTTCCGTATTCTAGAGCCTAGGTAGTCAAATGTGATTGGTCGAGAGATTCGGTTTTGACTCCAAAGTAAGGCATTTCTTTTTGAGGTACTGACAGAATTTGAAGGTAAGAAAATTCTCCTTGCCTTGTAAGTCTATGTCCAAACGTTTACCGTTCCATATGTTAGGCCTTACCTCAAAAAGAAGGCCTAAAGCTCGGAACTTACGTCTATGACAGAATATATGTAAGTAATGTTGGCTTAGATATCAAATACAGAAATTCGTCGCAGAAATGAGAGTAGAAATCTACTCCATTTTGATCTTATTTTTCGATTTAGAAGTACAAAACCAGAAAATAACTTTTGAAACAGAGAAATATTTATAAAAAAACAACCCCACACAATTAATTTGTATTAAAAGTCATTAAACGGAGCAATTAAAATTGTCACTTACACGACCCAATGACTAACCTTATTGCTTGAAATCGAACAGGTCACAGTGTGGGTTGTCACAGCTGATAGCCAACAGCTGTCAAAGGCTCGAAAAAGTAGAGGATAGCCTTACTAAGGCGTTGAGGTCGAGTTTAATATATTTACGATCAAAAGTGTTGGAAACGCCTGAGTTAACATTACTGTTTGTCTCATAAGGACTCATTGTTTCTACTCAATATGTCAAAACTGTATCATGCATTGTAACCTGGTGGAAGTTTTGTAGCTATTTTTGCTGGTCTATCGCAGTGTCCAGGTTCTCAGCATAATCCTATGCGACAATCCCTGACTAGCTTATATTTGATGGCAAAAAACTCTAGCCTCACTGTAAATGAAGATGGTAATATCCTTATTGGATATTTATCTCATCTCAAGTAGTTTCGTTGATTTTCCTTGAGTCTCAGAGAAATTGTAAAAATAGAACTTGCCCTACCGCATATTTGTGATCTCAAGAGCATACCTTCCCACTTGCATTGCGATTGCATTTCGAACGCCGCCGCGCGCCGTGGCCGTGGTGCGTAACGAACCCGTGATAAGAATACTTTATACCGCCATCAACGTATCCTTCATCTATTGTTTGCTCCTTGTCTTCCTGAATACAAGAGCCCCATATCACCCACATACTATACCCAATGCATAATGACTTGTTTCAGACCACATCTCTTCCCTGCTGCTTTCATAGAGATGATTGTAAGCTTTATGAAGCCTTTCCTCTCTGTCTTATGGTCTTATAAAATGCCAAGATATTAAGCTTTATACGCAAGGGATAGCTTCGCTCGCTCTAGCAAGCAAGATCTGAAGAGTTGTATGTATTGAGCGCAATTTTTAACGTCTCGTATTCAAGAATTTACCCTGAAACAATCAGCCCTTAATGATTAGTCAGGAGATTCAGGATATTGTTGTGTCCATAGGGTCTGGCACACCATCATCTGACTGTAAAAAGTGATGATAAATATAACAGCGAAGATGGAGAGGTACAAGGTATAAAATAAATTACATTTAAGACTTAAGACAGTCGATATCGATTGCTCGAATAATTACTTACTTACTTAGGTGGCCCTAAAGATCGGGGTGGACCCCAACCTTTACCAACAAACCTCTCCAGTAAGCCCGGTTACAAGTCAGCTTGTACACGCACGGGGTGGATTCGAAAACGTTCTTAGCCAGAACATGGAGTTCCATTTGCTCTTCATAACCCGGCAATCTCCCTCGCTGTATGCAAACTCTTGTGGTTAAGTCGACGTCTTTGTTCTCCATTCGCCGTGTATGCACGCTGGGCACTGGAAGGCCTTTTCTCTTAAAATAGCTGAGCGCATCCTAATCCGATTTTGTCCAAGTCCATGCCTTTGCGCCATATAATTTAGCAGTTTGTGGAAATCTGTCCAAGACGCCAATGTTGTTCGTAGACTGAGCTTAACTGGTTCTATTTATTCTTTCTCGAATTGTAACACTAAGTGATGTAAACTTTCTTTAGGTATTCTTCTTTGGTACTTTGCTGTCAAAATCCAAGTCGAACTATAAGGTTTCCAGAATATGAAGCTTTATTTCGAAGCAATTTGGAAGTCAATCGACCTTACTTCTAACCCAAGGTTATCTAAATATATAAGATCTGTATAACAACGAACTACTGCTTTCATGTTAGATTCAGATATCATTTGTGACAAAAGTTATCCTTCCGATCAATCATAGCATTCCAAGCCAAGAGACATTTTCCAATAAATAGCAAAAGTCAGCAACGAAGACAAAGTGTTCAGAAACCAGGTCACCAAAAAGCCAAACTCATGTCTACAGTCAAAGACAAAAGTATCTCTAACAATAGAGCTATTGGTCGATAATTATACGTTCACTTCTTTAGACACATTTATATTGTGAACCTTCACTTCTACAATTTAATTACGGTCCTCTTTCCATTGATATTGATTCCAAGAAAAGAATAACCTCCACCTCCAAACCAAGAAAAAAAAAAAACAGCATTCAGTGTCACCACATTTCGGTGTTATTCAATAGGCTCGCGTTTAGATCATCCAACCGTTTGACTTGCCAGACACCACTCGTACACTTTATCCGTATTCCTTAAGTGAAACGTTCAAAAAAAAAAAAAAAAACATTCAAATTCCCATCACGTCTCAGTCAAATGCCGAAAAATAAAACATTTCCTCAAGAATTTCGACTACACACCAGCTATCCGCTATGCCAAACGCATTTCAATTGTATCTACACGCTAGTGTGGTCAGTAAAACAGACAACAACAACAAACAAAAAACGCCAATAAGCTGCCTCAGCTTTGGACACGCTTTCAATTCCTTTTAATTAACTAAATTGTATCTTTCTTTCTGCAGATCCATGGCAAGACTTGAAGGAGAACTATGGTAAGGGTGGGTTCGAGCGTATAAACGCTCTGAAGAAGACCCATCCACATTTGAAGGTCAGTTTGGCAATTGGCGGTTGGAATGAAGGCTCCAAGAATTACTCAATTATGGCCGCTGATCCAAATCGCCGACAGAGATTTGTTCAACAAGTATCTGGATTCATTCGTAAGCACAACTTTGATGGATTGGATTTGGATTGGGAGTATCCAACTCAGAGGGGTGGAGATCCAAGAGACCGGGAAACATTTGTGCTGTTGGTCAAGGAATTGCGGGATGATTTCAAGAAGCATAATCTTCTCTTGACCTCAGCTATTGGCGCTTCGAAAGCTGTCATTGATGACGCTTACAACATCAGGGAGCTGGCCAAGTACTTGGACTTTTTGCATATAATGTGCTACGATTATCATGGCAGTTGGGACAAGAAGGTTGGACCAAATGCACCCCTGGAAGATGATGGATTCTTGTCTGTGGTAAATTACAAATAAAATCTCCTCGCAAGCAAAACGCTTATAAAAAAATATTCTTATCCTTTTGCAGAGATTCACAATTGAATACGTGATGCAATTGGGATGCCCAGCGTCGAAAATAGTTATGGGTGTTCCCTTCTATGGAAGGACCTTTAAGACTGCACTTGATGGATACTTTGGCGACGAAACAGATGATGCTGGTTTCCAAGGTCCATATACCAGGGAAGATGGTTTCCTTGGTTACAATGAAATCTGTCCACTGTTAAGCAACAAAACATCAGGTTGGACAAAGTCCTGGGACGATAACACCTCACAAGCGATTGCTCGTTTTAACGATCAAGGAGTTACCAAAGTAGTGACCTACGATAGCACGCGCTCAATAGCGAACAAAGTTCGTTTTGCCATGCAAAAGGCGTTAGGAGGTGTCATGGTTTGGTCTATTGACACTGATGATTTCCTTGGTGAATGTGAACCAGAGACAGATACCTTTATGGAATTTGGAAACGCCCAAGGAGTCAAACTAGCGATACCAAGAAGAATCAATTCAAATTATCCTCTCCTACGAACAATTAATGAGGGTATCGTCCTTGCCCTAGAAGAAATCGACCAAGAAAATGCCATTGAAATTGAAAAGAATCACATTGATAGGAACGAGATACCACATGGCACACTGGAGGATCATAAGGGTAGTCATTCGGGAGCTTTAAATGTTGCAGCGATAGCGCTGTCAACGATTCTGGTCACGTATTCGTTTGTAAGTTTTATTTGTTGAATCTAGCTATGAATCCGTAAGTCTGTTTGTCGCGTTTGTTTCGTAAGAAAACAAAAAAATAAAAGAAAATTGTAAAAATGATTTAGTTTTAGGAAAATATAAGCGTTTATACAGAATAAATAAGAAAATTTAAAAACTATATAAAAAAAATAATGAAATCACGTCACTTTTTTTGTATTGATTTACTTTAAATTATTTTGCAAGCCAACAACAACTAAAATTTTTACCCAAAGAAATTTCTTGGAATAAAATTCGCAGCATGGGAAAATTTCTTACTCTTTCGTGAGATCTCTCTCTTCTATGAACAACTACGAAACTTGGACGTACCTACGTGAAAAGGAATTCGCAATTTTTCGCAAAATTTCGTAGTTTTAGTCAGTACGGTAACGGACCTAATGGCAGTCAAGATTTTGTATTTCTATCATGGTAGCAACACTACTACCGAAATTCAGTTCAAGAGCGCTTACTCTTGATCATTTGGAGCGTAGCATCTTACGAGTAGGTGTCAAAGAAAATAAATGATAGCGTAACAAATGGTTTGAACACAACAGAAAAGACATGACCCTCAAAAAACAATTCTACTACTTGCCACTAATGCTGAGCCACATTATAAAATGCGACGACAGCAATCGTATCAAGTCTCGTCTGTGTGTTACAAGAGCAGCAACATTATGAATCGAATGTGAAAATGAAATAAAGTGCACGACTGTGTCGTACAAACTCGCACGTATGTACATCTATACGTTTAATGAGCAGTTGATCTACAATATCAGGTTTTCTTTTGAGTAAAATGTTGTTAAGTTGGCTATAAATAAGGTACCGTTATTAACAATTTTGGCAGAAAACGTGGTACGGTATTTAATAAGACCTTACTAAATTAGTTTAAATATAAAATTTAAAGAAAATCGTCGGAGCAGTTTTCGAGCAAATTGAATAAAACCCCTTAATCCTTCGAAAAGTACCGTTATACGCATTTTTGGCGAAAAATTTTGTAAGCCATTTTATAGCATTTGTGATTTGTAATCTAATGTAAAAAATTTAATGAAATATTGTAATCCATTTTCAAGAAAATGGCCAAATTAGCCATAAGTACCGTTTCAACAAATTTTGACCAAAATTTGATAGGTGTTATCGTATTATGGTAATGCCAGAATTGATTTATATCTCGAGTTCGAATTTGTGCGCGAAACCAATACTTGCCCTATATAATAAGTGCAAGTAAAAATGCAGCATGGGTATGGAAGTGAATCCACATTCCCAATATGAAAAGCGTTGCCCGCTCTTTAGTTTATTAAACGAGGATGTTCAGAAAACTTGTATGTTTATAGGAAAATATAAAAACAAATACAAAAAGCATTAGAAAACATGCTATCCATTTGGAGCGGATCGTATGATACCCTATCCCTTTCGTATAAACCAATGTAACGTTTTCCACAAAAAAAAAATTGCCTAAATTTTTATAAAGAATTCTTTTTTATAAAATAATTCTAATAGAATTTTATTTCAAAAAGTGGGCGTGGTAGTGGTCGGATTATTCAAATATTTTAACATATACTCAAGTTTGCTTCTACAAACTACGGCACACAACTCGTTTGAATTGAAAGTGACACGATAAATAAAATCCAGTTTTTGTTTTATTTTTCTATAACTTATGTATATTTTTGAAAGAATACTTTTATATTTTCTTCATTACAATTAATAGTACTTTGTCTATGTACTAACATTTATTTATTTATTTTTATTTTTTTTGTTAACAATTTATCATCAATAAATTCATATATTTAAGTACACTAAATATTTAATTTCATTTTCTGTGTTCATAAGTATACACACATTTAAATATTTATTTATGTTTATGATTCCTTAACTAAAAATTATATCTTAATTAATAAAAATCACAATAAACATATTAGTCAATTAGAATATCAATAAATGAGTTTATACTGTTCAAAATCAGAATTTATGGGAGGAAATATTAAGAATTTTCTATTGTCGTAAGGAGGATGTATCTATTTTGTTTGTTTCTCTCTCACTGTGTCTGTTAATTCACAAAGGGAACATTTAGATTCATTGATTGGCACCATTTTTTTTCCAACACCTTTATTGTGCATTTTCAAGGACATCTTTTGCCTTCTAAACTACATGCAGATGGCACATTTTTCTATAAAAAAGTTATAACACATTCAATTAATAAATCAATTGGAGGACGAAGTTTTTTGTTACAAATAAATTCCAAACAAGGACGATTGCAGTTTCAAGGTTCAAGGACTCAATGTGTCACTTTTGATTAAAGATACTTGATTTCCCTCATTTTTTTTACAGTAAGAGAGCACATACTTTTCATGGTCTCTGCATTCTTTTTTTTTGTTTGTTTTTATCTTACTTTACACAATAAACATATAAGTTTGCTCTACTTTGTTTTAAAATATACATTTTCTAATACATAACTGTCATAAACAGATGAACCAGGACATCAGAAGTAACCGAGACACAAAGATGGACTGATTCAAGGAGCGCAACATAAATGAGACAATGCATGCTCTTGGTTTTTTTTTTGTGAATGAACTCAAGGACGGATGGATAATACTTTTGAGGTTACTTCTAATGTACTGGACACATTCGGTCATTGGGTCATATTTACACATTGGACGTAGTCTTCTACGCCAGTCATGATATGAGCTTGCAACTTAGCGTACTAAATTTAGTTTTTTCCTTTTTTTCGGAAGAACTGTCTGCCTGTGGAAACGTTAATCATTCTTTTTATTGTGTATAGGGAACTTTTCCGACATTTTTTTTGGGCTAGAAACAAACATATTATCCATTCAACATTGGCACGCACTTCAACAGCCTTAAACCCCGACCATAATTCTACATATAGATAACGTCATTATTAAATGAAAATTTTGGTCGCGCGCTGTCAGAATCTAACGTAATTGCATTAAGGTAACGTGACCATATGTCACATCGTTTTTGTCTGGCTGTCACCTGATGTAGTTACGCTGACCTCTCCGGAATGAATGTGCAAATAAAAGCGCTCTCCACGTATGGAATCAAAAGTTAACTAAAACTTCACGAAACTGAGCGAAAAGTCATTGTGGGTGCAGTATACAAATTATGAGAATTAAACTAACATCGGTTTCGATCTTTAGGTAAAAGAAGTTCGGGTTTTAGGTTAATACTGTCAAGTGTAATTGAAACACTTTCGAAAACTCTATCGCAGCAAGTTAATGTCGGTCTACATAGCCAATCAGGCTAAAAAGGAGTTGTTTTAAATCCATGTATCTCCAAACTTTAGAGCTGAAATCTTAATAATGTAACCGGGTAGGTTCAGGCAGCCTAAGAGAGGAGAATTGGCAAGATTTCAGCTAAAAAGTAATCTTCTTACGACGACGGTTGATTGTTTTATCCCTTTTACCGAATTCTGAGTTTGGACCAGTTTTATTGACTAAATAGATGAAGTATCGATCGAATCCTAATAGCCTATGATATACACAACACACCGCATACTGTATACGACATTATATTGGAGTTTGGAGAAATATCAAAACTTGAGAAAACCAATAAGCCTCAATGCTGAGATGCCGATGCTCAAAAATTGCCTGAAGGCCTCAAACGATAGAAAAATGACTTCAAAATAACGCAAAAGTTATATGAAAGGCGAAAAAATATACTGCGAATTATGAACAAATGCAAAAACTATATACAATTCTGCCCAGCGTAATTTGGATACCACCCATGGAGAATAAATATCTATTGGTACTTGATTCGTTTAATTTGAATTCTGAAGTAAAATGGCTTCTTCTTCTTTAGGCGAAGTTATGATATAGAGTCGGACCCTCTTAACCCTCCCACTGGGGATGAATTGCCACAATCGATAACTAGCAACTCACACCAAAATATGGGTCGTATGAAATGACGCACTTTAACGTGTGCTGCCATCCCAATTTTTGGTGGAGAATGCTCGATTACGTGAGCTGAAATGTCCAATCCTCACGATCCATCCGTTATCGCCTGTTGTAATTCGGCTTTTGAGCAATTATTCGGCAGTAAAAAGCAAAAAATACTTCGTCGGATATTGAGTCCCCTATGCAAGAAGGGCAAATGGACAGAGAGATACAACCGGAAATGTGAATGTAATCCAAAAATCCAAGATACGTCGACTACATTGGTTCGGCAACATCGATCGAATAGACAAAAGTGAGATAGTGAACAAGACCGAACCTCCATAAGGAATACCAAGTTGTCGTGGATACCAGAAAGCTTGGTCTTCACAACTGGAAGCAGCTTGCGCGGGACCACAAAGGAAGGAAGGCATACTCGTGCTTCAGGCAGAGGTTCAACAAGGGACGGTCCCCTGGTCCACCTGTGGGGTTTGCTGGCTGAAATGAACTTAACGAGTGAATATATTGTTCGATAAGAGCAAGTGAATTTTAAACAAAATCTACCGGGACACGGAATGCAGTTCGTAAGCCAAAATATCGATTTCCGAATTTGTTGTCATCCGTACACCACAGGCATGCAATTCTTCCTCTCTGTACTCATCTACTACTAACAGAATCTTAAACACATAATAGTTAACGTTTATTACAAATTATTAGACCGCACCACTACTCTGACACAATCTAAACAAACACTTCCTTTCACAATCGTCTATCACTACTATCCGACCATTCATTGTCCGACGCAGTCACATTCCCCTGCCTTTCGACTTTCGATAAAATCTGATGTGACGCGTCGGAATCGGCGGCAGAACACCGAGCATCTCTCCGACTGTCCGGATACAACAGTCCCATGTCCGTGTTCCCTAAATTCTGTATAATACTGGTTATGTTAGGCCTTTTGATCGGCGTATGCTGGCTCTTTTGAAAGTGACTTATTGGTGGCTGCTTAAAGCTCACCTCATTGTCGTACGTTGCCATTGTGAGGGGAGTACTCTCAAACTGATTTGGCTCCTTGATTACCTCGTATTGGGCATCTGGTGCTAGGAATACTACATCCTGGATGTTTTTTGTCGATCTTCGATGAGCTTCTTGACTCTGCTCCGAAGAGAATGGGAACGATGCGACGAAGTTTGACCTTGCTGTGGCTTCATTAATGTCATTGGTCTGATTGGCATAGCCAGCAGTACCAACAGTACTCACATTCGGGAAATGCGATGAAGGATGCGCAAAGTTTGTACACGGCGTCGCAGGAGATAAATCCGTGAAATCAGTCTTCTCTCCAGAATCCACCGAGCACATACTCTGGCGGGAGATGTCTTTTGGGATGAGGCCTTGCCTCGATTGGACCGGCAAATTCAGCTGATCATGCTCTGGTCGTGATTGTTGAGGAAACGGCAATCGACACCGAACTGAGTTTTCTCGCTGGCCAAATCGTTGCGCTAGGTAGTCTTCGTTTTCGTTACTCTCCGATGGATGGTGTTCCGATTGAGGTTGGTTTGTTGACGAAGCCGGTTTGTCCTTGTTCGAGGGATGATGCTGATTGGCATCGTCATAGTAGTTGTCATTTTTTACGGAAACATTACAACAGCTGCTGACGTCGGCAAAGTATACTTCCGATTCAGTTGGATCGCCATTTCGAACACCTCCTCCCTCTTCGGTGGAATCGGGGAGATTCTCACCGTTGTTTTGAAAGCCGGTGTTTTCCACTCCACCCGTTTTCAGTCTCTTAATCTTTGGTTGGCATGTTGATGGTTGTCCGCCAGAATTCGGATTTGTCTGTTCATGATGACCGCCAACGGAGTTTGGCTCATGGTACTCGTGTTCCATGAAAACATTTTGCACGTTCACTCGCTGCGTTGAGTGGTTGTTCGGTCCGATGGATTTGGCGCCGACTTCAACTACACGTTTTTTGGTCTTTCGAACTGGTAGGGTGTTTGAAAATCGGTCTCGAGGGCCGTCGCTATCCGACGGGGTATTCTCATAGGTGTCCTTGGGTGTCTTGAATACACCATTGCCACCAGCGCCACTCTGTCGCTTGATCATGTTTCTGTTTGATTGCTGCGAGCAAAACGGCTCCATAGAATGACTGTCTGTCGAGGAACTGTGCTGATGGCATTCTATGTTTGGGATTTGCGAGTGCGATGGTTGCTGTGTCCCCGCCATTTGACGTTCCATCATCATACTCTGGCACTGGTTCGTGTGTGAATGCATGTACTGATAGCGGCCACGTCTCGCCGGAGAGTTGGGGTCACTGTACGGTGGTGGTGGACCCCACACTCCATACGGCAAACCGTTGGCCATTACATTAAAGGCAGCCTGCTGATTTTGCTGCGCAATACTACAGCCACCCCTCTCGTCGGTCATTACAGCGTCGCCATTGGATGGGGCATTGTTAGAGAATCCATACTGTGAGTCCGGACTGGAGGGTGTCTGGCGATATCTCGAATTCGGATCTGGTGAGCTCCTCTGCCATGGCATTCGTGGCCAGCTCCACCCGGCCACCCGTGCTCGCTGACTACTCTGATTCAGTCCCCTGGCAGTGCCACCACCAGGATTTAAATCATCTCCACCCGGATTGGGTGAGTAGAAGTTCCCCGGCGGTTGCCCAGTCCAGAATCGTCCATCGGCACCAGCATCCCAAGGGTACGCGGAGGGTGGCAGCGCCGCCTGTCGATGGGCGTGACACTGTTCACAGCAGCGACACATATTCGCTCGCGGTCCACTAATTACTCCAGCCGGCCCGTTTGGTGGCATCGGTCCATTTGGCGGAGGTCCTTGCTGGCTTGTGGTATATAGCGACCGACATCGCAACTCCAATTGCTCCCAGTACATCTTTTTACGTTCATGGCTGGAAAAAGATACAAAATTAAAATGGAACGATTAACACTGCAAAAACTACGATCTCCAGCAATAGCCTACCCACCTCAGCAATTGATAGACGAGCATGCAGCTAAATACGGCAACCAGGACACCAGCCACCGACAATCCAAATATGGCTCGCAGGCACGAATAAAGGGAGCCATGAACCACCCCGCAGTCCGACAGTGAATCGAAAACCAACCTCACACCCTCTGGGGTATTCGTTTCCAATAAGTGGTTCCATTACGGCGAATTGGGTTGATGATGGGAGGACGGAGAAGCAAAAAATAGAAATACGTTATGTTAGACAGAATTGGAATGGGGGGTCTGGGGCAAAAAGGCTCTAGCTAAATGGATGCCTGAGATTCGATACAAAATCGTGTCCCGCACCCATCCAACCATGTGCCTTGCCTTGTCGTTGTCATCACCATCATCATCATCATCGTCGTCGTTGTCGTCGTTGTCGTTGTCGTCCTTGTCGTTTGATTTTAATGATCGACTTGATGGGTTCTGATTCTTACCTTTATCCACTCGTTCGACTTGTGACTCAATCATGTCGGAATAGCATGTACACGTCCGGGTTTTTTGTGCGTATTCGCATTCTCGCAACGCCTGTAGGCGGCTCATATGTAGAACCGTTGTTGTCACCGTAACCAAGGCACATGTCAGGGCCGACACCAAACCACACGCTCCTGACAGTTTTATCTGAAACGAATCGCAAAAAGAAAGAAAACATATACTATGTACTCTTATCCGAACAAGGGAATGAAAAACGGAAGAAAAATTGAAAAATCATCGATTCATTGATTTGAAAATAAACTTTTGAGATTTTCTTCGCATTTATATTATTGTTGTTCCTTTGTTAATGTCCTGGATATCATCTGGCTATGACGCTGTACTCCTTCGCGATAGAACAACACACCGAGTCAGAAAAAGTATGTAGGTCGGGCACAAGCAGCAGTGATTTATCCTCACGAAGAACGAATCAAACTCAGATAGGTGGAAAGAGGAAACATATGGGAAACTTTTTCTATTTGATGTCCTTGCTGGGAATTCACTACCATAAATGTATATAATTCTATGTGTATGTATTTGTACAACCAGTTGTGAGGACATTTTGTAAGTGTAACCAACTGATGCTAGGAAATTAATTTAATTTTTATTTTCGAAATGGAGCCAAGCGGGTGAGATTGGATACTTAGACGGTTCATTGAACTGGAAGGCGATGGGTCAGTGATACGACTCTCGATATCGGAAAGTGTACTTAATTGAGCGGATTAGATATCGAAATATCGAGAAAAAATTGATAAGGAGGGTAAAGGTATAGAAAAGTCAAAAATTCGCAAGATTTTATGTTAGGAATCAATCATTGGAGGGCTCAGAGCATCCAGTTGTGTAGCTATCATTTCTTCTTCAATAATTTGAATCTCATAAAGATTAAGCCTAGAACACACCCAACATATTTCTCTGAACTTAAGCTTGTCAGTTACAGTTATAGACGAACTAATACATATAGACAGTCATCTTCGGTCGATGTGACGTTTGGCTCCTCTAAGCTGAAAACTGCCACTGATTTTGAATGAATTGTGACGTTTATGGCGAAATCAAATAGGCGTTCACGCACACATTCTTAATCCGTGGCCTTTTTTGAAGCTCCGATTATTTTAGAAAATGTGCAAGCAAAAGAATGTATAAATGCCTATTTATAGTAGTTTATCTAGTTTGTCATATATTTTATCTAAAAATTGGAAGCCAATGGTGCAAAAAGAATCATTCGTTTTCTAAGCGCAAACGTTTGAAATCTTGACATTTGACAAATAATTGGGAATCAAGCCAAAGCCGCCTAAAGACATTGTGACAGATATCGCCAGTTTTTCGCGACATCTACACATGAATATATAAAAGAACTTATAAACTTGTATGGTTGCATGGAGTGCAGGAGGGAGGTCTTATCACTCCTTCTTTGGAATAACACTATAAACCACTTGCTAGTTGGCCTTGAGGCCACCGGCTGTAAGGTGGTTGCGTATGCGGATGACGTTGCCTTAATATTCTCTGCGAAATTGCCAGACACTCTTAGAGACCTTACAGACAATGCCCTCAAACTGCTCACTAGTTGGGCCGCTCAATGTGGACTTGGGGTCAATCCTTAAAAGACTGAACTAGTCCTCTTCACAAGGAAATATAACCATAAATGGCACTAAGCTTGTGTTTTCCGAAAAAGCCAAATTTGTTGGTCTCATTTTGGACAGGAAACTGAGCTGGAAAGCCAATATTATAGAACGCGTCAAGAAGACCAGTACTGCCCTGGACTCTTGTAAAAAGGCGATTGGTACAAGATGGGGACTAGAACCTCACGTCACCCTCTGGCTATATACGTCTGTTGTCAGACCTATACTTCTGTATGGCGTGTACGTCTGGTGGACAGCTCTTTTAAAGACTGTTAACCTCTCCCTCTTGGGAAAAGTTCAAAAAGCTGCATGTATTTGCATATGTGGAGCTCTCAGAACTGCTCCCTCCGCAGCTCTAGACATCGTCAGTAAACAAATAGCTGCCTCAACGGAAATTCGTTGGTCTGCCTCTTCCCAGTAACTGTCTCTTAACTATGGCAAATGAATTTAACCTCATTGAATTAACCACTGACTACACTATTATATTATATATATTATACTTTACCTATGCTGGGTGCCAGGCCAGAGGGATATTCCAGTGAACTGTACACCGAAAGAAAAAACATTGGTTGAATCAAACACGTAACATTGTTAACCAACAATGTGTTCAAAATTGTCAAATCAAATACGTATGTGATTAAAACAAACAAGGCGTCATGTTTGAATCAACTACTTTGGCATTGTTGATAAATATTTTCGAAAGTATCACGCACATGTTTAATTCAAACATTTCTGTAGTTGTTTCAAAAATGGTTTCATTGTCAGTTTACAACGTCATTGTTGATTTCATTGTTAAACAACAATAGATATGATCAATTTATAATTTTGGCCCTGTAAAAATAATTTTATCATGAACGTTTTCGATTAACAACAATAATGTTCAATAAATACAAATCAACCACATTTCTCTTAAATTAACCATATTCGTGGTACGACAATCACGATTGATCCTGAAAACATTGTCATAGTATCATAAACGTGATCATTTCTTATTACAGAGACGCCTGTAAGTCCCATGCGTAACGGATAATATACAAACCAAGAATGTGTAGTTTCAATCAAGCACAAACATTGCTGAAGAATCACAGAACATTGTAAAAGTATCAGGAACATATTCAAATTGAAATGTTTTCGCATTGAAGCAATCACGAAAGTCGCTACGGATAACGAAATGTTCGTTTGTGTATACTGCTCGTCCTGCATGCATCTTGCAAAAATATTCACTTTTCAGCAATAAGTGCCAGTGTAAGGACGTATTATTTTGTAGTTTGTGATTACGTGATATACATATGTAATTGTTCAACCTACTCACTTATTCAAAATCAATCAGGTAAGCAATAGTCTATACATATGAACACAGAATAAGAGGGCTAGATTTGTCTTTATAGAAACATTCTTCAAAATAACTTTTTTGTTTTAATTCGATAGATTTAGATGTGCTGAGATCAAATCTGTTGACACTCTCTTACCGTTTAGGCGTAACTCGCCCACAGAGCTTTGAAAAGCCATTTAAGGTGGAACGAAAATTTCGTAAATGGTGAGTCAAATTTTATTCCAAAAACTTTTATATTATTAATAAAATGTGCTGTTATTTTTTTCCAAAGACTTCGTATACAAAATTTCATCAACGTAGCTCAAGGAAACAAGGACGGGCGGACGTGGCTCCATCGAATTGGCTAGTGATGCCTTCCTACTAGCACAAAATTGAAGGCCTAAAAACTGTTGACAGACGGACGGAAGGACATGGCTTAATCGACTCGGGTATTGATGCTGATCATTTATACATATATATACTTTATGTGGTCTATCTTTAATATTTCTTTTTGTTACAAACTGTTACTTAATATACACTTAGAATAGGGTATAATAAAACCGGATTATAAGTGATAAGACAAAATATGGCATTTAATTCAATTTTTATTTTTACTTCACCAAGGCCGTGGAGAAATAACAACACTTACATGATAAAATAAGCATGGACATTTTTAACGAATCACGCAATCTTTACAATGCAATAGTTGGTTAACAATGATCATTGTAATTCAAACACAGGTATTTTTGAACAAACACGTTCATGTTCAAAGTAACACTGTCGCCGTGTTTCTTTCATCACGGATTTTAGCACAAACATTGTTGATTCAACTATGCTTCGTGATCATTTAATCACGAAATTGATAATGGCGTTGTTAATTTAACCAAGGAACATTGTATCGTTTTTCAAAAAAAATCTACAATGTTTCATTTGTTGAATCAACAACGACCATTGGTTGACGCAAAATCAAATAAGGAACGTACTTGATTTCACCAACGTTTTTCTTTCGGTGTAAGGCTGATGAAATTGTCAAATTTGGCACAACCTTCTCAATTGTATCCATAAGGACGGGAATTGGTATGCCAATTGCTACCTATAAGCAGTTGCACAAACATTTCTAGAGAGCTCTGGCCTAACCTTAACCAGAAGCGTTCAAAAGAATTGATGCTTCTGAAGCGTTCTGACCTGAGCACTATCATCGGTGTCCTTACAGGACACTGCCTAATTGGCTTACACGCTAGAAGTTTGGGCCTCCCATCTAATGATTTCTGTCGGAGTTGCAGGAACGAGGAGAAAGGGGAAACGATTCCTCATCTTCTTTGCAACTGCTCTATTCTAGTGTCAAGAAGAAACCTCCACAATTTTCTTCGACGACCTTGGTGACCTAACAGGTCTACCTATTAGGCACCTTCTGCGCTTTATTAAAAGCTCCGGTTGGTTTTCCTGACCACTTAGCTAAACCCCTTCTTAAGTGTTATTTTGTCCGGTAACCTCTCTGTATTTGTCCTCTGTCTATTATCATTGTAGTATTAGTATAATTGTAGATTCTTGAAGATTCGGTGGCACCTTAATGGGCCTTTTAGGCCTAAGTAAGCTGTTGCCTATCTGTATCTGGGCACTAGCTGCCACTGTAACTTTACCTAACCTTACTCGAAGAACTAAAAAACTATCAGGAAAAAGGTTCTGACCACTTGGTCGTTGGTACGGGTGCTAGTTTTTTTATATTTATATTCGAAGAAGACTGAAGTGTCGTTGAAGTGAAAATCACGAATACAAGGCTTTGAGAGGACCCTTCTATGATGACTCTGTTGAGTAAGATGTAGATATCGCAGGAAATGAAAGGACGGACAGAGTAAAACAGGAGAAGACGACATCGATTGACGTGTCGACATCCATGCAACGTACAGAACGCGTTGGCTGGCTTTCAACAAAAAGAGAGAAAAAAGTCTCTAGCGAGACTTTGTTATTTGCTTCATAGTCCTTTGGACAGTGTGCCATTTTAGAACGCCTTCTTGTACAACACAAAGACTAATGCAGAGGCTGCGGGGATAAGGTAAAAGTAGGACCGTTATACATTTGCTGCTATCTGAAGAACTCTTCTCGGAACTGAAAGACTTAACCTGGCCTCTAGTTCTTCGTTATTACAGTGTTTCAACAGTCCCTGTAAAGGACGGCTTATTAGTCACAAGGCACCCTTATATACCGCCTTGCTGTAGATTAACTTTAGAACCAAGAAGGAGAACACAATCCCTTAAAATGCAAAAGCAATTCATATTTAACTCACCAAATAGCTGTAACGGTTTCGTCTCCTCGCCAGGCTCATGATGCACAGACCGGTTAAGATTAACTGCAAAAATAGAAAAGAAATATGAAAGACTTAATTCAACCACAGATGCTTTTCATTTCGTCATAAAAAAATAAGAAAAACAGAAAATCCTTTCAATCTAATTCACATATCCAATTGAAAGTGCAACGGCGTAGAGTCTGATCGCCAACAAGTGGAAGTGTGCTTTAAATTCGCTCAAGCGAAATCTACAATCTCAGCATAATTCCACACGGAGGACGAGGGCGACGATGTAATATAAAAGGACGAAGTCAACAACGGAACGTCTGCCATGGTATAGTAAATTTAAAAGGATCACAATTTCTCTAGGGCAAACGCATTCTTATATCATTCTCACAAGTCAGAGTATCAAGTCTGTAGCAGGACGAAACGACAAGTGAGGGTGAAATATATGTATATGGGAGGGGGAGGGGGGAGTAAGAATATAACCCCACATACATATCATCGGATAAGGCAAAAAAAAAAATAATATTGCTTAACAGAAGCAGGACGTGTCAGAAGGCAACGAACTGCGACGATGGTACTTCTTTCTCCTCCCACCCCACTGCTGTTGCTATCCTCCTTTTTGTGCAAATAAATTGTTTCATTTCTTTCCTTTAGAAGGAAATTGTATAAGAAGAAGGTGAAGGCGACCAAATGCCACCCATCTATTTTAATTCGACATTTTGTCGGGGCAGCATACAAAGTCCTTGCGAGATACATACATCATCATCCTCCTTCAGACATATAATAATGTTTACACAGCAACCCTGTGCATCAGCGTAAACATGTTGCCAACTTTCTTTCAAAAAAAAAAAAAAAAAACGAAGAAGAACTAAACAACCCTCTCCAAACTTCCTTCTTGCTGGGGCTGCTTCTGCTGCTACCACCGGTGCACCAGTGTCGGCCCGGTTCAATGATATTTGAGGAGACTTCTCTCTTTTTTTTTTTTTGCTTTAATGGCCACTTAAACACAAATGTGTACAGAGTATTTGTTTTGCATTAAGCAGTAAGCAGAAAGGTCCCCCTCTAGCCATTTTGGATCCGGACCACGGGGAGAAAATTAATTGCACTCGAGAAAAACAAAATGCTGCGCTTCCAACTTTTAATTATTTTGCAATTTTTTTTTCATTTAAATTAAATTGCAAAAGAAGGTAGGTGCATGTCTGTTTGGAGAATGCTTTATTTCGGCTCTTTAATTGGGTCATTCTTGATGAGATTCAATTCATAAATTATTAACAAACTGTCTGTATAGCGCACATGTCCTGCAACTGCAGGACTATCCATTTGGAATTTGGTCGGGGTATTAACCTATTCTATTGGAATGGACGCAATTTCTTCAAATACAAATTGTTTGAGTTTGAAACTAAAAGAAACTTTTTAAGAGTCTCTGCATCGGCACTTAGAAGAAGGATTGTTGTGATGAAAGAAAGGATATTTCATAATAAATGATTTGCACTCAATAACAAAGTGATCAGGTGAGAACTACATATATCACACGAATCCTATTCCGAATCCGTTCAAAGATGATAATAGCAATTGGTCCGTAGGTCCCATACTTTAGATTGTGACTAATTTCATAGAAAGGACCTTTCATAGCACCCTACGCGAACTACTTTGATATTAAGGGTTAAGGGTCAACCTTAGTTGAATGAAGGCTCGGGGCGCTACAATACGTAGTCATACGAATACACATAACTTACATGTATATTGCACCCACAATGACTCTTCGCAAAGTTTCGTCGAGTTTCGTTCACTTTTGACTCCATACATACAGAGCGGTTTCCGGGCCCATAGTCATAATCGAACGAAAATACAGCTCATGTGCTGTCAAAATCCGAACGCCACCATAATTGCAATAAAGAAACGTGAGCATACGTCATATCGTTTCACACGACGTAGCCACCAAATTAGACAGCCAACTTCGTGCCCTTTGACCGATTCGCTGCACCAAGCTAAAATCCGCAGAAATTGGTCACTGTCTTCTGACGTTCAAGCAAAATCAAATGGGGGCTAACACAGCTCACACATACAAGTAAAGATTTCGGGGCCTGGTTTGACAGCTACATACGAGTATGGGTGCAGTCATTTTGTACATACAATTTGTTATTGTTAATGGACTAATAACCTGCAAAAAATGTTTTGTTCAGAAGAAATAAAAAGAGATAACTCGACAAATTTATAGTTAGGTCTTGATCACACACTACTTCACATTTATGTATAGGTAATCTAAGGTGCGAATGAAACCGCTATCTACGTTTGGAAGCAAAAGTGAACGAAACTGAGCTAGGAGAATTTTCGCTTAATTATGACATTAGTTTATTGAATAGGGGCATATCAATTTTGTGTTTTAATGCAAACGCACCTTAAAACTGCTTTTATAATCTGGCAATGTAAAAACGTTAGTCAAAGTTTCACAATTTCATTGAGTTTACGAAGGAGCAACGGAGATGTGGCAATTCTAGAGGTGCCACGAGCAATCGAAACGCACAGTCGTAGGAATGGGATTTGAAAGAAAAGAGATAAACATTTCCATAGGCAGTAATGTATCCAAGGTAGTTACATCTGAACGAGTGAAACATTAAATCGTGACAAGTTGAAGACACTCACCAAGACCCTGTACGTAGCTCTCAAGTGGAATCTAGATCACTAGTTGTGATTCACAATGGTATTTAAGGAAATGAAAGGCGAATATTCGTTTGAGATGACAAAGACCAGGAAACTTCAGCCATAATGCCCAAGTGATGGCTTTGGACTTCAAAGCTTTCGCTTTCAATTTGCAAGGGTGTCCTTAAAAGCTAAGACAAAAAATACTACGAAAACACACCGGTGAATGAAGAATGCTGCGTTCCCGAACATGAAGTAAAGCCGAGAAGTGAAAACGCCGACTAAGCTGACAGGACCAGGACCATTGACAGACCACAGACCCAACATATGTACTTAGAGAGAGACATGCGGAAAATAGGTGAAAGTCCATAGAAACCTACGTCGTAGGTTATGGCCACGTATGACAAACCGTGAACCAAGAGACCTGTTCCGTAAGACGGGCCATCACCACCCACTCTCGTGAGTATCATAGCTGCAGGGCACAGCACCATAGACAAACTAATATAGGCGGTCATCTTCGGTGGATTGGACGTTTGGCTCCACCAAGTGCAAGACAAAAATCCCTGATAGTTTTCATCTCGAGGGAGCCAAATGTCAAATCGACGAACGAGAACATAACCCTTTTTCTATACCAGTGGCGCAGGTATAAGATCCTGGCGAGACACTTTTACAACGATCAGAGAAGCTTTAAATGAAAACTCTGTACATATGTACATATTTTCATCAAATCCACTGAATTTTTTGTATGTAAAGGCCCGCAAGCAAGATAAATTTCTACAAAATACATGGACATACCGGGTAAGGGACAATCTCGTACCTCTTCATATGGATAGAACAATCGGTCAGTACTGGCCTAAGGAGAGGTATCTCCTCGCCAGACCACATTCCTAACATAACCTAAGAGCAAAAATACATCTCAAGACATTTCATTTGAAACGCTTCTATTGGATATATTGCTGTCCACAGCATTTCTGATTAACGATTCATTCACTTCACATGTCAAAGACTGAATCCGATGTTGCACTTTTTAACACCGATCAATTTTTTTTTAACTTCAAAACAGTTTTCAAACAAAAAGCAACAACTCAACAAAAAAAAAAAAGAAACACTTCAAAATCCCAGCCAAAATAGAAAATAAACTCTTCTTTTGTTAGAATCAGGGTTCTTCTTCTCCAAACTCTTCCATAAAACATCTCTCCGTATCGCATCTGTGTTAAAGTGTTTAAGTTTAATTCACACCCCCAACTAGACGAATGGCACAAACAACCTACATTCGTACATTCTCTGTGTAAAAATTCATTCATGTAGTGGAAAAACAAAAAAACTATTCCGGAAATTCCATCCTTCGTTTTTATTTTCACAAAGTTTCTCAACACCATTTTGCTACAATTACCCACATACATACATACATACATACAAAAGAGTGACCCATTGCTGTACAGTCGATTTCATCCATAAAATCTTTCGTCCTGCCACTAGCACATTTGAAAATATTTAATTTTCCTCCTTACACTCTATTCAATTCGTCCTAAATATTCACTAAAGCATTCTTACTCATTTCAATTCCTCACTTAAATTTTTAATTAAATAACACAAGTGTCCAGCTACAGCAAACCCCGACAACGGCACCAGGACCAAGGATAAAGAAAAAAAGAATATAAAAAAGCAAAACAGAAATAATAAAATCGTTGCACCCAGCAACTGGAAAACCTAAATCCAGGCTCACGAAAGGATAAACAATAACAGACCAGACGTGGAGTAAGGCAAAATGCGGATTACGTTGGTTGTTGTTGGCCATGGATATGGATATGGATACAGGATGCAATGTTGTTTGGTTCTGCTGCCCTGGTTGTGTGGGTTTCTGCATCTGTTTTCTGAATCCTTTTTCGCCCCAAAAAGAACGAAAGAAATACAAAATTTCGTAAGGATATAGGAAAATCAAATAAAATTTCTCACTAAACGATGCCAAATAATTGCTCAATTTACAATCCTTGCCACAGACACTTACTCGTGAGTGAAGCTGCAGAAAAAAAAAATTAAATAAATAAATAAGAAGAACCACCGTCTCAGTTGAGGAATGTAATTAAAAGGAATGGCACCTATCAGTAGGCAGCACCCAACCCAAGGAACAACTTTAATATCCGCAATCCTTTTCCAGGATTCCGCCCCTCAAAAACCAAACCTATTTGGCATTTATCTCGTACATCTCCCGAGGGATATACATACATATACACATCCATGCTCTTCAGCTCTTCGTTTAAAGTTCAAAATCCCGAATCCTTCCTCCTCTTGTTGTTGTTGTTGTTGTTTTGGTTCCGGGCAAAGGATCGCAATTATAAAGTTTGTTTCGCGCACTCTGTATGTGATGGAAAAGCAACCATAACTTCCTTGAATCTTATTATTCTTCCTCCAAGTAGAGCCTGACACATAAAGACACACACACCCACACCCACGATACGTTTGTATAAGCAGACAGCAGAGAAAAGGGTGTATTCTCGGTTTCGTTTTTTGGTTTCAGTAAAAGGATTACTAGCGTTTTATTCATAAAGCAGATGAGAATCATCTCATTTCGGTTTGATGGTTCCTCTACTCCTTCCTCTTTAAATTTTTATTTCGTTTGTTTGCTTCTTTTGGGTTTGGATTTCCTTCGTTCGTTCGTTCGTTCGCTTGCTCGTTTAATGTGATTTCAAAGGCAAAATGCAAAATTACTTGTAATGTCCTTGCCAAGAGAGAGAGAAAATCCCTTGAATCATGGAATAAATACCAATAGACCGGGCTTCAGAAAAAAAAAAAAAACAAAACAGATGGAATGGATGAGGGAAGTGCTGAGAATATCCTTTCTTTTTTCTTGTTTTTGTTGTGTGTTTCGCATTACATTTGTCCAATTCTGTTCTTTTTTTTTCGTCCTGTGCCATTCTTTTTAGAATTACAACACATTCCTTTCTTTTCCTATTTTTTTTGTCTTGTTCTTTATTTGCGCGCTCTTTCCATGTGTATGTGTGTGATTTGTAAAAAACATAGTTTAGCTATTGTGTTCATTTTTGCTGACAGGACACAATACAAAAGGATAGAATTCTTTTTCTAGGCCATGGTTATATGAGGAAGAAACAAAATAGAAAAACGCTCCCCGCAGTATGTTGAGTGCAAAGTTATGAGCATGTTAAAAAGTATCAGCAACAACACAACAAGAAGTGCTTACACGAGGCTATTTGGTTATTTGCTTATATCTTTTGCTCCAACTATAGGACAATGAGTCATGGTTATTGCATGACATTGTTTGGTTCTTAAATTGCAAAAAGTCACTTTGGTTTTATTGAGATATTCTCCAACTGTTTTCCTTAATAAAACGCTTACAATCTTAATTTTACGTCTTTTAGATTAAAAAAAAAAAAGAGTTTTCTTTTCAAAGAAAATCTCGCACGGCAGTTGTTAAGGATATTAGTTTATAATAGACGCGTTTGAAAAGTTCTCTAACAAGGTATCCTCCTGTAAGAGAACTCATTAAAATCAAAGCTAGGTTAGATAAACTTGGTGTCGTTAACTGGAGGTAAGAGGAATACGCTGCCATAAGTAGACACAAAGTGTACAGTATTCTATGTCCTTTACGTAAAGTACACAATCGTTTGGCGGCAAAGTTGCGTTTTCACTTTGCAACACACTTCAATGTAACGACTAACGACGAACCAATATAAATCAGTGTTGCAAAGTTTGTTCAATGCCTACTGAATGAAGAAATGGGTTAATTGGCACCATTAAGTCTTAAATTGTTAAGAAGTAATCGAGACAGTAGTATTCTCTTCGCCTGGAGCGTATTTGTTTGGTCTTTTAGAACACAATTGCATCCAAGTCGCATGGTACTAAAATCTGAGATACGCTCCCAACAGAACGTACTGCTAACAATGCTTCCGCTCCGTTTAAGCATTCTCTTTTGCAACGATAAACTACGCGGTGTACTCTCCTGTGGCTGTGGTGGAAGTAATAGTAACAGTTGTGCCTGTCAAATGGTGCGACGACAAACCAAGCTGTCAAATAAAGCCGACTGATTGAAACTTTTTCTTTGTTTCTTTGTGAATAATTTGTTATATAGGGCCATAAGTCACTCAGCCACCCACAGACAAAGTTTGGTGATAAAAAATCGCAATAATGAATAAAGCTGAAGAAATTATCTTTATTATGGCTATTATAAAGATGTACTCTCCTTTTTTATAAAGTCAATCAGTCTTTCTACTTTAAGGCCCAGCCATAATTCAACTAAGCGTGCGAGGGCTAATGTCATATTCTGCTCGCATGCTGTCAAAATCTAAGCGCACCCATAAATGCATTAAAGAAAAACGGCCATATGTCATATCGATTTTTGTCTGTTATCATTCTCAGTACTCGCAACGAAATGTGCAAATAAAACCGCTCTCTATGTATGGACCCAAAAGTGAACGAAAAATCGACGAAACTAAACGAAAAGTTATAATGGGTGCAGTATACAAATTGTCTGTATTCGTATGTGGGCTTTTACACGTAGACTCTTGAGGGTGGACTCACATAAGTGCAAAAGAGAAAGAAAGTTCGAAAAGTTGAGAAGAAAAATATTTTGCCCTGTGAGTCGAGGGTAAAGTTTTCGGCGACTCTTTTTGACGTTTTCTTTTCTGTTCTTCTTTTTATCATTGTTTTGCTTTCATATGTTTTCGTTGCTTGTAGGGTCGGATACTCACGAAAGAAAATAACAAAAGAGAACTTCGAAAAGAGTCAAGCCTCAAAGGTTTACGTGTAAAAGCGCGAGACTCACGGAAGAAAATAACAAAAGAGAACTTCGAAAAGAGTCAAGTCTCAAGAGTCTACGTGTAAAAGCCCACTATGACTGCGTAGGGCAGCATTCGGAGCCGCAATTTAATTATGGTTGGGTTCTTACAGTGGTCCATTTCTATTGCTTATAGCAAACTGCCAAACTCGCCGCGTCACAGAAATGTAAAATTTGGCTTAACTCTTATTCCCGCCACAGCGATGTGATACTGTCTCAATGATCTGTAGTGTTCGCATTATTAAGTTTGTGTGTATTCTAGTTTTGACAGTTCGTACTAAAGGGATTACTAGCGACACAGCCACACAGTATGATCAGCCATCTTTATCATGAGAGTAATCTCTCAAAGGGGCGAGAAATAAAGAAAATATTAACCGGAATAGAAGCGAAAACTCAATCTGTCGCACTTTTTTTTAGCACCAATAACTGCACAGATAAACTGAAGGTTTGCGGCCCCCTTAACAGATGGGTGAATTTATTTCCGAAGCCTTGTAAGTGACAAGACAGGTGGCACTTAAAGAGCATCTTTCCCTCTGCATAGACGTGATTTTCGTTGCCAATTTGTGGCGATAGCTTAACGCTGAACGCCTAAGTAGGACTCATGGACCATGGATTTAAAAATAGAATTTACTCGCTTTAAGCAAAAGGCTCATAAGTTTTATGCAGCAGCAAAAATGCCTAGAACTTCCTACAAATGTCGTCAAGCGGCCATCTGAGCCAAGGATAGAGTGCCCACGTAAGCTTAGAAGCATGATCAGTCAACAAACAGTAATCATTTTGGAGGTCTCTGGTTAGAAAATAACTGTATATTCAATTTACCAATATTGCAGTCTACTAGTAATGTTGTCATCTTTCAGGAAAACCCCGACAACAGACTCTTAACTCTAGCAATTCTCGGGCTATTTTGGAAAAAATAAACGATTGTATTTCATTCCTGCATCTAGATCTGGCCAACGCAAACCGCAACCGAGATTCGGAAGCATCGAAAGCGAGGCCAGGCGTTCTCCTGTGTCTCTTGAAGCTCATCTCACATTTTTTATGCAAGCAACTCGTTTTCTAGGAATGCTTAAAGTAGGACATTTTGTGGTGATCAACTCCACGTCTTGGACAGAAACCTGTCAAAAATTACGAAGTTTAATCTCATAATAGCGGAGCCGGTCGGCTGTGCCGTTTGTGTTCGTAAGCATTGCCCTAATCCACGATACAAATGTTTTTTCCACACCATGCCGTCTGGCCGAATCATGCACACCTACATAAAGCAACTCAAAGCAACTTTATGCCTGGCTCTTCAGCAAGAAATAATTGCTGAACAGACCCATAGATTTCAAGGCTCAACACAATTTGTTTCAGTAAGTTTCTCCACTACTTTAATAAAAACTATATCCATACGTCAAGTCGCACGCTTTTTTCACTCCCATCTCTTAAAGTTGAAGTACATAAAGGCACGTCTAAGTAATTATTAAAATTATGCATCAGATGTCTTCTTCTGATTTCTTTGTCCATTGTATTAATGCGGGTGCTCTCTAAAATTAAGTATACAAATCTTCTTCAGCCATAATTTCAAAGGATTAATCCATTTCCTTAATGGCAGTCGTTTAAAGCAACGTCTTTGCGTAAGAACGAACAATTAGTACATGTGCATTCATCGGGACGATAAATTCAGAATTGTAGGCTTTCATATTTTTACCAAAGCATTGGCTGTGACTTTTAGAAAGGCTTTCATAAACTTCATTCCGAGCTTTGTTATTAGTCGTATGAGCGGCCTTCCTCATGTAATTTCTGGCATTTTGAGCTAGTATTTGCAAGATCTCCATTTCACAGTGTAAACTTTTATTTGTCCATAATTGAAAACAAGGGAACGCAGCTGTAGAGCGGTTCAAATTACGTCATAATCAACCAGTGTTTTCAAGTTTTACGAATGTCCAGTTTTTCTTTTATCATAAATTGTTAAACTATGTACAATACTTAGAAGGACGAAATCCTTCTAAAAAAAATTGGGCAAGTGCGAGGAAGGCCTCGTGCAATAGTGTTCCGGACATTTTATATTATCATTAAATAGAAAGCAATTTATCCAATCCTGCAGGTAAACCTAACACTGGTTTTAATATGAACAATGGATGTCTAATCAACTCGTAAAATCAAAAGTACGTAGGTATGTTCTAGTAATACTGTGCTGACATTCCAGTCCATTTTAATTTGCACTTTCGATATAAAACTTGTATTGTACTCGTGCAAAAATTGGAACTCGAGATATTAAACAATTCTGAAATTACGTTAATAGAGAAGCTAGTTATAGTGTGTCTGCCGATTCAGTTTGTCTGTATGTATGACGAGTGAATCAATTTACTTCAAACTTCATGTTAGGGAGCTATTGCATGGCCCCTAAAGGGGACATTGAAGTTTTTGTGCTAGCTCTAAGAGTAGAGCTTCGTTCCTTCACGTAGCGCCATTTTCACAAACACGGAGTTTTCTCCAAAATGGTTCCAACGATTTTGATAAAATTTCATGTTTCAGTTAGTTTAGGCGTACCAACAGACACTGACGGACAGACAGACACTGTATCAAACCCATAAGTGTTCCGCCTTTCTTTTAAAGGTCCGGAACATTAAAAACAACAGAAAAAATAGCAAATTAATTCGATAGTGATGAAAAAAATATTAAAAAAAAAATTATCCATACAAGAAAAAAAAAAAAAATTCACACAAGAACATCCACACAAACAAGTTTGTGCCTAGACGGGGTTCAGTCGGTGGTGCACCCTCGTGGGGTGCAGATCGGTTTTGTAGCCGGCTACTCGGGCTCAGTCGTGAGTGTAGTTTCGTGGAGTGCGGTCGTGCATGGACCTTCGGGTGGTCCAGATTGGTTTAGTGGCCGGCTACTAGGGCTCAGTCGTGAGTGTAGTTTCGTGGAGTGCGGTCGTGCATGGACCTTCGGGTGGTCCAGATCGGTTTAGTGGCCGGCTACTCGAGCTCAGTCGTGAGTGTAGTTTTGCGGAGTGCGGTTTAGTGAGTGTTTTTTTTTTTTTTTTTCGTGAGTGTTATTGTACATACAAACAGTGAATTTTGTGCATAAAATAGAAATAATTTTTTTTCGAAAGAATTTCTTGGTTTATGTTTTATTGTGTGGAGTGAAGCTGTGGCCTGCAACTGAATGTGCACTTCAAGAGGAGAACAACGAACAACTAATAAGGATGACAAAGGAAAGCTATTGAACAGGAGTTGAAGCAGTGTAAGCAGTAAGCAAGCAGCATAAAAAATATATGTGAGTTGTGTGTTTTTATATTTTATTATATTTTTGGATCCTCACTTCACGTCGCCGGTAAGTTTTGACGATTCGTTGCGAAGAGCAGTATTTTTTTTTCGGAAAACTGTCGTTGGTTACACTTATGAATTGAAGTGGGAATATCCATTTGGTGGTGGGGTATTTCTTCTTTTTCTTTTCAGGAGATCGCCCTCCCTACGAACTGTAGTGGAGTTGTTATATATATTCTTTTATTTATTAAGGGGCATAGGGAATTAGCGATCGGCGTCAAAAAACAAAAGTGTGTGTGTGTGTATTTTTTTTTTAAATTAAACGACCGTCCTTAAGACGGACAAGATAATTCTAATTCTACTCGGTATTCGGTTTCGGTAGTGTGGGGGGATTAGGACTTTTGGTGGTGGGATATTTCTTCTTTTTCTTTTCAGAAGTTCACCCTCCCTACGAACTGTAGTGGAGTTGTTGTATATGTTTTTATTAAATATATATATATATATATTTATGAGGATAGGGTAGAATCGCTCGACAGACATTTATACAAAAGCCAGGCTTCATAGTGCTAAAGAGAGTGTTTTTTTTCTTTTAATTTAATCGGCTGTCCTTAAAGGCTTTCACACAACGCTGCGACAGCGGTCGCAAGTACAATTATTATCCAACTCATATAATACTGATTAGTTTATCGCACAAGGAATTATCTTTTCCATATTCACAATTGCGCGATAAAATGATCGACTCCTGAATACAACGATAGATACGTCGCCGATATAATTTGTATTTCGAATTCGGTGTGCATGCACAAACTTCAATACACGCGTGACGTGTTGCTAAAGATCGCTATCACGGTGGTGTGTGGAAGCCTTGAGACGGTCGAGGTTTATCAGCCTGCCTTTCGGTGTCGGTAGTGAGGGGGATTAGGGCTTTAGAATAGGTATTGGTGGTGGGATATTTCTTCTTTTTTCTTTTCAGGAGAACGCCCTCCCTACGAACTGTAGTGGAGTTGTTATATATATTATTTTATTTTTATACATTCATGAGAAAAGGGTAATATCGCTCGACAAACATTTATAAAAGTGCAAGCCTTCATAAGACAGAAGCAAGTTCTTTTAAATTTAATCGACCGCCCTTAAGACGGTCGAAGTTTATCAGCTTGCCTTTCGGTGTCGGTAGTGCAGAGGGATTAGGACATTTGGTGGTGGGATATTTCTGCTTTATCTTTTCAGGAGAACGCCCTCCCTACGAACTGTAGTGGAGTTGTTATATATATATTTTTTTTATATATATTTACATTTATTTATCTACATCTTTGTATTTATATATTATATATGTATAAGCCGAAAATAGTCGTTAGATTTTAGATTAAGATCGCTCAAATCAAAAACCAAAGAGTTTTGCGGGCAACATTTTTAGTGCGCATAACATTTGAAATGGGGGTTTCTAAGACCACAAAAGTACGTCATTAAAACACTCTGGTGAATAACGCTAAGGAATATAGAATAAAGCTTAACTCATAAGACCCGTATAGAGTGTTTGTCAGAACAAACCATTCAGGTACTTAGAGTTTAATTAAAATTCACAATTTTCTGACACGTTGTAGTTTTATAAAAAAAAATTGTCTGGTAATTTCTATAATTTATAAAAAAGATTTTCAAATGTGTTGTCAGCCAATTAAATTATGTTTTTGAATATCTGAACGGAACGGAACAGACCACGAAGGTATGATGAATTTGCTTACAACCTTATATCAGAGTTCTTAGGCGAAATTTAAATTTTTACTTAAACCATAATATTAACTCAACTAACTACACACAATTATAGAATTTGAGTATTTGTGTGCCTGCCGTGGAAACCGTGTCCTTCGCTTTTTTACTCGCACCGATACGTACATAATTATGTATAGAGCAAGTTTTGGATTCGTACAAAATATTGAGGTTTTCTGACATTGCCCTTAAAAAGAAGTCGAAATATGTGAGTCTGGAAATTCTGTCTGTCTGTCCACGGGGCTAGAGCCTAAATGCGTGAACGGATTTTGATCAAACTTGGTACCTGAGGTCTGTTGGGTAATTCCTAGAGGAGAAATTGAATTTTTTTTAGCCCTAATACTAACGGTACTTTTCGTAAAAGAAAAACGGTTCCTACAATTTTGTTTATATATTATATCCGATCTAGTCTAGGAAATCCCAATCAGATGACGTGTAAAATTTTTTACTAAAATTGTTAACAACATATAATAAAAAAAATACTTATAAATTATTTGGCTTAAATGATTTCGTTCAAATTCCACATTGAGACTAGTACAGACACGTGCAATAAGATGGTGTACCTTCTGTTGGCTAAAAATTGTTGTAACGGTAATTATGGCCAATTTGGATAAAAGGCGATTAAATTTTCTTGAAAAGGGATTAAGCAATTTCATTAAAAAGTTTTTTTAATTAGGTTACAAAACACAAATGCTATAAAATGCCTTAAAAAATGTTTGGCCAAAAGTTTCTGTAACGGTACTTTTTCAAGGATTAAGCCAATTTACACGAAAGGGGCTCTAATTTTTTCAATTTTCTTTGAATTTTATATTTAAACTAGTTTGGTAAAGTTTTATAAAATGGCGTACCATTAAGTTTTGATTTCAAATTTTAAAAATGGTACAATTGCTTATCAAAATGTATTTTTTTTCGGAAACTGCTCAAGTGATTTCGTGTAAATTTTCATATTCAAACTAATTTTAGTGAAGACCTATGAGATCGCATACCACGTTTTTGGCTAAAGTTGGCAACAATGGTACCTTATTTATAGCCAACTTAACATCGTTTTACTCAAAAAACTTGTTGGTTATATGTGGAAGTTTTACAACTCAGTCGTGAACTTTTCGTTTTTAAGAAAACTCGATCCTGGTATTATTCGAAAGGGAAGTGACACTAAACTGAGAACGTGCTTTTGTTTCGTTTTTCGAAGAAAATTGGATACAAGGTATTGAAAATTCTATAGATTTCGTGAGCTTAGGTATTTAAAGTGTACACCGTTAGGCTATTTTGTAGAATGTTGGACCTATGACCTTCTCGAGAGAGCTCTTACTTTGTTCGAATTAATTCCATGGAGTTTTAGAGTCTGTCCTTTTGTGAAATTGAACGAGTATTATTTCCACCAAAACGTCTTTCAAAGATACAATAAAACCTTCCCCGTTCGTTTATAAGAAAGCATCGGGGTTCGGTAGCGGCTAATCAAATAATGGTGTGTTTACATTCGTGTATCCATCATAGCCATAGAAAATGGAAATCAAGACAATTTCGTTGTTTTCCTACCAGCGCGAGAGCGGATTGTGTTTGTGTGTGTATGTGTGTATTGGAACATCATGATGGATTATAAGACTGCTCTCTACGCTTGAAGGATCAATAGATCCATCAAGGGTTGAAGTAGAATAAACGATAAAACGTGCCGATAAAGAGCACCATTAAGGATGTTCGGTAGGACAATCGTGCTCTTGTATCATTTTCCGCTCCGATCGAAAGCAAGATTAAATAAATGTTCAACGAGATTTTTCAAAACTTAATTATTATTTATCGACAGTTTTTTTAATTGTAATGGAGACAGGGACACAGTCTGCTAGGTTTGGAATGATTTTGATTTTCGGAAGTCGCGTCGAAGTCGAAATCGGAAGTACAGGAGAGACTTAATACATCTATTTAATTTGGTGGTGGGATATTTTTTCTTTCTTTTTTCCTTTTTTTTTGTTTTTTCCTTGTTTTCTTTTTTTTCTTTATTCCTTTTTTATTTTTCTTATTTTCTTTTTTCCTTTTTTTCTTTTTATTTTTTTCTTTTTGCTTTTTTTTTCCTTTTTTCTTTTTATTTTTTATTTTTTCTTTTTTTTTTCTTTTCAGGAGATCACCCTCCCTACGAACTGTAGTGGAGTTTTTATATATATATATTTATTTTATTTTATTTATTATTATATATTTAGTTAGGCTTTTGAACAAAACTTTTAAATTTTATCGATCGATCTCTTATCTATTTATTTTACTTTAAAATTCGGTACATACCAATATCGAGCGACTTAGTGTATCTTATTAGGAGTTGGAGGATTTGTGTATATAAGATAAGATACACTTTTTTCTTATATTTTATGATTTTTTTGTTTTATATACTACATACATATGCATTTGTATATAGTTCTCGGTTTTTGGATAAGCTCTATCGGACTTAAAATTTAAATCGACTGTCCTTAATCGTTATTGTGTCTTAAGGGTAAGATGTGGTAGGTCGTCTACTGATGAGCCCAACCACCACATCAGGGCTATTTATAATATCTTCGAATTTTTTAAAGAAAATCAAATTGTTAGCTGAATTTGCTTTTCTAATTCACGGTATCCGTTGGATAAACAGCGCGTCTAGACTAGATGTGGTAGGTCGTTCACTAAAAAGCCCAACTACTACATCAGGGCGAAACGCTACGCTCGAGAGTTTTGATATTTCAGTTTTTGAGAGCCTGAAAGCACAAAACTTTTTGTAGAAACAGTCATGCTTATTTTAAGATAGAGACTTTCTAAAGATTTGACTATTCATTCGAAAGATTTTTGTGTATTTTAAGATTCGAATGAAAAAGGTTCACTTTCGAATGATACCGCAAAATGAACTTAAACAAATTCAACCCTCAAAGTCAGCTGTTTGATATTTTTTTCATACAGGTTGACCATACATTGTTTTCTTTGCGTGAGAACTCTTCTCTTTCTTATTGAAATATTCTTACTAGTTATACTTCGACGCGGTTTACGACGAAATTTAAGTAATAACTTATGTGAAAAATGTTTTGTATACCTTTAATAAAGGGTCCGCCACCTACCGTTTTTTTTTTTTCAACTAGTGCTTTTTTCGTGAATGGTAACACTTAGCTCATGTCTGATTTGACAGATAACGTTTTCGCTTCGCTAAGTGGGCTTGCGATCGACTTAGAGAAGATGCCGATTTTGCCAAAAAAATCATCTTTTGAGATGAAGCTCATTTTGATCTTGGCGAGTATGTAAACAAGCAAAATTGTCGCATTTGGGGCACAGAAAACCCGCACGCATACATTGATAAGCCGATACACCCAAAACGAGTCATTGTTTGGGGCGGATTTTGGTCCAGAGGCATAATTGAGCCATTTTTTTTTCGAAAATGAGCAAGGAGTGGCCGTTACAGTCAATGGCGATCGTTATCGGGCCATGTTGAACGAATTTTTGTTCACAAAAATTGAAGAGGAGGATATTGGCAACATTTGGTTTCAACAGGACGGCGCTACGTGCCACACCGCATAGTGCATAGAACGAGTTTCCAAGTAAAAGGATCTTATCCATTCGCAACTTATCGTTCTGTCAACAATGCTTCCGCTCCGTTTGAGCATCCCCTTTTGCAACGATCAACTACGCGGTGTACTTGACGAACACACCTAGCTGTGGCTATAGAGGTAGCAACAGTAGCAGTTGTAGGTACCTGTCAAATGGTGCGAGGACAAACTCATTATATTCACAATGGTATGGCGCCTTAACCTGTCAAATAAAGCCGGCTGATTGAAACTTTTTGTTTATGTTTCTTTTTAAATAATTTTGACACGCAGTCAAAATTCGTGGAACGGAAAAACAATCACGTGTCATATCGTCTGGCTTTCACAGGATGTAGTAATTAATAATGTGGACAGCACGCAAATATTCGTTGTTTGAACGACTTACTGATATTTAAATTGCCGGACGGGAAATGCACATTGCTATTGCATGTAAAAACACTAGATTCACTTACAAAATGTTAAGGTTATAATGCACATTTAAATGGGCTATGAACAATATTTTACCTGTTTACCTCTTCTCTACCTACTCTGGTATTTTAAGGCAAAAAAAAACTGCAGAAATTCCTTTAGAAAAACCTTTTTTTTTCTCTCAGTCGAGGATCTGTGGCAGACAAGAATTTAAATGGATTATGACAAGTTATAAACTTTCTAGATTGTGTAAAAATAAACCACAAGACCAACAACAAATTCAAACTACAATTCAAGAAACGTTGTGTCTGCAAGTGCGGAAAAGTAAATCAAAGACTTTGTCCTTCAGTCCTGATTTACTCCTGTGATTGTGATGAAAACTCCAACGTTTTATACTATTAATTCAATTTCTTGTCATGTAACTATGGATCCCCCAATGGACTGACTTTCCACAGAACTGGGTCCACTTCTATTGGTTTTTTTCTGAATAAAAGTAAACTTTCATGAATTTATTGTACTCGTTGTATTCCACTTAGAATACCAAGCAGCGACACACAGAGAGATAGAGAAAAGGACACACAAAAAACGAGACACAGAGAGAGAGAGAGTGAACGTTCCAAAGTTTTTAATTAAAATTGTTCGTGAGGTCGGTTAGATGGTGGTCGACTGGGTAGTTTTTTTTTTGGGTGAAGAGTAGGGGGTGAAACCATGTTCCATTACGAAACACCACCGATTTTAAGTCCTTTATATCCTGTATTCGTTGTCATCGTTTGGTGATCGAAAAGTTAATTAAAATTGCGGTTAAATCAATTTTATAAGAGAAACAGAGAGGAACAGTAGCAAAAAGCTTGTCAACACAAAACGTATTCAATATTATTTCCACGTGTATTCAAGACCCCATAGAGCTTAAGGACACAACCGCTGTACCACCTACCCAATTAAATTTTTGTTTTTCATTGATTGGATTTTTTCTTTTTTTATATTTTGTCCTCCCCCTCATTGGTATCCTTTTTCTTTTAGAAAGATTGAAGGAAAAATCGTATTAAGCAATGAAGGAAGGACGGAGAGCCTTCATTTAGTGACCTATGGTCTTCGCGTGTCCTTTTTTGATTATAAAATAGAACGAGGAAATAATAATAAACACAATGATTTCTTTGAAAGAGCTTAAAATGGAAATTTCAAATTAGTGTATGGAGAGTTGTGATAATGGAAGAAGCAGAAGGTGTCAGAAGTGGAAAGGTATGTACAGTTTTAGAATTACTATCAGCTTTAAAGGAAGGAGATTAATTCGAAAGGATGCAATTCCATTAGCAGACTGGATGTTGAAGTGTACGATGAAGTTGGATTCACAGAGCTAAAATGTATGTAAGTAAAGAGAGATTCATTTAGAGGTAAAAAAGGTGAAACAAATCAACTTTTTTGTAAATATAACCTTTACATAAAAGAACCAATATTTTTGGCATTAATTTTTTAAAGATTTTTTCTTTGAAATGTTGACTTACATAGTCAATTCCGAAGGTCAAATTATTGATGACGCATCAAACAATTCGTGTTATGCGTGATAGAGATTTCTACACGTACAGAAAGGACCTACAGTTTTATGACGTATCCGAAGAGAGGGTTTTCGAGAATCTTTATCATGACAGCAAGTAGTATTGGATGTTTGTCAGACGCTCGCAAGAGGAGGAGCTGTGGTATTTTTATGGATTCGAACTTGGAAACACTTGCGCAGTAGTCCAACGCACTAACCACTGAGCCACAGCACCCACAGGTTTTAATAGGTTATGGAATGAATAAATGTTATTAAGTCTTTTGGGAATTCTTTCTTAATTGCAATCAGTATCGCAGATCAAGGGTATGGCAACGTCTATTGGCATTTGCAAGTTGTCAATCGTATGTCAACTGTCACATGAAGGCAGCTGCCACGCGAACAATCTTAACCAAGTGGAGAATGGATATCGAAGAAAGAATGGCAACAGGTTTGAATGCTCTCAACGCAAAAGACCACCGGAAGAAGATTGAGACTACAATCGTGTATCAATCACAGGGATCATAAGACCTATCATCTTCTAGTGATGGTCTACAAAATCAAGGGAACTATGGACAGAAAACTTAAAGGGGGGTATAGACACTAAAACTACGCGTCGCGTAGATACACAACTTCAACAAAGTTAAGAAATCAGTTTTCTTGATGTCTGGTACAAGTAAAATCAAATGTGATTTGGTTTTTCGAAGGCGGAGCCAATAGTGCGCGTACGTATCATGTTTTAGTGTCTGTAGCCCCGTTTAGTAGCTATGAACATCGCCTGCTGTAAAACGTCTCCAACGATTTTATTAAAATTTCATATTTCGGCTATAAGATGGCGTACCTACCGCATTTTGGGCCAAAAGCTTCTTCACTTATTACCAACTTCTACCTCTTTTCAACCAACAGTATAAAGGTGCAAGTACCTACGACCCAGTCGTGCACTTTATTGCTTGTTTGGACTACGTCAAGTCCTTACTCTAAGCTAAAAAACTAACAACTCTGAACGAGCTCGAGGACAACATTCTAGCTCTGGCTGTTGCCGGAATAACGCTGTACATAATAGATTGATTCTTCAAAAATTAGACTAAAGCACTGCCAATAAAGCCGAGGCTGTCATTTGAATGATGTACTATTTCACACATAATGGCATGAATGTACCTTTAAAATAAAGCCAGAATCGTGTTTATACCTCACACTATTGCTGCTTTATATCTATTTTTCTTATCTGGTCACCCTATATCGCACCATTTGAAGACAAAGTTGAATGAATAAAAACTAATTTTATATCGGGATTATCTGGATAAAGTTTTATCTCATTTCCTCATAAACTGCATTCTATCAAAATAACTTCAAAACGTCGGAACGCCTTTCAGATAAAAACAAAAAAAATACAGAGTTTTTCTTTTTTTAATTGAAAATCTACTTACCAAAGTTGCAGGTACAAATGTGGGCACGGTCTCGAAATTCCCCACCGTTATGGTGTACGAGTGCAGCAGGAAATAGACTCCCAAGAATAACACCCCTAAAAGGCATGAGAATCCTCCGCAAATCAAACACCATACTACGTACTTTTTTATCCCCGTCGAGTGTGGCACTAAAAAAGGCAAGAAAAATACAAAAAAAAAAACAAAAATAGAAAAAGAAAAAGAAAAGGAACAACCTTTAGTTGGGAAATTGTTTAAATTGTTTTAAATGAAAGTTTTAAAGCTTTTCTACAAGTTTATTTATTTTTTTTTTTATAATAAAAATGTCAACAAATCGGTTTGAAAGCCGGTAGTAGGAAACGTTGAATATTTAATTTGCACTCTCTCGTTGGAGTCCTGTGTTCTAGCAGGGCATTGTGGTGGTGGTAATTGTATGGTTGAAATGCAAAATTGCTACCTACTTCCCGGTACATATATCCCTAATTAAAAACATTGCATAGCTAAAAAAAAAAGGGGGAAGAGATTTCCTAAACTCTGGCTAGATGCCTGACTGCATTCAGGCGACGAGGAATAGTAGTTTTGCACTAATTGCACTGCAATTAGATGGAGTTATTCTCTGGCCATAAAAGGTTCTTCTTTTCGAAATGATTTTCCATGGAAAACGTCTACTCGTTTGGGTATGGAAACACGTTGTTCGTATTGTTTAATGGCTGATATTTATGTAGTTATTGTCTACGCCAAATGGAGGGAACGAACAACGATGGACTATAAGTGATGTGAGTTACTTTTTAAAAGGCAATTAAAACTTGGATTGGAATTCATTATATTCCCATTAGGCGGCGATTGCGATACAAATTGAAAGGACATTGTAGTCTGTAGACGTCTTCTTTAATTATTATTATCCTTCTGACAATCGCATGTTCAAGTTGTCATTTGTTGCATGTGTTATACATTATTGACATCATTTCTATTGAGTCTATATACACATATTGGAGTCTCTATTGTTCAATGCTTTTACAGCTGACACAATCCATTGTGTTAAGTTGTCCCCCCCCTCTTGCAGCAAAAAAAAAAAAAAAAAGGAAGAAGAAAAGGAAATTCGAAGGGCATTGATTGAAATGGGTCAAGAAGCGATTGGAATCACTATAGTTGGGGTGATGTAAGTGGTAGTCGGTTGGTAACACCTTCGGAAGTAGTGAAACGATGTCATTGAGAACCTTTTAAGGACACAAACAACTGAAGTGTGTGTGTGTGTTGATAAATGGTATAAAATCAGTTGTCGACTTTATTCAAAATTTAGGCCAAGGACATGAAGGTAGATATATTTTAAGACGTAGGCTTTCAGTACTTTAAGATGAAATTATCGGAAGGGTTTGGTAATTTTTATTGAATTGACTTCAGATCAGTTGAAAGAGATATGCGCTGATGAAGGGTTTTGCAGCAAAAGAGTCTGTAGAGGAACACCCCAAGGCGGAGTTCGTTCTCCACTGATATGGCTCTAGTGGATGAGATCCTAGTAATACTGAAGAAAAATGGCTTCAGCTTATGCCTTGCTTCGGTGAAATTCCTAGGTGAAAGGGTGAACTTCGCACTACCGCTAGTGGGTCTGCAGTTAAGGACACTTTAAAGATGGAAGTTGCTCTTTTCACTAAGAAGAGATTGTTGCCTTCAGACCTAAGATTCCTGGGTGGAATTTTATATTCCAATATAAATTGGAAGAAAAATATAGCCGGACGCATCAAAACAACAAGCGTAGCTGTCTACTCTTGCAAAAAGGCAGTCAATAACCTGGGGGCTTAAAACAAACTGCAGTATACTGGATATACATAGCGGTGGTAAGACTGCTATACGACTGAGGGAAGACCGATTGTGGTCATCTTCCACGCCCTACTACCAATGGATCGAAGGAGACTGATCGCATGAACCGGGCGCTTACATTCGATAGGAGATTCGCTACAAGAAATCCCGACAAAACCTGAAGAATTGGACAACCAAGAAGAAAAATAAGTTCGCGGTTCTACGATGGACATTTGTACACATAGGACACTCCTTTAGAATAAACGATGACTGCAGTATCTTTCAAGCCGAATTCACAACCATCATACAGGCCGCTGAAATTATACGCACGAGGAATAACTTTGGAACTGGCAGCCATTAAGGCTTTGGACTTAAATCGGACTTAGGTCGAGGCTTGTAAGTACCTATAAACCACTCTTAAACGAGATATCCGAAACCGAAAGCCTGACGATCTCTTTAGGAGAGTATAGACGCTGCTTTTATCGCGGGCTCTCCCCAATCAGTTCCTAACTGAAGAACATAAAAAATTAAGCCATCGGTCGAACAAACAGATGCTGGGTTCATCTGGAGACATGCGTAACGTCCAAAAGGCTGTATAGCTCGCCTTTAGAAAGAAGAGATCGTAAAGTCTGGTTAAACTCAGTCGTTATGATGTGAGCGTCATTTCTGTCTTAACTATCGACGACTTGTTATAAAGACTATTGTAGAAATTGCAGGGTTGATGAAGAAGGCGAATCTATGCGACATCCTACCCTATTCGATTGATCTACCCTATCCGCCAGAATAATGAGAACTCTTGTTCTCAGAGCTGGAGGACTTATTTAACGTTGAGCTGATGGACTTTCTGAGGTTCATATCACTATGTGGGTAGTTCTAATAGCACACTTTTCCTTAAAACGTTTCCAGGGTCAAAGAAATGGCCACAATGAACCCGAATTGCTGGTCTAAGTGAGCAGTAGCTTCATAATCTATCTACCTAGCCTAACCTAACCTAAGCATATTGCAAACCTAAAAATGGCTGTATAATTTAAGAAAGGAGACTGAATATAATTCATTATATCCTCTTCTACGCGTAAATGATGTTCAAATGGAAGAACCTTTACAGCAAAGACTGAACACTGCTGCTTATGTGGTGCAAAAGGCCACGAGGCAAAGGCTTGTTCTTTAGATCCAGATGCTCTGGAAGCATAAGATGCCTTGCATTCCAGCTCGCTCTGAACGTCAAACCTTAATCATTGCAAAGGAGTTCAGGACCTATGTACTTACACAAATGGCCCGAGAGTACGTTGCCGATATAGCTATATTCAGCGAACCCTACAATGAACTGAATGAGGGTGAAAAGACGGGGAAAACCTTGAGTAAAGTCGCTTTATGGGTGTGCGGCCAACGAGCCGTCGTGTACGCCTTCGTGCTACGCCCCTCCCATCACAACACAAGAGGACTTCGAACGAATAGTTGACAACATCGCAGCCACTGCAAGAGGAGGAAACTACAATACGTGGGTGGTCAAATGGGGCTCACGTACCACGAACACCAGAGAAAGATCTCTCCAGGAGGCATTTGCATCGCTTGACTAAGTATGTACTCCCAAATACAGGAAACGCGCTGAAACCTGAAACCTTTAACAAAAGTGTAATAGGATCAATAGTTGACATCAGCTTTATAAGCACATGTCTGGCAAGAGATGCTGCATGGAAAGTAAGCAAAAACAGCGATCACCAGGCACTCTAGTTTCAGTTACGACTCAGTCATACAGGAAATAGAGAAGAGCAGTGAAGTCAATTGAAGAATAAGGAGTGAAAATCATATAGCCGAAAGTAGAGGTCTGCTGTCGATAGAAAAAAGCAGCTCTGAAGACAAATAGAATGAGCCTGTGACGCTTCGATGCAACGGAAAACCGATTATAGGATAGGGTCGAACACTGTGGAATCTTATGTACGACGACGTTCTCGTCAGAGGCAGCTTACAGAATGAATGCATTGGGAGTATGCAGCGCCTTCCGAGCTTGAATAGTGCCAATAGACCTCTTCGTTAAAGAAGCCGCGTGGAAATATCCTGCCAACAGAACAACGCAACGCTTGCCAATAGCAAGGATTCGGAGTGGTGATGAAGAACCAAGAAGAACAAACCTGGTAGAATGGCAAGATAGATCCCCAATATAGACCTGAATCAATAGGAAGCATGGAGAGCTTCCAAGCAGTCGAAAAAATGGACCACATAATATACCACAATCCATCTCATCATGACGGCCGTAACCTGCTGTTGGCGAAGAGACTTAACCCCAGAGAATACCATCAGACAGGTTCTGGGCACACAAGAAGATTGGCACCTTCCAGCGCAGAAAGAAAAACCTTTAGTGACTGCTTCTCCTATTTTACCTAATGCTTCCCAATGGTTGGCCTCATAACGACTTGTGCTTGTATTGTAATTTGATACTTATACAGGAGCTCTATGTAGGCAAACATTTTCAAAATCAGTTTCCAAAATTCAATTTTACTATCCCACATCGCTGCCGATTGACTTCAAGGCGATTAGTCGTAACACCGGACATCCAAATCGACAAGCTGGTACAAATACCATCAATTTATAGTTAATTGAATTCTCCTAAGGGCTAAATACATAAATGCCTTTCCCAAATCGTTTTACCTGAGACTACTTTCAACTAGGGCACACCTATCCTTTCAGTTGATTTCCTGTGTGGTCAAGGCCAGTTAATACACTTTGCCTAGAGCATACTCTACTATAAAACAAGATATCACTGTCAATATCAGTAATACTAGTCCCCTCACCCCCCATCTACCACACACACACAAGTAAACAATGACACCACTTGTGCATAACACAAGAGCCCAAGGAAACGAATGAAATAATGACTCTCATATTTCAGAACGGACAACGACCAGACACTGGACAAAGAGTGCCAACTTAACTCATCTCTCTCTCCACATGCAAGGAGGCGTTCAAGTATCGCATAACTAATTCGTCATGATCGTATTACATGAGCCAAAAAGGGACACAGGAGCACCAAAAGAAAAAAAAAATCGCACCAAATCAAGAAGAACCAATACAAACCTGCAGATGGTGGACGATGTGGATCTGTTGGCGGTACCCATGTGCACGGCGGTGGTACACTGTATTGTACAAATTGCATTACCGGATATCCATGCATTTTCACTAAATCCTTTTTGAGTCACTTGTTTGGACGAACGACACACTGGCTATAGGTAACACAACGCGCTTAATTAACCTTTAGCTCACTTCAAGCCATTGAGCCACGTGTTTACTCTCGACAAACAACACACAAAAAAAGGAAAAGGATTCTCTAGTTAAAAAAAAAAATAAAAATAAATCAATATTTTCCACCCTTGGCTTCGAGTGTAGGAAGAAACACAGAAAAATCCTTTACGCGTCCATATGGAAGCTTGTCACAAATGAGGCACCATCACCACCACCGCCAACGGGAATAGTCCCTTGACTATTCTCGAAACCGCGCTGAGGAACTCATCTCCAAAAGCTTTTTCTTCTTTTTTTTTTGTACCGAAAGTAGGAAGGATGTTTTATTTTATTTTGTGACCTCAAGTAATGGAATTAGGTCTTTTTTTTTGTCAGTCATCGTCATTGTCCTTCTTTGTGGAGAAACTTTGTTTACCTTTAGATACCGTTCAAGGTGGGAGTTGGTTTGGTGAATTTATTTCATTCCTCGTCTGGGTAAACACATAAATTGCAAAATTACACAAACGGGACAAGAGGACACGAAGAGACAAACACAAAATAGCGCGAGAGGGTATGGAAATGGGCAAATATTTCGGGATATAAAAAGGATGCGTAGCAAAGTATATTTTTTTCTTTTTGTTTATACTTCCTATAGATACACTCTCTTTTTTTCTCTTTACGATTCTAATAATTTAAGCCAAAAACAGGGAAGAAAAGAAAAGCTTAAGGAGACAATGTCCTTTCAGGAGTACGATGCTGACGATGATGATGAAAATGGATTTAAAGGAATTCGTTTTAATACCACGCAAGGATTTGATCTTTTACCCACACACATTGCACTTGTATCACATTTTTGTTCTGCTGAACTACTCGTATATTTCACTAACACAGGAAAAGATTAATTCCCTTTGATGTATCTCAAAGGACTTAAGATTTATTTTTCAAGTTCCGCACGAGAGATAACCGTTCGTTCGTCCTCTGTGATATGGCATTCGTCTCGACAGTGACTAATTTTGTGAGTTCCTTCGGGATGTGTTACAAGCCTATACAGGATTCATGTTCTCTCATAAAAGTTGGTGGTAGATTACTGGCAGAAAGCTTCTAAAGGATGTCACCCTGTGCGTGTTATGCGCAGGTGCTGAGCTCATACACTTACACACACACACAAAAGCAAAAAAGGAAATTCCCCTAGAGTCGATTTTAGAAGATGGCATTACTGAAATACCATCACGGAGAAGTGGAAACAGACAGGCGGCAGCAGGTGTCAAGCAGCACTAAGAGTGTAACTTTTTTTGTGAAGCAGGATTACCCGCTTTTAAAATGCTAAACAGAGTGTAAGGTCAATGCATTAATGCATTAAGGGAGAGACTAAGGGTGGGTTTTTGTGTTTTCTAAATAAGTGGTAAGTCCTTGATATTTTTGTGCGAAAGAATTATGGAATTTTTATTATTATTTTTCAAAAGAAGAAGAATGGAGGGTTGGCTTAGGAATGGGTCTTAGGCATAAATTCTTCGAGAATAATACTGTCTAGGACTTTTGGTATTTATTTTGAAAATACTTCAGATGGGACTTTTGGGTTGGGTACAAATACCACACAACTATCGCTTTTAAAAAGATAGAAACGATTTAGACAAGAAAAGGGTGACTGCTTGTCGGGAAGTTGGACGTTGATGAACATCCCTTGCATGACATATTGTTTACTAGGACTTTATCCTCAAAGAAGTGTTGTATTTTATTATATGGAAAAGGGAACACTAAATTTAGGACACTGGCAAACGATATTTCCCGTCGAAATTCTATCACCGTCAATTGCATTCGGGAAATGTCAAAACATCTTTGAACAGCGTTGCCAGATTGAGGATTTCTCCCCTAGATTTAGGAGTTTTTGGATCAACGAGGAGAAATCTGACTGAAGAGTTTTGCACTTTTACTGTACTTTTCTTATCAAAACCTCGTACAGTATATACAACCTGGGGTTTTTTTTCGAAACATATGCCAAATCTGGTGGTTTTTACGATGTGTCTGGGGGGAAATATTATAGCATCTGGCAACGCTATCGTTAAAAAAAAAAAAAAATAATTTATTACCCTTGCGATGGACAGTAGTCATTGCCATCCATCTGGCAGTCAATGAGGAAGAAAGGAAGGTTAGGCGAGGAGAAGGATTCTAAATCCAAAGTGGACTAAAACAATGTTGTATTCTTTCACCAATACTATATCTTCTGGTGATTGGCGATGTGCTTCGTGCAGCTTTGTCGATAGGAAACGAAATGTAAACTCATTAAGAAAACTTCTGATTACACCTCACCCAAGCTCAGTTTTGGTCGCAACTTTCGCACATTAATCCCGGCTCGAGAGCTTTGGTCAGAATTTCTTAAGAACTTTGGCCTAACCTCAACCAGAAGCAGTTAAACGAACTGATGGGAGTGAGTCACTTGGACCTGAGCATCATCATCGGTGTCACTGGCTGATTGAAATGCACGCTAGACGTCTATGTCTCCCTTCAAACGATTTGTACCTGCCTGCCGAGTTTTACCTTGTTGTGTTTCGCAGTAGAGAGAGCCCATTTGTTTGTACGATAATGCACTACGTGCCTAGCACCTCTGATTCCCGTAAGGAGATTGTGCCTGGCGCTAATTTCAACGTGGATTTCAACCAAAATACAGTGAGAGTTGTACCCATTTGCTCATCATTTTGGGAGAGAGAGACCCCAATTTCTGTTGTATAGGCCTCTACTGGCCCGCAGACTTGATATGTTAGTTCCAGGTCAGTCGTTTGTCAAGGATACCACCAAGAAAATTGACTTTGTGAGAATACACTCTTGTGGTATCTTCCACTGTAATAGACTTGGCTTGTGTCTTACCTGTAAGAGGCACTAGAACAGTCTTACTACGACTGATGGATAATTCTTTCATCATTTGGTGATGTAGTCTTGCCTGTGAATATCTACTCACAGGTTATCGATTTTCATTGACTATAACAGAGGGAAGAGAACTACTCCTTGCTACAGCTACCGACAATCCTCCGGAAGTTATAGATCAACTTACGAACATGTTTCTTCCAAAAAGTATCAACAGCTCTGATAACAATTTCTTTTGTGATCGAGTCATAGCCAATGTTATTGAAAGGGCTCTCGATTTCTTGAAATGCAAATATTTCTATAACCTTATGTAAGCTGAGTGCACTTTCTATCTTTTAGACGAGGTAATGAAGATCACAGCCCACAGAAAGCGTTATGAAAGTTGCCAATTAGCCCGAAACTGTGGAACAACTTGAACAGTGATATTGCATTAAATGTTGCCAAAATCTTGGCGATGCCTAAGTCGCAGCTAATCGGAAGGTATAACTGGCTTTGGTTATGATATAACGGATAGAGGAATGGTGGACAACGAATGCTATTCTGTTAAGTTATAGGCAATATCCACGCCTGTTTATTCGCAAGGACTATAATACAATGATCCAGCATGATCAAAGCCCGCACATTGCCGTTTCGGCTTGTTAAAAGGACTACAGGACCTAGCCCGTAATCTACCAGGAACGCTGTCATATGTGAACCACGACAATGTTAACTCAAGACCTAGCTGTATTAAGAAATGACTCAAAAAAGTGGCATAATTTGAATAGAAAATTTGCATTACAACCTTCAGGAGCAGCTTAATAAACACTAAAGTCCTGCGCCAGTAACACACAGTTCTCAAGTAGATTGTCCTTTTTGAGCTGAAAGTTCCCTTGAGCAATTACTTAGCTCTATCCAAAGAGCACCATTGCCCTAATTGCTGTCGCTCAGAACTCTAATTCCCCTTTTGTACGAATTACCCAACTTCAACTTCATCCTTAAAGGCACAATGCACACGGATTCATGTTTTCCTATGAGCACAATACACCAGGCTTTAGTTAAGGATTCTAATGTCAAATTCGTTTCAAGAGTTGATTAACTGATTGAATAAATACCTAACAGGACCAAAACAGGACAGACATACTTTATTGAACTATCGCATAACCCTTTGCGGTATAGTTCCACCCCTTTAACCTAATTCTGCTAAAACTTCCTTCCAACATAGTCCATTAATCAATACAATGCCACAACTGAGTCAGCTTCCTTAATTCGATGAGTGCTCTGCTGTTCCAAGGAGAAGAACCCCCACAAATTACCGAGACTCCTCAGTCGATAGATTAATTCCCATCCCATCGTATCCTTTGGACATTTTCAATTTAATTGCCCCTCCAGATGCTCAAGGAAGTGTGTAAAATTTTTGCTCTACTTACGATTAAAATTGGCCGGGACATTTCTAGGTCGCGGAGGTGGACGAGGCGGTAGCGGTGGTCCTTGATCCTCTTCCGAGGTGGCACCATCTGTAACCTTTACACCAGAATCAGCTCCATCGCTGTAGACCTCAATGCCGGTCGAGTAATTCTCTTCATCAATTCGGGAGCGCTGCTTCTGCATGCTGCCAGCTCTCGCCTTCGAGTTCGAGAGCAATTGATCCCCTAATCTGTTCCTGCAAGATGGATGTGTGACGTGAGTACAACTCGTGTGGTGTTGGCCTACTCGAGTTCGGATATTTGTATACCTGTGGCTTTTTCTGTGATTGTGTTGGCAACATCGTTGCAGGATGGCCGAGTTGTCTTCTGAGCCGCTGAGTATAATCTCATCAGCCGATACGAGTCGAGATGAGCTGCGTCCACTCGGATGATCAGCATTAGCATGATGAGCGTTCGCCTCGCAACATTCGCAGTCCTCGTGCTCATCGTTTGTGGTATCGTCCAGTGCCTGATACTGGTGATGCAATGAATGCTGAGAGGATTGCGTTGCGGGTCCTGCTGACGTCGGTGCTGTGTGGTGTTGGTGCACTGTCACGGCTACATGAGTTTCACCACTAATTTGCCTGTCATTGTTATCCTCACAAGTGGATTGGCAGCAGCCAATACGTTCTGGCAGGAGTGGAGGCGGCAATGGAGGTGTTGAGGTCCGATTATTGGGACTATTCGGTCGATGATGCTGGATGTAATGGTAGTGGTGGGAGCAAATGCAGGAACTGCTATCGCCGAGACTAGATGATGAAGGCGGGTGATGGGGCGCTGGCTGAACTGGAACAGTGGCGGGCATATGATGGCAGTGGCAACCCGGTGAAAGGGGACGATACATGGACGTGCGGTGATGGTGGTCACATGTGATATTGGCATTTGGCCGGGAGATTTCGTTAAGCCGCATTTGTGATGACATTTTGTACTTTGTTTTATTATCCATGCTAAGGATGACAACGAATTGAATTGTTTTCTGCAAAAAAAGAGAGAAATATATTACGTAAAATTAGTTTTTGGCTTTCAACAAAGCTAGTTATTCTACATAAATGGGACTTGGGTGTATTAGGTAATTGTCCTGCTCTATCTGAGAGGTACATTCGATTCATGTCAATAGCATTCGACTCAAAAGATCTATCTGAGACAAGAGTATGAACAAAGCTATCAATCGGTTTAAAACAGCAGTTGCGGTAGTCTTAGCAACTTGGACTGCGCAACTAGAGGCAATCAGCTGAAGGTCGAGGTCGAGCTAAGTGGAGAGGCTTGTTGATTAAGGCCCAGGTTGTATATATAGGGCATATTTCAATGATTGCAGGACTTCACTTAGAATAAGAGTAAAACCATATCTCCCCCAAGGAGTGAACTACCACCGATTTTTAATAAATTCTGATGTCTCAGACTATATCAAATGGGAGCTCATGCATGCATTCTTAATCGGTGCTAAACTTGGCACAGCCCTCACAAACAGAAGTTGCTTATGACTAGACTAGTTGCATTCCACTAACTTCTCAAAGTTTTACTTGACAGCTGTCAATGCCAGCGTTCTGTTCGAGGCTGAAGACTAAAATAAAAGCTCTGAGAGGAAAGCTCTCCCTTTTACTCATCAATAGCAAACTATGTGTCTAACTTTATCTGTTCTGCATGAGTAAAGTCAAACAAATCAATTGTTTTAGCAGCCATTTTGTAGAGTGAGGTCTCTTTTTTAGTGATGGGTGTAAGCCAAGGATAGTACGAACTCAAAGTCGAGCATGGGCTTAGTTTAGTGTAGAACCATGTAAGTAAGCTCCTTGAAGTTGCGTTGTGGTCTTCGGTCCACTGGATGTTGTGATTTTGTGGATAGTCCTTCTTAATACCAACTCAGACTTTTCTTTTTAAAGGAAAGGAAAGGCCTAAATAAAGCATAAGTGATCCTAAATAAGTACAGCGACCTAAAGAGATATTTTATGTTGGCCTTCTAGCTCAATTCAATAGTTTGAGCTGAAGAAGGTGTGACATCAATTGGTGATGTAAAACCTTTGTTAAAGTGCTTTAGTCGAAACTATGGCCGGACATTCACACAGTATAGGATGGGTTGTTTCCAGACAGAGACGGCGCACATCTGTTGTATTTTCTTGAAATGACAGTTGAGAGAGCTATAATCAGTTCGAAAGTCACTGAGAGAATGTCTATAGATTTTTTTTTTCTTTGAAAAATTTATAAATTTCTTGTGAATTCCAATACGAGAGGACTTCTTGTCGTTCGCATTCATACAGCTCTAACTAGTTTGTAGGTAAACAGCAGATGGTTTGAGGTCCAATCATCAATCATCAGCGGACTCGAGGCCTTTCTTATGACTTTATTGTGAGTAGCTAGCTGCCGAAGTACTTTTAGACAGTCCAAACTAGCTTCGACTCAAAATTAAAGGATATGAGAGCTTTAGGAGCCGCTTGTCTCTCTGACATTATATTGAAGCTCGTTTTCAATTAGACCTGAAGACACTAGCTCAAGTCTCATTTTACATTTTCAAATCTTCAGAGAACCAATCAAATGGATTGAGAGATAAGCCGCTTAACACAGAAGTTGAGGTTGTGGAATTTTCAACAGGATTTTGATGTGCTCGACTAGATTGATATTTGTATAAGAGTTGAAGCTTTTGTCGGCTTTAGTCGCCTTTCCAATGGTTCTCTTTGTATGGGATTTCCAGTTTAGATTGTGGTCTAAAGTTAGGCCAAGGTATTTTCTTTCTTACGAGATATCTATCTCTGTCAGAGAACTCTATGAATCCATTGATTGAACGTTGTGTTCATTCGCTAGAAAACAAGCCTTTCACAGTCTCACGCACACAGAAAACAAATAAGTATGAATCATGAACGAAATAAAAACGAATCATCATGGTGTTGGTATTCATGAATGCTTGGGTGCGTATTGGGTTCACAATTGCAAAAACAGTGAAATTTACAAATGATGAAAAGTAAGTAAAAACGAGGAACACTGAAAGTAAGAACAACAAAGGCAAGAGAAAAGAATTAAAACTGCAGTACAAATACATATGTACACACAAAGATAGAAGATCGTACCAGCCACTCCAAAAATGTGTTCCCTTTTGTCCACATTCCGTCCCAGACAACGAAGTGTAAGGGTAGTTAATCATTTCTTCAAATGAATGTGAATGGGAGCTCGTTTCAAATTCGTTTTTATTGTGTGAGCTCAGCGAATAATTTTTAATGCATAAATACGAATGTGTGTGAGTACTTAAAAAGCAGTGAATATTTCGAATGGCTCACAAAGCGAGCCACTTGCTGCGGGTCTCAAATTTGTATGTACCTACTGATAGCGTCAGACGGCTTAAAGTTCTCCTTCCGGTTAAAGGTATGAATACGGTTTTTCTATTATTAACCACGTTGTATCTAAGCGTTAAGCGCACGTTGCATCTGATCACCTGCCCCCTCGTTACTGAAAGCATGCGGAGCCTAAAGTCAATAACTTTGAAGTAGCGTCTGAACAGGACCTAACTATAAATTTGTCGAGTTATCTCTTTAACTCCTTTTGAACAAAATACTGTTTGCAGGTTGTCTTGTTAATACATTTACAACAACAAATTGTATATACTGTATCAACAAAATGGCTGCGCCCAGAGCTGTCAAATTCTATGCCCAAAATTGCACTTGTATGGGTGAGGTCATGGTTGTTCCCATTTAATTTTGCTGAAATGTCAAAATGATGCGTTTTTGGGTGGATTTCAGCTTTGGAAAGCGAATGTGTCAAACAACCCGAAGTTGACTGTCTACTTTAGTTCCTCTGTGGTACTACTCACCATTTCACAAATCCTATTGGAGTACATCACTACTGTTTTAAGATTTGTCCATCGGTTTTTCAGTTGATCAATACCAGTTGGGTCGGTAGTTCAGTATTTCTTACAAGTTTTCCACCTTCCTTCAGTCACTTCATTAGAAGAAGGAATGCTGTTCTATAGGTCAGTGCCATATATTATTCATCTTCACATATTTGTACCTCAGAAGTTATTTATAACCTCAGTGACACGAAACTCTTTTTCAATAGAAATCATGTTTGAACACCAAAACGTGGGCCCATTATTAAATTTTTAAATTCATTCATGCGTTTATTGCTTTTATTCAATGGTATTTTTTTTGTTTCTTAAAAGTAATTTACAGATGTCTAGAGCCGCTTACACAGCAATTAGTTATATCATTCTAATGCCATATGAATAGACGTGCTTATCGCCTTTGCCCATAAAACAAGCATTCGAGCAATAAAAATGCTCAACAAATTTGAATTTGAATTTAAATTTGAATGAATGTCTCCACGGCCTTTTGTGTTGCTCTTGGACTATCTATACACATATGTACTGGTATCTCTCTTATTCTTAAGTGAAGGCAATGAGAAAAACAAGAAAAAAAATACCAAATAAATCTCGAAGCTGCAGAAATGAAATATATTTTTGGACAAACAAAGTCAAATGCTAATCCAAAAAGAAAGAAAGACGGTTATTTTCGTTTTGAGGGAAAGCGCCGGTGTCTCACCTATGCCTTAGCGGGTAATCAAAAAAAAAAAAACAAAAACTCTTCGAATCAATCCGATAGATACAAGCCACACCACTCAATCCGAGATGAGATACTTAACCAGTTTCGTGTGTACAGATACAGAGCACGAAACTGGTTTTGAGGGTACAACCTCTTTGCAGTCTTGGAATTGGTATGGGATTGCTGTTTCCTCATCCTCCTCAGTGAAGTTCTATAGAAATCGAAAATAGCTGACTCAACTAGATGCCGACGATCTGAGGTGGAAGGCGAAGGTGTTGACATGCAACTTAGATGTATCTGTATCGGTGCTTATCTATTGGATTAAAAATTAATTGAGCATTCCGAGCGGCATGGCGGCATTAATAGTCAATCAGGGGGTTGATTGATTCCGATGTCGGTCATGAGATACATTCTTAATTATTGACTCTAATGCGGGTGGTCAAGTGGACCTTTTTTTTCCTGTTTCTTCCCCGTGAAACAAAGAAAGGATAAATAAATTAATTTTATCTTTTGATATCTACATACTCGTATATACAGATAGCAGCATTGGAGATCGGCGTTATAATCTTTTGACCGAGATCGTGTCAAAACTTCCCATAAATTTACAAAACTCTAACCGATCCTCGCCATATTTCGAGAGGCGCATTCTTTTTGAATTCGACCGCGTTCGAGTGTTGTTTGTTCGATATTTATTGCCTCGCTTGGATGCGATGCATTTTTTATTGTCAGGTGGGATGTATGTAAATTAGGACGATGTGACATGATCATTGCAGATGTTGTGTGCTCTGCTGTTGTTGCGTTGGGTGAGTTTTTCTTTATTTTTATTGTCAACCAAATAATAAACATAAAATACATTTTTATTTCCTTAATTTAATTCGTTCTTTTATCATGGAAATTATTTGGATTGGTCCACCGGGAGAGAAGTAAAGGCGCAAGTTTTTAAGTGAAGATAGTATCTGCAGCGGTGTTTTGATTGGAATTTTATTACAGTTAATTTGATTTTTCCCAATGACAAGCGGCAGGAGTTTAGTACATTTTTAGCACGGGCTTTGATTGCAACATCACATGGCGAAAACATCATTTAGCTAATAGCCTTAAGTGGGTAGGTCAAGCCATCAAGTTCTTGATCATTTATAGTCGTAGTCAGTCAAGCGGCTATAAAGTCCTTGCAATAGTTTCTCTAAATGGTTTTCAATATATGGTACGATGAGGTATCGCTTTTTAAACTCCCCAACGTAGTGATTATGTTGGCTTTCAGGGTGCTTTGTCGTTTATTGACATAACCCTTTGGCTTAAGAAAACTCCTTATGAAGAAGTCTAACGGGAAGAAGTCGGTGGCAAATTTACATCGCCTCCGCGTCAGGTAACCATGTTTGGAAATCGCTCATGCAAAATGTCCATTGTGGAATGAGCTGTGTGCACGTTGCACCGTTCTATTGAAACCAAGTATCATCCAATTTCGGATCAAAAAAAAATTGGTTATCATTAATGGTCAACAAACGTTTTTCTCAAAAAAGTATGGACTACTGGTTGCATCCAGTTTCGAATCCACACCAATTACGGTTGTTGGCGGATTGTTCACTGAACCGGTTGACTCGAATATATCCATGAATAGTCCTCTTGGAAGGATGGTTAAATGGGCGAAGCACGCGAAATGTTGCTCGAACAGAAGACCCACTTTCATAAAAAAAATTTATAATTTGTACATAGTACTTTTGATAGCTATAACTTTTCATTTGACAAGACAGGCTAAATAAAAGACATCCAACTTGACAGATGTAGGTTCAACAATATGGCCACAATCACCTGCCAAACTTTGGAAATACCTATTGGAAAACCCTTTTAAATGTTGTATGCTATGAGATATGAAAATATCAGCCATTTTGGGCGCTCATTCAATTATTTACTCTTAGCTCAATTCATGAAATTGAAAACCTAAATCTAAGTCGATTATAATTTTACTTAAATCTACTTAAAGTCTTGATATAGAGCTTAGTAGAGGAGAGAAATGCTACTTTTGTTAATGTGCGTTCAGAAATATTTCGGAAATGTTTGAAACAATGTTTTTAAAATGTTTTGCCCGGTCTAGATGTACGTTATTATGTCTGTAAGTAGTACCTACGGAAGATTAGTACAGAGTTCAGAATACGCGGACTGGTGCTAAGTAAAATGGTTTGGAGCAGTGCTGGACAATTAATGCTCCCTGTTAATAGCGTTTTTCTAGATATTGTAGGTACGATGCTCATAAAGATTGTATCTTTTCAGACTAAGAGGGTTCGCGAGGAACAAAATTGTATATTTTAATAGGTAACATATTCCAGAGGCTTCGCGACATAGGAGTTCAAGAACTCGTTTAAACAAAACCGACTTAAAAATTTGCTTTTTTTTATAGAATGAGCTACGTGACAGTGAAATTTAAGTTCAATACCACATGAACCATCATCATTCAGTAAAGTAACTGCAGAAACAGGCTCGAAATGTGCTTTCGGGAGTAGGTTAGAGCTTGGCATTTACTAACATTTCACTCAATATAGTGGGATGAAAATAAGTTTGAAGTACGCATAGATAGATAGGCTGGAATATTCAATAATTTCATCATCATTAATTGACAAGATGAATATCAGCGTACTAAGATGGCTACCTTGCGGGACTTCAAACGAGACTATAAATGGATCAGATACAGAATAGCTGAAGAGGACTGTTCTTGAAGGTAAATCATACTTCTCGACAAGCCCAGTTTGAAACCCGAGGGCTTTGAGTTTTAGATAAACACTTGAATGCGAAATTTTATCAAAGGCTTTGCTGAAATCCACATACATTGAATGCGAAGTCAATGATGAGTATCTCCTGCAGAGCACAATACATACAGGATTCCCTACAGCGGTCTTGTTTGTAGGGAGCCAAATCATTTCTTGGAACGTCGAACGTCAAAGGAAAAGTGTCCTTCTTATAGAGAAGAAAAAGTTCGCCTTGAAATGTGTATAGATGTTGCAAATGTCTTGCAAAGAAGAGGTGCGCCCAATTTCCAGCGAAAAGTATGGAAGGCCTCTATTGGGAATGGGAGGAAATTTTGTCTTCGATCTCTGATAGGAACCAGGCTATACAAGAGCTTCAACAAAATAACTTGAATAAGGGAGCAACTATCTCCAAAATAGCCGCTCAGGAAAGGGAAAAAGGAAATCCATTCACCAAAGTTCATTAATAATGATTAAGGTCAGCTTCTTGTGGAAGACGACAATAATTTCCGCAATATTCCCGGATATAGATCCGCTCCTAATCATGAACAAGTATCGAATATTGCTGTCGAAGAAGCTGTGATTTTTTGGTCTCGATATCCTCTAAGTTTTGGATAAATATGAAAGTCATCAGGTCTAAATGGAAGACATATTGTACCATATGATGCCATGTGTGAGGGGGCATCGAAGAGTTCCCAATCAAAGTCGGAGTCCACCAGCGTAGCGTCCTCAGTCCTTTGTTATTTATTGCAGTCCTAGATTTTAAAATTGAAGGAAAAGTAACGAACCCCAAAGTGATGGAGTTATCATAAGTGAAAATCAAAGAGCCCTTGCTGTATGGGTGGATATTTTGCAGGAAAATTAGTACTGAATGAGTTCAAAAGAGGCATACTCAGAAAGAGTTTAAATATCTTGGATCGCGAAGCAACATATGATGGTGACATCGCTTAAGCGTAGGGTGGATGCCGGGAAAACTCCGCTATCTTCTGTGACCAAAAAGGTGACAGCTCTACTCCGTAGTTGAACGTTCGAAGCCCATATTGGTCACAATGTTGGACAATATAAAAAAAAAAGAATAAGGGTAAATTAGTTGCAGCTGAGATTCATCACATGGACGATAAAGCACGACCGGCTCAGTTTGTTCTGTCATGTTCGAAGGGAAGATCCTTCCAACCCCGTCAAAGGCGCAATATCGACCAACGTGCTTACAGAATCGCAAAAAAAGGCGGAAGAAAAAACAAAGGATTGATTGGCTTCAGTGACGATGTGAAAGTGGAGGAAGAGGTTATGATCCTTGTACTCTGGACAATAGCCATGGCTACAGAAGAAGAATAAATCTACGACAAGAATACCATCCAGCCCTGAGGTTTACAATTCTCATGAGTATCACGATTATACCGACTGAAGCTGAAGATCGTTTACCGTTCGTGTAAGGGAGAAGTAGAAATGGTCGGAAACTAAAATATGATCATAGAACAACTGATTAAAGAAGTTAGTGATTATTCAGGGCCCAAATTACCACAATCGGTAACGAACACAGCCACACAAACTTAGGTGACTTCCTATGGACGAACCATTAACTCGTATTTCTTGTGGATGAAAACAATACTGATGAACAGATTATTGATAGGGGATGTAGCGTATGTCCAATATATTAATAAAGGGTCTCTCTTGACTCTTTTCTAACAACTCCGACTTCTACGCGCAGGTACAGATATGTGTAGACGATATCGCAATAGGTTCTGTTGATTCATGCCTGAGAACTGTCTGTCCTTAACTTGTCCTTAACAATATACTGTATTACCTTGTGAGACGTAGGTCCTCTATTACACCATCGTGTACGGTTTCTGGCAATGGGCTTCAGTTCTTCACAACCTTTTTTTCCCAACTGCAGTGCTTCAGCTCGACCGTTCCGTCAAACAATCTGCCATTCTGGGTTAATGACTTTCATTACATAGCTATAATGTACCCTTTTCGGAACATGTGACTAATCCACTGCCACTTCCATTGTGCCTAAAGGTTCCTGACACATTCTCTGATAGAAGTGTTCGTTAGAGATACAGTTGGTCCAGAAATTCAGATATTACGCAGACACCAGTTAAAAACGGTTTGATCCCTCTCCATATGCTGCATCCATAATACAACATCACGGATATGACGTTTGAGGGAAACAGTCTTAGCTTGAAGTTTAAGCTAATTGCATTGCTTCGCCATACCTTGGACAACGTCTATGCTTCGCTGGCCTTACGATTGATTATTGAATAATGTACTACGAATGAAGCATTGCGTTGTAATGTAAGTGAAGCACTTCCAATCATGACAAAAAAGTGGATTTCAGTTAAAAAAACAAAAAGCCTAAGAATCCTGATGGCTTTAAACACTTCGGATACTAGTAAAGTAAGCAGCGCCAACGAAGTTATCGGAGATTCGAATTAGGCAACCTCAATGCTTTGGGTTTATGTTCCAACTAGCGGTGATGTATTATACTGTCTTCTCGAAAATAGTCCCTGATCATAGATGCATTATAGGAAACGAATCGGCTGATGGTTGGCTCACTCTCGTACTTACTAAGGCTTCAGTCGGTCTACCGCCCCATCACTGACCTACGACTGCGGGCACGAACTTCGTCTAACTCAATAGAATAATGTCACAGGACTTAAACTTATTCTTACAAGGAAACCCTTAACTAAGACAAGGGAAATTTCAGAAAGCCAGTGAACTTCCTCACTGTGGCATGAAGTTAAATTTGTGCCCATCTTCCGCAGTCATTCTCTGTGAATGTCAAGTTAAGGAGACGTGTCTTTCTCAAAGGAGTGGGAAACTACTAAAGACATACTTATCGTCATGTGGAAGTGCTACTTCTCTTAAGCTAACCCGAACACTTTGGTACTACAGATCTTTCAGGTTGTAATGTAAGTTTATACTCAAATACAACTTGCAACCATAAATAATTTCAACGGCGCATTCAAGACATCACCCAAAAAAAAATGCTGTAAAAATAGAGTAAAACACTGTAGATTCTACTGCATTCATTGTCAGAATCGACCCGACAATTTTCGTTGTAAATTTTACAGAGGGGTGGTTGTAAATTTAACAATCCAGTTGTGAAAATAACAGCTAAAATTGTAGATTTCACAGCACTTTGCCGTCGAACAGCTGTAGAACAGCTGTAGAAACAAAAACAATTTGCATGTAAAAAAAATCGCTTTCATAGCACCACTTAAGCTTAAAGTTCTAATTTATTGGTATGGTGCGAGAAATGGGTGGAAATAGCTTTTACAATCCAATTAGATGGTTCTTGTCCAAGAAATACTTAGTGTGTATTTAAACCGAATTATATAATTTAATTTACTTACAAAATGTGAAAAATGTTTGGATCTGGCTGGGGTTGAACTTGGAACCTCTTACTCGGCGACTGCATACTCATACCACAACGCCATGGCCTCTGAAAATTATCATGCGAATATTCTCAAATGGTATCTACTTTTTACGCTTTCGTAATAGATGCCGAATCTACAACTTGTTGTAATTTCTACAGCTCCTGCTGTAGTTACTACAGTAAATAGCTGTAGATTCTACAACATTTTGATGTAGATTTTACAAATTCATATCTGTAGATTTAACAGCCGAAATTGACAACGCGCTGTTGATTTTACAATTGGGGGTTGTAGTTGATTTAACAATTTTGCTGTAGAAATGACTGCATTCGCTGTAAAATCTACAAAAAATTGTTAATTTAACCAGATTCGCTGTTAAATACACAAATCTACAAGGAATTGTTAAATCTACTGCCTTCAATTGTAAAATCTACAGCGCTTTTTTTTTTGGGTGTAAATTAATGTTCTGTAGATAGCCAACGCCCTTTCGCACTAGTACCTTTCGACGAGTAGAAGAACCAATAAGTAGCACCCTCTTAACTCTTAGAACAGCCACTTTACGCACCTGGAATATGCAAGTGAATGGGATAATCCCTCTGTTCGCTGCCACACAAAATAATTGATCAGTAAAACTGAACTACTACTAACATGAACCACTACAGCACACAGTTGTATAACAAGTATCTCCTCGTATTTTATGCATCTTCAACTTCATGGATAATGCATGCAACATGTGCCTCATATTTACCACTTTAGAATACAAAGCGCACGCTAAAGCAAGCCCATGCACTCGTGCATGCATAACATTTTAAGATTTCATCCACCATGGTCTAGGGTTTGCTGAAATCGTAACTACTTAAGTCAACACTAAGTGTATTCCTTCATTTACCTACCGTATGTACTCGTAGTATATAATTTTTTTTTATTTTATAGTATCTCTTCTCGCATCATAATCCTTATGGCGTAAGTACAAGCACCTTCGCCGTGTTACCGCCTTCGTGTAGCATAATAATGAGACTCAAGGTTGTTCATATTCATGTTTGTTGTTTCTATTTGTTTTTTTTTTTGTTTCTTTTGCTTTTTATTATTTCGTTTCAACTCGTTCTTTAATCGATGAAATGCATGTTAACAAAAGAAGAGCACAGCTGACAAGAAAAAAAGCCAACACGCTCTTTAAAGGTAACACGATACGTACTAAACGCCCTAAAGCGTCTTGACCGCATTTGCAACAGGAGCACAGAATAAAACAAACCGCAAAATGCATCCACTTTTTAGCAAAACATATTAATTTACACTAAACACTTGGATAAAAAAAATATTTCAAGAGCAATAGATACTCGCAGAGCAGCTGTAGATACTTTCTTATAGAATTAATATTTTGAATTATTCACTTGAAGGTAGGTATACCGAATCACTTTAGATACAGATGCAAAGAACGACCTCTTCTTTTATGCTCCTTTTGTAGAGATCTCTGGATCTTTGGCTCTCCTGTTTTCTTTTCTTTTCTTTTGTTTTTATTTATTTATTTTTTTTTTTTTGAAAAGAAAATCACACACAGACTCACTGAAAAATTTCCGGAATTTTTAACCTTTTTTTTTTTGTTGCTTTGTATCTTTGAAATATGCCGATCGCGCGTAACGATAGGATAGACTTTGACGTAGTACCCGGTATGCAATAGATGCAAATTACACTAAAAGATGGATTATTTATCTTAAAACTGAAATAAATTTGAAATTCGAAAAGAAAAACCTATCCAAAACCGAACCAGCAGCAACGATCAGCGTACGCGCATGAGCACAACTCAATCTCAACTGATCCGTGAGCCCGGAATGAGGAGAGAATAGTTTTTTTTTTCTGTTTTTTTTTTTTTGTTACCTGTTACCTTGCGGCGTATCCGAGAGGAGGGTATACAATTCACTAAGCCAAACTCTGCTGAGATACACCTGAAAGGTTGTTGTTGTTGTTGGATGGTTACACCTACAGTTTTTGTAGGTAAGCAGCTTGACCAGTAGTGCCCTCTTGAATTTGAAAGAATTTTTAATTTTTTTTTTTTTTAAATCAGGTTTTCGCCCTAACGATCGAAGCAAGAACAAGAAAACGCCAAATCGAACGGAAAAAAATATATTTTTCTTTTTTTTTGTTTTTTTCCGAATGCGGCGGTGGTGGTGGTGTTGGTCATTGTCGATTGATGCTGAGGCTGAGGTTGGTTCGTCATCCGTATACCATAATAGGTGTATCTATGTGCACTCTCTTCTCTAGGTGGATGTGCACAAGGGGTTACTAGCAAAACCGGTGTGTTGTTGAAGATATTTAAGTGATTCATTCAGGGTTCACTTGTGTTTTGGTTCCTACTTTGATGCAGTGCTTCTTGGGTCTATTTACTTTTTTCACACTCTTTCGTGTGACTCTCTCTTCGATTGATTTGCTGAATGTTAGGGGGATCTTAAGAGAATCAGCTTTATTTTGGTTTCGTGAATTTTGGCGGATAAGTGGTATAAGTTACACCACTTTAAAGTGAGATTGAATTACGGTCAAAACAGTCACTTCTAAGGAATCGTTAAATAGCGGCCGACTAGCTGATTGGCATCGCTTTGAATTGGCGTTGCATTTATGTAGCTTCAGGTGGAGACACTGATTGAACGGACAGAGTACGTGATGACAATATTTATGTTTTCATAATTAGATTCTGCAAGATATGCATTAGAAGATGCCGTCTTGGGTGACTGGTTCTACGGAATGATTGGGATATGCTTAAAGAACTCATAATGAGTTGTTGTATATTGAATACGCCTTCAATGCCGCGGATTGATGGCTATGAAGTTGGCGGAACTCTTCTTTAATTGCAGGTCTGTTTAATTCTTCTGCAGTTCTGAATACAGTACGATATCAATTGTATCCTTTGAACACTTGAGCTGTTTCTGGCTTATTCCCTAAAGAACTAGACATCTCGCTGTCTGTTCTGCGCTCAACATATTGTCATAAGAATGTCCAATCCATTGTCACTTTCTCCTTCGCATAGACGTTCTTAGATAAAGGTGTTCATTGGAGATATGATTGGGTCAACAATTCACAAGATCAACGAAAGTCTACAGTTTAGGTGCGTTACTAGTATCGAGCTTTCAACTTCTGAGCTTGGAGTTACGCAGGCTTTTTCGGGATAAGTCAGTGGGTCTGTGGAAAGCCCACAAACGTAAGAATCAGCTTGTCTACTTGTACTTGCTAGTTTTTGAAAATATAGACACTTGACTAAGCACACGACACAGAGACAAGTGTCCACAGAAGTGACTCTTCATCACCCTATTATTTCGATCCTCTTCGCAGAATCTGTCAAAAGCTAAAGGCCCATCGATAATGAAGGACGGCCTTGCTATAGTAGGCTTCGCTTTAGTCTTCTGTCGTGGGTGTCTTTGTAGGTATTGCTATGGCTGGAGTTTTGAAAATCGATCACTTTGCTTCCATTTGGTAGAAGAGCCGTTATCATTTAATCATGTTAGTCAGATATAGTCCTGCCATTATCTATCTAACGAAGGACTGCCTTCTTTTGACTTCGTACACCGAATTCACAGACAAGGAGGACCAGATAGCAATGATACTTTTTCTTTTTGTTATGTTTTAGCAGCTGTTAATGCCATCTCTAGGTCGGTCGTCAGTGTGCGGGCAATTCATCGCACTTTTTTGGAGCTTAAGCCACTAACCCGACAGAGATTGGTGTGAAATGAAGAGATCTTAGCAGCAGTAGTGGCCAGTATCGAAGAAGACCCAGAAAATATTGATTCGGCGCCAATCAGATGATTTGGTTGTCCAGAGAATCAACCCGCCTGCATTGAAGCCGAAAGATCATAGACAACGCCGTAATTTCACAAATTGGATGCTGGAAATTTTGGCCGGAGATCCGAATTTTGGTCAAAAATCATCTTCTCGGACGAGGTACATTTTTGGCTCAGCAACTATGTCAACAAGCTAGATTTCCATTAATTGACAGTTTATGTCAGGGCGACGTTATCAGACCTTCGAAATAAGCTAAGAAGCACAGTTAGCGTCCATGGTTTCAGATATTCAGCGTTGTTAACCGACTTTCTGTGGCCAGAGCTCGGCAACATCGATATATCCGAGGTGTGGTTTCAACATGACGGACGGCGCGGCGCTACATACCATACAAGTGAGCAGAGATCGAAGTTATGAATGTGTCATTTGGTGCCTAGTTCATCTTACGGCGAGCGTTCAGCAATTGGCGGCCGCGATCATACATTTGATTGATATGTTATATCACAGATATTGGCATGTATGTTACTTACTTAAAAGGCTACCGACCCTTGTAGAGTCTCTGCCTTCCATCCTCTGCGGTCCCGGGCAAGCTGCTTCCAGTTGCAACGACCAAGTTTTCTGGCATCCGCGATTGCTTAGTCTTTGTACGGAGATTCGGTCTTCTTCACTGCTGTGATTCAAAGACATTCACATCCTGGTACAGCTCATAAGGGACCTAATATCTGACGGAGCATTTTTCGACCGAAGGTGCCCAAAATTTGGTTAGCTTTCTTACTTATCGACCAGCAATTGGCTCCATACAGCAGGACTGGTAAGATTAGCGTTCTAGAGAAGCATTAATTTGCTCCGTCTGCTGTGAGTGTTGAACCCAGTTGTTTGGCCAAACCAAAGTAGCAGCGGTGTCATTTATAGGTTTTATATTTGTTCCGAGGTAGGTGAACTCTTTAAGTACCACGTCAGCCCAATGTTTTGGACAGATAAATTTTTGTTTGTTGATAACATATACATCATATTGTCCTCGTTCACTGCAAGACCATGTCGGTTTGACTGCTCATCTATTCCCGTAAACGCCTCTACGACGGCTTGCCAGGATCTTCCGATGATGACAATATCGTCTGCATATCCCAGTAGTTGGATGCATTTGTGAAAGATAGTGCCTTCCTTGTTGAAACCTGCCTTGTGCACTATCTGCTCCAACACGATATTGAAGAAATTACATGACAGCGCATCGCCTTGCCTGAATCCACGTTCACGGTGCACGTTAATAGGAGCTCAGAAGACTTGTTAGACAGAGAATCACGTGTTTTCCAGCGTTACGAGACACATGTGGATAAGTTTTGCGGGGATCCCAAATTGGCGCATCGTCTTGTAGAGCTCAAGATGATGAATGCTATCATAGGCGGCTGGTCGATGAAAAGGCGGTGGGTTTCGACTTGAAATTCGTTGATCTTTGCCAGGATTTGTCTGAGTGTGAAAATTTGGTCTATTGTCGAAGCAACACTGGTACGTGCCGATCAGTGAGTTGCGGAAAGGTGTTAGACGTTCAAACAATACGTTGGATAGGATCTTATATCCGACATTTAACAGGGATACGACTCGGTAGTTCTTACAAGACATAGGATTGCCTTTTTTGAAGATGGGGCATATAGAGCTGATATTCCACTCGTCGAGCTTGCGTTCCTCCACCCATACTTGGTTGATGACTTGATGCATGCACCCTACCAAGACATCACCTCCGTATTTAAAGAGTTCAGCTGGAAGCCCATCAGAGCCAGAGGCTTTGTTGTTCTTCAATTTTTTGATGGCTACATTAAGTTCTTTAAGACTGGGTTGGGGCCTTTGGTCTTCATTTACTGGAGGTGGGTTCTCTTCTTGCCCAATCCCTCTCTCTGTTTGATGCCCTTTAAGCAACTGCTGGAAGTATTGCTTAAACACATCAACAGTTCGGTAACTAGGTTGTCTTCGCTATTTTGAAGAACCTGCGTTCCGGGCTTGAAGCCAGCTGTCAGCTGCTTGGCGATAAAAATTCCGGATGTTATTGCGCTCGTGATACTTCTCGATATCCTTGAGCTGGAAAATTGTGTGGTCCCTTTTCTTTTTACGCAGGATTATCTTTTCTTCCCTTCTTCTGGTCCGATACTTCTCTCTCGCTGCTCTTATTTTGCGCTTCCTTGTGTGTATATTCTGTCACCCTCTTCGCTGAACGCTCTCATCATCATACTAAGGGCTCATTTTTGGTGCTGGTGGCAATCAATTTTATACCTCACACCGTTGTTTTTCTGTGATTTTTTCACTATTATTCTTATCTGGTCACCCTATACAAGACCTTTCTTGTCCACCATCCCAATTAACGATTCTATATCGTTACACTTTATTAAATGTCTGTCTATACTTTCAGAACTAAATGTATATTTGTTGTAATTCTTTTTTAATTCAAAATGAAAACTTAAAAATGAACTAATTAATGAACAGATACATAAAGTGACTCCGGCGGTATGCAAATAACAAATACAAGCCCCGTGTTAATTAAAAGTAGAAAGTCAACAAACGAAACCACCCCCAATGTAACCGCAAAAGCATAAACACCGGTCAAAAGTACGCATTAACTTTTTGTGAAGGAAAAAGGAAAAAATGTCCCTTTTTTAGGATTTGCAACCCCACCTAGATAATTTTCAAAAAGAAACGATTGTTTACATAGAACACAAAACCAATCCACTTGCCAATTAGTGCATGTAACGGTACATAGTCTTTTGAAAGGACGCAATTCCTCAAATGGCTTTTTTTTATTACCATGTATTTTGAAACACATCCTGGAAACAATACCCACCAAAGTCAATAGGAATATTTTGAGGTCAGCCCAAAGTACAAGAACTAAGAGTAGGTAGTTAGAAACTGTACTATGCAAAGTTAGAGGAGCAAAAGAACGAGTAATAAGTGAGCAAACAATCATTCACACAAACTACTTCCGTTCTGATGGTCTCTAACAATGGGCTAGGCTTCATCCTTCAAACCATTCCCGAATGTAAAATGTAACCCATTAATATCACTCTCCTGATAACTAGCAGTAGTTGTAGCAATAGCATCACTGGCTGGTGTATATCTTTGACTTTACACGTGCAGCGATGGATGCAGATGCAGAATCCTTGAACATTATGCACATTGTTTCGCTCAACTCACTCACTTTAACGGTGACGACGACATTGTATGTGAGTATGGGTGTTGCGGTGTAAAGATTTCAAATTTAGTTCACAGCAATGCCATAGGATACTACAATACGCGGCGCAGGACTGCTCCTAGCTTGTACTCTATTCAGCTCTCGAAGACTCATTGTGGTTGCTATTTGCATTGCATATCAGGGAAATCATGTAAAGCGTTTTCCACTTGTTTCTCTTCTTTTTTTTTGTGAGTTGCTGCTGCCGCCGTCATCCTGTTGTAGTGCCTGTCAAATGCAGTGCAACAGGGAAGTGATACGGGAAGATGGTTTCCTTACTGCAGCACAGTTTGATGATGCTCCGTACCGTATCGCAGCGAACACCAGCTTGCATTATCATAATGTCCTGTGGGTGAAACTAGGTTGAATAAGTAAAAAGTTGGTCTCAATCGGATTTTCCGTAGTACACCTATCTATATAACTTATGCTGCTTCGTGGTGGCTATGGGATGTGTCACTAGAAGAAAACTCACTAAAGCTGGTAAGGAAGGGCAATGCCATTCGGGAAAGGATTTTACTTCTTTTATTTTTATTTTTTTTTTTTAACAACAATCTGGAGATTGTTGATGCACTTTGTGGTAGATTCTTGATGGGAGTCTCTTTGGATTTTTATTTTAGTATTTTTTTTACAGAGTGTTGTGTAAAAAATTGATAGTGATAGTTGTCCTTTTGTGAATCACATAAATGAAGGTTTCTTGGGATGAATTATAGGAAGGCTAGGCTTTAGCTTGTTTTTTTCCCATAGAATTGGTTGATCCGTTGACCGTTGACATTTAAGTTGACGTATTGTCGGATAGAACAGTCTCATAGAATGTGTCACATCAATCAGCTGATTGTTAAAGGCGATGACAGTCTCTCTAGATTCTCTCTCTGCTTCCACCAATGAAAATGCTTACTCTCAATTTTCTTATGCGTGAACTTCAATATTTGAATGTATACTGTCAACGGATGGATGGATGGAAAATGTAGAAAATAAACCTACTTTATCCGTCGAAGTTCATCTATCCGTTGGTTATAAACTGCCTCCGTTGAGAATGTGTGTATTCTATGAGTTAGGCACTTTAAGGCCCAACCACGTTTGCATTAAGCATGCGATAGCTTATGTCGTAATCCAACGAAAATTTTGCTTACTCACTGTCAAAATCCGAGCGCACACATAATTGCCTTTAGGATACGCGGCTGTATGTCATATCTTTTCATGCCATATAGCCATTCTCAGCGCTACGTACGGAATGTGCAAACAAAACTATTATCTACCCATGGAAGCAAAAGTGAACGAAACTCAACGAAACTAAGCGAAAACTCATTATGGGCGTTTATATGGCGGATTAGAACCGAATTCAATATGGATAGAGTGTCGTATAAACGCAGATCGGATTGAAACAGGATTGACTCAACACAGCTTTAGCCTTTGTTCGATTGTGGCTGAGACGAAAACAGTTCTCTTGGCTTGCAATGACATACTACAATCGCCAGCATAAGATTGTAGGCTATACTTTAAAGCGTTATGCATTTTGTGACTGACCTGCATAAATATTTGGATACTTAAATTCATTTCAAATTCACAGAAAGTTATCCTGTGAAGGCAAACAGCTTAGCTATCTTAGTAGATAATTCCTAAAACTCACGATTAATGACTCTTTTTACAAAGAAGACTAAATCAAAGCTATTCATGATTACTTTGACCCAAAAGTCCTATAAGTTAATGAAAATGGCTCGCATAATCACAACAAACAACAGGATAACAACTTGTACACTTTCTCACAACAACAAAAACTTGTTTAATAGTTGCTTTGAGCTTTCCTTTCTAAATTTCCTTGTGTTGCCATCAAGTCTAATTTTTATGATTCGACTACTTTTTAAGAGTCTCAAGGAAGAAAACAATTTTATTTCCTTTTCCTTTTTTTTTTAATTGCCACAATTACGCGGCTTAGTAATTTCATTCTTTCCCCCACACACCCACACAAATTGCCTAGAGTGATTTTCTTTCGAAGGACCTATATAAACTGTCCACCCGTTGTCCTTGTCATAAGCCATCAAAATCGAATTGCCAGACGAAATGACATTCGAAGAACAACGACAGCTCAGAGACGTAGAAAGACCGAGAGCGAAAGAGCGTATGAAAGAGATGTTGCATCAATAAAATCCCGAGATCATCCTAATAATAAATGTGACAGCCTATCGTCGTGTCCAATCGAATTTCGCTTTTATTTTTTGCCGTCAAAGAGATAATCGATATAACCGACAGGGAAGTAAAATTCCAATTAATGATGGGTAATTTCAACGCAATGTTCCTCCGAAGGGTACGAGGAGAAGAAATAATACAAGATAGACAGTGCCTTGTGACAATTCGGAGACTAAAGGATTAGACTTTCTAAAAAAAAAGGATACATCATCAGCACGTTCAAGGGAGGAGGCTTGTTGGATACGAAAAACTCGCACGCAAACGGGTTAAATGTACTTCCAGAGCGAGTCTAATTGACCCATCGGGCCTCGTTCGGGTTTATTGTTCCTCTGAAGCACCAACTAGTAAAGTGTGCCAATATCAAGGTTTCATTTGTAAGCTGACAATAGTCACAAGGCAATATTAATTCCTGTCACGTAGCAACAAGTTCGTCCTTCTGGAGATGAAATGTCACGGAGGGTGGCAGGGTGGCTTTTTTTGTGAATTTTTTAATATCGACAAAGTGACAAAAAAGCAAGTATGGAACAATAAGTACGTTAACGCTTCAAATTTCAATATCTATTCTAACCTCCAGTCAAGTGGTAACAAAAAGAGAGCACCCTGTGAACATCTTTATATTGACTTGACTTTATTTTGACTTTTAGTAGATGATATGCATTTGCTTGTCCTTATTTCTTTATTTTATTTTATTTGTCTTCCAAGTTAAGTCAGTTTTTTCGTGTAAGCCCATCCGAGTCTCAGGCCGTTTGACAGTTTCGCTTCCCCAAGTTAAAAACCACCCAAAAACGTATTTGTATTTTGACGTGTCAGCAAAGTTAACCCATCTGTAAAACTCCCGATAGAGGTCTTCCATGCGCTTGCTTAAAATTCGGCGCACATTTTTGATATTTCCGCCAACTCCCGATAAAGTGAGTTCTTTTTGCTTGGAATCAGGCGAATAGATTCACACTTTCGGACGAAAGTTACAGATATTATACTTGCTTACTTAGTTAGGGCATTTACCCAGTCGGGGGCACAGGGCGTCAGAAACGCCTGTTCCGTGGCACGTTTGCCAAGGGCCCCCACTATTCTGCCTGGTTGCGTGAACGGATCCCACTGCATGTCGTATTTCGCAATGGAATCTCCTTCATATAGTAATGTTTATAGGTTCTTGGCCTTCTCGATTCTGCTGTACACATCCAGCTCGGTGACACCACGGTTTACGGGGACGACACTTCCTAGATTAAGAAAGTTCTCAACTTTCTCGACTTCCTCGACTTCCTGTCCAGCGATTAGAAGTGCAGAGGGCTTTTGTTTTCGTTGTGTTAATTCTGAGTACCACATTGTTTGCCCCAGCGACAAGATTCTGGACCATAAGATAGAGGTCCATTATCCGATGTGAAAGTAGACCAACATTGTCAGCGCAGTCTAGGTGTTTAAGGTAAGATGTAATAGTCCAGCGAATTCCATAGTTTCCTTCCGTCAATGCTGCTCGAAGAACATAACTGTGACAGTATGTATCCTTGCAGACTCTACTTTGGACTAGCATTATGCAAGACGTGACACTTATTACCCTCATACGGAGCCTTAATAATAGCTATGCACAATGCCAACCCGATAGCATCTCTACGCAAGCTGCCGATAGCTTTCTCGAAGTCGATAAACAGCAGATCTGTACTCAACGCAGATGTTTATATTTTTTATACTCACAGGAGGGAGCTAAACACAGTAATGTAATTAAATACGAAGAAATGCAACGTCGCCAATGGCGCAGCTTAGGCTCTGCAACAAAGAACTTCAATCAGCAGTTGGTTTAAATAAAGATGAATATGCTAAATACTTAATTCCATTCGCTTATTACAACAAGAACTTTTAATTATATATTTTGCCCTAAAAGCAAAACTTTTCTCCAACGCCTGAAAGTATGCAAATTATCTCACATCAAATACGCCATAATAATTTCCATTTTCATTTTCATTTTTGTGCGCCTCAGACTATGCATTACAGACGAAAGTTTGTTGCTATAAATTTTCAATTTCTATTAATTGAAATTAAACGGGTACTTGAATATATTTCTAGTCGCCTTCATTAAAAAACTAAAAATCCTGCAGAACATCTATAAAATTGTTTGAAAACGTGTTAAATACATGTTTGTATGTACATAGGAAGTATTCGCAGGTTAAAGAGTGTCCATCAGATATTTAACGGATGCCACAGGATACGTAACCAATATCTACCCCTCGTCACAGTAGACAAAGTTCTCCAAGTCTGTAAAAAAACATTAAGGATAAAAAAGAACTTGGTGTGCACGGGATTATCAACACTTTTTTAAACAACATTCGCTTCAAGAAAGAACAAACCAAACAGTGGAGGAAATAAAGACTTTCTCTTACCGAGAGGTAATAAGCCTCCTAATACGATCTCTCATCGTTTAACCTGCTATTTGCATGAATAAGTAACTGGTTGGAGACTGTAACCGATGAGGAAAGAGTTTAAGAGAAGAGGTGTAGTAAAATGGGTGGAAATCTCACGCTGTTACTGAGTTCGGGCTCAGTTCCATCTTTCCAAGATTCTCAAAAAAAAAAGAGAGAGTTCAGAGGATTCTTACCAATGAACTACATAGCAAAAGAAGGGATGAGCTGCCATTTCAAGAGGTAATGACAAGCCTAGGACCGAACTCAGCAAGTTATATATGGATTACTGGGCAAATGGGTGAGACAGTAGAGATAAGTCCAAGCTACGTCTGATCCATTTCAACGACGAATCCACGCTTCTATATAGACGTGGTGCCTGAACACAGAGTGATTTCGAGCGATATCTGTTTGTTTATCACCAGGAGAGCTTCATAGTGGCAGCTTCGTATAATCGACAGAACGGAGTAACCCCTCTAGTTTTATCTCTTAATATTTGTATAGAGTATTCTGCATTGCGACCTTGAAGTCTATTTTACTACTAACCTTGGAGGCGTTTGTATGTACCCTCGACAGAGTACCCCTTTGAAAAATACTGGTATTTTGCCCATGGGTACTGAATGTTTCGTTTCACTCCTGCACCCGTTCCTTCCTCGGTTCTCAAGCCATCTGTGTATCATTTTATAGTGTGGTTGCTTAGTCCTTATATTATAGATTCATTGCTCCACTCCTTTTTGTTGCTCAGCTTTATGCAAAAGTTTTTCACAAAATTGAATTTCCTTAAACAGTCATCCCTGGGGAATGCAAGCAACTGAAGTTTCTTGAGAATCACGTCATATTCTCCTGAACTAATTCCGATGCCCTCCTTAGCCATCCTTAGGTTTGTCCGTTTTGCATGTTGCTTCGGTACCAGCTTGATCGACGTGAGTTCGAGGAGTACTTCCATAGCTGCGGTTACACGCCAGTCTTTGCACTTTAGTGAGTGACTCCCTCATTGTGACCAGACTAGTTCTCTTTGTCCATGCTATTGCGCCATAAGTGATCATTGGCCTCACAATGGCGGTGTCTATATGACTTCGGTTGTGTTAGCCCTTTTTTCTAGTTTTAAATATTTTTTTCTAGGTGCGGCAGTAGTTTAGAATAAGGTCTTATGGAAAAATTGATAATTTCCTTCCTCTCTAAGTGGGAGCATTCGTCAAGTCATATCATACCCGTGATTGCTACGCATTGCTTTGATCGCGTTCACTTTCTCTTCTACCACACATGCATGCATGCACAATCAAAGCATAGAGGCATAATCACGCTTCCAGTGCGATGGAAGGACGGAAGGTACTTTTTGGGGTAAAGTTGGAGGAAACGTGGGGTACACTGGCATAAGCCGATGATATACTGGCGCAACGACGAAGCTAAGGCCTACAAAGGGGTTCAAGACATTACCTATATAAAAGTAAAGGAAATTAAGTTCAGAATACCTTATACATATGTACTTTTGGTTACTAAAGGTTGGGACAGCTCAAAAGGCCTATATAGTTAAAATTTCAGATTTAGAACAGTTCTTGTAAGAAGTCATTGACTCGCCCAAAAATTAAAGGAGAACATACATATGTACCTACATTCTCATTACAATGATCTAAGGCTTTGCTAGCAAATAGTCGTTCTTATAATCTATAAGCCAAAATGAAATAATCTGCAAAAAGAATCATAAAAATTCCTCGACATCCTTTCACCTACTCTTTTTAAAATCACATTGTGTATACTCGCATGGAAATGATGCCTCAAAATAATTTGCGCACACTGCGATCTGTGTTTTCCATTTTTTTTTTTTTTTAAATAATAATTAAAACTCCACCTTTTCTTCCGAGTCCCGAATTAATTTCCGCTCCACCGGTTTCTCCACTCGGAAATGAGAAATTAGAAGTGCACATGCGACGAAGAATGCAAACGCCAGACATAAAGAAGAATTTTTTTTGTCCCCCTTTTTTTTTTGCTGATATGAGGGCCAACAACAACAACAACAATTCTTACATCAGGATCATTATAATCACAATAGGGGACTAAAAATTTAAATGAAAATAAAACCAAGGAGAAATCAAATAAGAAGCGAAAGGAATATAAGGACGATGACGATTGCTTCACAATACAAAGGACTTCCTCACAAGCAACAGCAGCAGCAGCCGGTCTCACTTTGTATTACACACTTGGTCTACAGGCACAACCCAAAGGAACTCCATTAATAAGGGTTGATTGCACTGCACCTTTGTGTGTGATATTCTGATTCCTCCCCTCTGCATCCAACACAGAGAGAGAGAGAGTAGAGTAGAATATCGCTAGTTTCGAGTTACAAAGTAATCGGGAATAGAAACGGTTCCTTATCTAAGAATAGCAATAGGAAATATCCTTGAAACATCCAGTTTCTCTCCCCAATCGACAAATGAGATCATCAGGTATGAATGTACAATACATTCATAAGTCAGTACTCGTATTTGTGTACAGAGCCGACGAAGACGACGACGACGACGAGGCTGCAAAAGATAATGATGAATCGAAAAGGATGAGGTTGACGACGCAGCTGTTCCTGGTTTTGGCTCGTGCTGGAATGTTGGTCACCTTTGTGAAGCAAACAAAAAAATACGTGTGCGCCTCTCTTGAGCTATTATCAGCGCGTTCGCTTTACACGTTTTGATGTTGTTTACAATCGAGTATCTGTCCTGCCACATGCCACAGTGACAGTTGGTCCCATTGTTGAACGTATGCCAATAGCAGCGAACGCACTTCCATTTCGATAATTTATGACCGATCTCTGATGGACGATCGATTAAGATTCGTCACTCTAAATAAATAATTTCACGAGTGTTTCTTAAGTTGAGATAGCGTCTACCATACTATGTACGAAGGTGCGACCTTGAATTCAATTTGATATCTAGGTACAAACACTTTATTTTTTTTTTGTAAAGATATGTGGAATGTATTTCAGACTGTAAGATTTCTAAAGATTCGACAAAGAAGAAACACAAACAAAACTTGAAAGCTTCAGAATGCCAGCTAAGGATTCAATTCTTAACTAAAGTCTATTTCCACACTAGACGACGAAACCTTTCAAAAGGCAAGGCTTGAACGGTTGAATGAATTTAAAGAAGGAAGTATGCAACCTTTCGAACCCCACTTGAAGGTGCGCATTACTCAGACAAGCGTCTAGATGCGACATTGTACATGAGTTGCATACTAAGCTAGAAATGCTGGCAGTCGCATGCCAGGACATACATATTGAATCAGTAATGTATTATGCGACGTGGTTGGCCCAATCATAGGTCAACAGTCCTTCACAAAGCACTTGGTGCTTTATCTAGGCTAGATCAGACTGAACTATAATCTCGTCATCATATGGTTTCTATTCAGTACGAGGTTGTAAGTCAAAAATCAGAAATTTAATTGGTACCGTAACGTTGGAATAGTGTCTTTTGGTTTGCAATCCCAGAAAATTCCATTAAAGTTGTTTTAAGAAGCCCCGCCTTGTAGGCCTTTGACAAACATGCAATAGTACTACTGTCATGTAACCAACCAAAGGACATACTTAATTTCTGCAGGGCAATTAAATGCTTGAACGATAAATACCATTTAGGACTCACTTAAGGGATCGCGATGGGCCCATTGTCTCATGATGAAGTCATAACCCTTTTTAACCCAACCTAACCTAACCTATTACTATCAAGTGAAAATTATCTGCCCTTCGAATGCAGTATGAAATTATAGGTCCCTTCTATGTGCCTTTACCTTGGCACTTGGCATTGCGAACATGGGTCTCTGTGGGCTGATTATTCCCTAATATTTATTTGGCATTGCAAATTTCATTGCCAACAATTTGACTATAATTTGCTGCGACCAATATAAGGTCTGTTCCCGTACTGGCTAAAACTACAAAAATGTTACGAAAAATAGTGAATCCCTGTATCCGTACGCCAAAGTTTCGTAGATTATCACATAAGAGAGAGCTCACGACAGAGTAAGAAATTTCCCCATGCTGCAAATTTTAGTCCAAGAAATTTCTTTGGCCAAAAATATGAATCCTGTCAAATGGTAGAGTTGTTATTGGCTGGCAAGATAATTTGATGTAAATTAATACAAAAAAACAATTACGTCTAAAAAGTGGGCCACTTTTTTGGACATTTGTCTTTCTTTGAGAGAATTTTACCCCCACTCTTGGAAATTTGGCAAGCTGGGAATTTTAGTGCAGAAAATACGGGAACAGACATATTGTTCGAGATCTTGCAGTGTATTTGAGCTGCAACCAACTTATTCTTCAAAATGTGTATTCTTCCTCAACGGTTGTGACCTTCTCGACCCTTATACAATGGCTGTAGGCAGTATTTTGTTGAGTTCATTCAAATCTTTGCAAAAGTGGGTCAGGTATTCATTCAAAAAACTTGAACGTATAAATGTCTCTAAAACTTGCGGACAGTCAGGCTGTGATGGAGTCGCTAAAGTGTTTTGTTATCAAATCTGAGCTAGTCAAAGACTGTCGCAAAAGATTATGCTGAATACCTGGACACTGCGATATAGACCGCAACGAATGTGGCAATAGACTGGTCAAAATTCCAACAAGGAACATTGCCGAGATCATCAAGGCACCCTTGTGTATTGCCAGGAGAAATATTCTTAACATACAACATAGCTAACAACAAATGGACTACCTCGAGAGACATAGGCTGTCCAAAGCGATAGGCGATTCCCCACGGTTTATGTCTAAATTACTGGGGAGAAATTGTATGTGATTTTTTGAATTCGTTTGTAATTCACAATATTTTTTTTGACTTCATGTTGAAATGCAATAAGTGCTTTGCAAGAGAATTATTTAATTTTGTTACGATGAATGTTAAATAGAAGTTGTTGAGACCTGAGCACTGAACATTTCCGAATATACTACCACTATATTGTGGCCACCCACATAGTAGATAAGAGTTGCCTTGCAACTTCAACATTACAGCTGCAAATATGAGATAACTTGTCACATGATCTCCTAATATCCTGTGGAGATCGGTCCTTTACCAACGACATCTTAATATTTAGGAACGCATTAGTTTACTCTTTACTCACATCCTTCCAGATATTGCATAGTTTGTCAGGATAGTCCATTTGCGGTTGGGCGTATACAAGAAAGTTTGATGACATTTCAGCCTACATGAAAGCTGGATGTAAACTAATTTGGCCAGCTCAGTCTTATATTGACTACAGTTAATGCAACCAAGATCACAAACTAAACCTTGCCAGGTCCGTTTCCCAAAACGTTACTCTGCCTGGAAGCCAGATTAGGCTCATCTTGAATTGACCATCTAGCGACATTTAATGCTTCACACTCAGGAATTTCATTTCTTCTTCTTGGGTCCAAGGGATTGTATGGCTCCTTGACTGTCAACCAACTCTAGGGTGATTTGAGTAGTCTCAAGTTGCGTCAGTTTTAACCCATATAGAGCAATAGTATACAGATTAGGCGCAGTACAATTTTTCCCGATGCATTTTACTTAGGGGAAGAATGTCAGGAATGAAAGGTCGAACCGCTGTAGCGCTTTGTTATGACGGAGGGATTTTTATACTCCATAGACTTTCGAATGTATCACCTCTTAGACAAAGCGTACCATAGATTAATGAATCTAGTATGTTTTCCGACCAAAAGGGTTCTATAGCGATCAAAACATCACAGAACAGCTCACGATCACCGCGGGTAAACTGAAAGTACCAGCAAAGCTTTGTTCTTACAAAACCTGTTTGGAAAACCTGTTCAACCGATTGGTTTCCCTCCACCAAGTACTATCAAAATTAAGTGCATTAAAATGTATATGATTGAGAAGTCCTTTGCTGGTATTTTTCGTTCGAAGATTCCAGCGGTAAGCCAGATTCCTCGTCCTTCCACAGCAAGTAGAAACAAAGGCATAGCTAAACTACTGCGACTATATCTTTCCAAACTCGGCTAAATTCATATCCTTCAATTAATCGTCATAAAACATTTTATAACTAACAAGGGATAAGAATTTTGATCCCCAATTTAAATCTAAGACTGCGTCATAAGTCAACTCTGCTTCTAATTGTTAAGACTTACCCCTGGCGTGACGTTTCTACTATTAAGAGTCGATAGAACCAGTCCATTACGCGTAAATACTATGAGGAGTTCCTTCAAAACGCATTTCCAATAGAACACTCGTTCTATGGATTTGTCACATTCCATATAATGGATTACCTCCCTGCGCCCGTTGAAGCAACCCACATACAACCACCACCAGGCACAACAAAAACAATACCAGCAAAAAAAAAGTGTAACGGCTAAAATTGTAAAAACTCCTCATTACCCCCTGATGCATAGTATACTCGTATCTAGATAGAATTGTACAATTGCCTAAGTCACTTTATCGCATGTATGTGTGTATCTATACCAATGCGGCTGTTACTTTATATTTTTCACCCCTCGATATAAAATACCCTCGACCAGCATTAATAAATAAATTCATATACAAAACCCAACAGCAGGAGCAGATGTTATGTCTAAAACGACTCAGTGCTGTATACCTATTCGTCGCCCTGTGTATTCTCATTCGAATTTAGGGAGGGCTACGATGAAGTGTTTGCCGCGATCGCGTGCTCAGTTCAAGAAAGGATCTCGTCGTGAATAGTTCGAAGAACAGTAAAAACGGAAGTGGAAGTGAATGTGAATTGGATTTCTTTTTCAAAGTATCTCGATACGAATTGAAAAATGTCTCGTCATAATTATACCAATCCGGCATTTTGCCAAAATAGTGAATTTTATCCAACTCCATCGATCCAACAGCAACAAGATCAACAAGCTCTGTATAATCGTAGTTTAAATTTCTCGGTTTCTAGTGGAACAGTGAAGAATGCTCGCGACGGTCCGCTTCGAATCCAGCGAAGCATGTCGACACGATCCGTCTGTACACTTTCGCGTAAAGTGAACGTAAATGTCGATCGGCAGGGTCAGCAGCGCAGCGTCGTTGAGGCGACAACACCACCAAGACCTGGCCCTAAGCCAGGGGTTAATTTAAATCGAACCACTGGCCCCTTCGATATGCGCTCGGGAAGTGGGCGATATGCTCTGGTGCCCGTGGAGGAATTGCCAAATACAAGAAAAGATCGTTATACGATCGTTCCCGGACCGGAACCGTCGGAGATCGTCACACCTCGACGATTTGTCAAGAGTCAGGAGAATCTTGATCGGTATGCCCATCTCCCCGCCACCCAGGAACCATCGTCATTGCATGAGGATTCATCGGAACAATTTACTAGTCTCCCACCAATGCCCATGTTCGAGGAGCAACCACGCATGAAGCCAGCTTTTTCCAGTGATTTTGGAAGCAAATCATTTGTTCTTGTGGATCAGAAGAGCAATCAACGTTATGCCATGGTCCCCACAGCGGAAGATGAAGAACTTGTCGACGATAATCATGAGATTATTCAAATGCACAACGGAAGAACTCACCGCTACGCAGTTATCCCAACAGATGAAGAGGAAACCTGCCTCAGTACATCGGATTTGAACCAGAGTCAATACAATCAAGATAATATACCACGCTCAACTCCATTGCAGACATCAACGCCACAGAAAGGAACGATAATCTCTTCGTATCCAAATACGCCGTTGAAAAACCCAGCCGCAACGAGGAAGCTACACGAACTGCTGTCCACTCCAAGGAAGACTCCAATCAAGCGCTCGATGTCCACCCCCAGGCATAACAATCCAAATACGCCACGCTATTACCAAAGTCAACAGATCTATCCCAGTCAACCGGAGCGAAAGAAGGAACTCTCTCCACATTGCTTGCAGTATGAATCTTCGAAACAGGTCCAGCGTCATCCACAAGTCGATGCACGTACAACAGCTGTGATTACACCGAGAGTCGCCATGATGGCAAATCCTGGTGATGAAAGCTTGAACAAATCCTGGAACAACTCCTATCCACAGAAAGTAGCCAATGCTACTGCCACGTTAGCCGTTGTTTCTTTGATGCTGATCCTTGGAAGCGCCATGAATTCTGGACTCTGTATCTATATGATTGCTCATGTAAGTTTTTAAAAGTCTTCCCTTCGCCTCAAATTCTAACTTCTCATCTCTCTACCTTAAAGATGGGAAAATCCTTCTATCTCCAGTTCAGCTTAGCTGCAGCATTCTCCGGAGTTGGTCTGGGATTCTTAGGATTCCGATCGCGACACAGCGAATGGTTACCCAATCGCAGCTACACTTCAGGATACATTCTGGTCACAATGTTTTGCCTGCTGAAATGCTGTGGATTGCTTGTCTTACTAGCACTCGATCCGTATCCAGGATTACCTCTACATGATGTCACGACTGGAGTCATACTGGGTCTATCGGCATTTACTATATTTTTCATTGGACTCGGGGTGGTTGGATCTTATTGGTGCTATAGACCACCTCCAGATAATAGGGTTAACGTAGTTTATTAAGAATTTAGCTGATATGATGGTGCACAAAATGTATTTTTATTTTAAAAAAGAGACTGTATATATGTACTGCTTTTAGGTTATGTATTTATTCGAAATATTTTGTTATAAAAACTTAATTTATATTTTTACATTGAATTTGTATTTAAATGGTTGTATACTTAAAAATAAAAGTCAATAAAGATGGTAATAGTTCTATTTAAATATTTCAATCAAAGTTGGTGTACACCAGGGAAGCGACCTCAGTCCTTTGCTATTTGTTGCAGTCCTAGGTTATCAGCTTGAAGGCAAAGCAAGTAACGCCAAAACACATCAGTTATTCGTTTTGATGACGATGGAGCTATCACAAGTGAAGTTCGCACGTCCCTGCAACGAGTTGCCTATTCTGTCCTCCACATCAGTCTATTCCAGGCATTAACTTAAGTGAGATCTTCAGTCGATAGCGAAGCAACTTGTGATGATGCCATCAATCATTACGAAAGCGTAGGGGGAATGAAGTGGCGGCCAAAATTCGATATCTTCTCTGATCGAAAAATGCCCCCTAAGCTGGAAGGGGAATAAATGGGAAGGGTGTGTGAACAACTAGCAAAGGATGGGGAACGACCAACAAAGGCCTCGTAGGCGCAGCATCTCCCAATAGGCGCTGTTTCGCTAAGTAACGAGAAAGAGCCACTGCAGCCGAACACCTAGCAGCTCTGTTAGTAACGGCGAACGGCGAGTTTCCTGTGCCACAAAACAGGATTAGTGTCGTTTGGTCTGGGGCCCAGCGAGCCTCAATCGTAAACAAATCTTATTGCTCCGAAACGGAAATCAACGTCTCGGATAGACATCTTAGAGTTGAGCGAAATAAGATGGTTTGATGCTAGGGAATAAAAGCATTGTCATGCTCTACTCTGGTAAGCCAGCTGGAAGCCCGCGGAGGTCCGGAGTGGGGCTGCTGTTAACTCCAGCTGCGCGACAAAGCGTCATATCCTGGAAGCTTCATATTGATCGGATATTGAAGGCCAGGCTCCAGAGTAGAGTAAGGAAGGTCACCATCAAAAAGTGCTTCGTTCCGACCGATGACGCGGCCCAGCGTGAAAAGGACAATTTCTACAGTCATTTAGGCGCCGCGCCGTCTTCAACCAGACACAAAATGAACACATCGTAATTGTGATGGGGTATCTCAATGCCAAGGTAGGTAGCGACAACACTACCGGAAAGCCAAACCTGTGTTCGGAATGCTTTCCACCATCTGGAAAAGCATTGTATCAGCTTAAGAACCAAGCTGCGACTGTTTCGCTCAAACGTAGAATCGGTGTTGCTTTATGGGTGCAATACCTGGAGGGTGGGCACCTACACACGTAGGCTGTAAGTCTTCGTAAATTGTTTAAGAACAATCTTTAGGATTTTCTGTATCTCCAACGAACCTATCAACACTACAATACGAAGGAGAAAATGGCAGTGGATTGGGTTAAAGGACCTAAGTAAGTAAAAGTAAGTAAGTGAACATACACAGTACAGTTCTATAAATACTAGTACATAGTAGAAGCTATCAACACACAGGATTCGCAAACCTCATCCTACTTTCGCACATCCTACACTTCGAACACTCTCTCTTCGGGAATTTTGTCACAATTTTGCTCTTTTCCGTTGGATTTCACTCATTATGGCCTGAACGGTGGCCAAGTTTTCATTCTGTTCATACCAGGTCTCTTCTGATCGTATCATATCTGTATAATGAACTGTTTGTGGCCCCCAAAATGGTAATATCTTGTTCTAAATTGTAGACAATGGAACATCATTTGTTCTGGGTTTTCTTTCAAGGTTTTATCGAGGTACAATACATGTCGCATAATCTGAAACTGAGCACAAATTGTCAATAAAACGCTGTAGGCAGTTAACCGTTGACATGGCATGAACACCAGACTGAAGACATGTATAGTACGGCAGAGCTCACCAGTGGTAGTTAGTAGTTGGAACCCAAGGACCAAGGATGTGGCGACAGTTCTAAGTAGCGGTCTCTGGGAAATTCATCCATGCCAAAGGGATAGGAAACCAGCACTGCGCTGGTACGTTGAGTACAAGTAGTGATCGGGAACGTTATGTCGTCGGTATATAAAACGGAGTTTATCCCCTCTGGAGGGAGAAGTAGATGAGATATAGATATATTGGCATACGCCACTTACCAGTCAGTGCTTGCGCTAGTGCACTCTAAGGGATAAGGCAACAGTACGACTGCATGACTGTTTTCTTCTGGTGTGCTGCGAGTAGAATCGTATGTGAAAAGGTGAAGCAGGTTCTTTAGTGTCGATTAGTTTATTGTGGCTAATTAATAAACTCCTTGAAGAGCTGGGGGCTTGCATTTGTCTCTTCAAATAAAGGTCGCTTCTCAATGTAGAGTTGGACCTTAGCGTTTGATAAGTGTGCTTGTCTAATGGTATCATATTCGTCGGCCAGCTGAGCGACAGTAGCTGGAAAGTTGGGAATTATATCTAGCCTGCTGCTGCTTTGTGAATGTTCTTTCGCTGGTAAAGATTTTCATTGGGAAACTGTTAATTGCAAACTTTTGTCCAGGAACTAGTAAGTCTTCAGCTATTTCAATAGTGATGATGATTGACAGTTTTCATAGCCCAAGTCCGTTGCTTGTTGCACTAAACTTCGTAGATTATCAAATTTCAAAAAGTGGAGATAAAATTCGCTTAAAGAGAACTAAAATTACGAAAAAGTAAACGAACGGGAAGAACAAGAAAAAGTTAAAGATACACTGAATTGACAGACTTGACAGTTTTCAGGATATAATGGGGACATTTTTTACTCTCTCCTGAGTGCTCTCTTCTGTGAAAAATTACGAAAATTCTCCGCTCCCCAACAGCTTTTCGTAAAAATTCGTACAAATTCGCTGTTTTGGGTGAGTACGCGACGGAACTATTTTCTGTTTCCAGGCAGTGTTGAGTGGGCAGTTATTTATGTCGGGAAACCTGCTGCAGTTCTCTGAAGTGGTACATTTTCACGGTGTATACTACAACGGTCAATATCCATTGGCAAAAATTATATGAATATAGATCTTGATGGAAGTTGGAGACTTCCAAACAAATCAGGTTTGTTTCCCTTTAAAAATTTAGAATGATGCACGAAAACTGATGGATGGTATGTGCTTATATATACACTGTCGAACAAAATAAAGTGCAAATCTAAGCTAAGAAGCGTTTCTTAGTTTTTTTTTAGCGTTAATACGCTAGGTTCTTAAATTATTTATTTTTTTTACATATTTTCTTATATTTTTATAAAAGTTGGATACTTTTCTTTACAAAATTGATCTGCACAATTAAAAGATACTGCAATTTAAAAAAAAGGAAATTCATGGAAGAAGACAAAATAAAGTGCAAGTACAAATAAAGTAAGAAATACATATCAAATATTTTAAATTCAGCTTTAGAAAACTTTAAACTCGATTTCCCGCTAAATCAATCCACAAAAGGAGCGAAATTCGGGATCACCCACCCCGGGTACAGAAAAAATGGATTTCCACCCAAAAACCCAAAATTCATCATAGAAAACTGGATTTCCCGCTAAACTAAGCGTCTAATTGAGAAAATGAGCGAAATTCGGGATCACCCACCCCGGGTACCGAAAAAATGGATTTTCCACCCAAAAACCCAAAATTCATCGTAGAAAACTTTATATTTGATTTCCCGCTAAACTAAGCGTCTAATTGAGAAAAGAAGCGAAATTCGGGATCACCCACTCCGGATACCGAAAAAATGGATTTTCCACCCAAAAACTCAACATTCATCATAGAAAACTTTAAACTTGATTTCCCGCTAAACTAAGCGTCTGATTGAGAAAAGAAGCGAAATTCGGGATCACCCACCCCGGGTACCGAAAAAATGGATTTTCCACCCAAAAACCCAAAATTCATCATAGAAAACTTTAAACTCGATTTCTCGCTAAACTACGCGCCCAATCGAGAAAATCATCATCAAACCCAAAATTCATCATAGAAAACTTTAAACTCGATTTCTCGCTAAACTTACGCGCCCAATCGAGAAAAGGACCGAAATTTGGGATCACCCACCCCGGGTACCGAAAAAATGGATTTCCCACCCAAAAACCCAAAATTCATCATAGAAAACTTTAAACTCGATTTCTCGCTAAATTACGCGCCCAATCGAGAAAAGAAGCGAAATTTGGGATCACCCACCCCGGGTACCGACAAAATGAATCTCCCACCCAAAAACCCAAAATTCATCATAGAAAACTTTAAACTGGATTTCTCGCTAAACTACGCGCCCAATCGAGAAAAGGAGCGAAATTTGGGATCACCCACCCCGGGTGCCGAAAAAATGGATTTCCCACCCAAAAACCCAAAATTCATCATAGAAAACTTTAAACTCGATTTCTCGCTAAACTACGCGCCCAATCGAGAAAAAGACCGAAATTTGGGATCACCCACCCCAGGTACCGAAAAAATGGATTTCCTACCCAAAAACCCAAAATTCATCATAAAAAACTTTAAACTCGATTTCTCGCTAAACTACGCGCCCAAACGAGAAAAGGAGCGAAATTTGGGATCACCCACCCCGGGTACCGAGAAAATGGATTTCCCACCCAAAAACCCAAAATTCATCATAGAAAACTTTAAACTCGATTTCTCGCTAAACTACGCGCCCAAACGAGAAAAGGAGCGAAATTTGGGATCACCCACCCCGGGTACCGAAAAAATGAATTTCCCACCCAAAAACCCAAAATTCATCATAGAAAACTTTAAACTCGATTTCTCGCTAAACTACGCGCCCAATCGAGAAAAGGAGCGAAATTTGGGATCACCCACCCCGGGTACCGAAAAAATGGATCTCCCACCCAAAAACCCAAAATTCATCATAGTAAACTTTAAACTCGATTTCTCGCTAAACTACGCGCCCAATCGAGAAAAGGACCGAAATTTGGGATCACCCACCCCGGGTACCGAAAAAATGGATCTCCCACCCAAAAACCCAAAATTCATCATAGAAAACTTTAAACTGGATTTCTCGCTAAACTACGCGCCCAATCGAGAAAAGGACCGAAATTTGGGATCACCCATCCCGGGTACCGAAAAAATGGATCTCCCACCCAAAAACCCAAAATTCATCATAGAAAACTTTAAACTCGATTTCTCGCTAAACTACGCGCCCAATCGAGAAAAGGACCGAAATTTGGGATCACCCACCCCCGGTGCCGAAAAAATGGATCTCCCACCCCGGGTACCGAAAAACCCAAAATTCATCATAGAAAACTTTAAACTCGATTTCTCGCTAAACTTACGCGCCCAATCGAGAAAAGGACCGAAATTTGGGATCACCCACCCCGGGTACCGAAAATATGGATCTCCCACCCAAAAACCCAAAATTCATCATAGAAAACTGGATTTTCCGCTAAACTAAGCGTCTAATTGAGAAAAGAAGCGAAATTCGGGATCACCCACCGCGGGTACCGAAAAAATGGATTTCCCACCCAAAAACCCAAAATTCATCATAGAAAACTTTAAACTCGATTTCTCGCTAAACTACGCGCCCAATCGAGAAAAGGAGCGAAATTTGGGATGACCCACCCCGGGTACCGAAAAAATGGATTTCGCACCCAAAAACCCAAAATTCATCATAGAAAACTTTAAACTCGATTTCTCGCTTAACTACGCGCCCAATCGAGAAAAAGACCGAAATTTGGGATCACCCAACCCGGGTACCGAAAAAATGGATTTCCTACCCAAAAACCCAAAATTCATCATAAAAAACTTTAAACTCGATTTCTCGCTAAACTACGCGCCCAAACGAGAAAAGGAGCGAAATTTGGGATCACCCACCCCGGGTACCGAAAAAATGGATCTCCCACCCAAAAACCCAAAATTCATCATAGAAAACTTTAAACTCGATTTCTCGGTAAACTACGCGCCCAAACGAGAAAAGGAGCGAAATTTGGGATCACCCACCCCGGGTACCGAAAAAATGAATTTCCCACCCAAAAACCCAAAATTCATCATAGAAAACTTTAAACTCGATTTCTCGCTAAACTACGCGCCCAATCGAGAAAAGGAGCGAAATTTGGGATCACCCACCCCGGGTACCGAAAAAATGGATTTCCCACCCAAAAACCCAAAATTCATCATAGAAAACTTTAAACTGGATTTCTCGCTAAACTACGCGCCCAATCGAGAAAAGGACCGAAATTTGGGATCACCCACCCCGGGTACCGAAAAAATGGATCTCCCACCCAAAAACCCAAAATTCATCATAGAAAACTTTAAACTCGATTTCTCGCTAAACTACGCGCCCAATCGAGAAAAGGACCGAAATTTGGGATCACCCACCCCGGGTACCGAAAAAATGGATCTCCCACCCAAAAACCCGAAATTCATCATAGAAAACTTTAAACTGGATTTCTCGCTAAACTACGCGCCCAATCGAGAAAAGGAGCGAAATTTGGGATCACCCACCCCGGGTGCCGAAAAAATGGATCTCCCACCCCGGGTACCGAAAAACCCAAAATTCATCATAGAAAACTTTAAACTGGATTTCTCGCTAAACTACGCGCCCAATCGAGAAAAGAAGCGAAATTTGGGATCACCCACCCCGGGTACCGACAAAATGGATCTCCCACCCAAAAACCCAAAAAAAAAAAAGAAAAAGAAAACTTTAAACTCGATTTCTCGCTAAACTACGCGCCCAATCGAGAAAAGGAGCGAAATTTGGGATCACCCACCCAGGGTACCGAAAAAATGGATTTCGCACCTAAAAACCCAAAATTCATCATAGAAAACTTTAAACTCGATTTCTCGCTAAACTACGCGCCCAATCGAGAAAAAGACCGAAATTTGGGATCACCCAACCCGGGTACCGAAAAAATGGATCTCCCACCCAAAAACCCAAAATTCATCATAGAAAACTTTAAACTCGATTTCTCGCTAAACTACGCGCCCAATCGAGAAAAGGACCGAAATTTGGGATCACCCACCCCGGGTGCCGAAAAAATGGATCTCCCACCCAAAAACCCAAAATTCATCATAGAAAACTTTAAACTCGATTTCTCGCTAAACTACGCGCCCAATCGAGAAAAGGAGCGAAATTTGGGATCACCCACCCCGGGTGCCGAAAAAATGGATCTCCCACCCAAAAACCCAAAATTCATCATAGAAAACTTTAAACTCGATTTCTCGCTAAACTACGCGCCCAATCGAGAAAAGGAGCGAAATTTGGGATCACCCACCCCGGGTACCGAAAAAATGGATTTCGCACCCAAAAACCCAAAATTCATCATAGAAAACTTTAAACTCGATTTCTCGCTAAACTACGCGCCCAATCGAGAAAAAGACCGAAATTTGGGATCACCCAACCCGGGTACCGAAAAAATGGATCTCCCACCCCGGGTACCGAAAAACCCAAAATTCATCATAGAAAACTTTAAACTCGATTTCTCGCTAAACTTACGCGCCCAATCGAGAAAAGGACCGAAATTTGGGATCACCCACCCCGGGTACCGAAAAAATGGATTTCCCACCCAAAAACCCATAATTCATCATAGAAAACTTTAAACTGGATTTCTCGCTAAACTACGCGCCCAATCGAGAAAAGGAGCGAAATTTGGGATCACCCACCCCGGGTGCCGAAAAAATGGATCTCCCACCCAAAAACCCAAAATTCATCATAGAAAACTTTAAACTCGATTTCTCGCTAAACTACGCGTCCAATCGAGAAAAGGAGCGAAATTTGGGATCACCCACCCCGGGTACCGAAAAAATGAATTTCCCACCCAAAAACCCAAAATTCATCATAGAAAACTTTAAACTCGATTTCTCGCTAAACTACGCGCCCAATCGAGAAAAAGACCGAAATATAGGATCACCCACCCCGGGTACCGAAAAAATGGATTTCCTACCCAAAAACCCAAAATTCATCATAAAAAACTTTAAACTCGATTTCTCGCTAAACTACGCGCCCAAACGAGAAAAGGAGCGAAATTTGGGATCACCCACCCCGGGTACCGAAAAAATGGATCTCCCACCCAAAAACCCAAAATTCATCATAGAAAACTTTAAACTCGATTTCTCGCTAAACTACGCGCCCAATCGAGAAAAGGACCGAAATTTGGGATCACCCACCCCGGGTACCGAAAAAATGGATTTCCCACCCAAAAACCCAAAATTCATCATAGAAAACTTTAAACTGGATTTCTCGCTAAACTACGCGCCCAATCGAGAAAAGGACCGAAATTTGGGATCACCCACCCCGGGTACCGAAAAAATGGATCTCCCACCCAAAAACCCAAAATTCATCATAGAAAACTTTAAACTCGATTTCTCGCTAAACTACGCGCCCAATCGAGAAAAGGACCGAAATTTGGGATCACCCACCCCGGGTGCCGAAAAAATGGATCTCCCACCCCGGGTACCGAAAAACCCAAAATTCATCATAGAAAACTTTAAACTCGATTTCTCGCTAAACTTACGCGCCCAATCGAGAAAAGGACCGAAATTTGGGATCACCCACCCCGGGTACCGAAAAAATGGATTTCCCACCCAAAAACCAAAAATTCATCATAGAAAACTTTAAACTCGATTTCTCGCTAAATTACGCGCCCAATCGAGAAAAGAAGCGAAATTTGGGATCACCCACCCCGGGTACCGACAATATGGATCTCCCACCCAAAAACCCAAAATTCATCATAGAAAACTTTAAACTGGATTTCTCGCTAAACTACGCGCCCAATCGAGAAAAGGAGCGAAATTTGGGATCACCCACCCCGGGTGCCGAAAAAATGGATCTCCCACCCAAAAACCCAAAATTCATCATAGAAAACTTTAAACTCGATTTCTCGCTAAACTACGCGCCCAATCGAGAAAAGGAGCGAAATTTGGGATCACCCACCCCGGGTACCGAAAAAATGGATTTCCCACCCAAAAACCCAAAATTCATCATAGAAAACTTTAAACTCGATTTCTCGCTAAATTACGCGCCCAATCGAGAAAAGGAGCGAAATTTGGGATCACCCACCCTGGGTATTGAAAAAATGGATTTCCCACCCAAAAACCCAAAATTCATCATAGAAAACTTTAAACTCGATTTCTCGCTAAACTTACGCGCCCAATCGAGAAAAGGACCGAAATTTGGGATCACCCACCCCGGGTACCGAAAAAATGGATTTCCCACCCAAAAACCCAAAATTCATCATAGAAAACTTTAAACTCGATTTCTCGCTAAATTACGCGCCCAATCGAGAAAAGGAGCGAAATTTGGGATCACCCACCCTGGGTACCGACAAAATGGATCTCCCACCCAAAAACCCAAAATTCATCATAGAAAACTTTAAACTGGATTTCTCGCTAAACTACGCGCCCAATCGAGAAAAGGAGCGAAATTTGGGATCACCCACCCCGGGTGCCGAAAAAATGGATCTCCCACCCGAAAACCCAAAATTCATCATAGAAAACTTTAAACTCGATTTCTCGCTAAACTACGCGCCCAATCGAGAAAAGGACCGAAATTTGGGATCACCCACCCCGGGTACCGAAAAAATGGATTTCCCACCCAAAAACCCAAAATTCATCATAGAAAACTTTAATCTCGATTTCTCGCTAAACTACGCGCCCAATCGAGAAAAGGAGCGAAATTTGGGATCACCCACCCCGGGTACCGAAAAAATGGATTTCCTACCCAAAAACCCAAAATTCATCATAAAAAACTTTAAACTCGATTTCTCGCTAAACTACGCGGCCAAACGAGAAAAGGAGCGAAATTTGGGATCACCCACCCCGGGTACCGAAAAAATGAATTTCCCACCTAAAAACCCAAAATTCATCATAGAAAACTTTAAACTCGATTTCTCGCTAAACTACGAGAAAAGGACCGAAATTTGGGATCACCCACCCCGGGTACCGAAAAAATGGATCTCCCACCCAAAAACCCAAAATTCATCATAGAAAACTTTAAACTCGATTTCTCGCTAAACTACGCGCCCAATCGAGAAAAGGACCGAAATTTGGGATCACCCACCCCGGGTACCGAAAAAATGGATCTCCCACCCAAAAACCCAAAATTCATCATAGAAAACTTTAAACTGGAGTTCTCGCTAAACTACGCGCCCAATCGAGAAAAGGACCGAAATTTGGGATCACCCACCCCGGGTACCGAAAAAATGGATTTCCCACCCAAAAACCCAAAATTCATCATAGAAAACTTTAAACTCGATTTCTCGCTAAACTACGCGCCCAAACGAGAAAAGGAGCGAAATTTGGGATCACCCACCCCGGGTACCGAAAAAATGAATTTCCCACCTAAAAACCCAAAATTCATCATAGAAAACTTTAAACTCGATTTCTCGCTAAACTACGAGAAAAGGACCGAAATTTGGGATCACCCACCCCGGGTACCGAAAAAATGGATCTCCCACCCAAAAACCCAAAATTCATCATAGAAAACTTTAAACTCGATTTCTCGCTAAACTACGCGCCCAATCGAGAAAAGGACCGAAATTTGGGATCACCCACCCCGGGTACCGAAAAAATGGATCTCCCACCCAAAAATCCAAAATTCATCATAGAAAACTTTAAACTGGAGTTCTCGCTAAACTACGCGCCCAATCGAGAAAAGGACCGAAATTTGGGATCACCCACCCCGGGTACCGAAAAAATGGATCTCCCACCCAAAAACCCAAATTTCATCATAGAAAACTTTAAACTCGATTTCTCGCTAAACTACGCGCCCAATCGAGAAAAGGAGCGAAATTTGGGATCACCCTCCCCGGGTACCGAAAAAATGGATCTCCCACCCAAAAACCCAAAATTCATCATAGAAAACTTTAAACTCGATTTCTCGCTAAACTACGCGCCCAATCGAGAAAAGGAGCGAAATTTGGGATCACCCACCCCGAGTACCGAAAAAATGGATCTCCCACCCAAAAACCCAAAATTCATCATAGAAAACTTTAAACTCGATTTCTCGCTAAACTACGCGCCCAATCGAGAAAAGGACCGAAATTTGGGATCACCCACCCCGGGTACCGAAAAAATGGATCTCCCACCCAAAAACCCAAAATTCATCATAGAAAACTTTAAACTCGATTTCTCGCTAAACTACGCGCCCAATCGAGAAAAGGAGCGAAATTTGGGATCACCCACCCCGGGTACCGAAAAACCCAAAATTCATCATAGAAAACTTTAAACTCGATTTCTCGCTAAACTACGCGCCCAATCGAGAAAAGGAGCGAAATTTGGGATCACCCACCCCGGGTACCGAAAATATGGATCTCCCACCCAAAAACCCAAAATTCATCATAGAAAACTTTAAACTCGATTTCTCGCTAAACTACGCGCCCAATCGAGAAAAGGAGCGAAATTTGGGATCACCCACCCCGGGTACCGAAAAAATGGATCTCCCACCCAAAAACCCAAAATTCATCATAGAAAACTTTAAACTCGATTTCTCGCTAAACTACGCGCCCAATTTGGGATCACCCACCCCGGGTACCGAAAAAATGGATTTACCACCCAAAAACCCAAAATTCATAATAGAAAACTTTAAACTCGATTTCTCGCTAAACTACGCGCCCAATCGAGAAAAGGAGCGAAATTTGGGATCACCCACCCCGGGTACCGAAAAAATGGATCTCCCACCCAAAAACCCAAAATTCATCATAGAAAACTTTAAACTCGATTTCTCGCTAAACTACGCGCCCAATCGAGAAAAGGAGCGAAATTTGGGATCACCCACCCCGGGTACCGAAAAAATGGATCTCCCACCCAAAAACCCAAAATTCATCATAGAAAACTTTAAACTCGATTTCTCGCTAAACTACGCGCCCAATCGAGAAAAGGAGCGAAATTTGGGATCACCCACCCCGGGTACCGAAAAAATGGATCTCCCACCCAAAAACCCAAAAAACCCATCATAGAAAACTTTAAGCTCGATTTCTCGCTAAACTACGCGCCCAATCGAGAAAAGGACCGAAATTTGGGATCACCCACCCCGGGTGCCGAAAAAATGGATTTCGCACCCAAAAACCCAAAATTCATCATAGAAAACTTTAAGCTCGATTTCTCGCTAAACTACGCGCCCAATCGAGAAAAGGAGCGAAATTTGGGATCACCCACCCCGGGTACCGAAAAAATGGATTTCCCACCCAAAAACCCAAAATTCATCATAGAAAACTTTAAACTGGATTTCTCGCTAAACTACGCGCCCAATCGAGAAAAGGACCGAAATGTGGGATCACCCACCCCGGGTACCGAAAAAATGGATCTCCCACCCAAAAACCCAAAATTCATCATAGAAAACTTTAAACTCGATTTCTCGCTAAACTACGCGCCCAATCGAGAAAAGGACCGAAATTTGGGATCACCCACCCCGGGTACCGAAAAAATGGATCTCCCACCCAAAAATCCAAAATTCATCATAGAAAACTTTAAACTGGAGTTCTCGCTAAACTACGCGCCCAATCGAGAAAAGGACCGAAATTTGGGATCACCCACCCCGGGTACCGAAAAAATGGATCTCCCACCCAAAAACCCAAATTTCATCATAGAAAACTTTAAACTCGATTTCTCGCTAAACTACGCGCCCAATCGAGAAAAGGAGCGAAATTTGGGATCACCCTCCCCGGGTACCGAAAAAATGGATCTCCCACCCAAAAATCCAAAATTCATCATAGAAAACTTTAAACTCGATTTCTCGCTAAACTACGCGCCCAATCGAGAAAAGGAGCGAAATTTGGGATCACCCACCCCGAGTACCGAAAAAATGGATCTCCCACCCAAAAACCCAAAATTCATCATAGAAAACTTTAAACTCGATTTCTCGCTAAACTACGCGCCCAATCGAGAAAAGGACCGAAATTTGGGATCACCCACCCCGGGTACCGAAAAAATGGATCTCCCACCCAAAAACCCAGAATTCATCATAGAAAACTTTAAACTCGATTTCTCGCTAAACTACGCGCCCAATCGAGAAAAGGAGCGAAATTTGGGATCACCCACCCCGGGTACCGAAAAACCCAAAATTCATCATAGAAAACTTTAAACTCGATTTCTCGCTAAACTGCGCGCCCAATCGAGAAAAGGAGCGAAATTTGGGATCACCCACCCCGGGTACCGAAAAAATGGATCTCCCACCCAAAAACCCAAAATTCATCATAGAAAACTTTAAACTCGATTTCTCGCTAAACTACGCGCCCAATCGAGAAAAGGAGCGAAATTTGGGATCACCCACCCCGGGTACCGAAAAAATGGATCTCCCACCCAAAAACCCAAAAAACCCATCATAGAAAACTTTAAGCTCGATTTCTCGCTAAACTACGCGACCAATCGAGAAAAGGACCGAAATTTGGGATCACCCACCCCGGGTGCCGAAAAAATGGATTTCGCACCCAAAAACCCAAAATTCATCATAGAAAACTTTAAACTCGATTTCTCGCTAAACTACGCGCCCAATCGAGAAAAAGACCGAAATTTGGGATCACCCACCCCGGGTACCGAAAAAATGGATTTCCCACCCAAAAACCCAAAATTCATCATAGAAAACTTTAAACTCGATTTCTCGCTAAACTACGCGCCCAATCGAGAAAAGGAGCGAAATTTGGGATCACCCACCCCGGGTGCCGAAAAAATGGATCTCCCACCCAAAAACCCAAAATTCATCATAGAAAACTTTAAACTGGATATCTCGCTAAACTACGCGCCCAATCGAGAAAAGGAGCGAAATTTGGGATCACCCACCCCGGGTACCGAAAAAATGGATCTCCCACCCAAAAACCCAAAATTCATCATAGAAAACTTTAAACTCGATTTCTCGCTAAACTACGCGCCCAATCGAAAAAAAAACCGAAATTTGGGATCACCCACCCCGGGTACCGAAAAAATGGATCTCCCACCCAAAAACCCAAAATTCATCATAGAAAACTTTAAACTGGATATCTCGCTAAACTACGCGCCCAATCGAGAAAAGGAGCGAAATTTGGGATCACCCACCCCGGGTGCCGAAAAAATGGATCTCCCACCCAAAAACCCAAAATTCATCATAGAAAACTTTAAACTCGATTTCTCGCTAAACTACGCGCCCAATCGAGAAAAGGACCGAAATTTGGGATGACCCACCCCGGGTACCGAAAAACCCAAAATTCATCATAGAAAACTTTAAACTCGATTTCTCGTTAAACTACGCGCCCAATCGAGAAAAGGAGCGAAATTTGGGATCACCCACCCCGGGTACCGAAAAAATGGATCTCCCACCCAAAAACCCAAAATTCATCATAGAAAACTTTAAACTCGATTTCTCGCTAAACTACGCGCCCAATCGAGAAAAGGACCGAAATTTGGGATCACCCACCCCGGGTACCGAAAAAATGGGTCTCCCACCCAAAAACCCAAAATTCATCATAGAAAACTTTAAACTCGATTTCTCGCTAAACTACGCGCATAATCGAGAAAAGGACCGAAATTTGGGATCACCCACCCCGGGTACCGAAAAACCCAAAATTCATCATAGAATGAATGAAAAGCGATTTCTCGCTAAACTACGCGCCCAATCGAGAAAAGGAGCGAAATTTGGGATCACCCACCCCGGGTGCCGAAAAAATGGATCTCCCACCCAAAAACCCAAAATTCATCATAGAAAACTTTAAACTCGATTTCTCGCTAAACTACGCGCCCAATCGAGAAAAAGACCGAAATTTGGGATCACCCACCCCGGGTACCGAAAAAATGGATCTCCCACCCAAAAACCCAAAATTCATCATAGAAAACTTTAAACTCGATTTCTCGCTAAACTACGCGCATAATCGAGAAAAGGACCGAAATTTGGGATCACCCACCCCGGGTACCGAAAAACCCAAAATTCATCATAGAAAACTTTAAACTCGATTTCTCGCTAAACTACGCGCCCAATCGAGAAAAGGAGCGAAATTTGGGATCACCCACCCCGGGTGCCGAAAAAATGGATCTCCCACCCAAAAACCCAAAATTCATCATAGAAAACTTTAAACTGGATATCTCGCTAAACTACGCGCCCAATCGAGAAAAGGAGCGAAATTTGGGATCACCCACCCCGGGTACCGAAAAAATGGATCTCCCACCCAAAAACCCAAAATTCATCATAGAAAACTTTAAACTCGATTTCTCGCTAAACTACGCGCCCAATCGAAAAAAAAACCGAAATTTGGGATCACCCACCCCGGGTACCGAAAAAATGGATCTCCCACCCAAAAACCCAAAATTCATCATAGAAAACTTTAAACTGGATATCTCGCTAAACTACGCGCCCAATCGAGAAAAGGAGCGAAATTTGGGATCACCCACCCCGGGTGCCGAAAAAATGGATCTCCCACCCAAAAACCCAAAATTCATCATAGAAAACTTTAAACTCGATTTCTCGCTAAACTACGCGCCCAATCGAGAAAAGGACCGAAATTTGGGATGACCCACCCCGGGTACCGAAAAACCCAAAATTCATCATAGAAAACTTTAAACTCGATTTCTCGTTAAACTACGCGCCCAATCGAGAAAAGGACCGAAATTTGGGATCACCCACCCCGGGTACCGAAAAAATGGATCTCCCACCCAAAAACCCAAAATTCATCATAGAAAACTTTAAACTCGATTTCTCGCTAAACTACGCGCCCAATCGAGAAAAGGACCGAAATTTGGGATCACCCACCCCGGGTACCGAAAAAATGGGTCTCCCACCCAAAAACCCAAAATTCATCATAGAAAACTTTAAACTCGATTTCTCGCTAAACTACGCGCATAATCGAGAAAAGGACCGAAATTTGGGATCACCCACCCCGGGTACCGAAAAACCCAAAATTCATCATAGAATGAATGAAAAGCGATTTCTCGCTAAACTACGCGCCCAATCGAGAAAAGGAGCGAAATTTGGGATCACCCACCCCGGGTGCCGAAAGAATGGATCTCCCACCCAAAAACCCAAAATTCATCATAGAAAACTTTAAACTCGATTTCTCGCTAAACTACGCGCCCAATCGAGAAAAAGACCGAAATTTGGGATCACCCACCCCGGGTACCGAAAAAATGGATCTCCCACCCAAAAACCCAAAATTCATCATAGAAAACTTTAAACTCGATTTCTCGTTAAACTACGCGCCCAATCGAGAAAAGGACCGAAATTTGGGATCACCCACCCCGGGTGCCGAAAAAATGGATCTCCCACCCAAAAACCCAAAATTCATCATAGAAAACTTTAAACTCGATTTCTCGCTAAACTACGCGCATAATCGAGAAAAGGACCGAAATTTGGGATCACCCACCCCGGGTACCGAAAAACCCAAAATTCATCATAGAAAACTTTAAACTCGATTTCTCGCTAAACTACGCGCCCAATCGAGAAAAGGACCGAAATTTGGGATCACCCACCCCGGGTACCGAAAAAATGGATTTCCCACCCAAAAACCCAAAATTCATCATAGAAAACTTTAAACTCGATTTCTCGCTAAACTACGCGCCCAATCGAGAAAAGGACCGAAATTTGGGATCACCCACCCCGGGTACCGAAAAAATGGATCTCCCACCCAAAAACCCAAAATTCATCATAGAAAACTTTAAACTCGATTTCTCGCTAAACTACGCGCCCAATCGAGAAAAGGAGCGAAATTTGGGATCACCCACCCCGGGTACCGAAAAAATGGATCTCCCACCCAAAAACCCAAAATTCATAATAGAAAACTTTAAACTCGATTTCTCGCTAAACTACGCGCCCAATTGAGAAAAGGACCGAAATTTGGTATCACCCACCCCAGGTACCGAAAAAATGGATTTCCAACCCAAAAACCCAAAATTCATCATAGAAAACTTTAAACTCGATTTCTCGCTAAACTACGCGCCCAATCGAGAAAAGGACCGAAATTTGGGATGACCCACCCCGGGTACCGAAAAACCCAAAATTCATCATAGAAAACTTTAAACTCGATTTCTCGCTAAACTACGCGCCCAATCGAGAAAAAGACCGAAATTTGGGATCACCCACCCCGGGTACCGAAAAAATGGATTTCCCACCCAAAAACCCAAAATTCATCATAGAAAACTTTAAACTCGATTTCTCGCTAAACTACGCGCCCAATCGAGAAAAGGACCGAAATTTGGGATCACCCACCCCGGGTGCCGAAAAAATGGATCTCCCACCCAAAAACCCAAAATTCATCATAGAAAACTTTAAACTGGATTTCTCGCTAAACTACGCGCCCAATCGAGAAAAGGACCGAAATTTGGGATCACCCACCCCGGGTACCGAAAAAATGGGTCTCCCACCCAAAAACCCAAAATTCATCATAGAAAACTTTAAACTCGATTTCTCGCTAAACTACGCGCATAATCGAGAAAAATACCGAAATTTGGGATCACCCACCCCGGGTACCGAAAAACCCAAAATTCATCATAGAAAACTTTAAACTCGATTTCTCGCTAAACTACGCGCCCAATCGAGAAAAGGACCGAAATTTGGGATCACCCACCCCGGGAACCGAAAAAATGGATTTCCCACCCAAAAACCCCAAATTCATCATAGAAAACTTTAAACTGGATTTCTCGCTAAACTACGCGCCCAATCGAGAAAAAGACCGAAATTTGGGATCACCCACCCCGGGTACCGAAAAAATGGATCTCCCACCCAAAAACCCAAAATTCATCATAGAAAACTTTAAACTCGATTTCTCGCTAAACTACGCGCCCAATCGAGAAAAGGAGCGAAATTTGGGATCACCCACCCCGGGTACCGAAAAAATGGATCTCCCACCCAAAAACCCAAAATTCATCATAGAAAACTTTAAACTGGATTTCTCGCTAAACTACGCGCCCAATCGAGAAAGGAGCGAAATTTGGGATCACCCACCCCGGGTGCCGAAAAAATGGATCTCCCACCCAAAAACCCAAAATTCATCATAGAAAACTTTAAACTCGATTTCTCGCTAAACTACGCGCCCAATCGAGAAAAGGACCGAAATTTGGGATCACCCACCCCGGGTACCGAAAAAATGGATCTCCCACCCAAAAACCCAAAATTCATCATAGAAAACTTTAAACTGGATTTCTCGCTAAACTACGCGCCCAATCGAGAAAAGGAGCGAAATTTGGGATCACCCACCCCGGGTGCCGAAAAAATGGATCTCCCACCCAAAAACCCAAAATTCATCATAGAAAACGTTAAACTCGATTTCTCGCTAAACTACGCGCCCAATCGAGAAAAGGACCGAAATTTGGGATCACCCACCCCGGGTACCGAAAAAATGGATCTCCCACCCAAAAACCCAAAATTCATCATAGAAAACTTTAAACTCGATTTCTCGCTAAACTACGCGCCCAATCGAGAAAAGGACCGAAATTTGGGATCACCCACCCCGGGTACCGAAAAAATGGATTTCCCACCCAAAAACCCAAAATTCATCATAGAAAAATTTTAAACTCGATTTCTCGCTAAACTACGCGCCCAATCGAGAAAAGAAGCGAAATTTGGGATCACCCACCCCGGGTACCGAAAAAATGGATTTCCCACCCAAAAACCCAAAATTCATCATAGAAAACTTTAAACTGGATTTCTCGCTAAACTACGCGCCCAATCGAGAAAAGGACCGAAATTTGGGATCACCCACCCCGGGTACCGAAAAAATGGATCTCCCACCCAAAAACCCAAAATTCATCATAGAAAACTTTAAACTCGATTTCTCACTAAACTACGCGCCCAATCGCGAAAAAGACCGAAATTTGGGATCACCCACCCCGGGTACCGAAAAAATGGATTTCCCACCCAAAAACCCAAAATTCATCATAGAAAACTTTAAACTGGATTTCTCGCTAAACTACGCGCCCAATCGAGAAAAGGAGCGAAATTTGGGATCACCCACCCCGGGTGCCGAAAAAATGGATTTCCCACCCAAAAACCCAAAATTCATCATAGAAAACTTTAAACTGGATTTCTCGCTAAACTACGCGCCCAATCGAGAAAAGGACCGAAATTTGGGATCACCCACCCCGGGTACCGAAAAAATTGGATCTCCCACCCAAAAACCCAAAATTCATCATAGAAAACTTTAAACTGGATTTCTCGCTAAACTACGCGCCCAATCGAGAAAAGGACCGAAATTTGGGATCACCCACCCCGGGTACCGAAAAAATGGATCTCCCACCCAAAAACCCGAAATTCATCATAGAAAACTTTAAACTCGATTTCTCGCTAAACTACGCGCCCAATCGAGAAAAAGACCGAAATTTGGGATCACCCACCCCGGGTACCGAAAAAATGGATTTCCCACCCAAAAACCCAAAATTCATCATAGAAAACTTTAAACTCGATTTCTCGCTAAACTACGCGCCCAATCGAGAAAAGGACCGAAATTTGGGATCACCCACCCCGGGTACCGAAAAAATGGATTTCCCACCCAAAAACCCAAAATTCATCATAGAAAACTTTAAACTGGATTTCTCGCTAAACTACGCGCCCAATCGAGAAAAGGCCCGAAATTTGGGATCACCCACCCCGGGTACCGAAAAAATGGATCTCCCACCCAAAAACCCAGAATTCATCATAGAAAACTTTAAACTCGATTTCTCGCTAAACTACGCGCCCAATCGAGAAAGGACCGAAATTTGGGATCACCCACCCCGGGTACCGAAAAACCCAAAATTCATCATAGAAAACTTTAAACTCGATTTCTCGCTAAACTACGCGCCCAATCGAGAAAAGGACCGAAATTTGGGATCACCCACCCCGGGTACCGAAAAAATGGATGTCCCACCCAAAAACCTAAAATTCATCATAGAAAACTTTAAACTCGATTTCTCGCTAAACTACGTGCCCAATCGAGAAAAAGACCGAAATTTGGGATCACCCACCCCGGGTACCGAAAAAATGGATCTGCCACCCAAAAACCCAAAATTCATCATAGAAAACTTTGAACTCGATTGCTCGCTAAACTACGCGCCCAATCGAGAAAAGGACCGAAATTTGGGATCACCCACCCCGGGTACCGAAAAAATGGATTTCCCACCCAAAAACCCAAAATTCATCATAGAAAACTTTAAACTCGATTTCTCGCTAAACTACGCGCCCAATCGAGAAAAGGACCGAAATTTGGGATCACCCACCCCGGGTACCGAAAAAATGGATCTCCCACCCAAAAACCCAAAATTCATCACAGAAAACTTTAAACTCGATTTCTCGCTAAACTACGCGCCCAATCGAGAAAAGGACCGAAATTTGGGATCACCCACCCCGGGTACCGAAAAAATGGATCTCCCACCCAAAAACCCAAAATTCATCATAGAAAACTTTAACTACGCGCCCAATCGAGAAAAGGACCGAAATTTGGGATCACCCACCCCGGGTACCGAAAAAATGGATTTCCCACCCAAAAACCCAAAATTCATCATAGAAAACTTTAAACTCGATTTCTCGCTAAACTACGCGCCCAATCGAGAAAAGGAGCGAAATTTGGGATCACCCACCCCGGGTACCGAAAAAATGGATCTCCCACCCAAAAACCCAAAATTCATAATAGAAAACTTTAAACTCGATTTCTCGCTAAACTACGCGCCCAATCGAGAAAAGGACCGAAATTTGGGATCACCCACCCCAGGTACCGAAAAAATGGATTTCCAAACCAAAAACCCAAAATTCATCATAGAAAACTTTAAACTCGATTTCTCGCTAAACTACGCGCCCAATCGAGAAAAGGACCGAAATTTGGGATCACCCACCCCGGGTACCGAAAAAATGGATCTCCCACCCAAAAACCCAAAATTCATCATAGAAAACTTTAAACTCGATTTCTCGCTAAACTACGCGCCCAATCGAGAAAAGGAGCGAAATTTGGGATCACCCACCCCGGGTACCGAAAAAATTGATCTCCCACCCAAAAACCCAAAATTCATAATAGAAAACTTTAAACTCGATTTCTCGCTAAACTACGCGCCCAATCGAGAAAGGAGCGAAATTTGGGATCACCCACCCCGGGTGCCGAAAAAATGGATCTCCCACCCAAAAACCCAAAATTCATCATAGAAAACTTTAAACTCGATTTCTCGCTAAACTACGCGCCCAATCGAGAAAAGGAGCGAAATTTTGGATCACCCACCCCGGGTACCGAAAAAATGGATCTCCCACCCAAAAACCCAAAATTCATCATAGAAAACTTTAAACTCGATTTCTCGCTAAACTACGCGCAGAATCGAGAAAAGGAGCGAAATTTGGGATCACCCACCCCGGGTACCGAAAAAATGGATCTCCCACCCAAAAACCCAAAATTCATCATAGAAAACTTTAAACTCGATTTCTCGCTAAACTACGCGCCCAATCGAGAAAAGGACCGAAATTTGGGATCACCCACCCCGGGTACCGAAAAAATGGATCTCCCACCCAAAAACCCAAAATTCATCATAGAAAACTTTAAACTCGATTTCTCGTTAAACTACGCGCCCAATCGAGAAAAGGACCGAAATTTGGGATCACCCACCCCGGGTACCGAAAAAATGGATTTCCCACCCAAAAACCCAAAATTCATCATAGAAAACTTTAAACTCGATTTCTCGCTAAACTACGCGCCCAATCGAGAAAAGGACCGAAATTTGGGATCACCCACCCCGGGTACCGAAAAAATGGATCTCCCACCCAAAAACCCAAAATTCATAATAGAAAACTTTAAACTCGATTTCTCGCTAAACTACGCGCCCAATCGAGAAAAGGACCGAAATTTGGGATCACCCACCCCAGGTACCGAAAAAATGGATTTCCAACCCAAAAACCCAAAATTCATCATAGAAAACTTTAAACTCGATTTCTCGCTAAACTACGCGCCCAATCGAGAAAAGGACCGAAATTTGGGATCACCCACCCCGGGTACCGAAAAACCCAAAATTCATCATAGAAAATTTTAAACTCGATTTCTCGCTAAACTACGCGCCCAATCGAGAAAAAGACCGAAATTTGGGATCACCCACCCCGGGTACCGAAAAAATGGATTTCCCACCCAAAAACCCAAAATTCATCATAGAAAACTTTAAACTCGATTTCTCGCTAAACTACGTGCCCAATCGAGAAAAGGAGCGAAATTTGGGATCACCCACCCCGGGAACCGAAAAAATGGATTTCCCACCCAAAAACCCCAAATTCATCATAGAAAACTTTAAACTGGATTTCTCGCTAAACTACGCGCCCAATCGAGAAAAAGACCGAAATTTGGGATCACCCACCCCGGGTACCGAAAAAATGGATCTCCCACCCAAAAACCCAAAATTCATCATAGAAAACTTTAAACTCGATTTCTCGCTAAACTACGCGCCCAATCGAGAAAAGGACCGAAATTTGGGATCACCCACCCCGGGTACCGAAAAAATGGATTTCCCACCCAAAAACCCAAAATTCATCATAGAAAACTTTAAACTCGATTTCTCGCTAAACTACGCGCCCAATCGAGAAAAGGAGCGAAATTTGGGATCACCCACCCCGGGTACCGAAAAAATGGATTTCCCACCCAAAAACCCAAAATTCATCATAGAAAACTTTAAACTCGATTTCTCGCTAAACTACGCGCCCAATCGAGAAAAGGAGCGAAATTTGGGATCACCCACCCCGGGTACCGAAAAAATGGATTTCCCACCCAAAAACCCAAAATTCATCATAGAAAACTTTAAACTCGATTTCTCGCTAAACTACGCGCCCAATCGAGAAAAGGACCGAAATTTGGGATCACCCACCCCGGGTACCGAAAAAATGGATCTCCCACCCAAAAACCCAAAATTCATCATAGAAAACTTTAAACTGGATTTCTCGCTAAACTACGCGCCCAATCGAGAAAGGAGCGAAATTTGGGATCACCCACCCCGGGTGCCGAAAAAATGGATCTCCCACCCAAAAACCCAAAATTCATCATAGAAAACTTTAAACTCGATTTCTCGCTAAACTACGCGCCCAATCGAGAAAAGGACCGAAATTTGGGATCACCCACCCCGGGTACCGAAAAAATGGATCTCCCACCCAAAAACCCAAAATTCATCATAGAAAACTTTAAACTGGATTTCTCGCTAAACTACGCGCCCAATCGAGAAAAGGAGCGAAATTTGGGATCACCCACCCCGGGTGCCGAAAAACCCAAAATTCATCATAGAAAACTTTAAACTCGATTTCTCGCTAAACTACGCGCCCAATCGAGAAAAGGACCGAAATTTGGGATCACCCACCCCGGGTACCGAAAAAATGGATGTCCCACCCAAAAACCTAAAATTCATCATAGAAAACTTTAAACTCGATTTCTCGCTAAACTACGTGCCCAATCGAGAAAAAGACCGAAATTTGGGATCACCCACCCCGGGTACCGAAAAAATGGATCTGCCACCCAAAAACCCAAAATTCATCATAGAAAACTTTGAACTCGATTGCTCGCTAAACTACGCGCCCAATCGAGAAAAGGACCGAAATTTGGGATCACCCACCCCGGGTACCGAAAAAATGGATTTCCCACCCAAAAACCCAAAATTCATCATAGAAAACTTTAAACTCGATTTCTCGCTAAACTACGCGCCCAATCGAGAAAAGGACCGAAATTTGGGATCACCCACCCCGGGTACCGAAAAAATGGATCTCCCACCCAAAAACCCAAAATTCATCATAGAAAACTTTAAACTCGATTTCTCGCTAAACTACGCGCCCAATCGAGAAAAGGACCGAAATTTGGGATCACCCACCCCGGGTACCGAAAAAATGGATCTCCCACCCAAAAACCCAAAATTCATCATAGAAAACTTTAACTACGCGCCCAATCGAGAAAAGGACCGAAATTTGGGATCACCCACCCCGGGTACCGAAAAAATGGATTTCCCACCCAAAAACCCAAAATTCATCATAGAAAACTTTAAACTGGATTTCTCGCTAAACTACGCGCCCAATCGAGAAAAGGAGCGAAATTTGGGATCACCCACCCCGGGTACCGAAAAAATGGATCTCCCACCCAAAAACCCAAAATTCATCATAGAAAACTTTAAACTCGATTTCTCGCTAAACCCACCCCGGGTACCGAAAAAATGGATTTCTCACCCAAAAACCCAAAATTCATCATAGAAAACTTTAAACTGGATTTCTCGCTAAACTACGCGCCCAATCGAGAAAAGGAGCGAAATTTGGGATCACCCACCCCGGGTACCGAAAAAATGGATCTCCCACCCAAAAACCCAAAATTCATCATAGAAAACTTTAAACTGGATTTCTCGCTAAACTACGCGCCCAATCGAGAAAAGGAGCGAAATTTGGGATCACCCACCCCGGGTACCGAAAAAATGGATCTCCCACCCAAAAACCCAAAATTCATCATAGAAAACTTTAAACTCGATTTCTCGCTAAACCCACCCCGGGTACCGAAAAAATGGATTTCTCACCCAAAAACCCAAAATTCATCATAGAAAACTTTAAACTCGATTTCTCGCTAAACGACGCGCCCAATCGAGAAAAGGACCGAAATTTGGGATCACCCACCCCGGGTACCGAAAAAATGGATTTCCCACCCAAAAACCCAAAATTCATCATAGAAAACTTTAAACTCGATTTCTCGCTAAACTACGCGCCCAATCGAGAAAAGGAGCGAAATTTGGGATCACCCACCCCGGGTACCGAAAAAGGGATCTCCCACCCAAAAACCCAAAATTCATCTAGAAAACTTTAAGCTCGATTTCTCGCTAAACTACCCCGGGTACCGAAAAAATGGATCTCCCACCCAAAAACACAAAATTCATCATAGAAAACTTTAAACTCGATTTCTCGCTAAACTACGCGCCCAATCGAGAAAAGGACGGAAATTTGGGATCACCCACCCCGGGTACCGAAAAAATGGATTTCCCACCCAAAAACCCAAAATTCATCATACAAAACATACAAAAAAAGGACCGAAATTTGGGTTCACCCACCCCGGGTACCGAAAAAATGGATCTCCCACCCAAAACCCAAAATTCATCATAGAAAACTTTAAACTCGATTTCTCGCTAAACTACGCGCCCAATCGAGAAAAGGAGCGAAATTTGGGATCACCCACCCCGGGTACCGAAAAAATGGATCTCCCACCAAAAAACCCAAAAACTTTAAACTGGATTTCTCGCTAAACTACGCGCCCAATCGAGAAAAGGAGCGAAATTTGGGATCACCCACCCCGGGTACCGAAAAAATGGATCTCCCACCCAAAATCCCAAAATTCATCATAGAAAACTTTAAACTTGATTTCTCGCTAAACTACGCGCACAATCGAGAAAAGGACCGAAATTTGGGATCACCCACCCCGGGTACCGAAAAAATGGATCTCCCACCCAAAAACCCAAAATTCATCATAGAAAACTTTAAACTCGATTTCTCGCTAAACTACGCGCCCAATCGAGAAAAGGACCGAAATTTGGGATCACCCACCCCGGGTACCGAAAAAATGGATTTCCCACCCAAAAACCCAAAAATCATCATAGAAAACTTTAAACTGGATTTCTCGCTAAACTACGCGCCCAATCGAGAAAAGGAGCGAAATTTGGGATCACCCACCCCGGGTACCGAAAAAATGGATCTCCCACCCAAAAACCCAAAATTCATCATAGAAAACTTTAAACTCGATTTCTCGCTAAACTACGCGCCCAATCGAGAAAAGGAGCGAAATTTGGGATCACCCACCCCGGGTACCGAAAAAATGGATGTCCCACCCAAAAACCCAAAATTCATCATAGAAAACTTTAAACTGGATTTCTCGCTAAACTACGCGCCCAATCGAGAAAAGGACCGAAATTTGGGATCACCCACCCCGGGTACCGAAAAAATGGATTTCCCACCCAAAAACCCAAAATTCATCATAGAAAACTTTAAACTCGATTTCTCGCTAAACTACGCGCCCAATCGAGAAAAGGAGCGAAATTTAGGATCACCCACCCCGGGTACCGAAAAAATGGATTTCCCACCCAAAAACCCAAAATTCATCATAGAAAACTTTAAACTGGATTTCTCGCTAAACTACGCGCCCAATCGAGAAAAGGACCGAAATTTGGGATCACCCACCCCGGGTACCGAAAAAATGGATCTCCCACCCAAAAACCCAAAATTCATCATAGAAAACTTTAAACTTGATTTCTCGTTAAACTACGCGCCCAATCGAGAAAAAAGGGATTTCCCGCTAAACTAAAAAATTTATGATCAAAAGTATGTTTATACGTTTATTAAAAAGGTGGCCTGGAATTGCGGATACGGAATGGCATTCGATTGAAGTTAGTTTCATGTCATTACACTCACTCCAAATCTTGAACTCGAGCTTAATTCATGCATCGATTAATATAAAAAAAAGTTCTTCTGCGAAGAAATCAACAATTTTCTGGTTTTTGCGCGAATAAACGAATGCTTCTTGTGAACTGTTAAATTTTATTCACATTCGACCAAAATATTCGCGAGAGTTTAACCTTACATTTCGCTTTTTCATTGGTAAATGACAATTGAAATTCACAGTTTGCAGCAACTAGATAAAAATGTTGCTGCGAATGAAATGTTGAAATTTGCAAATAATCGTTGGTTCGTATTCGCAGTTCTTTGCGCTATGAATGGACTTTAATTTAAGGCTCTAACTACATAATCCCGTATACCAATTACCAATATAACAGATATATACCTTCTCTATATTTGATTCCACATTTTATTAACTTTTCTTTCCATTTGCCATCCCTGCTTCGCGCATATAAACACGGACCAGCTTGTCATGTCAGCCGGCTGCCAGTTTTGACGTGGTGCTCCCCTGGCTGGCAAATTTCCCTTTTTTGTGATTAATTTATTTTTGCCCCGCTGTTATCGCTTATTTCAAATGATAAATAATTAATTCTCCCAACAATAAAAATCTCCTGTTTAATTCTCGAAAAAATGCAAGAAGCTTATGTTAATATATGTGGCGTTCCCACACACATCATGACGTGGGGCAAGTGGATAGAGGAGTCACTTGATGGTGTTAAGGAGATTGCTATCTGCATCACTGGAAACCCCGGCCTACCAGGATTCTACACAGAGTTCCTGGGGAATCTCTACCGGCAGTTAAACTGTGAAATGCCGGTCTGGGTAATTGGTGAGTAAACATGAAATACACGTCACATGCGCTTATTGATTATTCATCAACCTGACGCCTTTTTGTTCAAAGGTCATCTTGGTCACGACGAACCACCAGCGACGAGTATTCGTGAGGTACCCCCTTTAAGCGGCAATGAATCATTGTTCGATTTGGACGGCCAGGTTAAACACAAAATCGAATTCATTGAGAAATACGTTCCGGCGGGCGTTAAAGTGCATTTAATAGGCCATTCCATTGGAGCGTGGATGATTCTACAACTTCTCAAGCAGGAGACCGTGAAAAATCGTTTACAAAAGTGCTATCTACTCTTTCCCACCGTCGAGCGTATGGTGGAGTCTAGCAACGGTTGGGTATTCACTAATATCGCTCTGCCAGCATACATTGTCTTAGGTTTCTTAGTTAACTTTTTCCATCGCCTGCCGCTGGTTGTTAAAGTCTTCTGTTTGCATATTTATTTTTGGATATTTTCCATTCCAACTCATTTCATGGGCACCGGACTGAAATACTCAAAGCCGCCAGTAACGGAGAAGGTTATTTTCCTCGCTAAAGACGAAATGGCAAAGGTACGTGGCTTAGACAGAGAACTTGTAAGGAAGAATGTGAACCTGCTGAAATTCTATTACGGAACGACCGACGGATGGGTGCCAATACGATATTATGAGGAGCTAAAACGGGATATACCCAATGTTGATGCTCATTTGGATACGAAAAAGATTGATCATGCTTTTGTACTGCGTTACTCAAGCCAGATGAGTGGAATTGTTGGCGACTGGATTGTGGAAAACAGAATCAGTCGAGAGAATTGACTAAGTACTAGATAATTTATGAATAGGTAATTGGTAAAAATGAAAATGTAATGCATTGCGATTTGATTAGGTAATAAAGTTGAGCACAATGTGACTGAATGTGTGTTTTCGGCACAAGACAGCTCATTGAAAAGAAAACGAAAGTGAGAATTTTATTAACCTACCTGTATTGCGCCTGAGTTCTACCGAATCTATCCAAATTTTAATTTTACTATTCGCACGTTGACCAGAAAGCCTAAGGCAAAAGCAGTTAATAGCACCGCTTAAATCGCTTAACTTTAGTGAATATAGATGAGCTTCATGAGAAGTCTACAACAACCAAATGTGCAAATGTATGTTGAGATCATAGATGGGTTAACATTTTACTGTAGAATTACTGGAGCTAAAGTCTATGGTCATGAATTCCAAGGTACCGTCGAGCGCTCGCACGTTTAGTGCATATGGAGGATAATGCAAAATGAGCACGCACAGTTTGGCTGTAAAGCCAGGGAGACATACTTTCACCGATCTTTCTTTGTTATCATCAGTGGTTCCTGTTCTGTTAGGTCCACGTATGTTCCGTACATTATAACTCGTTTTATTTGTATTACTAGTAACTTTATTCGGCACATTCTTGGCAGTTAACATCGCAAATGTGTTAAAAGTACAAAATAATGTTCACACTAAGGAAAAAGAAAAGAAACACTAGTTTTGCTGTATTATTAATTTTAATTTCAGTCAATTAACAAGTTTCTTTATTCAAATATATCAAAAATTATAAATAGTTTTTACTCTGTCAGCGAAATAATCAAAACTAGTAACCACACTAAGGCCAATTTGTTCATTATAACAGAAAATATATATATATATGTATGTATGTATATGTATTTGTGTATAACATTCGCGCAAAACAAGACCACTGTTTGTATTTTATACTATGCTAAATCCCTGAGTTTGTTGTATTGCTTGCAAAAGCTTAAATCTTAAGCGCTCCTTTGTTTTATAGCGTGGCAAATCTAATAAATTAAAGCAAGTATGCGCCACTGGCAGGAATCTTTCATCGTTTGTCGGTTGAATAATGATCTGCAAAGATATAAATAATAATAATGATTTAATAGGTAATATCAGCTTAATTAGATATTATTAGTATGTAATTCCAAAGAAGATGGAGTATATTAAAAACTTACGTGTATTTTACTCATGCCTCCAATGGGAATACGATCACTGCCCGTCAAATAGAGCAAAAATTTCTTCTTTTCTTCCTTCGGTAGATCATGGAAAACCTCCCAAAACCATCGAATCTATAGAGATTAACTCTTGTACACCAGATTTCTCTCAAAATATATAAAAAAAAACTTACAGTTTCGTCTCCTGAGGTGTAACCGTTCTTGTATTCTGTATTTGCTTCAAGGGCATGCCAATCGTAGTCTTCATTTCCCACAACCACAGCCATTAATTCGTGTGGTTTGAAAATTTGTAAAACACGACCCCAACACACCTAAAACACATAATTAAGTCGTATTTTTTATGTATATGTATATATTTTTATAGACTTACCTTCATAAAACCTTCTTGAAATGCTTTGAATTTTGTTTCAACGGATTTATTGAAAATAAAATCCACATAGAGATCAACAAATTCTTTTCTAAGTGACAAATGCAAAGGTAATTTATTAATTATTTCGAAGTACGGTATATACCTACTTATTCTCTTGAGTAACTTGGATTTTATCTCCGCCAGGCTTAAGCAATTCCACTTTTGATTCTCCGTAAATGTCTCTGGTTATCTCAAATGCGAAATCAAAAACTGTCTCAAAGTCGCTCTCTTTGTAGTCTAAAATACTTTGCATAGAATTTGCCAAGATTGGCGATAATTCACGCAGGTCACTAAGATCCACGGGCTCGTTAAGAAGTTTTTTATATAATGCCAATGGGAAAGGCAAGTTAATTATTGTAAAATTGTATATTGCTAGACCGCATATTATTCCAATAAGGAAGTACATATCGTCTGTTTCAAAAGACACGTCTGAAAACCAAAGGGCACGCGAGTCTTCGAAATCCTTAAACATTCCATACTTTGGGTCAATTAGATCTTTTAATAGAAGCATGAAGAACTCCTTGCGTACACCACCAGCATCCTCAGCTTCTTCGTCTTTAAACTTTACCTTTACACAATATTAAACAAATAAATAGATTAGCTGAAAGATACGTATTAAAAAAGCAAGCTTTTTGTAGATGAGTGGCATTCTAAGTTTTGGTAGTACTGCCTTAGCACACAGATGATGCAAGACATATGTTTGTACATATCTACATAATGTATCGAACGTATAATTAACTCATTGAACTCACCTTTAGTGGTTTCTTTAGATCGCTCTGACTATATTGCATGATTTCACGTAGAGTATCTTGAACTAAATTCTCCCGAGTTACATTTAGTACAATAAATTGTGAAGTTGGTGCAGCAAGATTAAACATCGCAAACAGACCCTATTTAGAAGTGTAAGTAAATGGTTTAATATTCTACATTAGCTTTAAACATACTCATACGTATATACTTACAGAAGCTGCTGCATTCTGCATTGCAGTGTGCATTTGAAGAGCTTGATCGGTTTGTAAAAGAATAGTCTTTACCATGGCATCAAATAAAAATGGATAGTTGCAAATGTTAAAAACAGACTGAAATAAATCAAACAACATTACCAGAGAGATTCAATTTGTTATGTAGTATGCACAAGACGTACATTCTTATCCATATACCAGTTTATGTAATCCTGCTGAATGTCTATGTGATCCATTAGATCGGGTAAATGAAATATTTCATAAGAAGCTTTTTCTCTTCGCTGCGAATGGTTAATTTTATGTAGGAATACGAGAAGATTTAGCGCGCTCACTAGATTTGGCTCATACGATACCGCCTGCAATAAACATAAGTCCAATAATTTCGCATTCGATTTTCTATTTTCGATAATTTACCTTTTTCTGAGTCCCTGAGCCAAGCGATAATTTAAAATTTATTATGTAACTCACAACGTTCTTAAAATTCGAGACTAAGTGCTCAAAATAATCGATCGGGGCTTCAGCCCACCACTGTGCGATGATCTTTTGTGGTATGGCCTTTAGTTCCATAACAGCGTGGCTGAATTGTGTGTGAAGCGTAAGGTAATTTTTTGAGTTCACAAATCCATGGTACAGAGGTAAAATGAGGTAGATTCTAAGTGTTTCTACATCAGGTGGCGAGGGCGACAGAGAATTAACAATATCATTGACGATAGAGTTCAAGATCTGCAATTAACACAATATTTGGCAAAAAAAAACTTGAGTGTTTAGGTTTAAGAACATATTACTATTTGTTTTAGTGTATCATTTTCAATTTTTCTCAGATCTTCAAATGCTTCTGTTGCTTTGGCCAAATCCACTCCATGGTGCTTTGACGTACAGCAAAAATGACGATCATCGTCCAAGAGGAAGGAACCATTCAAGCACTCTTGACTTTTGAATATCGACTCAACAGAACTTAACAAATCTAGATCGATGGGGGATTCTCGTTCTACTTTCAAACAATCTTTAGCTAACACATTCGTGAATGTTAGAATTTGGGTTTCGGTGCTAAAAGGGAAACAAACGGATAATTTTGTAAACAAAAAATGAACCATCATTACTTATAAATTCGATAATCGACGGCTGGTATCTTTTCCATGAAAAATTTTGTAGTCACAAGTGCATGGTCTCCACCGGAAAATATTTGCTTTATTGTAAGCGCATTCATCTCTGAAATATTATTCGCAAGTAATGCAGACCCACTGGGTGAAACCTGTAAAAGTAACACTACACAATTTGAAATGATAAAAAAAAAATGCGATTTCTTACCCATGGACCAAGTACAACTTGAGGCACTGAGGAGCTATTTGTTGTCCGAGTTCCTAACTGACCCGAGCATCCCAATCCGAATCCATAAACTCTACCTCTGGATGGAACCAATGCTAGAGTATGACGATGGCCGCAAGCAATTTGAGTTATAGTACTTCCCATTAGTTCCATGACTTTTTTTGGCAACGCTTCGTTGCTATTATTCCCATGACCCAATTGACCATAAGTACCGGCACCACATGTGAATACACCACCATCATTTGTTAAGAAGACGGAAAACTCTTCACCACATGCGATGTAACGCACACCTAGGCTGCGTAATGTCCTTAATTGGGATGGCAAGACTCTAACCTTTTCGTCATTTAGGCCAAGTTGCCCGCAGTTATTTTTACCCCAACCGAATACGGCTCCCGATTTCGATATGGCAAACGAATGATTTGCGCCACACGCTATAAATGCCATTGGAATTCCTCTTAATGCAGTTATTAGAGTGGGAGTAGCAGCATGTTTGGAATCTGAATTTTCTATGCCCAGCTGTCCGTAGATGTTCGAACCCCAGGCAAAAAGTTCTCCACCTTTATTGGAGAGACCATTCAAACAAGGATGAGAATATCACTTGAAAAAAGGGCTTACTATTGGAGAGCGCCAGGCAGTGATTGTGTCCGCATGATATTTGAACTATGTGCTTGGATAACAAATGTTTTAGGATTTTCGGAACTGTTTGTCGATTGTCTCCTTCACCAAGACCTAGTTGGCCGTAGTCATCTAAGCCCCAGCTAAACAAATGGCCCCATTCATCTAGTGCTAGGGAATGGTTAGCACCGCAGCTTACTTGCTTAATTACATAGTTTTCAAGTAACGTTATTAATTCTGAAAAATATAATACAAATGTGTTTGTTTCTTTTTAATAATATCGAGCTGAAGTATTGGCGTATTAATTGGATGTAACAGCGTTAGAATGGTTGCTGAACGATGGTATACAAATACGTACTTCTGATTGCTGGTTTCCATAACCAGATTATAGGATAAAATTACTTATAATCTATATATTGACTTACCATAAACATAAATATGTGCGAATGTTTATTGGAAGAAGAGAATCATTTTTTTTTTTTTGGACAACTGATTCTGATAAATTTCGCCAGAAAAAAAGCGATAACGATCATGTTCAATTTTCTGATTTCGAACTAAAGTTATGTATAGATTTTTGCCTTCAAGATATGACCGCATTCATTGGTTAAGTATATCATATATGTACACTATAATATAAACATAAATTTTCTACAGGATATTACTGGATCTAATAACTTCTCATGCCAAAATGAAAATAACTTAAACAGATGAATTTTTAGTTGAAAAGTTTCTTTTCTATCATGCCGAGGTTCTAGCCCTGTTGAAGGCTGATATAGCCATCTTTATTGACAATCAGGCTGCACTCAAGGCGCTAGTCATCAAATCTGGCTCGATCAGGGATTACCACGAAATGCATAAGATATTATGCACGCTTAATCGTGGTAGATTAACATGCCTTATGGCTTGCGAGAACCTACATGCCTCGATTATATTACGCATATACTGTGTGAGTGTGAAGACACTTGTAGATATACATATAACCTAGGAAGGTTCATATACCTCGATGTAGGTTCAAGGGAACAACTGGAGGATCTGTTTAACTACTGTAGGGAAATGGAGTGCTTCGGCTCACTCTAGCGATCTCGATGGGATCCATGTTGTTGCCCAGTGTTTTATGATAACCCCATAACCCTTGAATACTATAATACAATCGAAAACTAAGCCGCAGCAGTGGCGCAATACTGTATTCTTGAATTGTGCGGACTAAGATTCACTGAAATATTTCGCTCCCATCCTCAGGGCATAATATGCATATGAACTAACATCAGAAATAAATTTCTGTGGAAACACTCCTCTCATGACTTAGAGAGCCTTTCCTGCACACTATTACAAAAAATCATGAACCACATACATCAAAAAACAAAAGTTGGTTTGTATATCAAAGCGTTGCTACTAGAATCTAGAAGTAAACATGATTATAATGGTCTCACTTCGTCAAACCATTAACTTTACTTAACTAAATCTACCATCGGTTTTAAGTGGCCCACAAGTAAATATACATATGTACATAACTTAACTTTTTAACATAATTTTCTGAGTATTCCTCTAAGAATAGTGAGACAGTGTTTTAGTTAATACTTTGTTTATCCTGATGCAAGAAACACTTTCTGACCGAGTTAACACATATTTCTAGGGTACGCATAAATATTTCTGTTGAAGAGATTAAACTGGAAATATTAAAAAACAAACTACAAATAAATAAGCGATTTTTCAAAGCCAATCAGTACAAATTTAACTTCAATGAACAAGCAATTGCTAATAGGAATGTAATGATTTAACTTATTTTTGTTTTTTGTTTATCCAATAGGAGTATGCAGTTTTTCCCATTAAAAAAGAAGAAAAAATTTAACTAACACTGAAACTTTAGCAAGCGCATTGATTGGAAGCTAAATGTGGTACATACTAAACAGCGACATACGTGGCCTTTTGGTCGGCAGCTCATGTCCCAGTTGTCCACTATCGTTGTTGCCACAGGAGAACACCTTCCCTTTGGCAGTTACAAACAATGTGTGGGTTGCACCGCACGCCACTTGCACTATTTCTTGCTCGGGATTCCATGTCATTTGTCTTGGTGTAAGAACCTAAGGAGGAAAGGAAAAGTGATGACCATTGACCACTACAAGGTCATGCTGCCTTCCATTGAGCTGTACTCACAAACTCTTCTTCGATGCCGCCCAGTCCTAGTTCCCCGTGGGTTGTATCACCCCAACAATATATTTCCATTTTTGGAGTGGTAATCTCGTTACTTTTTTCCGTTTGAAGGATGAGTGTACAAACTAAACAACGACGATGGACGTAGTTAAATCTTCATTCAGAGAAGTTTCTGCTGTTTTCTAGAATGTTTACATATAACCGCACAAGTTTATCGGACTGACTGTCGACGATACGAACATGCAACATAAGTTCTGTTGTGAGTTAAATATTTGTTCAAGCGATTACGTCTAATTGAATTAGGGCCGATGGTAGAATACGACGAAAAATCAATTTGTTTCTCTTTTTTTTAGTAAATTAAACAAAATTGATTATTCGTCAGTCAGGTAAATAATTAAAACTGAAATTTGTACAACAATTTGCCGTAAGAACTAAATTGTTTTTTTTTTCTTTACTCTTCTTGAGTGCTTTTTGACAGAAATGACATTCCAAATGTGCAATTTCGAAATAAAAGTACTGCCAGTTCAAAGTTGCTGAGGGGTTTTCTGGCATACGTTCCACATTCATTCAGCAGACATGAATTATTGCATGAAATAAATGTCTAATTTTTTTTAATACCCCTTCTCCATGAGACATGTTTGCGTTAGACTAAAATTTAGATTTTAAGTCTGGATTAAATTTGCCAAAACATTTCATTTCGCATTATGGTTCCGCTAAAGAAGGACTCTGGCTTAAAGGTTTGGAAGATTTAGAAAAAGAAGAAAATAAACGTAGACGTTCTGAGTATATCCATTTTTACAAAAAAGATAACTACATGATTTGGAAGCACATTTACTACGTGATGTTTCACAAAAAATGGTTCTGACTACAAAAATTTCTGCCAAATGTCTATTGACAATTTTGAAGCTATTCTTGCAATGGTAAAAACAAATTTAGGCATATTCGCGCAAATGAATTTCCAGTTATGAGTCTTATACTGCGTTCTCACCGGACGAAATGTCGCGGTTTCAACAAATCTGTCCAAATCTCTAAGGTTTCACATGCATTTTTGATGTATTGAAATCTCGTGCTTTCGGCGAAACCTTATCAAAATCTCGTTGAGAGGTTATCAAACTAAACAAAACCAAATGTGAACTTCAGTCTATTTTGGTGTTCATTTTTAGACGTCAAAATATTTGGGCCTATTTGGCGAAAACTGTTATTCTTTTATGAATTCTCATACACAAATTTGAACTGTCAAAAAATCTTTTATGATTTCTTTTTTTTGGTATTCTGCCTGACAAAATCTGTTATAAAATCTGTTATAAACCATAACAGAATAAAAGTAGACTTTTATCATAAAAGATTTTGTTTAAGTTTCAGTTTTTGAATGAAAATGTATATATGTATAATAATTTGTCAATGAAATGCTTGTATAAGCAGACAAATGTAATGAATATGCATAAAAAAATATGTTTTATTACTATTTTTATTTGCTAACCTACAAATTCACACTCATGCCATGACAGCAGCAACCAGGGCGATTGCTGGCTATTCAAGTGACACTTCCTCATCTTGGGATAAAATTCCGGTTGTCCAAGCTTCATTCACACCTAACAAATATCTGTAGGAATTATTAAACAATTAGTATTTTTTTAAATCAAAAACGTACTTTTTCAGGCTGAATTTAAATGATTTTGGTAGAAATCAAATGGTTATCGCAAAAAAAAAAAAAAAATAAGTAGTCAGCTGTTGTTTTGACAATTTCGTAGCAGATTCTAATTCGATTCTAATTTTCGAAGTTACATAACAGAGTTTTATAAAAGTTCGAAACACGGAATATCAATTATAAAAGTTTTTTTATAAACGATCTTTTATGATTCATAACAGGAAATTCATAACAGAATAACAGATGAATTTCCTGTTATGACATGCAATGTCAATATTTGCTTATGCTTTCATACCGTTATATCTTGTTTTCGTGCCAAATCAAGTCTTTGTTTTGCATTTAAATGTGTCATGTTCTAAGTCAGCTGTGTCAGTCAGTCTTTTGGCAAAGCTAAAATCGATAAAAATAAATAATCTTTAACTGAATAATTAAAACACAAAAAAAAAAAAAATAGTTTTAGGTAACATTCGATGAGTGATGTATTAACTACTTAAGCAAACAAAATTGTTTGTTTTTTATTTTATTATGATAGGTATTATAAGAACATATGAGCCAATTAGCCAAGCAGCTTCACCAGAAACGAAGCTTTTCGGATTTTGAAGTTTTTGAGTGTCCGAGAGATCATTGTTGTGGATCATACTTTTAAAAATACTGTGGAACTCCTGGTCCTTCGAGCCGGGTAAGAACCAGCGACCTATGCTGCTCGGCTAGTCCAGGACCTTCCAATAGATGTGAAAAATTACATATCCGCCTGGGATATATTAACTGAGAGGTTCCAAAATAAGAGAAAATTAATTAATACGCAATTGCGTATATTAATGGAACAAACAAAACTTACCTCTGAATCCGCCGCGAATTTAAAATCCTTGCATGATACAAGTACTGAATGTACTTATGCACTCTCTAATCTTGGATTGGATGTCGAGACGTGGGACTGCATTCTGATTTACATTATATTTCACAAACTCCCAGCGCAGACCCAAAGAGACCAAAGGAGATTTAAAAACATACCTTGAGTTTATCGAAGATCGGTTTAGCTCATTGGAAAACATGGTAGAGTTGAACAGCTACCTAAAACAACACCCTCTTTATTTCCTTTTCTTGCCGGAAGCCTAATAATTTCCATTCAAAGACCCAAGAAGCCAACGAGCAATTTCTGTGTCGGCTTTGTCAGGATTCTCATGGCATCAGATCGTGCAAACGATTTTTGAACATGGATGCAAAACATCGCACCATTCTCCCCGGCTGTAATAGCTACTGATGCCACAAATGCGGGCTGAAACATCATACCATGTTGCACATTGACTCGCAACATACGCAGAATCCCATTAATAGTCAAATGCCACTCTACCAAAGTCTAGCTGACCGAGGGGATAACAGATAGATTCGAACCGATTACTGATAATTAATTCACATTTGAAAACTGAGGAATAAAGTTAGTTATTATAACGTGGTGCAAATCAGTCCTTTTTATTTTTATTTTTGGAACTAAAATGTGACATCGTACCACACCACCGTAATTTCCAATTATTTTGTGATTCGGCTAATCACATATAGTTCAGACATAATAATGTTGGGAACATCATCCCCCAACATTCAACAAATAACCCCCATTCACATATTTGCATTGGGACAGACAACTTAACTGCCAAATTCAACTAGTATTGAAAATAGTATAGTGAATGGCCCTTACTTACTTTTGTGACTAACTGTAATTATGCATGTAATTGGCTGAATATCAATTAAATCCTTTTCTGATATGTTTTGGAGCAGCTCCTTTAAAGCACTAACCCAGTTTATGTGCACAAATTTGGCATTCTGCTAATTTTTTTCCAAAAAACAAAATGGTTTAGATTATTTCGAATAATTGATTGTTTATTGCTTAATCTTTTTAAAATAGTTTTGTATTAGAACAAAGCATAAGTATTTAATTCAACGGTCCAGGGTCATGGGTGCCGTGGCTCAGTGGTTAGTGCGTTGGACTACTGCGCAAAGCGGTTCCGAGTTCGAATCCAGGAAAATACCACCAAAGTTTTTTTTCACGGCCCCACCTCTTGCGAGCGTCTGAAAAACATCCAAGAGTATTTACTGTCATGAGAAAGCTTCTCAAAAACCCTCCTGCCCTTCGGATACGGTGTAAAACTGTAGGTCCCTTCTGTACGTACAGAAATGTATACCACGCACAATACGTACAGCTGTGAGAAGCTAGGCCTTGGCCCTCTTACGGATTAATATTTATTTATTTATTTATTTATTTTATTTAATACTAAACAAAAAGAGTTTTGAGCTCAAATATCTTAGGTCAAAGAAACGTTTGCCGATTGACGAATTAAAAAATATTTTTTTTGTTAAATGCTTGTATGAATATTAACAATTGTTGTAGCTAATCTGATATCAATAACCAATATCTGATGTTCGGGTCCTTTGGATGGCGCAATGCCATTTTCGGTCGACCACATCGCACCTTAAGCCAGATCTGCCTTCGAATCGCGGTGGACTTTTAGTAGAGCGGTAGGTACGTTGAGTCAACAAATTGCTAGGTGACGGTAGCGGTAGCAAAAACATAGTTTATTCTGTTTGATCGATAATTTTTTTCAGTTTTATTCTATTGAAGGAAGGATATTCAACAAATTTAAACACACATCTTTGTTTTATCAAAAAATATAAAATCATGGAAGTTATGGAAGAGGGAAATTTAATGGACAGAGTTCCAGTTCTGTTGCAAAGAGATCTTCAATATTATCAAGTACATGAGTTCTACTATATTAGTATATAATCTAAGAACGAATATTTTGTTAATAATTACAGGAACATCAAAGTGTTCTTCAAGAACCAATCTGCTCAGGAGTTGTTGGTGGAAAGTTAGACTTTCCACGATGTGCATCCTTTGCATCAATTAAAATTGTTATTTGGTAACGTATTTTTAAGCCTAAGTCTTTTGTTTTTCAGTATGTTGTCTAATCTAATGTGATTGTTTAAAAGGTGGGAAGAAGAATACTTTGCAGCTTATCGGAAACATTCAGGATTATTGCATACGGTTATTGACTCAGGAACAGAAGATGATGTAAGAAAGTGTTACATATGACCTACACAAAACTTCTTGTGTTTCAAACAGTAAGAAAATAATTCCAAAATAATGAAAAATCAATGATAATGATGTAGTATGTATGCACATGAATCTATAACATAGTTATCTACAGAGTCTCCTCAGAAATTGATATAGATATGTATATCTATTGCCCATTTTGTTTTAAGCCTTGATTACCATTAGATACAATTTTCCATCCTCCACATCCACATCGTTATCCTCCGCAGATTTTTCTGTCCCTGTGCTATTCCTTGAATTACTGGGAGCTATAGATCTGGAGAACAGGGCGATTGTTCTAGTAGTTCGTAACTTAATTCTCGAATCGCAAGAAACATCGTTGCGCAGAATCCTTTAAAAGCTGCCATATGAGATGCCTTTTCATTAAAATATCAGACAGTCACTGTTAAAAATTTGTCAACACAATTAAACCTTTTTAATGTTATTCTCGTGAGGGGCGTATTTTTTCCAGCTTAAATTACTTGCAACAGCGTGCAACTATTGATGGAGGAGCAGAGTGGTCCAATAATTCTATTAAGTTGGAATCGCGTGCATTTTAGTTACGATTTTTTTTTTCAAGCGAGTGCCTACTGAGAGAACCGACATATGTACTAGGATAAGGAATTTATACTACCTTACCTACCTAGTCTGGGCATTGATAATGATCGTTCAGAGGTGATAACACAAGCTCTGTGTTATCACCAGCTGGCCATTGAGTTCACGAGTATCAACACACATTGACTTTTGTGAGATTTTAGAGGTTAACTCTTTAACTATGTCTTAATTAACCACAAGGCATGATGGAGTACATATCGGATTATCATTACTTAGAGTTGGCCTCATCAATTTTCAGACAATAGGATGATTTCTCAGAAATAGATTTTGAAGATAGTCCAATTAAATCATAGTTATATTTAAACTCTTATTTTAAACAGCCATCAACTGTTGTTGTCAAAAATTCAGATCCGGATAAATTTGTAAGCTTAGTAACTAAATCTGCGGATCTTCTAATGGAGCATCTACATGCTCTGAGTCAAGAATCCTTAGATCATGCTGATCTGTCTGTATTGACAGCTACAATTGGTGCAGCAGCTTTAATCAAGAACTCTTTGAAAATTTATCTCGGTGTAGTCACAACGAGAGATTGCCCTCCCAGAGGTGATGAGAAAGGTGGATCGCTTAAGGTAATGTGATATTAGTGAAATGTACACCTAAATTATTTTGTTTTCAATAAAGTTATCCTACAAACAATATTCACAAATGGCCGAGGCACTTGCGGAACGTCTTCTAGACCTTCATTGTCGTCTACTTCTACTCTATGTTATTCAAGATGCTGACTGTCTATATTGGGAGGATACGGAACCCTTTTTTGAGTCCGAGAGGGGCTCATACACTATTCAAATGTGGTGGCATTACATGAGAGGAACTAAGGACGATCTATGGAATTCGGTACCACCCAAAATGGCGCAGCGTATTTTTGCCGGAATGCTTAATGAGACATTGACCATTCTAACAGTTCGTTACTCGCATGTACACAATCAATAATGCTCACTTGACAGGATTTTAAATGTAAACTGTTTTCCCTACTTCAGATAGTAACGCACACTGCTCGAGCTCAATTGCATTTGGTTGACATATGCAATTTACTGTTTTGCATATCTGAACTTCTGCCTCATGTCAGCGAAAATGGAGAGGCGTATATTGGTAAGTCATGAAGTCATTGTCGTGCCAGATAAAAATGTAAATTTATTCACAAGTTTATTTGAATCAAACAGGACTAGATCTCACTAACCAGAGCGTCATTATAAGGGATATTCATGCAAAGTGTCGAGAGCTCTTTTATTGTCTACTGCTGCGAGGAGCACCTCTTGGAGTACTATCAAAGGTTTTATGTTTCTTTTATGACAGAGGGAAAAATTACTCATACATACATACATTTGTTTTGTAAAAAAACATGTCCGCCCTTAGGTTTTTCGTAAGGGGTTGGAAAATATGGAAATGTTTTCATCTCGTCAAGGCTTACCAAGTGCTTGGATTATATTTACGTTGCCAAGATTATTCCCAAAGGATCACTCCAGTCAATGGGTAACAGAATTTTCTGACTTGGATGCAAACACTGCTTTGGCATTAGAATTAAAAGTTCTACTGGCATTTCCTGAAGCGGATTGGTCATATTTGGTAAAAGTGAGTAAATTAACATTTTATATTTGTTTGAACTTAATAATTATTACTGTCGACAGTTCTATTAGTGGATTGCAATGAAAGAAAAGGCCTAAGACTTTACTGTACTGAATATAACGAGCAAACTAACACTCAAAGCCAATAGCCTTTAAAATGACAATTTTTTACCAGTCTATTACATTTCAACTGTGCTTAGTACTGATTCAAAATTCATATCTCTGAAATATAGAATTAAGCGCTGTTAGTTATAAAAAAATATTTTAATTTATTATTTCTTTATAAAAGTTATGAAAAACTATTTTTAAGCATTTTACAACTTTGTATGCCAGATTCTTGTCTTAGCGTTTGAGCCGCATCGAAATTCAAAATAAAAAAAATATTGTTTTTGTAAAAATTACAATTTGAACAAATCGTGCTTTAGTGTCGTTATAACTATTGTTTGCCAAAAAAGCAAAATACCATTTTGATACTGTTAGAACTAAAACAAAAGTTTCAAATATGACGTTTGATTAAAATCTGGCCACGTATTTAGGCTTTAACCTTTTTGACATATAGTCAAAATTGCTGGACTCACTTTTACTTCTCTATATATGTACATAAGTTGGTACTGTTGAACTTATCAAAATCTCAAGAGAACAAAACTGGTCTACATATATTAGATAAGTAAAAAAGATAATAGCTACTGAAAATAAGGTTCCGAATAGAATAGAATAATAGCAATCATCGTTAAGAATGCGATTGTGATTTTGAACAACAATTCCAGTTTAAGAAATTGCATGCGCCTCCGGTTTCCCTAAAAAATACTTGTTGGCACTTTTATTTATATGGGATTTACGTTTTATTATTATCATTAGCATCAATCAAAAATATGAATTTCTTTGTTTTTACCATTTTGCGAATGCATTCCCAATGAACAACTATGAAATGTACATACTATATGAATACGGACAGCAAATAAAATTTAGCTCAAAGAACTTGGTAATCAGTATGTTTAGAATAAATTGATGGGCTCACATTCTTTGACTTTCTATAATTGGTCTGTTCGCGAACTTTTTGCAAAATTCGTGGAATATCAAATTTCGAAGAGTGAGAATAAAATTCTCTCAGAAAGAGCTAAAATTACGAAAAAGTAAATGAACGGGTTGAACAAGAAAAAGTTCAAAATACACTGACACTGACAGCTTTGACAGTTTTCATAAACCAGCGCACAGAAATTTCTTGCACTAAAATTTGTATAATGGGGAAATTTCTTACTCTCTCGTGAGCGCTCTCTCCTGTGAAAAACTACGAAAATTCTCCGTACGCGAACAGCTTTTCGTAAAAAATTCGTAAATTTTCGTAAAAATTCGCTGTATTACTTTCTGTTAAATCGTAATGTTTATAAGTTTTAGGCCTGTTCTTTGATAAAGTTGTTCTTTGGAGAAATGGTTCGGCCAAAAGATCCTCAAGATGTTTTTTAGAACATTTCATTAAAGAATTATCTCAATGAATTGACTACGACTACAAATATGCACCTTTTGATAAAATTCTTAAAATTTCTTAAAAATTAGGTAGCTGCTTTGGACGGGTACATGAACAGACCTAGTGTACACGATTCTTTTGATTGTGTAGCTGATTTTTCAAGAGCTCTGCATAGCACCACAAATAATACACAACACATAAAAAAAATATAATTTTTTTTTATATCATCATTTGATTGATTTTCAGGTTCTACTTATGAGAGATGCAAAATTATCATCGATAATTCTTCCCCATTTGATGAAATATTTGCCATCTGCAGAGAACTTTAAAAATGTAGCCAAGTTTTCATTTGTAGATTCGAAAAACTACGAAAAATGTGGTTCATTTTTATGCCGCCAAGAGTGCTTCAATGCAGCTGACCTTATTGCTAATGATGTTGGTATGCATTGCTTCGTTACTTTAATGTTTTTTTTGTGAAAATATCTATAAATAGTATAACTTGACCATCGATTTAGATCCAGTCGGACAAACAAATTGTCAAATTGTTCTCTCACTGACCTTTATTCTGATTACCATTGGAAAGTCTACTGACATCAAAACATGTCTCATAACCGCCTTAGAGAACAGTCGACCAAATTGGTGCGATTGCCTTGACAAACGCCAGGTAAAAGAGTATCTACATTATATATGTATTTCACATTTTCATTTAAGAAACGTATACACCCCCAAGGTGTGGAATCAAAAACGTCCACCTTGGCTGGAAGCCATCATGCATTTGGTTTATCCTGTCCTCGATTGTATTGTTGAAATGCTAATAAATGCAGTAGAAACTGGAGCGAGCATGTATCAAGCCATGTCACTGGCCTTAACAGGTGTATCCGAGATGTGGGAATGTATACCGGAAGGACTGTATAAAGTCACAGTTCTGTTACAGGACATTATTTCTGTTTCAACAAAGCCACTGGGTATGTTCATTAAATTTGCATTTGAGGCGATAAATTACAAGGAAAAAAAGTTCCTCTTTTAAGGTGAATCTGTATTGCTGCAAGTTGTGTTTGGTGCATTGTACACGGAATTGATTAAAACGGCTGAAGAATTTGAGAAACGTGAGTGTTATGTTGTGGATTTTGCAGTGTATGTGTACTGTGATGGGATGAAATATTTACAGAGAAAGATGATGCCAAGGCAACAATATGCTACTCCCTTTCTGAAGCAATTTGTTCCATTGATGAGGATGATAAGCATACGGAGCAAATTAATCTATTCTTGCAGCAGGCCAAAGATAGTGTTACTAATGAATTGGACTTTCTATCAGAGGCAGGGCTTAGTGGAGCTAGTACGATGAAAGCTGAGGACGTTAGCGACAGGGCTGCGTTTAGCCCACCAACTCGCTATCCATTGGAACTTGATGTGGGCTCGGCGGATTGTATTGCAGCTGTTTTGGCTAGTGACATTCTTATATCAAATATTGGAAAACAGTCATTGAAGGTGGGTTCATCGAATTGATCTCGCAATCAAGAATTTTGTGTTTGCTTTTTTTTATTTTTGTTATATACGACAAACCAAGCTGTTGTATCCTTTGGCACCTTGTTAAGAAGCAAAATCAACATTTTCCCATGGTCCCACAAATATCCAAGACTATTACTGTCATGCTGTACGATTCTCAAAAATATTTCAGCCTTCAGACACGACATAAAACTTTAGTTGCCATCCATACGTGCAGCACTGTATACCACACACAATACGCACAATTTTGAAAAGCTAGGTTTTGGAAAACATTTTGATTTATTTTACCATTTATCAATCTACGCCATAGGTCATGTATAATTATCTAAGGAACAACAAAGATTGGATATTCCAAAAGCTTAATGTAACTGACAGTGAGCCAAGTGAATTTCAAGCAATCAAAGGTCAGAAAATACAAGAAACGAAACCATCAATCTTAAAATCGATGTTCTACATTGGAAATACACCATTCGATCAGGTAAGCGCACCCACCCAGAAAGGGAAATGGAAAAAAAATCTACCAACATTGTGGGCGTTTTGAAAAATGAATGAATTTATCTCTTTTGCAGCTACTGACCGGTTCCCTTAGAATAGACTACTCAATGTGGTTACAAACGCCCATTTCCTTAAATCCTGAACGCGCTCGATTGCACATCGAACGTCGTTGTGATTTTCAACAGGAAGCAAAACTTTCAATGCCAGAAGTCACTATGGTAGCTTCAATAACAAAACTTTTAAAAAAGAAAAAGGATAATGAACCTTGAGCTTCATTCATCAAACACACACAGATGCACTTATATGAACGGGATTTTATAAACATACTCGAGCACAACAACAAGTACGCTGCTTATTCTACAGTGCAAGAAAAAAAAATTAAGTATACGCCCGGTTGGCTTTAATTAATGAAAAGATGTAACGCTAAGAGCTGGGAAATTGTATACCTTTACTAGTAGATTTTCTTTTTAATTTGACATAATATAAGGGTTGCAATGTTCGTCAACACTCTCTGTAGATTGAATATATGTAAGTATACAGTTTTTATTAATATATATTAATTTTCATATTCCCTTTGTGTCAAATCTCCAAATGACTGAGGTTGTTCTTTTTTCCTCGGAAACACTGTACTTGTAACTACTCAAGACTTATTCTAGGTATAATAGGGTAAAAATAGAAAGAACAAAAATTCAACATATGACTACACACATGTAAGAGTATCTATTTTCGGTTTGCATGTAGGTACATATGTATGTATATTTGTGTTTGAAACATAAGTTATAAGCAGACAAACAAGCAATTTGGAGAAGTAACACTTTACCAGAGATTTACGGATGACGACGCCGGATTTATATGTGCTAATCCAACTTAGCCAATTGGGGGTACTTTTGTTTGTGGTTAGAACATAGTGTTGTTCATTTAACAAATGGATTAATTTGATGATTACTTCAAAAAATGTTCCTGTAAAAAGTAGTTATTACACGCCAGAGAATTACGAGGATGAGTAAGGACATTGTAATGCAGGTGGCCATTAAAATTATTAATATCGTCGAGGCCTGGGGACAATCCTTAGGTATAAGCTAAGCTGAATTATGCGTTTAGGGCTTTATGACACTAGGCAATCATCTTGTTAATCGTTCCTGGAAGCAAGAAGCACTCAATAATACAATAGGTGGTCCTTTACCAGATGGGTCTCATTTTTCTATTAAATTTCATGAAAATGCTCAGTTCATAACTGTCCATTTATTGCAACGTCTTAAACCTTTCTGCAACAAACTTATAGGCACGTACCAATGTGGCTTCCGGCTTGACAGATCGATTATAGACTAAATAAATAGGATCCAAGACAAATCCTGAAACGAATTTCAAGCGAATAGAGGAGACGAAACCATCGCGAACTCTATAAGCAGTACCAGTATGTGGATGTAAAGCTAAAAGCCAAAGTATGTAGACTACATTGGTTTGGCCACATCGAGCGAATGTAAAACATCGCTTAAGCCAAAATTACCGTCACCATGTTTGATCCGAAGAAGACCGAACCAAATTATTGCTGGTGCCAGAGAATTTGGTCTTAACAACTGGGAGCAATGTGAAGGGAACCGTTGAGGATGCAGGACAGCCCTATAAATAAGTAATATCCCCTCTCGGCGAGAATAGATCATCGCCAATCCTTGGGCACCATCTTGTTCGGAGTACTTTCAGCTTTGGGCTTTGCCTTCCCAAAATAGTGTTCCCGTTAGTGTCAAAAGTTTGTAAGCAAATTAATTAACCATGTATGTAATGATCTGTCAACCATAGTCAAGTAAAATGCTTCAAAAGACAAGGCTGTTAGATATTGCACTCAGGCTATGTTGATTGAGGTATTCCTTCATTCTCTAGCTTAACAAGGAATGTCTGTCTGCTCTCAAAATAACAACAGTAAGTGCCTCTTGTTGTAAGCTCCTTATGCATTCAATTAAATATCTTTCCATAATTTTATGTTATTTCTCATACCTAACTGTTTTCGCCTTGAATACTGATTAGTTACACCTGGCTTTCAACCTGATGGTCCTTTATTTACATACATAAATACAATATGTACATATATACCCCTCGTAGTTCGGCGTAATTTCTATGCACTATAGACAAGTTACGATCCAATGTAAGGACAACAAAATAATGTCCTGCTCTTGCTGCCGATTCAAAGGAAAATGGTAGAATTCACATTCTCTTTTGGCGCGCCAGCAAAACACGAAGCTTTTCTTTATGTTACACAAATGTTTTTCCATTCCAAAAAAAAAAAAAAAAAAAAGAGAGCAAAACGAGAGATGCGCATTGTGTGCGGGAACGAGATACAGTACGCGCGATGAGAATTAACCATTGCCGATGCCAGCAATAAAATTGTTGAGCTACTATGGACCATTTTGGCCAAGTGGTGGATGGCATGGAATTCATTCGTTTCCCGGCTTCGGAAAAGTCAACATGGTTTCTCGTCGTCGTCGTCGTCGTCGTTGTTCGAGTTTCACTATAGTGCCCAGTGCTTACGATTAGATACGTCTCGTAACTACACTACCATTAACGCAGTGCCTATTCCGACGGTTTTAATCCCTAATTGTGTTGCGTTTATTAGTTGTGTTCATATACTCGTAGATATATAAATAAATTATAAATGCGGGGATAGCTACAAAATGAAAAGATAAAACGAAATTGAATCGCAAAACTGTGCAATTATTCTCCATCTTTGAATGTTTAATGTACAATGTTAAAATGAATGAGTTCAAAGTGTACACAGTACGAGACGACGTAACTACATCAAGAGGATATCACTATTGTTACAGAAAAGGACATACCATTCATTTGGAGTGGATTTTTATGTAGTACAACCCATGGAATCCTTGCCAAAAAATAAACTTGATTTATATTCAACGCATGCTACGAATGTCGGTAGCTTATGATGAAAACTACAAATATATGCGAATTACAAGTTGGACGGGATACAACAAATAGCAAAAATATAATATATCCTCTTCGGTAGGGATTCTTCTTCTTTTTCGGCTTCTTGGCTATTGGTTTCGGATGTCGACACAAACTTTGACTTGAATGTGTCGTCGACGTTGTACTCGGTGTTGTTGTCGTCGTCTGATTCTGGAAACATATTGACTTGGGAGAGATTTCTTGTCGTTTTTTTTTTTTTTTTTTCTGCTGATAATTCAAATTATTCAGTTTTGTGTTCGTGTGCCTGTGTGCTTGTGTGTTTTTGTTTTGGGTGGTTGGGTGAAATTTGGCTAGGAAAATAAAATCCATTCTTCTTGTAGTTAAGGGTAATAAAATGAATCAAATAAATCGAAGACGACGTCAAACTGCAGAGCCCTGTGACTGTGTGAGACCTGTAATACGGTTTTTCGGCGTAATAACTGCCGTAGGTAAGTGACATAAGATTAATTTGCTTGAAACGTGTAACGGTATACCGGTAATGGGCAGGATTTTGTATGCATTTTTAACATGCTCGGGGTAACTTTTTTTTTTTTTTTTGTGATGATACTGATATGAGAGGAGTGCGGGGTTATACGCCCCCAGTGGATGTGGGGGCATGTTAAATAAGAACCCGTGTTTTAATATTTATGCATGTCAAGCCTCAGAAGGCATTAATTTTTGAGAACTGTTGAAATTGATTTCGCGGAATGCTATGGGGAGTGTAGTTATTCTGCCAGAGGGCTTATCTGAGTGGTAATGGGTAAAACCAAGATAGTCTTTATATTTCCATAGAAATATTTAAATTTTAAGTTACGAAACAATATTTATTCCCTAACAAGTTCACATATAAAATTCAAATAGCGAACTTGGTTAGAGTCTTTAACTGAACATTTGAATACATTAAATTCGAAGATTGAATTCACATTGAAACAAGCTTGAAATGACAATTGAAATATTTGTCTTACTACAGTAGTAATACTGACTTTTTCTGACGTGTATTGTCCATTTGCACATTGAATTTTATGACCGGTTCTAGCATTTGTTATAAACCCTATAAAATACGACAAATATTAATTTTCTACAGATTTTGAAACTGTCCAGAAAAGTTGACTTTTCGGAAAGTTGACAAGCTCTGGGACATTTCGATCAACTTATCCGAGTTTCTACTGGCTTTGAAAACAAAGTACATATGTAGGGTGGCCACGGCGTAGTGGTAGTGTATTCGGTCATTGAATGAGAGGTTTGGTGATCAATTCCCGACCAAGTCCATTCAATTTTCACAGTATTAAAAATTAAATAATTCGCTCAGAAAGCACTTCGTGTATTTCAACATGAACGGGAAAAAAATACTGTGAATTTAAACGAATGCAAAAATCACACACAACTCTCTCCCCAATCTAATTGGAAACCACCCATGGAGAATAAACATTGAAACCTTATATCACCTGAGTTTCAAATACCACTACACCAACTCTTTCCTATCCCTTCTTCTCTCTTCCAAAATTAACTAACGCCCGTGCCCTGTTAAACAGTAAAAGGGTATTCATATCCCCTTTGGCATGTGCAGATTATAAAAAAAAAAAAAAAAAAAAATGTACATAGCTCACCAGAATTGACCTTTCAAAAAAACACAACAGCTTTATAAGGACTATATAAAATGGAATTTAAAAGATGCACAACTAACTACTCAGCTAACAACTCTACTACTCAACCTTTAAGTCTCAGTCAGGTCTAGAATACTGGATTTTGATTTGGATGGTTTTTAATGAAACTTTTAGTCGTATATTCAAGCCAAGTTCAACGGTTCAACGCCGGAGAAAAAGTCTAAAACTAACCCGATCTAGCGGTCAAATTAAAAGCTTAAAATCTCATACACATATATCACATTTAAATGCACAGCACTTGTGATATTTGTATGGTGTTAACATCTATATTACATTTAGATATAATGCAACATTGAGTTCATTTTTAGGTTTCTGGTACTTAAATAAGAAAGACAGAACAACTTCTGAACCAACACAGTGTCTTGCAGTGAGAACAATGATGGTTCTTTAGTTGCACATAAAAATATAGAAGGTAACACATTTCGCAAAAAAAAAACAATTCAAACCAAATTATGACATTTTATCAGAAAAGAAGACCGTTTATCAGATACTGATATTGACTGACATAAATAATGACAGAAGATGTGTCAGTATGGTATTATAGATGGAACAAAACCGATTTCGAAATGGGAAATGTTTTCAAAAATTTCCCCAATAATGGGGAATTAGACAAAAAAAAGAAAAAACTGGTATTACTGACTGTTAAAGAATGTCAGCGTGATATTTGAGAGATCTAAAGTTGCTCGAAAGCTTATGTTTCGAGTTAACATTTACGGTACCCGGGAAATGAAAGGATTTCTTCAAGGTAATCAAAAAATTGTACCTTAAGAATTGAACTTCATGCGCAAAACTGAAGACAGAGTAAAAACATATGAAAATGCTACAATCCGTCTGGAGCGGATCGTTTGATACCCTATCCCTTTAATATACGTTTTTTTTCCACCGTATATTGGTGCTTAAGCAACTTTTTTCAAATATCTCATAAAATTACTCCAAAATACGAATTTTCTTAATAAGTGGGCGTGATAGATTTCAAAAAATGTTCAACAAATACTGTATTTTGTTCCTAAAAGGTGCTATTATTTTGATTAAACTGCCGAAAATCAGTTTTTGGACAAAAACACCCCTAAAACGTAGGTGGGGTTGTATACTATGTATGGAAGATATATCGGGTACCAAAATGTCTAACTATCTGCTTAAGTAAGTTTTTTCGAGTTTCATATAAAAATACTGAATAATGGGAATTTTTAGAAAAGTGGGTGTGTCAGTGGGCGACAAGTTAACACTTGTATTGTTTATTTCTGCGAGGACTTTGAATACAACAAATTTTTTTGATCTAGCTCAAAATTTAAGGCCCCAAAAACTGGTGAACGCAGACGGATGGAAGGACGGACGGACATAGCTCCATCGACTCGGCTAGTGATGCTGTTTATTTATATATATATACTTTATGTGGTCTATCTTTAATATTTCTCTATGTTACAAACTATGTACCAAATTTAATATACCCTTAGGATACATGATTTTAAAATTTTCTTTTAATCAAATATAAATTAGTAGTTGTATGAAAGTAGACACATACAATTAAAGTATAACCCAATACTCACGGAAATAGCTTTCAAAATGTAGTATATCTTAGATTTCCATTTTTTTTTTATAAATTATTTATATTAAGAGCAAACTATTTCCATCGATTCTTTATACTCAGTGAAAGAAACTACGTGTATTGTCAATATTATTTTCTGCCCGAATCCCAAGGGAAATCCATCCTCAGGATAGTTCGGTGAGATACAACGCGAATGGCAGCAGTTGTTGCTTCTGCAATTGATACTCCGACAAGAACGTTATTGTATTGGTTTCGTATTTGGTTATTCATCTCATGTTTTATGGATGTTTTGTGCCGAGGGGTTGTTCGTTATTGCTTAACGAAAGTTTCAATATGGATAGCGGTTTCGAATTTCCAATACCTTTTTTTTCCAGCACGATTCATCCTTATTCAGCAAATCAACTTTGTCAAATAGATTTTTTTTTTACTTTGCGTAGAGCTTTTTTTTTATTTAACAACACCATTACGGACATAAGTTAGCTAATGACTACGCAAGAGGGATCGCGTCATGTTCTCCGAATGGAAGGAAGCTGAAGGATAAGCGTACATACATACATATTGGCTTAGTATGACATTGATGTCCTACCCTTGTTTATGGTAGTAAAAAAGTTATCTTCCTGGTTTCGTTGTAGTGGCCATTTTAATCTGCTTTCATCATAATGAGAAACATCAATGAAGGGAAAATATTATCCTTTCCACCTAGGGAATCAAATTTATATATGCAATATATGCACATATATTATGTAACTACTTTGGATTAGATTTACACAAGTAAAACTTTGTGGAAGTAGGATTTAAAGGTGCGTTGGTTTTGGTGGATGGAATTGGCAAGGAAGCAGAATAGTCCTTCGTTACACTCTACGTAGTCCCATTGTAATAACCTTTGGAGGGGACAACGAACAGAAAAACGGACATTGTACGTTTTTGTACCTGCATATTTCGTTTAAGAGTCCTTTTTAGTGTTATTACTCTTAGTGAACTTACAAAAAAGGTCTACGGACTAGTATATAAATATCTTAGTCGAAAGAAATCAGGACAATGACATTAATAATATGTTTTTAGAGCAATCATTTTCTTGATTGGAACACGTACTCGGTTCATTGCGTCTATTATTTGCCGTTTTGATGGAGTTGAGCTTGTTTTTCAATATATATAAGTTATTCGATTGCCTGTGTACCCTGTATGTATGGAGCAATAAGTTCTCTCGGCAGCACCTTATGATTTTTTCGATTCCGATATACATATAAATAAAAGATAAGACAACGGCAAATCCTGATACCACTGGTAAAAAAAGGACACCGTCTAGAAGGAATTCAACGAAGCCTACGAAAACTGTCCGAAGTACGATGCCATAATTGTACTCTGGGACTTCAAGGGTAAAATCAGTGACGAAATCATATTTGGTTGCTAAGTCCGTAAACATAGTCTCCATGACATGACAAAAGACAACGACTTTCCACCAACTTGTAATGCGGTGTTAACTTGCTATAGGTTTGAGAAACCACACAGTAACCCAGTTTTCCTTCGACAAACCAAACAAAGATATTTGGTATTTCAAAGACATTTGACAGAGATTGGCATTAAGCTGTTTTACACATCAGTGCACCTTTAAGCTCAACTTTAGAGTTATTGTAAAATACAGCATTCGTGCATGGTCTTTCAGGCTCTGAGTTTAGTCATCATAACAACCTTCAACAATTCAAATCTAACGTCGACTCTGACTATTTTTTTATTGTAGCTAAATTCAGAGACTGACCATTCAACAATAAGATGTTTCGAACCAGCCCTTACCGACAAATTATCTGCGCCACAAACGCCGACAGCCAGTGGATCGAATACTGGAACACCGTCAAGGAGGTAGCCATGACCACCCTTGGCCAATAAAAATGTAAGTGCTGTAGCGCAAGACAAGGATAGCGAGAGAGGAATACAGGGCCAGAAAAATTAAGGGGAAGAGAATTCTGATTTAAAAGAAGACAAAAGCAATAAAGTCACGAGGATCCATTCTCAGGCAGAGATCTTTCAGGACTAAATCAAATCAGGACATTAAATCAAATTTATTAAGCCTCTAGACCGTTTTGATTAAAAATTCATATCTGAGCCTTGTGGAATCACCAACAACAAATTTTCTATTTTCTATCACTTTGATTAATAGTATTTATTTTTGGCCAGTTTTATAGAAAGTCGCGTGACCTGCAGATGAAAGTGTGAAATTCTGATTGCGAACAAAGCGAGTTACCCACTCCAAAAATTTTGGGTAAATAATTACAACTTGCATCAAACATATGTATATGTGTGGTTTGGATTTTAATTCCATTTCGATTTTGAGCTGCAATTAAGTTCATAATCGCGTTTTCTGAATTAGACTTTATTGCATTACACCCTCTGAGAAGTACATACGAGCCAATTGTGCACTTTATTTTTCTTTATGTTGTAAACTTTTTTGGAATCCAAGTCTTTTAACGCATTTCTTTCCTTAAAACAACTCATTTATGTACATATAAATTAACTGAGAAAAATTTCATCTCAGCACATCCAAACTGATTGAAAGCAAAAACTTCTTCGTCGGTGTTGCACTCTAAAAATTGTCTGTAAAAGCATGTACGTACCACCTTAATTGAACCAACTGCCGTTGCTGCGCTACTACAAGGATGTGAAACCTAGTCTGTGTTCTAAAACAATCCCACAAATGTGTCTTCTTGCATGACATGTCCTGTCGCTCTCTTCCATAGATAAAATAACGTATAAAACAACTCCTTAGGAAAGTTTATCCCTACATGTTGACTATAGTCTTTACTCATTATGGGATGCTTCTCAAAAGAAACCTAATTTTTGATTCTAAGAGTTCGTTAGATAATGCCCCTTAAGTATTCGACCTTACGAACTTTGTAAAAGTTGTTATGCTCTTTTTCTATCTCAAAATACTTCTAAGGACAATTTGTTGTATCCCTAACAATAGATATTAAGTGCGTACATGTATATATGTATAGTAAATTTAACGAAATGGCCCTTAAAGCATAAAAGAGGGTGTATTGAATACTGTTGCTTATGTTTTATATCACTGAGATGACATTCTGTGTGTATTTTATGAGGTGACTATTTCGTTTGGGAACGATTATTTAACCCAGTGCGGTGAGGATAGGCTTTCATAACACGTACTACATTACTCTCGTAATAAATCTTCTGAAGAAAAAGTACGTTCACAAGGATGGCATCTAAATTGCGTCCTTTTTTGGTGAAGGGTGTTATGGCTATGACAACTATTAGACAATCCATATTTTATATTTGCCGAGAGATGGTTTGCATCATTTTATGTACCATTAAATGGGCTTTGCATGAAGACATAGTATGATGGTTTTTTTTTTTTTTTGCTTTCCACCCTCATTACCATCCTGTGGAGTTGTGGGATAAATTATTTTGTGTGTTTATATTTCATAGTGACTAAAATTCACAGCTCTGGACGGGGCTTTTGAATAATTATGGTAACAATTATAGCAGCATGACCCTAAACTTAATTGAAACTTTTAACAGAGCACATAATTTTTGTTAAATTTCTTAAATAAATTAAAATACTCATTATAAACGCGAAGAGATGATCATCGCAGTTGACTCTTTAGAAGTTTCAATTAAAAGTAATTTTATGGATTCGCAAGTCATTGTAGTTCAATTCATACCTCTCACAAATAATAGCCTATCAAAAAGGTGTTAAGGTGATAATGAGATTGTTTTTGCATCAAATTTAAATAGATAAGTAATAGATAGAACGCTGGAGTCTTAGGTACTTAGTGCATACTTAAATTTTATAATGACCTTTTGTATAAAAGTTGTAAATGCAAAACAATTTATAAAATCCTGGCAGAAAATTAACGATGTGATTGAGTGCTAGGAGTCAAATTTGATATTACATAAGAACGTACTGGTAAAGTTAAGCTTCAGTTGTTTAACCTAGAGATGGTGTTGATTAAAAATGATTTATTATTAGATCCCTAACTGCTACATTTTCACTTATATAAACCAATAAGAAAGAGAGGAAGCTTTAAGATACACACGTATGTACCGTACAGTGTACATATACCCGCACACATCTCGATTTTTCTTGCGCCTATAATATAGAACAAATATTGGATTCGTTAAAATATTAACCTCGACGAACAGTGGGGCAGTATACTTTAAAAGTTCTGTCAAAAATCCGCCCACTGAAACGTCCACTTTTGAAAAAAAAAAACAATTTTACAAGAATTAGCAAGTTTCCTAAGCGAATACGTAGATTTTTACTTCTATACCGATATGTCTATGTTTGGTCACGCCCACTTTTTAGAGATTTTGTTAAAATAATATCAATTCTTAAGAACAAATTATCTGTTGAAAATGCTGTAAAATCCGCACTGACTGACTTTAAAAAAAAGATTCGGCAGTGATGCCAGTTTTTTATTTGTCAAATATTTTGGGGAAATTTTTAAAAATCCGCATTTCGTAATCTACTTTATTTCCCCACATTAATTCATGTAAAAAAATAAGTAAATTTTTTTGAGTGTAATAGAGGGTTTACACGACCGATAGATCTGTCAGAATTTATGCCAGTAAATGTCAGTATAAGCGATATATTGTTCGAGTTTTTTTACGTGCTGAATTTTTACTATGCATATGTTAAAAATGTAAAAAAAGGTGAAAATCCATATTTCAAAAAAAAAGAGAGTTGGACCTGATTAATTTGTGAAGTATCCATAAAACTATTGGGTTCTTACCTTCTTTTCGATAAAATGATTAAAAAGGCCGATTTGTTGAAAACAGATTCTCTAATCCAACGTTTTTCAACCTTTAAGCGTATGCTGAATACCGACCCGCAGCAATGAATTTATCATGACTAATCATGTTATTATATTATATTGTATTCTTTTCCTGAAATATAATCATAACGTCTAACTGAATAAAAATCGAGTAAAATTTAAATTTTCTTAACAATGAAACTTATTTATTATTAATCTTCTGTTTCAATATTTGCATACAAATAATAGTCAACATAAGTTGAATTAAGCGAAAAACATACTTGAATGAGATTTTTAGATCTTTCAAAGGTCAGTCGATTTCGTAAAGGACTATGTATTTGAACGCAGTTTGAGAAAACCCTTTTAATCTGCGCGTACGATGCTGGTAGGTTAAGAAGCTTCGAAGCTAAAGATGACATTTGAGGGTGATGAATGCTCCAAAAAACTGATGGTGTTTTGTTTGTTTATTTTTACGTGGAAAATCAACTGAAAAACCGCAATTATGGTTATCACGTTAAATGTACTTAATTAAGGTTCCAGTTTTCCAGTTTCTTTTATACATCATACGGGATAGATGATCATACAGCATTCAATATCCAACTTTTTATTTAAGAAAAGTAATTTATAGGTTTTTCGCTGAACTATTCCAAGTGGCCCGTGTCACATTTTAAGGCTGAACTATAATAGAAAAATGGTTTATAATGCGCAAAATGAATCCGATTAATTATTCACATAGTCTTTAGCGAGTTTTACTATTCTTTTTTAACAACTAACAATTGATTTTTTTTGATAAAACAGAAAATAACCCGGCGAAGCTTCCGAATACATACTCTTATTATGGGTAGCTTATGGAAATGACTGCACTTTGACGACGACATGTTTTGTCAGCTCATTAAAAGATTTTTTTTTTAAATTGTCTTCACACCTTAAACATAGCTATATCATAGCTATTCATTTAAACATTTCACCAACATGAAAAAAAATTATCTCTTTAGAAAAATATTAATTTTAAACTCGATGTACAACTTAAAGGAAAATTTTTATTTTCGGATAATATATAAGCTTTTAAAGTAAAAATGTCACTTGTAATTCCCTTAGCAGTTCATTTTAACTACCTTGGCGTGAAGTGTAGCATAAGCAAGAAGCTTAAAATTTTTCTTTCGAAGGAGCAATACTCAAAGGGGCCGTTTGTGGCAGGCAGAAGATAAAGATTTTCTGCCTACAAAATCAAACCGCGGAACGCTTTAAAAAGTGGAGTATCTCTACTTTTTAAAGAGGTGGATACACAACGTAAACTTATAGAACAAGTTTTTTTTTTTTTTTTGCACAATTTTCCTTAATGTTGGTTCCCATAAAACAACCACATGGTTTCCCTTAATTATTCCCATCGCTGCTCAGGGAGAAAGTAAACGAAATTTTACCACGCGTTTTGTTTGCAAAATCAAGATGAATGCAATGAGAGAATTTGAAATAGCTTTGGAAATATAATAAATGAACTTATATACTTGAAAATATGTTTCAATTATAATTAATGGTTGCTGGCTGCGTTAGGAACTTGTGAGCATTTTCATTTTATTTTAATGTCGGAATAGGAAATGCTTCATTGGAGCACTCAAACGTAACTATTCCATTGTTCTGCCAAGTAGTACAATTCTTTTTATTGAAATGTTCCTAAGGAATCGCGATGCGATAGTTATTAGGAGCTTACAGTAACACTATTCTCCAGATAACCACGTAAGCTGATACAAGGGGAGCCACACATATAATCTTCGAGTGAAGTCCCATTCCTTACAGGCTTTCTTCACACGCTGCTTAGCGTTAAAGTGCTTGTCCACTTGTGAGTAAAATTTGGGCGAGTAGCTCTCAAGCAACTCGCAGAAACCACAAAATACCACAAAACTACAAGCACTACAATTACAAGTGAAATTTGACAACTGGCGGGCGCAGACGAGAATGTGGCTGCTGTAGCCGAGAGTGTAAGGCTTTGAAAATAAGACTAGGAACAACGTTTCGATCAACGGTGAGCGTTGCAGAGCCATGGTACCTGCCTTTTTTTACTGAAGTCGAAGACATGAATTTGGATGACCTCTACTTCATGCAGGATGGCACGCCAATGCCACAATCGATCTTTTGCGCACCAAATTCCCAAAATACTTTACGGAAATGATTCAAACACTTAAGGCCAATATCATCCAACCAATCCGTGAGCTACAGCCCGAAACCATCAACAAGGTCCTGGAAAATTAGAGCGACAAAATGCGCTACTGCGAAGCCAGTTGAGGCAGCCACTTGAACGACGTCGTGTTTCATTATCAATGGGAATGTTTGCTCTTACTAAAATAAAATTTAATTTTGCTCATTTTTTTTTGCATTTTTAAAAGAATCTTGTATCTCTTCCACTTTGTACATGTTGTGCATGGTATATCTACAGAAGGGACCTGCAGTTTTGTGCCATATCCAAAGGGCATAGGGGTTTTTGAGAAGCTTTCTCATGACAGTTATACTCTTGAATGTTTGTCAGACGCTCAAAAGAGGCAGGGACGTAAAAAAACGTTTATTGTATTTTTCTGGATTTGAACTTGAAAACCCCTTGCGCAGTAGTCCAACGTACTAACCTTTGAGCCATGGCATCCACATTAATAATATGTCCATTTTAATCAAGAAACTTCCAGTAACATAGTACCTAATTATTAAGAATATATTTTTTAACAAATATATAAACAAAGAATAACACTTGAAACGCATTATGTGATATTAAATGGTATAAATCCCCAACAACCAATAGCTACTGAAACCAAAAGATTAATTTGAATCACCGAAACTTTTTAGAATCACAGCATGTGTGGGATGTTATTTTAAAAACCACCGAGCTCATGTTCAAATTCGTTTTCCCTCATCACCCAGGACACAAATGTGCGTTATTTTAAACCAAAATTGTACGTGTAGAATATTTTCGGGTAATGTAACATTCTCTAGCACGCACAACCAACTCGAAAGAGAGAGAGGGACATCTAATGCCTGGAAGGACACCCATGGGTGTATTAAATATAAATTACAGAAACCTAAACTAAACCCATGCAACATATGTATGTCCCATAAAACCCCTAAGTCCGTTCTCGTCCATTATTGCAAATGCGGCGGCAAACCCACTTCGAGAAGCATAAATAAAGATGATTTGTATGCGTAATGAAGCAACACAGAAGATTACACTTGAAGTGCAATCACTAATTGATTACAGTACCACCTTAATTTAGTATCCTGGTGGCAGGCAGAATTGATTAATGCATATGTGTCTACTTTGTTGATTGCTGCGTGTGCCTGTGTTCGATACGTGCTTATGACATCGATACGATACTGTCTATCGAAGTGAGACCTATTTAGTTAATCCTCTCTAAGCTTTCATACATATGTATGAGTAGGTCTAAGTGCTGCTATTAAAGCAGTTTTTCTTTTCGTGTGCGGGTAATTTATCTTTGAACTTTGAGGTGAGCTTGAGTAACTAAAATTGCAGATATTAAATTTGAGTATCTGTTCAGAGAAGCAAAGCAAGTTAAGCTGGAGCTCTTTAAACATGGAATGATTTATTGATGCGTTCTAGGTTAATATTGGGGGTTATATTCAATGTCACAAGGGTTAGGTTTAAAGTTGCTATGACTCTCACTGGTACCACGTAATTATACTGAAGTAATGAAGTGAAGCTGAACATTCGGAATTTTGTATAAATTGGGATTTCCAACACTGATTCAGTATCAGTGTTGCCGCAATAGTTTGGAAAAAAGTATCTCCGCAGACAAAAGAAAAGTATCAAAAGGTATCATAATAGGAATTATGAGTAAAACTGCCATTATTATTATTTTGTTAATATTAAAAAAATGAAGACCAGCTATAATGCCTAAAATAACATGAATATTCCCAAGTCTTTTACAAAAAATATATCCACCCAAACAGCCGCCAAGTCGACTACAATAATATATGACGGAAAAATAACTCACAGTTCAGTGAATAAGAGTATTGCTTGGCATATTATAGTATTTTGTTGTTGGAATTAAAAAGTATCAAAATAGGCATTTTACAGAAAGCGAAGTATCACGTCGAAATTAAGATCAAAAAGTTTCACTTTTGATACTTTGGTATCATTGTGGCAACACTGTTCAGTGTGTTGTTAAAAGTTGTTGGTTATGCAGCAGTAACATTATTCGAAAAGTGGGTTATTGACGTCCGATTTCTTGCTTTGTCTTCCAGAAGCTATGAAACCATACGCTTAGTAAATAGTTGTAAAGCAATCACGAGACTTAGGGTCTATGACTCTTGCAAACGGGGGAAAGGGGGCTGTTATACCTCTACTTGTTCCTTTCGCATAACAATTTCCACCTGAACATTTTTTCCAAAACTCTATAACCTTTATCCCGTATACTCTTGTGTGTAATAGGGCCTATAGAATACCTATGGGCCATCGTGTGTGATTTCGGGAAATGTGCCAACTTTTTCACAGTTGCCGTGTTTCCTTCTCACCTGCTCTGCGCTACGTTCTCGTAGGACAGCGCAGTATCCTGCTATGCCGAATAATAGGGTTCCATTGGATCGCTTGGTTAGGTATGGACCTTTCGAAGAGTGGGACCAATCCACTGCCACTTTCGCCGTCGTGTGGTTATACCTATAGGTGGTCGTAGGTTGGTGCTTAAGCTTATTACATTACTTCGCCAAACTTTGGATAGCACCCCAAACGCTGTTTTTGCTCTGCCTATTCGGCTGGCTATATCCAGTTCGGTTCTGCCATCGGTTGAGACAATACTCCCAAGGTATTGGAAAGTCTCTTCAACCGTTTGTCCAGCAATGCATATATGAGTTGATGAGTTTGGTTCTAGGCTGACCATTTTTGTTTTTGCCGTGTTAATTTTCAAAGAAAATCTATAATTCTGTGAGCATACTCGTACATGGTCGGCGTAGTCGAGGTGTTTGGGTTCAGATGTAAGAGACCTTCGAGTTTCTCCATTTCCTGTTGATAAGGCCGCATTGCATCACCAATAAAAACAGTATTGATGAAAGTAGGCAAAGCTGCATCTTCGAATTACTTAGATAGCGTTCCTCTGTGCACGACGTGGTATATAGACCCTTCAAACGCCTTTTCAAAATTGATGAACGGCAGGTGATAGTGGTGATCGATATTCAACACATTCCTTGATGATGATCCGCAGGGTGTTGATGTGGTCGACACGAACCGAACACCTGGTCGTTGGGCATTGAGTGTGTTCTTTGATTCACTCCAGGATGATTCTAGCTATTATCTTGGTTTTCGCTGTGCCATATCGTTAAGTCCTACCGCTTTATTAGTTTTCAGCGCTTTAATTGCGGTAATAATCTTATCGGCTTAAAACCGAAACAAAATGCTCCATCCATCTCTTCGATTCATCCCCATTCGATAGCCTACCTGTTGGGTAGAGCTTCGGCCACCTATTTATAGCTCTTTAGTGGTTCTAGAATTGGTTCTGCTGTCGCACCTCGCTGCTGCTTCTTCTGCCAGCGTGCTTGTCGCGTCTCACGCTAAGTTGCACCTCTCTTATCTTCATGCGATATAGGGACTCTAGCTCGATCCTCCCTGCCGCTGGAGTTGCTGTTTTCATTGGTTTATCCTTCTCCAGGTATCCTTCTCCAGCCACGCTTCCCTGCGATAGACCGACAATTCTTTGAGCACCTGAGTGTGAAAACAGTTTTCACATCACACTAATGGTCTTGGATGGTGGCGGGTAGTAAGCTGCTGATTTTTTCCACTCCACGTGAGAGATGGTCCCCTAGTTCTTGCCGCACTATGGGAACTCAGTCAGTCTACGTTGAACCTAGGTATTCTTATGTCATTATATCTTCGAACGGAAGCAGTGCGTAATCGAAGAGTAACAATCAAAGATAGTGATTGCGTACCAACCCGATATCCACTCCTCGCCTGTTTCGGATTTCTAGAAGATTACTTCTAAAACGGCGAATGTTGGCGAAACGGTCAATTTGGTTGGAGGTTGATTGCCTGTCAGTTGACACCCAACTGATTTTATGGCAGGCTTGGTGCCACCTATGACAAGACGATTTGCGTTACAAAAGTCAACGCTTGCCTTGACCGTGTTGTCCTATAACATGTTTGAGCCCTTCGTTGTCGCTGCCTATTTTGGCCCCATCATATCTGCCATGCATGTACGTCTGTGGCTGGCTTTAATGCTTAGTACTTCGTTGTTGGAAGACATTAACCCTAACAAACTTTTCGTCTAGACTTTATTGAACTGTTTACTTCCACCAACTGCACCAACTATAAGTATAGCTTTATGTTGTTCGGTAAAATACATAATTTAAGACACTTTGTGGTTCAGAAAAAAGAAATCCTACCTCTAGCCAAGTTTTCGAAACGTATGCAATCTTTGGGTTAATAAATCTTGGTATTATCCTTATCCCAATCAACCCAATCCTCTGGACAAAACAACAAAGCATCTTTGGCAAATAAAAATTGAAACAAAGTCGACATCATCCTCCTTCCACCTTGTATCCATAATCCCAGTCCAATTTACAAGATTCTGTGTGTGTGTGTGTGTGTTTTTTTTTTTTTTTTTGTAAATATGAATTCTGTGCTATTTTGTTACACTTGACTTACTCCCAAGTAACACATAATGGACGTGTAAAATGAATGACTTGCGATGCTGGTAAACAACTTAATTTACTGGAAGAATTTCGAAAAATTAATTGTGAAGACTCCAGCAACGGAAAATCAACGTAGATGGTGCGCGTGGGGGGAAGGGCTTCACTCGTAGGGCATGTAATTTCTTACACACTGACTACTTTGCTTTGCGTCAAACCATGGAAAAAAATCCTTCCCCTGATTGCTGCGGTCTATAGTACAATTCATTATTCTCTTAATGTGCTGAGCTAAATGAGTAGATCCGTTTCTACTCGCCCGCCCAACTCCAAGGCATCCCCACCATTATTCAACTTGTAATCATCCATGGCAAACATTAGTAAAGTCCTTAAAGAGACAACAGCACAAAAAAGTGCCTGCCTATAGTTTTAGCACTTGCAAGTGGAAGACGTACGTGCTGCAGTGCATTTCGTAACGTAATCTCCTTGCAACAGGATTCAAGTGGATACGCTGCACATCCTAGTTTTTGTTTTTTATTGTCTGCTCGGCATAGTCTTCTTTATGTTTAGTGGCGCCACAAATCCCAGATTCCTGCAAAGTGTGTGGGAATGGGGAAGGGATGGCAAATTTTTTTGTGCGGGTACACCACGCTTTGTGTGCTCGTTGACTATCGATTTTTGGTGCGGCATTCAATAAGTTTAATAAATTATTTCAATTCGCGCGCACACACTACCATTGTCTGGAATACGAGACGAGAGTCCGCTGGTAATGGCGAGGGAGGCATAAAGTTAGATCCTTCAAAGGGAGGATGTGGCCGGGACATTGTTTGAATTTTGATATCTGCTTTAATTTCCTTAATTGGTCGATCTGCTGGGTGAACGAGTATTACAACTTGTTATGTATCTGAAAGATACAATCTGGATCGCTTATATGTAATATTATTTTGCATGAGTTAAACGATTTTCGAACAAAACATGTACATAATTTTTTGCTAACGTTTGAATATCTTATATTTTGTTGCAGTAATTTGTGGAGTTGGAGTAGATGTTTTCGTACACGGCCATACGTCGGGTATTTTCATAATGTAAGTATGCGAAGGAGCTTATTAATTGGGGATATTTTATCGTATAATTTGTTTGTATTTTCAGGTTGGGCTCTGGTTTGGTTCTGGTATTCGAGATAAAGTGGGTCATAACCCTGTTTCTGCAATTACTCTTTGCTAGGTAAATACTTTCGAATGAAGAGTGTAAATAAATTATTTGATATTCATCTGAGTTAAAAGGCGAAGGACACGATGTCACCTGAGGAGACATTAAGGAGTCTTGTTTTTAGTTTGTTGCAAGATTCTTTAATGAAAATAAATTGTCTTAGAAGAAAGAGTGTCTATCTATTGACATTTATTTAAAGTTTGTGCGGATATTGCTTTTGGCATGATATTTTTACTGCCTTAGATACAATACAGGACATTCAAAAGGAAAGATTAGATAATTAATTCATAATTGGCTTTTGAAAGTTTTCATTTTATGGATGAAATTTGTCTTGTGTACTTTAGTTTGTTATTGAGTTTCTTGTTTCTTCATTTATAGACATTTCGCCTAGGGGTTGTAAATAGAATATATGTGTATATATTTTCTTGTTCACTAGATGAACAAGAAATTGCCCCATATTTATTATTCACTCTGAACTTAACATCAAATTCGGTACCAATTAAACCGGTTAGAAACAAAGAAGTGTGCAATATGTAAGTTATCTTAAAGTCTTGCTTAGAGAAATTTAAAATTAAAGTTTTAACAGCCTAACGGTCAATCTACTATTCTTACCCCACCCAAACTCATAATTGGTAGAAACTTTGCACATCAATCCCGGATCGAAATGTTTGGGTCTTCCATGAGAAAGGAGATGTCGGAGAGATCCACATCTTCACTGATGGATCAAATATCCACTGAGCTTAACCTAAGCATCTTCCTCTCCCTCCCCCGACCACTCTGGTTTATTTCAGGCGGAAATACTGGTAATTAAAGAAGCCCTGACATGGCTAAAGTGTTATATACTATCTGAGAAGGATATATCATTTTCACGGTCAGGGCCATCAAAGCCATCAAATCCTTGAAATCGTCCGGAATCACAACAAGGATCGTACTAGATTACCGCTCATCTGAAGATGTCGAATCCTCTTAATAGTAGGGAATTCGGTGACGAGGAGCAGGACAATGACATATCAAGTGTTTCGCAGTGTTGCCACTCTCTTCACAAGCGTCGCAGACAAATGTTTCGATTAAGTTAATCAAAATTGAAATGGCCTGTAAGAACGCCAATATTTGTCTGAAGTCTTTTTTGCCGAGAGACTGCTAGATTGCGGGAGATATCTCACTTACGTCTGGGAGCATCCGTTTAGTCAGCCTCCATCCATCATGAATGGAAGCCCTGACCGTTGATGCATGGAGATATAATGCAGGTTCAGGTCCTGAGAAACTCTCTTCTGAGTCTTTTCTAGTAATATCATCGAATATCCCGCGGTACCAGTGTGACCTGTCACTCAGATAAGAGTCAATAAATTCAATCTTGCGACGCAGTTCCAAGTTCTCTTGCAAGTACAACAGACCCTGATCCTTGATCGGTTATTGGAACCATCTGTGAAAATAGGCCTAAGCTCAATTCCTAGCTCAGATGCTGAGGGTAGGCAGTCCTGAACACCTGGAAAGTCGACCTCATATTTGGGTCGCAGCTAAAGCCATGAAGTCATAGTATCAGACGGAATATCCATAAGACCAGAGTGATAGGATAAGTGTCGTGCAAGATCATCAAAGCTCCAGACTCGTCTGAGTCTGTGAATAGATATACCCCATGATATACATGGTAGGTATCAAGAGGAGGGAGATTTAACAGAGCGTCTAGAGACGTACAATATAGTTTACTACCGTATAGTTTCTACTACACTTTGTAGATTTCAATTGTCTCAGTGTATCAGTTTTTCCCTTGTAGTGGAGGTCTTAGGTTTAGATTGGAGCTCTTAGCCCTAAGTGTGCCTGTGCTCAAAACACAATTTCCTTAAGGTTTCTTTTCGGCCTTGTATTAGCTATGTTTCCTCTTTGTTCCAATCTACCAACACCACTCGAAGTATAGCTACTTTTGCGGACAACACGACAATACTTTCGATCAGTAAAAGCTCTATACAGGCACTTGTAAAAACTCCAATAAACTACAAATACTAGAGTGGACAAGAATGGATCTCTATGAAGCTACATTAAGTGGATGTTACTCCCTATTACCGCTAATTAGCTTATACTTTGTCTACCACTAGTTTTTTACTTGAAATATTAAAAAAACTTTAACAACATTGCTGCTTAATAAAAAACAAATAAATAATGGATTAATTTTATTTTATTTCAGCGACAGTTATAATGACTGCGTTCAATGTTGGAGCGTTTGCAAATTAGCAGGAGGTTGGCGTCTAGCACCATTTTATGTGGCCTTTGGATCAGCATTAATTCTTTGGCCAAATAATTTATGGCTTAGCTATGTTGCTGGTATACAATTATTAGTGCTGGCGTCGTTAAGGCTTTGTACTTTATTTCGCTTTAGCAATAATATAAAGGACGAAGGACTCTTACCACAATGTGAATTTGAAAAGTAAATAATTAATTTTTATTTTTCACTTGTCTTTAAAAAAAAAGAAACACATAATTATTGTTTTATTTCATAGAGTCGATGGTTTCTCAGATATAGCAGATGAAGTCCTGCAGGAAGCCTGTCAAAATCTTGAAGACGAAGAACCCATTGATGATGTTTGCTAGCTGCAACATTTTGTCAAAAAAATGTTTTTTGTACAAAGTTATCGACTATCAAATATTTTTATACCACTTTGACGACAATAAAAATGCATAGAATTTAATATAATGTTAAAATAATATTTACTCTTTTTATTTTAATCTAATATAATCCAATCACCGATTATAAGGAATAAAAGTAATATGTATCGTGGTGCGGTTAGCACAAATGATAAAATGCTTTCAATCATCATAACCTTTTGGTTTTGGTGATGATAGAGAGGAAGACTTTAGGACCGCAAAAACCCTTCAGAATTTTAAGAATGTGATCTTAAAAGCTGTACCTTACACGGATTTCACACGGCTATGTTTGGCTTAATGGACATGCTTGAAGTCACTTGAGACAGCACTATTAGGATCTTTACGAATACCAAGTGCGAGGTCAACGCGTAAAGTGGCATTGAATTTTTATAGTTAAATTTGTGATTTGGGATTAACACCTATTCGATTGCCTGCTGTGATTAAGTTAGATCTATGCGGTAGCAAATCTGGAAGATAAATGATTAGAAATTATCAACGCAGGTACGATGAGTCCTCTCATGTCACAATTTGCACAGAGACCAAAAATAAGTAGCGATAAGCGACTTTCTGAAAATGTTTTTGGCCACAGGAAACGGAGGAAGTGTATGGACTACTTATATTTATGTCCAAGGTTACCCATTCGGTATTGCGATACTTACTTATCAGAGGCAAATTCGAAGATAACATCATGAACCTGCACTGGAGGGCAGTAAACCTTGTGGCTGATTTGTGCCATAAAGTTAGCCTTAATTTTAACCCCAAGAAGACCATCATAGTTGTCTTCACTAACAATAAAAAAAAAGGCCAGATTAAATCCTCCTTTTCTGTGCAACAATATAATTCTCAAACGAGCTCAAATATCTCGACCTAAATTTAGATGAAAAACTCTCATTTAAAAAAAAAACACATACATAGGATTGCATTATGGACCTAGCTGTCTCAAGTGACCTCAAAGGTCTAAGCTCCAAAATGATGATATGGTTTTACACAGTGATAACAAGACCAATTGTCACAGTAAGGCAGCTCTATTAGCGATTAAGGCTTACGGAATTTGGGATTGCCTTCAATTATGGAAACGAAATAGCTGATCAAGTAGCCAGAAAAAGTCCGGCAACTACTTTCATGATGCCGAGACCATTCAGCGGATTGCCTGTTAGCAAAGCTAATAATAAATAAATAAAAATGTATTTAAAATTGGGTAAAATAAAAAGCTCACCATGACTACATGGAAACTGAAGGTAACAGACAGGTAAAACTATTTTTGAAAAACTCTTACGAGTTTTAAGAAAAAGAAACAACTCCTTCAACTCAGCAGGAGTCAGATTCGAATTTCCACATGGGGAGAAGAGTCTTAGCTATTGGCGGAACTGAATTGGATATAGCCAGTTGAATCGGTAGAGTAAACACAGGTCCATGCTCCTAAGCTAAAATGTCTTAGAAGTATGTGGCGCAGAACAGTTGAGTAACTGGGAAAGAGTTAGGGAAAGCTGAGGTAAATTTCCAGAAACCGCTTATGATGGCGCGTAGACTTTGTAGAGACCCTGCTACCGACAAAGGGATGTAGGACATAAATAAGTCAATAAGCCACCACTGTTCTTTTTCTAAATTGAGAGCCTGCTGCTATTTACATTGCAGAAAAACAACCCGCGATATGTAGGTTTTGTACAGATTTTAAGTAAGTACATAATGATAGCTGGTTGCCCACCGAAACTCGAAGATGTTTACAAACAAAGGAAGATACATATTATATTTGCTCATAGATCTTCCAGGAAGAATGTTGAAATTATTACCACGCTGTGAGAAGTAATGTATTGGCCCTCTATGCGTTGCTTATGGTTTATAAAGGGTGATTCATTTAGAGAATGCAGTTTTTTTTCCATTTTCTTAACAAGAATTTACCTATTCTAAAATTGTAACAGCAAATTTAACACCTGCAAACATCCGCAGGTTTTGTATGCTCTGGTCAAACATCATCTAAAAATTGGGATTTTAATGGCATAATTTATTCCAAAAGATTGTTATGATCTACGAATTTTGGTATGGGTTCCTGTAGGAAGTTTTAATTTCTTTACTTTACTTTTTCATTCGTATGTACATTTTTTAAATTTTTTATGTAAACCACAGTGCATCGGTCCAATTCTGTGAACATTTAATTTCGAACCTATGGATTGCACACCTAGATAGTGTGATATCACACGTCTTTATTTTTTCCTTTAAGAAAAGTCTATATGGATAATCCAGGTACTATTAAGGAATTAAAAGACAACATTACTAGCATTATTCAACAAATATCACACGAAATGCTCAGACGCGTCATCGATAACTGAAACTTTAGAATACACCATATTAACTGCAGTTTCGGCCAGTATGTGAAAGAAAGATTATTTAAAAAATAAGTGATAAAAATGGTTTTTATTTGAAAATAAAAATAACCCAATTCAATAAAATTTTGTTTTTATTAAATTTTCGTTAACTTTTGAAAAATTTACCTTGAAATGAATCACCCTTTGTTTTTTTTTTTAACAAAAATTTATTTATTTGTTTTGGTCATAACGAGGGCTTTCGTTTTTATTTTTAGTAACAATAATATATGTAGCTCAAGTGATTTGTGCAGAAATATAAAAAAACTGAACGAATAATTACGACATAAGGTTCAGTTTGCTTCCATCTATAGTACATATGTACAAATACTAGTGAAAGAGTAAGAACCCTAAAGGCGAAAATAAAAACGCTAATAATTTTTGAAATATTGTAGTAATTTTATTTTATTTCCAATTTGCGTCATTTCTCAATTCGCATTATAACAATCATTAGATATACTTAATTACATATTGTTTGTTTAAAACAATAACACTGCAAGCTTTTTTTGCGAATGTTTATCATTATTTTTTTTTTCTACAATTTCAGTCTAACTTGGTTTCACTTTGCATACAAAACAAAATGTATATATATATTTTTTAAATATACAAAATATATATTTTAAAAAATAATTTTTAATTCATATATAGTCGGGTAAGGATTGTTTATTTGATATACCATTTATTTTTTAAACATTATAACATTAAAACACTTAAAAACTAATTTAAACTTTTAGAAAGTCAGATTATCGCGTATCATAGGATATTTTATTTATTTATCTAGTAGTGAAATATTTTTTTGATTTTCGTATTCCAGTGGTGTTGAGGTATTTTAGTCATCGAATCTGGTCTATTTCAGTTATCTATGTATGTAGTTTAATAAGTCAGTGGGTTGTTTCGTTTTTATTCCTGAGATTTAAGGTAGTGTTTTTATTTGCTGGCATTTGACTTATAATTTAATAACAATTCGCTAGCTACTATAACATTTATTTGTATATTGAAAAAAAAAAAAAAAACAAGAACTATTGTATTATTTTAATAAAAAAAAAGTAAAATGAAATAATCAAACGCATAAGGTTTAATGACATTCAACAGGAAAATTAATAAATATTTAAACAATTAGAACATATGTAACCCTTAAAGCTTTTTGTCTTATTTTCTATTAAGTTTTTTTTTTTATTTGTAATGATGATACCACTTGTGTGTATTGTTACTGTCTGATTTTCGACCGTATAAAATATACGGTGTAGAAAGTTTGCAGAACAACCGATCTTTTTGTAAGTTTAAGCACGGATATTTTAGGAAACAGATATCCTCCATCATGAGAAGAATTATTTAATGTTCATACAATATCTTAGTAGTAAGTTTGGACAAAACTTTCATCAGGTAGATCATTTATGCATTTGATATTTGATATATGTGCATATGTATTTACTTCAAAGGCATAACAATGCCTTGATAGATCCTGTGGTTGTTTACTTCACACAGTTGATTTTTCGATGGATTTTAGTTATTTAAATATTTTTCAAGGTTTTAAATCAAAATATTTCTTGCAATGAGGAATGTTCCTCTTTTTTTTCTTCATAGAGTATCAAGGAAACAGTCATATACATATGTAGAAGTGCCAGTATCACTGCTGAGTTATGCAAGTTGAGTTACATCACATATTGTGATGTCGCAATTAGTTTAGCTCTAGAAAGTTTTCGAAGGAAAAAATAATAAATAAATATTCGGCCATAAGCAACTTCTCACAACTATGCGTGTTGTGCGTGGTATATATTTCTACACGTGCAGAAGGGATCTACAATTTTATGCCGTATCTGAAAGACAGAAACGTATTACAGTGTAACCTCAATAAAAGCAAACCTCGATACGCGCAACTCCTTGATAAAAACAACACCTAAAATCAATCTAAATTCATATTATTGACTCGGTAATTGCAATTTTAAAAAAGTTAATTGATAAACGTAACTTTTGTATGACTTTTATAATTATTTAGTTCGCTTGTTTCATCCCTTCATTCTTGTTTACTTTTGCTTTTTTTTTTGGTAGTTATTTCGTCGCTGTTTTTTTTGGAACTAATGTATGTATAGGTATTTAACTTTTTGATCGACTGCAAGCGCCTAATATTTTTTGACTCGGTTATTGCAACAACCTCAATTAACGCAACTGTCCGAATTTCTATAAGTTGCTTTTATTAAGGTCACACTGTACCACAGTTGAAGCAACACTAACTTCAACGTTATGCCTAAAGGGCCAACCATAATTGAATCAAGGCTCTAGACAAGTTCGTAGGTATTCATGCGAATACACGTAATTTGTATTCTGGACCCATAATGACTTTGCGGTTAGTTTCGGCGATTTTCGTTCACTTTTGCTTCTGTAAAGAACGGTTTCATTCGCACTCGTGTGCACCGCATCATGTCGGCGTTACGACATACGAGACGAGTAAATGTGGTTCTGGTTTAGTTCTTAAATATAACGTTGAGAAAACCCAGAATGCCTGAATTAACAAAACTATAAATTTATGGTTAACCTGCTTCCGCTCGATATCTTTATACGAGTAAATGTACATGCAAACTTCACCAGATATTAGCGCGCTGAGGAGTTAAGGCTGAACTATAACAGTCGGAAGCAGTCGTTAGCTAATGCCAAAATTCTACATTCAGTTAGAATGCAGTTATTTCCACAAGTTGCCGATAATAGGAGTATGTATTGTGTGTAGCGTCTTATACTTTTGGGGAGATGAGAATGCTAAGAGTTTCAACGATCAATGGAAGAAACCAACATTATTCAGAATCAAAGAAGAAGAAACACTCGACGGCGAAAAATCAGGTTTCCGCTTATTTGTGTGGAATTTCGAGCAGGCGTTCAAAAAATTTAATCGCTAATTTATCAGGTGTGCCTCTTCTGTCTGAGGAATTTTAAATCCAAAGTGGGGTTCGCTTCGGTAGTATCCTTCCACTAATATATGTAGTTTATATGTTTTTCTGACACAAAACAATGTTTACCTACTCTCTTACAGAATAATGAAAAAACAGTAAAGAAATGTTTAGACACTAAGTTCGACTCTCCCGTTTAACGTTGAGTCCGGGCTGCAAAAAGGATATGGTACTTGGAGAGTACACTCTTTCGACGGGCTTGAAAAGTCGAGAAGGAAGCATGGAAATTGGGAAAAGCTGCACAAGATGGCGTATAGCAAAAAGTGTAAAACTAGCAAATTTAAAGAAAAAGGTGCAATATAAGAAAAACTTGTAAAGTAAAACAAATCATAATAAAACAATACTTATTTTTTTTAGAAATTTATTGATTTTTATTTGTAAAAACAAAATGGGGTAAAAGTTATTTTACTTTATAAAATTGTTCGTAATAATAATAATAGTAATATAATAGTTGCATAATAGTGACTATAAAATAAAACAATAATAATAAGATAAAACAAAACAAAAAATTAAAACACTACTTATATTACCTAGGAAAAAAAAAAAAAACAAAATTTAAATAAAACATTGTATCATTATATTGTAAAAAAGAAAAACAATCTAAAATAAGAAAAATAAAATAGTAAACAAAAAAGAATATATAACAAGTAAGCAAAAACAGACTTTAAATGAATATCTACAAGCTCTTTCATTGCGATAAAGAGAGGATTAATCTAGGGTAATTTGGTTTAATATATAATATAATTCTTTCTGCTTTTCAATTTTACACGTAGCAATTGATATTTGTTTTAACATTCATTTCTTTCTTCCGTCATGTTAAGCGATATGATTATTTATAATTGAAACATAGCTGATTTGGTGTCATGTTGTGGTTGTATATTATCATTTTGGCAATGACAAATATTTATCCTAATAATTTATTTTCCGAATAATAGTTTTGTTACATCTTTTTTTTATTTAAGTTTGCTAAAATTAATGATTGCATAGTCGCTGTGATACATATTATTATTATTTTTTTTTTTTTAAAATCTTTTATGAGGAGCAAATTCTGTTGGATGGTACTACTTTGATGCTTCAAATAAAGTTTCGATTTAAATCTTAGCTCTACTAATGCTCTCCTGAAAAAGTTATGCCTTCGAAGTATTTCAGCTGGTTCGATGAATGCGTAACATTCTCAGTAATTGAACTTTAAATGATTCATATGTACATATGTTAATTGCCAGTCTCTTAGAACATTAACTACCATTGTCACAAAAAAAAAACGTACATGTATTTAAACACAACAATACCGTGATAACTTCTTGAGTTCTTAAACTAGTCCCAGAAGTTCACACTATATATGAGTGACACGAATTATTGTCAGTGAATTATCCGTTACCCAATTCAAAGGTAACAGACTGTGGCTAATCTTGAAAGGAAAGGGAGTGAAATGTGGCCAAAATTTTGTGCATCATCATTACCCTTGCCTGCGTTGAGATGAAATTTAAAAAAAAAATATTCTAAGAATCTGATTGTACAAATTTCGAGTTATTTGCAGTTCATCAAAACATTTTAAGCCAGTAAGGATGTAACTTTTCCAAAAAGGTGACTTTTCCATCCTCCTTGTGTTTGATATCATCACATTAAACTTTTATATGGCTCAAAAAGATGACATTTGAAGGGCGTTCTTTATATGTGTATCACAGATGATAAGTAAACAAGCATCTTTCTTTATTAACTTACAAAAAGCTTTTGATTATTTAATTTATTTGTGTTTTTCTTTAAAAGCTTTGTGTGGGCATTTTTATGCTTACTATCCGTGACCTTAATAAATAATGTACGAACAAGATACAACCGATTAGAATGGTTTAAAAGCACAACGAAAGCTTTAACGAAGCTCAGTAAGGTCTTATGTGATTTTGATGCTGTCAAATGATCCTTAATAAATTGAAAAAGAAAATAAATAAGATAAGTTAAAGCTCTTATAAGCTCTCATACAGCCATTCAAAAGAAACTAAAATTTTAAGTCAACGGGAGATAAAAAACAATAAAATAGTGTCAAATTGCGCTGATCTTATTGTTAAGACTTGTAAATTTAAAAATAAAGTATCTAAAATAATTTAATAGTGTATGTATGTATATGTATGTATCTATGTATGTGGTATCAACATCATCATCATAATCATGGATTTCATATTCAACTAATCTAATATTTTATTAAAATTTAATCTTTGGGATGCGATATCAAATACCGACTTGCAGGGTCCAGTGCTAAAAAATAATTAATCTCTTAACATTTTCTAATCATCACTTAATTACTAAATTATTTATATTATGTATGCATAATGTAATAATGTGTATTTGTTAGTTTCATGCTGAAAGTTATCCACACTTGCACTAGGAACAGCCGACTAAATTTAGCCAGCTTTCATTTGTTCACATTCTATCTCAGGAGGATTGCAATTTATAGAAAATAATAGAAAGAATATAATATTCGACAAGCAATTAGGTGATGGATTAATAGAATCCACACCATGTTTCTCCAGCCGCTGGACTCATTATGGCGCAATCGTTGTTGGTATGATGTGAGGGTATCACTGATGGCAACGGTGTAAGACTGGCCGGCGATGTGGCCGGCAAACATTGGAAGCAATAATTTGCTCCAAAATTATTATCCCAGAATTGTTGACCCTTGCACTGGAAGCGAACAGCAAACTCTAAACGTTGTCCAACATGCATAGAATTGCCAAAGAGGATAAACGTAAACTTGTCAGAGAAACCATCGCAAGAATTTTCCACATATGTTCCCTGAAGATCAGCGTATGTACGCCAGTTATCTATTGTATACCGGATGTGAACTGATTTATGGAAATCTAAATTTCTAACTCTAACCGAACCGGATATCGTTTGATTGATGTGATCTGTGACAGCTGCATTCTCCAAGGATACTTGTTTGTCGCGCACCAGGTCGAGGAATGTTGGCAGACCGCCGGGTTGCTGGAACAATGGCATCAGTAGTTTATCGGACTTTGGTCCCAGCTGCACTGGTGGCTCAGACTCGAGTATTTCTAGATCTTCGAACGCTGACTTAGGTATGGTAGGAATTTCGTCAAGGAACGTTTTTACATCGGCCAAATCCAGACCTAGAACGTCGGCGAAACGAACAATTTTCTTTCGTCCCGGAGTTCCTGGCGGTGTTTTACCAGTTTTAAGTGAGGAGCAACGTCTTACCCTTTGCGGCCTGCAATCGTCCTCATCATCAGTATCCAGTACTGAGGTGATTTTTCCAGGATCACTGCGTGACTCTTTGAGGGGACTTCTATCACTTTCAGGTTCAATGATACTGCAAATTATTTCCGTTTGTGTAGGAAGATTATGTATTTCCGCTATTTCGGACACGGTAAGAGGTAAGCCGTCTGTGTCGTCTTGTCCTTTGGCTGCATCCTCGACATCTAGTTGGGCGTCCTGAGGTATTTGAAGTTTCAGTTCAGTTTCTTCATTCTCATTATTGCTACTGTGTCCATTGTGATTTGAGGTATATTGCTGGAGCTCATTCAAGACTTGTTCTTGGGTTTCAATAGAGTTTTCAATTTCGGTTGCCACCTCGGTTTCGCTGCTTGCCTGCGATGGCGGCAGTGATTCACTTTCACTGCTGTCATTGGGAGGCTGTTGCTGTTCAAGCAGTTCACTGGTTCGATCCTCATGGCTACTGTGACCGTTTGTAAGACTGCTCTCTGGTAATTCGCTGATCTCATTAATTTTAATAGCTCTTAAGCCACACAAACGGGGTTGTTGAACATGTATCTGTTGGGTATCGGCATTCTCTGTTGTCTCGGGATCGAAATAAGGGCCATCAGAGGAGGAACTGTGACTACTAGCGACCGACGTGCAGGCGTATCCCGATTCAGCCGCTGAGTTATGTGGCGTATTTGAGGCAGATTCAATTAATCGCAGGTATTCACATTCATCGACCGGACTTCCAGGACTCTCTAGCTCGCAGTCGAAATCGAAAAAGGAATCAGATTCATGCCGTAACGGTTGCAGATCGGTTACTGTTTGTCCTGTTTCCTGCGATGTTATCCACGTATTCGACGTACCCCCATTTATAATGGGCTCCTCTTCCAGTGATGTGTTATCTTCATTCTAAAATTGAAAAAAAATTATAAATGAAATTTGTTCCCAACTAAAAAGAAAAAAAGAAAAAAAACGTACCTGTGAGCCAAGCGTCCTTAACTTGGATTGTAGTCTTCGCGCAAAAGCTTCAGCACGTCCTCGACATGATGACATACCTAGGTCTGGTATAATGGATGTAATGCCGCAGGGCCTTTCGGGAGTTGCACCTTGTGTCAGCGGTATGTCGCCGGGCCCGTTCATTTACGTCAGCCTTAGCAGTTGAAAGAAATTTCTGAAAAAAAAAAAAAACAAATTCAAACAATTTTTTAATAAACTCACCAAATTAAAAAAAACAAGATCATTAGGACTACAAATTAAACCAATTCTACCAAGTGACACTAATAGAAAGATTTTTTCGGTTATTTCTCCGTATTCTCATATGGCGATGATGGTATTTCAGTCATATGGAACCGAAAAGTGTGCGTAAACGCCCGGAGACCAAAGATTTGCACAAGAAAACATTTTAGCCAATTTAAAGTCCCAATACATTGAAATAAATTAATTTTAGATGATTTTTTATGAATTTTTTTTTTTTGTTTTTTTGCTGACATGGACGACGTGATTTTGAAGGCGAATAGAATGGCCCATTACTATCACGCCGAGCACAGTCTGGCTCGTTTTTTTCTTTTTCTTAAAAAAAAAAACATTCGTTTTGCGTAGGAATTGCTAAAAAGGATGATTTATACCTAGGCCAGTGGCGAACTAATTTATGTATATAGTTTCTTTTTTGTTTTGCATTTGACGAACTCTAATTGATTATAGAAAGCATGAAGCTATCTAGATGCAAATAACTGGAACCGAATTAAATTTTAAAAGCCGTCAGTAAAAAAAAAAAAACGTTAAGCATTAAGAATGCAGACATCGTTCAAAGGTAATTTTTTTTTTGTGAAAAAAAAAAATGAATCATAAAGTCATATTGTACCGCAAACGCAATAATAATCTTAGAAATTTATTTGCTTTATAGATAAAATATTTGTTTACTTTAGGAATTTAAGTTTTTTTTTTTTGATAGAAAAGAAGTTTGGAATTTGGATTTGTTTTCAGAATTGACGACTTAAAATGGTTTTTATTTTTGTTAAATAAATTTTCTATTTTAGAAATTTTGCTCAAGTTGTTTATCGCATTAAATAGAAGAAAATATGGCATCGTTGTTTGTCCATTAGTTTCTATTTTTCTTCATGTTATTGGTGCTATAACTCCATTATGCAAATTGAGGCATTCCTTATCGGCATAAAAAAAGTTTTCTCAAAGTTCTAAACTGCCGGAGCAGAAAATTGATTACTAATTAGAAAGAGTACATAATAAGGACTATTATGTTCTGCATGTGTCAAGCAGTAATCTACATATCTCAAACTCCAGGAAGAAGTCTTTTTCATGAAGTTGAAATAAATTTGTAAACAACTCTGCTATTCAGCGTTAATGAGGTTCTATCAGAAAGAGTGGAGAATAGAAATCCATTTTAATAAGTGTTCTGCATGAAATACCAAAAAGGAGACTATCTACTCGTAAACTACCGCAATAACAAAGACATCAGTCTCTTCAGTACCCTGTTTAAAATCCAAATCTCACAAAATTTGGTCGCCGGAATTTAATGTACTTATTTCAACTACAATCAGGGTAAGCAATGTATTGAATATCCGTCGTTGAGTTCACCTATTATTCATGACTCAAGTATTATGGCTCTAAGTGTAACCAACTGCACAGAGGAAAGCTGTCAGATTTACAGAAATCTGAACATACAGAATGGAAATAGTCAAGGTTGTTGTTTCACAGGGAAATAATGGGTTTCAATGTACAGTTTCTTTCAATTGGAGAGGGAAGCTGGTGTTGTAGGGCTATAATCGAAAAAACCATGCCGGAGTGACTGCACTACATTCTTTGAAGTCACTAGTATTTACTTGAAGTCTTAGCATTTATTTGAAGTCTCTAAGACATCACAAAAGACTTCAAGACTTCATACAAATTGATGGCAGTCTTTAAGACTTCAAAAACATAGTGAAGTCTCAAAGACTGGAAATCAGTGTGAAGTCTTAAAGGCTGTACTGAACTTCAGAATGGACCATGTTAATCCCAGTTACGGCCAGTATTTAAAAAAAATTCTTTAAAAGATAGAAGAATGGTTCTTTTATTTGATAATAAAAATAATCTTTATAAAATTTAGTTTTTTTTTTCCTTTTTTTTGTTTAAAAAAAATTTCCTCTCAATGAATCATCCATTATTATAAATCAAAGAATTAACATATGCAAGTAAAAACTAGTCATAACCTTGTAAATAGATTTCTAAGAACTTATAAACAATAAAGATTTATTTGTATGTCACTTGCAAGTGCAAAATACGCGCTTTGAATATTTGTTTATGTTTAAATATTAGTTTATTCAAGCGCGAATTTTGATTAAAAAACATACCTTTTCTGCCCACTCCCAAATTTGTACAAACAAGATTTATTGAAACGATAAAAACAAAAATACATATATTTGAGTAAAACTGACTATTATCAAACAAAAATCTATCGAAATACACATATGTATATGACTACAAAAATTTGTTTATCTTAACCATTTCGCAAACAGCTGGTTATCAAATCTATCTAAACTACACTTCACATAACGCACCTAGTCTGAAGATGGATTTTTGCTGCATCTGATAACAATAATTTGTGCTTAGTGAGTAGTAGAATATTTCGTACTTATATAATACTAGGGGTTTTAATGCATACAAATCGACGAAAAACATAATTTATTGCGATAAATAAGTCAATAGTTCGCCACCTACTGTGTGTTCACATCATATCATATTGATTGTTTTGATTGTCGGAATAAGCCAGTCAGATTAGAGCGGAGTTTTTAGAGTGCGTTTTATTGACTTTGCTAGACACTTATCATGCAATTAAGGCATAAGATATCCTGTTGTATTCAAGGATAGCAGAACTATAACTAGAGTTTGACAGAATTAGTTGAATGAACTGATAATCTCGTCAAATACATCTGTATGACCTGTTGTAACGGTCTATATACAATGTACATACGTGTCTCATAGTTATCATAATAAAAACGTCCACCGTAAGCGACGAATGGTATCTGCCCATTATTACCATGGGATCTAACGGCAGTTAAACACCTTTGTTTAATTCTTTATGAAAAGCTTTGTTGGAATTCTCAATTTGCAAAAGCCATATATAGGTACAAAACTAGGATCGTATTATGGACCAGTAGTAGTGTTCCTGGCAAAAACTGTTCCTTAAACCCAAAAATGAAACAATTTCATCCATAAATATACAACTTCAGACATAACTTTAAAGTTACTTTAATACATCGAAAAAACTGGGAACAGAACAAACCTACATTTACCAAAAGAGACAAGGAGATCGTCGCTGAGGCATATAGTGTTATCACAAAAGAACTTCATACATTTGTCTATGGGAAAATGTAAATCCGTATTCAAAGCCGAAAAATACATACGTAGAACTCTGCATCAGAGAGAATATAAACAAATTTATAACAAACTAGAACACTTATACTCTAACGGTCAGTAAAACGGTTTTGTAAGTAATTAAGGGCTATAAAATAAAATTCAAACTAATATGGGACTGCTTTATCTTCTAAAACAGCAAGCCATTACAAACAAAGTTCATCTCATTTGGGTGCCTGGAGATGAAATAGCTGACCAACGAACACAATCGGGATCAAGCTTTATGATGGCAAGACCATATTGTGGACTACCAAATTGATTGAAATAAAAACTGAAGGTAACAGGCAACAGGCAGAATTCCTACAGCCTCTATAAGTGTCACATCTGCATCGCCTTAGGTATCCTCGTAGATAACTATGGAGTCGAGGATAGTACAAGCCAGCAAATGCAGAATGTGCAACAAAGACGAAGAATCACCAGAACACTTCATCGTTGCTAAGATAAATTTAACCTTGAAGTAGAAGAAATATGTATCTACCTGTTCACCCAGGGACTTTGTTTACTTGATCGCCAACACTGGCATACTAAATGAGCTTTAACATAAGAAGAAATCTCAACCAGATCTCTCCTTAACCAAGTAACTACCTATCTATCTAACGGCTACTCGAACTGATCAAACAAATCCCAAGTGAAGTCTATTAACGTCGGGACGTCAAGATCCGATTCTGATACAGGGTAGAGGGTAGATAGGAAAAAAAAAGCCAAAATATTATAATTACGAGTTCGGATTCAAAAATGAACTGAGGGGCAGGCAATTTTTCTGATATCCTTGAAATTCTCAACAGCTACTGAATTTATAGAGTGTTTTCCAAGCGAAAATTATGACTGCCGATTGAAAATATTAGAACCATTCAGTCGTATTACTATCTGCATTTACAATTATGCTCAGAAAATCCAAAAGAGAATAGAGGTAGAATTGATCAGCTTAATAATGTCACAGAGTGACACGTGGCCACGGCGTAGTGGTAGTGTATTCGGTCATTGAATGAGAGGTTTGGTGAGCAATTCCCGACCAAGTCCATTCAATTTTCACAGTATAAAAAATTAAATAATTCCCTCAGAAAGCACTTCGTGTATTTCAACATGAAGGCGAAAAATATACTGTGAATTTAAACGAATGCAAAAATCACACACAACTCTCTCCCCAATCGAATTGGATACCACCCATGGAGAATAAATATTGAAACCTAATATTACCTGAGTTTCAAATACCACTACACCAACTCTTTCCTACCCCTTCTTCTCTCTTCCAAAATTAACTAACGCCCGTGCCCTGTTAAACAGTAAAATGGTATTCATATCCCCTTTGGCATGTGCAGATTATAAAAATAAAAAAAAAAAAGTGGATGCAAGGAAGCATCTCTTAAGTCGAAAGTCGCTAGATCTCTAAAGTTTAACATCCGACCAATACTTGATTATTCTTATCAGTCGTGGCATTAAAACGCTCATTCGGTATCAGTATTAAGCAATATCCTTATTTAATTAAACATTAAGATTAAACATTAAAATAAAAAAAAATTGAAATAGTAAAACAAAACAACAAGAAACAAAACAGTAACTTATAAACCTAGGATAAACTCCATTGAACCGGAAGTTATCTGGAGGTATAGTATGGCTCTCTCTACAAAAGTTGCTGAAATTCAAGCCGATTCTCGAAAATATTTCTGGCTAGATAATGTTGTGTAGCTTGCCTTGATAGTAGACTTGACTCAAGCCTGGTAAAGCATCTTTTGCTGCACTATTATTAGCTTTAAGTTTAGTTTAATAATCTGGTTTTCTTTTTTTTGTTTTGTTCCTTGGTTTGTTTGTTAAATTTAGTCTAAGCGATTTTTTGTGTATATCTATAAATAATGAATCTTCCAAATAATTTAAAGGCTTAGTACAGTCTAAAAAAATAGAACATTTAATAAATATGTAAATACATACATAATATTGTAAAATAATTTAAACAATTGAGTGCCTTGTTGCATTTTGTTTTTTAATTTTGTGAATTTAAAACAAAAAAAAAGTTTATTGTTTTGTAAAACTGTATTTTATTTTTATGAATAAATTTTATATTATTTTTATTATTGTTACAAAAAAAAGCAAAATAGAAACAGTTCTAAGAGTTCTCTTAGCCAAATTTACCTCATTTAACTAGACAAAACTAAAGAACATAACCGAGTCACCCATACTCGCCCACAATATGTGCTATAGTTTATTTAAAGTAAACATTTATATTGTATTGAGATATGTATGTCCTTAAATAAATACCATGTTTTCGGCAGTTTTCGAAACAAAGTAAATCAAAAGGTAAATATTTATAAGTTTATGGTAAAATCGTTAAATGAACTATATCAAGCGGATTCACAAGGTCATCATTTCTTTTAAATCCAATAGATATTCCCTCTCTATGAAAAGTTCTAGTGTGTATGTTAAATGGTTAGATAGAATCCTGCCAAAATTTTCCACTGTGTCGATTGAGTTCCTCATAAAATTTGATCGCCGCCGAGGTACTCTATCACTTTCTCTTATACCCGTCGGCAGTCTATTTTTAAAACTGCTTAGGAAATATACTTACGTACATACGACATATATACATACACATATGAATTTGTTTAAGATGAAGAAATGACGTACATTGATTAGCTAAATATTATTAATGGCTTCTGTTATGCGGATGTACGGATATAACGCTAAAAAAATTGCATTTTTGTTAAAAAAAAAAAAAAAAAAAAGTTGCCTATTGAAACATTAGCACGTGTACCTAAGAGTTTCCTTAAACACAATATCTTCCCTTTCCTCTAAGAGGTGCCAACGGATATTGGCAATATAGGGTTCATTTAGCAGTTCATGGATGGTTATATGCACACGGCATTGGACAAGTGTTGGTATTTAATTCGATTGATGCCAAATTAAAAATAACAAAATGTTGATGAGAATGCTTATTCGATTGCAGGTTAATTACGATGTAAGCTAGCCAATAGCTTAGTGGATAGTTCATATGGGAAAATGCTTAAAATTCCTTCTGAATTTACCATCTGTTTATGCAACTGGTGCAGCGCGTGAGCTCCGCACGTGATAGCTTCAATGAACATGTGAAGGTAAATATTTACATTTCAAATGTAATTTTAATCGAAGAGATACAATGTCGAGATGTATCGCATAATTTAATTTACTTGAAATTCTAAAATAAGTATTTGATGGACACAGCTATGAGCCTTTCGCGGGACTCTTTTACAGACAAACACTCTTCTGTGCCATGTTCAGATGGTTTTCGGATATTACAATATTATGAGGTTTAGCAATCGGGCCTTTTCGGCGAAATCTATCTTTTATTCTGTTAAGAAATCCCATTCATAAATTCGAAATCTCAAAAAAATATTTATGATTTTTTTTTTGGTACTCTGCCTGACAAAATATGTTATAAACCATAAAAGGAAGATATTTGTGACTTTTATCATAAAAGATTTTAATGAAGTATCAGTTTTTGAATGAAAACGAATGCCTGTATAATAACTTGTCAATGAAATGCTTGTATAAGCAGACAAATGTAATAAATATGCATAACAAATATATGTTCTATTTCTATTTTTATTTTCTAATCTAACAATTTAGGTTCATGCATGTCTGGAACATAAGAATAAGTAAACATAAATAAATTGACAATTTTTATTTGCTATTGGGGTGACATTGATGGTGCGTTACTGCCCGAACCGAACTCTTCCACGCTAAGACAGTTGTTATGGGCTGCTAGGAACTGGAATAGGGCGAATGCTGGTTATCAAAGCTTAGTTCACATCATAGTAGCGTTGCCTGATGTGCAAATTACTCCCCCCATGCTTATCTTCAATTTTTTATATCCAAAACAAAACGTATATTACGTTTGATACATATTTTGTAACATAGAGAAATGTTAGATATAGACTCTTCCGGTCTACAAAGTCTTTCAAAAAAAAATACTATTCAAACTTTATCCACTGACACGCCCACTTTTTGAAAAATGCATTTGCTCACTCGATATAACTTACTTTAGCAAATTCATATATAGAGATGTGTTGACATCTCTCATACATAGTGTAAGGGTCACGCCCACTTTTTAGGGGCGTTTTTTATTTATTTATTAAAAAACAGTTTTTCACTGTTATAATAATAATGTTATAGAATGATACCAACATGTTGGAACAAAATGCAACGAATAGGAACAAAATTGCAGTATGTGTTATATATGTTTAAGACGTACCACGTTTTATCCCTGGTCATGGTTTTATTTAAAAAAGATAAAAAAGAAGTTATATTTTAAACTAACTATGTATAAATACTAACATTTGAACGACTAATAGAAACTAATTATTCAGTACTCTATTTATTTAGTATTTAGTTTCAAAATTAATTAATTGATTTTTATTGCCAAAATATTAAATTTCATGAATCATTGCATATGATATATGTACGTGTGTCTCGATTTTGCCATGCGACAGGATGAAAACGTACAATAACGAATAAAAATGTAAACAAAAACCATCGACATACATATGTAGGTTTCCAATTGCAGTTTGTTGTTAAGATTAATTTCTATAAGCGTCTCATATCCTGGCTACGCCTTCTTTACCTATGTCCCTAATAAAAAGCTCTTATAATTTGCCAGGTAGGTACGGACTTAAGTCAATTATGAGAATGTCTTTCATAGTTGCGTTTTTTTTAATTTCCTTGATTACTCCGAAGTAAATACGACACAGAATATACTTGTTGTCCCAAGTTTTTAGTTATACCGTCAAATGGGTGAACATTGACGAGGAAGATAATTTTGAAAAAAAAAACTTTAGCGCGAATAAGAGCCGCTTTCTTTTGATTACTTTTTATTCATATGTACTAAAAAGAGTAAAAAATGTTTAAAATATCTTTCTTTTCGCCGTCAATTGGGAGTTTTGTACAACCGTTTCTGGGGCTCAAGACTTTAAAATAAATAAATAAATAAATATTAGCCCGTAAGCAGCCAATAGAAGGCCAAGGGCTAGCTTCTCACAACTGTACATGTTGTGCGTGGTATACATTTCGGCACAGGTCCTACAGTTTTACGCCGTATCCGAAGGGTAGAGGGGTTTTGAGAAGCTTTCTCATGACATTGAATACTCAGACATTCGAAAGAGGTGGGGCCATGAAAAAACTTTTGATGGTATTTTTCTGGATTCGAGCTTGGGGCACCTTGCGCTGTAGTTCAACGCACTAACCACTGAGCCACGGCACCCACAAAAAAATACTTTACGTAGATAGAGTAAATTCATCAAATAAAACTATAAGGAAGCTGGATATTTCCTAATTCCAACTTTGAACTATTACTCCCTGAAGAATTTTGGCCAAAGGCGAATACGTTTCCAGACCTAAGAAACCAAGATCTGCTGCCTACCTACATATAACCTACCTAGCTATCTGCTTTATTACCAAAACACTTAGACCATTCGCGGAAGATTGAACGAACTCTATCTTCACACTTTCTCATGTCAATACGACTTAAAATGTCAGTCTATGTCGTTCGGACATTTTTATATCGGGAAGGATAAAAGTCGGATGAAACATTGTTTTTTTGAAGAAAAATACCTAGCTTTCTCATTCTTTGTTTATCATATTCTGCTCTCGTTAGTTCTTCTGCAAATTCATTGCCTCCAACCGAGTTTGATCATATACATACACATATATATTCCACAGTTGAGGATGCTGTAATACATCGTAATAGAATTTGAGACCTTAGGTTTACCCTAGCACAGCCTGAAATAAAATAGAGCATGTTTCCATACGTATGGAGACTTTCGGTGAGCCAAATTAGACTTCTAGGGTCCACTGCCGAAGTACCATTAAACTAGTTTCATAGTCAACATTTTTTAAGCCTTCCAAATTCTCTTTAAGCATAATGTCAGGAATGGTGCAAAATATGTCTCTTTGGAATTGAGTGCAGCATATCTCATGACTTCTAAGATCTTCGGCTCTTTACTTTTTTGGAAACACTTTCCCATTTAAGTAAATATCTGAAATAGATCGATATGGATTAGAGAATGGGCCGCAGAGAAGATAAGCCGTCGTTTTTTAACTTACACGGTATTTATTTCCCTTCAAAACATACAACAATATATCAAAGGCCCGTTGAAGCGACGTTTGATCTTTGCTTGTTGTTGATGAATGAATCTTAATCCATTTAATTCCGTCTTTGGGCTGCTATTTTGAAGATCATGACCAACACTTAAATGGTGTTTTTTTTTCTTATCACTACTTCAGCTTTATCTGTCGACCATCGTATTATTTTGACGTGCTAGTGGCCTTTCGAGTTTTCAAGGAGTGATTTGCCTCCCTCTTAGTAAGAGCGCTATACAGAGTACTATAAGCCCCACTGCAGTTATAGAATGGTTATAAGAGTTAAAAAGCAATAAACGTTTTGGAAAGTCACAGTTCCCTTAGCTAGATAATAGAAGTACATATATCTGCGAACTGTTTTTGTACATAGTCCCAGGACAAAGAGATATTTACCAACGAAAACGAGGTAGAAAAATAAGGAATGAAAAAACTCCGTGAAAATAGTTAGGTTAATAGTACCGGAGGAGTTCGTCATCTGGCTTGGAATCAGAATGGATCGATATGTAAGCTGACATGATCTATGTATGTAATGTAAAAATGTTTCTGTTTTTCAAATCCTTTTAGTTAAGAATGTTGATTTGTACTTTAAAAATATTAAATTCAAATGTGTTAGAACGAAATTTCAATTGGCACTAAGTACTTAAAGTGTTGGTATTTTATTTTAATTTAATTTCAATAAATCCAATTGCGAAAAAGGAAATAGAAAATGCTCCTTTAAGTTGAATAATTAGATTCACCTCCGAGTGACAAAACTAATACAAGAGGCCAAAAATTCTTGACAAGAACTAATTGAAAGAGTAGCTCCACTAAATAGTAAATATGAAAACATGAAGGTTACTCTATCAGTAAAGTATTATTTGTATTGTTTGTACTCAACACGCAAGAATTTAACTTGTCACGCGATTTAATTTCCTTCAATTTCTTTTTTTTCATCAAAAATAACCTTCCTTATACATGAACGTCTTATGTATAAAAATGCGGAAGAATAAGGTCAATTGAGCATTTAAAAAAACGAAAACATAAAATAGGTGTTCACGAGTTGCTCGATTTTTGCGTTTTGATTATTGAAATTGGAAAATTCCACAACGCTGCAAAATTTAATTGTTTTTCTTTTTTTTTTCTCTTTTCATCGCTATCTCTTTGCTTTCCGTATTCGCCATGATTTTATTAAATAAAAAAAAAAAGTTTAATTCTTTTTATAAATAAGAGCCATTGTACTGGTAAAATTGTGTATGTGTGTCAGGAAAATGTAAAGAAAAAATATTTAATAAATGAATAACCTAAGGCCATTTGAAATAAAATTTATATTTATCTATTTAGAGAAGCCCACATTTTAAGTGGGCGTACGAAATATATTTTAATAATACACTGTGTTGTACCCGTATTATTTCGATAGCCGTAGTGTTTCGTACAATTTTGCATATCGTATTATTATTTTTCTTTTATATTTAACATTTATAGAAGAATCGCATAAAGAAGAAAACAAAAAAAAAAAACATTGTGCGGCTTGGTGGCGCACAGGTTTTGAATTAATCTTCACACTAGCGTTCTTGACTTTTAAAAAGTGCGCGTGTCACTTATGTACGTCCACACAAGCGAATGATGAAAGATGTGTTTCTGAAGCATCATACGAAGTTTCATAATCATGTGACAGTGTTTTTCTTTTTAAATTTTATGAAAAGGCCAAAAGATAAAAAATGGTATAAATAAGAAATGTCAATTTAAATTATCCGTTTTCGTAAGTGTTTTTTTTTATCAATGTGGGTTGGCTTTTTAAGTAAATACTTTGTGAGTTAGTACGTGATTTGGTAGATGAACCGAATGAGTCTAGCTTTGTATAGTAAAATAGTCAAGGACCATTGCCAAGACGGTAAATGACGCTAAAGTTCTGGAATTTTCTTTCGAACACCATTTTTCACTGGACTACAGTACATGTTCGATATAATGAACTATTAAAAAGCAGGCCTATCCGGTGTAGTGTTTGCGAGTCAGTTTATTAATTGTTTATTCTCTCAAGCATATACTTTTACTGTACCCTATAAAATAAAATGAATGTTTTTAAAAGCCATTATTATAGCGTCAAATTTTATTGATAAGATAAGGCCTGCTTTTTCGTTAAAGTTCGTGTTAAAGTTAAAGTCACTATTTTAATGCTATAAGTCATTTCTGTTCACAATGTCTGGAGTGATAGTATTCTTGTTTAAGATAATTGTCACTTTAAGGCGTGTTAAACAGATATTTCTTCAAGTTAGCTGTAGATTAGTAAGTGTCTATTTTTAAACAAAAATTAAAACTAACTAAAACGAACTATTTTAAACACTCAGAACTCATTAGAGAAAAAAACATATGTATATGCTATACCTAGACAGTAAACTATTGTGGAAAAAACACACGGAGAAGATCACCAGAACGGTAAGCCGTGCTCTAATGATATGTAATAGCCTAGCGGGTAAGTCTTGAAGACTCAATTTAAAAATACTAAGATGGATGTACACTATTATTGAGCACTGTTGCCGTTTTGACTGTTTTCCAGTTAGATTTAACTGGACCGGTATCAATTTACGTGGAAGAGTTTTTCGAATCCACCCGACTGGTTTTGAAGCTGAATATGGTTTTTCTTTGACTGGTTTGTAAAATTTCTTTTCAATCAGTATTTTTTTTTTTTTTTTAAGTTTTGCCGTGAATTTCATACTTTTGCTCCGATATTAGAAACATTTTTTTACATTTCCACGTCTCACCATCACAACGTACAAATGTATATTTCTGTTCTCACAACACTTAATCGCATCGCAATATCGATATTAGTGCTGCCTTTATCTAATGGGGAAGCAGAAAAAATATGTAGTCACCTAAATATCGTAAAAGAAAGTAAGGAACTCGGATGAACCTACATGATCATCAGAAATCAATCTAAATTTATAGCGGTTGCTGCTCCAATTTTCTTATACAGACTGACGTGACAATTTAAATTGGTACAAATATTGTTTACAGATATAGATGCACATAATAATGATGATGAGACAATTAAAGTACTCAGGGACATAAATATATAAATATATATAAAGGCATGAATCGAATCAATGAATTAGAATTTATTATAATTTTGCGGATGCATCTTCTTATCTTTATCTCTTAAATTATGCTTTATAATCACTACTTACATACTTCCAAAAATAAAGTATTCTGTGTTAATTTAATGTTAATTTTTATCCTAGATTTTTTAGCTGGATTTATGTTAATAATTCGTCGACTGTTTTTTTTACTGTTATTTTTCCAGTCAAATTTGACTGGAAGGACAATTTTAAAATGGCAACAGTACTATTGAGTGGCCAATGATCATTTATGGCGCAATAGCATGAACTGAGAGAACCGGTTTGGTCACAACAAGGAAGTCACTCACTAAAGTGCAAGGACTGGCGTGCCTTTGTATTACGGTGGCCTTGCGAACATGTCCAACAGCAACTATGGTAGTATTCCTAGAACTCATACCGCTCCAACTTGTAATGGAGCAACATACAAAACGAACAATCCTAAGGATATCAAAAGAAGGCATCGGAAGGGAGAAATGCATTGGTTCGAGAGAATATGATGGGCTTCTCAAAAAACTTCCGCTACTTGCAGTCCCCAGGGATGACTGTATAAGGAAATTTAGCTTTGTAAAAAACTTCTGCAGAAAGTTCAGTAACAAAAAGGAATGGGGCAATGAATCCACAATATGTATACATATGTATATGACAGCTCGAGAACCGAGAAAGGAACGGATGCTGGAGTGTTTATGTGTTTATGTTTATTATGTTTATTTCTTTCAAGCTGAAATATGTGCAAAAGAAGATGGATCCGAATCAATCACGAAAGAGGATACAGGAACTGCGAAAAGCAATAGTGTCAGATTGTCAAGCAGCTATTAAAGAGCTTGATTTCTACATCATTAAATCGAAGCTTGTATGAGAATGCCTTCAGAAACTTAATGAACTAGGTATGAATAACAAGGTTACACTCTACTGGATCCCTGGACACGTCGAGATCAAGAGTAATAAAAAAGCAGAAGCCTTGGCAAGACAAGGAGCCGCAGAATTGTTCACTGCACCTGAACCATTCGGTGAAATAGTCGATCACATTTTGCGCAAAAAATTCTTTAAGACCGAGAAAGAAGAGAGGGCAAGAACCTGGAACAATACTACGCTTAGACAATCTAAGAAACTTCTGGGAAGCTGTAAGTGGAAAAGAGTCAAAGCTTGCAGGCAGATGCTTTAGCAAGAATAACCTACGAATCCTAAATGGCTTCCTAACAGGACATCTGAAGGACTATCAACGGAAATTAGGAATAGGGCATGCACCAAATATATGCCAACCATGCGCCCACTTCTCATTCACAGATTTTTAAAAGAAAATGGTCTGGAGTGAAAGCTGTAAAGGGATCTATTCTCAATTAGGCTAAGTAAGAGTGCATGACTCTCAAATACAATTTCTAAGGATAATGCAGGTACCAATAAGAGGTACTCTGCGGAATACCCTATACAAATAATAATAAGAATATGTACATATATGCGTCATCTTCAAAATTCAGAGTCCAAACAAATATTACATAAACATGTTTGGTTTAAAAATAGATAAATAGGAGACAATAAACTAGCTACTTAAATTCATAGTTCAATTTAAATTTAAATGCACTTGTAGAAAGAGCAAAATCTGTAACATATTAATGAACTAGAACAATTTGCATATGGACAATGTAGATCGAATTAGATTAATTATTCAATTAATAGGCAATTCAATGGAATTAATCGTAGTAACAGTTCAATTGTTGTGAAGAATTGGCTGTTCTAAATTATGTATCATTAAAAAAAATTATACTAAAAGGAGAACTATATACCGAAACGTGGATATTTATTAAAATAAAAACAATTATACATTATGTCACTATTGCTTACCTATTATTGCCGAACGCATTAACGAAACATAATTATAGAGTTATAGATGATAGTTATTGAAAGCTGGAAAGAAAAGTAAAAAGTGCTTAATGTAATAGTTTAATAATTTATTCTCTTATAAAATACTGCGGTTGCATATAATCAAATCTTTTACTGCCATTTTATTTACTCCAAGTTGAACACAAATTCGGAATTTTTATTTTGAGCTTGAACTTTTTGTATTTTTTCTTTGGCTTAGTCAACTTTAATTATTCCGAAGTTGAGAAAATCTATAGTCAACTTCCTAAAGACAAAATATAATAGACAGACATCACTACATTCTCCTGTCCGCCCATTTCGTAAAACAGGAGAAACTTTTGAACAAGTATTTACCCTTTTTGCAAAGAACCCAATTTTGCCATAAACAGTCAAGGGCTACCTATACTCTGTCCCAGAAAAATAGTCAGTACAGGGAAGATAGGATATTTGCCTCTCTGTCTTGTTGCATTAGATGGTATAAGTGTGTCATTTTTTAAAGCTCTTATAGGGTTACCGTAGTATAACTGACACATCGGTTCAAATCAAAGAGCATTACCCATAGGGTTGCCATCTGATGATTTAGAAAGAGCACAAATTGTTGAACGAAATAAAGATATAAATATAGATTATAAAATCGACACTGACTGAATTTTAATGAAACTCTAGTAGTAGTAGAGGGTTTTGATGTATCAATGTTATCAATTAAATAAATGATTACATTTATCTCCTTCATCCCCACCTTGCGGTTAGATAATTATGTAGGCGTGTTTGTTATAAAGATATACGCAATTTCTTTTATTTATTCATGCACCGCGAATCAATTTTATTTTTAGTATAAAGCGTAAAAAGCGATTTTTTTTAAGGATTTCAACAGAAAAACAAGAAACTGAAAAAATAAACAAAAGTCGAATGGAAATTTCCTCACATACTTCAATTATTCAATTATTTTTATCCTGAAAGCACAAATTTCCGAAGATTTTTTTTTCTTTGAGAAAAATTACAGAAAAGCTCTAGCGGTTTGCTATGATTTCCCAATGGTATGGTAACTCTGTATCGATGATCATATGTTTAACTTTCGTCTTCGGTCGATTTGACCGTTGGCTCCCACAAGAGCAAAAGTATCACCGATTTTGAATGTGTTCTGACGTTTCCGACAAAATCGAATCGGAGCTCTGCACACATTCTCAATCGATGCGCGGTACATTTCATGGGCGCAGCCATTTTCCTGTGATCTATAAGTCGATCGAGTCGGGAACGAGTTGAGTTTAGATCTAGGTTTTTCTGCATACCGAGTTGATAATTTGAAAGATATAAATGGGGTTTAACTGACAGATAAGTACACAGTCAATCTTTTATTTTGTTGTTTTGCTAACCAAAACAAAATTTTCCCAATTCCAAATGTCATTTTGACTAATCAACTCCTCTGTGCAGGTTTTTTGCGCATTTTTCTAAATATTCCTTTGAATATTTAAGAGGATTTTAGAAATGTCCCCGAGATTATTAAAAAAGTAGTCCCTTTGAATAGTTTGGAATAAGTGTGCACATTTGCATAACATCTGTTTGTACTTAGTCGCATTCTTTTTTGATAGGCTTCGTGAAATTGAAATTGACTAAAGAGAACGAATAGTTTTGTTTATTTAAGGAAAGTAAAGCCCATTTCTTCTTAGGTTTAGACTCGATAGTAAAAATTAATATATTATACGAGTAAATGATGAATTTTCCCAGTACTTCCTTGCGGGTATGATATCTAATCTTGGCATTTACATTGGGCCTCCCTTCAAACGATTTCTGCAGAAGCTGCATGGATGAGACTGAACATCACATTCTGTGCAGCTGACTTGCTCAATCCGAATGAATTTGCATTTAGATGAATACTTCTTAGACAATTTAGGTGAACTCGCTGATTTCGACGTCAATAGTAGTGCACCGCTTATAGCGAGCTCCTGATGGTTTCAGTGGGTGGCCCTTGTGGTTTTAGTATGGCTGCACCCACTGCAGTCCGCAAATCTAGCCTAACCTGGGATGGCTGGATATAGTTTATGTCAGTTTGAGATTACCATCTATCCACAGTTCGAATTGTTTTGCTTGGTGGACTTTGGACATCATCACTTAAACGTATGGTAGGAAAACTCTGCTTCCTCTTATGACCGAAAAATGCATTTAAGTTGAAAGTAAACTAGATTAACGGAAGCCGAGATGAAGATGTTTCGTAAGGTAGCAGGAGTAACAAAGCTTGTTACAATAATAAATCCGAACAGTCAAGTAAGCCCATCGCAAGCAATATTGAGCACGATCGGCCTAATTGTTATTGTCATATTCTAACGAAAGATCTTACAAATGCCAGTGTATGTATGTATGTATGAATAAAAAAAACACTAGCATTTGATTGGCGTCAGTGATGGAAACCGGAAAGCCTGCCGATACTTCCTGAGATCGAACCTACAAGCCCCACTACAGTAGAGATGTAGTAAAGTGGGAGGGTTGTAACCCTTCTACGCTGGATCATAACTTCTCCATTAGAGTAAATAAGAAGAAGAAGAAATCCATGTATAATTTCCAAAATGTATTGCGGGTGGTATATGTAAATTTTTCCAAGAATATATTTGGCTGTGGCATGAATTTTACGGATGTTTCACTAACAGACCATGACTGTCATAACAAAACTGAGATGTATTTGAGGGATATTTTTTTAAGATGTGTGACGGCATTTCGCTTGCGACTTCATTGTTCTAGTTTAACTGCCAGGACATCAGACAGATTATATCATTTTTATTATATTCGCCTTGAAAAGGATACGTATTTCGATGAGTTCACCTCAACGAGAGTTATGTCATCCAGTCGACTAGTTAAGTTTCTTTGCACTTCTAAATGCTTTTTATTTATTCGTAATTGCATCAGTAGGTTGTTGACGCACGTTCCCAAATGTAATTAAGTGTCTACGACCGCCGCACAAACACTGTATCTATCTCAACTCCAATTCCTTTCGAACTCTTCATTTTCATCCTTTAGCAATTAAAGGATATTTACACGTCTATGCCGACGTTTTTACAATAATTCTTTAAGTACTAGTATTAAATTACCCACAAACACACTTTCCCAATTACGATTAGTACGTATCCAAATCTGAATAAAATCTACAATTTGTGGTGAAATGAATCAATTTTTTTGTGAAACCCAATGTAAATAATATCTTCTCACGTAATACAGAGTGCAGAAACTGCGAGTCAGAAATGTGATACTGACTTAAAAATAAAATAAAAAAATATTGTGTAACGAATCGAAGAAATTGTACCTACAATTGTTTTCCCCAGCATACGAAGAGATGTCGATACACCACCACCGTTGTGATTAATCTGTTTTATCAGCCATACATGAGTGCATTCTGGACAATAATTTGTTAATTAAGCTCACTAATTGTCACAGCGATGCATTTGTTTATATTTCGTTTAAAGATGATATTTCATTGTGCGATGTTAGAATACAGATTTTTTATTTAATTTTTTTGTTCGAAAATTTGTTCTCCCAAAAAGATGAATTTGCTATTCGAGCTTAGGTACTCAGTTAATTGGATTCAATTGATTGAAATTACTTGAATGGCCTTCTCGAGGAGCCGGCGACAGCGCCCTAGTGATACGAGATTGTGGTTCTAGAGAAGAACTTTTTACTTTCAGTTTCTTCTCATTTAGCGTTAAATTGCGTTGATCATAATTTTATATTGAAGAAAAAAAAAAAAAAATTTGATGACAATTAGATGTCTATTTTGTTGCTATTCATATTTTTAAATTGACTCTTTCTAACTACGTTTCAAGTGGTTCTTTGGGAATTTTCCTAGCTATCAACTAGCACATACATATGTATGTATGAATGTACCTACTTTAATAATTCATGCTCAATGGAGCGGAGCTTACGTTAATTGTTTTGATATTCTGCAAATTTTTATTCATTTTGGGAATTATCAACTCGTGTGGGGTTCCGCATGCGTTCATCCTATAGCCTGGGAACTCGCAATGAATTTGCATCGTTGTAACGTGTGGCCATTTATAGGAATTTTGTATTTAATACATCTTGCGAACTGTAGAGCACTTTCGACAATTTTGAATTGTAATTGATTGCTCATTTAATTGGGAATCTGCTAATTGATAAGATTATGACATTCTGTTTACTATAATTAGCATAGATTATCAGTTCAGACACTCCAGAGATTGCATTACGGTTGAGTTTACAAACAAATGTTGTTCAAACTGATAATATTTTTGTAAATATTATTCAATAAACAATTCATTATCTGTTGGTATATATACCTACCTATGGTATATTTTAATAAAGCAAAAAATGTTTGCTAAATCTTATTGCACCAGGAAGTGAAGCATTTTTTTGGGCTATGTACATAATGTAAGTAAGTCAAAGAGCCAATGCCGAATCTGATCTGAATCTAATCACTTTCTTGTTGCAGCTAAATTCAAATTTATTGATTGTACTATGATAAGAAGCCTTAACCTATCAAGAAAAATAAGTTTAGAGTTGGACACCTTGGTATCTCGAGAGGTGCAGTCAGCTCCAACAACAAATGGAGCGGAGCACTCATCTGGATTCTAGGTGATTCCCGCGCTTACTTAGCTACTTAGCCACAATCAAAAACGAGTATGATAAGGGTGACAGAAGTTATACACAAAAAAGCGCTGCAGTGTAAGACAAGATCACTGGAAGAGGACTATCACTAGTAGCCGAAACGATTTGCCCTACAATTAAATTAAGTACATGTTGTCCACAACCTTATGTCTAGACGCAGGCCAAAAAGCCAAGACACAAGACTTCCTTGGCTCCGAGTGAATAGACCACAACATCTAGGTAATATGATCTTGGAATCTACTATGAGGGTTCGATACTATGAATAAAAACAAACGTCCCCAAAGGTAGGAAAGTAGCCCTTTCTCAGACATTGAACCTTCAAGGTTCAGGAACCTAGACTTAAGTAAGTAAGCTTTTGAACACAATTACTTTAGACTTATCCAAAGTTCAAAGACTTGGTTCCACAACCATCACTAAGTGTGCATTTGATACTACAAATATGTATGTATCAGAAAGATTTCAACTAACCACGTGAAGAAATACTAGTTCTGCGAGAAAGGTAGCAGGAGAGTGTGGGGTGTGGATTACTGGCGTCGATTATCTGGTTTTCGATATACTAATTATGTTTAAAATGTTCCTAGCCCCAACCAAAAAAAATCTTTTCCAGAAAAGGAAACTTGAATTATGAGCTTTCATTTCTAAAGCTTTGACTGCAGTAAGTTTCCAAAGAAACATATGGTATTACTAAAGACCTATTTATATATGGTTAAACTATGTTGGGATTTTAGCTGCCAGTCCCTTCAATGTCGCTAGGGGTAAACATTAAAAAATTTGATTTTAAATTCAATTTGTACTTTACAAACTTCAGACTAAAGTCTATGAGCATACAATTTTCTTTAAAACAATATTTGGATCAATGGATCCGTTTTGTCTTATTACATACTAGAACCGCAATTTTTCCCTTAAGCTAGTGCTACTTAGAATCACTTTAAAAATATATATTTCACTTGAAGAACAATAATACTATTTACTTCTAGTCTAGCCTATCTACCAAATAACATTGGCCAAAAACATGTCAATACCGAACTTAAGGAGTCATGGCCATAATTTCAAATATAACTTCTGACAACGTGCACAAAAAATTGTTTACGTCTTCGGATTCTTGCAGTAGGTACCTAATCGCATACAAAACAAAAATACAAAAAATTAACACTCGGCGTGTGCATGTAATAACATAAAACAATTTTATATGATAATAATACAGTGACTAACAAACTCGTCTGTGACTACATACCTATCGCACTAGTTGTATGTAAAAATAGACCGGCCGGCAATAAAGATTTAATTGCGCTTGCAACGATCTTGTCTTGTATCAGGCTGAAATTAACTAGTTGAATGATCTGATGATGATGATAAAAATAAATAAAAAATAAAAAGAATCTGTATTCATCAATCAGGACCTGGAAAAATCTCTCGATTACCAAGGTCAAGTTCACAAATCACGTATTTATAATTTTATGGGGCTTCGTACTGGTAATGCTTTGAAGAAAAAAAAAATAAAAATAACGAAAGATATGACTGCTGCGATAGTACTTATCAGGACAAACACTAAATCGATTTGCAAACTTTCATTCGCGACGACCAACCGACCACGACGCGTTCTGATAAGACCCAACGTCAGTGAAAGTATTCCCCTGCTCTTACTTATTAACCTAATTATCTACTATCTATTTTGAAAGAAAAAGTGATACTATGTACTGAGAGCACCTAATCAAACAGTAACCGCTGTTCGGATGCTTCCAGAGACTGAGGTTTTAATGCTAAACTGATAAGAACAACAAGCAATTAGTAATGTTTTAAGTTTTAGGTTTTGACCTGATAAAAGAGGATCCCCGAGTGTCATTGGCATTTTATGGCACGCGATCAAATATTTATACTTTGCATTGCTTACAAATTGAAAATCACAATCAAATATAGATATGTACATATAAATGTATCTACTCGGACATGCAAACATTAGGGGGAATTTCATCGAGGAAATTTCCACGTGAATGACGACAACGATAGTCTATTTGTGTGGTTCAATAAACTCTCAGATGCATCCAGCTGAGCAATTGAATGACGGGCGCACCACTAACAGACACCTTTATCGGTAGTCAATGCGTGGGTGGGATGCATTTTATTTGCATTCGACGCCCGTGTATTATTTTGCTCCAGAATGCCTGCATGTGCATGAGAACGGGAAGTTGGGGGCCGGTCAGTATACTTACGTTTATTACTTAATTGCAATTAATTATTGCGCAACCATTGGAACGTTTCAATGTTCTTGAGTTTCAATTGTTTGATTTATAGCGGCTGTCTAGGTACATTAGAGGTACTGCCAATCAACAACAGAGGGCTTGGCCACTCCGAAGTGGATTTATTCAATTTGCGAGAATAAATTGAGTGTTTCGGTGAAAGTATATTTTGCATGAAAGTGATGACATAAATGAAAGCCTGAAAGCTTATTGAATGCATCCAAATGAGTTTATCACAATAGCACGTATAATTTATTGTTTAAAATGTAAGTGGTAATTTTATTCTTCTTTATACCAATTAAATGACGTACACTATGTCACAGTGAAACCCATGGGCACAAAATTTACTGATAAATTCATAAATCGAAAGTTATTTATGTATAAAGTATAAGTTTAGATACACCAATGTACGTAGGTTTGAGATGCACTAGATGCTGTGCTTGTGCATCCTGATGGATGGCTTCAATGGTCACTTGGGTGTTACGTTAGGAGAACACTATTCGAAGAGATTCGGTGACTGTCACCAAGATACGAATGAAGACAAAGTAGGTACTTGACTTTTGTTGTGCTAATGACTTGTACATCATGGAAACTTTCTTTCAATACTAAGATATTCACTAGTACCTACATATCTTCTTTTTCTCGGGAGTAAAGAAGAGAGTAGAGTTACCTAAGTCGAAAAACAAAACATAAATAAATATGTAAATATTAGGTAATTAGGTAAAAGGAACTTACAGTTTTATGCCGTATCTGAAGGACAAGCTTTCTCATGACAGTAAATACTCTTGGACGTTTGACAGACCTTCGAAAGAGGTGAGGCCGTGAAAAAACTATGATATTTTCTGGGATATTAACTCCAAAACACATTCTCGGTAGTCCAATACCAAGAATAGTAATACTTTTTAAACGGAAAGATCTATACTTCAACAGTTTATCCGCATAGACTGCATGTCTTCCACTGGATTCCAAGAGATCCCATGAATGCCATGCAAATATGTAAATAAGTGTCCTCTTGGTAAACATAAAAATAGCTGATTGAATCAGATCTGAATCTATTTCTTATCTTGTATGGCAATTGCTGCCGATAAGATGGCAGCAGATCATAAGATGGCGACTTCGCCTAAGCGTTCTCCGAAAACATCGCAGCCATAAGGGATTTATTTTAAAATGAGTAAAGCCAGTCGATTCCACCTGATCTGATTAAAACAATTATTTAGTGGAAAATTAAATAAAATAAATTTAAATAAAAATATCAAAAAAAAATGTATATATATATGTATATTTTTTAGTTTTTACGGACAAATTCCTTAAAAAAAAGTTAAATCTTGACAAAAAGTTGTGGGTTTATTTTACATAAATTTTCATCTAAAATTCCTGTTATTCTCAATCGCGAATACAAATGAATTACACCCATGAATTATAGACACACTGTATACTGAGTAAATGAGAAAGTGAGTTGTCCTAATTGCTCGCTAACGAGGTGTTTACACATAAATGAAGGGGAAGTGAAAAATTACTGAAGACCGAACTTTGGTTGTCATGCATAATTTTTTAATGGCATTAAGTAATTGCAAGTAAAGGAGAATAATCTTTTTAAAGGATTATCTTTTGTTTACTTACATTGAATATACAATGTAAGTAAATAAATGTTGCACCAATGGAATTTAAATATTTAAGATAAAGTGCACGACTTTGTCGCACGTACTTGCACCTTTGTGATGAATTTTCTAAGAGACTAAAACAATGATTTCAATTTCAAGAGTTTACCTCTGTTCAGGCTGTAGTCTGCCTGACAGACAGAACTCCCAGGCTCACATTATTTTTACCCCTCTAGAAAGGTTAAAATTTATCAAAATCTCGATATTCCCGAATCTAAAATTTACCCTATATAACGTATCGTAAATTCTAAATTAAAAGGTGAACCATAATTGTGTTAATGCTCTGGACGCTTCCGTACGTATTTATGGAAATACACATAATTTGTATACTACACCCATAATACATTTTCGCTCAGTTTCGTGGAGAGCGGTTTCATTCGCACATTCCATACGGAACGCTGAGGGTAACTACATTGTATGGAAAAATTATGACATTATGACGTTCTCTTAATGCAATTATGGGTGCACTTGGATTTTGACAGCGCTCGAGTAGAAATTTCGTTCGATTATGACATTAGCTAACGCACGCTTAATGCAATTACGTTTGGACCTTAAGTTTTAGTTGCTATCGGACTTTTTGGTTGTGCGTCAGCAATGAAGCTTCCATGTTGAATGTTTACAACTAATGAAACGTAGTTAAATGCAGCTACGATACATTACTGTCTCAATTTAAACAATAAAACCAGCCCTAAGTCAACCGTTTTATTAGATAAAGAAAATATTAAAAAAAGTGTTGGCATCGAGATTGAATTTGTACAGTAATTTGGCAGTATTCCGTTTCTATTTGCGGCAGGACTAATCAATAAATGACCCGCCCAATGGATAAGGCGACATTTATTTTTATTCATATATTTTAAGTCAACCAAATAAAACACAATTGTTAGGTACAATTTTATATCCTCTATTTTATTCATTTGAAACTATATGACTTGAGTATTTGATTTGTTAATTTATTGTTGCCGGTAACATTAAAAAAAAAAGTTTCGTTCTTTTAAAAGCAGGTTTGAGCACATATTACGTATTACGTTCCAAAAAAAAAAAAAAATTGATTGCTACCGTAATAACTTCTTCAGATTAAATGGAAAAGGAATCAAACACGGAACTACATCTTCTTCAAAATAAAAAGCAACACTAGCCGGTTGAGATTATAATAAATGCAAATTCCAAGCAATGGCATCACCTGCACTTTCAAAGCCAAAGTAGATGACATTGTTTATTTATCGAAAAGATCAAAACAAACATACGACAAAACATATGCTTTCCTAATCTTAGCATCCCAAAGAAGCACACATTAGATAATTCAAAGTTTTTAACAAATAATTTTAAGCCGGCAAATATTTCTAGAATCACAGAATAAAACTGTAAAAAAAAATCAAATATCCAATACTATTCAATTGATTCCCATTTATAGAAAACAAAAAAAAACATTACAACTTGTGTTAAGATTAAAGTTCGAAATTTTCCATCAACTGATAGCAAATACTTGAAAGGTACATACCAACTATAATACGCAAAGTTGAAGTTGTAGTGCGTATATATTGATTGCCGATGTCAACTGGTTAGCTACCTTTAACTTTCACAACACTTAACTAACTGTATTATAAACAAATTTAATTAAATCAACTTCTTTTACTATTCACTTAAAACAAGCACGGTTCCAATTGACTTTTTTTTTAATGATAAATGAATTTCAATCTTCTCTGACAGGACGCCAATACCACGAACGAACGCATCTGGTTTAAGGCCGAAAATGCACTAAAAATGTTCTTCTGCTATACAAGTGCAAAAGCAAAATAAAATAATAATAATAATAAAAAAGAAAAACACACACACGACAACGATTGCCAAGATTGAAGTACGAGTACGTACGAGTAGTACCAAGAGACGACCGCCGTGGATTGCAAAAATCTATTTGCCTCAAGATGAAACAGAAAGATAGATCTTGCCCTGCAGAAAAGTAAGATATCTGCTGGTATCTCAAGAGAAACCAAAAAGGTATATTGGTATTTTCAAAAAAGTATCTGACCAGCTTTAACAGAAATCTAGTAGAAGCAAGTAAAAGGCAAACCAAAAATCAGATTCATTCAGACGAACATGTATAATTCGCCGACAGATAGGGAGATACCACACATTGCAGATGTAGATACATTTACATTGCAATAAAAATTCGAATTTATTTTTAGAAGATTGTTTTGTGTTTTTATTCGTTCGAATATCTTTTTTTATAAACTTGTCTTTAATCTATCTTCTTCGCCTTTTTTTATGTTTATTTTTTAATTCGCTACAGATGCGCGAGATAGAAGGAGTATACTATAAGAGTAACTAAAAGATTAATCAAATTCATACTACGCGATAAGAAATTATTGGTCGCTTAGGCATGAGTTTGAATGAATACACGGATGCAGTAGTCACCTCCTTTCATTGTTATTCTCCCTTTTTGGTGGGAGTAAGGTGATTGTTAAAGCAAAACATCTGTAACACGATTGTTTGAAAACACTGAATAAAATATAAATGATAAAATGTGGGCGGTGGCTTTCTTACATAAGAATCTTATGAAATTTAATTTTGCCACACAAACTGAATTAAACAATTAGGGTTTTCTTAAATTAATTTAATATTTAAACGCTCGCACATATAATATGTAAAGGCATATGAAATATAATTTAATCACCTCCAAATAAGTATACAATTAATTTGTAATTTCAGCAAATCAGCTGTATTGCTTAAATTTTCGAAATACGTCAGGCTGGTTAATTGCAATAAAATACTCGTATAAGCACATACATACATATCTATTCGTCAAAATTGGCAACACTTTGATCATAAGAATTCCCGATATGAGTAGGGGACTTTCTAACGAATTATAATAAATTAATAAAATAAATAAGAAATAAATATTAGGCCGTAAGCAGGCCATAGAGGCCCAAGGCCTAGGTTCTCAGAATTGTACAGGTTGTGCTTGGTATACATTTCTGCACGTACAGTTTTATGCCATATCCGAAGGGCAGAGGGGTTTCTGGAAGCTTTCTCATGACAGTTATAGAGGTGGGCCGTGAAAAAACTTTTGTTAGTATTTTTCTGAATTCGAAATAGGAACCCCTCGCGCAGTAGTTCAACGCACTAACCACTGAGCCACGGCACGTATATAATAAATTAATAGGCATGGTTAAAAACGTTGTGTTTCTTACAATCCGCTGAAATATTAAACTGTGAGAATAATAAAAATAAAAATAAATTTCAATCGAAATTCAAAAATTAACCACATGGTTTCGTAACTTCTCTCTTAAAATTATTTTAAAATTTTGAAGTAAGAGTATATTTGTATTTTTTATTTAAGGAAGAGGTGCTGCCTAACGCATGGGTAATCCCAAAAAAGCACGGCGACCTAAAGAGTTTATAAGATTTGCCTTCTAGTTCGTTAATGTAGCTATAGAGTGTACTAGAAGTAGGAATGAAGTAAACATTCATTTAATTATGTGTATAAATACTCAAGATCACCAGCAGAGTTGATTTATCCATGTCTGCTTGTTTGTCATCAGTCTTTAGGGCTTAACTTTTATAGCTAGGTCGACGAAAATTGTTATATGAGTTCTTTGAAAATGTGAGCAGTACAAATGTAAAACCGCCCACTTTAAAAAAAAAAAACATTTTCCTCTAATATTACTTGAAACTTTATAAAAATTCATAACCAAATATGTGCTCCTGTATGTGGGTATTCCTTTTATCTACAAATTTCCAATATAATGTGTACAGCCATGCCCATATTTCGGAGGCGTTTTCTTAAAAATCTCTTTTTGCCATTTTCATTAGAATAATATCACAAGTACTCTATATGTAGGTATATGTGTTATTTGAAAAAAATCAATTTTTATAAGAAATCATTGAAAAGGTATAGGGTATTGCGTAAAACTGAAAATCCAATGCTAGCAAAGATTAAATTCAACACTTCTTGATACATCGAAAGAAAAATCTTGAAATTCTTTTACTGGCATATAGGTACGGGTATTGATTAACTTAGAAAGGGAATAATTGGCTTACTGGTATTTTAAAATCAGGTGAAATTGGTGGATATTGGCCACATTTGCCTTCCTATTTATCTCGTTCAGCAGAAAGCCTTAGAAGCTCGCGCTGTAGTTTTAATCTATTACTCTTAACATTTATGTTACATTCTGTGAGACAGCTATTACCGTTTATTTTAAGAAGCCTTTTTTCAAGTGAAGTTCATAAGAATGACGTTCATTTTCTGGTTAGAAAATTCTTTGGAAATATCTTCCCAAATTTTGCTCAAGGAGGATTATCTTATGTAGTTGGATGAAGAGGATTTTGTTAATAGACATGGAAAGCATGAAGTGCATTCTATGCCATTTACGTAATCTGGCCAGTCTGCAGGATGCAAGGGTATTAATAAATGTATGCTACATATGTATATAAATATATTTCCAAATGCCATACTTTTAGGAGACAGCGCTTATTCACTTTGCAACTTTGCAAAACACGCTTTTTAGTTGGTTAAACACTTACTTATAAAAAATGCTGAAAAGTGCAAAGTCGTAAAAACTTTAATAACATAGCACTTGTACTTTGCAGGAAGAGTTTTTTTTTTTTTTTTTTGAAAAATTGCAAAGTACAAAGTGAAAAGTGGTTGGTGAAATAGGATCCTGTAAAGTTTCGCAATTCATGTAGTTTAGTTTAGCAGAAAACATTAACTTCAACATATAATTGCTGTGAATACAAGGGATCGTAAGCAGTACTTGAGGTCTAAATTTAAGGCATCAAACAACAATCTTCAAATCAAACTTTTAAAGATAAAAGCATCCCGAATGGTGAATCTTTCAATAAGATTTTCACCATCACTCACATACACTAACCCGGATTGAAGAATTCTGATCATATTTCATAACAGGTCCATCAATTATTATTTTTGAACTAAAATATTAATTTTGACTATACGTTCTAACAATAAGCCACAAAGTTTCAACAAAAACACATAGAAACAATCATATGTCTTAACAGCTTTTGTACTGCCGTCGGTCAATGGTTAATTAGAATCTTAGAAATGCCACAAAAATTTGTTCACGGCTCTACGAGAGTCTGACAAACATCCAAGAGTATTACTATGATGAGAAAATTTCTTAAAAAATCCTTCTGCGCTTCTGATACGGTATAAGACTGTAGTTCCCGTCTGCACGTGCGGAAATGTATACCACGCACAGCACATATAGTTGTGAGAAGCTAGACCTTGGCAATTTCACACAACAATACTTGATGTGAATGTTACATTTTTTTAGGTAATAGAAGGAAGTTTATGCCGTATAGTAATCAGTAGTCAGACGCATTAACCGCATACTATCAGCCTAATTTCGAAGTACCGATCGCTTGTCAGGAGACAGATGCTGCATTTCAAAAATATTTTTTCTTCTTTTTTCATTTGCATGATGTTGATTAAATTTTGAAAAAGTACACCTATATAATGCAGGTACATATGTACGTGTATGTATGTTAGTTAGCTGATTATATTAATTGGTACACGTGTGAGGCTGTTCGTGAAAGTTGAATACAAATCTTAAATTCCAATGTTTCACGCTAGAATGAATTGATTGACACAAAAACAAATCTAAAAGTTCTTGTACTTATAAAATGCTCAGTCAAGAAATGTCACCAACAGTTTATCTATTTCAGGAACTCAGAGCTAATGGTGGTGGAACCCTAAGAAGGATTCCACGCTTTCGTTATACATACATATGTATCTAAACAATTTCTTACCAGATTTATGTATTTACGAGTCGATATGTAGATATTTTCGTACACAACAAAATTTTTAAATGCCAAACAGCTGCTTGCTGTACATTTTCACCGGAACATAAACCTACTATTCGTGACTTTATGTAATTAGGTACCACCCCCAAGAAACACGAGCCTGCTATATATACCATATTCAAGGATTGTAAGATGTACATATTTATATGTAAACATTAGGAGTTCCCGCTTTTTTTCTTTTTGCTCACTTTTAACTGTTTTTCTTCAGCTTCTGTTCGATTATGTAATACAATTGATAATGATTTGATTAATGTCAGTGACACTGGCAAATTGGTTTGTTTTGCTATTTAGCGTCAGCAAAATATTTCTAGTCAAAAAACGACATAAAAAAAAATACATAATAATACTCCTTGATAGAAAAATGACGTAAAGTATCAATGTCGTATGTGTCATGTGTGTACTTTTGTACCCTCCTAGTAAAAATAGACTGTTTCGGGGAGAGCTGTCTTTATGGCAAATTAATTAGTTAAAAAATTCAAATAAATGAAATAACTTACTCGCTTTTTTTCACAAATCTTTAGTTTTAAGGGTGACACCAGTGGGTATCCTTATGCAATTTTCGAACGATTTATTCCCAGTTTAAACATTCGACAGATAGTATTGGCCGCTTTGAGCAATTCTTTAACTTTTTGCAACACTACAAACACATGTTCACATAGTAAAACTATATATAAGAGACAAGTAGATTATTCCGTTGCACAGATATTATGAGTACGATTATTTCTCGAATACGATAAAGTTCACATAGCTGGAGTAAGTTCCATAAATAAAACTGAGATTTTAAAAAGAAACGAACGAAAAAAACCCCAGCAAACGAAATATAAACACCGCAAATAATATTAGGTGTGTTGTAGTATAGAGGATGTCAGACCAATTCAAAAGTACGAAAATGTGAGCATTCTTCTCTTTTCCATCCGCCGCGCAGTAAGAGTGTCATTCAAGGGCATTGCAAGGTCGTCGGCACAAGTTTATATTTTCACACACACGCGGGGTAGGTAAAATACGTATCGTGTCGAAAGTTAGCAACGAACGAAAAAGAACAGCGAAGAATATCAACAATAATGTTGATATATTTATTAAAAAAAAACAAATGCACAGAAAAAAAAAAAAACAAAATATAATATAAATAAATGACAAGAAGAATAAAATAATTTTGAGGTATTTAATGGATGTTGATCAGTGTGTAAAGCGTCGAACAGTTTTGAGTCCTTGTTTGTTTTATCAGTTGTTTTGCAGGACGAACATTGCCTGCATTAGAAGTGACACTAGATAGAGCAGTCAGTTGAAGAATCAAGAGCAGCCAATTGAGTGTACTATCGGTGTGTAATGTTTGATTGTAATTGAGAAGAGAGTATTATTTTGCTGTTAGAGAATTTTGTCTCTCGCAGCGTCGAGCAGTCAAAAACAAACTGAAAAATGTATCTGATATTATATGAGTTTAAGAATTGGGCGAAAGCACTTCAGCACACCGTCCGCCTCCGTCTGCTGTGGACATAGACAATTAAGACCATGCTTTGAAAAGCTGCTCTAATGTTTGGTATCATTCGCGAAAGTAAATGTGATAATAAAGCGCAATGTGTATCATGGGAGAAGCTTTTTTTTTTCTCTCACCCTTTGATTTGATGTGTAGCTTGCGAGAGACCGGCTTTTTGCATTATTGCACAGCTGAGGGAATTAAGTTAATTGTCGGTAATATACGCTCTCACTCGGAGTGGCGGTGACGATGTACATACAATGTAGGTACTTAAAACAGTATTGCCAAGTATTTTATTTTACATGAAAACCTATCAGTTTTTTTTTTTTTAATTTGTGTCATTATCAGTTCTATAATTTGGCATATATACCTAACATGTGTATTGGATTCGTGAAAAAATTAAAACTCGAAATATTAATTGATTCTGTCTGTCCGTCTGTCTGTCTGTCTGTCTGTGTGTTCCTGAGGCTACATCCTGAACGGGTAAACGGGTTTCGTTCAAACTTCATATCTAGGGGCGAAATTGCAATTTTTGTTTTAACCCTAGTATTAACGAAATCGAAAATGGTTCAAAAAGAATTTGGCTAAAAGTGATAATAACGGTACTTTTTTAAGGATTTAGGGGTTTGCACAAGAGCGGCTCTAACGATTTTCTTTAAATTTCATATTTAAACTAGTTTAGTAAAGTTCTATAAAATGGAGTTACTAAATTTTTGGCCAAAATTATTAATAATGGTATTTTGCTTATTGCCAACTTAACAATATGACCTTTTTCTGGTAAAAGTGTCACACGATTTCGCTAAGATTTCGTATTTGACTTACTTTTATACAGTCCTATAAAATGGCGTACCACGTTATTGGCCAAAATTGTTAATAAGGGTAATTTGCTTATATCCAACTTAACAAAGTTTTACTCTAAAAATTTATATTAGTATTTAGTTGGTTTTATGAATCTGAACTGTACAAAAAACTTATAAATATAGGTGCAAGTTTGTACGACCCAGTCGTGTACTTCATTTGTTTGGTGGACATAAACATATGTATGTATTTATGTTGCTCTAATGCGAGAAACGTAAAAACGTATAAACTGATACGTAGTATGTACAAGTTTTAGATTCGTGAACATTTTCGAACTCGAGATTTTGATAAATTCTGACATTATGATGATAGAGAAGTCGAAAAAAGTGAATCTGGTAATTCTGCCTAAACAGCCTAAACGGACGGACGGATTTCAAATTTCATATTTCGGCTACACATTTTTGGCCAAAAACGTTACTAACGGTACTTTAATAGGTTTTCTTAAAAACGGCTGTAACGCTTTTGATCAAATTCCATATTTGAGTTAGTTAGTAAGAGAAATGCTATAAGATGGCGTATCATGTGTTTGGTTAACGATGTTTATAACGGTACTTGTTAACTGGTTTTCCTTTCTTTTCCTTTTTATCGCGTGACCGCTTGACGTCTATCAACGGCAATCTAATTGGCCGTTTTCAGACAAGGAAAGTTCATTTCAAGCAAATGTTCTGCAGGAAACATAGAAAGTTCAAGTCAACACGCATCACCTCTTCATTTATTTAAAGGCTCCATTTATATAATATGTATGCATGTATGTATGCCTTAAAAAAGAAAGGACAATCGTTAGAGAAATGGTTTGGCCAGAAAATTCTTAAGATATAGCGTACGCAGCTATTGATGAACGTTTGCAGCTTCCTCCTGATAGTGGCGGTCACCCTGCAGGTTCCATATTCATATAGCAGGAAGGTTTCATCGTTGGGACGGAACAGTCGTAGCTTGGTGTTAAAGTTAATTGCCTTACTTTCCCAAACTGTGGATAGCATCCCAAATGCGGATTTTGCTTTGCTTATTTGGCTGGCTATATCAGTTCGGGTCCGCCATCTGTTCAAACAATACTTCCAGGTTATTGGTAACTCTCTACTCTCTCAACCGATTGTCCTGTAATCCATATATGGGTTGATGAGTCTATTTTCAGCTAAACGGCGACTGCTCCTTTTCCCACATTTGCTGTCATTTGGTGAAGGTCCATTATTTAGTGAGACAGTAGGCATACATCGCCGCCGTAGTCGAGGCGCTTGAGTTAAGTTGTAAGAGTCCATCGAATTCCTTCATTTCCTATTGATAAAGCCAATGAACAGGAGGTGAATGGCGATCGGTATTCAACGCATTACTCGATGATGATCTGCAAGGTGTTGATGTGGTCGATACGGGAGGATCAATAGCGGAAACCTGCTTGTTCGGCATCGAGTGCATCTTCATGGTATTCTTTGATTCGCTTCATGATGATTCTAGCGATTATCTTGGCCACAGCAGGTAGCACGCTGTTTTCGCACTGCATCTGATATTTTAGGGAGCTTGACGATCATTCCTTTTTGAATGAACTTCATTTAAGACAGATGGAGATAATCTTGTTTGAATGAGAGAAAAATTCCACACCTAGTAACCCAATGCACTTACCACTTTCCAACGGTACTTATCAATCTACATACTTAATATCGAGTTTTTCAGAAATCCATGCATCGAAAATGTCAACTGCAAAAATACAGGTAGTTAAAAATGCAAGTAAAAAATGCGGCGATGCTTAGATTCATACTCGTAGATACTCACGATCCAGATCCAGAATTCAGGGGTGATAGGACAAAGAGTATTAAAATGAAAAGCCGTTATAAGATTTGTGAGCGTGAAAGTCTGTCGCTTTTCACCTAGATTATATAAGCTCGTTGCCAAAAATATCGTATTCATTGTATACTGGGAAACGATTTTATGACGACAATGAATTCTCGCATCGCTCTCGTCTCGTTTTATCGCGGCATTGTAAATCGGGCATGAATCACCCTGCACAAAAGCAGGCTTAAGTCAACATTCTGTATATTGCTTTACAATTTCTAACGTGACAACTCCGATGAGGATATTAGAGAAACTATTTCCCTGTCCTGTGCAGTGCAAGAACTGTTCTAACGCTCTTACGCGCATGACATCAGTTGTCCTTAGCCACTTTGTTCTCTGGCATAAATATTAATATGCGCAGAATCCATGTTTAGAAAAGTGAAAGTTCTCGAAATATTTACAACGCAAAATTCCGTCCTAACGATGACCTACAAATCCTGAAAAATATTGTCCTTTGTTTCAGCGCTGTGATGAGGAGCTTTTACTATTTTTTCTATATATTTTTGTAATTTTGTTATGTAACAGTATTACACCTACACATACTCCAGATATGTAGATATGTATGTTAGCGCATCGTATTTATCGAATGCTACCCATGCCTAGTCGTTATTATGTTTATTCTTTTTGTTTATTTTTTTTTTCTTTCATTCATGGCGTCTGATAATTATATTTAGATATTTTATTGTACTATGTATGTCTGAAACAGTTTCGTACTATTATAAACTCGATATAATCATCCAAAAATTAAATATAGAAAAAGAACAATCTAGAACCAAACCAGTACAGAAAAATAAAACAAAAAATTAACACATTTTATTCTAAAAGTCCGATGTGATGAATTAGATACACTTCTACGCATAGTATAATTATAAAATCAATTTTTTTTCCAAAACATTGTTTTGATAGTACTACTCATGCGATGCACAAGTTCTTATAGATATGTAAATAAAATATCAGAAAATTGCAATAACAAAACAACCTTACACCAAAAGCAAACCACTATACCGGCTGACTAAACTTTTCACATTCATATTTATACATTAGTATGAGTTTAAAATGAGCTTGACTATGTCAAAGAAGAACGTGGGCTATTTTTTTACAGCATGCGAGTTGTATCGCTTCAAACAGCTGATACTGACATCTGTGTATAGACACTACATGTCATTCACTCGCAATTTCATTTATCTAATGACGTACGGTTATGCTATAAAAGTTGTACGGTGACGTAACGACTTCATATAGCTTTGAACAGTGTTTCTGAGAGTTTTTACAATATGTACTTTTCTTTAGAACGCAAATACCATATGAGCGCAAAATAAAATATCCGCCGTAATGATGTACAGCGTATAATATTAAACCATGTTATCGGAAAAGATTTTAATCCAAGACCCGTTTCCAGCCTGAGCTTATGAGCCGTCTTACGTAGATAATGAAAAACAACAATAGGTCCGTTTGCGTACTTCTTACACTAGTATATTGACAAATTCTGTCAGAGAGAGAGCTAGGTTTATGAAAAAGTACCTTATCAGGTAAATGCCGATGCAGTATTCAACAATTCTGGAGTCTTATATATCAGATCGATTCTTCAGAATTAAGCAAGATACAGAATACTCAACATTAAGAGAGATAAAAGCTGGTGTACCGCAAGGCAGTGTTTTAGGGCCAGTGCTATACCTTCTATTCACTAGCGATCTGCCTGAAAGCGGAGAAACCACTATAGCAACTTTTGCAGATGACACTGCTGTACTGGCTGTAGGAGAAACTGTTGAAATAGCAACAAAAAAGCTCCAAATAGCAATAAACCGTATCTCAGAATGGACTAAAAAGTGGATTAGATTAAATGACCTTAAGCCAGTCCATATTAATTTTACGTATAAAAACGTACCACATATTCCAGTCTGCATTAACAACAATGTAGTGGAATATTCAAACACAGCCAAATATCTAGGCATGACTCTAGACGCTAAACTGCGTTGGAAAGCGCATGTAAAGAAAAAAAAAAGATGAGTTGAACATGCGATACAGTAAAATGTATTGGCTTATTGGGAGATATTCTTCCCTGTCCAACTACAATAAGTTATTGCTATACAAGCAAATTCTAAAACCGGTATGGACCTATGGTCTCCAGTTATGGGCATGTACATGCCAAACAAATTTACAAAAAATTCAGGTCTTCCAAAATAAAGTACTAAGGAACATAGTCAATGCTCCTTGGTACATACGTAACGCTGATCTTCATATCGAAATGGTTGAAGACGAAATTAAAAAAGTTGCTCAAATGCACAGACGTAGGCTTCTCAACCACGTTAGCTTAGAAATAACCGAATTATTAAATACAGACCATGTAATCAGGAGATTAAGGCGGATAAAACCGCTTGATCTATAAAAATTAGCTAAGAATAGAAATTAGGTTATATTTTCTACCAAAAAAGTTCAGAAACCCGACAACCGGCGGATTTCTCTTTTAAATTCTCAAACAATTCAAAAATAAATTGCTGATTAGTTGAACAACTAGGTGCAATGCCATTCGGGATGACGAAAGTTAGTCCCCCAGGGAGGTTTTTTAGATGGGTTAAAGTCCCTCACTATTGCAGAAGCATCCCTCGCGTTCTAGCTCTGCAATGTCTTTCGATGATTTTCCCTTCCAGCGAACCCCCATACAAAAAAAAAAAAAAAAAATCAGGTTAAACAAGAAAAAAAAATTAAAAACCGGATTCAATACAGCGACAAAATTAAGCCTTCCTTCCTAATGTTAGTTAAAATAAGAAATGTATTATGTATTAAAATTTTTTTATTTTAAGATACACCCAAAAAATTGTGTTGTAAAAATAGAGGAAAATTCTATAGATTCTACTGCATTCATTGTCAGAATCGAACCGACAATTTCTGTTGTAAATTTTACAGAAGTGTGGTTGTAAATTTAACAATCTACTTGTGAAAATTACAGCTTAAATTGTAGAGTTTACTCAATTTGAATTGTCAAAACAACAAAAAATTTCGCCTTTATAGCACTTAAGCTTTAAAGTTATAATTTAATGTTATGGTGCGAAAAATGTGTGGAAATAGCTTTTGCAATCCAATTGGATGGTTCTTGCCAAAATTACTACCTCATTGTTATGTCGATTTTTGCTTCATCTGTAAATTTACAATTTCATGTTCGTGTTGAAACTGATATATGTACACTTAATGTGTGTTTAAACCGAATTATATAATTGCATTTACTTATTGTGAAAATCTGGCTGGGGGTTGAACGTGGAACCTATTACTCGGCGTCTGGATACACTACCGCAAAATCATGGCCTTTGAAAATTATAATACGAATATTCTCAAATGGCATCTAATTTTTACGTTTTCGTAGCAGATGGCAACAAAAATGAATTCATATTTAGTTGTAAGATAGAAAATTAAATAAAAAATATTTGCAGAGGGTTCACATAAATGGGAGGGATTATATTATTATATATAACTTCTTCACTTATTTATAAAACAATCGTTTGATTTTATTTATGGATGCCAAATCTACAATTTATTGTAATTTCTACAGCTCCTGCTGTAGTTCGCACAGTAAATAGCTGTAGATTCCACAAAATTTTGATGTAGATTTTACAAATTTATATCTGTAGATTTAACAGGCAAAATTAACAATGGGCTGTTGATTTTTCAGATGGAGATTGTAGTTGTTTTAACAAATTTATTGTAAAAATGATTGCATTCGCTGTGAAACCCTGTTAATTTGTTAATTTAAACAGATTCGTTCTCAATTACACAAATTTACAACGAATTGTTAAATCTACTACCTTTAATTGTAGAATTTACAATACATATTTTTTTTACATATATACACATATATACATATGTATGTATGTATCAAGAATTTCAGCCAACCATTTTTTATTGTTATTATACGTACATAATATCAAAAGGAAAAACATTTTTTAAATTTAAAAGTCCACTTTCCACATGCTTGTTACATACCTTATTCTGAATGCAGCATTTATAATCTGTGCTAGTTTCTTTAAACCTTTTTTTGGGAATTGTTTTAGGATTACTCCAATTATCAGATCAAATCCCGTTGCTTTTTTAGTATTGATGCCTTCTTTTGTTTCTTTGGCAATTTCGTTCGCCGTTACCGGTTTAATATATCTCTCTTCTTCGCACAATTCTTCCGTTTCTTCATAATCTTTATCTTGAGGCAAAAGTCATCACCTTATCGGAACATACTATCATTTTTACAATTGGTGGCAAATACAAACTAATCGTCAACAAGACGTGAATCGCTATAATTTTAAAGAACGCCTAGTTTCTCGTTTTGACAATTTGCACTGACCGGCGAGATCACCTGACTCCAGACTTGTTCAGCCCTATCGTCGAATCCGTCGGAATTGATTTTCACTTCATATATTCGATTCCCTCTCAATTTCTTCTGACATCATGGAACCGGGCGGGGACGGCTCCTTATCGACGACATATTTGGATAAAGTAGTTTTACTAATGGTGTGTGCCTTGACTCAATGGATTGTGTTTTGAATTTATTTTATTTACTTTGCTTTAACGTATATGTACGTATGTTTTTCTTTTAACACAAACTCAATGATTCATATTCTTAAGTTCTACATACATTGTTGAAATTACTTTTCTTTTAATTCATACAATACAATTCTAAATCAAATCAACATTTTTCATGCTAATTTGATGTGTGTATTTCTGTGCTTACAAAATATACAGTATGCACTTTTGTTATTACATTGTCACCTAACATCCGTCGTTATTACTCACCGAATTTTATTGACAACTATCAAAAGATGTACCTACTCAGTAGTCATCACCGGGAAAAAAACCTGTTTAGTATACATTTTGTCCATCACCGGAAGAACTAAGAAATCTCTCAGCCTTTTAAGCCGGACGTATATGATTCAATTTTATAATGCACTGCTTTTCCACTTGTTCTTGCATGCAATGTAAAAGTTACACTTGGGTTTTTCGCTTGCAATTACCTGAGTTTTTTTTTATAACGTCTAATTGTTTTCGAATTAGATATAGATACATAAATAAAATCGACTGCAGGGCAGATTTTGCTTTCATTTGAACCTTTGCAGTTGTGCTTGATCAGTTATATATTAAATAAATTTAAAAAATTTTAAAATATAAAAACGGTGTTGAATCGTGAGTATTTTTTGCTTTTTAAATATATATACAAACTTATATGTGTAGCTCTAATAATTTACACGTATGTCTGGCTTTTCATCAGCTATAATTTGAAGTGAAAATGTAAGTGAAGTTGCACTTTGAAAGCAAAGATTCAGCACGCTGAACTGGATTTGTTTTTGTGACAATGTGGTCACTATTCTTATTTTGGTTGGAAACTCTGAACGGACTTGGTTCGATTTGATTATAGCCAACGGAGTGAATTGCTTTTTGTCTGACTGCAATTGAAGTATCTGCGATCTATGATCAATAGGGAAGCAGAAATAATTTCGAAAAAAAACAAATGTAGCACAACCGGCTAATTGTGCTCGCCGTTTTGATTATTCTGTCTTCAAAGCAAGGGCGGACTAAGAGGCAAGCTTACACCCCTTAAAAAATTTAAGGAAAAAACACGAACAAAGATTTTATTTAAAGTTGCTTTCTAGCTTTTATTGCACTGAATGTTTCGATTAAATCAATGAAATCTACATTTTTTGTGTGCTACTTTTCGCTTGAAAGTATAGCCAGATTGGTCGACCTATTTTGTCGGTTGTTGATCTTAGATAAGTCTTAATTAATTTTCATTTCGAAAAGCTTCGTTCACACGATGCTAATGAGATGCAAATTGTTAAATAAATTCTTATTTCTGCATCTTTTAAATTTATTTTTGCAGCCACCATATGGCGCTGTATTCGGGCGTTATCCAATATTTGAAATTTTCTAGCTCAGTACATTGTTCTCTTGCGTATGAGTATCTTAAGTTTTATTTCACTTTTTTATAGACTGATCCCGGATTTTTGCAAGTATTTCTGTACTGCATCAACTACTTCCAAAATATCGCACCAGTATGAAAGATAACTCATATACTCGTATGGTTGCAGCACCTTTTGTGTCCAAATTTTCCTTTTGATGATCGATGGCTTAACAGCTTCGAGGATATCCCAACGACGCCGACGTGTAGATGCAGAGAAAAATGTGTAAAGTCCCAAAAAACGTTATACATACTTGGAGGTGTGCTTCCAAAAGATTTTAAAGAATGGTTTGCACATGGCGTACACAAAGGTTTGTGATTAATTGGCCGAATTAATTTTTGAACTCCTCCATGCATACCATAGTGCACTTTAGGGTTTCAGCTCATAATTCATAACTTAAACTATTTCACCATTTATAAAATTGATTAGATGTTGTAATTAATGCTATTATTATTGATTAATATTGATAAGATAAGGAAAGTTGCATGAATTATTGCCTCTTCAGACATAAAATCAGGTGCTGTCGTTAATCCTGTATAATTGTATGAACTCTTTTATCTTGTAGCCGGCTGTAGTATTTCAGGTACATTCTGGCAGCATTGTTACTAACTTGTTGCCCTTCTACCGAAGAACAACAATTTCTTATTATATTTTGATATTGATAAATAATGTACACATTTAGGTACATATTAAGCTTAAGCGCAAATTGAGGACGGGTAATTTTTTAAAATCTTTGCACTGAATTAAAAAAAAAAGTGGAGTTCGTATGAGCATATGTATGTCTTCTATTTATTAAAAATACTACGAACAAATATGATACGCCGTTACATTTGTGCATTCGCAGAGAATATGTCCGCATGATTCATTCTCTTACATACGGAACCGACAGTCCATCTTTTGGCGCAAAAGCAATTTCTATGAGAGTTAAGGATTCGATCGATTAAGGCTTAAATAATAATTTGTTGGAGCCTACGGAGATTAGTTGTGATCTGGTTTGGAAATAAATATGTATCATACTTATCTGGTGGGTGCCGTGGCTCAGTGGTTAGTGCATTGGACTACTGCGCAAGGGGTTCTAAGTTCGAATCTAGAAAAATACCACCAAAAGTTTTTTCACGACCCCACCTCTTCCGAGTGTCTGACAAACATTCAGGAGTATAACTGTCATGAGAAAGCTTCTCAAAACCCCCCTGCCCTTCGGATACGGCATAAAATTGTATATCCCTTCTGTACGTACAGAAATGTAACCACGTACATACAATAAGTACAGTTGTGAGAAGCTAGGTCTTGGCTCTCTATGGCCTAATATTTATTCAAAACACATACGAAAAGAGAAAACAGCAACGAGCTCTAACCAACGGAGAATCGAATTTACCAGAAATACTTCTTAAGGTATGACGTGGCAGATTTCTACACAACGCAAAAGTGGACATAGATGCTTTCGCGCTTATCTCAAAATATTCAGGCACGACAATTCTCTGTAAACCCCGGATTGCATTCAGGCTGAGGACAATGCCGATTGATGATTCACCAATAAGATTGTGAGCAATTCTGAGCATGTGAGGGCGGTGTCTTTTAAAGTTTCTGCATCTCGCTGCGAAAACAAAAGAAACAAAAAGATTAAATTATTTCTTCTAATTGCAACACTAGCATGCACTAGTACAATGAATCATTGGGCTGAACTAATCATCCAACCTTATCTAAAGGGTATATTAACCTTTGCACATAGTTTGAAACATAGAGAAATAATGAAGGTAGACGCTATAAAGTATATATAAATTCTATACAACACATGTACATATCCGTTCGTTACGCCTATATTTTAAGGGCGTTTTTTTTTTTGAAGGTTTTGTTAGAATAATATGAAGATACAGTGAGATGTACAAGAAAAAAATTTGAAAGCCACATTTTGAAGTAATATTAAAAGAAGTTTGAAAACAAACATTTTTTCAAGGATGTATAATCATGAAATAAGGAGATGTGTACTTCCATACATCCATACATACATTGTAAAATAAGTTGGTAAACACCCTAGTAATGTTGGTCTGAAAATACAAAGTATGTAATCAGTAAAATAATGGTCTCTTTCGTAACGCTACTATTTGTATGTTGACAGTTAGTTAAATACTCAAGAATAATTCGCTTTTTAGTTGGTGAGTGATATTCCGCATAGACGGATGAAGTACAGTGTTGAATTTGTATCTTTTTTTCTTCCTTAAATCATTTGATAATTCGTTATATATTTGTACATAAAAAGAGTGAGTAAAATCACTGAGTTTTCCTTTAATAGTTTTTTTTTTTTTTTAAATTAGTTTGCATGTTGCTAGTAAATCGTAGTCTGTGAATTAGGTATTCTTTGAAGACGCAGCGACGTCGCACTGTGGTGCAAAATGGCAATTAAGCTGGCAGACAATCAATTTTTTAAGTTATACGAATTCTCTTTCAAACAAGGGTTCGGATTTGGACGTTATTTTTTCGAAGCAGAGTTTTCAAAAAAGTGCAGCAGATTCAAATTTTGCGCAGTCGATTTTTAAATAAGAATTTAATAAATACTGCTCAAAAAATTGAGATCATAACCATTTGAAAATGCTTTATAACGTAACATCAAGAACAAGTAACATTTTAAATCGATAGAAACGAGAGAAGAAACTTTTAAATTAAACATTCTCAGCGGCCATTTGAAGTCTCGCAACAGGGATATTGTTTTACATGTTCTGTAGTATGCGGCGCGCGCCGCTCCCTAAAAACAGACGTACCTGATTCGTGATCGATCACATGCTCATATTTCATATTTTGTATATGTTTTAAATTTCAAATGTAGAAATTTGTATAAGAAATTTGTATAGATAGCGCAGAAGATCATGTTATACTCTAATAAAAACTGCTTTAGATCTACTGCAAATGCAGTAAAATCCGAACCCTGCTTTCAAATATGATAGAGAATTAAAATTGAGAAAGAGAAGAGTTATTTGGGTCATATGATCTTCAGCAGATCGTCACAAGTGGAGCATTTTTTCACTTTTTGGTTTTTGCATCGAGTGCAGACGTGTTTTTTGTGTTTTGGAATGCTTTAGGTTTAGTTAATTGTGTGCTGTCCTGCGTTTTTTTTTTTTTAATGGAATCAGTAAGCTCAGGTGTGATTTTTAAGTTTTAGTCAACAAAAAAAATGTGTTGGTTTTACACAGTTGGCTGAAATCCTTAAGCTTTAAGTTGCGTTGGCCCTGAGTTGCCGTAAAGTGTTATACGTAGTGTGTTCAGTGTTTTGTCTATTTTCAAAATATATAATTTTTGGCTGCTATTATTTGCTTTCGTGTAGTATCTATACATTTTTTTTTGGTAAATTTTTATTTTAAATTTTTTTTTATAACAAAGCTAGAGCTTCACATTGTAAAGTGTACAATATAACAAAAAGTTCAAATTACCAAGGATTGGATCCGAAATTAGAATTTTTAGGGCATGAAATTAAAAGACACGTTCAATGCCGTGTAACTTTTAAGCATGATATTAATAAAATAGTAAGCGATCTTACATCAAAATTTAAGTTCCGCTGGGATAAAGCTTGTCGAGTAGCTCATACGCCCGCCTTGTTTACAGAATGTACCTACTTTTAGAATTAATGAAAACATAATTTTGTAAAAAGTGAGCGGTCATTGGCCGGATTTTGAAAATTTTACACATCTACTCTTCAACAATCATCAAGCGAAATTTCAGTTTCCAAACTTTGTCGGTTGAATTAATGCCAACTTTGAAGCTATTTTGCCCCACTGTGCGTCGGTTGGGGTGTGTGCGGCGGAAGTGTGTTCCTAGTCCTGCTCATGTAATAGCTAAGACTATCTACCGCTAGATCACCTGAAGATAGGCAAGTCTGAGGGTTTGCGAGGCTGCTATTGTATGAGTTCGAGTATGAATGTGTGGGTACATCGAGTCTGCTGTTGTATTGTTGTTGTTCACCTTACAGAGCTCAGAAATGAAGTTTGAAGTAAATCGCCCCAGCGTACATACACACAGATAAACATAATAGGCAGACACAATTTTCGAGCTTTTTTATCATCGTAATGTTAGAATTCTATACTTATTACTAAGTACTGGTGCAAGTAAAAATTAAATCATTAAAGAATATATAACATAAGTGTATAGCTTCATTCAAAACCACTTATAAAAGTTACAATCAATCGAAATTGCATAAAGGGCTATAAATCTGGTGGCTCTGAAAATTCATACATAGTTCATAGTTCATTGGTATAATAAGGAACTGTATGCCGCTGATTATTGCATTGGACTTTTTCGACAAATCAAATATCCAAAAGATAATAATAAATTGAATCACTGCTCTGCAAGTGCACGCATAAAACGTATACCTACATGTTTTTGTAGTAAAATATGAGTTGATGTCCTTAAAAATGGTTTAAAATTTTACAAAGTGCCAATAAATTCGTTGAATAAAATACAAATGTATAGGGCGATTGGTTAAGCCCCACTTATAAAAATTTCTAACAAAAGTAGAATTTATTTATTTATTTGCACAGGAAATGGTTTTTTTTTTTTTGTCAGTAATTCCCCACATGCACTATTTCACTTATCTCCATTATGGTAATTATCATTTTCAATTTAAATAAATATAATACGGGATATTCTTTAATGTTAAAGATAAACATGTTCTAAAACCAAAAAAATCGGTGTTAAAACCTTACTTACTTCCTTAAAGGGCTGCCCACCATTGCACACGATAGTCTTATTTTGCCGTCCTGGACGCGTTGTTTCCAGTTTTGAACAGCAAGTTTTTTGATATCCGGTTCAATTTTGTATGATAGGTTCGGTCTTCTTTTATTCGCATGTTGTTGCCGAGCCTATCTGGCGTATCTTGGCTATATACACATCCTGGTACAGTTTATAGAGTTCGCGGCGGTATCTTCCCACCATTCGCCCTTCTCACTTTATGAACCTCAACCTAGTATATCGAAGTTGCATAATATTTGCTCAGCTTTCTTACTTAACGTTCAGCATTCAGCGCTTTAAAGCAGATTAGGTAAGATAAGTGTTCTTCTTAGTATTTAACTCAGTTGTTTTGACTATCCAAAGTAGGAACGATTTACTAGGTTTATCTTCAGCGGAGCTCTACAAAGGTGTCATTTTTAGGATTTATATTTGTCCCGAGGTAAGTGAACTCTATAACTACCTCGGAAATTGTGGTCATCAAAGGTGACGTTCTGCACAAAGCTTTGGAAAACTCATTTTTTGTTGGTTGATAACATATACTATGTCTTGTTCTCATTCACTTCATGAAGAACTCGTTTAGTCTGCTCTTCCACTGCATAAAGGTCTCTACTAAGGCTGGTTGAGATTAACTGATGATGCCAATATCGTCTACGTATCCTAGCAGTGGGACAGAGTTATAAAAGATAGTGCTTCTGCGTAACGATTTTATTTAAATTTACTACGTTGATTTTAATTAATTCATAATAAGTAATTAAACTCTTCTATTAGAAACATTCTTTTAGTAATGAGAGTGACACCAGCCTCTGATAATAACAACCATCGACCTCATTTGGCAAAACGACGCAGAAAGTTCAAGAACCACGATTTACGAGTATGCACCTGGAATTGTAAAACATTAAACGCTGATGGTGCAGTTCAAAAACTTGAATCTGTCCTTTTGCAGTACAAGGCAGATATTACAGCGGTCCAGGAGATGCGATGGAAAGGATCAGGTATGCAGAAAAGGCTTAACTGCGATATACACTACAGCGGCCACGAAACAAAGCACGAGTTAGGATGCGGATTCGTCGTGGGAAATCGGCTCCGATCAAAAGTCATTAATTTTAAGCCGATAATTGATCGCCTGGCTGTAATCCGCATCAGAGCGAAATTCTACAACATCAGCCTTATATGTGCACACGCCCCTACCGAAGAGGCTGAAGACACTGTCAAGGATGGATTCTATGACCAACTGCGAAAAGCCTACGGAGCCTGTCCGGAGTACGATGTAAAAATCGTACTCGGGGACTTCAATGCCAAAATCGGTAAGGAAAACATCTTTCGCGGGATAGTCGGTAAACACAACCTCCACGATTTGACAACAGACAACGGTTTCCGACTAATCGACTTTGCAGCAGATCATAATACGGTGATAAGCAGCACCAGGTTTCCTAGGCTGAGAATCCACACAGAAACCTGGATTTCCCCTGATCGTCAAACACGCAACCAAATCGACCACGTGCTGATCGACGCAAGACACGCATCCAACATCTTGGATGTGCGTACCTTTCGAGGGGCAAACGTTGACTCTGACCACTATCTTGTTGCAGCTAAATTCAGAGTCCGACTATCCAATGAGAAGAAGCTGCGAGCCGTCCAGAAGAAGAAGCTTAACGTTGGACGCCTTAGCACGTCAGAAGGAGCCAGAGACTACAAAGAGCACCTGACCGAGAAACTCTCTGCAGTGAATTTACCCAATACAAACGTTAACGATCAGTGGATCGCATACCGCAACATCATAAAAGAGGTAGCCGTGGCCACCCTTGGCTACCAAGTACCACCAAAAAGGAACACTTGGTATGACGATAAGTGCGTTGAGCTGAAGAGGATAACCGAAGATGCACGCAAGAAAATGCTCCAGCACAATACAGCAGCAGCAATAGAGGAGTACCGGACCAGAAGAAGGGAAGAGAAGAGAATCCTCCGTAAAAAGAAAAGGGATTACGCAGTTTCCCAGGTCAAAGATATTGAGGAGTCTCGAAAGCGCAAGAACAACCGTGATTTTTTTCGCAAAACCAAGCAGCTGACAGCTGGCTTCAAACCCGGAACGCAGGCTCTTCGGAATAGCGAAGGCAACCTAGTCACCGATGCACAGGAAATTGTTGATGTGTTTAAGCACCACTTCCAGCAGTTGCTTAACGCACAGCAAATAGAGAGAGTGATAGGACAAAAAGAGAACCCATCTTCAGTTAATGAAGAACCAACACCCCCACCCAGTATTAAAGAAGTGAATGTAGCCATCAGAAAATTGAAGAACAACAAAGCCGCTGGCTCTGATGGGCTTCCAGCTGAACTCTTTAAATACGGAGGTGATGTCTTGGTAGGGTGCATGCATCAAGTCATCAACCAAGTATGGGTGGAGGAACGCATGCCCGACGACTGGAGTATCAGCTCTATATGCCCCATCTTCAAAAAAGGCGATCCTAAGTCTTGTAAGAACTACCGAGGCATATCCCTTTTAAATGTCGCATATAAGATCCTATCCAACGTATTGTGTGAACGTCTAAAACCTTTCTGCAACACACTAATCGGCACGTACCAGTGTGGCTTCCGGCCCGGCAGATCGACACTAGACCAAATTTTCACACTCAGACAAATTCTGGAAAAGTCCAATGAATTTCAAGTCGAAACCCACCACCTTTTCATCGACTTTAAAGCCGCATATGACAGCATCCATCGTCTCGAGCTCTACCAGGCGATGGCCCAATTCGGGATACCGACAAAACTTATCCAGATGTGTAGCGTAACGCTGGAAAACACGCGATGCTCTGTGCAACTTGGAAACAACTCTTCTGAGCTCTTCCACACGTGCACCGGATTCCGGCAAGGAGATCCGTTGTCATGTACCTTCTTTAATATCGTGTTGGAACAGATAGTGCGCAGGGCAGGTGTCAACACGGAAGGCACTATCTTTTACAAATCTGTCCAACTGCTGGGGTACGCAGATGATATTGACATCATAGGAAGATCTCGGGAAGCCGTCGTAGAGGCCTTTATATCTATTGATGAGCAGGCGAAACGAGTAGGTCTTGAAGTAAATGAGGGCAAGACGAAGTACATGTTATCAACAAAAAAAAAGTTATCTGGCAAAAAAATTGGGCAAAACGTCTCTATTGATAATTATAATTTCGAGGTAGTTAAGGAGTTCACCTACCTCGGAACAAATATTAATCCTACAAATGACACCTTTATAGAGATCCGACGAAGAATAACTTTAGCAAACCGCTGCTACTTCAGTTTGGCGAAACAACTGGGTTCAAAACTCCTAACTCGACGGACCAAATTAATGCTCTATAGAACGCTCATCTTACCAGTCCTGCTGTATGGAGCCGAGTGCTGGACGATAAGTAAGAAAGCTGAGCAAATATTGAGCACCTTCGAGCGAAAAATACTCCGTCGGATATTAGGTCCCATATGCGAGGAGGGCGAGTGGAGGAGAAGATTCAACCGCGAACTCTATGAGCTGTACCAGGATGTGGATGTAGTCCAAAAAGCTAAGAAACGCAGACTATATTGGTTTGGCCACATCGTGCGAATGGACAACAATGCTCCAGCCAAGAGGATCTTCGAATCCCAGCCCCCAGGTTCGAGAGAAAGAAAAAAACCGAATCTCCGGTACAAAGAACAAGTTGTCGCGGATGCCAGACAACTTGATCTTCGCAACTGGAGGCAGTGTGCCCAAGACCAAAGAGAATGGAACGAAGCAATATCTCGTTCAGCGCTCTTAAATGAAGAAGAAGATTAAAAACTTTGATAATGTAGATTGTTCCATTTAGCAATTCTATTATTAATTGTCTTCTAATAAAACCGTTTACTCAAAGTATTTGTATTTCATTTCCTTAATAAGATGATCTAAGACTATAAGACCACACATTTAATACATTGACAGCTTGTGCCTCAGACTCAGACTCAGGCGCATATGCACATTCTGTGCAGCCTTTAAGTAATTTCCAAAATAATTGTAAATCTTGTGTCTATTTGCGAAAAGTGGGTGCTATGTGCAAGACTTTTTTTTATCTACCTATTAGACAAAACGTACAAAAATGTCAACAAAATATAAAAAAAAATCATTTTACAATATAAATATCTGAGAAGTTAATTCAAGAGATGCAAATTTGATAGTTTGTTTCATTCTTTTGACTCAGACTCAGATGCACATTTTGTTCAGCTCTTTAGATTTGAATTTTCTTTGGGCTATCAATAGATCTGTTCCCCTACCTACAAATTCATACAAATTCGTAGCAATTGTTACGAATTTTAGTGCAACTCCGTTCCCTAACACAAAAAAATCGTAAAAGAGAGAGGACACGAGAGAGTAAATCTTTTCTTATACTTCACGACAAAAATTACGAATTCTTAACCACTAACTTGTTGTTGGTAAGAATTGTAACATCTTCATTTGGAATCATTTGGAAATTTGTTTTTTCTGCAAATAAATATGCTTATTAATTGTAAAATTTAAAAAAAAAATGTAATTGCGAACATCAGTTATCGATAAATAAGAATTGTATTGAAATTATTGCACATCCCTATGCTAAACGTCAGATTTCAGATGATTTCATTTGACATAACAAAGCGAAAGTTCCACTGGACAGAAGTAAATAAAAGTTAACAAAATAAAAACAGATTTAATCTAAAGAATGGATTGAATTTATAAGTGTAATATAATTATTTTGTTGTCTTTAAATATTTGTTTGGTATCATTGATTCTAATTTACGTGATGTACAAACATTCTAAGTTCAGTAATAGTATTTGTTTGCGAATTTAATGCGCTATTGGATTTGCAACTTTTATAGTACAATAGATCGGCGGCTGAAGTAAGTACATAGCACGTATTTAACAATATTTGGTCGATTGCCAAGATTATAATCATTCAATTGAAAGCAATATGCAACAATAGTTATTCATTTTTCTTGATATGAAGCATACCGCGATGAATAATGAATGCATAATGGAATACAAAGTTGCAACTGATATAAAAATAACAAATAGAAACTCGTATTAGGGGATTCTGGTAATCGTTCACGAAAAGATATTGTATAATAAGTCAGTTCCCTTACCTGAAAAATTCGTATAAATTCGTACGAATTGTAACGAATACTAGTGCAACTCCGTTCCCTATGGAAATACTTAATTCTAATTAAAACTTTTCTTCAAATCCAGTTTTATTATTTCACTGATTTAAATCGATTCTAATAATTGAGTGCAGAAGGTAAGGGAACAGTTCTCATATAATCCTAGCTTTTACAACGTCTATATGCTATTGTTGTATTTTCATCGATTTCACCGCGTGGTGGTTAACTATAAACTAGTGAAATTTTTGTAAAGTGGAACCAATCCATTAGCAATCTTTTTTCTAACATTTACTGATTTTTTGATTTTTTGACAACACCGTCGGTCCGTCGCCTATGATATCTGTTTAAAAATAGGATTTTATGTTCTATTCTTTTTGCAGTACCGTCTGCCCAGTTGCATTGAGTCTACATGACGATAGTAGCTTGTTTCTACCAGGTATATACATACGGAAAGCTTTGCTATTTACAGCTTCCTTCTCTTCTCTTTTGGAAAGTGGACAAATATCTTACTTCCAAAAAGTTTAGCTTGAGTTAAGTTTGCTCCTTGACCAAAGAAAATCTTTTAAGGAATTGGGACCAAAGCAATTTAAGAGAAAAACTGCAGTGTTAAAACTTCTGCCCAGAGACACAAAAGCAAATTATTATGATGGAGCATCGTTCGCGCCGTCTCGACAATAAACCACATATCTCTTTCTACCTTGCCGTTTTACTGCAGAGAATAAAATGCAGAGGTTTGATGAGTAATTCCATGTTTATTGAAAAGGTTTTTCATATTTTTATTTTTAAGTTCGACACCATTGTCTGATCGCACTAAAATTCGTAGCATGGGGAAATTTCTGTCGTAAGCGCTCTGTTGTGTGTAAAAACTCACTGTTTTGGTAGGGTACGCGAACGGACCTATGAAATGAGTAGTAAAATAACTTATGACTAACTAATTGCAGATGCAGTACGAAGATCGCATACATGGACGGACAACGATACCGCGGCCCTTTTCTCTCATTATAGAATCCCCCCAGTTTGAAAGACTAAAGCATATCAAACAGCTAGGTTTGCTTGATAAAACAATGCCAGAGGCGAATACTACACGTTACGAGCACTGTATTGGGTAATAGTCATATGTAGATATTTATTTTATATGAATTATGTGTATATGTATTGCGTTTTGCTTTAAAATTTCAGAACGTACATTTTGGCAGGCAAAATGCTGGATTCACTCCAGAATAAGGATCCTAGCCTGCAAATATCGGAATTGCATAAAACTGCTGTGGAGGTGAGTATTGATAATCAATAAAATAAGTTATTACATATAATAAAGTTTTGAGTTTAAAGTTTAACATTTTTTCAATAAGTTTTTGTTTTTTATTTTTTCCACCAGTGTTAATACATGTATTTTTTTCACAGATGGCTGCGTTACTTCATGATATTGGTCATGGGCCATTCTCTCACACATGGGAAAACGTTTGCGGGAAACAATATCATGTAAAATTTATCATAATCGCACTTAGGCGTTACTTATTATTTTATTTTTTTATCTTTAAGCATGAGAGCAACTGTCGGCACTGTATAGATGAAATATTCAATGTTGATGAAAGAATCGAATGGGCTGGCGATTTGAGAGTTTATGCTATAGAATTAATAAAATGTTTGATAGAAGGCAAACGGGACAACTACGAGGGAATCGGCTACTTATTCGAGGTACGAAAATATGAAGTCCGATCAAATTTGTTATTGAGTTATAGTTGAATATATACATACATACATAGAATTAAATGTTTCCAACATAAGATTATTAAAATATTAAATGAACGGGTGAAATTTCATGCCTGACCTCTTTGAGGCTTAATTCAAGACGAATACAATTTCTGTATTCTAGCTCTTTCACTAAAGGTTTTTGGTTGTAACTGTTGTTAACATGATCAATTTTTAAGTTTCAACTATTGACGACACGTACAAGGATTTCGATTTCGCGAATAAGGCGAGTTATGCAGCGAGGCGGCCAATTCACCAAATTGTTCTCGCAAATGTATCAAATGTCCTTGAGATCATGGGCTTCAATTTAAAGCAGAATAAAGTCCATCATTATGGCGCGATAACGAGCGCCATTGACAGTTGCTTTCTGCCTGAACTCGTTCTTATATGAACCGATGATTCCAGCAGCCCATGAACAACACCAAACCGTTGTTTTATCTTCAATCTCATGCTCTTCAGTCGTTCAAGTAGGAGAATTTCGCTTATTGACTTACTTATTAAGACTAAGGATCCGCTCTTGGAAAGTATAGCCGGGGAAACAATTCATTTAATAATACTATTGCCAGGAATTTGTGTAGAATTTAATAGTCGACAACGAAAAATTGGCCTTGAACATTGTTAATGAACCTTGGCGAATGAATATTCTGAGCATTTCACCGCCTCTAAGCGCGTCCATCCTTTCACTCCATGAATAGTATGCAAAATGCTTTAGCTCAAATTCAAATGAGCTCCACGTTATTTTGAATGATTTTTCAGTCGCTGAGAGGTGTTTTTACATGAATCCGAGCTAAACCTATAAAATTTGAGATTTTTAATACCGTCAAATGTCTCCATTACAATACCCGTGTTTCAAATGACCCTATGTTATATGTATACATTATTTTTATTTTACAATCATCCAAAATCTATAAATAGGAAAATGTGTATTAATACTAAATGTATACAGTATAGAACATATCGACAAAGCCACATGCTTTTTTATTGTTTATCTGTATTTCAGTAGATCGTGAATAATAAACAATGTGACATTGATGTAGACAAGTGGGACTACTTACAACGTGACTTTTTGTACGCAAAGGAGTACACTAGAGCGGTGCCACTGGATTTGGACTTCGAAGACGTTTTTATGAGTATGTTCAAAATCTGAGATACAATATCAATGGTGGCTAATATATTTGTGAATTTCAGATGCCCGTGTTAATATAGAAAGAGAACACATTGAGTATCGTTATAAAGATTTCCAAAAGATCTACAATATTTTTGATGCTAGACAAACTTTCCATATATGTTTTTACAGGAGGCCTTTTGTTGTTTGTTTAGAAAATATATTTAAAGAGATACTTGATAAGAGCGATGTTTGGTTGAAACTGGATGAGTAAAGTTGCGAAGATATTTACTGAAAGCTTTTTTAATGTTTTGTTTCTAGACGTAATTTACGGGAGATACGAAGCTGTCATACGGCAACGTTCCTCAGACTTACTGATGCAGAAATTTGGAAAATATTAGATACGTTGAGAAGTTTCCCTTCATCGGAAATTTGGAAGCTTGTACTATGTTTAAAGGGAGCAAATATTATGGAAGTTTACAATCAAGTAAGTCTTCTTTCATAGAACAGAACAAATAAATAATTTAGATAATAAATTTGATTGGAATATGGCGTTGAGAATTTGCTTGATTGAGGTCTGAATTCACACGAGTTTTTACATCAACATTGCTGCGGTGAACTTAACGCCTCTTAAGAACCGACAGAGCGTGGAGTTCAGACAGAACTTTTCGCAAACGCTTCAACTGATAAATACATGTATTCATAACTTCGTATTCGTATTTAAAATTGAAAAAAAAAAAAATCTTTGAATGCAACTGATCAGCCTTAGTAGAGCATCCAGTTGTCATTTGTAAGAATCCCAGCATTTTTCCTTAATGCTAGAAGCTGAGTACATTTAATTGGATTCATGTTATGTTTTACTATGTTTTTCGATACCATTTTACTGCAGTACCATTAACTGCATAGATCTGGGTAAATTATAACTCTAGATGGTTGTTTCTAATAAAACAAAAGTCAATTGAAAATGCATTCCCTAATATTGCAGACGTCATGCTGACAGTTGTGACAGCCGACTGGCGTTCTTCTTTTTAAATGGCTTGACAGAACATCGTTTTCTTATTAAATTTGTCAATCGTATTATTCACTACATACATATAGGTATGTATGTATACTTCGCAGCAACATTAGCCAAATTTGTGGAAATACAAAACGTTTGGGCTATAAATTGTTGTGGCCCCTAGTAACTGCCCTTAAATTTAGACTAAGTTTTTGACTACTTTTCCGAAATTTGTACTGAAATGTATACTTATATTATTTTACTTTTAGGACGGGGTACCGCAATATCTCACGGTTAATATTTGTATACCGTATGCAGGAGAGGTTATTAAAAGTGACAAAATATTATTTTATGGTAACAAAACGTAAGTAGTACGATCATAGGCAGTCGGGGTCGTACATAATAATTTCTCTTCTTTATTTCAGGGACAAACCAACATTCGTACAAAAAATGGGATATCATTTATCTGTTTCATACTTCAAAATCAGGGAGTAGTGCAGCACTTCTTACCCATGGCTTTAAATATTGCTACATAAACATCACTCAGGAAAATTCGACATGAATATTGAATTGACTTCAAAACTATGCTGTTCCAAAAATCAAAATAATATTTTTCCACAATTTCAATATTTAGTTTCTGTTTTTTTTTTTTTTTTTTTTATGTAGTAGTCTTTTAAATACATAATATATACATATGTATGTATATTTGAATGATATTTTTGTCCGTAGTCAAATATAATGTTTTGTTTTAACAATAAATTTAAGTTTTGCAAATTATACAACTTTAATAGCAACTGAAAATTCGGCATACTTAATCTATTTGAAAAGCAAACTCTTCCAAAAAAATAATATTTTTTCCACTATATCAACACATATTTACGTATACATATTTCTATTTTATATCTTTAAACTTCATAATATATATATGCAAATGTTATTTTTTTTTCATTATTTCAATATAACTGTTTTGTTTTAACAATATATTTTATGTTTGCAAATTATGCCTATTTTTTATTTATTTTTGAGTCCTTTTTACCTCAAAAGGAAAGACGAAACACTTATGGGTTTGATACGGTGTCCGTCTGTCCGTCAGTCTGTCACAGCCCTGTAACTTTTGAACCGTTAGACACAGAGAGCTGAAACTTTCGCCATGTATACATTATGTTGGACCCCGCACAAGATGGCCGAAATGAATTTCATTTTTGGGCACCTTGTATGAAGGGCAAAAAAAAAAATTATTTTGTTTCCCATCATGTGGCATATCAATATAAAGAGAATTTTGCAAGGGCTTCATATATGTAAAATAATTTTTTTCTGGCAAAATCTGTTGAACAAAAAACCTTGCCGAACATTTGAAAAATTAAATAATTTTTACGGAAGGTCATTTTGATACTAGGAGTGGCTCAAATTTCAAGTTTCATCCAAATCCGCAAGCAGTTCCCGAGTTACAGATTTTAGAAGAGCGCATGGACTTCCCTGTAATCTCTTCTCTTGCTGCTACCTCATTCGATTTCGATTTTCAAAAACTAAGTCATTTGCCCCAATGGCTCGTATATGTTAGCTCTATGCTGCTATTGAAAGCCAAATAAAATTAAAAAAAACTTTATTTTATTTTAACTTTCGGTTTTTTTTCAAAAATATTTTTTTCTTAAATTTTTAAAACTCTAAATGCTGTACTCCTTCGGATGTCAATTATTGCCAGTGTTTTGCTTTACTTTAACCATTAAATAAGCAAAGTACCGTTACATGCATTTTTATCCAAAAGGTTGGTACGCCTAAACTAACTGAAATATGAAATTTTATCAAAATCGTTGTAACCATTTTGGAAAAAAAAACTCCGTGTTTGTGAAAATGGCGCTACATGAAGGAACTCTAAGGGTAAGGCTACAACAAAAATTTCAATGATCAGTAGCGCGATCAAAGCATTTAAAATCTTAAAAGCGGTTAAATCGCTGAGTTTTTCAAGCTGTGCCAACAGCATCAGCTGATCTACAGTTTACACATTTGCAATGCGTAATTGTAGAGCTGCTTGGTGCGGGAAAAAAAAGGTCGAATTTTCACAGATCGAATTCCTCGAAGAAGTAATTTTAATTGACAATTGTTGATCCTGTCGGTACAGGTCACGTTCCAATTAGAAAAACTGGTGGCCAGCAATTCGTATAAATAAAATAGTCCCGCTCAAGTTCTATGTAAGCAAAACTCCAAAGGAAAAGAATATAATTTTTCAACTTTATTTTTTTACTCTTATTTTAAATTTTCTATGATGTCCTATTCATTCGCACTGCCCACAAAATAAAGCAGTATTTTATTTTATCTGAAAGCAACCCTAATCATTAAAAACAAATCAACAAGCAAATGTATATTTCGCTTCTGACAGCACTCAAAATATAAGTAGAGCGATCAGATTAGTGCTTGGAGAGACTTGTAATTAAATATGCATTTATATTATTTTATTTTTATTTTTTGTGATCGATTTTAATATTAAAGGTATACAAGACATTTTTCATATAAGTTATTACTTAAATTTCGTCGTAAACCGCGTCAAAGTATAACTAATAAGAATATTTCAATAAGAAAAAGAAGAGTTTTCACGCAAAGAAAATAATGTATGGTCAACCTGTATGAATAAAATGCCAAACAGCTGACTTTGAGGGTTAAATTTGTTTAAGTTCATTTTGCGGTATCATTCGAAAGTGAACCTTTTTCATTCGAATCTTAAAATACACAAAAATCTTTCGAATGAATAGTTAAATCTTTAGAAAGTCTCTATCTTAAAATAAGCATGACTGTTTCTACAAAAAGTTTTCTGCTTTCAGGCTCTCAAACACTGAAATAACAAAAATCTCTCGAGGGTAGCGTTTCGCCCTGATGTGGTAGTTGGACTTTTTAGTGAACGACCTACCACATCTAGTCTAGACGCACTGTTTATCCGACGGATACCGTGATTCAGCTAACAATTTAATTTTCTTTAAGAAATTCGAAGATATTATAAATAGCCCTGATGTGGTGGTTGGGCTCATCAGTAGACGACCTACCACATCTTATCATTAAGACACAATAACGATTAAGGACAGTCGATTTTAATTTTATGTCCGATAGAGCTTATCCAAAAACCCAAAACTATATACAAATGCATATGAATGTAGTATGTAAAAAAAAATCATAAAATATCTTATATACACAAATCCTCCACCTCCTAATAAGATACACTAAGTCCCCCGATATTGGAATGTACCGAATTGTAAAGTAAAATAGATAGATAAGAGATCGATCGATAAAATTTAAAAGTTTTGTTCAAAAGCCTAACTAAATATATAATAATAAATAAAATAATATATATATATATACATATATATAAAAACTCCACTACAGTTCGTAGGGAGGGTGATCTCCTGAAAAGAAAAAAATAAAAAATAAAAAAAAATAAAAATAAAAAAAATTAAAAATAAAGAAAAAAGAAAACAAGGAAAAAAGAAAAAAAGTAAACAAGGAAAAAAAAAAAAAAAACAAAAACAAAAAAGAAGGAAAAAATATCCCACCACCAAATTAAATAGATGTATTAAGGCTCTCCTGTACTTCCGATTTCGACTTCGACGCGACTTCCGAAAATCAAAATCATTCCAAACCTAGCAAACTGTGTCCCTGTCTCCATTGCAATTAAGAAAACTGTCGACTGTCTTGTCGATAAATAATAATTAAGTTTCGAAAAATCTCTTTGAACATTTATTTAATCTTACTTTCGATCGGAACGGAAAACGATACAAGAATTTAAGAGCACGATTGCCTTACCGAACATCCTTAATGGTGCTCTTTATCAGCACGATTTATCGTTTCTTCTACTTCAGCCCTTGTGGGATCTATTGATCCTTCAAGCATAGAGAGCAGTTTTATAATCCATCATGATGTTCCAATACACACATACACACACACGATCCGCTCTCGCGCCGGTAGAAAAACAACGAAATTGTCTTGATTTCCATTTCCTGTGGCTATGATGGATACACGAATGTAAACACACCATCATTTGATTAGCCGCAACCGAAACCTGGTGCTTTCTTATAAACGAACGTGGAAGGTTTTATTGTATCTGTGAAAGACGTTTTGGTGGAAATAATACTCGTTCAATTTCACAAAAGGACAGACTCTAAAACTCCATGGAATTAATTCGAACAAAGTAAGAGCTCTCTCGAGAAGGTCATAGGTCCAACATTCTACAAAATAGCCTCACGGTGTACACTTTAAATACCTAAGCTCACGAAATATATAGAATTTTCAATTTCTTGTATCCAATTTTCTACGAAAAACGAAACAAAAGCACGTTCTCAGTTACGAAACAAAGATAAACACTTTTGAATGCGTTTATTTCCCACGACAAATTTTAACAAAATTATGGTACCAATGCACTATTTTCAGCAAAGAGAGCTCTATTTCAAAATTCACCATGCAATCAGTTTTCCTTGAACTAAATTTTAATCGAAAAATCTTACTTAAATCTAAAAGGTGTCACTTCCCTTTCGAAGAATACCAGGATCGAGTTTTCTTAAAAACGAAAAGTTCACGACTGAGTTGTACAAACTTCCGCATATAACCAACGATCTATACAACAAGTTTTTTGAAGAAAACGAAATCACTGGAGCAGTTTTCGAAAAAAATACATTTTGATAAGCAATTGCACTATTTTTAAAATTTAAAATAAAAAATTCATGGTACGCCATTTTATGAAACTTTACCAAACTAGTTTTAATATGAAATTCAAGGAAAATTGAAAAAATTAGAGCCACTTTCATGTAAATTGGCTTAATCCTTGAAAAAGTAACGTTACAGAAACTTTTGGCCAAACATTTGTTAAGGCATTTTTTAGCATTTGTGTTTTGTAATCTTATTAAAGAACTTTTTAATGAAATTACTTAATCCCTTTTCAAGAAATTCAAGAAAATTTAATCGCCTTTTATCCAAATTGGCCATAATTACCGTTACAACAATTTTTAGCCAAAATAAGGTACACCATCTTATTGCACGTGTCTGTATTAGTGTCAGTGTGGAATTTAAACGAAATCATTTAAGCCAAATAATTTATAAGTATTTTTTTAATATATGTTGTTAACAATTTTCGTAAACAATTTTGCACGTCATCTGATTGGGATTTCCTAGACTAGATCGGGTATGAGATATAAACAAAATTGTAGGAACCGTTTTCCAGCAAATCGTTTTTTTTTTTTTACGAAAAGTACCGTTAATATTAGGGCTAAAACAATTTCAATTTCTCCTCTAGGAATTACCTAACAGACCTCAGGTACCAAGTTTGATCAAAATCCGTTCACGCATTTAGGCTGTAGCCCCGCGGACAGACAGACAGAATTTCCAGACTCACATTTTTCGACTTCTTTTTAAGGGCAATGTCAGAAAACCTCGATATCGAAATTTTTTACGAATCCAAAGTTGCCCTATACATAATTATGTACGTATCGGTGCGAGTAAAAAAAGCGAAAGACACGGTTTCCAATATCAAATTCTATAATTGTGTAATTCTATAGTTGTGTTGTAAGCAAATTCATCATATCGTCGCGGTCCGGTGAGATAAGAATTCCGTTCAGATATTCAAAAACATAATTTAATTGGCTGACAACATATTTGAACACTTCTTATATATTATAGAAATTACCAGACATTTTTTTTTTATAAAATTACAACGTGTCAGAAAATTGTGAATTTTAATTAAACTCTAAGTACCTGAATGGTTTGTTCTGACAAACACTCTATACGGTTCTTATGAGTTAAGCTTTATTCTATATTCCTTAGCGTTATTCACCAGAGTGTTTTAATGACGTACTTTTGTGGTCTTAGAAACCCCCATTTCAAATGTTATGCACACTAAAAATTTTGCCCGCAAAACTCTTTAGTTTTTGAATTGAGCGATCTTAATCGAAAATCTAACGACTATTTTCGGCTTATACATATATAATATATAAATATAAAGATGTAGATAAATAAATGTAAATATATATAACAACTCCACTACAGTTCGTAGGGAGGGTGATCTCCTGAAAAGATAAAGCAGAAATATCCCACCACCAAATGTCCTAATCACTCTGCACTACCGACACCGAAAGGCAAGCTGATAAACTTCAACCGTCTTAAGGGCGGTCGATTAAATTTAAAAGAACTTGCTTCTGTCTTATGAAGGCTTGCACTTTTATAAATGTTTGTCGAGCGATATTACCCTTTTCTCATGAATATATAAAAAATAAAAATATATATATAACAACTCCACTACAGTTCGTAGGGAGGGTGATCTCCTGAAAAGATAAAGCAGAAATATCCCACCACCAAATGTCCTAATCCCTCTGCACTACCGACACCGAAAGGCAAGCTGATAAACTTCGACCGTCTTAAGGGCGGTCGATTAAATTTAAAACAACTTGCTTCTGTCTTATGAAGGCTTGCACTTTTATAAATGCGATATTACCCTTTTCTCATGAATATATAAAAAATAAAAGAATATATATAACAACTCCACTACAGTTCGTAGGGAGGGCGTTCTCCTGAAAAGAAAAAGAAGAAATATCCCACCACCAATTCAGATACCTATTCTAAGTCCTAATCCCCCTCACTACCGACACCGAAAGGCAGGCTGATAAACCTCGACCGTCTCAAGGCTTCCACACACCACCGTGATAGCGATCTTTAGCAACACGTCACGCGTGTATTGAAGTTTGTGCATGCACACGGAATTCGAAATACAAATTATATCGGCGACGTATCTATCGTTGTATTCAGGAGTCGATCATTTCATCGCGCAATGGTAAATATGGAAAATATAATTTCTTGTGCGGTAAACTATTCAGTATTATATGATTTGAATAATAATTGTACTCGCGATCGCTATCGCAGCGTTGTGTGAAAGCCTTTAAGGACAGCCGATTAAATTAAAAGAAAAAAAAAACACTCTCTTTAGCACTATGAAGCCTGGCTTTTGTATAAATGTCTGTCGAGCGATTCTACCCTATCCTCATGAGTATATATATATATAATAAAAAAATATACAACAACTCCACTACAGTTCGTAGGGAGGGCGATCTCCTGAAAAGAAAAAGAAGAAATATCCCACCACCAAATGGATATTCCCACTTCAATTCATAAGTGTAACCAACGCCATTTTTCCGAAAAACAATTACTGCTCTTCATAATGAATCGTAAAAACTTACCGGCGACGTGAAGTGAGTATCCAAAAATATAATAAAATATAAAAACACACAACTCACATAGATTTTTTATGCTGCTTGCTTACTGCTTACACTGCTTCAACTCCTGTTAAACAGCTTTCCTTCGCCATCCTTATTAGTTGTTCGTTGTTCTCCTCTTGAAGTGCAGATCCACTTGCAGACCACAGCTTTACTCCACACACACACACACACACATCCTCACGCGTTAAATTATTCGACCACCACGACATCGTAGTCGAAAAATAAAACATAAACCAAGAAATTCTTTCGAAAAAAAATTATTTCTATTTTACGCACAAAATTCACTGTTTGTATGTCCAATAACACTCAGGAACAAACAAAAAACACTCACTAAACCGCACTCCGCAAAACTACACTCACGACTGAGCCCGAGTAGCCGGCCACTAAACCGATCTGGACCACCCGAAGGTCCATGCACGACCGCACTCTACGAAACTACACTCACGACTGAGTCCGAGTAGCCGGCCACTAAACCGATCTGCACCCCACGAGAGTGCACCACCGACTGATCCCGATCAGCCGACCCCACGGCCGATCCGCACCCCACGACGGTGCACCTCCGACTGAACCCCATCTATGCACAAGCTTGTTTGTGTGGATGTTCTTGTGTGAATTTTTTATTTTTTTTTTTTTTTTGTATGGATAATTTTTTTTAATATTTTTTTCATCACGATCGAATTAATTTGCTTTTTTTTGTTGTTTTAGTGTTCCGGACCTTAAAAGGAAAGACGGAACACTTACGGGTTTGGTACGGTGTCTCTCTGTCCGTCTGTCCGTCAGTCTGTCACAGTCCTGTAACTTGTAAATATGAAAAAAAAGTTATTTTGTTTCCCATCATGTAGCATATATAAAGGGAAGTTTGTAAAAAATATATGGCAAAATCTGTTGAACAAAAAACCTTACCAAACATTTGAAAAATGTTGTCTCCCCCCACCCCGACCATAAATGGTAAAAATATGAAAAAAATTGTAGATACGTAGAATTTTGTGTAGATTGTGGAAACAATACGAAAATTCCTGTATCTTGTATATTTTCCGAGAAAAATTAAAAAAAATGGTATATCTAGTTACCCCACTTTATCTTCCCCTGAAAATGTTATCCAAATTTTTACAGTAGGTCATTTTGATACTACGATTAATTCAAATTTCAAGTTTCATCCAAATCCGCAAGCAGTTCCCGAGTTACAGAATTTAGAAGAGCACATGGACTTCCCTATAAGCTCTTCTCTTGCTGCTACCTCATTAGATTTCGATTTTCAAAAAATAAGTCATTTGCCCCAATGGCTCGTATATGTTAGCTCTATGCTGCTATCGAAAGCTAAATAAGTTTAAAAAAACTTTATTTTATTTTAACTTTAGGTTTTTTTTCAAAAATATTTTTTTCTTAAATTTTTAAAACTCGAAATGCTGTACTCCTTTGGATGTCAATTATTGCCAGTGTTTTGCTTTACTTAAACATTACAATAAGCAAAGTACCGTTACATGCATTTTTATCCAAAAGGTTGGTACGCCTAAACTAACTGAAATATATATATATATATATATATATATATATATATATAATATCGTTGTAACCATTTTGGAAAAAAAAACTCCGTGTTTGTGAAAATGGCACTACGTGAAGGAGCTCTAAGAGTAGGGCTAGAACAAAAATTGTAATGTCCCCTTTAGTGGCCATGCAATAGCTCCCTAACATGAAGTTTGAAGTAAATTGATTCACTTGTCATACATACAGGCAAACAGAATCGGCAGACAACGTAATTTCAGAATTGTTTAATATCTCGAGTTCCAATTTTTGCACGAATACAATACAAGTTTTATATCGAAAGTGCAAATTAAAATGGACTGGAATATCAGCACAATATTACTAGAACATACCTACGTACTTTTGATTTTATGACTTGAGAGAGTTTGGATTGTTCATATCCAAACCAGTGTTAGGTATACCTATGCAGGATGTGGATAAATCGCCTTCTATTTAATGATAATATAAAATGTCCGGAACACTATTTCATGAGGCCCTCCTCGCATTTGCCCAATTTTTATTTTTTTTTAATCTACCTAACTCAATTTTTAAAATTTTTTGTTATAGCCTTAGCCTTAGAGTTCCTTCACGTAGCGCCATTTTCACAAACACGGAGTTTTCTCCAAAATGGTTCCAACGATTTTGATAAAATTTCATATTTCAGTTAGTTTAGGCGTACCAACCTTTTGGATAAAAATGCATGTAACGGTACTTTGCTTATTTAATGGGTTAAGTAAAGCAAAACACTGGCAATAATTGACATCCGAAGGAGTACAGCATTTAGAGTTTTAAAAATTTAAGAAAAAAACATTTTTGAAAAAAAACCGAAAGTTAAAATAAAATAAAGTTTTTTTTTAATTTTATTTGGCTTTCAATATCAGCATAGAGCTAACATATACGAGCCATTGGGGCAAATGACTTAGTTTTTGAAAATCGAAATCGAATGAGGTAGCAGCAAGAGAAGAGATTACAGGGAAGTTCATGCGCTCTTCTAAAATCTGTAACTCGGGAACTGCTTGCGGATTTGGATGAAACTTGAAATTTGAATTAATCGTAGTATCAAAATGACCTACTGTAAAAATTTGGATAACATTTTCAGGGGAAGATAAAGTGGGGTAACTAGATATACCATTTTTTTTAATTTTTCTCGGAAAATATACAAGATACAGGAATTTTCGTATTGTTTCCACAATCTACACAAAATTCTACGTATCTACAATTTTTTTCATATTTTTACCATTTATGGTCGGGGTGGGGGGAGACAACATTTTTCAAATGTTTGGTAAGGTTTTTTGTTCAACAGATTTTGCCATATATTTTTTACAAACTTCCCTTTATATATGCTACATGATGGGAAACAAAATAACTTTTTTTTCATATTTACAAGTTACAGGACTGTGACAGACTGACGGACAGACGGACAGAGAGACACCGTACCAAACCCGTAAGTGTTCCGTCTTTCCTTTTAAGGTCCGGAACACTAAAACAACAAAAAAAAGCAAATTAATTCGATCGTGATGAAAAAAATATTAAAAAAAATTATCCATACAAAAAAAAAAAAAAAATAAAAAATTCACACAAGAACATCCACACAAACAAGCTTGTGCATAGATGGGGTTCAGTCGGAGGTGCACCGTCGTGGGGTGCGGATCGGCCGTGGGGTCGGCTGATCGGGATCAGTCGGTGGTGCACTCTCGTGGGGTGCAGATCGGTTTAGTAGCCGGCTACTCGGGCCGTGAGTCGTGAGTGTAGTTTCGTGGAGTGCGGTCGTGCATGGACCTTCAGGTGGCCCAGATCGGTTTAGTGGCCGGCTACTCGGACTCAGTCGTGAGTGTAGTTTCGTAGAGTGCGGTCGTGCATGGACCTTCGGGTGGTCCAGATCGGTTTAGTGGCCGGCTACTCGGACTCAGTCGTGAGTGTAGTTTCGTGGAGTGCGGTCGTGCATGGACCTTCAGGTGGCCCAGATCGGTTTAGTGGCCGGCTACTCGGACTCAGTCGTGAGTGTAGTTTCGTAGAGTGCGGTCGTGCATGGACCTTCGGGTGGTCCAGATCGGTTTAGTGGCCGGCTACTCGGACTCAGTCGTGAGTGTAGTTTTGCGGAGTGCGGTTTAGTGAGTGTTATTGTACATACAAACAGTGAATTTTGTGCGTAAAATAGAATTTTTTTTTTTTCGAAAGAATTTCTTGGTTTATGTTTTATTTTTCGACTACGATGTCGCATAATTTAACGCGTGAGGATGTGTGTGTGTGTGTGGAGTAAAGCTGTGGTCTGCAACTGGATGTGCACTTCAAGAGGAGAACAACGAACAACTAATAAGGATGGCGAAGGAAAGCTGTTGAACAGGAGTTGAAGCAGTGTAAGCAGCAAGCAAGCAGCATAAAAAATCTATGTGAGTTGTGTGTTTTTATATTTTATTATATTTTTGGATACTCACTTCACGTCGCCGGTAAGTTTTTACGATTCATTACGAAGAGCAGTAATTTTTTTTCGGAAAAATGTCGTTGGTTAGACTTATGAATTGAAGTGGGAATATCCATTTGGTGGTGGGATATTTCTTCTTTTTCTTTTCAGGAGATCGCCCTCCCTACGAACTGTAGTGGAGTTGTTATATATATTCTTTTATTAATTAAGAGGCGTAGGGAATTAGCGATCGGCGTCAAAAAAACAAAAGTGTGTGTGTTTGTATTTTTTTTTAATTAAATGGCCGTCCTTAAGACGGACATGATAATTCTATTTCTACTCGGTATTCGGTTACGGTAGTGTGGGGGGATTAGGACTTTTGGTGGTGGGATATTTCTTCTTTTTCTTTTCAGAAGTTCACCCTCCCTACGAACTGTAGTGGAGTTGTTGTATATTTTTTTATTATATATATATATATTCATGAGGATAGGGTAGAATTGCTCGACAGACATTTATACAAAAGCCAGGCTTCATAGTGCTAAAGAGAGTGTTTTTTTTTCTTTTAATTTAATCGGCTGCCCTTAAAGGCTTTCACACAACACTGCGATAGCGATCGCGAGTACAATTATTATTCAACTCATATAATACTGAATAGTTTATCGCACAAGAAATTATCTTTTCCATATTCACCATTGCGCGATAAAATGATCGACTGCTGAATACAACGATAGATACGTCGCCGATATAATTTGTATTTCGAATTCGGTGTGCATGCACAAACTTCAATACACGCGTGACGTGTTGCTAAAGATCGCTATCACGGCGGTGTGTGGAAGCCTTAAGACGGTCGAGGTTTATCAGCCTGCCTTTCGGTGTCGGTAGTGAGGGGGATTAGGGCTTAGAATAGGTATCTGAATTGGTGGTGGGATATTTTTTCTTTTTCTTTTCAGGAGAACGCCCTCCCTACGAACTGTAGTGGAGTTGTTATATATATATTTTTATTTTTTATATATTCATGAGAAAAGGGTAATATCGCTCGACAAACATTTATAAAAGTGCAAGCCTTCATAAGACAGAAGCAAGTTCTTTTAAATTTAATCGACCGCCCTTAAGACGGTTGAAGTTTATCAGCTTGCCTTTCGGTGTCGGTAGTGCAGAGTGATTAGGACATTTGGTGGTGGGATATTTCTGCTTTATCTTTTCAGGAGATCACCCTCCCTACGAACTGTAGTGGAGTTGTTATATATATTTACATTTATTTATCTACATCTTTATATTTATATATTATATATGTATAAGCCGAAAATAGTCGTTAGATTTTCGATTAAGATCGCTCAATTCAAAAACTAAAGAGTTTTGCGGGCAAAATTTTTAGTGTGCATAACATTTGAAATGGGGGTTTCTAAGACCACAAAAGTACGTCATTAAAACACTCTGGTGAATAACGCTAAGGAATATAGAATAAAGCTTAACTCATAAGAACCGTATAGAGTGTTTGTCAGAACAAACCATTCAGGTACTTAGAGTTTAATTAAAATTCACAATTTTCTGACACGTTGTAATTTTATAAAAAAAAAATGTCTGGTAATTTCTATAATATATAAGAAGTGTTCAAATATGTTGTCAGCCAATTAAATTATGTTTTTGAATATCTGAACGGAATTCTTATCTCACCGGACCGCGACGATATGATGAATTTGCTTACAACACAACTATAGAATTACACAATTATAGAATTTGATATTGGAAACCGTGTCTTTCGCTTTTTTTACTCGCACCGATACGTACATAATTATGTATAGGGCAACTTTGGATTCGTAAAAAATTTCGATATCGAGGTTTTCTGACATTGCCCTTAAAAAGAAGTCGAAAAATGTGAGTCTGGAAATTCTGTCTGTCTGTCCGCGGGGCTACAGCCTAAATGCGTGAACGGATTTTGATCAAACTTGGTACCTGAGGTCTGTTAGGTAATTCCTAGAGGAGAAATTGAAATTGTTTTAGCCCTAATATTAACGGTACTTTTCGTAAAAAAAAAAAAACGATTTGCTGGAAAACGGTTCCTACAATTTTGTTTATATCTCATACCCGATCTAGTCTAGGAAATCCCAATCAGATGACGTGCAAAATTGTTTACGAAAATTGTTAACAACATATATTAAAAAAATACTTATAAATTATTTGGCTTAAATGATTTCGTTTAAATTCCACACTGACACTAATACAGACACGTGCAATAAGATGGTGTACCTTATTTTGGCTAAAAATTGTTGTAACGGTAATTATGGCCAATTTGGATAAAAGGCGATTAAATTTTCTTGAATTTCTTGAAAAGGGATTAAGTAATTTCATTAAAAAGTTCTTTAATAAGATTACAAAACACAAATGCTAAAAAATGCCTTAACAAATGTTTGGCCAAAAGTTTCTGTAACGTTACTTTTTCAAGGATTAAGCCAATTTACATGAAAGTGGCTCTAATTTTTTCAATTTTCCTTGAATTTCATATTAAAACTAGTTTGGTAAAGTTTCATAAAATGGCGTACCATGAATTTTTTATTTTAAATTTTAAAAATAGTGCAATTGCTTATCAAAATGTATTTTTTTCGAAAACTGCTCCAGTGATTTCGTTTTCTTCAAAAAACTTGTTGTATAGATCGTTGGTTATATGCGGAAGTTTGTACAACTCAGTCGTGAACTTTTCGTTTTTAAGAAAACTCGATCCTGGTATTCTTCGAAAGGGAAGTGACACCTTTTAGATTTAAGTAAGATTTTTCGATTAAAATTTAGTTCAAGGAAAACTGATTGCATGGTGAATTTTGAAATAGAGCTCTCTTTGCTGAAAATAGTGCATTGGTACCATAATTTTGTTAAAATTTGTCGTGGGAAATAAACGCATTCAAAAGTGTTTATCTTTGTTTCGTAACTGAGAACGTGCTTTTGTTTCGTTTTTCGTAGAAAATTGGATACAAGAAATTGAAAATTCTATATATTTCGTGAGCTTAGGTATTTAAAGTGTACACCGTGAGGCTATTTTGTAGAATGTTGGACCTATGACCTTCTCGAGAGAGCTCTTACTTTGTTCGAATTAATTCCATGGAGTTTTAGAGTCTGTCCTTTTGTGAAATTGAACGAGTATTATTTCCACCAAAACGTCTTTCACAGATACAATAAAACCTTCCACGTTCGTTTATAAGAAAGCACCAGGTTTCGGTTGCGGCTAATCAAATGATGGTGTGTTTACATTCGTGTATCCATCATAGCCACAGAAAATGGAAATCAAGACAATTTCGTTGTTTTTCTACCGGCGCGAGAGCGGATCGTGTGTGTGTATGTGTGTATTGGAACATCATGATGGATTATAAAACTGCTCTCTATGCTTGAAGGATCAATAGATCCCACAAGGGCTGAAGTAGAAGAAACGATAAATCGTGCTGATAAAGAGCACCATTAAGGATGTTCGGTAAGGCAATCGTGCTCTTAAATTCTTGTATCGTTTTCCGTTCCGATCGAAAGTAAGATTAAATAAATGTTCAAAGAGATTTTTCGAAACTTAATTATTATTTATCGACAAGACAGTCGACAGTTTTCTTAATTGCAATGGAGACAGGGACACAGTTTGCTAGGTTTGGAATGATTTTGATTTTCGGAAGTCGCGTCGAAGTCGAAATCGGAAGTACAGGAGAGCCTTAATACATCTATTTAATTTGGTGGTGGGATATTTTTTCCTTCTTTTTTGTTTTTGTTTTTTTTTTTTTTTCCTTGTTTACTTTTTTCTTTTTTTTTCTTTTTTCCTTGTTTACTTTTTTTCTTTTTTCCTTGTTTTCTTTTTTCTTTATTTTTAATTTTTTTTATTTTTCTTTTTTTTTATTTTTTTCTTTTCAGGAGATCACCCTCCCTACGAACTGTAGTGGAGTTTTTATATATATGTATATATATATATATTATTTTATTTATTATTATATATTTAGTTAGGCTTTTGAACAAAACTTTTAAATTTTATCGATCGATCTCTTATCTATCTATTTTACTTTACAATTCGGTACATTCCAATATCGGGGGACTTAGTGTATCTTATTAGGAGGTGGAGGATTTGTGTATATAAGATATTTTATGATTTTTTTTTACATACTACATTCATATGCATTTGTATATAGTTTTGGGTTTTTGGATAAGCTCTATCGGACATAAAATTAAAATCGACTGTCCTTAATCGTTATTGTGTCTTAATGATAAGATGTGGTAGGTCGTCTACTGATGAGCCCAACCACCACATCAGGGCTATTTATAATATCTTCGAATTTCTTAAAGAAAATTAAATTGTTGGCTGAATCACGGTATCCGTTGAATAAACAGTGCGTCTAGACTAGATGTGGTAGGTCGTTCACTAAAAAGCCCAACTACTACATCAGGGCGAAACGCTACCCTCGAGAGATTTTTGTTATTTCAGTGTTTGAGAGCCTGAAAGCAGAAAACTTTTTGTAGAAACAGTCATGCTTATTTTAAGATAGAGACTTTCTAAAGATTTAACTATTCATTCGAAAGATTTTTGTGTATTTTAAGATTCGAATGAAAAAGGTTCACTTTCGAATGATACCGCAAAATGAACTTAAACAAATTTAACCCTCAAAGTCAGCTGTTTGGCATTTTATTCATACAGGTTGACCATACATTATTTTCTTTGCGTGAAAACTCTTCTTTTTCTTATTGAAATATTCTTATTAGTTATACTTTGACGCGGTTTACGACGAAATTTAAGTAATAACTTATATGAAAAATGTCTTGTATACCTTTAATATTAAAATCGATCACAAAAAATAAAAATAAAATAATATAAATGCATATTTAATTACAAGTCTCTCCAAGCACTAATCTGATCGCTCTACTTATATTTTGAGTGCTGTCAGAAGCGAAATATACATTTGCTTGTTGATTTGTTTTTAATGATTAGGGTTGCTTTCAGATAAAATAAAATACTGCTTTATTTTGTGGGCAGTGCGAATGAATAGGACATCATAGAAAATTTAAAATAAGAGTAAAAAAATAAAGTTGAAAAATTATATTCTTTTCCTTTGGAGTTTTGCTTACATAGAACTTGAGCGGGACTATTTTATTTATACGAATTGCTGGCCACCAGTTTTTCTAATTGGAACGTGACCTGTACCGACAGGATCAACAATTGTCAATTAAAATTACTTCTTCGAGGAATTCGATCTGTGAAAATTCGACCTTTTTTTTCCCGCACCAAGCAGCTCTACAATTACGCATTGCAAATGTGTAAACTGTAGATCAGCTGATGCTGTTGGCACAGCTTGAAAAACCCAGCGATTTAACCGCTTTTAAGATTTTAAATGCTTTGATCGCGCTACTGATCATTGAAATTTTTGTTGTAGCCTTACCCTTAGAGTTCCTTCATGTAGCGCCATTTTCACAAACACGGAGTTTTTTTTTCCAAAATGGTTACAACGATTTTGATAAAATTTCATATTTCAGTTAGTTTAGGCGTACCAACCTTTTGGATAAAAATGCATGTAACGGTACTTTGCTTATTTAATGGTTAAAGTAAAGCAAAACACTGGCAATAATTGACATCCGAAGGAGTACAGCATTTAGAGTTTTAAAAATTTAAGAAAAAAATATTTTTGAAAAAAAACCGAAAGTTAAAATAAAATAAAGTTTTTTTTAATTTTATTTGGCTTTCAATAGCAGCATAGAGCTAACATATACGAGCCATTGGGGCAAATGACTTAGTTTTTGAAAATCGAAATCGAATGAGGTAGCAGCAAGAGAAGAGATTACAGGGAAGTCCATGCGCTCTTCTAAAATCTGTAACTCGGGAACTGTTTGGCGAATTTGGATGAAACTTGAAATTTGAACAAATCGTAGTATCAAAATAATCTGCTGTAAAATTTATTTGGATAACATGAAAATTGGGGAAGATACAGTGGAGTAATTAGATACCACATTCTTTTTAATTTTTCTCAGAAAATATATAAGATACAGGAATTTTCGTATTGTTTCCACAATCTACATAAAATTGTATGTATCTCCAATTTTTTCATATTTTTACCATTTATAGTCTGTCCGCTAGATGGGAGGGGGACAACATTTTTCAAATGTTTGGCAAGGTTTTTTGTTCAACAGATTTTGCCATATATATTCAACATATATGAAGCCCTTGCAAAATTCCCTTTATATATGCTACATGATGGGAAGCAAAATATTTTTTTTTGCCCTTCATACAATGTGCCCGAAAAAGGGCCCCCAAAATGAAATTCATTGCCGCCATCTGGTGCGGACTCCCATATAATGTGTACATAGTGAAAGTTTCAGCTCTCTATGTCTAACGGTTAAAAAGTTACAGGGCTGTGACAGACTTACGGACAGATGGACAGACAGACACCGTATCAAATCCCTAAGTGTTCCGTCTTTCCTTTTAAGGTCCGGAACACTAAAAAGATAAAATAATACGTACTAGCTTATTGCCCGAGGCTCCGCTCGCGTGGATTACAATGTTATGTGTTTTTTTTTTTGCTTTTATTTTAAAAAAAACAATGGCATTGTTTTAGGACAGCGAACATCTATAAATTATAATAAAAACACTTAAATAGGATAAGGGGTTCTCCGGCTAGGATGTCATAGGAAACTTTTTTGCCTTAATCCCTCAAATAAAAATGGGATTCTATCATATATATAATTCATTTAATTAAACTGTTTATTTGTATTTGAAATATATTTTTTGAAGACTTTTATTACTGATGGCAAATATACAAAAGATAAACTTTCGATTAGTGTTGGATTCATTAAAATCGGTGCAGAAATAAAGTTCTTGTAAAGGGTGGTTAAGTTTTAAGGGCCGATGTTGATTTTCAATAAAACACAAATTATTTAGTAAATTACTGTCATCTTCTTTTTTTGATAATATTGGTATGGTTCAATTATGTATGGAACAAAATATCGGCCAAATGACCGCCGAGACCTCGGCGGCACACCTCAATCCGATGGTCCAAATTTTCGATGACGCTGAAGCATAATTGAGGTTCTTTGACGTCAATGTGCCGAATTATCTCACCCTTTAGCTCTTGAATTGTTGTTGGCTTATCGACGTACACCTTTTCTTTCAAATAACCGCAAAGAAAGAAGTCCAACGGTGTCAAATCAAATGATCTTGGCGGCCAATTGACATCGCCACCACAATGACCATGGCCAATTGACATCGATAACCGGCCATTGAATTTGTCGCGCAAAAGAGTAATTGTTTCGTTAGCTGTGTGGCAAGTGGCACCGTTCTGTTGAAACCACATAACGTCCACATCCATATCTTTCAATTCGGGCCATAAAAAGTTCGTTATCATCTCACGATAGCGAACACCATTCACAGTAACTGCCTGACCGGCCTCATTTTGGAAAACCGCACCAAACAGTCACTCTTTGTGGGTGCATTGGTTTTTCGACAATCACTCTTGGATTATCATTCACCCAAATTCGTCTGCTTATTGACGAATCCACTGAGGTAAAAATGTGCCTCATCACTGAAGATGATTTTCTTCGAAAATTTATCATCCACTGTTGCCATTTCTTGCCACCATTTTGACAATTGACGACGCTTGAAATGGTTAATAGGCTTTAGTTCTTAAGTTAATTGCATCTTGTACGCACTTACAAATTAAATGCAAGTCTTTATGCATATTGTTCATCAACGACGAGCGTGAGAGGTGCAATTGTTGGGCAAGACGACGAGTTGAGGTGGACGGCTCTTCAGCCACACTATCGCGAACAGCAGCAATATTTTCTGCAGTACGAGCTGTACGAGCATGCACTGGTTTTCACATCTCCTGTAGACCAAATTTTGCTCAAATTGCACGATTTTTCCGATTGTGCGCACATTTGGACGATTAAATTGACCGAAAAAATCACGAAGTGCACGATATGCATTTCGGTTTGAACGCCCATTTTCATAATAAGCCTGAATAACTTTAACACGTTGCTCGATTGTGTATCTTTCCATGGTTCAAATTGAGTTAGTATGAAATTGAGAAATGTCAAATGAAATGCAGAAAACATTCAACATCGGCCCTTAAAATTGAACCACCCTTTATATAAAAGAAATGATGAAAAAGATGAATGAAGGTGGCGGTCAAGATTGCGTCCCGGAATTGTATAAGCATGCGGCATCTAATAAACTGCTTACAAGGCCCATTTCTAGGAATACCTTTTGAACCTCATTGAATGGTTTTTAAAACTATTTCGTTCATTTGCTTTGGTTTATAAAGCTTTTGATTTCCTGATGATCACCTTCTCTCTCGCTTTTCAGCTGTTCCAATTCTTCCTTTAGGACTAGATTTTCGCTCTTAAGCGGTCTTGTTTGCGATTATATATCAGAATATATAACATCCATTTGATGTTTAATATCAGCTATTTGGCATTCTAAGCATTTTGGTAACCTTGCAATTTCAGGTCCGTTGCATACCTTTAGGGTCTAGGGAAGTTTCTTCATAGTTAGAATCACTGATGACGTTTTCAATTTAAAGCTTTGATGTTAAAAGGTGTTCAACCTAGTACCTGGGCTCATCATAGTCAACTTCTTTGGAAGGTGTTGAAGACAGCAGATGAGACCCTCACTAGAGCATTTCTTCTTGTTCTAAACGGCAAAATATCCCTAAATTAAGTCAGAAAAGTGCGTTTACAATTCCAGGTTCAGCTATTATTTATGGATGACCGGTCGTTGAGGAATTATTAAGGTTAGTTGAGATGGTGGCGAAGGAGTTCTTAATGGGCAAACGGTAGAGATCAATCTTCTATAGTGGACTACTGGTACCGGTGTACCCGGCACCGTATCCTACCTTTAAAAATTCACTCCAGTCTGAACATTTCCTACCACTTAAAGATAATATTTTTGAAACATTCTAGATCTTTGAACCTTCCGAACGTTTAACATAGACTCGGATCATTACCTGTTGTAGCCAAGACATGAAAAAAAAAAACAATCCAAAAAAGTACAAAAAATTGCAATCCAGAATCTTTGCCAAACGAGTGTAATAAAACGGACGTGAGAGTTAATAAAAGGCGTTGAACTTTTGGTTGTATTGCCTAGCTACCTCGTTAAGGAGCATTTTTTGTTTTTGATGCGCTGGAGGCGATGGACTCTTTATGGATACTTGCAGCCCGTGCTACAAAGACTCCATGAATTAGGTAGAAGTTTATCTCCCGGTGTTTTCTTGTGATCCACTCTTCGATGTTTGGCAGAAGATTGTAGGTCCACCGGCCATTTTCTGTCGTGGATATTGCGGCAATCACGCGATTTGCCTTCGCGCTTGTATGGGCTAGGTGTTCTCTAAAGTTGAGCCTATGGTGAAGCAATACTCCCAGGTACTTTATGTAAGCATTTGACTCGATAGTGTTCGCCTACCTCTATTGACTGGCGCTGAAGTTTCTTGCGGCTGCTTATGCGGACGGCATCCGTTTTATGTTCTTTAATTATGTTATTGCAGTGTTGGGTCACTTCCTCTAGTGTTTTAGCCACAACCACCACAGCTATATCGTCAGCGTAGCCACATATGTATATGGTTACAAGGCTGGGCCCAACACTGATCCCTGTGGTTCTCCTCCTGTAATTTTATATGTTTTTGGAACCCTTCTTCCATATCATAGCGGAGGGTCCTATCTTCAAAATAGTCCGTTATTATTCGGCGCAGATAGTTTGGGACGCGCATGTGCCTCCGTGCTCTCATAATGCAGCTCCATTTGGCAGAGCTGAAGGCATTCTTTACGTAGAGAGAGTAACGACGGCGCAGCATAGTGGTATATATGAAGACGGTTGCTCTGGAGGCTTGTCGCCTTTTGGGATTAATACCAATCTCTGTCGTTTCTATTCTAGGGGAAACTTTCCTTCTTTCAGACAAGCTGTATAGAGGTTAGCAAAAGCCCCTGGTTGGGACGCCGTCCATTCCAAAGGCCTAATTACTCTTGATTGAATCCATTAACTTAAGGGCTTCTAAAGTTGTGACGAGTGGTATTATTTCCCTACCCGTTATTGTAATGTATCGTTAAGGAGAATGCGATTTTCCTATATCCTACGTTTTTTAGAACGTCATCGATTTACATATTCTTCATATCTGATATTAATATTAAGAAATCATTGCCCATTTAAATGGTCTGTAACATAAAATACACGACTTACCCTTTGATCGTGCACATCTGCTGAATTAAAATTTAAAACATACTCATTCAACAGCATAAAATTTATTTATATTTTAATTAAACAAATAAAATACATACAGCTTATTAGATAACATAAAATGTAAAACTAATCATTTTGTGAAAATATCAAATGCTATAACAAATATTCTAATGAAATAAAATTAATATTATTGAAAAATAATTTAGTGATCACAATTTCGCATAGTTTTTATAAAATTCTAGATTTTTAATTCTATATGCATATCTCAATGAATTTGAGTATTTACTTTACAGTAATTTTTTGTTCAAGTGTATTTCATCTTATGAAATTGCATTTGATGAGCAGGCTTTGTTGATTTAGTAGCGCGCTGTGCTTAAAGTTTTGACAGACTTCTGTCAGCTGTCAGCTTTATGACTTAAAATAACTGCACTTTCATACCATGGAATTCTATGAATCTACATTTTAGTTTATAAATAGGTACAATATCAAAACAAAAAAAAAACTTTCTAAAATAAAATAAAAATGTACAATACATGGTCAACAAACAGCCTTGAATAGTGCCATTACGGAGTCCCTATAATCTTTTGTGGTAGATGAGCGGCCAAGTATTGCTTGTGAAGTCTCTGGCGACAGAATTGATAAAATTCAATTTCATTTGTGAAATTTTTCCTCACGATGTCCTTAACTCTTTCGCTTACAGGTGGCTTAAAGTTGTTTTTATTAATTTTTGTTAAATATTCTGCGCTAGCTGTGGAAAGAGAATACATAAATATGAGAGTACGGAAAATAATCATTTTTATAGAAAAACTAATTTATCGCGTAGTGCTACTTTTTGGGTTTATTCAAAAATTCTAAAATATTTAATTGAGAAAAGATTATGTTTTTTTTAAGAACTGCCTTAGCGATTTGTTTTTATTATTTGTGATAGGGCAAATAATGATCGCAGAGTCGCTTTGTTAAAATTTCGTTAGCTTCAGCATTGGAGAGATAGTAGTCTTAGGATCCAATCATAATACAATTACGGCTCCGGATCCGGATGCTGCCGATTACTGTACCAGCGTTGGCAGATGCTCAAAATATTTCCTCCCAGACAAATCGTAAAAAACTCCCAGATTTGGTATATTTTTTCGAAAAAAAACACCAGATTGTGTATGGTGTACGAGGTTTTTAGAAAAAAAAAGTACAATCCAAAGGTAACATTCTTTCGTTATAAATCTGGAGGGAAACCACCCAATCTGGCAACGCTGTACTGCACCTATAATGACTTTTCTCTCAGTTCTGCCTAGTTTTCGTTCACGTACGTAGAGAACGGTTTCGCCGAGGATGGCCACATTGTGTGAAAAAAAAGACATATGTACCTACAGTCATATGTATTAGCACCCACTTCAGTGGGATTATGTCAAAACCGAACGAAAAGCCTAAGCTCCAGTTATCTTTAAAAAATTTAAGAAAACTTCATAATCATAGGCTAAAAAAAACTTAAATTATTCCATTTTATAGTTAATGAGATAACAAAAAAGTTTTTAGAATTGCTACTGTCAGTTGTCAATTTTCCATTTGATTTGCGTATGCCTTCCATTAACCCACAGAAGTTAACGAAACTTGGCAATGCACTCTTAAGTTCATTGCGCTGGCGTAAGCTCACCTAAGTTCATTGTGATTGGGCCTTAAGTCGCTTATTGCATATTTAATTTTGACAGGTGACATGGTTCTATTGAATATTTGCAAAAGGCACGTAAGCTGATTTTTTTTTTTAAGCGAAAACCAAGTTGCCCTCACTTTTAACATCAAGTCAGCAGAAGTCTATGTTCTATCACACGAAGGACAAGATTTGACACGACCTCGTCGACTCCATGTTTTTTCATATTTCAAGTTAAGACTGAACGAGCAATTTAAGTGAAGATAGTTTTCCTTAGGAAAGTGGAACATGCGAGTGTTCGGAAACGGGGCTTTCCCCAGAGTTCAGGTCAGGTTTGGAATGTAACAAAAATTCTCTAAAATGCATTACAGGATTCAAGTTATTGACTTTCTCTTAAAACCCAGAAAGGAGACTCGCTGGGGTCTGAAAAAGACAGAATTCTGTGTGGTGGATGGACTTCTGTATGCAGACTGACACATCTGCCGAATTCTTACTGTTTCTTAGAATTTTCGATCTTAGAGGATACTTTTCTTTCACAAAGTATCTTGAAATGCAGACATGATTAAGCGGAACAGTTTCTTTGTTATTGTCTTGCCTTTACTCCTATAAGACTTTAGATGCTGTTGTGGTTAATGCTGTTACTGCAAGCTCCTCATCATTTTATCTCATTCTCAGATTCATTTGGAAGACGAGAAAATTCAATCAAATGGGGCTTGGAAAGGTATATCTCTGTCAGGACAATCAACAACGTTGACTATTATGAGTGCCCTTTAAAACTTTACATATTTCGTCAAAAAAATTTTTATTGTCTTGTAATATGTATAGATACCTGCCCTCTGCAAGAACATTGACTAGAAATATATGCTGTGTACCTTCTTAATTAAGAAGATTGCTTGAACAAACATACATATGTATACAATTAAGGTTGTGTATAGATTCATTTATCAATAAACTTACTTTCGTATATGTCTCGAACTCCTTGAAAGAATCTCGGAATATATTTTTCAAATACAGAAAGTGTCGTATTCATATCCTCTAAAACTCCGACTACTGAATACTGACTTTCAACTGCATACTTAGCCCTTTCGAGCGCACCCACAGTATTAAAAGGCCTGTTTTAACGAAAAAAAAAATTAAATAATAAACTGTTTTTGGTTTTTTGTTTATATAGAACTTACGTGCATTCATAATCATGGCCACAAAAGAATAAACTTTGTCTTCTATGGTCTCCGATTCCTTCGACGGTGACACCCTGTGTATATGTGCATTCTTGATCGCCAGATAATACGCAAGATTCAAAATCTTTCTTCAGCCACGATGGATGGGGTAAAGGCAAATCTGGGAAAGCTGCTTTTCTTTCCACAAAATACCACGGTGCTCGAACATAGTAAAACCAACTAATAACACGTTCCACAGGATCACGCACCACATTTATATAAATTGGTGTTGGTAGACTGAATTTTGTAAAATTCGTATAGCAAACGTGTTTAATAAAAACCGATGGTTCTGGTAGATCGCTGATCACTTCGGCTAGTTCCTGCTGCTGATCGTCGGCTAAGCGAATTGTTTCAACCTTTTGAACTGCATCGCGATGGAATTGAAAGTTGTTTCGTTCTGACAGTCGACGCATTAGTTCCATGAATGTTTGACTTCCAACTTTGGGCACACGATTGAAAAACACAAGGTCCATTTGTGCTTTTCGCGTATTATTGAGATCTCTAACGTTAAGTGACTGCATCTGTGCATAAATAAATATTTAAATATCGGAATACATTTGTATTGAGAAATGTTTGTATCTTAATTTAAATTACCTGGACGAATCGACGCTGGTGAGTGATATTTTGTTGCTATACTTTCATTTCATAATTTTGTGTATCTAAATTTTAACATATTGCTGAAAAGGTGGCTTTTGAAGAATTTTGTGATCCAACTTGATATGATAAAGGAGTTAAACACTTACCATTTATGATGTTTTTTTATAAGAAATAACCCGTTTATCAGAATTTCGTTTATTCTTACGAAAGAGTCCAAATCTACATGGATATGCTTACGCTAGTGCTCCTCCAGGTTGTATGTTGAACCATGAACCAATTATGGTTTCAAAGTTTAAAAGAACTAAAGTATTATAGGGGTAACGAACGAACTTGTCGCGCAATAAGGTCCTTAAATGACGGTGCTTTAAACACGTGCTCAAGCGGAAATACTAAATTAATGATAATCAAAAAATACATATCGCAAAGTATAATCTACATCAGATTGAAAAATATCGTATGCATTCCTTTTTTTATTAAAAATAATTATGAATAATTAATTATAATTAATTCCTTTCTGACATTACGATGATAGAGAAGCTCGAAAAAGTAGGTCTGCCGATTCTGTTTGTCTGTCTGTGTGTATGTTCGCTGGACTGCAGCCTAATCGGCTGGACCGATTTGCTTCAAACTTCATATCTGAGCTCTGTAGGCGACTCGCAATTCGAGGCGAAATCGGAATTTTTATTATTAACGGTACTTTACGTAAGGCCATTTTCACAAAAAGACGTTTTTCTCCAAAATGGCTCTAACGATTTTGATTAAATTTCATATTCGAGTTAGTCTAGACAAACATTGCTATAAGATGGCTTACCACGTTTTTGGCTAAAAATGCGTATAACGGTACTTATTATTAACTGATTTCAGAAATATGGCTATTTCCCCCCTAAACTCAATGGATTTTCATCAAAATCGAAATGTGGGCAAGATTAAATGTTTTATAAAATGTTTCATTTAAATTTAGCAAAATTTTTATTATTTTTATTAAAAATTTATTCATTTCTAACTAACAGCATATAGGTGCAAGCACGTACGATCCAGTGGTACACTTTATTTTAGAAAGCGATGCTGTCTCTCGAGCAATTATATAAAAATCGTTCACTTAAGACGGAACTACGTCGAACTTGCATTCGGAAGCTAGTATCAAAATTCTCTTTTAAGTTTTCTTCAGTGTAGCCAATTCCATAATTTGTTCGTAATATGTAGAAGTATAACAGGTTCACGAATCAAATATATATAATTCATTCAAGGCTACATTAAAGTTTAGATTTTATACATTTTATACTTTATGAAATAGTTTTAGAATTTTCCACAGCTGACTGTCATATTTTCGTTCGAAAGACCAATTGGATTCGCAAAAGTCAACAAAAACTTATTGGACTGAATCCAAAATCTGATGAAATTGATAATAATTAAGGCTTATGCTTTGTAGTGCATACCTTTAGTGTGTTTCTGGGTTACAAACTTTAGGTCTGTTCCCGTACTGACTAAAAATACGAATATCTACGAAATTTTACGATAAAAAAGCGAATTCCTGTTCCCATAAGTTATCACATAAAAGAGAGCTCACGAGAGAGTAAGAAATTTCCCCATGCTGCGAATTTTAGTCTAAGAAATTTCTTTGGGCAAAAATAAGTCGGGTTGTCGTTGAGTGGCAAAGTAATTTGAAGTAAATGAATACAAAAGAGTGAAGTCTAAAAAGTGGCCAATTTTTTTCTTCAATCCGTTCCCGTTCAGGTCATGTGAACAAAGATTGGACAAATTTAAGGGGACGCACACAAGAGTGAATATATTGTATGCATCGAGCTGTAGGAGTACTTGTAGATAGTTTCAAGCTAGCTTGGACTAAAAGTTTAAGGATATGAGAGCTTTAAGAGCTGCTGGCTAACTGACAGTATATTTATGTTTATTATCATGTACATAGCTCGATAGTATAAGCCTCTGCTAGAAGATGGCAGTACATTGTCCAAGTGAAGTGCAAAGTTTGTGGTTTACATTTCAGGAGGTAAACTTTCACACTTAAACTAAACTTAACTTTTTTCATACACTTTGACAGGATTATACTCGTAGGTTACCAAACGAACACAGTCCGTGAGTTCGCACACGATGGCAGGATACATAGCGTAGAACGGCCAAAAAGGAACCATAGCAACTCGGAAAGAGGCTTATAAAACTATTCTTATAAACTTATAACTTTGACAGTTACATATTTAACTTTGAGTCGTTGCAAGAAACCGCACAGATTGGTGCGAAACGTTGTAGGCCCTTTAGAATCCACAAAGTTATACAGGACATAAGTAAGTAAATGTATAAGTACTTCCGGTCGTTGTTTTGACTGATATTTCCATAAAAATTGTTTATTTATATGACGGCTCAAAGCCAATAAAGTAAATTCAATAACAATTATTGTATAAATTGTATATACAATATGACTATACATTCAAACGTTTCTATGACAATATTTACATGTATAATTTTTGCATATTAATTCTTCATTACAGAAATGTATTGTTTGTAGAGCCTTTGTCTGCAAAAATAGTAAAAATCGTACTCATGCGTGAAATTCTTTCGTAACATTTCCTTAACATCGTCGTAAATTTTTGGTTTCCTTGTGTTTTTATTTTGATGTGTGATTTGATGTCGATTTACTACAAATAAAGTTATTCTTATATTATTTAAATAATTCGCTGCACTCTTACTTTCAAACACTTTTTTTGCATCCTGAAAATATCGTGGAATAAACTTCTCTAATACAGTCAATGTTATATTCGTTTCTTCCCAAGTTCCGACCACAGCAAAGTATTTTTCAACATTTTGTTTCGCAATTTGTATTACCTTTGGTGAATTAAAAGGTCTGCAAGAGTTACAGATACTTTTGAAAACTGAGAAACTATTATATTACTTCAAAACCTTACAAACATTCTTCTAGGTTGCCGCAAAAGAATAGAGATTGTCTTCTATAGTCACCTGATCCATCTGTTGTACCTAGTTGTTCGAAAACACATTCAGGATCTTTTGTTCGTACACATTTATTATAGTCCTTTTTAAACCATTGTGGACTTCTAACCGGTGCTTTGGGATTTTTTCTATAGAAAATTGCATTCTTATGTGCTCCACGGACATAGAAATACCAACTTATCACACGTTCTACAGGTTCACGAATCAAATTCATGTAGATGGGATTAGGTAGATTGAATTTTGTGAAATTTACAAAATTAAGGTGTTCAATATAAACTGTTTCACCAATTAGATTACTGAGTCGATGGGCTTTTGAATTTTGTGTGACATTATCTAATATTCTCATTTTTGCAGGGAGAGCGTCTTTAGCTACTTGATAGCCATGCAATTTTCCCAGATGTTTTATTAATTCCATCATAGATTCACTTCCAGCCTTAGCAACTCGATTGAAGAATAATAGTTTCGGACTGCCGTATTTGGTATTGTTCAATTTATCGGAACTTAAAGATGAAAGCTATAAATGTACGAATAGTCTTAATCCTTTTATATAGAATGTGTGTAGGCAAGCAAATGATGAGTGACAAAATCAACACACAAAAGGCTACATATACTCTGTTTAAGCTGGGACAAATACAAACATTAACCATAACCGAGACAATTTTGATTTTAAATCTCACTGGTTACTAAGAGCAGATATTGTATCTATTTAGTTTTATAGTAAATTTTTGTCTACATGAGACAATAGGAAGCACTTTTACATTTCCTACATCTAGGATGGTTTGGCGTTGCCCTTCTGGCTTCAATTCAAGAGTTTTTCTTCATCCCTGAGTCGCTTATCCCATATCTGTTTCGAAGTTCATATTTGCAAATTCAATACATTACACATATAAATGCATACATTTATGTGGCTTTTTATTACGAATTTCTCTTTATAAAGAAGGGTTCGATAGCCCCTTCCTTTCCCCTGGAAATAGTTTTAAATTCTTTACAATGAAATCTCTATAGCGAACTAATGATATGCTAAAAACTAGTTAAAGTATCCATTATTGATTCCATGTTTTAAGATATTGTTTAGTAGAACAGTTGTTTGATTCTTTTCCTCTTGGTCTCGCAACTTTTCTTTTGTAATCTGACCTTAATAAAATAACTGTTATACTGTAGGGGCAGTCAAAATAATGGCGAAGGGTTTCGTATATTTGATAGTTTTCCACTGATAGCCGAATTCCCTAAAATTGCTAAGCATATAACCTTTACTACCAATTTTGGTAAAAAAATATGGTATTCCGTCTTATAGACTTAAGCAAACCTAATTTCAATGTTTAATTTAATGAAAATGGTAAATTGGTTGGCCTAAAGTGAAGTACCGTTAATGTTAGGTATGAACTATGAAATATATATGCACATAAATCAATTCAGTCGGTAAGGCTACAGTCTAATAAACGGTTTCGAGCAGGGGCCTGTTTCACCAACTTACAAAATGTAATTTGCAAGCAATTTTTTTAAACAAAATTTGTAGATTAATCATGAAATTTCATTGAACTATGCTTATACCTATACTTTACAAATTATGCTATGAAATCAAACCTAACAAAATTTTACAAATTTGTAGTTGAGATCCATAAGCACAAAATTGTGATTTTAAGTTCTGAAATATGCCACAGACATTTATTGGTATCGTTTTTGCGGAATTTTACTTGAGCAGTAGGAAACCGTTTAAATTTGTTTCGAACCATAATTGATGTTACAAAGTTTTACAATAACTTAAATAAAGAAAAATAGTACCTACTATTACGATATCTAAAGTGGGAATAACGTTTGGTTTGGTTTACTCTGTCCAACATAAATTGTCAGTACTCGTCTTATGGGAGAGCTTTTTAGAAATCAGTAGCGAGCCATATTTTTGTACAATACTAAATTGAGAGAAACCCCGCATAAAATGTGTATACCCGCCAGTGAATTTCCATTTGTATCAGGTGTAGATCCAACAGCGCACATCTTTTTTAATGTTTTGTACTTTGTACGCAAACATTTTTCTCCTTTTTGGGTTCAACTTTCAGTACGTTAAAAAATATATAAAATACGTAATAGGTACAATTAAATTAATTTAATTTTTAAAATTCTTCAGCATTGTTCGACAATATTTGTTTGATCAACGAAAAAGATTGACAGCTTTCAATGTTAGTTAGCCATTATACGTAAAGTAATTAACAATTTTTGCATTTCAATGGATAAACAATGGCACCTTTTCCGATTCGTCTCTTAGGAATCAAAAAAAATCTTCTATAATGCCGCATATACACTATGCATAAATTCGGACAAAGATACTTTTGACCACCAATGCATAATGAGAATATTTTAGAAGCATGTCAATTTGCCCATCTTATACCCGTATGCTCATCTCAACAGATCACAGAAGAAGGGTATGTACATATCTTTTATTGCTTTATTGCAGGAAGTGTTTTTTTAAATGTCCAGTTTTTTTAAAAGTCTTTGTTTTTTATTTGACCTCTGCAATGTAAGTAGATAAAGTTTTTTTGTTTCCGTCCTCCTGTCCGTGCTTGTTTTTTATTTAAAAGGGATTATTTCGACTGGCTTAATTTGTGATCCTTCAAAGACATGCCGTTTGTCTTACCTCTTCGTGGTGTGGAAAAATTTAAATTTATTTTATATTTTATAAATGAAACAAATTAAATGAAAATTTCAATCTAAAAAAAAATAGGACGGTAACCCTACATAATATTCTTTCACATTTTTGCTAGTTTCAAATGTTACTACGGCAACCCTGTAAGAGCTTTTGTTAGAACAGCACCTTACGAGAAACAAAAGAGTGCGAATGAGAGACAAACATCCCTATCTTCCCTGTACTGACAGTTTATGTTGGACAGGGTATAGTTGTTGTGATGCATAGAAACCAATGATCCATATGGATAATGGGTGATTATAAAATACGGCTTTAATTGCACAAAATTATATCTACGATACTTAGTTTGAAGGTTGCCTTGAAATAATTCGTTTACTCGGTGGTCGATTCTCGTTAAAAAAAGAAAACTTTTATTTAGCTCAAAAGATTACCCCAAATGAGGCTCAAGTTATATGTATTTGTCAATACATGAATCTTAAATTTTACAATAAATCATTAATATCTTTTAAATGAAGAGACAAATATTGTTTATAGAGCCTCTGTTTACAAAAGTAATAAAAGTCATATTCATGTGTGAAGTTCTTTCTTATCATTGCTCTAACGTCATCGTAGATTTTTGGTTTCCGTTTATTCTTGTTCTGGTTTGTAATTTTATCGCGATGTACTAAAAAAGAAGAAATAACTTAATTGTTTACTCAATTCCATGCAATAAAGTTAATTTATATTTTACTTCCAAACAATGTTCGTGCGCCAGTAAAGAATCTTGGAATAAAATTCTCCAATACAACTAAGGTGATATTGGTATCCTCCCAACTTCCAACAACAGCGTAGTATCTTTCAACATTTTGTTTTGCAATTTGAACTGCCGTTGGTGAATTAAATGGCCTGTAAGAATCACAGATTCTTGTAAATAGTTATACATACACGAACATAATTTTTGCGATTGAATATCTTACAAGCAGTCTGATAAATGTCCGCAAAAGAATAACGATTGTCTTCTAAAGTCTCCTGCTGATTCGCCTATAGTCAATTGGCCGTAATCACACTCAGGATTACCTGTTCGAACACATTTATTAAAATCTTTTTTGAACCAGTGTTCAGGTTTGACCGTTGCCTCTGGATGTTTCTTGTAGAAAATGGAATTTTTATGAGCTCCACGAATGTAATAATACCAACTGATTACGCGTTCCACAGGATCTCGCACCAGGTTCATATAGATTGGGTGACCTATGCCAAATCTTGTGAAATTTACATAATTAACGTGCTCAATATAAACTGAGTCATCATCTAGAGTTGATATCAATTCAGCTTTTACATTCTCGTCTTCGGGTAATAGCATTCCCATTGAATCTCTTCCTTTTATCAAATCGTAGTCATTAAATGTAGCTAGGTACTTTAATAATTCCATCATAGCCTCGCTGCCAACTTTTGGCACTCGATTGAAAAATACTACGTTAATATCAGCATGTTTTGTATTGTTTAGTTGGTCTGAACTTAAAGATGAAAGCTACCAAATTACGAAGGAATCTTAAATAATTTGCTCTGAATAAAATGTATTATAAATCAGCACCCGTGGAATAATTTTATTCGATATTTTTATGACAAAAGCATTTATTAATAAATAATTGAAAAAAAATGTTTGGAAGAGAATTCCTGTGTCCTTTCATCATAAATGAGTGATCTCCACAGCTCGTAGCATAAAAAATATTGGGTAAGCCGCTTAAAGCCTCAGATTAAAAGTTATCTTATGCATAATACTGAAATGTGTGAAATATAAAACTTCAAAGAAAAAGAGTTTTAAACTTTTATAAATATGACACATGAAATAGAACGGAGATGCAAATATTTGAGTCTTAAATAACGGTAATGCTTTGTTATAAAATTAGCTTAGCACGAAGTAATAGTTCATTATGTGACGTCGAAAAATGGATCAGCTTTTGCAATTCGTACTTATGTACCTATTGAAGTAGACTTAACGCTATGAATTTTAGTCCGGTCACCAAGCCAGAAAAGAATATAATTGAAAGAAAGTTAAGAATAACGTCGATTGCTTTATCTCAAACTCAACGGCAAATATAAATAGATTTTTTTTTTGCAAATACAAAAGTTGGATCGGCTTCGAAAAATTCCAGGTTTGGTTGTCAAATTGTAACTTTTTGCATCAGCCCAAAGAAATTTTGTTGACATATTTTACTCTCTCTTGAGTACTCTCTTCTGTGAAAAACTACGAAAATTCTCCGTACGCGAACGGGCCTAATGCTTGCAAAATGGGGAAATTTATTTTGAAAATCTTGAAGAGTATGAAATGTGTCTGCGAGCTTTTAAATAAAACACGAATAAAGATGATCAGTCATATCAGAAAAGAAAACTATAACGTTTCATTCTACATACTTGTAAAATTCCATAGTTTTCTTATTTTACTTTCTTTGCTCAATTATTTAAAAACTTTACAGCTATATATTGTTTGTATAATCTTTGTTTACAAAATCTATAAAAATCATATTCATGCGTGAAGTTCCTTCTGACCATTTCCTTAACATCGTCATGGATCTTTGGTTTGCGTTTATTTTTATTCCGATTTGTTATCACATCCTTGTGTACTGCAAGAGTTAAAGGCTAAATAAATATTTTAAGCAAAACCGACATCTAATATTAATCCTACAGTCATAGAGAAATCTAGCGCCAGTAAAATATTTCGGGATATATTTTTCCAGAACAGTCAATGTTATATTGGTATCCTCCCATGACCCAACAACAGCGTATTCCTTTTCCACAATCCTCTTAGCGATCTGAACAGCAGTCGGCGAATTAAATGGTCTAAAAGAAAACGCATGCAGCTAATAAAAACGAACAACGTCCTTCACAATATGATGAACAATTTACAAGCAATCAGCCGTATGTCCACAGAAAAATAAAGACTGCCGCCGGTAATCGCCCGCAGTGTCTATCACAGCGTATGGAACATACTGACATTCGGGATCACCACTTCGGACACATGTATTGTAGTCTTTTTTATACCAACTAGCTGGCCTGACTTTTTTATCGGGGAATTTTTGGAATTCTACAGCATTCTTGTATGCTCCTCGTTCATAGAAAAACCAACTAATTACACGTTCTACAGGATCTCGGACCAGATTTATGTAAATCGGTTTTGGTAAATCGAATTTTGTAAAATTAATATAATTCACATGCTCAATGTACACGGAACCGGGACCAAGTTCCATTACAGTATTGGCTACTTCTTCTTGCTGTGTTGGTGTGCGTACACGGTTGGTGAATTTTCGAACAATGTTTCGTCTAACATTGAGATCATTTAGTTTCCCCAAGTGGGCAAAGAGTTCCATAAGTGATTCACTACCAACTTTGGCCGCACGATTAAAGAACACCGCATCGATTTCGGCTTTCCTTGTGTTGTTCAGATCAATTGCTCGTAATGTTGCCAACTAAGAGGAGAGAATAACTACCAATTCAGTAAAGATAAAAAAAGAATCTACTACATGCCTTGGTTTCTATTTGAATGAACTAAGTACTAGTTTTTTGTAAGCGGAAGTAAACAGAAAGAAGTAAAGAACATTTACACAGGGTGGTAAAAGTTATTTTTTTGCTTTTTTTTTGTAGAAAATTAATTATTAAAAGTTTACTCATAAAAAATAATAAACATAGTGCTTGTTTTAAAAAAATTATTTATTAGTTTTGGTATCTTTCATTAGACTCTTATCGTAACTCATTAAATCATCTAATTTGATGGCGAGATATTGTTTATGTAATCGTTGTCGGCAAAACTGATAGAACTCAATTTCACGAGTAAAGTTCTTTCTAACCATTTCTTTGATCTCTTCACTGATGTGTGGTTTCATTGGATTGCTATTTTGGAGCTCACCAGTCATGCCCACTATAATTTGAAAAAAAAAAAAAATTAATAAATAATTGTATGATATCGCAACGGAGTTCAGTTTTCTTCAAATTTTGCTTGCACATTTCTCCACAATCTCAACTCCAAATTATTCTATGAATTTTGATAGCTGACATCAGCGATGCCATTGGTACACTTAAATATTTCTTCCGTTCGTTAAATAGATTTTCAATATTAGACGCCTAGCAAATTGTTTCGATTTTATCTTAACAGAATATCGTGTTGAACTGACTATATTTCTAACACAACAAACTGACATATTCGCATACGAGTTTCCTTTTCACGACCTCAGGAAACTTCAATTTTTATTTCTTTCCCTTCCGGACCCTAAAAAGGAAGTATAAAAAACTCGGACCCTGATCGTTACTCTCTACCATTGTAAACCTTTTTACATATACAGTATTTTGTTCCTAAGAATTGATGTTCTAAGAAATTAAACAACAAATTGTTTCAAAGAAAAACGCCTCCCAAAAGAGGGCGTCGCTATACACAATGTATGGAAATTATGTGAAGTAAATGAATTTCTTTAAACATACATATGTATCTATGTATGATTTTGATAAGATATATTTTTCTAGAATTTCTTGGAAAATTAGTCAGCGAAAATGCCATTTCGAAAAATTTACACTTGTAAGAGGAGTACCAAATTTGATCTCCCTGTAAACAGATGGCAGGTCAGACATCGCCATTTGGATACTATGTTGGACTAAAATTTCCAATTAAGAATTTAATCGAAATTTGTTAAGTATTTCTCGAGTCTAAGTGTTTTCTTATTAGAACTTAGTATTAGTTTAAGCCGTGGTTCATAATACTCTGCATAGGATTCCAGGTTCGAATCGAAGATATTAGATATTGATAAAGTTTTTTAACGGCTCCACCTTTAATGAGTGTTCATATCCCTTAGTATGTTATTAGTGTCATGACGAAGGTTCTAAAAAAAATCACAGCGAAAAACCTGAAGTCAAAACGCGTTCTTAATAAACCTCTCGTTAACGTAATGTATCTACGCATTTTACATCGCGACCTACTTGAAATTATATTAAATTATAGGCGTTTACGTAATTTGACATTGCGTCCTACGTGATTGAAATATCATTCAAATGGTGAACGTGGTGTAAGTAAGTTTTCGTATATTTGAAGTGAAAGTATTTTCCTTTGGAATTTTGTCTCAATAATTTTATTTACTATGATATTAATTGAGGCTTGTTCGAAGAGGCTTCAAGATAAATTAAATGTAATCCCGAATTTGGTTTAAATTGAACAGGATATGAACATCGAAAATTTAGTTTTTGAAATATCGACATCGAATTCAAAATATCGTTATATAATCCTTTCTTCGCATTCAAAATGTTTTTAAGCTGAACTCACATGTACACTATAATTAATATCTTACTGTAGTATAATTGCGTTGCTCCTTTAAAATATTTCGGTATGTACTTCTCCAAAACAGCCAATGTAATATTTGTGTCCTCCCAAGATCCAACGACAGCATAATCCCTTTCAACATTCCTCTTTGCAATTTGCAATGGTACTTTTGCATTAAAAGGCCTTTAAAATGTTAACAATATAGGCGTTTTTGTTTATACACACATATTATTTGACTAAAATCATATTCACTCACATGCATTTCTTTGTATTTTGACCGCAAAAAAACAAGGTTTGCCTTCTATGGTCACCTACCCTTTCCAAGCCCGATCCTTCAATATATGTACAGGCCTTTGCTTTCTGGATCACGCACTCATCAAAGTCCATGTCTACCCATTTAGGGTGAGGCATTTCAATCTTTTTAGTCTTTCGTTGTGGTACAAATATCCATGGGGATCGGACGTAGTAGAACCAACTGATAACTCTTTCAACTGGATCTCGAACCATATTGATGTAGATAGGACGGGGTTGTTCATATTTAGTAAAGTTCATAAAATTCACGTGGCTAACAAATGCTATTGGCTCTTCTAAATTAGCTATATTGTCAACATATTCCTCTTCGGCATCTTCCTCCATGTATGCCGGAATTCCACCTTTTTGTGGATCAACATTGACCTGGTAGTCATGGACTTTACCAAGTTGTTTCATTAATTTAATCATATGCATAGAACCAGTTTTAGGGACGCGATTGAATACAATAATATCCGTTTCGGCTCGTTTTGTGTTGTTTAGATCGTTGGCATTTAAATTGAAAATCTGTTTAGTAATGATTCTTTGAGTTAAGTTCTTTTACGCGTGATGAGCGAGCGAGTTACTTTTAGCGAAAAATAATGAACGAGAACAAGCTGTTTAGAGTTAATGATATGTAGATATTGCTCCGCGGAACCCTTTTTACACAGCTGAAGAAGTTGTGTGACTTTTCTTTAGATATGTCACACTCTTGCGCGACTCTCTCAAAGTAGAACACGGACCGTAAGCATAACCCAACACCATAAATGCAGAAATAATCTTTTTGCTGTAAATAAGATTTTTCTGAAGAATAAGAAATATATATAGGTTCCCAAAAAAGGACAAAAAAAATTCTTTATTTTATTGATAATATCGGATTGAAATGTATTCCAAGGAGTAGTTCCATGTATGGAATTCGATCTCGTTCGTATTCGTACCACAAGTACGTTTGCAGTGATGCGACGTGAATACGCTTCGCTATAAACACAGCCTTAACGTAATCCCACAAAAATAACGTTAACGGCGTTAAATCGCATTAACGAAATGGCTATTCGACCGGACCATTTCTCGCCTTCAGTAGATACATTTATGTGTCAAGCTGTATGGTATGGAGTATCAGCTTGTTTATTGCATCCAGTTCTGGCAAAAATTAGCCTTCCAACATAGCATGATAGCGAAGCTCACGGCGAACATTTTTACCTACAAAAAAATTTGTCCCAGTAACACCTCTGGTCACTTTCAGTCGATCCAAAGGAGTCTTTTGAAGCACATGTGGGTTTCTTGCTGTCCCAAAAAGCACAAGCTAAAAATGAGCTTTATCGGCGAATATCCCTTTTCGATCAAATTCAGCACTTTCTACAGATCTTTGCAAAGCCCAATCGGAGAAGTTTTGAGACTTCAAATGATCAAGAGGCTGCAGTTCTTGAGTTAATTTGATCTTGTCAGGGTGAAGGCTGTGCTCTTTACGCAAAAATTTAGTACAATGTGGACTGAGAGATTCCAAATTCCTGTAAACGACATAGAATCGGCCGATTTGACATATTTTGAGCAGAAGTGATGGAATATTTCGATATTCCGACTGGAAGTTGTCTCTCTGTCATACTGAATATTCATTCAGTAGTGAATATCTGGATCGAATATACTAGGCACAGTCTGTCTGGAAAATGCTTTTAAGTTGCGACCACAGGCTCAGAATTTCGGTAATAATTTGTAATAAATTCCAAACGTGAACTTTACCATTATAAAAATGTAAATCATAGAAAAAAGTTCAAGGATAAGTTTGTATTTAAATATTAGGCCATCGAGGGCCAAAGCTTAGCTTCTCACAACTGTACATGTTGTGCGTGGTATACATTTCGGCACATACAGAAGGGACCTACATGTATTTAAATACATAATTATTTTATCCCTATTTGAAAATGTGTTAAAATTGATATACTTTTTCTACTTCTGTGTAATTAAAAGACTTGCTATGGAAAAAACAAGAATGAGACAGACCTTTGATGTGTATCAGATGCTTGTCAGATGTGGAGCTTTTAAAAATTGTTTTTGGTATTATTTTCATAGATTTGAACACACTAACCACCCAGCCATAACGCTGGCTATAACTTTCTCAATCAAATTCTCTTAATTCTAAATTCTAGGGAAAGAGTGCAAAAGTACTTCTATAATCACTCGTCTTTTGTTTCATTATTTTTCTTGCCGTCAGTACCTATTATCCGTATGAGTCTAATGAGCAAGCAATTTTGAGTAGAAGGAAAAACTGAACTGGTATATTAAATATCTTACTGTAGTATAATTGCGTTGCCCCTTGAAAATATTTCGGTATGTACTTCTCCAAAACAGCCAATGTAATATTTGTGTCCTCCCAAGATCCAACGACAGCATAATCCCTTTCAACATTCCTCTTTGCAATTTGCAATGGTACTTTAGCATTGAAAGGCCTTTAAAACGTTAACAATATTTTTTTTCTTTTTTATATATTTCAATTGATTACAATTTTCATTCACTCACATGCATTTTTTTGTATCGTGACCGCAGAAAAACAAAGTTTGCCTCCTATGATCAGCTACTTTTTCCAAGTCTGATCCCTCAATATATGTACAGGCTTTTTCTTTTCGATTTACGCATTCATCAAAGTCCATGTTTACCCAAGTGGGATGAGGCATATCTTTGTTAAGACTCTTTCGTTTTGGTACAAATATCCATGGTGATCGGATATAATAGAACCAACTGATAACTCTTTCAACTGGATCTCGAACCATATTGATGTAGATAGGACGAGGTTGTTCATATTTAGTAAAGTTCATATAATTCACGTGGCTTACAAAAACAATCGGCTCTTCTAAATTAGCAATATTGTCAACATATTCTTCTTCGGCGTCCTTCTCCAAGTATGGCCGAACTCCACCTGTTTGTGGTTCAACACTGACCTTGTAATCATGGACTTTAGCAAGTTGCTTAATTAGTGTGGTCATTTGCATAGAGCCAGTTTTAGGGACGCGATTGAACACAATAATATCCATTTCGGCTCGTTTTGTGTTGTTTAAATCGTTGGCGTTTAAATTCAAAATCTGTTTTGATAATTATTCATTGAATTAAATTCTTTTCCTCGTGAAGAACAACTAAGCGGAAAACTATGAACGAGAACATGCGATTTACAAGTAATGTTTAAAGATAGATATTGCTCTACTACGAGATATTTAAGTTTCTACACCTCCTTTAAATGGGGTTATTGGACTTTGTATCAGAATTCAATAAATATATATTTAATCACTGCCACACTGTGTGATACTACTTAAGTAGTATACGGACGATAAACATAACCCAAAACCATTAGTGCAGACACAATTCATTTTGCTGTGATATCTATGATATAAATGGGAACTAAACTAATCTTGGGAATAGTTAAAGTTTAATACTTTAAATAAAATTTGGTGCAGAGATTTCTTATTCAGGCAGACTATTTCACTGTCTATTGGAGAGATACCTTTATAAGTCTAATGTTCTTAAATTTAAAACATTTAATAACCAAGGCGTGTACAACAGAAATAGCGACATATTCATAATCATATTCTAAGCAACAAATTAAGAAAAGCAAAAGCATTCAACACTCAGGCTTTGAGAAAACTTCAGGAAATTCGAAAATTGAATCGTGCATCAACCTTACCTTTACAAGCAAACAATTCTTTCTGGTCCTGGCATTAAGATGAAGAAAATGTTACCACCTGTAACATTCAAGTTTTCAGTGATATCAACTGTAACTTTCAAGTTTGGGCAAACAAATGTTGCGCCAAACTAAACTGCTCATGTGTGTGCCTCAGGTATTTAAGTCCATGTGGCTCAACAAAGTGCCTTCTTATACTTAAACTTTTGGTTTGGAAGGAATGTTCAAATATCTATTCTTACAAAATTAGGAGAAGTGGAATATCAAATGTGCGTGATTATGTGGGTGTCTCTACGTTGCAAACAAGAGTGCCTTTCAGCCTACAATAAGCACTAAAATACCTAAATTATTTGATTGATTTCTTTAAGTTCTACAATTGGAACTCAGAATCACCGGTTCAGTTCAGAGCTTCTAAAGATCCATAGCACACAGTTGTTACACTAAGGACTCAGGAATCATAATGCACCTAAATGCTACACGAAAAAGAAAAAGAAATTGAAAACCGCTCCTACATGTACAATTTGTACAAGAAAGACAAGTTTGTCATTCTAGTATGTCAGAATTAAATCAAGCGTGCATCTAATGAGACATTCTCTCTTACCATCGTGCAGGTATCACAGTAGCCATTAGAAATGGAATACACTAAATCCTGTCTTTTGAAGTTTATTCTATTTGGACATAAACGTGTATCAAGCTAGTTGTTTAGTTCAAGTGTTCAAACCACATCGTTTCGTATTTGAGTGAAGCACATGTCAGTAAATGCGTAACATATTTACACCTAAATATGGAGTGAAATTGCTATTTATAATCGGATTACAAATTTGTCAGAAAAAGAGATCAATACACATATGCTTTGAAATGTAAGTAGTAGTCCTCCTTTTGGTTTACGAAACAAGTACATTCAATCAAATGCTTCGACTCCAAGTTTTTCAGAAAAAAAAATGCATGACTGGGTCGTACGTGTTAACACCTTCAAGCTGTTAGTTAAAAGTGTATAAACTTTTTTTCTTCTAAATTAAGAAATAAATATGAGAAATAAGCACATTTTACCGACAGACAGAATCGACAGAATCACTTTTTTAAACTACACAACCATTGTAATGTCAGAATTAATTGTTAACTCGAGTAGGATTTTTTCACGATTTCAATCTGAGAAATCCCCAATGACAAAAATGATTCTAATAACACTTAAATTTATGGATATGAACACCAACCGTGGACAAATTGGGAGAGAACTGATATTTAAGACTCAAGTAGTATTAGGTATTTATTTATTTATTTATTTATTTATTTATTTATTTATTATTATTATATTTTTTTTTTATATTACATTGTTTTGAGACTTGAGCATTGAACTTTAAAGACTGAAATACATTACCATTACATAATGGCTTTCAAAAATAAAAACCAAACTAAGAAACGCACAGTATCAAGAATAGTCTAGAAACTATCAATCGAAGGTGGCAGAATTTGCCAGTATTTTGAAAAGAGAATTGTAGTCACGATTTGATAATTCGAGAACTCATCTGGAAAATGCGCCAAACACATAAAGAGCCTTAAATGATAAATCATAACTCTGCTATGTCGGTAGTATGTTGGGAAGAAGAGTGAGTAGTGAGGGTTGTAAGTAATAAATCGAATCAGGCTCAAAGACGTTGACAAAAGCCTTGAACTAGTTTGAAGAAGAATTTTGACAACTCGGGATTAAGTTGAGGCAAATTGTACTAGATCTATCGTTGAGGAAGTATAGTTTCTTAAATTCGAATTTAGTACAATAACTGGCACTCTCGGTAGCCCAAAAATTAAATTGTTTCATAAATTTAATATTATGAATGCTACTAATTTCAACGAGCCATATTATACTGTACTCTTACTATTGTGAGTACCATGCTAATAGAAGATAGATAATAGAATAACAAAAAAAATCTAAAAAGTATTTAAGTTAAGAATCCCTTTTAATGGCATAATATTGCTTATACAATCGTTGCTTGCAAAATCTATAAAACTCATATTCTTTGGTAAAGTTTTTCCGAACAATTTCTTTTGTATCTTCTCCGATCTTTGCTTTCCAAGGATTCTTATTGTGAATATTTTTTACTAATCCATCATCATCTGTTGAATAAATCACAATATTTAAGCATGCATCATGAAAGCATGAAGGATAATTTTATTACTGTAGTACGCATTTAAAGCGCCTTTGAAAAACCGCGGCACATAGTGTTCCAACACTGTTAGTGTTACATTAACATCCTCCCAAGATCCAACCACGGCAAATTCACTTTCGACATTTCTTTTAGCTAGCTGAATAGCGGCTTCGCTGTTGAAAGGCCTACAAAACATAAGTCATGTATCTTCACAGCAAATCTAAATTTGCATAATTCTTAAACTTACTCACAGACAGCCTCATGACCACAGAAATACAAGCTTTGTCTTCTATGATCCAATGTTTCAGAATTGAATCCCGCATTTTGTGCATAAGTACACTCCTTGTCGCCAGATGCGACACACTGAGCGTAATTCTTCTTGTACCACCAAGGCTTGTGAAATCCATTATTCGCTTTATACATTAAAACAGCAGTCCATGGTGCCCGTCTATAGTAAAACCAACTAATGACCCTTTCAACAGGATCTCTTACCAAATTAATGTATATCGGTTTGGGTAAATTGTACTTCGTGAAGTTTATATAATTCACATGTCTAGAATATGCACTTGCTGTGGGTAATTCATCTAATTCGGACGCTAAGCTGACTTGATCTACTTCACTTAAACGTAACATAACTGGCGTTGAAAATGAAGCACGACTAGCTTCAAAGTTATTGAACTTTCCAAGACGACGAATAAGTTCTATAAGTTGTTCACTGCCGACTTTTGGTACTCGATTGAATAAGAGTAGTTCCCTTTCAGCTTTTATGGTATTATTCAATTCGTAAGCAGTCAATTTATCAAGCTATGGGTAATAGATATGTTTTATTGTGCAGATAGAATTTTGATTCAAATAAGATACACATCATGCTAAGCAAAGCATGGAAAGGAAATTTAGTTCAAAGTTAGCAACTACTATGAGAACTATTTTGAATATTTGAATATAACATAAAATTACAATCAGCGGAGCATCTAAAATATGTACTCTGAATTATCCAACCGAAAAATTGTTTCCACTTTTTTTGAATATAAATTAAGTTCTGGATTGAACGTACTTAAATAATCCAAATGCGGTTTGAATATGAATATTGACAGTTTCTAAAAAAAATCGTAAGGTATCTTCTATATATTAAACTATTCCCATAAAAGTGGGCGCTATATGGACATTTACTTATGTTTACTTTCACTTGCTTACGTACTTCTTATATATGTATAAGTATATATATACATATACATATATAGTTAATCAGCATGTGTACGGCTTATACTCTAACAACTTATAGGTCTGTTCCTTTAGGTTATTCCGAATTCTTGTGCAAGTCACTTTCTTAACACGAAAAAAAACATATGAAAATGCTACAGAAAAAATGTTGCCCTTTTCACCTATAACTTGCATACATTCGCATTTCATTTTTTTTTTATAAAATCACATCAAAACAATTATTTTTTCAAATACTGGGCTTGGTTTTGGGCGGATTTCGAAAATATTTGAACACTTACTGAAGTCTGCTTCAAAGAATTGATATTATTTGATTGAAATAGAATTAAACCTGTTTGTATTAGAAAACCGCCCCTAAAAAGTGGGCGTGGCCATATACAATGTATAGACGATATTGATTGTGTTAGCAGTAGGTGAAGCGAAGAATTGTTTGCATTAAAATGCATCAAAATAGATAATTAAAAAATCATTTATAAGTAATATCCGTGTTGTTTGATAAGTTTCCCCCCGTGGCAGATATTTACACCCAGTTTTTGAAACTTTACAATATTTGTACGTATTTTGGTGCAGGCAGTAAAGGCAATTTAAGTTTAACCTTAGGTACAATTCGTTTTGCTTTTGAAAAATGTCAAATGAGCACATTGCTGTGAATGTAATGTCAAAATTAATCATGTTCTTTCACAAAATGGCAAACTTAGAGTTAAACGAACAGAATTAGAAGTTCAAAGAGGAAGTCTTCAAGTTAAATAATACAGGTCGTCAATGAATTTGTATTGTCATGTTCAAGGATCATATGAACCTTATCATAAAGGCATTTTCAATAAACATTTTTCTATAAGAGAGAGACAGGCCTAAAAAGATTAGGATCACACAAAAACAACAGCATATGATTGACCTCAGTGACGAAGTGATCCGAAACAGAGAGGCCTGCCGTGTCCCACAAGCTGTATGAATTTAATAAAGTGGTGGGATTTTGAACTCTATTATTATACATTATGCCGATCCCAACCTCGTCGAATAATTTAATTTCTTTTTTCACTTTAATTATTTTTTGAAGTTAACACTGAATATATTTTTATGCCTTCTCAAATTGATCGTGTGCCATTCCGGACAAAAAGATAAAACGCTCCACGAATGTGAAGGTGCTATAAACATAAATATAGACCGTTTCCTTTTCTGTAGAGGTGGATCTGGAGTTCCTTCACCCTCTATCCCAGGTATCCTGACGCGTGTACATTTTGAGTAATTTTACTTAAGAAAAATAAAACATCTATACATCATATCTTTTAGGTCTTTTAACTACTATTCTTGTTTGTACATATTTCATCGATAAATCTTAATTTATATTGACGTTCAATCACGTTTCAAACTATCAACTTCCGGCAATAGCATGTAATCGTCTTCCAAGCCATCGTCAATATTTATCGCGGCATACTGTCGATATAGCCTCTGTTTGCAAAATTCATAGAATTCAATTTCTCTTGTAAAGTTTTTCCTTAAGATCTCTCTAACTTCGGGGCTAATAATCTTTTCTTTTTTGTTTTTATTGATGCTTGAAAGTCTATCTTTCTTCACTGAAATTTCAAAAACGGTCACTTTGTATACACTCTTTAACTCATCTTATAACTTACGGTGATAGACAATTTTAGCGTGTCTAAAAAATTTCGGTATATATCGTTCAAAAACTGTAAGCGTAATGTTTGGATCATCCCAAGTACCTACGACTGCATATTCTTGTTCCACATTACGTTTTGCCTCCTGTAGAGCCCCTTCCGAGTTGAATGGCCTTAATAATAAATTATTTCAGTTATATCCTTCGAAACATTAATGTGACAGCATAAATTCAGTTGTACTTACAAACATTTAGCCCTATTTTGGCCACAGAAAAACAATGTTTGTCGACGATGATCTCCAACGGCGTTATTTACCTCATTCTGATTGAATTGACAGTGAGGATCTTTGGTTTTGACACAAGTATCTATATCCATTTCGAGAAATTCTTTCGGTGGCATTGGTGGTGCACGATCACCCAACTTAAGCTTAAGGTCATTGTAATACCAAGGTGCTCGAATGTAATAATGCCAACTGATAACTCTTTCAATTGGATCTCTAACCAGATTAATATATATCGGTTTGGGCAGTTCCATATCAGTAAAGTTTAGATATGCCAAATGCTGACTGTACGTGTATGGTGGATCATGATTGTAGATGATTTCTTCAGCCAATTTTTCTCGTTGCAATGGACCTAGCAGAACTGTCTCATGTGGTTTTCCTTGATCTCGAGTTGCGAAGAAGTTATTAATTTTCCCAAGCTCCTTCATAAGTTCCATTAGAGACTGACTACCAACTTTGGCAGCACGATTGAATAAAACTATATCGATTTCGGCTTTTTTGGTGTTATTCAAATGATCGGCTTTATTTCGGGATTTCTTGGATAATTTCTGTAGAGTTAATAGGGGGAGTGATTTGAAGTAAGAATAAGTTAATTAGAATTTTGCGAAATGCCTTTGATAGATAATACTTCAGAAGGCATTTATGTCATTTAGATTTTAAATCATTTGAAGCATTTAAAAATGTGTGACTTTTTTTTTGGTACAAACGTAAACGGTGATTGAAATGTTTGGCATTGAAAAATAGCAGTACCGTAGGATGAAAATATTTTTTTTTTTTTTTTAAATAAAAAAAATATATAGACTTTCGCCAAGTAAAATGCTTAAGCCTGCTTGTTTTGAGTTGTGCTATGTCTTACCAAACACCACGAAATTCTTTTTAAGCCAAATGGTATCCGAATCGATTAAGCTTCTTTATATAAATAGCATTATGTAAATTTGATTGTTTAATTTTTTTTCTCTCAAGTAGTCTTCTTCTTCAGTTATACCAATTTCACGAAGAAAACATTTGCGAAGAATGACTTAGGCAAAGCGAATGTAGAAAAAGCATCTGAGATTGAAAGCAAATGAATGTGATTCATATTTGAGATTTTTACAAATTTAACACATTTATACATTTACTGTTAAAATGTTAACTTTTTGCTCAGTGAATTAAGTCAGTGATAGTGAGTTGGCTGTGATATCAAATTAAATCGCAATTTTACCCAGTTACACTAACTATAAGTCATAAGGTATTGGAGATGTACTCGGTCATTCATTGAAGGGTCGCCTAATGAAATTAACAATTCGTCGAAAAAAACGTTTTTATTCAATTAACTTAAAAAAATTAAGGTTGGCCAAATTTGTGTTTGATTGACAGCTGGACGGCAAGTCACTATATTGAACATTTATGTATAAAAAATGACAGATAGTTTGTCACTCTCAACCATAGTCGAACTATAATAGGCAGACATCTTTACATTTCCCTGTCCGCAGAGTTTGTAAGACAGGCTTCTCTTTTATCGTTTAATATGTTATGTATGCATATGTACATACTTCGTTTGCGGTAAAATTCGATGACATTATAACTCGATAATCGATAACCGCTGGGCCAATTTTCATGATTTATTTTGTTTTGTTCGTATTGCTGTATTTCAGGTTGAGGCTAGGAATGCCAGATTTGAAAAAAATACCCTGCGGGACACTTCCATACTCAAATCAGAGTCGATTAGGTCATGTCTGTCCGTTTGTCTGTCACCAGTTTTTGGGTCTTATATTTTGACCTTGATTGATTGCTATAAGGACCTTAAAGAAAATGAAAGCAATACAAACATAATTTCCAAAATCCGCTAACATGTAGAGTAAACATGTAAAAATGTCTACAAATTGTGCAGGGCTACGCCTACATTTTAGGGGAGCTTTCTCAAACAACCTTTTTGATTAATTTTATAAGAAATTTGAAAAAAAAAACAACTTTTTTTTTTTATACAGGAAAATGTTTTCATACAATAGTTAAGAAAGATTAACATTTAAATTAAGCAATAATCATATGGCGGGACATGCGGGAACATAAAAGGTAAATTGTTGGACATTGTGCGGGAAAATTTTCCACCGGGAAACACGTTTCGCGGGGCGGGACGTATGGCATCCCTAGTTGAGGCAGAAAGAAAATTCCGGACAGCCGATTACTCGCGATAGGTGGCGTTAGAGGTGTCAACATCTGAAAATTGTTCCGTCACAAATTGCCGTATGGTCCAGATACTCGAAGTATGTGAATGTAAGTCATTCCTCTTGTTTTTTCCCTTAAACGCCCCATTTGTATAGAAAATGTAGAGAGGCTACCATCGATCAAAAATTTGTGCTTGAGCTCCCATTTGATATTGTCCCAGACGTCAGAGCCAAACTTCAAATCGAGCGAATATGTTTACCTAAGCACGAGGTTTTATACAGATTTGGTTACCATCGTATTAGCTTTTCAAACAAAGGGGTACGGAGAGAGAGAGAGTATGATATAATTTTTATTCTTTCTGATATAGATAGATTATGAGGACAGAAAGGGGAAATTGTAACATTCTATACGTTTCGCGGGTTAAAGAACTGGTGCGAAAGTGTTTTATAGGTATAAGTCTCTTTATGATGATTTGTCAAATAATACTGAACATAATTGTCAAAGAACTCTCAAAAATAACAGCAGTGTTCGGTTATTGGTAAAAAAACAAAAACACCCTGAGTATATATAAGTGTCAGCTGTAAGGTTGTTGATGAAGCTATCATAACTAAAGATCAAACGTAGCTGCAACGAGCAGGGAAACGGAAAGGACTAGTTCTTCCCAAGAGCGAAAGCTAAACATCTGGGATCAACACTAATCATTGGGTAATCATAGAGTGGATAAGGTGGCTGGAAAACTCCAACCGATAAGTGTCTCCTATGCTGAAAAGAAGCTCCTGCACCGCAGTTGTACGTCCGGCGCGCATCTGCATTTAATTGGCTTCAGTAACAACGTGATCCGAAACCGGGAGACTTGCCGACTAAGGGATGCAAGTTGGAGAGAGTCTTGATCATTCTTTCCTATCATTTGGGTATCTAATTAAAGTGATCCTGATGAGCGACTTGCAGGGTATAAGAAATTTGCGGTGTTTTATAGGCTTCGAATTCTAAGAATATCTAAGGATAACCTGAGGGGATCAATCCATCCTTTTCAATGTTCTTTTTTAGTTTTTTTGTATTTTTGGTGAAAGGACAGGTATCTTCAAGTGTCCATCTTCTCCCATAGTGACATTCAAAAGTTACACAACATCTATTTTTGACAAAATATATATTTAAATAGAAAATTAACACGTAAATGCATTTCACGATGGCTATCACTGGACTCACAAGCAGCAAATGGCAATCCGTCACTAGTTCAAGGTGATTGCAATATATTGTTGGTACAACCTTTGTTTGCAGAACTGATAGAATTCGATTTCATTTGTCAAATTTTGCTTAAGTAAATCGCGTATTTCTTGTGTAACTGGTGGTCTTGCCGTGTTCTTATTTACCTTGCTGAGAGTGGTTTGACTTGCTGCAGAAAAAAGTCAGAGTCAGGCACATTTGTCCTTTTTTTTTTTTGTTTTTGTAACCAATTTAACGACTTACTATGATAAATTTCACTGGCATTTTTGAAAAATTTGGGTATATACTTTTCCAAAACTGCTAACGTGATATTGGCATCATCCCACGAGCCTACAACAGCGTAATCCTTTTCAACGGCTCTTTTAGCCCTCTGCATAGCATGATATGAATTGAAAGGCCTGCATTTCGAAATGATGAATAGGTATTGGATGGAAGTTATATCGGGGAGGATGATACTCACAGGCAAACACTGTCATCTTGTCCGCAAAAAAATAAAACCTGACGTCGATGATCGCCTAGAAACTTTTTGGTTTCTTGCTCAAAAACACACTCTGGGTCGTTGGCACGCAAACAGCTTGCAAAGTCCTTCTTCAACCATTCGATTGTCGGCAATTCAATATCGGGAAAGTGTTTTTTCCTGTCGGCAATATACCATGGAGCACGGATGTAATAAAACCAGCTGACAATCCTTTCGACTGGATCACGAACCAAATTTATATAAATCGGCTTCGGATAGTCCAAATTTGTAAAATTGATGTAGGCAATGTGCTTCGAGTATGCGGCTGGTTCTTTAAGTTCCATTATTTCATCGGCAACTTCGAACTCCTTTTTTGGTGACACAAGGATCTGTTCTAATACCTTGGGTTTGTCGCGTTGTGCCGTGAATCCGTTGATTTTGCCAAGTCGTTTAATGAGTTCCATTAGGCTTTGACTACCGACTTTTGGGACGCGATTAAAGAAAATTATGTCAACTTCTGCCTTTCGAGTGTTGTTCAGTGAATCCGTGACAAGCGATCGAATCTGTTTGTTTTTTTTTTTATTTTTTTTATGGAAAGAGTTCAGTTCATATGAGTATCATATATGCATGTTTTTTTTTTTCGTAAACTTTTGTAGGTGTGGCTTGAATTCGATTTTGAATTTGGTCGTAGACTTGAAGCTCAGATGGATATGTTGAACTAGTAACCTTTCTTAAGTAAGTACTTTACAAATAGACACACAGAATTATTTCCAAACTACAAGTACTACGCAATGTGATACTTACCAGAGAGTAATTGGATGGAGTCATATCCATTTGCAAAAAAGCACTACACGTTTATTTTACAAAAAAAGACACACAATTTTCACATATATTTACTAAATGATTGGACATATAGACACACATACAAACTTTGACAAATGTTGACGATAAGTGATGGCGCATGAGTAAATTTTTTATGTTTGTGTTTTGGTTGACATAAATAACTTAATGGGTTTCTTTTAATTTATGTACTTTTTTGAATACTTTTACCATGTGTAAATGTACTTTACTGTATATTTTGTTCTTTTTTTTAAAAAAAGGGGAAATCTTCAAATAGTTCTCAATTCGTAGAGCAATATTGTTAAATATAGTTGAAAGGTAAAGAAGACGGTTTTTTTTTGAAGGAAGAAACAAGAAAACAAAAAAGCTGACGGCAGTGTCTCTAGATAGGTATAGCGAAGGTAAGCTACTTTTAATGACAAGTCTTTTGATTTATGATGTAATGTGTAAACGAAATTACTTTTCCAATGAGAAAAATTGATGAGACAACTGAGTTACAACTTATAAAATACATGGTGTTTTTTTTTTCTAAATTTAATAAGAAAATTATTTTATTTTGTTTAAGATAGTTATGTCAGACGACGATTAGGCAGGAGAATGTAAGCAGTAGAAGAAATGAAATATCAATCACCAGCGAAGAATCGGCTACCAGTGCAACATTTCCTCGTATGCTTTAGACCAATGTTTAAATGATTTCAATGAATTCCCACGACAAAATGTATTTAGAATGTGTAATTGAAAATTGATGTACATACCTGTCCTGTACTTTTGAGATACTGATAAGTTCCGTGTAATGAATTGATATCATTTGGATGTCCTGAAAGAGGGAAATTATTATTATTCTCTTCAATTCTGTAGAAAAATTTAGTTTTTTTTTTATATTCATATAAAAATAAGATTTTTTTATAAATAAAATGTATATCCGTAATTTCGAGGTGATAGGAGGGGACCAGAGACCTGGAGTGAGCCATTTGAAATACGAGCATTCACGACTTTTCATGTATTCACACACATTCATATTCGCTCACAAGAAATATTCGCGGGGCTCACATTTGATTGCCTGTCATAAAATGAATCTGAAGCAAGCTTCTATTCACACTCAGTTTAAGAACAGATTATCTGTCCCTACACTTCGTTGTGTGATAGTGATTTGGTTTGATTTGGGTTTAGGGTTTTCTACTTACTTCTAAAGCCATTCGAAGAGCTCGTGAATCACTTATACATTTCACTGCTTTTGTGAATACTCTGAATGAATACTTTGAATGTGAGCCTACTACGCATTCAAGGATTCATGAATACCAGCACCATGATGATTTGTTTTCATTTCGTTTCGCAAAGGGAACATGTTTCATAATCGCTTGTTTTCTGTGTGCGCGAGACTGTGAGATGCTCGTTTATTAGCGAATGATTCACAACGGGAAATTAATGGATTCATGCAGTTCTCTGGTCAATAAACGTTTGCAAAGACGGGTTACACGTTCTTCCAGAAGGTCCTATATATGTATTTCGACGAGGTGTCACTTGTATCTCGCATGTTTCGCAGTAAGCTCAAAGAAAAACAAGATAATGTCATTATAAGGACCAAAATATTTTATCTTTATGAAGATATTATCTTCTTTATTATAGTAAGAAGCACCATGATAGGCAGAGAAATAATATACATATGTATATTTTTTAAGGATGGTTGGCAGCAGGAGAAAAATCAAGTAAATGGTAGGAGTGCGGTTTAAGGTTTCTGCATCCGGATCTTAGACTTAATCTTTTTACATTCCACTCAGTTTGATAGGCTCTGCGATTAATTGAACGTGATTTGATTATACATTGCCCCTTGATTTATGTAAATCACAATATGAACTATCCGTTCCATATTTCCGTTACAATTTTTTTGATCAACTATCAAAAGCCGTTCCTTATAGCATCCCTGATCATTCACAAATAAAAACTTTTTTGATCAAAAGCAGAAACTGCAACAAGAACCAGAGATAGGACGCATCAGGAAATTAAAGTAACTAATAATTGACAATCATTTACTACTGAAGAATGTTAAAACAAGTAAATATTACACTATGACGAATAACAGCAGTAATTCAGCAATATTCCAGACTAAAGTGCGTCGTAAATTATAATTAAGTGTAGTCTTTAACATGACACTAAATAGAGACATTGTCATAGTTCAATCGATGGTCTCAACATCAGTTTATTTGGCGTGCTTTAAGCAGATATTCTAAATAAATTAATTACTATTATTTGCTATTACGTGGCTCAATTGATAGTGCGTTGGACTACTGGGCATAGGGTTCCAAGTTCGAATCGAAAAAAATACCATCGAAATATCACATCCTGCCTGAACTGAACCAATACTATCCTTTTTGGTGAATGGTGATATACTCCGTGCAGCTTTGTCCACGTGAAGTGGAGGTATTCGACCCTTAAATCTGAACTGAAGCATATTGACTATGCTGACGATGTATGATTACTCTCTTACAGAACTATGGATCTACACCAAACAGCAGTCATTGCCACAAAGCAGATATATAAAAACAATCTTTGGGTCTTCTAAAAGTTTTCTACTATATACCTTTATTCTTTCGCATTAATCAGGCAGAAGATATTATGTCAAATATGTTCAAATGGCAGACTCCTGCTTACATTTATCCTCATGAAAAATAATATGTATGTTATAAATCAATTAAAGAAACATAACGCCCGTTTCACACCTGACCAATTTTGTAATATGTACAAAGATTTACATTGATGTGGGTCAAAGAAGATCAAACCATCTTAATTTCCGCAACACCGTTTTCGATTATCGTTATTGACTTACTCCTTGATTGAGGAACCAAAATGGATGCACAGTTATGGTGAATCGGGTGCACCACATGACCATAAGTGGGCGCTATCAGTCAGGTATGTGTGCACATAATAGTACAACACACCCAGTTAGCACTAGGTGATTCGAATTCAGATCTGGTTTTGTTGCGAAAGAAAGTTACTGCACCGGTTAAAGTGGGGTTCCTTTAACATACAATCTCTTTGCGCATTACTAAACTTTCATTGCAAGGCGTTTCCGGGTTGCATGCATGCAACATATATATCCATATTTTTCATTTATTGTTACCAACTGAATTTAATTGAAAATGTTCGCCTATTTTTTGTCTATTTAATGAGAAATATTATTTGCCCGGATTAATGCATCTTGATTAATTGCCTGCAGGAGATTCTGAGAAATGATGTATCTTTTAATTGCAGAAAGTGAAAGGATTTGATTGTTCGTTTAAACAAAGTAGCCATTCAATATCGTGGTACGGCTTGGGTGCTTTTCTACTGCATGTAACTAAAGATAGGAAATGCATCTTCTACAAGAAAGGTCTTATCAATATTTTTTTTTTTTTTGAAAGTGCGTAACAAATGAATAGCCTGGGCATAATAAGGTAACAAATATTATTAATTATCGCCCGCGGTTCCTACTTTCAGATACATCTATCGCTATGAATGGAACCGAAATATAATTGAAGTTTGAGAAATTACAATTCGTACAACAATCTGAGTACTGCATATTTACATATATATAATCCCGCGCATTTAAATCGTTAACGATGATGTCGTTTGTACAGTGCTATAAGTAAATGCTCCTTTGGCACCTAAGTCATATATTTAAGAAGTTGTTTGCCTTTCTACCAGGTGGACATATGTTTGATAAGCCCAGATGGTTTCGTAGTGAATGGACATAGTATACATAAATACATATTATTTTGATGTTAGCTATTTGTCTGCCATAAGGCAAGACTTTCTTTCTAATAGGTGAAGATGTAGAGCAAAGATGTACTGCATATATGTTTGGCAAGGTTAACAAATAAATAACATTTGAAGATGTAGGTAATGTACGAGGGCTACAGTCTAACAATCGCTTAAAATAAAGGTAAGTACCTACGTACTGCACTTTCTTTTTGTTTACTTTTCAATTTTGCAGTTAACAAGACGCTTTAAAATTAGCCCATCACTTTGGAGTACAGATACATGACGTCACCTTGCTCTTTTCAATGATGCAAATATGTTTGCTGAAATTAGTTGTGTATGTGCATATTTATGTGAGAAAAATAACAAAGTAGATAGAAACATATTTTATTCGTGGAGATTTGTTTTCTGAATTCGATCGACGCACGGTTTTGCAAGAAACTACTAAATTAAAGCAAAGCTAGAAATGGTCAGTCATAAGGCAAGCTAACCAATTGGTCAAAAGCGAGGCAGCCCACGTGTAATAGGTTTCCTGAAGTCTTTATTCTTCAACTAACCTCTAATTCTATGGCTTTGAAACTATCAATAGATGCCAAAGCATATCTTCGCTGGATATTCCGACTAGACTCAAAATAAGCGCTAACGGACCAATCAAAAATGGGTCTCCAGCAAAAGCCTTGAGGCTTTTATCCGCAGTAAAGGTACCATCAGACCTCCTAATTGATTCCAGTTTGTTTATTCTGTCCTTTTTGAGGACTTTACACAATCTACTAGTAGCACCTAGAGTTTCGATCTTTTCACAAAAGTCTCTATATGAAGCACTTTTCAACGAGCAAGTTAACTTCTTATATTCCCTTTGCTTTATCTGAAAAGATTCTAGTCCTCCTCCTTTTAATCTGTCTTTAATGAGATTTAGAAGTTTTCTGATTTCCTTCCCTTCCACCAAGGAACCGGGGACCTGCAAGAGGTTCTAATCACTGAACATGCTAGTTCAAAGCATTTGATAAGGCTATCGGTCAGGTACATACTATACATACTATTTTATTAAAATTGATCGCTGCAGCAACCAAGTCTTGTCTACAAAACTGTCCAAGCTTAGTTGCATAGAAAGTCTGCGGGCCGCTGCTCGTCATATAGCACCGAGGTAGCACGTATACCTCCCAAGCCACAGATAAGTTGTTCCGCACCCATGGTTCTTGAATAGATACAATATGGGTTTTCGTACGCATGTTTGAAAGTCTACTACATATCAGATGAGTCTCAACCGTGGAATGGTGCAAATTAATCTGAGTAAATATCAAAGATGTAGATTCTACTCAGGATGTACCACATCTGGGGTCAATTTAGCCATTTTGGCTTCCCGAGTCATACCGCCAGGGGTATCACCTCGAACAGTAACCCGTCCTGAAGTGAGATTAGACGTACACGGTGTCAGTGCCATTTCTCCACTCGGATAGAGAGCTGCAGGAGTCCTCAGATAAGAAGAGAGTGACTTCTGTATCCGGGGGGTTATGTATGTTGGTTGGGGCCTCCAGAAACATTGCCCCGACCGAGGTTGAAAAGACCACGGGTGCCGATTTCTACCATAATACATCATACTTTTCCTAGTAAGGACATTTGTACTCTTGGTCTACGGAGGTACTAAACCTCTGCCAAACTACGGGACACTCCCCTATTCGCCACCTGGGTCGCACCGGGTCTCCTGAGAAGCACGTGTTTTATCCCGTTTTTAAAGAAGATAACCCTGGTTGTGTTAACATACTTAGTATATTTGCATTCAAAATGAAAGCATTTAGTGGAAGAAACTATCAAACTTTAATAGGTTAACTTCTCTAAAAGAGGGAGGACTTTTGTCATATTTACAGACAAGGTATCCATTTGAATACTTTAAAGTTCCCATACTATGTTTTACATAGGATTATTATTAAAACCATAATTGTAATCAGAAAATACTAACTTAGATATTCAAATTGTTGAGTTAAACAAATGTACAAGCGGTTTACTAAGTGACACCTAATAGCTAAAATTTGTATAGTTTGGCCAGTTGCATTGCACATTAACTTTGTGCTTCATGTCCAGAAGTGTTGCCATTGCGGCTCACTTTTAAATTTTGACTTCCCATTCTACTATTTATGCTTAAACGTCAGTTCCAGTTAAGTTTTTTTTTGTTTTAATGTAAGTTTGACAATGCCTTCAATTTTCAACAAGTTTTGTCAATGACAAAGCAGCAAGGTCGTTTAATTGACTTCTTTGTCAAAACTAACGCACAATAGGTGACTGGTGAAAGTTCGTCTATTATAAAGGACCACAGAAAGAAAAAATAAACTAGAGCCAACATGAAAACTTTTCTCATCAGTGCACAAAAAATAACCTTGTACCAGGTACTTGGTTTGACTCTGCGAGACACATTATTTCACATTATTTCGAGCTTCAACGTCAGGGCAACATATTTTCAAAGCCATTTTTGCTCAACTTGACGCATTCATTCCCACATTATCATCTTATACTTTGCTTCGTTTATTCAAAGGACCAAAGTGAAGTCTGTCAAAATGAGTAAAAAAAAAAAAAACAGAAAATTTAGCTAAATCCAATCCAATGTATTTTCAACGGTTTCATCGTTTACGATGTTCTCTAAACTAGCGCGTCAAATGGGCTTAAACACCGTTCCTTTGTAGTCTCAAATGTCATTTGCATAATGTTCCTTTGCGCTCAATAATGTATCCGTTAAGCACAGACAATAAACCAGGTCAACAATTCATTATGATGGAGCAAGTACCCACTACACCCAGAACCTATCAAACAAAGGAAATTGTGATTTATTCCCGTACTTGACACCCTTAACATACACAAAACAAGCATCGTTAAATTCTGCGCAGAATATACAATATACATCCATTAAAATCAACTCAAATTTAATGAAAACAGATAAAAAAGACGAAAAAGAAGAAGAAGAAAAAAAAAAAAAAAAACGGTCTACAACACCCAGATCTAATCACAGAACGCGGCTCCGCTTCAAGTATCCATCAATGGAAGCTATTATCGTAGCATCCATCCATCCATCGAGGTTCTCTTCTTCCAATTGAATGGGAAGACAAAAACCTGGGTGTGTGTATGTACATACATAATGATATATTGTGATGCGGTGCAACTTAGAATCAATCGAAACAAAAAGGAAATATGATAGACAGGTGTGTAGGCTGATGAATTAACAACAAAAGGGAAGCACCTCACCTCCCCTTCATTTGTGGGGGGAGGCGATAACGAATGGAATGGATTTCCGCACGATTGAACGATTTCTTTTTGTAGCTAGATATCTTGGTGTGGTACCTCCTCATGTAATGAGAACGCTCGTCTTCTGTGCACGGAAGCGCTTGTTGGCGGCATCGGCTGCTGGAAGAATGCAAAAGTATCCGCAAGCAAATATAGATACTCCCAGTCGTGGTGCTAGTGATTAAGTTGATTGAAGTGTTTTTCGTGCTACAGGCCTTTGCCTTTGCCTTTGGATTGCATACCTACATTTTGTTTTTGTTGGATTCAATCGACGTTTGTATTTCATATAAATCAACCTTCAGACAATAGCCTGACCACTGCCATTAGAGTAATTTACCGGGCGGAGATATTAAGGTCGGGGTCTAGCCTATTATGATCATGCCAATGATATTTCAAAACAAATTGCAGCAGAAAGTGGAGCGTTTATTTTATGCATTTTGTGGGACCGATTATGCCCTGTGTACAAGGCGGCAATAAAGTTATGCACTTGGTTTTTTTTTTCGCGGTACTACGACAAAGTGCCTTTCGAAATTTTAGGAGCTCGCGTAAAAGGAGGGATTGTATGAAAGTTCGGTTCAGGTGTTTATTTGATTCATTGTCATTTTGTTTTCACCTTCACTTTTGAAGAATTATTATGATAGGTAATAGCGTGCACATCTCTTAACATGGTCATGGCATAAATGCGCTTATTATTCCAGCTCACGTGACTTTACTTATGCCTGAGCTCATACTCATTCAATATCATGCATACGATTTTATTTATAAGGTAAAAGTAATTTTGCATCTATTACATATAGTTTTTTTTAAATTTACAAAATCCATACGTCATAGCGAACTTTTTCATCATAAATAATATTCATGTGAGGGAAGTATGTAGTTTGTCAATTAGGTTATATAAAAGGTGGGCCATCTAGTAGATTATTTTGACAGTGACAGCTGTTTCCCGCTCGAAATCTTGAAGGAAAGTCAGTATCTTCCAAATTAAGTGCTGTATAGCTCAAACAGTGCTGTACCCAAGTTTGCGCAAAAAGTTCGCGATACTGCCAGTGGACAACACTCATAGTCCCCTTTGTCGTATGGTGCGCAGATGAGAAAGTGGCTACTGTAGCCGAGAGTGTGAGACTCAATTCACGAACATCAACTCGGTTGAGAATAACTGTTCCGTCAACGGTGGGCGTTAAAGAGCAGACCTTTTTTTTAACTGACATTGAAGACATGGATTTTGACGGCCTGTGGTTCATGGAGGATTGTGCCACACAACCCATGCCACAATCGATCATTTGCGCACTATATTCCGAAATCGTAATATCAGCTACGATTTGACCTCCTTTTTTTGTGGGGAACTGAAGGAACTTTTGAAGGACAACCGGAACCGATTCAAGCACTTGGCCAATATCATTCAAGCAATCCCTGAGCTACAGCCCGAAACCATCAACAAGGTCTTGGAAAATTGGAGTGACAGAATGCGCTACTGCGAAGCCAGCCAACGCACCCACTTGACCGATGTTGTGTTCCATGGAAACATTTGTTTTTTTACTAATAAAGTCATAAAACATAGAAAAAAGCTTCAGCCAATGCTTGGTGAAAAGCTTAGACGGATCTTTGTTTAGTTCGGATGATGAACAGCTCAAGAAATGAAAGGAGCATTTTTCTACGCTTTTGAACCGTGTATTCGCCAGCGATATAGTGTCAACAGGGAGTCAACAGGCGTGCCTTGGGCAGGAGAGGTATCCCAGATAAATACATTGCAATTATCAAGACCACATGTGCTGGCTCAAAATGTCACGTCCTGCACAAAGGAAGAATGTCAACAGAATCTCCAAAGCGAAATCTGCGTTCGGTATGTTGTCCAAGGTATGGCAAAGCAATACAAACAGCTTTAACACCAAGCTGAGATTGTTCCGCCTCATCATCATATCCGTGCTGTTATATGGATGTAGCAATTAGAGAGTGACCATCGACATCATAAGCTACAAACGTTCGTCAACAGGTGCCTGCGTAACATCTTAAGGATTTTCTGTCCCAACCGTGTCTCTAATGAACACTTCTACGAGAGAACGTGTAAGGAACTAAAAACGAAAGTGGCAGTGAATTGGTCACACGCTCGAAAAAGGTGACAGTTTCGTAGCTACCCATGCTATGCAATGAAATCCGTTAACGCAAGATGGCAGAATACCCGGCGGTTCGAGGAGAACATGGCGCAGAACGATCGAGATGGAGTCACAGCAGTTGGGAGCACAAAGCCGCTAAGGCCCACTTATGGTACATATTATTGCGGTAATCAGGTTATTTATCGAGGTGCCTTAGAATCATCTCGACCAGAAAATTGTCCACTCTTATCAGAGTTTCTTTATTGTATAGGATTATGTTGGAATAGGATTTTATGTACTGAGACTTTGGTGTTCTGCATTTGCAGCCAAATCCGAATGACCCGATTCCTTTCCCTCCTGCTTGCCCCTATGTTGGACTACACAGGACATCCATATGCGATCATGGGCCGAATGAGAGCCATGTAATAGATTACCTTCACCTTTGCATCGAATTGGCTGCTATAAGACAGTCACTTTGTAAAAGCGAAAGCACTCCGGGCTCTTGAGAGAGCAACATCTACATGTTTACCTAAATATAGATATTCGTTTAGCCAAATCCACAAGTTGATCCGCATTTTGACATGCAAGTGGGCATCCTTGCTCTCCAACAGTAGAGGCTTTCGTCAATTCTTCCTGGTATCCCTGGAGGCCCCAGACAACGCAATGGTTCCAGAGTTCTGAAAGTTGATCTTCAACTTCAATTTGTCGCAATAATCTGTTAAGTTCTGTTAAGTCATATAATTTAGGAGTGCCCTTTGAACCAAAAAACGGGAACTAGATATCAAAAACACTGTACTGGATTATATGCATCTTTATTCGTTATCATCATGTAAGAGAGATCTTCATACGATTTGTGAATCTATATCTAATCAAAAGTATCTTATTGCTTTTTTATAGCAATTACATAACACGCCAGATGACATTTGAGTACACAACATTTTCCAATGGGACCAACACAACAAGCAAGTCTGTCACACACAAAGGACTTAATCTTTAATTCAGAACAAAGTTCAACATCCTAATCCTTATCCAAGCCAAAGAGTTCGATTTCAAAACAAATTGCATTTAACAATGATCAAAGCCGCATGGACCCAAACAAATTTAGTTTTGGTCTGAAAAGCATATCTGTTGGTACATATCTATTCTCTCATAAAACCCAATACATTGCTATGCACTTATTATTTTTTTCCTGGTTTTCCCATTTTCACAACTAAAGAGATGAACGGAATCATTTACAATTTCAAAAGCGGGCATGTCATGAATGAAAATCAATGAAATACACATTTCCACGCAATGAATGCGAAAAGATCCGGAACGTAATTGCAATTGAAAATGTTTTACTTTTACATTTGTGGAGAGCATATTTTGGTTTTTGCAACCTTCTCGCCACAATGGCAGTGTCGGTTTCCTGCTGCATTTTCAATGACTTTGAATTGGAATTAAATAGTTTTGAATCGTAAAAAAATGTGCAAACAAATTGTACGCCAGAAATGGCAGAAATATTTGTATCTATTGGTACATGAAATCGCTCGCACGACTAGAAGTATCTTTATTTTTTAAAGATTACTTAAATTTTGTTAATTATATCATGAGTCTCATGAAACTATCACGGCAGTGAAATCGAAAAGTGAACTGTCGGTACCGAATCAATAATTTTTTGATTAATGAGTACTCGAAAGTTGCAATTCCAGATTAAGGACACTTTTGGAAAATGAACATCTAAAGTATCTTTATATGAAATTGATGTCAAATTTTCTGAGAATGTTGTTGTGGGCAATAAAAATGGAAATCTCAGCCTCCAAAATGTGGATATTTGCCAACAATTTGACTAACAACATTTTTAGTAGCTTAAAATACAAACATTTTAGAACCAATGCTCTACTAAAGGAGGAATGCAATGACCACAGCAACAGCAACTTCAAAATCCTATATAAAACTTAGGTCTAACATTAAGGTTGCTGTGTCAGCTAAAACTCTTATGCATTCACCACGGTGTCTGCTTGTGCAATATATGTTTGCATACACGTGCACAAGATGATTCATTTAGAAGTACTTTATTTTAAGATAAAGTAAAAATAAGAAAAGATAAATTGCATGGGATAATTTTTATTATAAAACAAAAGAACCATCTTTGGCATTTACTTTTTCAGATCAGTTTTTTTTTTTCAAATATTAGCCGTAACTGCCATTAACATGGTCCATTCCATAGTTAGTATTTTCGATGACGCGTCGCAGCATTTCCAGTCGTATTTGGCGAATAATTCCTACAATTCGGTTTCCAATTCTTCAAGCACAACCGGCTTATCATTTTTGACTTTGGACCTTGTAAAGCATCATAGGAAAAAGTATAGAGGTGTAATATTACACTCGTTTATGCGGCTAATTAAAGTGGTCGCAAGCGCGAAATTAACTGTTCACCGAATTGTTATCACAATAAAGCCAAAGGGTTATGAGCTGTGTAGCAAGCAGCGCAGTGTTGGTGGTACCAAATTCCCTGGCTATTATTTATTGACGTACCCATCGAGCCAGAAATGTGCTTCATCGCTGAACTCTAAGTGCACGAATCACGCAATGACAATCTCAGAAAACTAGAAGTGTGCACCCAGCGATGTGGGGAATTTATTATTGAATGGGGAATATAAGGAAAAGCGTTCTAAAAATAAGGAAAAAGCAATATATGGCTAAACATTTAGTAAGTAAGTTGGATATGACACAATTATGGTTCCTTAGTTGTTTTTCCACATAAAAGATGTATTTCATACAAATACAATGCCTACCAAATTGTGACATTCTATCAAAAAAGAATGAACAAGTTCTAAGAAATACAAAACCGTTTATCAAATACTGACATTTAGTGACATAAGTGCTGAAAGATGTATCAGTTGCTGAAAGTTGGATGTCCATGTGAACCAATGAGTGAAATAGCACTTTAGTATCTTATTTACAAACCGCGCACATCTATATCGCTTTTAGTACAACTTTGACCATTTATTCCTCTGTATTTCAAGCAGCCTAAATTGTTAATTATTGCAGAACGAAAAACCAACAACTGTAAATGACATCCAAGTCAACAAATTGGAATACGATTACTTGGTCTGGAAAAAAAGTGCTAACACAAAAAAATCATCATACTGCGAAAAACACTCCAGATATTTTCGACACGATTCGTTGTGATGAGTCTACATAATTATTTGCTTTGATTCACAACTGAGACAAATTCGATGCGGTCTTGTTTTCCATGTAATACTTCAAGCCGTCCGAAGAAAGTGGAAAATGTCTATAGCGAAGGGAACACTGACTTGCTTTCACACCATACACTGTCATTAAGTTCTATCTACAGAGCAGGCTTTTATATATTTTCTTTCTAAAGATAAAACCATTTATTAGCCTTAGATAAAAGAAGAGGTTCCTTCATCACACCGACGTACTAAAATAGATTTTTAGATAGACCTAACGAAGCATGATATTCAATTGAGTAATTCATTGAAGCGAAAAGCTGGTGGTGCCCCGAGGACTGTGGCCAAGTACAGATAAATCTATTCAGTCTAGTTGCTAGAAGTTATTTGTGGTTTATAAAAACACTATTATGCCAACTCAAGGTAGCTTGGTTCAGGAAAGAAAAAAAGAAATCATTTAAGTTAAACACCTCTTATACTCTGCGATTGAGATACTAATTAACACTGAAGTCGTAACTAAAAACTTGATACTCGTATAATGAATTCCATTATTTTCACATTTTCACATGGCCAAGATCATGTCGCTGGCAAATGATCTTGACAATGCACGTACTTCAGAGATTCATTTTGCCGAAGATGTGCAGCCAAACCGCACAAACATCGCGGTATTTTTTTTTTATTTTGAATTTCCATTCATGAATCACAGGAGACTCGCGTTAGCAAATGCATCTTTTACTCCGAAGATTCATTCATCCAAAGCCAATGGGTCTTGTGTAAGTGTTCAGGGTAATGGCTGGTATTGCTGCAGGTCGTATACCGGTGGTTACTGACTAAATTGGTTTAGGTATCTATCTGCTCGTGACCTCAATGGATTCGTTCGCGAAGAAGATGGCTCATTGTAACATCAAGATGTTCCACTCATGAGTTTATGGTATTACCTAACATTGAACTTGGACTTGGAACATACGAATGACTATCTTTGTGCTTGGAAACTTATAAGGCTTAAGTTGATTGCAGTTAATTTAAAGAGTGTGTATAGTTTGTTTGGTGATACTTTGTTTTGTTGTCATTATAAGGCAATTACTCAGGCAGTTTTTGAGGAGTGCTTGTGGGCACATACGGTAGTTGAGTGATGTAATTTTCGTACATCCGCAAAAATTAGTGGAAGAAATGGATTGATGCAGTGCTTAATACAAGGAAGACTCGTAGAAATAATGACAACAATTTAATGGCTGGAATAGAGTCTTTGGCGCATGATATCGGGCCATTTAGGAGCACGTACTAGCGACATTATAAGGAAAATAAGCCTGAGATATATTCGAAGAGACAAGGCAAGGTAGGTGTTTCTAATTCCGCCTGACTTCAAAGCCGAGCTATAAAGAAAAGTTCTAACAAGAAGAAAATGAATCTTAAGTAAGCCATGGTTTGCCAAGGCATAGCTGTTTAACTTCTATTCAGGCTACATTGTGCACGAATAAAAGCATCCAAGCTAAGTGATTGACCCGCCAAACTCATCTGAGCTTTCTGTAAGATTATGACGAACTTAAGTTCGTAGGAATTCTACCAAAGTGATTCATTTCAGGTAAAGACGACGCACTATCAAATTTGGAATCTATGTATGCCGATGAGCATTTGTTGAAAAAACTAAGAGGCCTTGAAAAAAGATCAAATTATGATTCTGATTTGCCATGAGAATTTATCCAACTAGAGGAGATCTATCAAAAATTACTGTGCCACGATGAGTAGAAGAAGTGAAGAGTGTAAGGCACATTCACATGTAATTTAGTAAATTGTAAACGAGCGTGGTGAATAGGTACGCAGTTGTACTTTTGGCACAAATGATGCAGCATGTCGCTTCACATGACAGCAGGAGTAAAAGAAGTTTGATAGAATTGAAAATTTGAAGCTTCTAAGAGACCTTCATGGTAAAGTACTCAACATAGGCAAGATAAAGATAGTGGTCTGCCTGTCCGAGTTGCAGGACACTACTCAGCTTGTATTTCTTGGAAGTACTACCCAAAATGGACATGTTAGTAAACCACAATGATGAGCACGCTACATGCGTGGTTTTAAAATAACAAAAAAAAAGTATGTCGTATTTACTGTCAAGCACTTCAAGATTATAGCTAATCCTCAAGAATTAGGAACAAGAGCTTCCTAGGAAATTACCATTTATACACCTAGTTACAAGAACCATTAAAAAACATAACGACCTGAATAAAATCTTGGACAAGCACATACAACTTTTTATATTCTGTTTTTTCTTTTTTCCAAAAGCACACATCCGTAAAGCGCTTAATGCATCTTTCATCTGTTTAAAAACATAACAAGTGGGTGTCTATGTGTCACGCTTTCAACAGCGCAATTAAATATTCTTAATTTTCTGAATGTTAATTTTGTCTCTAGTTACATCTATTCGCCTTCATTAACGACACGACACAGCACAAAATGCACGAGAAACACACATAAAACAATTTCATTTTTATTTTTCTATCATACTTACCAGAGTCTCCTCCGCTGGCATGATGTTCTCCTGTTAAACCGAGAGCTGAAAATTCTGAGGGTTGCAGTTTCACTTCCATCTCACGAAGACGTGTATTCAAATTTTTTGTATGCATAAACAGAAAGAACGTACACGAGATTGCAATTAAAGCTATGAGTTCAACGGACCTGAGAAAAAAAAAAAAAAACACATGTTCAAAAACTTAAACTTTTACAAGAAGCAAAAAGAAACAAAAGTAAGACCAAAAAAAAAAAAAGGCTCCCTAAGTAAATAAATAAATAAATAAAATTGTCGAAAGGACTCTTGTACACATTCATCAGGAGTAGATAAGGTGACCAAGAGAGGAAATTTGCATCTGATTTGCTTACAACATCATTACATTAGCAACATTGCTGTTGTTAGGGTACTGGAGACTTTGCCATACGATATCTACTAGGTAGATCATGTTAAATTGAAATCTTAACTTAAATTTCAGTTGGAAGTGAGAAGCCGACACATTTATTTAATTCCAAACACATTAGCCTGGGTATTCCAGGTGGAAAAACCACTGAGAAGGAATATAACCCAGTGGGGAAAAATGTTCATAAGGAGTAAGTGTTTCTCTTTGAGCCAACGAGAAACGCAAATGAGTTGCAGATACATACCTACATATACATCTCCACACAGGCTCTGTGATGTAGCTTTTGTGATGTTTCTAAGAAAGTAATTTAACTTGACTGAAGGGCGGTACGGTGCGGTGCGGTGCGGTGCGTACAGAAACAAATAACAGTAATTATTTCAAACTTTTTGTAGGTACAGTGGTTGGGTATGTCTTATGCTTTCTTATAAAATGAATAGGCTTATCTTGAGGTAAATCTTTTGTTATTTTTGTAGTGAATTTGTTATGATGCTTGCAATGAAGCGTTTCGATAAATAAATAAAGTATTTATTTATTTTAAAGTGAAGTTTAAGAGAATTAAATTTTCGTCGAAATTATAAGAGATTTCGAAAGTTTAAATTGTAAAACGGTCCATAAATATTAATACATATATATTCGCTTAAAGCTTACATTTTACAGCAAGGATCAAACATTTAAGTGTAGAATAGGTTAGGTAAGGTGGCTAGAGTCAGGATACACTTACCCCAAAGGAAGGTCCACTGTGATACATTGCAGACACGGAACTCGGGAACATTTGCCCATCTCAAGACGTTTTATATATCCGAAGATTAAAAGTGCCTGAAGTGCCTAAGTAGGGTGACTGACTCAATCGAACCTTTTAGAGCTCAATAATAGGATTGAATGATAGAACTGAATGTTCGCCAACAAACCGTGAAAATCAAGAAATGAGGTATCTCTAGCTCACAATATAAAAACTAAACAAAACGAGCTAAAAAATAACGTCTCAGAGATCATATCACCAAATGACTTGCCAGGTGGAACTCAGGCACCTATAACACAACCCGAAATTTATAGGACATTTATTGAAGTTTACTTGTTCAAAATTCTGTAAAACAAAACAATAAGTCTCCATGATGTCTTCATAGCTCTATACAGAAATATTGAGCTTATGGATGCAGTAGCTGGTGCTACTATTGAGTACCCTACAAGCTCCAATTTACCTTTTTACCACTACTTATGACAAGACTGTAAAAAAATGTCATCTGATTTGTAGCCGTGTGTTCAGTATACTATGGCAATACTATAAAGGCTTTAAAGAGTGACACACTTATGTGGGCTTTTGCAAGAAGACATTAAGGCAAGCATCCTATCAACCAATTATTCGGTGACATGGGCTGATTTTCAATATTTATTTATGTTATAAACCATCAAACATAATACAGTTTATACAGGATTTCGTACAGGATCAATCAGAAACAAAAAACAAAGAAATTAAAAAAAAAAAAAAAACACATGGACAGAACTAATTGTAATAGTTTTTCAAGTTCCACTTGTTATCGTAAAAATAACAGTATAATTAATTCATATCTAGAGTTCGAATTTTGTTACAATTTCAATAATCACAGTGTGGTAAATAAAATACTCTCCCGGAGATACATCCATACTTATATCAGCATTCAAGATTGTTTTAAATTTAAAGCTTTACCTAATTTTTGTCTACTATTTGTCAAAAGTTCATGATATTTGGTTGACATTTAGCAATTATACAAATTATTTTTCCAAAACAGCTTTGATGTTGAAATCTTAACATAGAACAAAGAGCGGTCATTACATTCTTTGCTGGTAAGACTGTATCAGAAAAATTCCGATTGACATAACGCGTGTACTTGAGTAAAACAAATTATTTTCGAGTGTCCTAAACGTTTTTTGAGCAGCAGACACAGGAAGGTAAATTTCAGTTCGAACGCCTGCAATGAAGAAAGAATAGTACAAAATTTTTTCCTGTGAATTGAATGATGATCAAAAATTGATCAGAATTTGTAATTCTAGATATCCAAATTCCATGGGTATTTCTTTGTTCCCTAAATTTAAATTCAGATTGAAAAGATGTTTCTGTTCATTACGAGCACTAAATATATTGAATCGATAGGAAAAACACAGAAACATATTTCTGCTAATTTTCAATTACGTTTTCTAGAGCCAGTCTGGGTTATTATTTGCCACACTGTGTATAAGAACGGACAAGAATGTGTGTATAAATATTTCAATAAACGAAAAAACAATACGATTATGACCAAAGGTTAGTACAAAGACTCTTCCCAAATAAGTTATGTAGGTACGTCTAACAAATGTTCACCTATGATCAGTCACATTTATTTGGTCAGACAATAACTTATTCATTTTCACAGCTCCTTACGATATTCTTGAACGCAAACTAATCCAATTTAAAGCACATTCTGCAACTGCACACATCTTCCTCCAGGCATTCCTTAATTTGGATATTCCCAAGTACATTCTAATCAAAGACATATTTCGTACTTGTTTACTCACGTATAATGTGACTATGTTAATAGGTAAATAATTTTCAAAATTCAAACATACATAGATGTACACGTCATTACCATAAGTTCATGCTTCCTAAATCGATATCGCTTCTTGCACACGCGTCCATATATGCAACCACACTAAAGTGCCATCATCAGATAGGGCTGCACAACATGTTGCGCTTAGTTACACAATTTAAAGCATTTCCAGGTCGTTATCGAACAAGTCAGCCAGCAGCCCAAGTCAATGGTTACAGAGAGTTAAAACTCAACTTGTCGGCCATTATTTGGGCTTATCATTGTGGAACGAGTACGGTATTAACATAAAAAACAATTAACCACCGTTTAAATACAACATTGACTACATTACATAAACTTGTGCAATTTATCTCAAGAATTTGTTATCGTTTCTTGACCTGATACTATCACCAGGAGAACGGATATCTTTCACTTGAATTCAATTTATTTCAGCTATAAGTTTAGAGAATCCTTCGATTTATATTTTTACCGCAAAGTGTGATGGACAAAACAGAAAGTGAATCAATGTTGCTCATGTGAAACGATTGCAATCGGTTTTTTTTTTATAAAACTTTCGATTAATTTATCGAATTAATGTATTGTTCACAAGTTGTTAAGGTTTTTTTTTTTAATTAATACTTCCTCTATCAAGAGTTCGTTCACACGAAGAAACCAATCAACGACCGTTGACCCGGCCAATTTAAATTTAAAACTAATGAATGCGAATTCTACTTCATTCTTAAGTAAACTTCAAAAATATACATGTATATGTATGTGGGCACATAAATATAGAAGAAGTAAGAGGCGGCTATTTGAATCTCTTTATATTGATTGACCTCTTGCACGGTCATCATCCGTGTTAAGTAATAGCCACACGGGCAATACACGCACACCGACGGGTGCGGTAAAACAAGATACACAGGCCATGGATAAAGTATTTGCCATCGCTCACTCGTGTCGCCTGCCCTAGGGTATAATCCAAAGGTGAAGAACTTTGTAAAAAAGAATAAAACCCTCGATGACATAAGAAAAGATTTTTATTAGATATTGCCCGAGGGTATATGGAGTTGTTGGTTCCATGTTGCTGCTGTCACTTTGCCGAAGATGAATGGTCTCCTAATGAGAATATATTTGGCTTATTTTTTCTATTCTATTTCAAATGATAGGTAGATGGTTTTGTATTTTGAAGAACTTTTTTTTTTTTTTAATAATAATGTAATCAAAATAATTTCTTAATTCTGGTGAATTATATGATATAATCTATTGGGTTTAGCATGTGTGTAACTTTTCACATGGAATCTTGTTTAAATCGCTTGAAGCAATTAGAAAGCATCTAAAAATATCCCAGGTGGTAACAAAGAATTGAAGTTAGCGGGCGATGACTTTAATTTAAAAGAAACAGTTGGATGAGACAATAATTGTTTAACAAAAGATGCACGCAATCTCAAATGCTTATGTGGTTAGATGAAGTCCGCGAAAGAAGAAAAGACCACCTGTAGCATCAAAGCAAAAACAGATTCAAAGCTCTCTTAACCCAATCAGAATTCGAAACTTTTTTGAGAAAGTCAATCAACTTACACGATCTCCGGGACAGCTAAGGAAATCTAGCAACCGAAAGACAGATAATTGTAGATCAGTCCGGGTATCACTTCCAGTAACTGGCAAATCAGCATCAGATAGGAAAATAAAAGAGCAAACTTACTAACATAAGTTGGTAAAATCATTAGAATGGTTGAACCTGAGATTGACGATGACCGAGGGTCTAAACTCTAACTCTTCCGAGCTCTTCTAATTGTGAACTGGATTTCAGCAAGGAGGTATTCCGTTAAGTGCGTTGAAACGTTTACGATAGTTTAAGACCTAGTGAAGCGAGTTGATTTTCAAGCCAATTAACATAAGTCGAAGTATGTGCATACTTTCCACAAGAAATTTTGAAGAGGATAACACTTTTTATGACTACAAGTTCGAGGTAGGATAAGGAATTAGTCTACCTCGTTGTTAAGATCCAACGAAGAGTCCAAGTAAACCATTGCTACTTTGAGTAAAACGTCTCAAAATTCCTAGCTATGTTAGATGCTGTGTGCAATGTTCATATTGCAAGTTTTATGGCGTCGCGTTGTGAACTATAAGTGATGAAGCAAAGCAGGTATTATTCTTTCCATATGTGGCGAGGGTGATACAACCGCGAATCCTATAAGTCGGACAACAACCAAGAGGGCCTTTGCCTGTCAGCTCCAAGATTGGAGAGAACTCCAGAGAAGACCATAGCGCAAATTCATAGTCAAACCATTATTATTACCTATAGTCGACTTTTGTTACAGCTGGCACAACAGTAATACGCCAGCTCTAACTTTTCGTTATTCATAAAGATTTATAGTAAATAGTTATGGTGAAAGAAAATATGAAGCAATTTGTGGTTGTTGCAGGGGCAGCATGACCCCCATACATATTTCACTGTTATGCATTGTGGACTTACATTAATGGACTTTTATACCACTTCAAAAGGGAAATGAAGACCGCAGGCCTTATTCTATCTATCCTATTTTTTTATCCAAGAAACTATCCTGCTGCTATTTTCGTAAAAGTCAAAGTGAGTATCTTTTAAGTTCCGGTCGCATTCCATCCCAACGAAACCATGTAAGGTACTATAATATAGTATTATTAATAATCACACTCCAAATACTGCTTAAAAATCAACAACACATTGAGATGTTTGATCCAAGAATCCAAGAGTATTATTGTCATGAAAAAGCAGCTCAAAAACCATCTCCTCTTCTAATACCAAAATTAACTGTATTGGGTCCTTCTTAATATCATGTAGGGTATCACGCACAACACGTGAAACATAGACTTATGTTTAAGGGCATAATTTTTGACCGTGCTCACTCTATATGCATAAATATATAGGCAACTACTTTCTAGATTATTTATTATTATGTATTTGTATAAAAACTTTGAAAATTCGCATCTCAGCTGACCTAAGGATGGACAGAATGTACTGTAAGCATTGAACATACCTTATCTGACATTATTTGATCTTAACTTTCTTGAAAAACGTCTGCTGAAAGTCATTCATTCAAATTGAAATTCTGCCAAGAACAAGTGAAATTGGCGGAAGTTTTCTTGTTAAATGAATGACTAGAGAAATATGAATCCTCCAAAACAAATCCCAAGTTGCTTCTTTGTGTTAAACGTCTGTGAATATTATATATGACCACTGCACTAATCCGTACTGAAAATATATCCTTCGAGTAGAACTTGCAAAAGTTACATCCTCTCTTACTCATGAATGACATAAAAAATATAAATGTAGTTTTATGATAGCTATTGTTTAAGAAAGAATGCAGTTACACAGGAAGACGATTCAAGCGGATGATTTTTGCGCACCTGATGAATCTTTGAAAAGTTTGTATGTTAAAAGCTAAGGGTCGGGGAACCAGGGTAACTTATCTTAGCTATGTTGCTCTCGATGTCAGGAAAACGGGTGAATAAAATAGTTTTCACTGCTAAATTACACTTGTTTCTTTGCTGTGTTAAAGTTACGTATACGTTTGCCTTGCCTTGTAACAATGTAGCCAATCTGTCACGGTGTCTGCACAGTGTTTTGTATGTGCAAACATAATTTGAGTCAAGTAGCATCATTCGACACTTTCTTTATTTGAATGCTCGCGGAACATTACCTAGGCAAGTGAAGAAAAAAATATAGAGTGGAAGAGAAAAATATTTAATCCATCTAGTGATTTGAAAGAAGCAATGCGAATGATGCATTTACGTATTATGAATAACTCCACACATTCGTGTGTATCTTTCAATTGGTACGTTTCAAATATAGGTTTATCATAGTTGCATAATGTGGGGGGTTGTATGTTGCTGGCATTCAAATTGTACTTGTCAATCAAGCTTAATTAAGGTAGTATTATTTGGCACAATGGCAACTTCTGAGCCAACAACCAGCACTCGAATTTGTTAAAATTGGTCTGTTCGGATGTATAGGGCTATAAAATGGGCTCGAAATATATAGCTAACTTTGTCTAATGCTGTACACCAAACTAACATACCATACATTAGTGTCAGGCAAACGGACGGATACCCCACCTGCAGACCAGTGCTCTCTTGGAAGAGTAGGTATATGTAGAAAAATATCCTTTTTACAGCTCAGAGACTCGCCTATAAGGAAGGTCTAGATATGTACTTGGCAGAGAAACTGGGTTGTACTCTCCTCTTTTAGGAAGTCTTACCATGAGGTGAAGTTGTGGGATCTTTCCCCATTAGCCATTAATATGATTGAGTCTAAGTCCCTATAACTTTTTAATCTTTCTATTCTAAGGTAAGGACCGTGAATTTACAGAGATAAGCCAAAGAAGTGGTGATAGTACACTCCCTTGTAAAGTACCTCTATAAACCAACCTTTTGTGATTTTTCACAGGCAGGTTCTGTGTTGATCACCCTGCTAGACAGCATCTGGTTGATTCAGTAACTTAAGCTAGCGTATATACGCCATGCATGTTTTTTTTTTTTTTAAACCTTGATTCCGACTGCCATGCACGAATAATTTGAACTTTTATTAGACAAAAAAAAAATCTGTTAATTAGGAGAATTTTCTTGAAAAATAAAAATACATATTTTAAATTTTAAATTACTAATTGTTCACAATAAATTACTTTCTTCCTACGTCACCACAATATTGTTTTAAGCAATTTCGCACGAGTGTCAAAACCTAAATCTGAATTGGTCCTCAACTAACAAGCAATTGCTTTCAAAATAATTACTCATTCGGTGGGATACAAAGTTTTTTTCAAGAATATTTATTCGGAGAATGTTTGCGTAGGATATTTATTGCATTATTGATTTTTCTTCTACTAGTGTCGTAAATTACTTTTTTACACTGAAGATAAGTGTAGGAATTATTTGGATGCTAATCACTTGAAAAATAGAAAACTTATTAACATCCACCGGCAAGGACGAGACAAACAATGGCGATCAATTCACGTTGCCCTATGACGCTCGTATTTGTAGATTACTTATCCCAGAATTTCTAAAAGTATACTTGGAATTGTTGATTTAAATGTTAGGCTTCTTAACAAGTCACACAACTTTTAAATGCTAGCAAACTTTTGCTTTAATCTTAGGCTTAAGGAAACTTTTTTTTAATTTATTTCCGCCTAATTAGTATTTGGACTGTTTTAAACCAATTTATATCGTAGTGATTGATTGCACTTTTGGTATATTTTTTTTTGTCTGCGTCAAGTACTTGCAATACTTTTTTAGCTCTTTAGCAAATAAAGTTGGTCCCATTAACGAGCTAAAACTTTGAAACACTTTGTATTTGATTTTGTTTAAAATAATATGCGATTCATTTGTTTGGTTATAATTGGCAATGAAAGGGGCACAGCGCTTCAGAAGTACCGACTACTGCACTACGCTGTGCGTATTTAAGGAACATAAAGACAGATTCCATAATATAGTACATTTGAACATACATATATACTGAATATATGTAATATCAGCAGCACTGGCCAACTCGATTGAGTCATATCCGTCTGTATGCATATTACAAGTTTAATCTTTGATGGGACAATGAAATTTTATATATGAGGTCTGTGTCGTACGAACTTGCACTTTGCCCATTCTGAGGATATTATACTGCCCAACACTCTATAAACAGAAACGGATATTAAGTTTAACGCGGAACCTATTAAACGATGGTCTACAAGTGATGAATCTGAGCTGTTATACCACGGCACGGTGCATTTGGTAGTATGGTATTGTGTTCACTAAAATTTTGCTTTATAAGACCAATTGCAAGTAAATACATAGATTCTCCTCTCATAATATTTTGGTTTCTGTCTCACCTCAACTGTCATCCTTTACCACTTTTGTCGTGCACTGACTTAAAATAAAAGTAACACATATAATTTTATATGCAAGGAACATTTTGAATTGACCCAAGACGCAACTGCTTTTACCTAAACAGTTTTATTAAACTTATTGCTTTCCAATCAATGCCTACACATTTTGTTTACCAAACCACGTTCATTATTTTGCACTTTTTCGAGCATAGATACAGTGTTGGCCAAAACTAAAGCAACTTAAACACAGTCAAAAAACAGATGATTAAAATTGCTTAAATGATAATATATTCCTTAAATTTTTTATGTAGGAATGTAGTGGTTACATTCCAAAATTAGATTATGAAAAAAAAATCCATTTATTTATAACAAAAACAAAGAAAAAACAAATAATACTAAAATATGCCGATTTTCAGCTGGACAAAACTAAAGCAACTCCATACCAAAATTGTATTTATATTCAAATTCGTTGTGTTAAACTCAATATTTTAATGCAAAAACATTATTTCAGATCACCGCTGCACACCTCTTAGGCATACTCACCAAAATATTTTAAATTATGGAACTGGGGATATTATTCCATGCCTCCTTGACTTGAGTGGAAAGCCCCCCCTATTTCGATATGTATCCCCAACTATTCTTCGATCTACGATCTCCAAGAGGTTTTCTATAGCATAAAGTTCCTTAGAACATTTCATAATCCCAAATTTTCTATCCTGAAACCAATTTTTTACAAGTTTTGAGGTATGTTTAAGTGCGGTATACTGTGGAAGTACGCATTTCAAAGGCAACTCCTCTTCGACATGTGGCAGCATAAGGCCTTAAAGGATAGTTATGTACACAAATCGGTTCATAATTCCATCTATTTTATGAATTGGGCCAATTCCATATCCATGAAAGCATCTCCGGACCATGACATAGCCTCCTCCATGTTTGACCATACCCGTCGAATATCGAGAAGTAGGTGCTTCATTGCTGAGCCGTCAAAGACGTCGAAATCCATCCGATCTCTTAATATTGAATTTGTATTCATCAGAGAATAGAGCTGTCTTCCTTTTAGACACTGTCCAGTTGATGTGGCCAGTTGTAAATTTGAATTAAGCCGTTCTGTTTTTGACCGAAATAAAAGGTTTCTTCACGACACTGAAAAATGAAAGACCACCATTCACTGCCCTTCGACGAATCGTTCTGGTGCGGATATTCATGTTCAATTCGTATCTCAACTCTCAGATGACATGAATAGATTGCTCCTAATCTTTCTTATCACATATTTATCTTCCCGGTGTGTCTTAACTCCTGGCCTGCAACCTCGATGAATCATTTTGACTGATTTGCTGGCCTTATAATAATTAATTAAACGACGTTTCACTGATTTATGACTAGAATATAGCATAGATTTCCTTGTGTAAATCTATATTCAAAATCAGAATTTATTTTTTGTCCGTTCAGAATACTATTCCTTGCCATTTTTACAAAATAAGTTACAGCAGCTTTTCATGTCTTCTGCAGCAAAATTATACCCGAAAATCGTCCAATTTTTTCTTGTTTGTTCATTGGCAGGATTTCTATAGCAGTAAATACTCAAAACAACGGTTACTTTTTGTTTTCCGTAACAGAAAATCGTTTTTTGAAGAAAGAAACGAAAAGTTGCTTTAGTTTTGGCCAGCTGAAAATGGACCTTAATTCAGTTTTGTATATATTGTTTTTTTAATTTACTCATAAGACTGTTCATTGATTTTGTATACTAATCTATAATATTCGGAGATATCGGGAAAAATAAATATAAAAATATTCTGGCTCATAAGCACTTGTTAAATCTTAAAACAATTGTGTGGTGTATTAGTTGCTTTAGTTTTGGCCAACACTGTATGTATGCATATGAAAGAATGGATTTAATTGCCGTCTATCAGTTTTCATCACACGTCTTGCACGTTTAACGTTTGAACGTAAAAGTAGGCATACTTCTATTAACATGCTATTCCATGCGATTCACTTCACTGTTGACATTTGCAAACATAACTGCAGCTATGCATTTAGTTGTTTACTTAAAAGGAACTGAAAACATATGATTAGGCTACAATCCGTCTGCAGTGGACCGTGTGATACCCTATTCCTTTCCTTTATACATAGATTCTTCTTTCTCTCCCAATATACTTGTTTAAATTATTAAAAATCACAAATTTTCTCAATAAGTGGGCGTGGTAAGGGGAGGATTTTGAAATTTTTTCAACATATATTAAATTTTGTTCCGCCCAAACTTTTTTTTCTTAATACGAAAAATAGTGGGTGCGACCATACAAGCAAGCAAGTAAATATCTACATACTTGCTTGAGAAAGTTCTTTCAAGTTTCATGTAAAAATACTGAAAAATATGAATTTTTCAAAAAGTGGGTGTGTCAGTGGTCTCATTTAAAAAAAAGCGCTTGTATCGCTTACTTTTTCAAAGACCACGTATACAAAATTGCATCGACCTGGACCAATATTTAAGACCAAAAAACTGTTGACACACAGACGGATGGACATCGCCCAATCGACTTGGCTAGTGATGCTTATATACATATGTTATGGGGTCTATCTGTTACAAAATATGTATCAGACCTAATATACCCTTAGGATAGTTGACAGTACAAGCAGTATTTCAATTCAGTTGATGTAGTGTTTGGCCGAGCATCAATCCAGTTGACTATCGTTTACTATCGAGTTGAATTGTGTATGGGGTGCTTTACTCATCTACTTCAAGGAATGACTCGTAGGTAGAGTTTCTAACTTCCAGGAGCTGAATGCTATTGACTTCAAATGACTTGAAAGAATGCAAAGTAGTTGAATAGATTGCATTTTTTCTGACTTCGCCATTCAGAATGATCAAAATGATTGCTGCAATCATGACCTCAAAATGAATGGTGATTTATTTTCTTCAATCTAAAGTCTTTATTTAAGTCACTGAATTAAATCATTTTTCCGAGCTTTTGAAGGAATGCAATCTCTACTTGCATTGCAATATAAAAATTTAACTATTTCTAGGAAAGGACATGTTGATATGGACGAAAACTGTTTTCTATGATTGTGCTCATTAAAACAAAAGCATAAATTATTTAATGCACAAAACACAATTCTATATGAAGTAAAGAGGGAATACATTTGTTTCATTTGTGAAGCTAAATGCAGCATCATGCAGTAGTTCTGTAAGAAATTTCTATTTCGAAATTCGACACCTACGAGAAAAACTACAATTTGAGTTTTTTTATGCTTTGACGAGATACATATGTAGAAGAGCAACAATAAATTGAAAGAGCCAAAGAGAAAGAGAACGTCTAAAATTGTCTGCACAACTGTTTCATTCGCAGAATTTCTAGTGGTTCAGGCATATTGTACCTACTTCTTTGCTGAACTTTAAAGATTTATTTATATCATTCTGCCTGACATTTTGATTGCAGGACAAAAATCTGTTTGCGTGGCAACCCTGCAATAGAGGTGTTGAGTGTACAGTATAGACACGTATGTACGTTATGACCTACAGAGAGAGACATTTACTCTCAACTTTTGTCATTTGTCATTTGTCATTGGACAAAAACACAAATCATACTTAATAGGACATGTGCAACCCTTTAGTCTAATTATTATACCATATACATATCAAATTAATGCATCATCGTCAGCCTTAGACATGATACAAAGATACTCCAAAAAACTACATAAAACCTAATTGCAGATCCATCCTCAAGTATCTCGTATCTTGTAGTTATAAGTTATGTTCGTATAACCAAGCACGTATTCGCTTTAATTATTATTGGCCTAGTTTGGGACCGAGGCGAGATACATGCCTATTTTTTATATACACATAAGAGATGCGCAGAGGTTACTACCATTCTCTTTTATTGCCGTAATATGTGCGTTTTCAACGTCCAACGTGCCTTCTTGGTCGCTCGGGCGTTTGGTCGGCCAGAGGAGTGAGAGAACGTGAAAGAAGACGAATTAGAAATTAATCCCAACCACTAGTATACAGCTGTAATACCTGTTTTCTGTAAATCTGTATCAAATAAATGTGATTTATCTTTTACGACCCCGAACATATTTAAGTGCAAGATTTATGCCAAAGCACCGCATGCGAGAACCAAATGCTTAACACGTCATTATTGTGATATATACCCATCAAATTGGTGTTATGCTCATTTGAAAACAACTTATACCAAGTGGTGTCTGCATCCTGTTAGCCATTTACACAAAAATTAAATAATAATAATTTTGCAATAAAGAGTGTTCGGCTGATGAAGCGAAATGTATCTGTAATGTGTATTGTACGCGCGTTGCGACTGTGTAGGTTCGGCAAAAATACGTGATTCATCACAATTGGCGGGGCTGAAATTTATTATTTGGGGGAGTATTTCCTTCCCGGAAATCCTCTTGTGTGTTGGGTTCCTACAGCGAAAAGGATTCCAGAATGGAATGCGACGAAAATTGGAAACACATATGGAAGATTAATGATGTACATGCTTTCGCTCGAGAGCTACTACGTTGCAAAGAATGTCACGGTGGTATCAATTAATTTTTTTCTCTCTCTGGTTCGTATTACCAACGTTCGTCCCATGGTTATTGCTTTTAGTTGTATTATCGAGAATGGGAATCTGAAATTGTTAATTGAATTATTTGTAGTAATATCTACCCAAAAGAAGGAAGGCCGAAAAATATGAGTGTCCCAAGAAAGAAGCCATTAATTAGGAGATTGTTGAAATACATATAGGTACTCAAATATTTCACGTGTGTTTGTGTGCTTAGTACTTAACGGTATGATTGATTTATTTGCATTAATACTCTTATATAGTGCGAATTGAATTATGATGTTAAGCAGTAAGTGGGTCTAATTTCAGCATTCTATCTATGTAGATACATGTATCTATCTTACAATAAAAAACAAAACTTCAGCTCTATCCATTAAAATGAGAATAGTAATTTTTCAATTTACTTTCTCGTGTTCTTTTGTGCATATAACTACGGGCCATCACCACTGCAGAATATGCAGTCACCTGAGAGTTGTCTGACACTTTTATCCAACACCCATGACTGTGGCCGCCACATTGTTGGCGTCTTTGTATTACATTCAAGTTGAAAGTCATGGATAGATAGAAAAGCAATCATATTAAGATACTTTGTCAATGAACATGAATATTCAGCGGGCGGGGTAATAATCGTAAAACTGAACGCAAGTAAAGTGATAACATGCCTTGCAAATGTGGGACATTTTACAGTCTGTCTGAGATTGATTTTATAGAGCTGATTTTGTGTACCATGAATTATTGATGGGTTAGATTTTTATCTGGAATTTGATAGTGGAGAAATTTTGCAGTACAATGCGTGATTATTTTGCATATAAAATTTGCAATTTCTCTAAAGGAAATATAAATCCGAGTGGGTAATATGAAATTGAAAATAATTATATTTTCATGCCTGTATAATAGTTATCTACTAATTTTCTATCCAATTTTGTAGCCATATACTCAATAGGAGGCGCAATATCCACGTCTATATCGATTAAATGGTCTCACATAAGGGCAAATCGATAATACATACTTCACATAAAGCGATTATACGAGCACTAGAAAGAAGCGTAAGTAACTTAGTATCAAATTAGATGTATAAACTTCTGCGCCCAAGAGTACATCAAAAACTTTTATCATTGTTTCCCGCCACAGGCAGGGCAGGAATGCTATCTACTTTAATGTAGACTCTTATTTTGGATGTTATAATATAATTAATAGAAACAAATTTGAGGACACACTATGTTATATTCTGAAAAAGGTCTTAAAATACCTCAAGAAAAGTGTGAAACAACTGGCTATCTACTGTCTTAGCAACAGACCGACTGTTGTTGGATGATAAATATAATTATTCAATGATTCAAAAAAGTCCAAAAAGAGTCAATTTAGTCGCAACGATAAAGTACATTTCTATATGTTCATAGGTACCATTGAAACCAACTTTTTTGCATAATGCGGTCGAATAATGAGCAAGATAACCTAGGAATGGCTAAGGAGGACATTAAGAAAAAAAGGGAGCTTAACAATAAATTTGATGCACTCTTACAGAAAACATAGGGAGAATTTACAATCCATGTGGAATGAATCGTTGTACCTACATATGTCCAATCCTTTGAACTTTTTCGAAAAGTGAACGTTCGTTCAGAACATTTCTCAAAGCATACTTCAATTCTTGCAGATAATGTCATAGAACCCTACCTCAATAGCTTAATTGTTTTGCTAGCAGTGAGGCAAATAGAACTATCCTGTTCAAACTTAACCTGCACACCATGTTTGGCGGATTTTGGAAATAAAAATATCGATATTCATGGCTTCGTAAAGAGCTTCATTAAGAATGACATATCGGAAAACGATATCGCCGGTCTATAAGCCACACCAGCTATCAGTATCAGCCGAAGTCACCTATCCACTTTCTTTGCTCCAAAAACGGCAATTTTGCTTATTAACGGGGCCAGAAGTAAAGCTCCATCACTGAACAAAATTTAAAGGTAAAAAAGTGTATCGACTGGCATAAATTCTTACAGCAATTAAATCTTGTTAGCTTTTTTAAACCAAGAACCTTACGCAAAATTTTCCACAAAGTCAAGGCACATGATGATCCCAATTGGGGCCAAAAGAAATTGGTTATCGTCGACCGATAGCACTGGCCATTGGCAGGGATAGCCTGGCCAAATTCATTCTCAGTTCTCAAAGAAGTGTGCGCCGTCAGTCCAAGATTCAGACCAAATAGTGACTTTCTTTGGATGTAATGCAATTCAGTGGAATTTGTGTGGATTATTAAGGTCCCCAATATGACAATTTTGCTTGTTGACAAGCCCATTTGAATGTTAGAACAGAAGTCCTTTTTTCCGAAAACAATTTAATTGTTTGCTGTTGTTGGACGCTATAACTCTTAATATTGATTTGGCGAAACAGATTTCATAAAACACGGCTAATTTGACGGATGGAGCTTCAATAATATGCTCGCAATCACCTCTCAAATATGGGAAAACACATAATATATTTTAAAGTGGCCCGCTGTCATACTTCAAACAAAAAAGTGGCACAAAGGTAGTTTTATTTTGACACCCCAGTTCTACTGCATTCATTGCCACGATCGAATCGACTATATCTGTTGTAAACTTTAAAAATTATATAGATCTTCACAGGCCGAAAATCATTGTGCTACCTTAAGGAAAGAAATATGAATCAATGTATAGGGCATGAGGCTGACCAAGACTTTCCTGGGGAATATACTTAAGTAATCAGAAAAGATCAGAAGTGCCCAAGAATCTGAACAAGAATAATCTACTTATGCCAACGAGCATTCCGATGACGTACTTAATACTAAAGGTGCTCCTAAGCAAACTAGGTATAGTCGAGGAAGGTCTCTATAGATTCCGCAATTAGTTTACACGTACTTTGATCATTTGGGCAATTATTCTATTGCCAAGGTGAGCAAATCTCATTGATTCCAAAGCGAAACTTGATTAGACGAAGTACCCTAAGACAAATTCTTCTCACAAAGTGAAAGCAATAGTACGAGACTCCCAAAAAAATCAAGGGGAACTTCACGAGGAAATATATCTTTCCAACGCGAGTGGAAAACACCCCTTTTTCATATCTCATTTAATTTAATTAGGAGTTTTCTTTTTATTACATAAGTAAGACAGGCAAAAAACCCAAGAGCGAAAGCGGTTGTATCCTACAAAAAAAAAAAAACAAGGCACAACGCACCAGTCCAAATCAATTTACTCGAAACGTATAAAAAAAATGGGCCAACAATAACTCACCACGAGTTATCGAGACTGCTGGTTGCAGTTAGAGAACATAACGCTCCAATACCCTCCAGGGGGTGAATGTCTCAAAGAAGTAGGTCAGTAACCCAAACCAAGTCCAATTTATATTTTATAGATACTTCTTGTAAAATGGTCATTATGAGCAAGTTCACCTCTTACTTCTATTCTTGAATTTGAAATGATCAAATTGCTAGTTGCCCCCAATTATACACCAATCTACATACATATATGAACATCATCCACAAATGAGTGCCTAATTCGTTTCTAATAGGCAAATTGCAAATTATCCTCTCCCTTTAACTGCTTGTGATTACTACTTGAAGCCGCAATTAAGTGATCAAAAGCCCACCTTTGGGTACTAATTAAGGTTCATAATTTATAAGTGCATACATATACCTGCGCCACTGTCCGGAAGCGTACTTTTTAGGGGGAATCCGTAAGATTCGCTTTCACTATTCGCCAAATGTAGTTGAAAAAAAAAACGACACCAAACATTTAAGTTTCGATTTCAGTCCAGAGGAACCTGCAGTCGGTTATGCTTTTGCTACACTTAAAGTGTGACGAGCCTCACAGCTTGTAACTTTAAACGCAAAAAGCGTTGGTTGAGTTTCCGCAAAATAAATACAAAAGAAAAGAAACAGAATTATGGTAGGGAGTAAGTAAAGACGGTCCACTGACTTGCATGCGGAAACTCAAATTCGTAACAGATTAATCTTTCAGCAAAAATCCAGATATCAGATACAGGTACACAGGTAACCCACGAAGAAGTGCCTTTAGGGGAGCGAAAGTGAGTGTGATTTCATTTCACATTCGGTTTCTTGGTCACACTTTGCTTTTTGAAATCAAAAAAAAAAGAAAAGAAGAACAGAAAAAAAAAACCACCTTTGGTCTGCATTTCTGACCAAAAAATATCAGATGCCTTACTTTGTGCTGAATGTGGTCATCATCAGCATCAGTGAGAGTTGTTCGAAACTATGCTTGGGTGTATTTTTGCTGATGTGCATGATGTATCGTCTACATGGTAGTTAGCTATATGTATCTTTAATATGAGGAAGCACAGATCCATATCCATATGTATATCTGGTCCCATGTGGGTGTATGCAAAAGTGTTTTTGTTTATTTTTATTAACTTTAAAGGGAGTAAAATGGATGAAAGATATTTATGCTCGTCGGTAAGATTATTTGTACAACAACTTACATGGCAGCAGTCTGCCCCCACCATAGGTGGAAGAGGGAATTTTAATATTTATTGTTTCATTACAGAGAACTTTTCTATGTGTACATACATGTTGTTTGTGTGTGAGAGTTTGTCCGAGATGGATTTTCATAATTAAAGTAATAATATTGAGGCAATTTAATTTTAAGGCAATTGAGATTAAGTAACGATCTGTGAAAGGCAAACTGTTTGCTTGTGGTCGTATCGTTCATAACAGATTAAACTTGGAAGAATACAAAACAAATCGGGCAGGCTTTCTGCTAAGCAGATTATATGGTCTTCATCCCTGCAAAATATTTTAACAATGAACCAAGGATGTATTGCAGTTGTCATACTATTGGCCTAGTTTATTTAAAAGATTAAGAAGTAATATTGAAAACATTACCATTGTTCTTGTAGCTTATTTAATCTCATTAAGCATTTTACAATCTTAAAACTTTTTTGTTTGAATAGTGCTATTCTTGCGATTGTCAAAGTAAAAAAGCAAAACATATAAAACTTAGCATAGGTCTAATTTGTGCACAAAATGTAGAAAGAAAAATAAATTTATTAGCACTGAATGTGTTCTAATACGAAGGCAAGAAACTTACTGTGAACTATAAATGGAGTCAAAAATGGCATACAACTCCTTCAACAATGTTGACATCCCGTACGAAATGTAAATATTTTTTCCAGTTCCACTATACCTACTCTCTCTTCTGCTTTCTCCAATACAGTATATGTATCTACATATACCTACATATATTTCGGTATAAGGGTAATCAAATCCTCTTTGGATGTGGTAATTATAAAACATAAATAGTATCATGCCTATTCTGCATCTCAGCTCAATGCCACTTTTATTTGATTTATGTAAATAACATTCTAGATTTCGAACTCAAACGAGAATTGTTTCTTCATTTGGTCACTCCGTTTCTCTCGAATTGAATTATATGTCATTTTTTATTAGAACTTTATGGTGGTAGAGTGAAGACTGATTGAAGCTGAGATGCTGAGATGTAAGAGAAGGAGAAACAGGAAACAACTAAACTGGCACTCAGCTGATTTCGAAAATTAAATTCATTAAAATTATTTATTCTGTAATAAACATCTCTTAGAAAATCAAAAGTATTTACATTCGAATGAACTTTGATACTTTTTGAAGGAAGTTTGAACATGAAAGAAAATAAGTAAGTCTTAATCTGTTGTCTTAATAATCTTTTAAGAGAGGCCTAGAAAATTCGCAAAAAATTAGGTTTAAAAAATAACTTATTGATTAAGAAAAGACCTGAGCCTCAGTCACTAAAGGATATTCGCTGATGTATGTTATGAAATATATTTTGGGATATTATAATAAACAAAAATAGTGCAAATTCTAATTCAAGTACTTTGTTTTGCAAGAAAACCCAAATTCTATCTTCTAAGCTCACTTTACTAGGTACCACAAACAAAATATTCAAGCGCATAATAATTAAATTTTACCACAAAGCCACGACAAACAATCCTTTTGAGATTTTATTGGTCGACAGTTGTGTTTATTATGGTAAAGAAATAATTAAACTTAATGATGCCTAGGTGAAGCTGTTAGTAGTCCATAAACAATATGTTTACGTTAAGTTTCAGTTTATGCAATAGTATATATCTTGTGTCATTAAAAGCCACCGGGCTTTAGTTTGCAAACGTTAAACGGCCCTCAGGAAGTGATTTTCTTAACATGGCAACAGATTTATAACAACGCTTTCATGGTTTCATTGCCTTCAACGAAGAAAGGCTCTTGAAATTAAAGTGAGGCGAAAGTACAAATTGAATTATCGTAAACAATTAAATTAATCCATGGAAGTATGTACTACAGCTACTATGTGCACTCTGTGAGGTTATTGCTGATGAATTGCTATTAAACTTGACGGGCAGGGAAAAAATGGTATTTAAAACATAAATCAAGTTAATTGTGTTTGTATTCATTTATCTTTATAAGTGTAAGTTCGTGTTAAAATCCTTTATCATGGTTTTTTTCTACAAATTGAATACCTAATGTATTGTAATGTGTTTCGAGGACCTTAGGATTTCTTTCACCTACGGTTCTATAGTTAATCCATTAATTATGCACGAGTGCAGAAATCACATATAAATTGTTATTGAAACCTTAGTTTCAAATATACTTCACCAACCAGTGTTGCCGTTTAAAAAATGTTGGCGCAACAGGAGATCTACTATTTAAGTCTCGAGAATAACAGGAGATTCCAAATTTTGATAAAGAAAAGGAAGCTCGTTCTTTTGAAAATAAGCTTTATTTATAAAAAGAACTATTAGTCACAGACGAGGTTGAACCGGGGCTTATAAAACTACAAGATAAGTCATTCTGAAATTCATTCTCTGCGTAAAGACGGTTGCGTTTAAATATGTATCCGTGGAATTCTCAACAGCTTTATGACTTTATGTTCCACATGAAAGTAATACCTCAGTGGTGTTCAGTCTGTGATATTATTTTTGCGCAACTCTAATTGAGAGGATGATATAAGACCTCAGAAGGTCTCAAAACTAAGACTTAAAGATCTTCTTCCATCTTTACGCCACAGGGATTATGCTTTTATTACAAATATTTGTGTCCATGTGTTCCGGTCGGCAAGCAACGACGACTTGAATGCTTGTTTCAATACAGATCTTAAGACTCATGCCCTAGAGAACGAGAACGAGACAGCCCACAGAGGGGCACAGTGACCCAAAAGCTGGCATTGAATCCAATTAGTAAATGGAGAATATCGATATTTTTAGATCACGTAATATCTACATTATTAAAAAAATGCAAATGATTTCTTTTTGGACTTATCTGATTCATCACAGCGCAGGTTAGTTGAGGCTTGATTTTTTTCGCAGTTGACTCAGAAAAAAAAGGTGTTTTGAAGCCGAATTTTTATTAATCTGCAAATAATTTTGAAATCTTGGTATGGGGCCTTGGACTTTGGGTAACAATGTGTTAGCTGCAAAAAAATATACATATAAAATAGAGGTGATATCCTGTGGTCAGTTTTTAAAAGGTGTATTTTAAGGGATTTCCTAAATCCCGTAAACTTATAGTTGGGTTCCGGGCTCGTCTGAGTTCAGAGTCAGATAATGTCGATATCCTCTACGCGGTGTGATATTTGTCAGAATTCCATATTCCGGGAAGATAGGAATACGTTCATTTTTGCTGACACATTGTCAAAGTCAAAGTTCAATTTTTCATCGAATTAGCGCATCCCACACGTCAAATACCTATTATATGAATGATTTTTAAGAAAACCTGCTCTTTGACTCATATTACATTAAATTTCTCATATGAACGACGACTCCTCCTTCTTTGCACTTTGCTATCAAAAGATCTTCATACATATAATCTAACATTCCCTCAAATGTAAATCCGATTTAAGAAACATAATTGCACCTCATTTTGCTTGCCAGAATAACATAGATAAACTACTGTATCCATTCCCGAGAAAAACTTGGAGCGCTTAGACAATTTGAATTCTTCTCAACTCTTTTTCTTCCTTTAATTACCTCCAAACTATGAACATTCTAGAAAACTCCGTAACTCATTAAAACTTCTACACTCTGCGAGGCGAGGTAATGTGATAACCCTAGATATCTCCCACATGCCCACACGAAAAACGCACTTCTCTATCTACATTTATGTATATATCTTATGGCATCATCAACGGAATTACTTTTAGTACATCATGCTATCATCCCTCTTATCATGGTGCAATCATCACCAAATAAACTAACCTAATGAGATCAATCTGTGTACAACCTTCATCAAGGTCTGGTTGTGTGGCTTCTGACTACTGTGTGCCTAGATGGTGCTGCTGCCGCAGTAAAACCGTATCGTGGCAAACGCGCGCCTCGTCACAGAGCTCATCTTTACTAGTACCGTTCGCAATCTGGTTACAGTCATGAATACATTAAGCATGCCACCTACAGACTCGTTGCATATGCAACGACAACATCATAGATACAAAACGCCTCATACCTTGTCCCCCCATCTCCCCTGCCAATAAAACATGAAAGTGGGTCATATAGACAAAGAACGGGTTCTGTAAATATTCCTTTGGGATTAGATGTTGCCAACCCGACCATGCCTCGTCTGCCGCCTGCTACATAACCGGTATCACATTGAATGCAATATGAAACTCTCTGTCGAAGAGATCCAAGTCAAGCTTAGTTTTGTCTGTGTTCCTAAAACGCGACGCTGCGACGATTCAGTTTTCTGTCTTAGGCACCTTGTGTGGTGGCAAAGGTATCATGGTGTCATGTCGCTTTGGCGGACGCGGCACGATGGCGGCGGGTGCTCCACAAGATTCCCACCACACTTTTATCAAAGTTCTAAAATGAAAAGAGAGCATTTCTTGAAGTTTAACTTTTGTACACAAATTGTCTACTACGCTTTTTCAATACGTAAACCGAGACTTCTTATAGGGGCATGAACTGCACTGTGCAGGTTCGTCGAACAAAGTTGCACAACAATTCTTTAATTATTAGTTTCGTGTTATGCATGCAAAGAGATAGAAATTGTGCTGTAGGTATAGTTGTCAAAGGAGAGTGAATGTTTTTCAACAAAACAGTGCTTGTAACTTTTCTTGTTTACACACTTGTAATTAGGTAGTAGAAAATAAACAGGTAACTCGGGTTGGTGATTAGATTGAGGGAGTTACTCCCATAGTTCCATATAACTGTTTACAGAGTTGGGCTTCTTTCAAATAATTTATTATAATTTTTTTTTCTCGGGTGGGTTTCTGTTCATAACATTTGCTGTTATGTAACTAGCACTTAAAAATATTAGGTACTCAGTTATTCTCTATAGTAAATAAAAGTTTGTAAAAACATAAGTTGAAAGTAAACATTAGTATACGATCGTATAATGTTAGAGATGTAAAAAAAAATCGCTTTATGAATCAGTTTTGTTTTTTTAGCTCACTGTGTCACAAATAATTTCTAGTGCAACAAAAACGAATCCGCACTATGAATATTCATAGAGACCAATCTATTAATGTTTTGCATTGTAGGGTTTTAAAACATTATACTTGTACCTACAGCGTTTTTACTTGAACCTATGCATAGTAAAGGGTAAGTAATGGATTCAGGCAAATGTTCGAACTCGATGTATTGATGTATTTCGACATTACCATTATGACGAAGCTGGAAAAATAGGCTTGACAATGCCGTCTGTCTATCTGGCTTTGCACGAGACTACAGTCTGATCTGAATGGGTGGTCGGATTTTTCTTAATCTTGATGTTCCCTAGAGGCGAAATTGTCATATTTGTTTTAGAGCTCTAAAATTATTGGTACCTTATTTTACAAATTTTGCAAAAAGGCAATTTCTTTTTTTCTAAGATTTAAAACCCGGAAGGTAGTCCCACACCTGTAATCAGATACGACTGAAATGATTTGTTTTCTGACTCTGATTTCCTTGTTTAAAATTATGATTATCTTGAATCTTCAAGATTTCAACAGTTTTCAAACAAAATTTGTAACAAAATTAAATAATTCACTCAGAAAGCACTTAGTGTAGTTTAACAAAAACACGAAAAATATTGTGAATTACGAACGAATGCAAAAATCACATAAAACTCCCCCTGAAATTATAATTGGACACCCTCCTTGAAGGATAAACATTGAAAGCTAATACCACAGGAGTTTAACATCCCACTACAGAAGCTCTTCAATTTGCTTCTCGTCAACCATTGGCCTAGCACAATTTAGATATTAGTGGCCGCAGTGCAAAAGGGTCCCTAAAATCGTATCGCATTGTAGGCTTAACACTTTCTTTTTAATTTTAATAGAAATACAATAACTATTTATTTGAATTTTTCTTTGCTGAAGGAGGTAGGTCTTTTGGGTTGCTAGACAGATAACCCATGTACTACGTGAAGGCATTGCCATGCATATTTACAAAGCTAGGCACATATTTCTATCTTGTAACTCAGTGGTTAGTACAACAAAATGCTAGCCAATTCCAATGAGAATCTGACAAAAACCCTACGACCTCAGATACGTGCAGAAATTCATACCACGCAGAGCACGTATAGCAGAGAGATGCGAAGCCTAGAGCCTCCTTATCACCTGATATTCATTTGTTGATGTACTCTTTTAACAGCTTGTAGACTTTTGAGCTAAAGCAGCAATCTGTTTAAGTTTTTTTATGGCTACTTAGTGCTTGAATGAAGCCTCAGCCACTAAGGTTACCTTAGGGATCGTGATGGGCTCATTATTGCGTCTAGTGCTTTCATGACAAACACATAACTCCATTTAACCTAACGTATGCACTTAAAATTTATATAATGTTCTTAATTCTCTGCTAAGTTTATAAAATTACCTCTCAATATACTTCCACGTTCAAAGTGTAATACAAAAGAACTTTAACTTTTATTGTTAAAATGACATGTAAGTTTACTATTAGTCAAGACCGGAATGTTGCAATACGTGCTATTCAAAACGCTTTCCATTAGTGAGTCAGACCTCTGGCCGCATAATTAGTCCAAGTTAATAGCTATTGCACAATCAAGTTCCATACAAAGGTTTTCGAAGTCATAGAAATTATAAATATTTACAATTTGCGGGAGTGTTTTTACTTTATGGGATTACATTACTGCGAGTGAACTCCTGGGAGACTATTGTCGTAATTTAAATACTCGTTCATAGGGTTACATCCAATAATGGAATTTTAAACCAATTTTCATTGCTCACTTCGTACCATAGGTTTTGTTGCAAACGTAGAGACTCTCCTTACCAAAGATATTTCTTGGATTACTACCATGCCTGGATATATACAAAGCTTATGTATATAATACTTTATATTTAGATACAAATTTTATACCTAAAACCTATGGAGGTACCTACATACATATGTATATCAGTCATTAGTAAAAGGTTTTTTTTTGTTTTTGTCTCATCTCATGTAAGACTCAGTTTCTGGTCCACCGTAAGAAAAGACTGCAGTGCATAAAAATGAAGCTTCGATGCTTTGCCTTCGGTTCTCGATTAGTCCCATTTAGATGCCGAAGCACAGGAACATAGAGGGAAACAGACGATGCTATACTTTGCTAAGAATTACTCAAACACATGAGCATGTCAGTCGTCGGATTTTTAAATCTAACTTTTCCAAAGATCTTGTACACAACATTTCATCGATCTGGCTAAGGATCATAAGCTGATAACATATGTATGTACAAACGGACATGTTTCGATCGATTTGACCATCTAAAATAACCTTATTTGTATTTTACTGAACAGTTGTCACAATTTAGTCACTCTAGCAATTAAGAGACTATTATTTAAATAAGGAATTAGAAATTAGATATTTTCCTTAAAAAAAAAAAACTTATTTGGGTCTGGTTTTAGTGTTTCAACAAACTTTTGACAACGATCCATGACCTGTAGTCATACTAAACAATCTTGTGTAACAATCCGTTGAGTGCATTGAAGGCTATATCTGTTTTTATTAACAGTAAATCGCTTTTGACAGCAACTAGTTATATTTGAACTCACATATTCAGTTTAGAAAATTAGAAAATTTACAAATATAACTTTAACCACCACCTGAACAAATAACCAGTACCATTTTCGTAGTTTTTTACTTTTAAACCGAATTGAGATACGAAACCCTCAAATTAAAGCTGAATCAATTATACAGCAGTCAAGTATTGGTGTTTGGAATGTATTAAATAGAAACACACTGAAAAAGAAAAGTCAAATTGAATGTAAATATTTGTTGTCTAACTGACACAATGACAGAAGAACCGGTGTAATAAGGTTGATCAAATTTAGTCAGCCTAATGAAGACTGACGTTTATTTGATAAACATACATACTTCCAAGAAGAGTTCAAACTTTCATCCATTTAACGCTTCAGACCGTTTAGGAAATATGTGTATTATATCTCATTGAATGGCAAGAACATGATGGCCAAAAGTATTTTCCATATCACTTGAGGGGGTAGATAAAGGACATACATAAAACTGGCTGTCATGGGATTCTTTACGAAATAAAACACGAGAAACAGATTCCAAGAATGCATAAATACTTTTGGGAGGTGTTAAATGTTTGGAATCTTTTTTTGGTACAGAATTATTTGTACGACATTGAGTCCGTATATAAAATTTCACTTTTCTACAGACACTTTATGATTCCTTTGAAAAAGGCGTTAGGCGAAAAGCATACCTACTCATTTTGGTTTTCGAAAATGTGTTTCGGTTCATTTTCTGAGTGGTTCAGTTGTTTTTTTTCTATGAGTTCTAAACATAATAAAATGCCAAATAAAATAATAAATGTATGTGTAAAAGTGAGCGTCTTATTCCAGGTGTGTTAGATGAACGACTGGTGTCTAAATAAGTTCGTAGTGCCATTAGAGGCAGTTGTTTGGCTAATAGCACTTCATAAGGAAGGCAGTTACTAGATCCGCTATTCAACTAGGTGAGCTTGTGTTGGACATAAAAATACTTGATTTCCAGAAAGAAGAAAGAACATCATTAGGGAATTAGGGAATATCGTATTCGAAAGTCGATTCGGCCTGTTACACTGGCGGATCAAAAATTTAATTAGAAATTGAAGCTGACGATTTTGATCTTCACAGTCCGCACAAAGGTCTGGATATTTTTGGAAACGGGTTCCACTATATTTCAAATACATATCTCGAATACATATCTTCTCAGATCTCAGATAGAACACGTAGAACAAGATGATAGTTCAACTTATTGAACTCTAAGACAATGACACATTTCAAAACATTGGAAGACGGTCAAACTGTGTTGGATTCCTTACTGCTGAATACCGAATAGGATTCAACGCATCTACAAATGAAGTAGCAAGGTCAGAAACTACTATTCGTTAACTGGGCTGCCACCAATGGAATTAAAAGCTTTATCTAACCCAGTTGGAAAATTTGTCAGTTTTTGGTAAACCGTTTCAACAGTTGCCTACCTTATAATAGATAACACAAGTATCAGAATGCTGAGGAGGTTTTCACAGACAATTGTGGCCTAAGGTATTACATTAACAAATTGAACTTGTTAAAAACGGTTTGTGGAATCTGCATGAATGTATGATGGAAAACCGAAATTTTTTTCTGTTTATACATACTTTCGTCAGACGTAGATTAATTGCAACTGCTAGGTATATATACATACATACAATCTTTAAAATTTAGCTCAAACGGGCTAGTACTAGATCCATAGAAATTCAATCGGTTCAAAATTGATTTGTAGATAATGCAGAACCACACCTAAGATATGCCGACAGATTCGCTCAGCTAGCGATATACTATAATATAAACTTTGTATAAATTTTGAGGAACATACTTAATGTATTTTAATGAATTTTAATGAGTTTAAAGTGCTGAATTTGGGGCTACGGCGACTCGAAGAAAAAATGGTAGCCATCGCCTTGCTAGGGGACAATGTAGATATGTACTTTGAAAACTTTCCGATGATGGGATTATTTCGGATAATGCAGAGTCCGCTTGGCTTCCCAATATACCTTGGTCTTGATTTCTTTTTTAGAAAATTATAAAATGGACTAGTTTATATGAATACACAGCAAAAAATCTCGAAATAATGGTAGATTGTGGGTTGGTGTTTTTTTTGGATATAGGTACACATCTACATACATGCTTACAGAATCTGCAGCAAACCATCATCAGCTTTAGAGCTTTAGAGCAATCTTCTTTCTGTTCCATAAACTGGAGAAGTATTTTTAAAATAAGTTTAAGGCATTCTCCTGACGTAATTTTATTCATGATGATAACAGTGATTATAAATGTCAAAGAACTGTCAAAAATGACAACAGAGTTTAACAGTTGTCGTTCTCTTAGAGAATATATAAATTATCTTTGTAATAAAAATGTGTCTTACATTTTCTTACATATTTATAGGCAATTATTTAAAAAAAAAACAACAGCAATTAAAAAAATAACCTACAGTAAAATAACAAGAATAGCAGGTACAATCTTTTTTTTTTGTTGATGCTTCACATACAAAATTAAAATTACAAATCAGTATTATTCGATGAGATTTGCAAAAAAATCGCTTAGCAGTAATTGAAAACCGATGGTATAAAATTACTTTTAATGAAAGTAGCTGATTAAGGATAAATAGATTAATTCCAAAAAAAAATTAATAAATCCGCATGCAGTATCTATTAACTCAAACGATTTATGTATGTATGTTCACATTACCATATGGTTTTCAAATTAAGCAATTTATCTATACCACGCATATTTATCAAATTAAATGTTTAATATTGAATTCAAATCAAAGAGAGCTTTAATATTATTACATAAATTCTTTAACACATTTATTTATCGTTTTCACTCAATTCACAAGCGTTAAATGGTCTCAATTAATTAGAGTCTAAACACATTATTAATGAATGGCGAAGATAAAATGACTTCATTCATTTGTCAACAAAGCTCAATTCCCAAGTAATCTATGGATGTACATATGTATGTATATCCAATTCTACGAGTATCATGTATGTATTTTTTTCCTGTTGTCTCCTCTGGTCTAAATACCTTCATGCAAATTAAATTACTCAGGCCAAAGGTGCACATGGCATACAGTTGTTGCTGAGTCAGATGAACCCAAAAGCAACTCTTTCGTATAGTAACAAACAAGTGAAAGCATCATTTTAGATAATTAGCACCCCGAAAATGTGTGTCTATTTTTTGCTTGGGAATAGTATATTTTCACTAATCTGTCACATTAAATCGTTCTCCTTTCGTTTTCAAAGTGTATACACAACCTGAAAACATAATATTTATGTATGATTTCTCTCTCAATCTGACTAAATAAGGTGTTAACTCCCAAGGAATACCATCTGAAAAGTCATACGTAAATGTGTAAACAGTTATTGTTTGTATCTGGCCACGTACAGGTTATATTGTTGTTCGACACACGCTATAGAAATTAAATAAACTAAAATACGTTTGGTAGATATTTCAGGAGTATTTCGATAATTTGTGAACTTATTGTCAAACAATGTATATGTTTGTGTTTTGGAAAAAAGCTGTATTTATTTTAGCAACAAATATCTTCCGTATTACGTAAAATAGGCAGCAGTATAGCTAAATGGAAACAATTGAATTCAATTTAGAAAAAGTGTGAAACTAATGTGTGTCAAAGCACGTAAGTGGTAGACGTAATACACCATGACAACTTTAATTTCAACAACAAACTAACCTAGAAATATGATTACCAGCAACGCTGGTGGGTTTAGCTGTTTCTTAAATAAAAGACAAAATTCTCAAAAAGTAAATAAAACAATTAAAATATACAAACATGATGCCAGGCTGTATTGTAATACTAACATAAAGATTTTGGGTACTACAGCTAGTGTGATAGATAGAAATATTTTTTTTCCTTTATTTGATTAGCAACAGTTTTAAAACAAAATTGAGGCATCTAATAAAAAAATTAGGCTTTACTCTGCATGTGTGCACCAATTAATGGTACTCTAGCCTGGGAACATAGTTTACCCTGCTTTATTTCTGAAGACTTGCAGTCCAAATCGCGCTTATAGTGTATAATTTGTTTACAAAATGAAGTCAAAGCGATGACTTGGCATTAGGACTGCAAAAGACTTTTAAACAGAAAAATACAAGCGAAACCCTGTCAAAAATAACGAACATTTTCTTTTGACTTTGCATTATTGAAAACCATGTTTAAAGTCCAAGCATTATCTAGGCTTAAGGGACAATGAGGAAGACAAGAGCATCGGTTGCTTTCTGCCCATGTATTCTGTAACTCTGAACTCGCCAACATCAGGAAAGCCACCCTGGCCAATTATTACATCAGCGATCTAAGTGACCTGAGTGATTATATCGATAAAAACTCGTTCAGCTTACAGCCGGCAGTAACCTTACACTTAAACCTACTCCTAGTCCAAGTGCATTCTCATCGAAGGCCATTCTCAAGCGACCAACCAATGTTGCCAGTCTAGTTTAAAGAAGTACATACGTCCTAAAATCTATTGCTTAAAATAAAGGAGAGAGCACATCAAATGCAAATCTTGTTTTCATTGAAAAACTTTCTTAAAATCTCTGCATAAGATTTCAAAAAGGTATGTACACCGCAGATAACAGGTAAAGTTGGGGGAAGCCAGTTCTTGGACTTTCTTCTTGACTAGCTAATATTAATTTTAAGCATTTCAAATAATATAATTGAAATCGCTAAAGGCTTGTGTTGTTAAAATGAACAACATACAAAAAAGGTGAAACAAACCCTAAATAGAAAAGCTTTGAATGTTTAAATATTAACATGTTTCCGACCCAATTTTTCCTCTGGCACAAAAAACGGACATTTAGATTCCAAATAAAAAAAAACTTTGTGAAACGAGTCCTAAGGTATTAATAGACCATATGTATGTATGTTAAATTTTTGATAAATTGAAATAAATTTGCGAAAAAAATGCAAATCAGAAATAAAACTAAAAATTGATTTTCGAAATCAGTTTCGTATTTTAGAGGAGAACACTACTTTTGTTGGTCACATACAGATGGGTGGCAATTATGCACCAATTATGCAATTGTCGGAGTTCAATGTCTCTCTTAAGCATGCATATAAATTTAAAACATTTTAAATAAATGCTCCGAGTTATGAGCCGTCGGAAAGTTATATTAATGTAAGCATCTGAGGAGCAATCCGAGAAAAGTGACAAGATTTTAGTGTCGTGAGCTGTTTTTGAAAAACTTGGTTCCAAATATGTGATATCTTCAATGAATGTGGTATTCAAATACTTATTTCAGCTCTCTGTGTTTTAAAGTTCATGGAATAGTTTTGACTAAACAACGAACAAAAAACTATTATTTAGTTTGATAGCCTTTAATTTCAATTTACATATTTTTAGACAACTTATGAACATTCACAATTTTAATTTGTTTTAAATTGGTAAGAAAATATATATTTATCAAAATAAATTATTATCAAGAGAATATCCTAACAAAATTTTGACAAAATAATTAAGTATCAGTAGGTGCTGAAAGAGAAATGTTTTTTTTTTTTTGTTGCTAAAGTCGTAACAAAGGTTAATAAGTGAGAGTTAGTGCCTCACTTGTGATGTATTGCACTTTCACGCGAATTTCGCTGCATATCGTTAGTCTCCCGACATTGGTTTTTTTTTTTTTCATTATAGAAGGAGGTTCGTTTATTGATGTAGAGCCAACTTATATAACCAATGAGACTACAGGTACATAATTAAAGCAATTTTTGACACCAAAAAGTACGACAATAATTTAACAAACTTGAGGTGCCACATATATTGAACTATTGTAGTATAGATTGTATTAATACCTAGGCTAGTAAATTCTTCAATATTATGTTAAAGAAGTATCCAAAGAGGGGGTTCTATGTTCTCCTACTGCAGGACCATACATATGCAAAAAAAAAATCTGCAAACAACTTCTTCTATCATTTATATAATAACTGGGTGGCCACTGTGTGCTAGAGTATTTCCACAGGAACTCGAAAAAAATACTGCGAATTATAACCTAATACCAAAAACAAACACAAAATTTGCACACCACTGGAGCGCATATACATACATATACCGAAACCTAACTGATACCATTCCATTCTTCTCTCTTTCTATCTTTCACCCAGCCGTGTCGTAAATATCATTATAACGGTATTAAGAGTACTGGTTTAAAAAGGAGTTCAAGAGTTTTCAACTGCGCGTTCAGGTCTAAAAGATTTTTCTAGGTTTCTGTTTCTGTGGTATGATATAATATATATAGATTTCCATACACAGGGAGACACTTGTACTATATTTCTGCTAAGAGGAAAATATTTTGTGTCAGTTGCTGACTGAAACGTATGTAGGTTCAAGTTCAAATGTGATAAATAAAATTGAATTTATATTTCGGGCAACTAAGCAATAAACCCAATAAATATCGTTATACTTTTCGATTGTGCTTTTCTACTTCTCTTTATCTAAATTTCACACAAAAAAAGGCTTAAAAACTTAAAAAGAATAGTTTATGGTTTTCAAGTTCGTCAAAAAGCGTTTTTTATTTAGAACCTTATTTTTAAGGTTTTGTGGTTCAAGTAGTAGCAATTTACTATGCGTGGGTTCAACACATGTCCTTTTGTTTTATTATTTCGAGCCTCAGAAAATACTAAAACAAAAGGACATGTTATAACGAAAGAAAGAAGAAATCATTGGGATTTTATGCGAAATTTCGCATGGAAATGGAGCAAACACACTCTTAGACTTTTATTAAATTCTTATCCATTTTAAAAGTAGGTAGACTTCTTCTTAATAATAGAATCCTAAACAAGTTCTTCGCTAACTTAACTTTGTACAACCACAAGTCTTTGAAAAAGAAAACTATCCCTTTGACTTTCATATAGAAAACTTTAGACTTGCAACCATCATCAGGCTTATTTTACTTTCCAAAACTCAGCCTAATTTATTGCTCTACTTAAAAGTTGTTCGTAGGTCTATTATTACAGAAAACTTGGTGGATGACAGCGATCGAGTTCCCATAATAGTTACACATTTCCTTATAATTTGCTCTGGACACGACGAAATATTTTATCACCACTCCACCGATCAGCGCAAACACGTTTGAAAGGCGAAATACTAAGATTGACAGCAAATCATAAAACCAGAAGGTAGAGATCACTTTCGGTTCAAAAGTATTACGAGTTGGTACCATACCTGAGCTTAAGCTGACAACAAAATTCCTACGCGGCTCTAAGGAAAATTGTGAAACAGATTCCTGAATTGTGTGCTTCATGACTTTGTGCAGAGGCGGCCATCATAAATTGCAAACGTAATATAACCTCAAGCAGTCATCAGACGGTAAAATTACATCCAATCATGGCGCAGAAGTCCGTACATAGCAATCTCTTAAAGCATCTAGCTCCATAACTCCGCACAGTCCATTCATAGAGCTCCATAAAAATACGAAAAAAGAACACACGCACAAAACAAACACATCACGCTAACCAATTAATACATAAACCTATTAAACAAGAAAACTAGATCAAACCCTGACCACTTGCACAATCTGTGCACAAAAATGTTTTGTTTTTTTTTTTCTTCTATTTTTTGAGAGAATCTCGAACCATACCACGACCTGAGTGCGGTCACTACATTAGTACACGGTGCACATCCATCACGGCTTGGATGTGGATTACCATCAACATCTACAATGGGTTTTTGTTCTTCTTTCAGTTCTTTTAAGTTTTCAATTTAATGGTAAAAGAGCTACCAACTACCAAGTGGTTTTTTGCCTTCCCTATGGATCTATTCCACAGTACTGCGATCAATTCATACCGGTTTTCAATTAGATCAACTTATAGCATAAATTCTTCGATTAACCGGTGCATAAAACACGTCACTGAATCCAATAAACTATCTATAAGCTTGGCGCAGCCTCATACAGTTCCTATTGGATGTAAAGTTACTATGCATAGACCTCGGTGGCACATATTACGCGCTGGGAATTGAAAATGTATCTGCGAGTAGACTTACCTCTTGGGATATGGTATCCGTCTGTATCGGAACGCGTTCTCAACATCTCGAATTTTCATTTTCATATAGTTTTTATCTGCAAGTAAACTCATAAGGCACAAGGTCCGGGAAACAAAAATCCACTACTGACACGAATCTAATTGATTTCTGGTTAAAAACGCAAAAATAATAAAAACAGAACACTAACACGGTTTAAACGTAGATTCACTAGGTCGCAACCGCACAAACTATTCGGTGAACGTTTGTAAGTGGCGATGATCCTCGAAGCCGAAAATGTTCACCAACCAAAAACAAAAAAACAAAAAAAAACACGTCTTAAGCGATTGACTATCGCGTACCAACTGATTGTTTCGAGTATAGTTTGACCGCCTTTTGGATTATGGCTGGTTTACCTAGTGCTTTACAATACGGATGACAAGGCAAGGCATGAAGTAGCAGCCAGCAGATACACGACACGATGGAAATAACAACGCAAGTGGAAGTGAACGAACTTCACATTAACCGTGGCGCACCTGGTAAATGTTTTTGTAGATGTGGATGGCTAAGAAGAAAGGCAAGAAGTAAAAGATACATCAGCGGTGCGCCGGCGCGGCACATCGGTTGTGCCTGCGGAACGATGCCGGTTTTAAATTGGTGCAAGTTTGCTTTTAACTTGTGTGGATTGGTGAAATGTGAAATTGTACAGAATTTCCTTCATTCGAACCTGGTTCGAGTCAAACACGGAAAGTGTTGAGACTTGAGCCATTTCATGAACTAATGTTGAAAAATATTGCTCGGATCATCTTTGGAAGACGAGAGCCGAGGTGAAAAGCACCTCTAAGCCGAGTCATACAAAGGATATTAATGAGGTTTTTTTTTTTTAGGAGGTCGCTAATCCCCGCCGGAATGACATAACGACACCGAGTTTGACAACGAATTTGCTGCCGTAATACAGATAACAATCTCAAAGATTCATCTGCTCATGCAGATATAATTTTGAGTTGTTTCTTACAAGTCAATTGATTTATAGGAACTGTAGGTATTGGCAGCAGCAAAACATGAAGTGGTTATCCAATAGACGTTTTTTTTTTTTTTTTTTTCATTGGTGCATGAAGCGAAGAAGCAATGATTCGTAATATTTGTTACGCATTTCGTTACTGAATTTTTTGAAATTGCATTCAAATGAAAAAGCTTCGAATTAACTGAAAAAATGTTTGCTTTGAAATTGTAAATGGAGTAGTGGTAAATGGGTATTTCTGGTACAATTTCAACACTATGTATAGGAGTAAGTATAACTTGAGTGACTCAGAGCTCATACACTTTACTAAAACAGTCAATTATAGTTTCTCAAATTCCTTTTGGGGTTAAGGCTATATTTTGATTTCATCTTGCAATTCAATTGACCTGAGTTAAGGGGGTCGAGAGAGAAATGTTAACATGGGTTCGGTCTTGGGATGTTTGCGTACACACGAGTGAGGTAAATTAAATTGTACTATTTATGTAAAAACGTAGCTAAGTTTTAAGAAACATAATATACCTAACATACCTACATACAAGTTCATTAAGCTTTCTTCACAAATTACTTCGCTTCTTTATTCTAGGAATTTAGATATACATAGGTATAGTTTAAGCCGACGACATAGTGTCGATAGCCAGAGGAAGATCTGAAGAAACCTTCTGTGACATTATATAAAGTGAGCTAAAAGTCACTCAAGAATGGTGTAAAACAGCGGGGTCCAACATAAATCCAGCCAAAACCACAATACAGGTAGTACCGTTCGCAAGGAAAAAAAAAATGGAACTAAAACCAATACGATTGTCGGGCAGGATACTGATACCTGTAAAATCAGTAAAGTATCTAGGGTTATACCTAGATAAAGAACTACCGTGAAAAAAACACTCGGAGGAGGTCACCAGAAGGGCTACCCATTCTCTAATGGCATGCAGGACCCTATCGAGTAAGCTAAGATGGATGATAGCATGGTCAAAGTACTCTTAGAACTCACCCCGTTGTACCTTGTAGTGCAAAATGAACAATCCTAAGGATGACTAAAGAAGGCATCGGAAGGGAGAAATGCAAGACGTAATTCTCAAGAACCTTCCGTTGCTTGCAGTCCCAAGGGATGACTGTATAAGGATATTCAATTTTGTGAAAAATGTATGCACAAAGCTGAGCAACAAAAGGGAGTGGATAAATGAAACTACAATATATGGTCTAAACAACCACACAGTAAAGTGGTACACCAACGGCTCGAGAACGGAAGAAGGAACGGGGGTACAGGAGTGTTCGAGCCAAGAGCGAAACATTCAGAACCCAGTACCAGCATCTTTCAGGCTGAAATATGCGCAATTGAGATGTGCCTCTGAATCAATCCAAAAGAGGATACAGCAAGTGCGAAATAGCAATATTGTCAGATAGTCAAGCAGTCATCAAAGCGCTTGATTCCTATATCATAAAATCGAAGCTTGTATGGGGATGTTTTCATAAACTTAATGAACTAGGCATGAACAACAAGGCCACTTTCTACAGGATCCCTGGACACGTCGGGATCGTAGGTAACGAAGAAGCGAACACCTTGGCAAGACAAGGAGCCGCATAAAACTTTAATGGAACTAAAGCATTCTGCGGAATAGGTTATCACACTATACGTGGAAAATTCAGGGAAGCAGTAAAAGAAGACAGGGCAAGAACGTGGAACCTGGAAGAACCACTACAAGACTAAGACAAGCTAAGAAACTACTGGAAAAGTATTACTGGAAAAGATTCGAAGCTTGCATCTGCCTCAGCAAGAAGAACTTACGCATCCTGGATTCATAACAGGACACTGCAAACAGAGGGAGCATCTACGGAAACTAGGTATAACAAATGAAGGCCTTTGCAGATTTTACAGTGAGTAAAAAAAAAACCTCCTAGAGTAGTGTGGGGCATTAACCCACAAAAGATTGAAATATTTTTCACTTCTCATGCTCAGATTCTTAAAAGAAACTGGTCTGGAGAGAGCTCTAAATTAAACTATTCTCAATCAGGCTAAGTGCATAACTCTCAAATACAATTCCAAAAAAATTGTAGGTGCAGGAGTACTCTGACGAGGGCACAAACCTCTCCAAGGTTAGTAGGGGCACAATAGACCACTAGGTCGCAGTGCAGAATACCCCTGTACAAATAATAATAATAATTGGATTTCTAAAAAACTTCTCTTAGTGATCATCAACCTAATTAAACGCCTAATGACTAAAATATGAAAAGATAGTCGTTATTTCTAGGACTGAGTTCAATGACCTTTCGCAAAATATGCTTTTCTTTTATTACCTACATATATGCTCAGTTTAAGGTTCTACTATTTCCTAACAAATTTTAAAGCGGACACTGTGTGATTTTTGGCGAAATACGCTAGCTTGGGTTAGGTGCTCTTTAGGACAAATAAAGTCACTGCTTACTGAGACCAAATGTTATATAACTATAAAAAAAAAACGTTATTCTTCACATCGGCTAGGATAGGAGATCGGCAGATACCGAAGGGATTCTATTTCTCTGTCGGGAGAGTGGAAACTACAGCGACTGTAGTTCTTGCAACGAGTGTACAATGCCGCATTTTATACAAGTACCAGAGATGGCTAATGATGATTACTTAGCTTCACAACAAAAATATATTGCTTCTTGACCGATGCACGTACATCATGTATGTTCAGACGAACGTCATATTCCATTTTCTATCTTAAAGACCTCATTGAGATCGCTACAAAAGGGAGAATCTGCGCTGCGTATCCCTTTTCTAGCAAACTGATCACCCCTTTAGTTTCCTGCTGTATCCATTTGCGCTTATACTCTACTTGGCTGTAGATATTCACATGTCTCAATCTAATTACAGCAGAGGTGAAATTCAATATAAGTGAACACCTCGTCTTCTCTTGCAAAGATTTATCCTGTTGTTCAAATTCCACACGACGGTTTTGTAAGATTGATTTCAGCTTTTTGGTGCCGATATATGTATCTCCCTTTTCTTTTAATAGGAAGAGTGCGGTGAAAAAGATAAATCGTATGTACATATGTAGTACTATGTATGTATGTACATATGTTTTACTGCAACTTCTGTTGATCGTACGTAAAAAAGTTGCTTAACATAATTTTTAGGAAATTTTTCAGGGATAAAAATTTTATAAAAAAAAAAAATTTATTAAGTAAAAATTTTGAGAAAAATGCATTTTAAGGTAAAAAAATGGAACAACAAATTTTCATAATTTTGAGTTTAAGGAGCCATAACTTTTTTGTGGCTGCACAGATGTACCTAAAGTGCTTAGTCCGCTACTAAATTGTTTTTCTAAAATGTACAAAACCTTTTTTGTACCAATAATAGTTTAGAAGTTATGGCGTTAAAAGTGGCTACACCTCCAAATTAGAGGTCACCCACTTTGAGGGGCTATAACTTGAAATGGGGTGAGAAAAGACCCCCCTGCCATACAATTTTTTGTTCGGAAGAACTTCAGGAATCTCCCCTTAAAGGATTATACCGCTTAACTGGAACACCCTGTATATGTACACATATAAATGATCAGCATCATTAATCAACTAAAGTCTATATATCCGTCCGTATATCTATGCATCGATGTGTCCTCGCCTTAAATTTTGACCTAAGTGAAATTCCATACGAGGTCATTCCCAATGGAAAACTTAACCATACAAGTGTCCTTTTTTTCTTAACTGTCCACTGACACGCCTACTTTTCAAAGAATTAAGTTTTAACATTTTTTAAATAATGTATAGATAGAATTTATTTGCTCTGCAAAACTTTCGTACATCGTGTATGGGCACGCCTCCTTTTTCGGTCCGCTTTTAAAAAAGTTTGGTACAAATTGAAACATTTTAATTTCTTCCCACTCCCGCTTTTTGAGATAATTCGCATCTAAAAGAGATTTTAGAAATTTGAAGGTATATATATTGTCTGCTCAGGCAGATTGTAGAATTTAAATATGTTTTTTGTTTTCTAGAAACCAATTTTTGTTAGCCCTTACAGTCCTTACAGTAAACTTCATCATTTGAATTAAGACAAGTTGCAAGAGTACGCTAAAAGAAGATAGTTTTTTTTTCTCGTTTGCACATGTAAAATTAATCAATTTACCAAAAAAGAGCACAGAAAATTTAAAAATTAAACAGCAAGAACCCTTGAAAAAATATAAAAAAGGAACAGCTCATGGGCCATCCCTCATACATCATTCACGTTCGTTTTGTAATATAAAAAGTGTTGTCCGAGCGTATTAATTAATTTTATTACAACGAAAATTTAATTTATATGGTTGTAACGTGAACAACGAAACTTTCACCTAATAATTGAAAATGGCTTCATAAAAGTGTGGGCACTGCAAATAACACTCCAATCAAACTTTCTGCAGGAACGGAAAAGAGGGATGTTAATCAAACTACCAAAAAAGGGAAACCTGATGGACTGTGGAAACTGGAGAGGTATATGCGTTCTCCTGGCCGTAGCCAAAATAGTGACCAAGATAATTCAGGAACGGATCGGAAAACATTTAAATTCAACTCTCGATGTCGAACAGGCGGGATTTCGCACTGGATCCTCCTCCATAGACCACATAAATACTCTACGGATTATAATAGAACGATGCGTCGAGTATAGGTTTCCGCTACATCTACTATTCGACTTCGAGAAGGCTATCGACAGCTTACATACCAAGGTGGCAAACGCGTTGCCGAAGTCCGAACAAGATAGCGCGTAGGCGTTGATGACGCCGTATGCCCTCCGAGGCGTTAAAGGATCTATGGGTATGTACAGGCAATCCCATAAATAAATATAAACCTTGCCGTCTAAGCTAATGGAAAAAAGACGTAATAACCATTTGTTGAGGATGACTGGACAAAAATACATTTCCAAAATCAACTAGCTGTAGGCAAAAGAGCTATTTCAGCAGTATACATCGGACACATAGCGAATAATAGGCTATAAGGTAGACAGTATCATATAGGACGGATTCATAGCCGGCTGGTCACTAGTAAGCTGGATTACAACCTTATTGAAAAAACTTCTATTTTATGCGACCTATTGAACCATAAGGATAGAGGATAGATATCTTACCCAGTTTATCGGAGGATTCCCGACTTTAAGATAATTCCGTGTAAGATGCTTTGGATTAACTTTGCCGGACTTCCTGAACTTGTCAATGGTTAGAATAGTGGAATCAATATGGAATGCTTTATACGATTACACTAAAACCGCAATGAGTTATAGAATCCATATTTTGGAAGGCAATTTTTGAGTGAAAGTATGCTTAAAACTATTTAATTTCATTTTACAATATTTGTATAATTTAATTTATATAGAAAACTTATGATATAAATGGCTTTGTTTATAATGTTTGTAGCCGCAAACAGATGAAATTTTACTAAGTTACCAAATAAGGCATTGGAACCTTTGCAAGCTTATGGAGCTAAATGAATAATTAAACCAACGAGAATGTAATTAAGTATCTGAATATCGTGAGCAACAAATAAGCAAATATGTTCAATAAATTATAATATAACTCAATAATGATTTGTGGATTTTCTGCATTTTAAATTCGGAAATTATTCTTTTTGACGTTGTGAAACAGTCAAAAATGAGACTCACTGCTGAAATGAATGTTACCTATGTATGTTGTGAAAATTACGATCGTTTTCGGCTGATATACGACACTATGATGGTTGGCTTTAGTTCTTGAACAAGCTTCACCAGGAATCCTATTCGGCAGCTGAACCTCGTGTTCGAAATAAGCTTGGAGGATTCGCAATATTTTTGCTGGCGTATATTCATGGTAGAATAGAAAGCCAATTTGCGCGCAAATAAGATGCCTTTGTTGGCCAGAAGAAGTGTTCCCGATTCGGAAAGCAAACCTCTAAGAAACACCTTAAATATGCATATTTTGTTATCAAACAAAAGATTATATATCTAGTAAGAAGAGAAATAAATCAAGTGAAATAAAAGCAGAGCTTATCCCACTTTTTTCTCATTTGTTATATTTTCCTTTCACAGAACTCCCTTCCGTGTAAAACTCAAATAAGCACCCTTAATTAAGTCAGTAATCTGGTCACCCTACCTTATGAAGTTTTTTTTTTTTACATATCAAACTTGCTACACAGTTTATAATTTATTTGTTAAACTGACAAGCAATGTGTAACATTCGTTTTTACAGCTCATTTACCTGTTACACAAAGGCAACAGAAGTCCTAAGCCAACTTACAGGCTTGACGTAAACTTTCACTCTTAGACCCTTTTACATACAATGTATAATGACTTAGAACCACGCGATGTATGTATGTACATATGTGAGTACTATGTAGTGCTTAACTGAAAGTAACGATAATTTTAATTATAATGTTGTTGACTAAGCATGCAAACACAAATCTAAGCACGAGGAGTATATCATGCACACGCCCGGTGCATTGTACTATGCTACTGCCTACAGTGCATTTTGCGGTAAAAAAAAAAAAAACAACAAAATCTGATAGCATAAATGCCCCAGAAAATTTAAGAACTGTAGCGACATTGAAAAGTTTGCACAATGCTACCGTGTTAAAATTATTTTTATCTAACTACATATGTTTTGTTTGATAGGTATTTTCGGATGCATTTATTGAACAAAACATGAAACATATGGTCAAGCTTTATACCCTCTCATATTGTGAGGAAACTGCTGAAAGGTAAAAGTTATATGAGATGTTTAAATTGTTTTCGATTTCTGTGAATTCATGCCCGAAAACCAAAAAAAAATACGTCATTGATATTGAAATTAAGCCAAAAGAAATATTTTGCGGAATATACCAAGTATTTCAATGCGTATTTATTATTTTTATTTGAAGCTTTATTAGTATAAAGTAAGAATTGTTTTTGTATAAAAATGTTTAGCATAGGGTGCCCCGAAAACATTCGTTTTCTATCCTATCACCCGGTGCTCGCTTAACGTTGAGTTTCGGAACACCTTGAATATGTACATATCAGAAACTACAGCACAAACAGATGAGCAACCATGTTCTAACAATGACTATTCTATTTTCACAGTAACAAAATAAAAATTAATTCGTTCCAAAAGACTAGCTCAAATATGAAATTTAGTCAAAATCTTTACAGCCGTTTTCGAGTAAACCGATTTTTTGTAAGATAGCTATAAGTAAAGAACCGTTCTAAGAAATTTAGGCCAAAAACTTGGTACGCTATTTTATTAGACTCTACAAGGTAAGCATAAATATAAAATTTAAACAAAATCGTTAGAGCCGTTTTCGAGCGAATTGGCTAAGACCGCTTAACCCTAAGAAAAGTATCGTTATTATCACTTTTAGCCAAAAATTTGGAGCGCCATCTTTTAGTATTAGCAGAATTTTATAAATACCAAAAATTTGAAAGAAACCGGTTTTAACCAAATTGGCCTTAAGTGCCGTTATAACAAATTTTGGCCAAAATGTTGAAAGCATAAAGTTTAAACAAAATCGGTATGGCCGTTTTAGAGCAAATCAGTTTTTTACCAATTTGTCTGTAAGTAAAGTACCGTCATTAACGCTTTTGGCCAAAAATGTTGTACGCCTTTTTATAGCAATTTGCCAAACTAGCCGAAATATGAAATTAAAAAAATTGTAGGAACCGTTTTCCAGCATATCTGTTTTTTTTTTTTAAATTGGCTTTAAGTAAAGTACCGTTAATATTAGAGCTAGAACAAACATGTCAATTTCTCCCCTAGGGATTACTCCACAGACCCTAGATATGAAGTTTGATCAAAATCTGTTTACCCGTTTAGGCTGTAGCGCCGCTGACAGACAGACAAACAGAATTTTCAGACCCACTTTTTCGACTTCCCTATAAGGGTAATATCAGAATTTATCAAAATCCCGAGATCGAAAATTTTCACGAATCCAAAACTTGCCCTATAGGTACTACATATCGGTGCAAGTAAAATGTGAAGTAGGAATGAATGCAAGAATTACAGACAACAGTCGCCAGTCAAATTGGACGCCACTCATAGGGAATATATACATACATATATATTGAAACTTAATGCTGATATGAATGAAAAAAGAAATATCGGAGTGCCAATTTTTCAATTAGAAGGATACTTATGCAGGCAAAAGTTTTAGGTCATCTGTTTGAATTGACAGAACATACCATTTCTTTCAGCTAAGATATTAGCTTATGTTTCCCAATGGTTATTACTGTTTAGTGTTAGGGGCCAACTACTGCTATGATTGAAATGGCAATCACCAAAATGAAATGATGCCTTTCCATGATAGCTAAAACTGGCCCCCTAGTCTTAACGACGGTTAATCTTCGGTCTAAGTTCCTAAATAAAGCTAATAAGAATGGTTGATACTACCAGTGGTGGGGAATAATTTTTCGTTGCACTCGTTTATATTGGAATATATTTATCAAATGAAAGTGTATTCCTTTTTCAGATCAAAATATGCTATTTTTTTGTATCGAGACCTTCAAACTCCATGCAGTCACTTTCAGAAACAATCTATGAAATACTGTATTACGTCATACATTTATTCGACATTAGAATGCAAAACATACCTACTTAATACATAATACAAAGTAATAACGTCTTTTCTTGCAGTTCATTCGCCGATCGAAATTACCTTTCACCAAATTTACTATACTGCATACATAGGAAAAAGTCAAGATGACTTCCAGATAATAGGCAATAGAAAGTTGCAGAGGCAAGGATTTTATGACCAATTTTTATTTTAAGCCAAAATTTAGACTTCCAAAATTACAGTAGTTACATAATAAAAGAACACATTTCAAGGATGAATGTCGAAATAAATTTCAAATGAAGCTGATTTATACATTTTCTTGTGAGAAATATTTTTTTAAAGCGGTGTACCTACTAAAAAACAAAATTAAGCACGTCATACCCAAATGCACATTGACATATAAAGTTAAAATTAAATAAAATTCAATATGAAATGTTTCGCGAAACAGTGTTTCAGAAATGTTTCACTCGGTGTGGACGCACCTTTATGAGTAGAATTTTTACTGAAGACGCTCTGTAAAGATTTAAATTCATATAATTTGAGTTTGTTACATTTTTCAAATGTTTGGCAAGCATTTTTGTTCAACCGATTTTCTTAAAAAAAAAATATTTCTTACATATCTTATGCCACATAATGTATGAAGATACAAGGTGCCCAAAAAGGGACCCCCAAAATGAAATTCATTGTCACCATCTTGTGCGGGCTTCCACATAATGTATACATTGCGAAAATTTCAGCTCTCTATATCTAATGGTTCAAAAGTTACAGGGCTGTGACAGACTGATGGACAGACGGACAGACAGACACCGTATCAAGCCCATAAGTGTTCCGTCTTTCCTTTTAAGGTCCGGAACACTAAAAAATGTTCGGAACATTATTGCACGAGGTACCCTCGCACTTGCCACTTGATTTTTACTTGCACCTATAATATAGGGCAAGTATTGGATTCGTGCAAAAATTCGAACTCGAGATAACAATGAATTCTGACATTGCGATGATAGAGAAACTCGAAAAAGTGGGTCTGCCGATTCTGTCTGTCTGTCTGTCTGTCCGTCACTCTGTATGTATGTACGCTCGACTACAGCCCAAACGGGTGGACCGATTTCCTTCAAACTTCATATCTGGGGTCTGTTGTGTATTCTCCAGAGGGGAAATTGGAATTTTCGTTCTAGCCCTATTATTAACGGTACTTTACTTAAGGCCAATTATACAAAAACATGATTTTCTAGAAAACGGCTCTAACGATTTTGATTAAATTTCATATTTGAGTTAGTCTAGCAAAATGCTATAACATGGCGTACCACGTTTTTGGCTAAAAATACGTATAACGGTACTTTTCTTATTAACTGGTTTTAGAAATATGGCTATTTCTCGGCTAAAACACAATGGATTTCCATAAAAATCGAAATGCGGCCCAGATTTAATGTTTAACAAAATGTGGCATTTAAACTTATCCAAATTTTTTTAATTTTTTTTTTTTTTAAATTTGTGCACATCCAACTAACAGCATATAGGTGCAAGTACGTACGACCCAGTCGTGCACATTTTTTCATTTCGATTTTTGTTTAAATTTAAGTCCGAATTCACAAGTTTTTGAGAGCTATTTTTTTTAATTCCTTTTTTTCGGCGATACTGGGTTCTTTACTGATGAGACCCTCCAACCAAAGTCTTGATTGCTGTACGTCTCCAAGTGTCTACCGATAGCCAGGTGCGTTGACTTTTCTGATTACTTAGTTGCGTACCCCAGTCGTGAATATATTTTCACAGCATCCTAGTGGTCGTTCTAAACAACGTTGAGTATTTTAGATTGTTTTAGTTCAGAATAAGTTGTGACCCAGTTTAATTGTCCTTGTCTCCTACACGGTTCAAGAGCTAGCATAATTTCACTTTTCTATTTTACCTTAAACTTCGTATTGCTTCAGTCTATAAAACCTCATTTTATAGTGGTGGGAGTATCCTGTACATAAAATAAAACCAAATATGTTGGTTTTTTTTTTTGCCAAAAGCGTTATGTTTATTTTAACATTTTGCATATCGAGCTAATTATCATAAATCTAAAAGAGGTACATAAATACAAACTTACAAAACTAGTAAAAGGAATAAATGACCTAGACCGATATGGCGTTTGGATGAGTCAAAATCTCACACCTTTCTTCAATCACTTTTACTAATTTTCACTGAAGCGCTAATGAAAGTCTTAAATGGATCTTCAGTTAGCATTAAGTGGTTTCAAAGTATAAACGTTATTAACTGTTATGCTTACTTTTCCCGTCCGTTTTGTCATTACGCCCCCAGCCCAGCTCGATGGTTAGGGGAGAGTTTAGACCCCCGCTGCACCTGCCAAAATCGGAAAGTTTAATTAGGGATGCCCTAACGTAAACGGATGAAGAATCTCTAAAGATTGTTGTCTTCGACTCGTTGAGGGAATTCCGTGAAGAATCTGATTTCATAACCGATTTGTTTCACTTTTGTCGATTGATTGAAAAGATTACGCCATGAATGGCTCCAGCTTCAATGGTGGGCGCTTGTATTGTAGTCATGTGATGGCAAGCGCACGAATAAGCGGACCAACAAAAAATCGAAATAGCCATTACAATGGCACATACTCAATTTAAGCGGGAAATGGTTTATCGTTTTTCAGTGATCGCGGACTGTTAGGTTGCGGTTACACTTAACTAATAGATCGGCGGCCGCATGTCATGCCTTTCGCGAGATTGATGCGTCAATTACGTACCATTCTCTGGCCGCGGGTCATAAATAATTTACCTTCTCCTGAAATAAGTAAATTTATGCATAAGAGTTGGCTTTTTGTTTGAATTTGGACGAATTGCTGTAGATAGTTGGTTTTATATTGTTTTTTCTTCTTTTTCATCATTTCGGCGAGATTTGTGTGGAAGTTACCTAAAGAGTGACCACAAAAAACTGGTTTCGATGGAATAGAGTTCAATAACTCTTTGAGTTGACTATTGTGTCGGGTGAACTTCTACACAGTCTTCAGATATAATTTTGAGGAAATCTGTTTATTTTATTTTTTCTTCTTATTACAAGAACATAGATACCTGCACATGAATATGGATGAGAGAAGATTATGGAAATATGAAAGCTTGAACTAACTCAAAAGAAGCATAATAAAACATATTAAAGTAATTTATTGATCATAAGCTGATATTCTCAATATACTTAGGTATCTATATTGACAATGAGTTGACTTTGATACGAATTGACTTTTCCGATTCTCAGAAGTTTTATCCTGATAAAGGTCAACAGTCTGTGACAAAACAAAAGTAGCTTACTTTTATATCTTCCTTCTTAGAGTAAGAGCAAGCTATGTTAAGTAAGTGTGATTTGAAACTTTAATATATAAAGATAATTGAACGAAGACTCAATTAAGTATTCATTGGATCGATTGTAATGTTCCACAATTTTTGTTATAGAACAGCTATTAAGCTGCATAGAAAAGAGGAAAAAGAATTTGGTGTCTGAATTTCCTGGTCTACAGGTTCTCATAGATCGAAACTGAGTGATTAATCCAAGCGTTACAAGACACAAATTTGTGCTTCATTTAACCACACATTCACTTGTGTTTGGGGTCAATGTCATATTGGATTTTTCAGTTCAGCGATATGTACGGGAATGCCCTGCATAAGTTGGTGATTCATTAAGAAGTACTTTTTTTTTTTCTAAAGTAAGGCAAATAAAAAAAAAATTCTATCAGGTTTTTTTTTTTTACTTTCGAACAAAGAACAGTTCTTGACATTTATCTTTTAAAGATTATTTTTAAATGTTGGCTGTAACTGCTCGCATGTATTTCGATTGGTATTTGGCGAATAGCACGGATACTGTGGGATTCCAATTCCACTGTCTGCATTAGTTCTTGCCAGACTTGAATTTCGGTTGCTTTTAAATTAAGATCATTGCAAAGTATACGCCAAATTGTTGAACATCACAAGCCAAGCTGTGTGCAAAGACACCGAATGGTTTTATCGCGTTTATTCTGTACTCTATCAGCTACCGCTCCTATATTTACTTTCCTACGTCCTGAATGTAATATATTTCCTCAAGCATTGTCTAATAATGAAAATTGGGAGTCAAACTATTCGATGGTGTAGCAAATTGAGCTTTCGGTTTGCCGATTGTGTAGACCATAATTAGCTCTGAGTGCACGGAACACACTCCTCGTAGAACGCTGATTTATTTAAATTAAGACACTGCTTGTGTTTCTATATAAATACATATGTATGTACATATCCTCCACGAAATGTAGAAAGCGAAATATTCATCTTTAACGAGTCTGAAGTGAGGATAGATCAATGGTGTAAGATCCATTCTAGTTTAAGTAAATGTTTTAAAATACCCTTCTATCCTACTGACAAACAAATTAAGGAATATCAAACTGTTTAAATATAAATTTAAAACAGTTTTATATTTTTGTTTATTGTTTATTTAAACTTCCACAATTGTGATATTTTTCATTTACAAATCTCTACCAAACATTTCGAACGGCTGCCAGCGCAAATGTTTCACCCTTAATACACTTTGTCCTGTAAATAAACAATGCTCTCCAGTTGGTGCTTTATGAAGTTCTTCGGTGCAATTAATGCTGACGTAGGGACACCGGAAAAAAACACAATCAAAACAAAATCTGAAACGGTCAAGCGATAACAAAACGAGACATCGCACTTTTCACCTTTCCACAACCGACTCCCTTTTCTCCTCGCCTTCACTTAGTATCTTTTTATTTGCTATGCAAAATTTCATGTAAATATGTACATATGTACATATGTATCTACAATCAACCACGAGTTGTGTGTTATAAGTGCACTGACTGTTGTCAGACGAAACAGTGGACTACATGTGTAAATTCGCGATTTTTTACAAACTACAAACGATGATGTTTACAATAATTACAACATTTTATTATTGCAATTTTCACATTTTTTTTTCGTTCTCTTTTCATTTTGATTTAATACCTACTTCTTTCTGGTATTTTTTTTTTTAAATCCGCTGAAGAGGTAGTTTGATTTCATTTACATTTGAAGAGCTGCATTTTCGCATAATTCAATATTTAATTACGCACTAATGTGAGCCAAATTCGACTGTGGGAAATTCGCTGAAAATTAAGATTTTTCGCGATAAAATACGAATATAAAATAAGTTTCTGGAGCACAATGTTTGAAAACATACGGTATTCTTTGAGGTCTTCCAAACGAGCAAGGAAATGTACTGCGAGGTGATTTTTTTAATATGTTGTTGGAGCTGATAGTCGAGAAACAAAAATTATCTGTCATACACACATGTATGTACATGTATGTACGTCATTGGCCCATTAAGCAAAACATTATGTTTGAATAACTATCCTAATGTTAATAAAATCGGTTTATCCTTTTTCAAGTAAATCTCCTTTTAGCCAAATTGGTCATAAGTACCGTTACGACAAATTTTGGCCAAAATGTAGTAAGTCATCTTGTTGCACGTGTCTGTACTAGTCTTAATGTGTAAATCAAAACGGAATTATTGTTGCCGATTTCGCGCAAATCGGCGCAAAAAAAAATAAGTTAAGTTACTCGTAACAATTTGGTAAGACATTTTATATGTCATCTGATTGTAATTTTTCAATCTAATTCAAATTTAATCAAAATTGTTGGAGCGATTTTCGAGAAAATCTTATATTTATAAAATTAGCCTCAAGTTAAATACCAAACATAGGGCTAAAACAAATATTTCGGTTTCGCCTCTAGGAATTACCCAACAGAGCCTAGATATAAAGATTGATCAAAATCCGTTCACCCGTTTAGGCTGCAACTTCGTGAGTAGACAGACAGATCCACTTTTTCGGACTTCTCTATAATGGTAGTGTCTAAATTTATCAAAATCTCGAGATCGAAAATCTTGCCCTATGTTATGCATAGGTCCCAGTAAAAAGCATTGTAACCGGGACTGTATAGAGCAGCCGTGTCTCAGGCAGATACTCTCTAAGGATCGCGAGCTCTTTTAGTAGTAAGTAGGTACCAACTCTCAAAATATTTCATATGCTATATAAAAAACCTAAGCCGACATAACATTAGTTAAATAATTCAATATTCCTATGCCCCTTCAAATATTTTGCCTGAAATTAAAAAGGAATTTATAAAAATGGCAATTTAGTCATAAATTGAATATCAAAGAATTACACAAATATAATTATGCATACATCACTTCAGACAACGACTTTTCCCACGATTTGATACCTATATCTTTGACATGCTTAAATCAAATGCAAAATATTGCGAAAAACTTTTTATAGCCAATGGGTATAGACAACTTGGATTTAATTTGAACATAAAACCATACCAAACTTGGTATATTTTTCTCTTTTAGAGGCTAATTAAAAGGCAAATCCCATCGACTCCAAGCTAATTTCTCCGCAGACTTTCGCGTTTAGTCAAAGTTATATAACCAATCCCACAGTAAACGCAAAAATACACTTTTAATGTCTGTGGTCTAAGGCCGTTTCCCTTTGCTTTGACTCAATCACCAAAACGTTTTCCAAAATTCACAAAATGGTTTTTGCTGTTATTTCATGAATATTTTAGGCGCATCCTTGTAAGAACTTTATTCAGCCTTGAGTGTCTGTTTTACCAATAGAAATAACAGCTGTCTTTGAATTCATGGTAAAAAAAAATGTCTAGGTACAGATGAAAACATCAATATTGTGTTTTATTTATTCATTCTTTGGTTGTTTGATACAATGATGTGTATCTACATGTGCGTTAGTTAATTCCCTCGTTTATATTCGTGTTACAGATATTTACATACGTAACTCAAACTCATTATCGGAAACTCCAAACATCATATTCTTTCCCACCTTCGACCGGGAGAAAATAATAAATATGCTTTCCAATTGTGTTGTGCTTTTAGATTATTATTCTCAACGAAACAAAAGATTAATAAAAAAAAAATTAAGCTTCCCATGACTACTGAAACTTTGAGGATAAGCACACCGGAAAGAATGGATCCCAATCAACGCATATTGTGCTAGATACGATAAATGAGCAAATGATCCGCAAACCTATTTCGTCGAGAAAAAGTACTCAAAAAACTATGCAAACAAGTTTTGGGAATAAATTACAATATACACCACATGGTATTAAACTAGATCAACACACCTTCGGTTATTGACCTATCTGGTGAGTATCTATCAAATTGGTGGAATGGTCTTGTGTTGGTTTAAATGTTTACCATTGTACATACGTAACATATGTAGGACTTCGGTATCCAGACGTCAACTTTGGGCTGCATCTCGAGCGCGATCCATATTTGCTTATGCTTGCTTATGGTAAAATTCTACTAGTCTGCTTCTTCCTCTCATAGAGTAACTAAACGTATGAAAATAAGATGGCCTATAAGTATAATACTACATGAGTTATTGACTTATTTGGTGGATTGGCTTATTATATGCTGCTAAAAAGTTAATTTTTCTATTATGGTGAATTTTCGAGGAATCGAAGGGAATGGCCGAGTTCCCAACACTTCGCCGGGATGACAGATTTGTCGCTAACGAATATATAATAATAAATAAATACTAGGCCGTAAGCAGCCCATAGAGGGCCAAGGCCAAGGCCTAGCTTCTCACAGCTGTATGTATTGTGCGTGGTATACATTTCTGTACATACAGAAGGGACCTACAGTTTTATGCCGTATCCGAAGGGCAGGGGAGTTTTTGAGAAGCTTTCTCATGACAGTAAATACTCTTGGATGTTTGTCAGACGCTCGCAAGAGGTGGGGCCGTGAAAAAAACTTTGGTGGTATTTTCCTGGATTCGAACTCGGAACCCCTTGCGCAGTAGTCCAACGCACTAACCACTGAGCCACGGCACCCACACGCTAACGAATATAGTGGCCTATAATACAAAATCTGTCATGTAAGTGCAAAAAAGCAATTAAGATTACTGCCGGATCTTATCTATTGAAAATTTTGAAGACAGATCTCGAACTCCTGAAGTTGTTTGACCAACAATTTATTGGGCAAACTTTCGCTTAGTTTGACGAACTTCTTCGGCGTTCATTCTCGCTTATCTGGTAGCTATTATGCTTAATTCTGCCTGCATAATCACCGGTCTGATACCAATGTTACTTCGTCTCGCCTTAAATTGTGAGCTAGGTTGATGAAATTTTGTATGCGAGGTCCTTGGGAAAGTAAGCAATACAAATATAAAAATTTTTAACATCCGTCCACTTTTCGAAAAACTCACTTTTTCAGCACTTTTATATGTAACTCAAAAAAACTTACTCAAGCAAATATTTAGATATTATTTATTTTCATTTACTCTACAAATCTGCTGTATATTGCATATGTTTTAGTGGCGGTTTTTTTAAAAAAATAGATTTTATTCGATTTCAATCAAATAATATCAATGCTAAGGAGCAGACTTGCGTACATGTTCGAATATTTTTGAAATCCATCCACCACCACGCCCATTTTTTTAAAAAAATAATTGTTTTGTTGTGATTTTATAAAAAAATATTTAAGCACACATTTATGCAAGTTTCTGGTGGAAGCGGCAAAATGCATAGTCATACCTACATATCATACATGTCTGTATATAGGAAAGAGATAGGGTATCACACGATCCGCTCCAGGCGGTTTGTAGCATTTCCATATGTTTTTTATTAGAAAAATATTATCTAAATTTAGCTACAACACTATTTTTATGAGAATTTAGAGTAGTTTTTAATTTTTTTCAATTTTGTGTAGTCTCTGCAATCTGAGAGTGAGATTATAACAAGCCTAGCCGCATGTTTTCCGACTGGCCAACAGTCCGTAATTATATCTAGAATTCTAGCGATATCAGGTATTGATTTGCTAAGTAGCTCAGTTGACTTGTGTATGTTGTAGCTGGGCTATGTCTTTCTTGATATGGCGCAGTTAGTAAGACTATTCCATTTGTGAATTGCAAGCTGAACCATATGAAGATATGTGTAGTTCAGCAGGGATCAAATGTAAGATTACACTAAGAGATTTATAAAAAAACTTATGATCCCCTCTAGACGAATTCTAGCATTTTCGTTTGTTAGCTTATTTTTAATTTTTTGACAGATTATGAAGTTTGATTATGTTTATTGGGCGACAAGAGTGGTTGGAAGAGATTTACTGAGCTTTTCGTTCAGTTTTTGGGGCTTAACCCGGTTACATATGTGCATTGCTTTTCCATTACGACGAATATCTCCATTACTGTGTTGATCTTACTGTTGCATTTATGAACAAAAATTTGTATATTGCGGTAGCTCTATCATTTTTACCTTTTACTAAATGAGAACCACCAAAGACATACTCACACGATCTACCAGTGGCTATTTTTTTTAGACACTACTGTGTAATATAAGAAAATAATTATTTTACAAAGTGCCTGAGAGTATGCAACGTTTTATATTTCCATCGGTGATCTAGTACAAAACAAACACTGTGCCGAACAAATAAGACAACAACTTTAAATTTTTATATAATTTATTATTTTTTTTTACTATTTGATTCAGTGCATCATTTCATAAAATAATAAATATAGTTTTTTTCTCATTTTTTTTTTTTCATAAATACATTTCATGTATAAATTGAATTAAAGTGAAATGCTCATTTAAATCATTACAAAATACTATTTTACTATTTACATACAAGTTTTAGAGTAATAACTAGACAACATAACGATTAAGTAAATCAAATTAATGTGAATAATTCTTATTTGACTCATAGTTTTAAAAAATATATATAATTTCGGTTATGCCTTGTCGATGGTTCACATTTAATGCGGCAGTTCTTTGTTTTACGTCTTCTTATTTTGTTCTTTTGTAATTTTTGTTTGAAGTAAAATTTATTTGTGTTTGATGAGTTATCGAAACTGTCGACATAAAAAAAAATTGTATCGGATTGGCAGTGAAATTGTTATATTTAAGACAATTTAAAGTAAAAAAAAAAAGAAATTATATTCAAAGTGTATGTGTTATTGAAGAAAAGCATCACCATCAACCGGCAGTGTGTGATTGTTTATCGTCTTAAATTAAATTCATTTCGTTATCATTTTACTTGGCACCATTTGGCATGTTTCACATTGACCAATAATTTTTTTTTCTAATATAAAAATAACGCGGGTTCTGGAAACATATCTAAATTTGTGTAAATAATTTAAACAAAAATAACATTTTTTCCGCTCGCCTTTGCGAATTGAAAGAAAAGTTTTGGTATTGTTTGTTATTGCTTGCAAAGCAAAGATAGTTTATGTCGCATGTGGAGAGAGAGAAATAAATTTTGAAATTAATATAAGATTGACAAGGAAGGCGTAATGGTTATATAAGACTTAGGTCAATACCTATTAACTAATAATCCCAGCGCCCATTGAAAAAGGAATGCTACAGTGAAATAATATTCTAACTTTTCCATTGTCAACTGAACACTGTGTTCTTTGGCGCCTGCTCACGCTATATGGATTTCTTTGCGACTGTAAGTATTCGGTCAATAACATGTCCCACGCACTGCAGCACTGCCTGCACCTCATAATCCAGCTGAGTGCCTTTAGGACTCTACAGACAATAAAACTTAAGTTTGTTTGTTTTGTTTAAGGAAACTCGAAGTGGTCCATGAATGGACAAACACACTCTTAAGCACATAAAAGGAGTAAATCTAGTACAACAAAGGCTCTGGATTGGAAAATAGCAGTACGGGAACAGAGGCTGACATAGAAATTCTGACGAAGCCCTTATCTAACACTCATTCACACAGTTAAGCAGTTTAAAGGGCCCTTAATTTCTGTTCGGTGGGCTCAAAGCTTGTATCAGAATGTATTGACGTCCTTGAAAGTGTATCGGTCTAAAACAGGAACAGGTTTTTGGTCTAAGACAAGGGATAAAGGTACTTGAAATGAGCAAGATTCAAATTGAATTGACATTGCGAACGGCCCCTCAGATGGTACATCTAAGCAAAATGTAGTCAGGTATTAGATATATATTCTGCTTCTCGGTAATCCAATAGAGAGAACCGCAAAAAGAGTAAATCGGGACTCTGCAAGTCCAATGAAAACATGAAACATATATAGAACCGAAAAGTTATTGCCATTGGACAAAGCGACATAAAATCAGGTGTCCACAGTTTCGCGAATTAACGTAATTAGCTTAAACAGCAAGCTACCACATCGAATCCATAGATGTGGTACCTGTAGGGTGACCACTATCACGAGGAAGCTGCAAACATTTGTCAATAGGTGCCTGCGTTACATCTTAAGGATATTCCGGCCAAAGCGTATCTCTCACGAACAGCTTTATCAGAGAACGGCCCATGAACCTATAGCCACAACCATACGACGACGACAGTGGCAATGGATTGGTCACACTCTCCGAAAGAATCCGCTTACCCAGGATGACAGGATGTACGGCGTTTCTAGAAGTACGTGGCCCAGAACAGTGGAGAGGAAGCACGGCAACTAGGAAAGAGCTGAGGCACATTTCCAGAAACCGCACACGATGACACGTAGGCGTTGTAGAGGCCTCAGGACCCACAAGGGGATACAGCACACAAGTAAATAACTAAGGTTCTCTGTAAACTTAAAAAGGAACTTGTACAATATCAATCTAAGGTGTCTGTCCATGCGACATAAATGGTTTTGCTCTGCAATAATTTGTAAGTTAAATAAATACATTCCTTTTATCTATTTCATAGTTTATATTTTGTTCTAAATACACTCTATTAAATAAAAATAATTAAAAAAATAACCAACATCACCTGTTCCTCACTTATATTATAAGTATGTATGTATATAATAATTGTATAAAGTGCGTTTCTAAAACCGATTAAATTTACAATCTTAAATGTTAATGTGTTACTTACGTGAGTGAATCTGCGTATGGTTCTCATACACAGGGTTTCACTTTTACACCCTTACGCCAATAAAATCATCTAAATGGTAGTAATTCAATATTTTCCTAAAGTTACATATAAATTTATGTGTTTTTTTATTTTTTTTTTTTATTTTTCCCATTCTAAACGAATTTTCATAATCCATTACCTAGGTAGGAATTGTTTCTTTAAACTTTTTTTTTTGTTTTACCTTTTTTTAGTACTTTTAATTAGTTCCCTATGGTCTATTAAATTAATTAGTACTTATGCTATGGTTTTAATGGGTTTGAATCTTAAATTTTTGGTTTTTTGTTTTCCAAATTGCGTTTTGGCTATAATTAATGTTTGCATTAATTTTTAAATAAGTCTCTGCATTCATTCCGAAACAATTTTTATGGTTTTGTGTAATTAGTGTTTTTTTTTTTTTTTTTGTTATTTACTTACTTAATGTAATATTTGATTTTGGGTAAAGTCAAATAAAATTAATGTATTTATTTACATTGTGCAATTAATTTTGTTTGGAATATTTAAAGTAGGTCTCTGCTATAGGGTATTTTCCAACAACTATGAAAAAGTAGTTATAACGTCAGAAAAATAATTGAATTGTTTTATTGAGCTTTTCTTCATTACCTGAAGAAACATTTTAATCATATTGATCATTTACTCGATACACCGAAAGAGCCGAGTTTGCACCCAAATGATCCAGAAATTCAGCCTCACTTTTATTCAAAAGTGTACCAATGTTTCAACCCTGAAACGCCATTTTTTTTTTGTATTGAGTCGAAAGTAAGCTACACGTTTTTTTTCCGGTAGATTTGAAACCGCTTTAGAATAAAATCTGAAAACAGTCGCGTCTTTAATTCCTAATCTAGCTAGATGGATTTTAAACGGATGTAGGCAGACTTTTTCGCAAGGCCGAAATACTGCGATCGTGACCGAATTCCTGAGACTAACAGTCTTTTGGATTAGAGCAGGGGTTAGCAACCTTTTCCAACGTATGCCCATAATGGCAAATTAAATTGTCTCATAGAGATTTCTGAACTCACACTTATGATATCGGTCATTTTTTTCGAGCTACTTCTATCAAATTTAGCAACAAAGAGTTATAAAGTTCAACAATGATTAAATAGCTTTATGAAAGTGGGTCTTCAAATCGAACTATCGCCCTTCAGAGAGGGCTATTCAGTTGACACTCAGCCAAAACCTGTCGTCAACGAAACACAAGATCTTCCAAATATTCCGTCGCTATCCGTGAGAGTGTGCAGGAAATTCCGAAGCAGTCAATTGCACGCCACTCACATGAACACGGCCTTTTGCAGAACACAACATGGCGAATTTTGCGTCCTGACTTGCCTACACCCGCACAAGATTCAACTGATCCAGGAGCTCAAAGTTAATGACCATAGATTGCGCTGTTTCTTCGCTGACTGGGCTCTCAAGCAGTCAAGTAAAATCCGATTTCGCTCAAAAAATCATATTCAGCGACGAGTCCATTTCTGGATTAATGGGTTGGAATGTCCAGACTTTAGTAATAAATGTTAAAGGATTCAGCTGGATTACAGTTTCGCGTTACGAAATTCTGTATGTAGTTTGTTATACCCTATCCTAATATATTAAGTTTGATACATAGTGTTAGAACTTTCTTTGCACTAGTTTGTGAAAACTGGCAAATCTGTTAAAATAGTGTATTTTTAATTTTTTTCTTGTTTAACCCGTTCGATTAATTTTTTCGTAATTTTAGTTCTCTCTGAGAGAATTTTTACCCTCACCTCATTAATGCAAAATGTACGCGAATGGTCCTATTAAATCTGATTTCTATTTCATAAAAAACATATATATATATGTATTTCAGAACTTCAAATACTACAACTAGATGTATTCGACTCCTGCTAACAGACCCTTCTAAAAACTAGTTTTTAGCTCAAGGGAAGCATTTGAAAACAATTGAATAGCAGTGTTAAATTAGCTTAACTCCCCTAGTGATAGTGAACTGGGAATGGGCAAAATAAATGTAGGGACTCATAGAGATTAGCTTGAAAATGTATGCAATAGAACCTTTCCGGTATATTCTCTAATTCAATAGCATTATAAAGCTGTAAAAATAAATCCTTGCTTGAGCGTTCAAGACCTTTTTTTTATGTTATCGGTTTTCTTTTTCGCAGGATAATCCCACATAAACTTAAAAGGTTTCTTCTTTTTTTTTTTTTTTATCTGAAAGGACCAAAACAATTTTATCACATTTTCTATCGACAGGAAATGTATAGAAGTAATGATGGTTGTTGGAAAATAATTTACCTACAACCGAGACCGTTTATAACCCACCATTCATGGTTTGTATTCCATTTGAAATCAATTAAAAAAATAATCAAAATTGTGTATCTTATACCACATTATGTATAAGGTTCATTTGTAACAATTTTATGTGAAATTTCATCACAACACTCTCGAGATTTCATAGAACTGTACTATCAATTACATGCGCTTAGTTTTACATTTATACAATTGCATATCATTTGTATTTTTATTTTTTATTTTTTTTATTTATTCGAAGGTACCTAATTTACAATAGTATTTTTTTTCTTCTCTGAACTCTTTCTGTCTCTCATTCAAATACTTAGCTATATATAAATTATAAAACGAAATTGCCACCCACTCTAGTGGGTGGTATGGAAGGATCAATAGGTTCGGGTTCACAAAACACTCTCCAGTTGAAAAACTGAAATAAAAATTAATCACTTTTGGAAAAGTTTGAATTTAAGGCAGTGATTGTGTCGTTTTAAAAAGATTTTCATCGTCAACTCCTTGGGTGTTTTTCTCTTTGTTTTTATCGATTTTTTTCTTATATAACAAAAAAGACGAAAAAAAAAAAAAAGAAATATTAAAAAAATAAAGAATTAGTTATTTAAATGTAATAATTGATGTAATATTAGTTAAACATTTATACAACATATCACACAGTGGTCTCCCGGTCGACGTGTATATACTCGACCGGCTGATGCCCGTGTCAGGAAGCCGGGTCGATAAATAGTGAATCCTTTTTGATGTCCTTTTTTAGTGTTCCGTTGAGAATCGTTTTTTGCACAACGGATTTTTTACGTTTTCGTAACAAACCGAATATGCAGAATATTAAGCAGGCGGTTATAGCCGCCGCTATACAACCGAGGGCAGCGAAAACACCTCCGGGTAATTCCAGAAGTTTACGCGCAGTTCCACATTCCTCTTCGGACTCGTCAAAGCCCGAGGGGCAATTCGTGTGACCTGGAATAAAAAAACAAAAATAAATAAACAATTCAATTCCATGTTTGGATTGAAAAAAATATAACCTAGTGAGTAACCCTCAAAAAAGGAAACCCATTGGACAAAATGGTTATCATAATACCCCGAAGGGGCCCAGTGTGGGTTTAAATTTTTTATACAATTCATAGGAGCTAGCTATACAATAAAATTTGGATAGCTCCCTGAAATTTGTAGTGTTGGTCTGGCTTTTGTTTAGTTTTTGGCTAAGTCGATATCGTTTATTTTTTCCGTGAATTTTAACGTCACACTGAAGTGAATTCGATTAGACTATGTATAAGTATATTGAGACGCAAGGTTCTTCTTATTCATTTGATTTAAAAAAAACGATGTTCAGTATTATTAACGCAGAACCAAATACATACTATTTATTATGGGGTTTAACTCCTTAAATAAAGACACTTGCTTTTCGACCGGAAAAGGAGGATTCCTACACCCAAACTAAAACACATCGATTATGCTGGCGATGTGTGCCTAATGAATCTTGACCTAATGACAGGACATGTGGAAGGGATAGCAGACGTGGTTGAGCCGATCAGCCTGGGACCAAACTTATATATGTAGGTGTATGTATGCATTGCTGGATAAACGATTGAAAGAGTAGAAAGCTTCCCTTATATTGGAAGTATTTTCTCAACTGATGGCGGAACTAGCCAGTCAAATTGGTGAAATGAAAGTACATATTTAAAATTTTGCGAACTAATGCAATTAGTTGAGCTACTGAGCTATGACAATTGTGGGTTGGTTCTTAGCCATTGTATTGCAATGGAATTTAGGACGTATGTAAGTTGCAAGCAGAGGTAGTATGTATAGTAGAATCTTAGACACTTAAACGGTTCTATAAGATGAACAATTCGGAAAGATGAACGAATTGTAAGACAACTTTCTTTTGGGCGACAGTTTAGCATAGAGCATTTTTTTAATAAAAACTAGTAAATACATATGTCTGTTTTTATACCTTTTATAAAAAAACTTTTCTTTTTGTAGTGTTTTTTTTTTTTTTTAATTAAAATCAATTATGAAGTTCATATACATATTTAATATTTTTTGGTAGATTCTCGAAAATATGAACAATTTGAAAAGATAAATAGGGCATCTGTTATATCTGTTCATCCTTCTATGATTCTACTGTACATATATCCTCGAAGAGAGATTTACGGGCTGGCAAAACTATTACGCTAGCCTTTTATTTCTGTTGGGACAGGAAAACTTGTCTATTGTACAGAAAACATCCCATTTTGCCCCCTTTTAATTCATAAATTGTCTTGTCTTCTTAAAGAATTCAAGTAGGCGCTTCAGTGACGAAGAGCTTACATTGACAGCACTCCCCACGAGCAAAGACATGACAATCACATAGGAAGTGTTCCGCAGTGTTGTCACCTTCTCCACAAGCGTCGCAGATATATGTTTCACTTAAGCCAATCATATTAAGATGCTCAGAAAAAACGAAGTGCCCCGTTAGAACGCGAATAAGTTGTCTGCAGTCTTTTCTGCTGAGAGACAGCAAGAATGCCGCGGATTTCTCACTAACGTCTGGAAGCAGCCTACATACAGGAGGGTCATGCCACACACAATTGTGTGCATAAGAATCCTAATCATATATGGAAGCCCTGACCGTAGATGAAGGAAGACCTAACGCAGGTCCAGGTCCTGAGAAACTCTCCTCTGAGCCTTGTCTAGCAATATCATCGGATATCTCATTTCCTGCGATACCAGTCTGACCTGACACCCAGATGAGAGTCAATAAATTGAATCTTGCGACACAGTTTAAGGCTCTCAAGCTCTCTCGCATTCACTAACTAGTTTGGATGAGGTTAAATGGTTAAGCAAGGTCTTAAGCGCAGCTTGACTGTCACTACAGACACAGATACTGTGATACTTCCATCTATTCACAACGATGTGATTTGGAGCCATTAGGAATGCACAAATCTCCGCCTGGAAGACAGAGGCAAGATTACCCAATGAGTATTGCAGGCTTGTGTTATCATCTTTCAGAAATACACCGGCCCCTGAACCTTGATCGGTTCTGGAACCATCCGTGAAAATACGACTACACCCCATTTCTGGCACAGAAGCTGGCGGTAGCCAGTCCTGAATACCTTGAAAGTCGACCTCATACTTAAGGTTTCTACGATAGCCTTACCCAAGACGTAATTTCTTGTAAACGTGAAATTTCTCTTTAGTGGCTGACTTCTGAGTTTTTGTTAAATGCCATTCGTGCAATGTTTGAAACCCTTTAAAGGAAATTAATGGAACTATACTACTGACATTGTGAAACCAACATTCATCAATAATTATATCAATATCCAGACCCTTAATTGTGGTAGACAGCTCTAAAATTAAAAGATCCTGCGCCCACAAGGCATACAAGTACACTATGAATTTACTTTTATATTTTGAATATTCGAATCTTCACGTTTGATGACAATTTCCTGATTTAACATTTAACTACAAAATTGACAAATAAATGTCTTGGAACTATCATCGTAAAAGACTGAGGATAAAAACTGTCCCTCAAGTAACTCCTCTACAAAAGGTCAATATGCGCTCAACAACCGCATCCACCTGCCAATTGCGTTTTTTTCTTTTTGTTGAATTCCTGCCAAAAGAACAATCTAATTACAATTAGTTCATTCGTCCTTTTCAAGTCAATTTGTAATTCACCCAACGATTAAGTACAAAAAAAAAAAAAAAAACAAATCCACCCCATCCGTTGCTTATCTGCAATAGAGTCTTTTTGCGGTTTTATTCATTCCTTTCAATTCGTTTGTACAGTGACGATGAAAAAAAAGAACACGCGGCTTGCCGCAAGCAAAGTATAAAAAAAAAATAGTATATCTGTCCCTTGGAGGTGGCTTGGCGTCCATTCTGTCTTTCCAGACTTCGCACGTACCAAAGCCACTCATAGTTATACCGCAACACCATTAAAACCACCAAGGATTCCACCCCGGGAAAGTGCAATAAAAATTAGGCACTTCACCACCATCTTTCCTTCTCAAGAACCTGGGGCAAGGAGAGCGTGCTCCTAATGGTGATAGTTGCCATGGTGCAGTAGCTAGCGATAAAAAGAAATGAAAATTCATCTTCATCCACAAGACAAATTTACTCGTCCTTATACCCTGCGCGTCTGCATAAAGACGCGAGGCGGCATCGTGGCACCGTGGCCGGTATAAGCTCCATTTAAGGGGCGGATGTGCAAATCCTTTTTTTTTTTTAATTTTTGTTTCCTTCCGAATCGTATGTTGTCTGTATCTATGGCTATGGTAAATGCTTATAAATTATGTAATGGAGTGCACTGAATGAAAAATTGCAGTGGGTCGAGGGGTAACAAAAAAAAAGGAATAACAACAATACAATGCACTTACCGTCACACCACAAGTTTGCAGCTATGCATGCATCAATTTCAGGACATTTGTATTCACAATCCGATTCCTTTGGATAGAGTCCAAATTCTCCTAGCGTGTCATTCCCCGTTGACGAAGTGTTGCCTTGCAGGTCCAGTTGCTGCAGGAGCGCCGTTCGTGTGCGATGTATCTCAAGCCATGTGAACGCTATGTCGCCGGGTTCCTTAAGTATTGGTACTAGTACTAAGCTCACAGGTCTGTATGTTGGTTTATCCGGTGGAATGAAAAATATAACAAGAAGAAGTAAATTTGGTAAGAAATGTACCTTGAGATTATGCAAAAAAAAGAGAGAGAGAATAAACTTGATGGCAAACTTATACGGTCGTACGTTTACATAACTTTAAGAGTTGCATACTGTTGTCCCTTACTTACTTACTTATTTTGTCTGACGTTTTTGACGGTATGTAGTGCATTAATTAGTTTGACTATTTGACATTCTATAAAGCTCTAAAAGTAAATCCCAATTCAAAGTACAATATTGTCTTAAGAAAAATTGTCTACATCTTCGTGATTTCAAGACAGAACGTTGAAGCTACTAGTAATTTTCCAAAAAAATTTAATAGGTTTTCCTTTCCTTCCTTTCTTTCCCTACAGGGATGGTACAGTGTTTAGTTTAATGGTCTACTCCACGAAAATACTGTAGGTGAATTTTGGAAATATACCAAAAATATTTTTTATGGCTTCTTCCCCAACGAACACTTGACAAACATTTATGAAATAGCTTCTCTGTCTGCAGTGGGTTTGGAATTAAGGTTTTATTTTAAATTAGCTAGAACTCTTAAAAGATTCAATCCTCAAATAAAGATCGCCTGAGATAGTCAATTGTGTATTTCGTTGTGATTTTAAATTTTGAAGTAAAGACTTTTTATGAGTTGTAAAAACTCTTCTTAAAGAACCAATGCCTCCACCTAGTATTGAAGAAGTTAATGTAGCCATCAGAAAATTGAAGGCCGCTTGCGCTGATGAGCTTCCAGCTGAACTCTTTAAATACGGTTTTGGTAGGGTCTTGGTAGGGTGCATACATCAAGTCATCAACTAAGCATGCCCCATCTTCAAAAAAGCCAGCTTATGTCTTGTAAGAACAGCCGAGGCATATCAGATCGTACCAGTATGGCTTCCGGCCCAACAGATCGACAATAAACCAAATTTTCACAATCAAACATATCCTGCAAAAGACCAACGAGTTTCAAGTCAAACCTACCACCTTTTCATCGACTTTAAAGCCGCCTATGACAGGATTCATCGTCTTGAACTCTACAAGGCGATGGCCCAATTCGGGATACCGGCAAAACTTATCCAGATGTGTCGCGTATCGCTGGAAAACACACAATGCTCTGTGCAACTTGGAAATAACTCTTCGGAGCTCTTCCTAACGTGCACTGGATTCAGGCAAGGAGATGCGCAGCCATGTGATTTCTTCAATATCGTGTTGGAGCAGATAGTGCTCAGGGCCGACCTTAACACAAAAGTCACTATCTTTCACAAATACTGCTGGGATACGCAGACGATATTGACAAAATCGGAAGATCCCGGAAAGCCGTCGTAGGAGCGTTTACGGCTATTGATGAGCAGGCGAAATGAGTTGGGCTTGAAGTGAACGAGGACAAGACGAAGTATATGTTATCAAGAAATAAAAATTTACCTGTCCAAAACATTGGGCAGAACGTTGTTATAACTATAATTTCAAGGTAGTTAGGAAGTTCACCTACCTCAGAACAAATATTAATCCTAATATTTATATTTAATTAATCCAAGTGTTGGACGATAAGTAAGAAAGTTGAGCAAATACTGGGCACCATCGAGCGAAGTTACTGTGTCGGATTTAAGGTCTCTTATGCGAGGAGGCCGAATGGAGGAGAAGATACAACCGGGAACTGTATGAGCTGTACCAGGATGCGGATGTTGTCAAAAAAGTCAAGATACGCAGACTACAGTGGCTCGGCCACATTGAGCGAATGGACAACAATGCTCCAGCCAAGAGGATCTTTGAATCTTAGCCTCCAGGTTCGAGATTGAGAAGAAGACCGAACCTCCGGTACAAAGACCATTCTGCGGATGCCACAAAACTTGGTCTTCACAACTGAAAGCAGCGTGCGCGGGATCGCAGAGGTTGGAAGGCAACGATGTCTCAGGCAGGGGCTCTACAAGGGTCGGGAGCCCTTTAAGTAAGTAGTAAAAAACTCTACTACTAGCCCATTGAAAATGCAAAGCAAGCTGGACAAGCTGGTCATATTTTACTTTTACCATAACGAAAAACATATTCGGAAGCAGAACAGTCAAATTTTCGCACTGTTCATTATAGTTAGCATGCATTCAGAGAGGACAGATCCGCAGGCTTTGTACCAGCTTAGAGATATATCAAGACCTCAGGCAAGAGAGGGGTATGTATTTTATGAATTCTTCCGGGCATCTAATGAGAGTTCGAGAATATTTGCCCCACAAATAAAGGATTTAAATAACTCAATATCGGAGTGGGTGTACAAACTTCTGAGTATCACTAAATCTACTATCTAAGGACAGAATAATAACATAACTAAGTAGGTATAATTATATATAATTAATATAATATTCAGGCTTAGAGGTGAAGACTATAAAACTATGGGCAAAGGTTCCAACACTGAAGAACTGGTTCTTACAAAAACTATACCAATAGCGACTTAGCAATAATGTCAATCTAGCTGCTATCAAAGTTCAGTCTAAACAGGTATAGGAATAACCTCACAAACTTAACGAACTAAGCTAAAGGAAAAAGGTGACTCTTTGCTGGATAGGTGGCCACATTGATAACCAAACAGCAACTTATTTGCAAGAATAGAGGGTAAATCGGAAACCTTCATTGACCCTGTACTATATTGTGGAATAAGGTAACACACCCTCTTAGAAGAATTCAGCACATTAGAGAAACGAAACAGGGACAGAACCTGAAACCAACTTGTGTAAAACAAAGCTCAATATGGATTTTTTGACGGGCTACTGTAGACTCTAGGCGCTCACACGGATAGCTAAGGTATTGAGATGAGACCAATAACACCATAGAATATGTACAAGGATCATTTGGTTCATTGATCTACAAAAGATTGTAATACTTGGACAAGTATCAGCATTAGGCGAAGAAGCCCGTCTCTAGAACCAATTGTCATTCTCGGATTCAGATTAAGATAGCTTTCTAGCATAGAGCAAAATAAGAATACAAGACCCTCAAAGTACTATTCTCCAGAAAATCTTAATTCCAGGGGAAATTTATAGGGAAGCTTAATTGCTTCTACGTGGGTGCCGTAGATAGTGCGTTGGACTACTTCGCAAGGGGTTCCAAGTTCGAATCCAGGAGAATACATACCATCAAAGTTTTTCAATGGCCCGACCTCTTGCAAGCATCAATATGAAAAAGTACAGATAAAATGCAGTGCAAGGTGGGTTTTCAACCAAAGAAGATTGAGGTATAGCAGGCGAGAACTCCATCGACAGACCGTAAATGAAAAAAATTTTCTCAAAAATTTAAATTCGAAAGCAAGTTAGAGTTAATTTTAACCGTTTTTCCCAACAAAAAGAAAAAAATAATATTATTCAAACGTCAAAAAGGAACGAAGGAAATCCAAACAATACTCGTTTAACAACGAAGTATAATCGGTGCATTCACCTACTAGACTTTATTCACTTCATCCAGAGAATTACTGACGTCTCTCCATGCCCCCCAGTACCAATAAAGTACGTACAAACATCCTGCCAAATTGCCACCGACATGACAAGCAAAATCGAATCTCATTTATTAGGACACCACCTGAAGGCTTGAAACAAGTTTAAAACTCATGTATGCACTACACACTCACACAAAATCTAGGATAACATTAGCAAACACACATATTCTCTGTACATACACACAGGGAGAACAACAAAAGATACTCGGCTATCATGAAATTTTATTGTGATCTAAGCCCCCCCACAGGACATGAGAGAGGCACTTACTTATTTGTGAATAGCGGTTGACCATTTGCCCAGTCCTCCGAGAATATATGAAGGGACGTCGGTCGAGGGCCGCTCTGCGCCGGACATATTACTCGCATAACTTTTAATGGCCGGCCGGAGTAAATCATCAGTCGATTCTTGGTGTGGCATCGCATCGCATCCTCTGAATTTGGATCAACGGGCAAATACGAACCCCACGTCTGTACAAATAGACTTCGCTCCAGCTGTTGTGCTTCGATATACCATGCTAAACCTTCACAGCTAGAGTCCTGTGACTTGAGTGGATATTTGATTTCGTCCTCTCCGCCGGAGCCTTTCAATTTCAAGCGTTTCGGGCATTTGTGCGGCACCCGATGGAACTCGTACGACGCAAAGAAGTATACATCGGCAAAGTCCTCCGATATGTTGAGGCGGGTGACTGTGAATGTCAATTCCATAACTCTTGAGTTCGATATAAATGTTTGCGGTGCATTGTATATGGTACTGGTGTTATCGCAGAAACATCCAAGCGGTATCTTTACATCCCGAAATGGCACATCGTACAACTTTAGTTCGGTGATTCGGCCATCCGGGTCAATTTGATTGCATTTCGGCCGTCCAGTATGCAGGTCAGAGTCTGTGGTGCACGCTGCTCCCTCACCAAACGAGACATTGTGTAATACGAGCTTAATACGGTCCGTTTCTTCGGCTGCCTCGAATCGGTACATGCATGTTAGGTTCTTGGCACCACCACGGCCATAGAGAAAGACGTTTCGTGGCACTTGTACGTTACCCTTTCGCTTGCGAAATATCCTTGAGCACAATGGGGGTACGGGCACTCCTCGTCGTCCTGGCCACAGATCACCACCCTGCTCTGTGTCGACAAACTCATAGTTGAGCGAGAAAGTGGCTGGGAACAGTGCAGTGCCGGTGTGGGTGTGGAATTCAATTTTCTGCAAATAGAATCAGGCAAAAAAGAAACGTAAAATTAGAGAAAAACGGTAAAAATTGAAGACTGTACACACATGAGGAACGAAAAGGAAAATTTATTTACTGTGTTTGCTGGTGCTACATCCCGAGATAAAGTAAAAGGATACGAGAGTAGAGCACTAGGTATATATACAGGTACATATAGTCCGTCCACTGTGCACAACATCCAACTGAGAGGTAAGTGGCAGCGCGGGAGGACAACGATCCGAAGAGGGAACGTAAACATTAATTTCCCTAAGGAGCGAATATTTGTCGGTTGACTGCAGTTGTAGGAGGTTTTAATTAAATTATTTTTTTTCTGCAGTATTTTTATTTCTTATTTTTTGTCCTGATGGCATATTCGCATACTTTGTAAGCTTCTCCTCTTTGACTGACGGGATGGAACCATCGCTCGTTGTGAGTTGCATTGCCAGAGTCAAGTGTTTAAATTTGACATTAGCACGTCGTCGTCGACGCTGGGTTTTTGTTGTTTGGCTCAAGCGACAGAAAATAGAAAAAAAACGAACTAAAATATAACTTTGAAATGTCCACAGGCGGATGTAGGGATATAAATAAAAATGACGTGCATAGGTCCTGTGCACAGCTATGGGCAATTGGGATCCCTTTGTGGGTTTAGACCCAGGGAAATAAATTGAAGGGTCTGTGCAAATATACAAGACATATTTTTTTCTTTTTGCTTAGTTAACGGTCAAAGCACAAGCGTACACATAAATTATATTGCGGTGTTAGAAATGCATATTAATGGTATGATGGTAGAAACTTTAGTCATAGGCCGCATGGATTTAGGACTTGAATTTCTTTAATGCCTACTGCTATTTGGTTTATATAGCAAAAGGATCAGCGGGATGGGGGACTTGACCTTTGGAGTAGACTTAAACTACTTCAATATTTGTGTAGCCGGTAGGTTATAATGGTGTATTTTTATAAGGCTTGGGGCCTACATTAATAAATAATTATCAAAGAATTTCCTACATGTTAGGAAGTGGATCATTTTGAGAGGGATCAAGGGATACTTATGTATATGTCCACGAGGTTGGTAAAAAGATTTAATGGTCTTTAGGTCTTCCGACGGAAAATTAATCAAACAAAGTCGAGGAATTAAAATGGAATTGAGAGTCCTGTGCCCATTCTCTGATCCACAGCAGCCGACAGACAACTCAAACTAGAGTTAATATCTAGAGTTAAAGCCGTAGCCTATGCAGACGGTGTTGTACTGCTGGGAACGAGCAAGGTCCTCCCCTTAAGACTCTTGTTAGATGGTCTAGGACTTGTGGCCTTACTGTCAACCCCCAAAAAACTGAATTGGTTTTATTTACGAACAAATATACCTCGGTTCGACACACCTTCTGTTGGAGATACTCCCCACAGTATTTCTGACAGCGCGAGATACCTGGGTATTATATTGGATAAAAACTCCTGGAAGTGACAACAGCCGCCCGTGAGTCTGCCGTAAGAACAATACCGCCAGAAGGTATTACCTTCTTTATCAACATCCAGGCAGCTATTGAAGCAATTACTTGTGAAGTGCTGTCACGAAAAGCTTAAAGTTCCTGAAAGACAGCACAAGGTTCTGCTCTGCTGGGTCATGAGGGCGTCCCGGAAAAAGAAAACGCAGATTAATTATCAAGGAAAGCTTTATCGGAGCCACTGGAACTGACTGACCTCTCCATAAGCACCTCGCATTGCGTTCTCAGGCTTGAAGCAGGGAAATTGGCTACGAGAGAGACGAATCTGAGATGGAATTCCTTAGAAACTTGCAAAATTGAAAAGCAAAAAAGAGACTTATACGCAAGGGCAGACGATCACTGTCCACGCTCGTGGGAATCCTCACGGATTACAGCACTCTGCGGTACCATTTGAAGAAACTGCGTCGATCGGAGGAAGAACTCTGCAGAGGATGCAGCCAAGAGGAGGATGTAGAGGACACCACCCACTGCATCTACAAGCTCTTTGGAAAACACTTCTTTCAGGATCTAGGAGGACTCTCCAAGGTAAACATTGACATGCTATTGAACTTCATCATCTACGATCAATAGCGAAGCAACTTGCGATCATGACATGTGGAAAACTCCGCTATATTCTGTGACCGAATAACCATAACATGGTAATTTTCAATTACCTATATTATATTTATCAGCATTGCTCTATATGTTAATGAAAATAGCAATTTCGAATTAGCAATAGTAGCAAATTCTTTACTGTAAAGAGCCTGTTGGGACTCGGTAAAGTCCAGTTGCCTTGTGGGTGCCTTTGCTCAGTGGTAAGTGCGTTGGACTACTGCGCAAGGGGTCCCAAGTTCGAATCCAGAGAAAAAGCATCAAACGTTTTTTTACGAGCCCATCTCTTCCGAGTGTCTGACAAACCTCCAAGAGCATTACTTTCATGCTGCTAAAAATAAACCATCTGCCCTTTGGATACGGAATAAAACTTTAGGCCTCTTCTATACATGCTTACCATGCAGAACACGTACAGATGTTTTTTTTTTTTTAATTTTTGCTTATTTCTACAGTTGTGGCAAACAGAAATAAAGCAAATGGCAATAAAACAAGAATTTAGTGGTGGACCTTCTGTTGCTCTCACTTTTTTCACAAACCAATAGATATTCAAACAAGATGGTTGTCTTAATTTACTAAAGCTGAAATTATTTCACCAAAATTACATTTTTTGTTGCCCAGGAGAGTTAGTCTATCAATGTTGTTTTATTTATTCATTCTTTAATAACTTTTCGAGGGTTTTAGCACCATTTTAAAGATCCAATTTTATGTTGAAAATTTTAGCACAAATTTGACGTTATCACAGAATCCAAGACAAACAAAAGAATTTCCTATCTAAATTTAATAACTCCCCGCTTTTATAAGTCTGGTGCAGCAATAAACTTTTAAGGATTAAATAACTTAAATAGAAAAAGGAAAACATAAATTCGCCAATGCGTACGTACATAAGTAGTACATCCTTGAATAATTTATTTTCCTTCTCTTAGACAAACTGTTACTTAATCAGATAACTTTAGCGGAACAAACCGGGGAGAATAAGAAGAAAAAATATCAACAATTAAATCGCTATAAACAACAACGTCAAATTACAATTTTACGAGCATTTATTTTTCAATTAATTCCCAACGACGACGAGGCAAGCAGGCATCTCTTATGCTGCCGCTGTTGCCAGTACTGCTGCAAGAGCAGATTAAGTTTAGTCAGTCGTAGTGTTGTACTCCCCTAGACGGCGCGGAAAATATTTTTAATTATTTGTTTTTTTTTTTTCTCCAACAGCCACTTGCCGAAGACTGAATTTGTGGATTCAGAATATTAGAATGGGAAAATAAAAGAAAAATCTACTTGAAAATCCTTTTCTTCATGTTATTCCAGCCGTTGTGCTAGTTTCTTCTTTTCGACATTAAATTCTGTCCTGGAAAAGAATCTTCTTGCTTTAAGGACAAAAAGACACAAAAAATAAAGAAAACATTCCATGGTTTTCACTAGGGGATTGTCCAAGGAAAATTATGCGTAGACTTAAGAAATAAAATTTAGCTCCAGAAAAAAGGGGAGCTTGTGGATATGAACAACCCACACGACGAATGATAGTGAGAAACACAGGGCTGCTAAAACTGCAGCTCCTTCCACAATAAGGAGAGTAAACTATAGATATGTATTATATCTGTAGAATTATTTATACAATTTTAATAAGCGTTCGTAAGACGTATTTATAGCTGAATCTATGAATGAATGATGTACACATGTATGTGCATATACGCATCCTTCTTTGATATAAAAAATATTCTTTAAAAGTTCTAATTTTAACAATCTTCGTATCTTCTTGTTTAATCCTTTTATAGAGAGAAAATTAAAAAGGCTGGTGAATAATTTCTGAACTTTGACAGGCCAACTGCATCTGATGAAAAGTAAAGGAACAACAAACCTGAACATGCTGGTAAACTATCAACAAATGGAGGAAACTCTACAAGCCCCGGTAGTAAGTGATACTCGCAATCCTTCGAGATAGAGTTTTTACAAGTATCGAAGAAAATGAAGGGTGACCCTACTGCACCACAAAAGATGAGAAGTGTAAGTCATTTTATGACCTAGCAAACCACAACAACAAGCAGACTGTGCTCCGAGACGAAATACGTATAACACGACCGTCTTCGATCGATTTGATTTTTGGCACTCTCAAGCTGAATGTGTCTGACGTTTCCGGGAAAATCCAATCGGAGCTCACACACACATTCTTAATCGGCGGTACTTTTTATGGGCGCAGCCATTTTTCTGTACATCTTGTTGTTGTTGATTGAATGGCAGTCTGCTGCGAATGTGGTATGCAAAAGCAAAGAAAGGAATACCATGATTGTTTTTATAGTTACATCTTGTTCGGATGTTGGTTCACAGATAGGAAATTTAAACTCGCCGTACTTTACAAAATTTTCGGCAGAGGAACGTAAAGACGACCGTCTATATTAGTTTGTCTATAGTACAATCAGTATGATAAAATTTGTGTAAAGAAGGAAGGCTCTTCCGAATAAAGCCACCGAAGCTGAAGCCATATTACCATGATCTGAATTTCTACAGGAGCCAGAACTCACTTTCGGCATATGAAATCTCTTTCAAGGACTGTAGCGGAGTGACGTCAAATAATTCTCTCTTCAGTCCCTTCTACAACCGGTCATCAGAGGAATCCTACTTCGACCAGTGCTTCACGAAAATCTCTAAAATCGAAGAAGGATGACCTGCTGTACGCCGCCCAGAACTCAAAACAGTTCTTTCGAAGCGAGAACTACCGCCAAGAGCGACTCGATGGAAGTCAAGATTATAAGAATTGCATGCGTTTGTTCATAGCCTGGGAGCAGGACGACCGGCTATTCATGCAAATGGAGCTTTGTCAGGAGTCCCTCAAGCAGTACCTCGGGAAGAAGAAACTAATTCCCGAGGAGAAAATCTGGTCTGTGTTATTAGATCTGCTTCTGGCGGTGAAGAGTCTGCACGACGAGAATCTCATACACTTTGAGCCTGTCGAGTCGCATTCTACATCCGAAATGTTCCGTCCCTATTTCATTTTATCTTTACTAGTTCGATCGTTGGGCAGGGCAGTTCGCGCATTAAAATGAGTACTTGGACGAGAGAACAAACGAGAAATAGAGAAGTGTTTCAATTTACTCATTCCCTCCCCTAAACATTATCAAAGTAGTGCAGGAGCGAGCACTATAGCATGTAGACACAACATTACTCTTTACTACGTAGTCGAGAGTCAACATCTAAACAGGTTTTTTGACATTAAGCTGCACAATGTGTTGGTTGGCGACGATGAAAGTTGCAAGTTGGCGGACTTTGGGTCAGTTGAGTTGTGGGGTAACATTTGTGTTTATTGTGACTCTTTTAGGCACATGCACATGAAGAAAAAGGTGACTCGAGGTAAATTGCGCCAAAACTAATACAGGGAAATTTTTTACGGACGCTGACATCTTTATCTTGCGTATCGCGATTCTCGAACTGTCGTCTTAACCAGAGCTTCTGCCCAACGGATCGCAGTGGCAAGACCTGAGAAGTGGTATGTTGCCAGAGGATTTTATCAAAATGTAAGTGACTGTTATATATTATGTAGAGTCTAAAATGGTTCGGTATGACGGAACGTTGTTCTGCCGAAGACTACTGCTTAGTACTACTGTAGATGTGACCTCCAATATGTGAAAAGAACTATTCCAATGAGTCGTTTGAAAGAATCATTGCTTAATAAATGTAGAATGTACATAGAGGCTTTTATATCCTCTCGCCTTTCTCCTTTCCTTCCTTTCTGCTCATAGATTTTGAGAAAAGCTTAGTTTCGATTGAATTTAGTGAACGTTCGCATAGAAAAACGGAAGGTTTGCTGAAGATCCAGTAGAAGATCCAGTATGATTAATATTTTGACTCGGACTTTAAGTTTAAATTTTGAGCTGGGCAATAGATTTAATGGATGCATAATTTAAAGACATTTTGTGCTTTATTTGAGAATTTTGTCCAAAGGTGTAAAATCTCCCCGAGAACAGACTGTGTGGACAGTCTAATCACATTATATTGACGAAATATGTAGGTAGCAATTGATGTGTTAAAACAGACTGGGCCTCATATAAATTCCGATTCCGCCTCGAATTATGAGCCCATATTGCTGCTGCCATTAAGTCTGCACTCCATAGACCGACATACAAAATCGCCAGATTGAAATCTAATACTTGCACCATGTTATAGTTGGAAATATAAAAAACAATATGGAGCTAGACCTGCTTGGACTGGACTGATGGTAGCTGTAACAATACGAAGTAAATTCATATTCTGGAAACCTTGACGTACCTATAATTGGATACTAATGGCTCAATTTGAATGTAAAATAAAATAAATTCTCTTCTTAACTAGTCAAATGTGAGAATAAATTGGATATAACAATATGATATAATATGATATGATATTTACCAACAGGACACCCTCAACAAACGTTGAGGAAGCTAGCTAGGAATCAATCTCTTTGCGAATGAATTGGCAGCAGCTCAAATGCCTTGCATCAATGTTAAAAAAGTGGTTTGAAAGCCTTCTTGACGTTTGAAAGCCACTATCAAGAGAATATTCCGGACACGAACCATACCTCGACAACCAATCTACATATATATTAGATACATGAATTTTAAGGCTTAATCTTCCTCTACTATCTGTCAAAATGACTAGCCAATTTTAGCTCGGACGCCATAAATGATTCAAAAGTACATATGTGATTTTGTTGTAGGATACCGTAATACTTTACAGAGAATTATGGGAACGTTCTGGAAAGTGATGAGAGTCTGGAATTCTAGAGACGCCTCAGAGAATGATCCAAACTTTATGAAAACATGTTTTACAATTGATCTCTTTGTCCCTGAAATTAAAATGGAAAAATCGAAGTCGACCGAAGGCGACTGTTCAAAATATTTGTGACTTTTTTTTGTGTTGTTTTTAGTATCAATGGGGGAACAAAATAGCTTATACCATAGGTGAACGCAAGCGACAGAGAGATGAAGTACTTAAGATGAGCCATTATCAATCGTTTCTATCCGCACTGTTACAGGCGTGGTTATACGTAGCAATACTTCTAGCATATCGCAGCCTTTAGTTTGTTCCCGTCATTATCAGGTATCTCCATTAGAAGCTAGTTTTTAGGGGTTCAATTTTTGAATGTATTTAAAAGAAAGGGTTTACCGTGTCATATGATACTACGAGTACCTACGAGTATGCCTAATAAAGTCAGTTAATATTGCTTCAGGGAATTTTCCTAAATTCTTCCAATTGGCACTTAAACTGGTGCAAGTGAAGTGGATCATAAGAAACTATTTAATGATGTTCGCATAAACTCTGATGCATTGTGCGAGCAGCCTTAAAGTACTTATTTAGTATTGCCCTCTCATTCATAAATCTCTAAAGTTAGCTTAACAAAGCAGATGATCCTTAGATAGTAGGATCACCACTAAAAAAAATAATAACTTCCATCATCATTTGCCTATGATTTTTATTACAACCAATCACATTTTCTACTTCAGATATTCTACATTATTCTGCTAATCAATAAGTTCTTCCACCCACAAGACGAATTATGTACATATTTGCCTCATTGCTTCCATTGTCCCATTGCCACAAAACAACAAATTCATTTTTATACTTGCTACATAAAATATTGCACACCACGCACACACACTACCAATAAAATATCCTTGGTTCTGCTTGTAAATCTCCTCAAGAGGATATCGTAAAAATTAACTTTCCGTCAAATGAATATTTTTACCCAAATCAATTGGGTTACCGTGATGGAACCCTTCAGCTAAAACTCCTATATACCCCTGTATATACGAGCAATCCAATCCAAGTCTGTACTTAAGGAAACCATTCCGCATATTGAAAACCTACTCTACTCTCTGCACAATTCATTGATTTTGGGATAACCTCCACCCTTTCGAGGAACACAAAGCAAAAAAAAAAAAGAAAGAAAGAAATAAATGTACTACACACACGATATTAGGTTATTTTGTTTCTTTACAAAAAGTATAGAATCCGCAAAATCAAAATTATCATATAAAACCAAATTGAGCAAGGGATTCCCCCTTCGATTATGTCAGGTCCATTGCGCGTTGGTCCTATCAGAGGTCAGCCAGGGTTGTAAAAAAAAAAAAACAGAAAACAGAGAAACAGAACAAACCCTCCCCGTCCATCAGAAACACATGAGCGATGTCTGCCACAAATTGCACTCACAATAATAGGATATACCAACCAAATGGTCAATTATGAAATAAAGTGGTAGTTGGTATGCATTCACCCGTGAAACAAGGAATTCGACGCGATCCATTGGTGGATGATGATGACCATCACGATACGATGGTGATGATGATGATGTGCGCGCTAATGGCGTAGGTACCCCTAACAGCGTACCCTTCACTCAAATGCAAAACCAAAACGATATAAATCAAAGGATTTGCGTTATTAAGTGGTTAGATGCCAACAAACACAGCAAACAACCACAAGCACACACATATACATACATATGAAAATGAAATAAAATGGCTCACCAAGTCCCTTCCGGCGCTGACGTAGCTCTCCAGTGGGCTGCACGGACGAAGTTTATGTCCTCCAACGCTTGTTATGGCAGTGTGATCGCATAATTTTGGTGTTTCGTAGTCATAAATTTCCAACATAAGCCGTCGTTTGTTTTTTCCAATGCTGCCGCTGCTGGAGCTTACCACCGATGTCCCACTGGTGCCAACGCCAGCAGCACCCCCACCTCCTTTGTCCGCTGCCGCCGCCGCCGCCGCCCCCATTGCATCTTTAGAGTTCTTATCGAACCTAGTGTTGGCGATATAGTTGAAACTCTCCTTGACGCTTGTCAGCCCATTGCCTGAGGCTACCCCGCCACCCGCAAACTTTTGCTGCTGCTGTTGCAAGTAACCACCGTACTTGTTCTCCTGGTTGAATATGCTCGACTGGGTTGGGCCATAGATATATGTGTCGACCGGGTTCCATGCATTGTCTATGTTGACGCGGATGTTCTTGCCGAACTTTGGATTCTGCGGACTGTAGTAATAGCTTCCGTAATTATTTGTTTGGTTAACAACGTTGTTGTTGTTGTTATTATTATTATTATTGTTGCTACTTTGGTATTTGCCTTGTTGTAAAGTCGAAGAAGAATGTGGTGGCACTGTGGTGGTCGTTGTTGTCATCTTTATTGGTACATATGTCCCATAACTGTCCCACATTCGTAGTCTTGTTATCCATGGGGGCAGATCGGCCTATATCCCCACCGGACCCAGGACACACATAGATATGGAATAGAAAGTAGACAAAACAAAAAAAAAATATTATTTTGTGTCGCATTGTTAGCTTTAGATACATAGTTTTTATTTTTTTTATTTTTTCCTTGATTTGTATCTCATTTCACAATTCACACATTATCTCCCACCATGCCCCACTAGACAGAGGCTTTAGCCATCTCCCCATAGGAGTTGGCTCTTACTCCATAGTAGTGACAGGAGAACACACAATACACCAAACAAAACTAACAACTTTCCACAGCGAATACACAATGCCAAAGTTGTGGTACAAAGAAATTCTGAACAGAAACGGGAAAAATACAAATAAAAAGATGAAAATGCTACAGAACAGAATATAAAAGCATAAAATCCATACAACATCCTAGAAGCTTTCGCCGCATAATGCAGTCACACAAACATACAGTCGTTAGTAGAATATGAAAGGAGGGGTTTGGTTGGTGAATGTGACATAGAGGTAACTCACCCTTCCTAGTGTGTTATTATCGTGTATCGCTTGCTGGAGTATTTGCAGATTGTAACTTGTAAATGATAACCAAATCAGGTCGCCAGGATATCCATGGAAGTGGTAGGTGCATGTCGTGTTCGGCGGAAGTGTATGACGGGGACTCACAATCCTCCCCATCCTGCCGCGACGAGAAAATAGCACATCATCTGTAAGAAAGGCAAAAAAAAAAGAGAGAAAAAAATGAAATAAACGAGAACATGAATGCTAAATGAAAAGTCGAGATTTCGCAGATCATAGGTATATAAGTGGAAAAGTTTTGCAATACTTTATTCGTATACCCCGCTTGCGCTGCTCTACATGAGAATGCACAAATGTGGATTCAATTGAAGCTTTGTACTTTGCAATTAACATGGCGTAATAAAGTATCTACTATGTGATTGTGGTTCTTTGTTGCATTGCAACAATTGTTGCATTCTTTAAATTTACAATTTTTAATGAAATTAATGTGGTTTATGTCTATAGGTACTATAATAAAAGGGTCGCGTAATTATTGGGGCAAACGTTTTTTGTGGGTGCGCTACCATGTGGTGATTTTAAACAAAAAGGGAACCAACAAATATTTCAGTTATTCGTTGGGGGGTTTTCAATCGAAACCGTATTTTGAGTGGAACATTTAGAATAATATTTTCTGTACCCTTGTTTGTATCGGTTTACCGCAAGGCCATGGTATTCAAAAGAATAAGCACATGTTGTGTTGTTTGTTAAAGTTTGCACCCCTTTTTGTGGTCATTTTGTGGATATGTACGTCTAATCGGATGCTAAACACACAATAAGGCGTTGGGGGTAATTAAATGAACGCATGTGGGTACCATTAACCGTGGAGATAAAATCTTGAGCTAAGTTTTTAATAGTCTCAAAGAGTTTGCTGTTTAGAGCCTTTATGTTCTCTAGCTTTTCGATTAATTATTATTGGCTAATGGTTTGCTTTTGCCTATTTTCAAATAGAATATGTATTTTGTTCTATCCATACAAGCAAGGGCGGATCCAAAATTTATTTCTGGGAGGGGCACCGAACGCCAAAGCTTTCCTACGGTATAACAGTGCGTGTGTGGAAGGGACCTACAGTTTTATTTCGTAGCAGAGGCTTCTTGAGGAGCTTCTCTCATAAGTTCTGACATATTTGATTGATGCTCACTTAAGCTGTGAATATATGTAACTTTTTGGGATTCGAACCGTGAACTCCAAGTACAGCAGTCCAATGAATAAACCACTGATCCACGGCACCATTTGTTTGTTTATTGTTGCCGCATTGTGACTCCGAGTAAAATTTAATTGAAATATTGCACTGATGTGTGCAGGAAAAGTTTCATTGCAAATAATCAAGGGAATTTTAAAAATTTAGAGGAAAAAATCCCTAAACTGATGCAAGCTAAATCCAGACAATTCGGTATCGGTTAAAAAACTCTTCCAAACTAAATCTAATTGATAAAGAAGGCGAGGTGTCATCAGTGCGATGGGGGATATGTAAAATACAAGTACACAGATTTATTGGCATATTTAATTTCCATTTAACAAGTGCTTATGCTAATTTAATTCCCAGTTGCAGGAAGTACTTACCAATTGGCTAATAAAGGTTCTGCAGCTGCTCAAACAGTACATTGCACTGTGTCAACGAGCAGCAATAAATCACATGCAAATGCATGTATCTATATTTATACCTTTTTCGAATCATTGCGTTTTCGTATCTATACGATGTTATTTCTCAATATCATGCTGTCGTTGCATGGTTTTTTCTTTGTCAGCTCATGGGATTTCAAGTCAACTGTCAAGAAATAATTTTGCTGAGTGAAATATTTTCACTTTAATCCACCCCAAAGGATTTCAATTTGTCGATAACCTGTCACGATTTGAAATGTGATAAAATCAGCGAACTTATACCAAAATCTCAACCTCAATTTCTATGTGTCTACACTCAGAAAAAAAACGAGCTAAAATCAAGAATATCAGTGATATTTCAAGCCTATTCGTTGACGAAAGTATGGTAAACTCGGAAAATCTTAACCCAAGTACAAAAATCTTATTTTAAGCTCATTTTTGATTAGCTTAACATTCTTACTTTAATACTGTTTTGCGATTATTTTAAGAATGTGGTTCTTAAATTAAGCCTGAAACAAATTTATTTTAAGAATACAAAAGCTACGTTTTGGACCATTGTTAGCTCAAATTAAGCTCGAAAACGCCGGGAATAAGAATGAATCCGACTTAAAATGAGTAGAAAATTCTTCAAACAAGACCAAAAATCTCATTTTAAGATTGTTTTAGTAAGCTTAAGCGGCTTGTTTTAATACTACTTCGTGATTATTTTAAGAATGTGGTTCTTAAATCATGCCTGAAACAAATTTATTTTAAGTATCCAAGATCTAAACCCTAAATTATTGTACGAATTTCTGGGTTTTATTTTTTTCATATGTGTATTTTCGGTCTTTCTGGAATTTAAGAAAGAAATACATTCATTTTTCAACAAATCTTATAAGACACCTATTAAAAGAATAAAGAAAGGCATGCAGTTCAGTCAACAATAAAAGAAACAATTTTTTATTTAATCATTTATCAAATTTAACTTACATACTATTTACATTTTATACAAAAATTCTTTTCCCTAAATAAACTGTTCTCGAACATAAGTTTTTCCATTATTTAAAGGATATAAGTGTAGGGGTGGACTTGTGACTTCGTCATCGATTCCAAACTAATAAAAGATGTTAGAATCAATCGTTTTGTATTAAGTCGTAACAGCCTTTACCTCAGATTTTCTCCAGGCAAATAATTTTTCACGAAATTCAACACGTAAACCAAGATGTGGCACTGCTTCTTTTAAATCATCTTTTTGAATATATTTTAAGCTCCTAAATGTAACATTTGCATCTTAAAACAAAGATTATAAAATTAGTTGAAAAATCCAAAATAAGTTCACATTTTTTGCTATTCTGATTGTAACCAGACCTGTAAAGTAATCACGTACATTGGGACTGTAGTAAAAGTATACATTGTATGTGAATAATAACTTACCTTTTAAATAATCAAAAATGTTTTCCAAGTCGAATTTTTTTAGCAGGTCCCTTAAATGTTGGTCATCATTCTGTTCCTGGGAGCTGACTTCAAGAGTTTGGTTTTCGCTATGGAAAATTAAACTGGTTGCGCTATCATCCCCAAGCAAAAATTCCAGTTCATTTTCATTTACTTCTAAGTCAATAGTTTTAACTATGTTTTCATTTTCACACATTTTGAAACTTTAATTCACTTACGCTTTTAAAACCGACGAAGAAGCACACGACTAAACACAACGCGACGGCGAAATCAAATCATACTGGATTTTAGCTTGCGATTTTTCTCTGAGTTTTGTTCTTAATTTGTTTTAACTGTACAATTTTAAGATTGTTTTGGCTTATTTTAAGACAAAAACCTAACTCAAGATTATGGCGAGCTTAATTTACGACCATAAGATTGAAATTAGATTTAAAGATATTAATATAGAGGATGTGTAATCTAAAATCAAGTTTTTTGTTCTTAATTTAAGAATTAAAATTTGTTTTTAGAATAATGATATTACAACAAGAATTATGGGTGTCATATTAAGATTTAGCACGTAAGAATGAAAAAAATTAAAAACAAGCCTGATCATACTGGTTTTTGGCTTGCGATTTTTCTCTGAGTGTATATTTTTAATAATTTTTTTGTCGGGGAGAAAGGCACCTCTACCGATAACATGTGCACACGACACATGAAATGTGCCATCGAATTCTGTTCCCTTGGCTTGTCGTTTGTCTGGTTAAATTCAAGCCGACACACATATGCCATTACACATCATTCGTGATCTGCTTCCAGGTCGTCCTTGTGTAAATTTCTCGCGTTTCCATCTATAATGCAATAGAAAATCAATAGCACGCTACGTTAACATGTGTGTACGTAACTAATGACACATTGCGCTCAGGGGTGTGTACCTAATCCCAAAACACCTACGAATTTCGATCGCTCTCGCATTGAGTTTCAACCGAGACTAATGTCATAATTCAATCGAAGATTTATCATCTCCATACTCATATACGGAGCAAGCACTGGTACACCATAGAAACATCCTTGCATATATGGATGTGTATCAAAGTAGCGTAGCATCCGGGTGACCACCCAAACCATTCTTCATACTTCCACGTGTGATATGAAGCGTTTCCGACTACTAGTAGGGGGTGTTACTGAAGCGAAAACTAACGTGGTCCGCTCCTGAAACAAATACCAATTTATTGAGGTTCGGACACAATGGCGGCCAGTACTACAACTAATCAAGATAAGATTTCGCGTTATAGAGCGAATTCAAAGCGAATTAATTCGCTCTGAAAATTTATAGCTGGATATGGAGTATCGACTGAATTGCCTTTTGGCTTGATAGGTAAGCCCCTCAGGATACTTTTTATTGGTATTGCTGATGGTTGTATTGTTTTTGTTATTGTTGCTCTGCCCCAATCCACAGGAAAAATAAAACACACTGTCTCCTCTTAAATATCGAATATAGCTAGAGTAAGGGTAGTATTATTCCACTGTACACTCGCGAACTCGATAAACAAAAGTTTTCAATGAGTTGTATTTCTTTTTATATTTTTTGTGTGTGGGAAAGTACATCTAAACAAACGTTCTCATATTAATTCACACTGTCCCGGATGGCTCAACAAGAGGAACAATGGAACTTCGCACCTATTCACAAGAGGATACGATGATAGCTGTGGTGTTGGCTACAGCTCGAGGGGATAGGAATGGCGGCGTTTGGCGGATGTGGAGTGGATGTGCTTCATCGATTCGCGCGGGAGGATTTCTGTCCGGATGAGCCGTGGAGCTCATAAATAAATCGTATCAATAAACATGTTTGGAATTATATTGAATGTCAGTCGGAAACTGGAAATGGGTTTTAGGTTTCGTATACAACATCCCTAGATATTTATTTGTTTCTGAGTCGTTCTATGTGTGTGTGTGTGTGTATGTGTTTTTTTATTTGTTTTTCCATTGTTTTATTTTGTGTTTATTGTGTTACGGTGAGTTGAGTTTATTTGTTATTGTTTCTGTTTAAATTAAGCGACAAACATCAACAATTTAATTTTCTCCCTCATAATAATAAAGCGAAGCGCGATTTGTGTGTACTACAACTACAATATTTTGTCGGTAGAAACGAGGTATTCATCTGCATCGGTCCATGTTAAACGATTGAATTGTTTAAAATTCAGTTTGGAATTTATGCTAAATTTGAGCAATGAATAAATTAATATGAAAGCATAAATAATTGTGTACGCACACGTACACAGTAAACTAGTATCGGGCAACAGTTTATTTAATTAAATTATGTAAATGTAATTTAGTGTGCTAAATAAGGTACATTCTTGATTGGCTGGTGCTAGATACAAAATTTGTATTTATACGATAAAAATATGTCATTCAATTGCACATAAATTTAGATTTGTCCCTAAAATTTGTTTACTAAATAAGTGTCTATTAATAATATATTAGTAATTAAGTGCCTTTGAATTTGCATTTTCAGTTAGCCAATGAAGGAACCAAATTGGTAGGGTACGTACATATACACATATACATACAGATTCGGATAAGACTTATGGGTCGTGTGATTAGTTTGGAATATTTTGAGTTATTTCCTCCATTCAAATATTAAAGTAATAAATGAAGGTGTGCAAAAGAATGCGAATAAAGCAAACAAATGCAAAGAATGCAGAAATTGCAAATGAATACAAATAAAGCAAGGGAATGCAAGTTTGCAAAGGTGGAAGAAATGGAAATCAGTCCAAAGAATGCAAGAATGCCAAGGATTGCAAAGAATGCAAATAAATGCAGGAATGTCCAAATCTTTTTCTTCAAGAACTTACCAATGATTGCGTTTAATTGCCATGCTTCGACTTCGCCGAGTTGGTCAGCGGTTTTAAGGTAATCAGATGCAATAATTTTCCAAAGATTTTCTTAGTGAGTATGTTACTAAGATTAGTGATTCCTGGGAGGGCTTGAAGCTCAAGCTTATCCCCACTTAGGGCATACCGATTTAGTTGCACAATAGGCAAATTGTAGGGTAAGGGTACAGTCAACAAGGCAGAGGAACCTCAGAAAAACTGCTCCTCTCTCCTGCTACTGATCAATTAGGCCAGTCTGGTGATGCTCGAAAAAGCGGCGTTAGATATAAAGCATCCTAAGCTTAAGGTCTTTTGCCCTCATCGTCCTGATGAAAATTCAACGGTCCGACAGTATATCAGAGGACATAGGGGTTGGCAATCATTCATCCAACACCATTACTGAGAATCATACGGATAAATCTGCACCAATCGAAGATTAATTTAAATAAAGGGTTCATCCATTAATTGGGCCAAAGGACAACCGTTGGGACCCTGGGAGAAGTAGACAAAATACTTACCATTCGTGAAGAGAGAGAGAAGGAGAGAGTCAAGCAGATGGTGGCAAGCATGCTGAAGCAGACCCTAAAGAAACTCATCTCTCAGCTGAATCAATTGGTCGATCAAACGATTCAGTTGTTTGAGTCGCAGGAGAAGGTCGAGCTGCGGACAACTGCCTTAAATAATTTGCTCACAATGAACGAGAACTTTGATAGGGAGGTGAATGTTTTGAACGAAAAGAACGCCGGAATTCTCACGGAATGTGTTCAGAGCTAAAGCGGATTGTAAAAAGGTGCAGACCGAGTTGAAGGATGCACTGATTGATGTTACAGATTTACGACATGAGCTTGAAGAACTAAAAGGCACATTGCGTGAGAGACAGAAATACTATTTGCACAGGGATATCAAGAGCGACGTTGACTCAGCACAAGGTGGAAGATGTGTCGCAGGAGAAGAAGAAAACTCTAACTGATATGATCTTTGGAACAGAAACAACGTCGGCCAAGAAGGACAACATCTTCCTGAATGAAGTTGAGTCATTGATTCTCCATAGGACGTTGCAGGAGGAACTGGAGCTGGGATAGAACACGCGGGTATAGGCCAATGAAATGCGACAACGTCAAAGCGAGGCTCTGGTGAACATCGAGCAGACCCACGATCACCAGAAAATTTAACCCTGGGCATCAGCAGCCAACGCAGTATCAGTCAGGAGACTTCGTTTTGATTGAGAACGAACCTGCGGCCACAGGTGAGTCAATGAAGTTGGAATCACGGTACCGCAGTCCGTACATCATCCCGAGGGCACTACTAAACGGCCGGTGCGGGGTAGAGGATATCCCCGAACTGAACACCGTCAAGACGTTGGAAAGGGTGAAGAGCTGGTACGAGTTCCCAAAAGAAGGGGGTGGCCAACGATGTGAGCGACGAAGATACCTCTGATGTCGAGGGCGATATCGATGATTATGATGGTCGAGCTGTTACGTTAGGTACGCGAAGTGTATATAAGCCTGCAGTGGACACTGTATCGTGAGTGTCTTGCCTTAATCGTCGACGCAGTCACACCTTAGGTGCAGTCATAAAGTACAATAAAGTTTGAATTACTGTAACCGTCGAGTCAATTTTTGTATTTGTCTTCAATACGTAGCTAGACTTCCATTTTGGTACCTAGAGGCCTATTCAGAGCTTTTGATGTTGTGACAAAATTGCCTAACCTAATTCTTCCAAAATCTTTCTGTTTAAACGCTTCCTATACTTCCTTCTCTTCTTTCTCAGGCGTCCATGTGTCTCCCTCAATTCTTGCGCCCAAGCCTCGGGATCTGATCTGGTGTTCCTGTGTTCCATACCTCTACCTAAAGTGCTTAAAAATCACTTTCAAAAAAAACCTGCAAAAGGTACAATTTCCTGCGAAAATGTGTTAAACGATGCAATTCACTTTGGGCGTTCTAAGTATGGGTCGAAATTTTTTTCGTTTTAAAAATTCCACTTTTGTGGATGGAGGTTTTGCTTTGATATTTGATATTGAAGTCTCACTGGAATGGTACCACATTTTTGGATATGATTGCACGTGTATGATACAGTGGTAATAAATACCTAGGGACCACGAGTTTTATTTATAAACTGCCCATTAGCCACTGAAAAATATCTAAATCAAAGTATGCACACATCTATGTTACCACTTTTATGGTTAGATTTACCGGGTACTAAATTCTGTTACACAATTGTTATGCTCCGGTTAATAATGAAACTAAGCCCGACCGAACCAGACTGCATCAACCGATGTAAATGCACTCTTAAATCCAATAGATAGACTTATGTACTAAAATAATTTGATTTCATGGAACAATCTGTTGTTGTTAAAAAAAAAACGTGATCTCTGGTTAATACACGTTTTAGAGCTAATTGAAATATATTAAACATATGTTGTCTAAAGTTACAAGTCATATATGTGGATAAATAGTTGGATTGTTCAGTTCGTATACGGTTCCAAAATTTATAGGATTTAGCTGTACGATACAAAGAGAGAAACAGGGAATTTAATCCTGATGCACAATGCACACTATTATCATGATATATTTGTTGAATTGGAAATGCTATTGCACACTGCATAGGCAGGCGGTCGCTGTTGGATTTTAGTTATTTCTGAATTTAGTCGGCGTATGATGTACACACATCCGACTTGTATCCGACAGAATTGCTTTGTTCGAAATGAAAATTTGTTTTGAATGCATAATTAAATTTGATATTTAAGGAATGGAATTTATTTGGCATGTCACTTTGAATGTATGTACTTTAACTTTGAATCGGACAATTGTTATATGTAGGTGTGATGGCTTTTCATGACGAGAACATATTTAATCTTTAAATTATTGCCTAAGCATTGAAGCAAGTAAAATATGTTCGGAAATGGTATGTGCTACCGGTTAGGAACAGATTATAAATGAACATATATTAGATTTTTGTCAATTGGATGAATTATTAGGAAAACATAAGGCAAGTTTAGAAATAAATACTAACACATGCATATATAAACAATTAAAAGCGACATGAATGGTTGTGAAATGCTAATTCTTTAGTAATTATCGATTAAACTGGAGCATCAGCTGGCAAGAACATAATATGGTACTGCTAAATATATAAATAGCACAGATTGACGATAGTACCAATTGTTTAAATTAAAGAAGAATTCCCAAGTCGAAATTATGCAAACTATGTGAAGGATGTACCAGAAGTTCTGAACTCCATTATGAGGTAACCATAAAATTGAGAAGCCTCCCCCTGGTTTACTAGTGGCCTGGGTAATAGATATGTATGCAGTGTTGGTATCTTTAGTAGGGCTCTGCCGGTTGAATAGAACATGAGTTATGGCTTATGGCACATTAACAAAGTCAATGGAGTGTCATTGCTATCATTTTAGTCTGTGGAATAAATGGCTTTGTTTATATAGAGGATTAACCAATCACTGAAACGCATATAATCGGTTCCTTAAATAGGTCCAACCTGTTGACTTGAAAATAGTCGCTAAGCTGTGGATACTTATTCAGAAGGCATTACATCTGCATAGAGTAAGTATAAGACCACGGGGACAGAAGTGAAAGCCGAAAGTATTTAGGACTCATCCGTGGTGGACCTCACCTCGTCAATAAAATGAACAAAATTTAATGTTTTCCATATATTATGACTTCAGAGCAAACATTCTCATTAATTATGGAAAACATCGTCGTTCAAGGGGCTGCCTCTGCTGGCTTCGCAGTAGCGCATTCTGTCACTCCAATTTTCCAAGATCTTGTTAAGGGTTTCGAGCTGTAGCTAACTTATTGCTTGGCTTTAAGGACTTGATTTGTTTCCGAATTGTTGGCATAACATTCGTCCTTCACTGGTCCAGATGGGTTAAATCGCAGCTCCCGAAGCGGCCGATTGACATTGCCAAGACGACTGATAACACGAGTTATGAATTTGGTGCGCAAAATATCGATTGTGCCATGGCACGCCATCCTGTATGAACCAGATATCGCCCGAATCCATGTCTTTAATTTCGGTTATCATGGCTCTGTAACGCCCACCGTTGACGTTGTTCGCACGCCACATTTTCGAAGGAGTTGATATTCGTGAATTGAGTCTCACACTCTCGGCTACAGTAGCCACATTCTCGTCTGTGCGCACAGTATGACGACGGGGATCATGAGGGTTATCTACTAACACACCAGTCTCGCGTAATATTCGCACAAACTTGCGTACAGCAGGCGCGGTGGGTGCTTCATTTCGGTCTAAACTTATTTTCAAAAAACGCACTGTTTGAGCTACACAGCACTCACTTTGGAAATGAGTTTTTAGGATCTCGCAACGTTGTTTAAGCGTACAGCGACTCATTTCGTTTCACGGAGGTATTACACTGACTTTCTTTCAAGATTTCAACCGGGAAACAGCTGTCAGTGACCAGTGTCAACCACAAGATGGTCCACCCATTACACATGCATGTTTGAAACTATGTGATGAGTCTCCAAAAATAGGGAAAAAAACTGTTGAAATACTCTGCGCAAGGGAATCAGATATCGTCCTTCAAGGCGTTTAATTTTTATAAATTTCCAGAAGTAAAAATCTTGAAATAACAAAAACTAATGTTTATTTGTAGCGCACAAAAGAAAAACGCAACTATCTGCAAAGTTTAAGTTGTCGGGATAATTCCTCTCATCAAAATGACTCCTCGAAGTACCTACTGAGGCTATGCCTATCTTCATAACTGCTGCTCGATTAACGAGGGTTCACTTATACTTATCACGAACTATAATCGCCTATCAGATAAGATTATTCAACTCAACCACTCGATTTTGAGATGAATTTGATCCAAGCCAACCACCTATTTTATATTGTTATCCATTTTTAATTTGGACAAAAAGTACATCAAATTGATTTAACATAAGGAATCAATTACATGTAATTAACATTCGTAACTGTTATTGTTTAGTTTGTCCATAATTAGGAGTATCTACTGAATTGGGTGCACCATAATGACACGGCATTTACCATGACAGTTCCCAGCAAATCCGAGAGAACTTTCCGAGAACTCGTATTTAAATAGTTACACAAATACACAATAATCAAAATGCAAAGTAAACACTCAACCGAGCAATAGTTAGTTCCCCGGTCATTTGCATACAGGAATTTGTATTCGTATCTATAGGTACCTATGTGGAGAGGATCTACAAAATCTGGGACCGAACTGATTTTGATTACGATTGCATGCAATCGCATTTAAATGAAGTCTTCATTAAAAATTCACAATATGTATAGAAGTGCAATGCATTCTGTGCGAAATATTGATCAGGACCTCACAATGGGACATAGTAGATTGTGGCACCGGTATATGAGACCTGAATATGGAGTATGCACGTGAATGCGAAGCCCGTGCAATTATTACGTGTCCGTGGGTATACTGCCACCAGTTCAATTAAGTTTTTGGATAAAACTCTGTCATCGGATTTGCGGTAAGGGGTATGGCTTGGTGGGTGGTTTTCATATTGATGGCTTTGTTTTTAAATCCCCTCCCCTCCCATCCAAAAGCTGTGCGTCATTGCCCCGGGAATACTGATGAATTTTTAGACATTTAAGTGTCAGATAATTGTTATCGTGAAAATCATTATTTTGCATAAATGTATCTTCTCTGTGAGAGTAATTTAATGCTGCTTTTGACCGAATCGACTGAATTCATTAAATTTTCTTTATTCAATTTGTTGCACGGTTATACAGTGATAATGAGAATGGGATTTTCGTGTAAAAGTGTATTTCGAATAATTTTATTATAATTATCACACCCTGATTTAAATTAAAGAGACAAAACTTAAAAAAAAATGTGTCATAGCTTTTTTATCCTACAATGACGCTAATTATTGGAATAAATGGGGGGAGGGAGGGTCACATTAATTTATATATCTTTTAGTCCTACAATAGAAAATATACATATTAACAAGTAAGATGTTTTTTAAGTAACATAAGAGATCATCAGATTTGTTTTATTTATCGAAAATGCTAAGTCATGTTACGAAGATGGGTGTCTTGTGACAAAAGAGTCACTTAGACCAAAAATTCGGGTCCATATCAAAGGTAATAAAAAGAAAGTCCGCTGCTTAAACCTTCCCCTCATACTGACATTAATCTCAGAAGGTCCATCAGCTCAATGCCACCTAAGTCCTCCAGCTCCGAGAAGAAGTAACTACCTACTAAAAGTCTTCAGTTCTCTGACGCAGAACCATCACACAACAGGTAACAAACTTATTCAATTTCTTCTTCTTACCTGCAAATAGTCATTATGCAGAATACTGAGTCGCTTTGCGTGAACGCCAATGGAACAATGACCGGAAACGATTAGGTGTTATGGGAGAGGTTAATCTATTCTTGCTGATGGCCGGTCATAGCGCCCTAACCGTGACGCATGTCTATAGCTGATTGGGGCTACTACTAAGCTCGATAAGTGCAGCGTCGATTCTTTCTTAGCGAGCTTGCTCCAGCCTTTTTATTTCCTTCGATATCCATACGCTTCGACCTCATTACAGTGGAGTCCGGAGCCTTAATGGCCGCTTGGCTGTCTAGTGTCTGGTCTATATCGTCTTTCCAACGATATTACTCTCGCGTATGACTTTGGCAGCCAACATGATAGTTGGGACCCGGGCCTGAAGGACGTGTGGTTTATTCTAAAGGACTAGTTTATTCCTAGGGCTGCACTACGGTTACCGTGCCAGCATCCATCCTAGAAGCGTCAGTATATGATGCCAACTAATTTTTCATCATCTGTTGTTTTGGTATATTCTGTCAGGAATTTTTGTAGTGAATATCCTTTCATTAATCCATTCATAGTATCCCATTGGGATAAAATGGAGCATAGCTCGATCACCATCAGCATTCTTTCACTCGTACAGTTATTTTGGGAATTTGGCCGCAAGATTGCGATGTATGTCAACCGGAATTAAACTAAGCGTGGTTTCCGATGCCACTGGTGGTTTTATTTTCATTGATCTTCAGGATTTTAGTGAGGTTTGAAAGCTGGTATTGCGTCTCGAATGCCATCCCACGTTGTTACTTCAATAGGCCCCAAACAGTCTCTTAATGGATATGTGATGAAGTCTCGTGAATCACATGACTATGTCCTTTTTACCATGTGTGGTAATTTTGTTTAGTGAAATACCCAGAGAGGAAAATACTCGCCTCATTAGAAAAGTTTTTCTTTGAATAATCAATACTATAAAATAATCAGCATAAATTCTTCGTTGTGCATGGTAACTGGGCCTCAGACACAAATGCCGATGAAGCAACAAACGGGTCTTCGGCCATGCATTCACTTACAGCAGCAGCAATGACAGATGGGAGCTTCTCCATTTTAGGGAATTTTTTAGTGGATGGGGAAAAAGCAAAATATGAGCGATCATTAACACTTTATCATTTTACACAGTACAAAAGTTGGTGCAGGCATCTTCTACAGTTTTAAGATAATAACCACCGAAAATCAGCTGTAAATCAAAATCATATAGTGACAGTGGTTACAGTGGCTACAGATTTTCATGTTTAGGTTTCTGTTCTTTAAGGAAGAAACACGGATACCTTTTGAATCAACAGAGCCTTTCAGTGAGAACTGCTGGATGTATAATAGAAAACTGGAATCTTTAGTAAGAACGTTATGGCTTTTCAGTTGTTCTTCCACATAAAAATATAGAAACACATTTCGTATAAGAATAACGCCGACCAAATTATGACATTTTATCATAATGAACGAGTTCTAACAAATAAGATATCGTTTATCAATGCTGACAAATGTGTCAGTCGTGTAAGCCCTTCATTGCACCCAATTTGAATGATCTCGTTACTCGTAACTAAAATTTCATAGTTTTTACATGAAATTAAAATGGGGAGAACCCGATTACGAAATGGGGAATTTTTTTAATAATGTTCCCTAAAATGGAGAATGTGACAAAGTAAAATCTGGCATCAGTGGCAGTGTTATCGGTTGGCATGATGAAGCACAGGCCTCGCGCTAGCTCTCTTCAAATTTGTTAACTGAGTAACGAATAGCTTGTTCAGAAGGACGATTTCAGTTTTAGTAGTGTTATGAGATCACAATAAGATATATGCCACTATAAAGAAACACAGTGGAAGGAAGTAAAGTTCGAAATATGTTGGATCGCTATGAAACAACTTACCGAACAGCTTTGATGAATTGGATTGATTCAAACTTTCTTGCTGTAACCAAGGAACCAGTCTCTTTCTTTACTTTTCAAAGATGTAAGCTTAATTTTAATGATATTTATCTTCAGCAGAACAATGTCCCTTATATAGCGGTATACTATAAAAGGACTTCATCTTTATATGCCCCTCTTCGAAATATCAATAGTTCAGGACTTAGTTACATAAATTCTAAAATTTTGCAGTGTTAGGACTTCTAATACACAGAAACGTATTGATGTCTTAGAAAAGAATATAATAACTTTTTTACCAACACTTAGTCTTATATTGTATTTAAACTTTTATTGCTTTCGTAAAGAATTAAACTTTATAATCGTAAATCTTATTAACTCTCCCCCTGAACAGTTATTACTTAGGGTATACCTCTCTGTTAAATATTTAATATACTACGAAGCCTATTATATTTACTAGCTCAAAATGGACAGTGACTTCTTGTCAATGTCTTACAGACATATATACACTTTGGTATTCCGCATGTTTGATGGACATGTCATTATAAATTCAAACAAAATAAGTTTGTATAAAGTGAGAGCGTTATCAAAGTGACAGAAGAAGTACAATGAATATTTCATTTAATTAAGCCGAAGAGTGCAGTATGAGTTGAAATTTGCAAGTTTTTCAAACGAATGGCAGCAAATGGTTTCGACGAACGTCAAATGCAATAAATTTCAATACATCCTTAAGTAGGCTAAAAAACGAAAAAATTCAACCCTCGCCATCAGTTCCATCCTCATTGATTAGTTCTATCTACACACTATCAGTTTTCCGTCAGTTTAGCAATACTGTCAGTTGAAAACTGATAGTGTGTAGCCTACTTTAGACTGTGAACGACTCATAGTTCTGTGGTGCGTGACTGAACAAATACTTAGTTACTCAGGTATGTCCTGTATCCCCTAGTAGGTTCTAGGGCCTACGCGTCCTCGTGTATGGTTCCTGGAAATGTGCCTCAGCTTTCCCCAACTATTTCCCAGTTGCCGTGATTCCTTCTCGACTGTTCTGCTCCACGTACTCCTAGGACCGCCGCCACGTACTCCCTACCATCAACCTCTTGGAGATTTTCTGTCATTTGGTGAAGGTCCATTATTCTGTGAGACAGTAGGTATACGTCATGTTTGAGTTCAGATGTAAGAGTCCATCCAATTCCTCGATTTTCTATTGATAAGGCTGAATTCAGCTCATCACTCATCCCCAATAAAAATAGTATTGGCCAAAATCGGTCAACTCGAAATAGTTCTATATAAACTCTTATAATTTCATTTAGCTGATCAAGATACTTTTATCTAAAACTCAGATAATCTGACAATTTTAAGTGAAAAATTAAGGAAATAATTCTATGCACCATTAATTTTGCCGAACTCTATTAAGAGCATCAACATTTTTCAAGATTGCTTACAAATTTACATAACGAAACCGTTACCATATGAGTAAGATAAAAGCCTACTACACCCACAGTTAATAAAGGCGACAAACTGAATAAAATAAAAGTATCTAATTACATTACAGCATTGGTAAATGGTAAGTACCTCGGGGAATATCTAATCAAGCCAAATTTTATCTTAGGCCAATAACTGTGTACGTAATGAGTAAATTCGTACAGCCTCCTTTCGTGAGCCTACCACACAACTCAGGCAGAATTTCCGTCCCCGGATATCTCATCATCCAACGAAGAAAAGATACTAATTGATATATTAATGAAGCTTAATGCAAATATGAATTAATTGTGCAAATAAGTTGAACATGAAGCCAACTTGGCCCAGGGCATTTTATTTTCTTTTTTTTCTACGTCTTAATACTCATAATGGGCCTCCAACCATTCCCCCTTATGTGGCGGATAGCGTCCATTTTAAAATTCAGTCTTTTGGTCCCTCTTCGTTCAACGTGAAGAAGAGTTTCGAACAAGCTCTTATACCCGGTGTGTTTCAAATTATCGGTAAGGTAGGCGCGCACCAGATACGAGTAGTTAAATTAAAAAAAAAAAAAAAAAATCTACCCCTAAAGATCAGGGCTCCATCGTCGACGACTACAAGTCGTTGGCGATAGACGATGCGATGCCAAAACGACAACGGACCAGGATAAGAAGGCAAAAGCAGAACGAGGGTGTCGGCGGCGTTCCGTATCGTAACTCATTTAAATGGTTTTTCGTTAGCTTCCAGCGGCTACGAAATGAGTTTTTAATTAAATCTCCTCGGCGGGCCAACGATCCGGGATGAGTAAGGCAAGAAAAAAGGGAGGAAAAAAATGAATTTAATATAATTGTGGTAAATTATCCTGGTTCAACGGCGCGGCTGGTTTTAATTGTTCGACTAGATGAGTTTGCTTAGGACTGACTTGGTCCTTTGACGCGATCTCAATCACAGTTGCGGTGTGTACACCTACCTCCTGTGTACACCCAAACCCAACCACACGAGAAAGTGTTTTGTTCAATATCAGCCCCCTACGAATTGAGCGGGCGAATTTGGGTTGGGTGTGGGCAATTGCCAATTTCTCGCCGCCTCGTCGTCGTATTAACCCCGAATTTTTCACCGCAGTAATTATATGGACAGAGCTAGGAGGACGAAAAAAAAGCCCATCGTCTTTTCCACGGCCTTAGGGGATGATGATGGACGAGCGGCGGCGTTAGATTGCGGTCAGGATGTACAAGAGAGGTAAAACTGTAATTTGATATTAATTACATTTTTTTTTTTTTTTCAACGTTGGCACCATTATAATTCCATTATTTTAGTGCGGTTAATATGAGAATGTAGCGGTGTGTTCATTTGGCCCCCGATTGTGGGAGGGTGTGTTTGTGGGTCAGGGCTAAATGTTGAATTAACTGCAATTACACGTCCGAGTGTATGCCGGTACCTATAATAAAATATTAATCAGCCACTGTGCTAGGTCGAGGTGGTTTGTAAATTACGCAGTTATTCAGTAGCCTACGCAAGCAGTGGCAACCGCAGACGCTGGAGGAAAATAAACATTGGCCATTTCGGTAGCATATGGTGAGTATATTTCATGAGTGAGTGGGATATATATTTTTTTTTTGTTTTTTTTTTTTTTACACACAAACGTAATCTCCGAATGAGTAAATGTACAATAAAGCACTTGGTTATAGCAGTTGTGTAGTTATTTCCGTTATTTATTAAGCCTAAGGACGTAGTATGGCGTTTTTTTTCTCTTTTTGACGCGAGCTGCTACATGTACAAACAACTGGTTTGACATTGTATGTACGTTTGAGTGTGGAAAAAGGGGATAATTGAGATTGACTCTTACCTTTTGGATACCTATAGCAAGATACGGAAAGGGGGATGTGAGTTTACCCTTTTTCAAGATACAATCTGGTCATTAAGAAGAGAATTGTAACATTTTAAGATGGTTTGGTTTGATTTAAGGATTGCGTAAGGACGATTGATATTTTGAATTATGTACATACATATAAAACTCTGTGATATGAGTTAGGATCAAGGTATTCCTTGACTAAGTAAGCAAGAAGGTTTGCGAAAGTTGAATACTAATAGAGGTAGATCTTGGTCGTACATAGTATCTTGATTTCGAGGCAGGAGCACATAACTAGATCAAGGCAACATCTGCAGGAACTCCTGATTCGTGATGTGATGGTAAGCTCTCCATAGACTCACAGATAATACGTGTATCATTATTATCAAGGCATACAACTCAAGTCGATAGTGGAGAGAGATTAAATGTCATGTCAATTTCTCTGGACCTTGACCACATTTATGTCCCATAGATTAATAACTCACGAGGTTTAGAGAGTTATGGCTTTAGTTCCGCTAACTTTATACCTAAAGAAGGTGACAAGCCATTGTACAAAGGCCAAGTACTCGTACTCCTAGTGCCAGAATTTATACTAGAACAAGGTACTCAGTGGGAGAGTTTTTAGTTCCACTGACAAATTCCAATCAGAGAATAACATAAGGGCTAACCAGTGAAAAAATGCTACAATCCGCCTGGAGCGGATCGTATGATACCCTATCCCTACACTTGTATTGCTTACTTTTCCAAGGAACTCGATTTAGCTAAAAATTTAAGGCCCAAAAACTGGTGAAACACAGACGGACGGACAGACGGACGGACATAGCTCAATCAACTCGGCTAGTGATGCTGATCATTTATATATATACTTTATTGGGTCTATCTGTAAGATTTCTCTATGTTACAAACTATGTATCAAACTTAATATACCCTTAGGATAGGGTATAATTAGGATAGGGTATAAAAAGCCAGACTGTATTACGGATGCATTGTTATATTGTCAAAACCACAAACCGTTTATCGGCTCACTGAATACAACACAACTCAATACAGGATTAAAGAGAATGGATGCAACGCTATGTTCTAAACAATAAATCGCTGTATATGTTTTATGGTAGGTGCCGTGGCTCAGTGGTTAGCGCAAGGGGTTCCAAGCTCGAATCTAGGGAAATAATTTCATGGCCCACATCTTGCGAGCGTCCGACTTAGTATTAATGTCATGAGAGAGCTGCTCAAAAAAGCCTCTACCCGTGGGATGCAGTATAGAATACTAGATCTCTTCTGTACCTACGTGTATTAAGAAGCTAGGCTATTTCTTGAAGTCTTCTGTGAGGAACTGGATTTCAACCTCTACCCCAATTGTCCAGACTACTGCAGTGTTTGAAGAGTTTGTATTATTCAGAGGAGGGCGCCTCGACATCGTAACGAACGATTCTTTTGTCCGTGACCATATTCATTGCCGTTATTATCCTTTTCATATCTCATTTTGACCTTATAACTGTCCCTTAATTTCTAATCTTTTCCTGGAGGATTTAGTTATGCCCTAATTGTATAAACTTTAATTGTACTTCCACTTCAATCTAAAATCAGATAGCCTTTTCACCGAAAGCCTACCATTTAGCAAATTAAACCGTTTGATAAGGATCTGCGTTTTTTTTCCTTTCCACTTATTTTACTATAAAAATATTAACTACAGCACTTACCTGGATTTGAAGCGTTTATATGAAACTCGCAGATATTCTTTGTCCCTTGGGCGAAATCGTACGAATCCGAATCGGTGAATAGAATATCCACGTCCAGCTCGAATCCCCGGTTGGGAATACCCTGTTGCAGTGGCGCGGAAAAAGGGCTCGAATGGAATGCTACCAGCATTTCAGGACCTCTAAATAAGATAAGATAAAAGGAAGACAAGAAAAAAAAATATTAAAGAAAACTTAAATTACTTCAGTCGATGTTCGAAGGCATAACAGCCTCATGAGTTAATATGGAGATGTAAATAAATTTAAGTGACCGCATTATACACGAAGCCAATTTCCGAAGAAAGTCGCTCCGGGCTAACAGTCATGGATGGGATGATACAAAAGCTGTTGAAAGGAATGGGTGGAAAAGGAGTGAAATTTGCTGCCTTATATTTTTCACCCTCAATTCGAAGCATCCCTCCGGGTCATGGAACGACCCGAAAAGAAGGAGCAAAACAAAAGGACAAACAATTGGAAGAGAAAGTTTTTCTTCTCATTTTTTTCTTTTTTTTTTGTATTTTCATAGAACAAAAAATAGAATTCCCCTGAGTAATCTTTTTGTTTGCATTTATGTCAGTTTTCCAACGAATAGAAAAGTTATATTAATATATTTGTGTGTTCGGGAAACACAGCCACTATGTAGGTATAGGATAGTCGCGCTGTTTGAGTACGACGCGCCTCCAGTTACGATAGTCCCCAGCTGCAGGAAGCTGAAGTAAACGAATATATTTATGCGATGAGCAGATTTGTCTTTTCCATTCGAAGCCAAAAATAAAAGAACACAAAGAACAGAGCAAGGAATGGGAAGAGTACCTACTATCTGGGTGTATAGACGGATAGTGGATAGACGAGCGCCAGGCGTACATAAACAACAAACTTTGGCTTAGTCCTTCTGATGAATTCAAAATGGAGAATATTTCTCGTTCTATCCGTGCACTTCTTTTCCTATTTTCTTTTGCGTCCGTCGTCTTTACGTTTAATCTCAAGCCATTTGATGCTAATTTCCCTAATTGCTTAACGCAATCCACTTAGCCATGGGAATTGTAAATTTCCGTCTTTATCCTTTATCATTTATTGGTATCGTTCTCATCCTCGATTCTTGTGGTTGACTTTACTTTGTTTTAAAGGATGCATATCCTAAAAAAAAAAACCGAAGAACACAAGGAAAGACTTGGCGAGGGTTTGTTTTCATTTTCAAGTCTGTTAAGGAAAAATAAAAGCTGGTGGATAGCGAAAAATAAGAAAAAGAGAAGAAACAAAAAAAAAACGCTGATTAAATCCTCAATTACTGAGAAGATTGATTATCGTTAATTGGAAAACAAAATTGCGCATATTCTATTTAGAAAGCAAACCAGTTCGACTTAATTTGATTCAACAGAACGTGGGTTAAGATGAATTTGTGCACTACAAAGGATAGGCACAATATAAAAGTGAAGTTTTAAGAATACAACTTGGAGAGAATAAGTATAACCTAATGTAATGGAGGAACTGTTTTAGCAGAAGAAGAAACATGCAAGAAACATTTTGTGATGCAAGTAACTTTGATCCCACCTGTCCTTATAATTCATATTTTAACACACTAATGTAATCTGAAAATTGTACTTTGCTGTCAAAAGTATTCAAAACTACTAGAGATCAATTTAGCGCTAATTGTCTCGATGACATAGACGGCCAAAAAGTGACATAGCTCAGTTTTTCTAAGAATGTTACCTGAATCACTTCTGTTTTTATCGTAACTACACGATTCTGGCTGTCATTCCATATCTGTGGATGTGCACAAGACTGCAGTTTCAACGGCTACTACAACGCCTTCGCGCCATCGTGTGCGGTTTGTATTTCTTGTCACCCTTTCGCACCTGCCACTTTCGTCGTCGTATGGTTTTGCCTATAGGTTCATAGCCCGTTCTCTGATAAAGCTGTTCGTTAGAGATAAGGGTTGGCCAGAATATCCTTAAGATGAAGCCTAATGTTTGCAGCTTCCTCGTGATAGTGGCTGTCACCCTCCAGGTACCACATCCATATAGCACCACGGATTCAACGTTGGAACAGAACAGTCGTAGCTTGGTGTTTAAGATAATTGCATTACTTCGCCAAACTGTGAATAGCATTCCAAACCCAGATTTTGCTTTGCCTATTCTGCTGGCAACATCTTTCCAGTTCGGTTCGGCCATCGGTTGAGACAACAATCCCAAGGTATTGGAAACTCTCTACTCTCTCAACTGTTTGTCCAGAAATGCATGCATCAGTTTCTGAGTTCGGTCGTATGCTAATTGTTTCTGCCGAGTTAATTTTCACCTCTTTCCTCTCCGCATTTGCTGTCATTTGGTGAAGGTCCATTATTTTGTGAGACAGTAGGCATACAGCATCTGAACTCAAATACGTCGACTAGAAGAACCCAATGAATCGACAAAATAAGCCTGCTGTTAAAAGTAAAAGGCAAGCTGGGCCCTATTTCACCAACTTACAAATTGTAATTTACAAGCGTTTTTTTAACAAAATGTGTAGAATAGTCAACTCAATCAAGGTCGGTCAAGACCGTACTGACCCCTTCGATGTCAAAAAAGATTTTAGACAAAGTGATGCGCTGTTACTTCTTTAACATCATTCTTGAGTGGATTGTGCAGAATTCAAAAACCAACACCAGTGACACAATCTATCAAAAGTCTGTACAACTGCTTTCATATGCCGACGATATTGACGTAATTGGAAGAACGAACGACGAATTGGACAAAACGTCACAGTGGGCAGCTACAACTTTGATGTAGTAAAAGACTTTGTCTACCTTGGCTCTGCTATTAACTCTAACAATAATCAAGCGAAGAATAACACTTGCCAACCGCTTTTCTTGGGCTAATAAGGCAATAATAACAGTAAAGCTCTATCTCGAAGAACTAAAGAGACTCTGTGTAAGACCCTCATCATTCCAAACCTGAAATATGGACTTTGTTGAAAGCGAATGAAGATATCCTTGGTCGCTTCGGGAAAAAAATTCTTCGTAAGACTTGCGTTCTCGTTTGCGTGGACGGGTTTTGGACTAGAGGATTCAACGACGAACTATACTAGCTGTACAGCGACAACGATCTAGTCAAAAAACTGCGCATTGAACGTCTGAGATGGCTAGGACATGTAGAGCGAATGAACAACGCTCCGGCCCGCAGAGTTTTCGAATCAAACCCGGTGGGACGAGGCTATAGAGGGCCTCCTCGCCGCATGTGACGCGGCTTAGCTAAAGACCGAGCTAAGTGGAGAGGCTTATTGGTTGAGGCCCAGGTTTACCCCGAACTGTAGCGCCATACAAGAAGAAGAGTAGAACAGTCTAGGCAGCCAATTCTGATTGTTCATATTATAGCACCCAACTCTATATACTCAACTTGAATTGGGGTGCACATCATTTGAGTTTCTGAAACGCCCTATAGAGGGCAACTGCAAGTTGCTTGAAGTTAGATGCACTTCTATGAGTTTTTCCAACCACCTATAGAGGTCTTTCATACATTTGGCTTGAAGTTGGATGCACTTCTTTGAGTTCCTCCAACCGCCTATAGAGGTCTTCGATACATTTAGGTTGAAGTTGGGCGCGCTTCTCTGTGTTCTTCCAACGCCCTATAGAGGTCTTCCATATACTCAACTTGAAGTTGGATGCATTTCTTTAAGTGCCTCAAACCGCCTGTAGAGGCATTTAATACATTCAGCTTGAAGTTGGGTGCACGTCTTTGAGTTAATCCAACCCCTTAGAGAGGTCTTCCATACATTCAGCTTGGAGTTGGGTGCACTTCTTTGAGTTGCTTCCAGTGTTGTTCATATTTTTTTTTTGCCTCAGATAGGTGACCGAAAAGATAGCGTAGTGTTCGAAATGCACTTCACAACAAAGATTTTCAATATTCTTCTTTAGTCCTTTTTCAACTGTATCCATTATTAAATTTTTCAACCCACTTAGATCACAGCTACACGTGTATGTAAAGGCAAATAAAAACCATTTACCTTAAACGGACTTCTTATAAATTAATTTCATAACTAATTTCGTAATTCACAATCCTTTTGCAGAAACCTACACCGCGTCCCTCAAATATCCGCCGCTTCATAATTGCTATTCACTTATTATTGGGTTAAACTTTGCCAAAAGAATACGTGAAATCCGAATTTAAATTGCAAATTTGTTAAACAAGGATTTCACGAATAAGTATTTACTTATTTGAACGAACTTTATTTATAACGACGATGGCAAAGTTTTTCTCATCCGCCAACATCCGTCCGCCCATCGAACTCTGTGTTTTCTTCGCCTTCAATAATTTTTGTTAATTATATTTGGAAGGTGCATTGTTGTTGCCTTTAACTACTTCAACAGTAGCAGCAGTAGAAGTAGTAGTTCTCCTAATAGCATTCCAAGTTTCTTATGATAGTCATCAATAAACTTTAAAGAATTAGTTCTACGTTACAAGTTCTTCTTCCATTCCGAGAAGAGAAATGAATGAATGAATGCCGTCGAAAAGGAATGAAATTGCTGATAAGTTTTTGAATGACAAATGAACTGTCAGTGAATGACGTTAGAACTTTTAAAATTATTATCAGTACTGTAATGAAAGTTATCCGCACTGCTAGAAGGTAAGTCATTTAAATAAAAATTGGGTAAGTGCGAGGAGGGCCTCGTGCAATAGTGTTCCGGGCATTTTATATTGGCATTAAATAGAAGGCAATTTATTCATATCCTGCATAGGTACACCTGATACTGGTTTTGATATGAATAATGTAATGTCTTGTACGTAGGTATGTCCTAGTAATACTGAGCTGATATTCCAGTCCATTTTAATTTGCACTTTCGATATAAAACATGTATTGTGTTCGTGCAAAAATTGGAACTCGAGATATTTAACAATTCTGAAATTACGTTGATAGAGAAGCTCGTTATAGTGTATCTGCCGATTCTGTTTTTCTGTCTGTATGACGAGTGAATCAATTTACTTCAAATTTCATGTTAGGGAGCTATTGCATGGCCACTAAAGGGGACATTGAAATTTTTGTTCTAGCCTTACTCTTAGAGCCCCTTCACGTAGTGTCATTTTCAAAATGGTTTCAACGATTTTGATAAAATTTCATATTTCAGTTAGTTTAGGCGTACCAACCTTTTGGATAAAAATGCATATAACGGTACTTTGCTAACTTAATGGTTTAAGTAAAGCAAAACACTGGCGATAGTTGACATGCGCAGGAGTACAGCATTTCAAGTTTTAAAAATTTAAGAAAAAAATTTAAAAAAAAAAAAACTCAAAGTTAAAAAAAATTATAGTTTTTTTAAACTTATTTAGCTTTCAATAGCAGCATAGAGCTAAAATATATGATCCATTCGTGCAAATGACTTAGTTTTTGAAAAATCGAAATCGAATGCAGTAGCAGCAAGAGAAGAGCTTATAGGGAAGTCCATGCGCTCTTCTAAAATCTGTAACTCGGGAACTACTTAGCGGATTTAGATGAAACTTAAAACTTGAGCAAACCGTAGTATCAAAATGACCTGCTGTAAAAATTATTCGGATAACATGAAAACTGGGGCAGATACAGTGGGGTAACTAGATGCCCCATTTTTTTAATTTTTCTCAGAAAATATATAAAATACAGGAAATTTCGTATTGTTTTTACAATCTACACTAAATTCTACGTACCTCCAATTTTTTTCATATTTTTACCACTTATGGTCTGGCCGCTAGGGGGGGGGGGGACAACATTTTTCAAATGTTTGGCGAGCTTTTTTGTTCAACAAATTTTGCCAGAAAAAAATATTTCTTACATATATGGAGCCCTTGCAAAATTCTCTTTAATTTGATATGCCACATGATGGGGAACAAAATAATTTTTTTTTACCCTTCATACAAGGTGCCCAAAAAAGGGCTCCCAAAAAGAAATTCATTGCCGCCATCTTGTGCAGGCTTCCACATAATGTATACATAGCGAAAGTTTCAGCTCTCTATGTCTAATGGTTCAAAAGTTACAGGGCTGTGACAGACTGACGGACAGACGGACAGACGGACAGACGGACAGACAGACACCGTATCAAACCCATAAGTGTTCCGTCTTACCTTTTAAGGTCCGGAACACTAAAAACGAGCATGAACATTTTCATTGTGTGTAATATTTCAAGTTAACATTTTGTATTTCCTCTTTTTACCAACGGTATATTAATTTGAATGAAGAGCTTGAAGCGTTCAGGAATAATGGATCCCGATTATTCTTGGAAAATACATTCTCTAGAATAGAAATCTGATAAATTCGTGGTTCAGTTTGATTGTAAGCTGGTACTCCACATGTAGTTAAGATATTTTTTAGCGAATACTAAATGTAAGTGTAGTGAATACATGGGGATCTAGATTCGAATTTCAGAAAATACCATCAACGTTTTATTCATGGCCGATCGTCTGACAAACATATGAGAGCACTATTTTCATAAGAAACCTTTCAAAAACCATCTGCACTTCGGACACTGAAAGCTTCTTCAGGGATGTATACCACCCAGAGCATATTCTGAGTTACGCAACGGCGGCGCTAGAGCTGCTTCCAACTTATTTCTAAGGAGCTCTTTTCCTCCTTAGTTTAATCCATATGTCAACGTTCTAAGTACTCCATAAAGCTGTACCGCTTCTACGTTAAAAGTTCCTAGGAGTCTAGATTTAGGCTATCAAATCTGTTATCTTGAGTATTTTTCCGCAGATTAATAAAGTATTTCGGAGGAAAGTTGTCAACGAACTTCAGTGTCTGAAGATCTCTCGAACTACGAACAATTAGTTTTCAGCAAAAAGAATGGATCCAGGGGATAATGTTGATCATGACGACTTTTTCATGACTAAAGACCCGCAGGAGAAGGCGGAGGATTTAGGGGCTATTTTAACTCCAAACAGTCTTCAAATCATTGGGAAAGAAGAAATCGAACATTGTGCTTCGACATCTTAGTCTTGTTAAATCTCCTTCCGAACATCAGAAAGGTTTTTGAAAAAGTGCTTCATAGAGCAATGATTAAGTGGCTTGAGGACAATAAAATTGTTCCGGATAACTAATTCGGTTTTAAGGCGGGGCCTGCTTGGTTGACTTGAAGAATGCCTTCGATACCGTGAAATACTGTCCTGTGAACTGGTCCATATCCGAAATCTGACGGACAGCGCCTAAACTCTTCCTGGGTGTTGCATGTTCCAGTTACCAGTGAGCGCTTTGGTTATGTTATAGGTAGACATTCTACTGTTAAATTCAGCTTTTACAGTTCCTTAAGCCAGTGTGGTGATATGCTGCTGTTTATTACACTACGATGAACTTGCTTCTGTTTCGCACAAGCTCTGCAAACGCAGTTTTGATACCTGTTTGTTCGTTGATCCATCTCCAGGGTACTTTAAGTAATAATCAGTGATGCGGGAAATCCATAAAGCCACCAATATATTTCGAAGAAAAAAGACTCTTCATTGGAGCTAGCCGATGCTTATATGTATATTAAGTTTAAGGACGCAACTTGTTTGGGGCAATATTATACAATGAATACAAACAAGTACACTAGAGATATTGTTCTCCCCTTTGATCAACCGCACATATTGGGGCGCTGCTAAAAAGCTAATATACACATCATTCACAGACAATATTCAGAAGTCCTGCAAACAATAGTTAATGCTGGCATTAATTTAGTTTGAGTACTTGACAAAGTTCGAAACACGCAATGACCTCAAAATGACTTAATGTCAGTTACAAACAGTCGCATCCTATGATTCATTATAAGCCCCTGTTGGTTCATAAGCGGGACCATCAATAGTAAGTATTACCAGCCATAAAATGTTCCATAAAGATGATCTATTCTATTTGTCATTACAAAGTAACTGTAATTAAGTGAAATACAAATCTCCAATATACAAAAGATATGAGTAATCTTTATCCTAACTACACACATATAACACACATTCTTTCAACATTGATTGACTCTGAAAATTCGAAATAAATTACTAAGGACATTTTGCATTTACAGCAGCCGGACATTCCATTCAAAAGTGTCCATGTACAGTACGCCTCAGATCGATAATTCAAAATATGAAAGTACTACCTACGTACTGTTGGTTTTGCATGTAACATGTTAGGCAAAGCAAACAAAACTCTCAATGTGATTATAATTCCTGAAATTGAATATTCCTATCACAGTGCAGTGATTTCGTGCTTTTCTAGCCTAGTAGTAGACCCCTGATGGCTTAGTTACCGGAAATGGCGCAGCAGTCGGTTTTGCAATTAAGGCATAATGAACTTACAAATTGAGAAGTTTTAGCCATCGATGGTGAGGACTCAGCACATGTAAGTTCGCTTAATTAGAAAACCATTTGGAGAAGTTTCAAGGAAACAAATCTTCTTTTTTCTTGTTGAAAAAATGTTGAAAAAATTAAAAAAAGAAGGAATAGTAATGCTAATGTGAAGAGTGGAATTTTAAATGTTTTTATACCCTATCCTAAGGGTATATTAAGTTTGATACATAGTTTGTAACATAGAGAAATATTGAAGATAGACCACATAAAGTATATATGTATATAAATGATCGGCATCACTAGCCGAGTCGATTAAGCCATGTCCGTCCGTCTGTCCGTCTGTCACCAGTTTTTGGGCCTTAAATTTTGAGCTAGGACAATGAAATTTTGTATGCGAGGTCTTTGGAACACGCCCACTTTTCAAAAAAATCACTTATTCACCAAACTCGAAAAAACTTAATTAGGCAAATATGTAGATATTCACTTAATCTACAAATCGTCTATACATTGCATATGGCCACGCCCACTTTTTAAGGGCGTTTACTTCAAAAATTAATTTTCTAGTAAAAATATTAGTTTATACGGCAAAATAGAAAATTTTGTGAATTCATTTTCCACCGCCCACTGACACGACCAAATAAGATAGGGATAGGGTATCATACGATTCGCTCCAGACGGATTGTAGCGTTTTTCACTGGTTTATTACTAATTCAAGTTAAAGTTTAGTAATTGAAATAAAAACTTTGTAAGCCATCGATATTGGAAATGTAAGGAAGCTGAAAATTATTATAACAAGGAGGTAGAATATGTGGATACATTAGATAGTTATGTATCGCACCCCAATGATGAACATCCTTACATACTTAGATAGCCCGCAATTCAATAATGCTCTACTTTCATGTGCATTTTAATTGAAGTATTCATATGAAGAATTACATAAAGGGACATGTCATGCCATTGGTTTATTGGCATAGACCTGTGACTTAAGAAAACTTCACAAGGAGAAGTCTGTTTGTTGACGAAATCATTCATCCAGAAATGGACCTCGTCGTTGAATATGATTTTTCGACGAAGCGCGCGAAATGTTGCTTAAGCCGAAGCCCCACTTCCATAAAATAATTTTATCATTTGCCCATGGTGTCGAACACTATAACTCGTCACGTTAATTTGGCAAAACAGATTTAATACAAAAACAGCCAATTTGACAGATGTAGCCTGAACAATATGGTCGCAATCGCTTGTCAAAGTTTAGAAATCGATTTTTTGTAGGCAGTACCTACATATGGACATACATATTTAAGACTGGCTGACGATTTTTAACATAAACGGTATTGTTTACTGAGGTTTATGTGCCTATGCTAGATTTGGACTGTTGGAAAATACAAAAACTTTTACACAATATTATACTGAGAATTACGAATATTTTCTGACATTTTTTGACTTGAGGAGAAAGCTGTTTTTTGAGCTGATAAGGAGACCTCTGTAAATGTCTGGCACATTATTTAGTGCATTGGGCTCTCGGGTTCGAGTCCCAGAACCACTTATGTATGCTTTTTTACCCCACCTCTTGTCGAATATATATCATAACAAATCATGAATCCATAAGCACAACCATGCAAGACGCCACGCTTTGGGTGCACTCTTCCGAAAATGTAATAAGTCCACTGGAATCACATGCCGCAGAAGAATCAAGAAGGGATACATCACACTGGTCTTATGTTGGGATTGGTGTGCTCTAAAACTGGTTGACTGTCGATGCAGACGACCATATCTTTACATGACATTGTTCCCATCGGTGCACTATAACCTTAAGTTTTTCTTGAAAGTCCAAGAACGTTGGTAACACTGACACATGGCAAAGCTGAATCGTTTTTTTTTTTAATAGAGATTTAGAGACGCCGTCTAGTGCGTTCAACCATAATAATAGTTTTGGTAAAGTAGTTTGGTGTTTTTGATGCTTTCGTTTGCGTTAATTTGCATTCCCATCATTTTATACAAGCTCAGTCTTTCGTAGGATGGCTTTAAAGAAACATTTTTCGATCAATTTCATCTCATTTTGCAGGGCCTTCAACATCTTTTCTAACGCGAGAATATTGTGCGATGATTTCCTTGACATGCTGAAAACTAGGTTCAAAATTGAACAGGTAATGATAGTAGAATCTCGGTATTGTGGTAACATAGACCAACGTTGATGATTAATTCCATGCCTATTGACGCCACCTCGATATGAAGATCCTTTCAATTGTATGCTCTTACGATTTGGTTTCCATTACGTATTTGAACGTGATTAAGCAACTCTATTAGACGCTTCGTCACACTTGTGACTAATAATGTAACATATGTTAATGTAGGTATTTCCAACTCTGTTAAGTAGTTGAGTTTTAGTGATAACCTCCCACCGATATTCCATTCCATCGCATACACGTACAGCATTTCGTTTTTTTGTTTTAATTTGTTTAAATAAAGGAAAAACCAAAAAAATGTAATTGATTCACCTTTTTGAGTAGTTTCCAATGGCCGCTGTCATAAACCACCAATAAATGAATTTTTCGGAAGCAATTGAACGCTTTTTAATACTCATAAATTGGGGTCACAAAATGACAACGTTTATTCATGTCAAACAAGACCACTACCGGGTGGCAGAGATTCAATCCTGTACACATTCGCTATTCTCTCGCCCCACCCGCATCCGCACTCACTGACCCCATCGCCCAAATGCCACAGCTTGATGTTGTGGGCAGCGGAAGAGAAATTGATTTCCTGACTTTAACCGAAACATCTGGAACACTATGCTATGGAATTAATTTCCCGACCAGGATACCAAATGCGGGCGCTCAATTGAGTTTACAGAAAATCCAGATCCTGATGGTGAAATAGCCTACAACGACGAAGTGTTGTATTTTAATTCGCGACGAGCCAATGTGAGTCAATATGGCTTGTTGGCATCAGGCAAAAGACACAACATAAAAAAAAAAAAAAAACAAAATTCAAATGAAATTCCTCCGCTGATTGGTGATTTACCATGAGAGCATGTGCTATTTACGCTTAATTGCATAACCACTTTTTGGCCTATACAGAGGATTTGGATAAACTTAAAAGCGTTGCAATTTGCACTAAGCGGGAGCTCTCTTTTCTGTGGAAATTATTTACAAATTAAATGAACCGAAACCGGTTAGGACCATTCCGTCCTAATCGCTCACATATCACAAGGATTAAATGGCCTTTTGTATGCGCACTATATGTGACTATTAGTTGGCCGCAATGCATACTCGTAGTTCATTGCGGAATCGTGCGACTCGAAACTAAGTAGCAGAAGACCACTCGGTCGTATACGCAATACATTTGAGGGCAAATTGATTTCCTCGTCCGTGGTATAGCATGGCTTTATAATAGGTAATAACTCAGTAAGAACATGTCCTGCTTATGTCGGAATTGAGAGATAGCATTCAATAATTTCCGCTAAACAAACAGCATTCGCTAGTTCATTTTGGGCACTTTATTTGGTGTCTCATTTCGAGAAAATGCTTTCACAGGCGCCACATGAAAACAGTTACATTTTATGTGGGTGAACATTTCATCTTTGGCTCCTGCTCCTGCCTTCTACTACCACACAAGATAAATATATATATATATATATACAAAAATAGGAAGGAATAACTGATGCGCTCTCCTCGAAAAGTGTTAAAAAAGGAAAGACTCGTACTTAGCATAATGTTTATGCCCCCAAATGAACTTCCTTTTCTCCACATATGAAGAAGGCAAGGCACCCACCATGAGCTTTGGAGGAGAGCTCCCAAGGATGCTGTCGAATTTACATTTTTATGTCATACAAGTACTCATAAATTTCGCTCTGTGGTATGTTTTTACGGATATTTTTTATGGCAAGTCGTACATAGTTTTAAATGAACTCGGATTTGCATAGGAAATGCCAGAAACGGATGCGACATATAGAAGGGCTTGGTGTATTTTGTGCTCCCTTTGGGCGATGTATATCGCATTTTTAGGATACAATTTCACGAAGAAGTAGCGAGAAGAGAAATGTCAGGTATTACACCTAGCATATTGCAAATATCTTCAAGTGCCGGGGAGTGAATGCTACAAATGGTTTGCTTCCTTGTAAGACATGTGTTCTTAAGCAGGTGTTTTTGTCCCCTTTTTTTTTTTTTTTGAAAATTTATAATTTCGCTAAGGCATTCGTTGTGTTTTATTGCTTCTTGATGGCCAGAATGATCAGGCTCAGGCTGGGGAGTATTAAATGTCGGCGGTCACATTTTGGAAAATGTTTTGCTCCATTTTAATGAAATTCTCTCGATGGGAGGCAAATTGCTTTTTAGGTATGAAAACACTTTTAAAATGACTTTATGATTTAGTTGGCGGCTGGTTTATGTAAAAAAAAAAAAAAACAGTCTTCAAGGACTATCAAAAGAGTTATAAAGGCAATGGCGTCAGTATGGTACTTTGAGTAAAAAGTTCTCTTTGTGGTTTGTGAAGAAGTCTTTTTTTTCCCCCATTTAAAATAAAAAGAAAAGGCTAGGGGGATAGGGAACGAAAATACTTTTAGGCTATAGGAATCAAATAGAATCAAGGAATTTTGCTCATGTGTTTGGAAATGTGAATATCCTTGCTGCAAAGGCATTATTGGTGAAATGTTTTGCGTACTTTTAATTTCATTGAGACTTAAAATTTCGTACTGTTTCGATAGAACTCTGCTTTGTGGATCCATTATATTGTTATTCAGAACTCAAATTAAGGCACTGATATGCTTGACTATTACCTTAGGATCTCATTTTCCGGCTTAGTTAGGTGTTGTAGACTTCCTTGCGGCAACTGGTCACTATGTTCTGGGTTTAAAACATACAAAATTTAACTCATGAAGGAACTGAAGCAGAGTGACCTACCGGAACGTCATTGTTTTGGTCGTTGAGCTCTTAAAGGGTTTGAAGAAAATCCACTGTTTTCGACATCATTTTGGTTTAGAAATGGGACACATGACCGGCTTAATGGGTACGTCAATAAGCATAATTGGCATATTTTATCGAAATATTTTTTTTGCCGAGCTGATTTTCAGATCAACGACGTCTGTTATCCTCAGACACTTCAGTCTGACTTGGGTGCATATTGCTGGCGAATACTCAGTTTAGAAGCGAAGCAAAAAGCTCTTCCATTTCTTCAGTTAATCCTCATCCGATATTACGAACCATCCAACGAACCGTCTAAGCCTTTCACTGGGTGTTGAGTAGAGCTTCGGCTAACTATAAACTCCTTGGTGATTCTGTGAACAGTTCTGTTGTCGCAACTCGCTGCTGCTTCTTCTGCTAGCATGGCCAGCGCATTGATGTAATTGCGCCGTGAAGCCATGGCTTCATTGCATGGAAATAATTCAGTGAGTAGTTAACTTCGTCCTTCACCTACCGTCTTCCTATGTTCCAGGGAATTGATAACGGTAATTATTTTATCCTTACTAGGGGTTGTGGTGTGAATTTTTCACCTCAGATTGATTCGAGTGCAAACTCGTCAGTTGATATTCACCTGACGTAAGTGGTGAAGTCAGTAAGTTGTTGTTAGGGCCTACTTAAGTGACGTCCTTCAAGAAACTGTTTCGCGTTAGACGGCAAACCTTATGTTTATTCAACAGTTATCCGATATATGTTATTGTCCTAAGCTGAAAGAACTATTTTATAGTCCTTTCCACCAAATAGTTGATGACTGCAAAGATAACTATCTTCAATAGTAGATTTATCTACCAAAAAGGAAGAAAATCTAACGAACGAAAATCCAACATAATTTCCTAACATTTCATCAGTTTTAATTAAATTAATCCCACTTCCTATGTCTCTACTGGCAAAAAAGATTCATAACTTTGATCATTACATTAATCCATATAGCAAACAAAGTTTTCCGATCAATAACTCATAAATATCGCCCCCATCGAGTTAATTTATTCCGGTCAGGGGGCGCATCTGTTGAACTAATAAAAAATCCTCTATCGGGAGAGGAAGAAAAAAAAAAATGCCAAGAAATCTCATTTACACACGGGACGAAGTTTTTTTTTCTCTATATTTCTGCCACGCAAACAAATTATAAGTAAATTGATTTTTCCTCCACCTGAAAAGATAACAAACACCGATAGTAATAAATAATTACGCTGCTTGCTTGTGAAGGCTCGAATCCATTTCCTCCCCTAATGACAACCACCACTACCCCAGCAACCAGCAACCATTCGCCATCAAAAATGGCAATTCACCAAGTGGTTTCTGTGGGAATCATTGTGTAAACTAGAAAGGCACTTTTAATCGTTTTCGTTATGAAAATTTTATGATAAAACAACATCTTTTTGGTGCACAAAGTGTAGAAATATCCAGCGCGCGCTGCCCGATGGTAAATTGGGAACACGCAGCAACAATTTTTTTTTTCTGTTCTGTTAAAAGAATACATCGATGTCGTTAATGGAAAAGTGTAAAGAAAAGGATCCTGGAGTCGTCATCTCTTTTTTGTTACATTTTCGTTCGCTTATTAAGTTTTATTGCAAGTAAATTTTTCTTTCATTTATTACAGCTACTTTAGCTCAACATTAACGTGCCTGAGGCGGTATCATTCATAGTCTTATCCTTCGAAAATAATAGGTTTTTTTTTTCTGCTTTCTAAAAAGCCAATAGATAACTTTAGATGTTCTTGGGTCGAGAATACATTATTTATTTATTTTTTGCGGTTGAAATTAGTTATCTCATGAATATAAAAACGTTTTGTTCGGTTTTTTGGCCGACGTCACGTCATCCTTCGTTAGGAAAAGTGTCCCGGTTCTTCGACTGAAGGATATCGGAAATGGGTTTTTCATTAGAGAAAAACGTTTGTGCTGGAGAAAAGTTGGGCATCTTTAAACTTTGATTTATTTTGTTGCCGGGCAAACTTGACAAAGGTCTGGAGCCTTAAGGTACCCATTAACACGAAATTACGCGGATGGTAGCATTCGCACAAGAAGAATAGCATTACAGTAAAAATGTTTGTATGGAACGTCAACAGCATTCAAAACGTCGTCGCATGCATGTGGGTCACGTGTAATGAGTCAACAATGATATGGTGTAGGGTTTGTTCGTTGGGTGGGATTACGAGGTTATCATAAGACATTAGGCTTTATAGTTAGCCAATAGATAGATAATAGGCGGATATATAAGACCTAAACAATGTTTAGGTGACATTTACAACACTTGATTAAATCCGTGAACACGTTCTGTGAACCGACCCTCTCTAGGTTGTAAAAAAGTAGATACACCTGACAGTCTTTCCTGACTATCCTTTCCTTTGTGTGCGTAATATTCGCCGATATGTAATAGTCTTTACAGAGTCTGGAAGTGTCCATTTCTGATAGTCCTAATCTTGTGGAGCGTTTCCTGAAGAGGCAGTGTCCAGAGCGTACTCTTTTCGCCATTCTAATTAATGTACATATACATATATACTTACTTAAAGTGCTCCCGATTCTTAAAGAGTGTCTGCCTAAAACATCGCTGCATTCCATCCTCTGCGGTCCAGGGCACACTGCTTCCATTTGTAAAGACCAAGACCAAGGACCTAATATCCGACGAAATATTTTTCGCTCGAAGGTACCCAATATTTGCTCAGCTTTTTTGCTTATCGTCCAGCACTCGGCTCCATAAAGCAGTACTGGTAAGATGAGCGTTCTATAAAGCATTAATTTGGCCCTTCGAATTAGGAGTTTTGAACCAAGTTGTTTTGCCAAACCAAAGTAGCAGCGGTTTGCTAGGGTGATTCTTCATCGCATCTCTATGAAGGTGTCATTTGTAGGATTTATACTTGTTCCTAAACTACCTCGAAATTATTGTTATCAACAGTGACGTTCTGCCCAATGTTTTGGACAGATCAATTTTTGTTTGTTGTATAGTTCACTTCAAGACCAACTCGTTTCGCCTGCTCATCAATTGCCGTAAACACCTCTTGCTGGGAACTTCCCATCGTCTGCGTATCCCAGCATTTGAACGGATTTGTGAAATATAGCTAGTGCCTTTCCTGCCCTGCTATCTGCTCCAACACGATATTGAAAAAATCACATGACCGTGCATCTCCTTGCCTGAATCCGGTGCACATTTGGAAGAGCTCCGAAGAGTTGTTTCTAAGTTGCAGAGAGCATTGAGTGTTTTACAGCGTTACGCGACACATCTAGATAAGTTTTGCCGGTATCCCGAATTGGGCCATCGCTTGGTAGACCTCAAGACAATTATTGCTGTCAAAGGCGGCTTTAAAGTCAATGGAAAGGTAGTTGGTTTCGACTTGGAATTCGTTGGTCTTTGCGAGGATTTGTCTAAGTGTGAAAATTTAGTCTATTGTCGATCTGCCGGGCCGGAAGCACACTATTGCAGAAGAGTTTTAAACGTTCACACAATACGTTGGATAGGATCTCATATGCGACATTTAACAAGGATATGCCTCGATAGTACAAGACATAGAATCGCCATTTTGAAGATGAGGCATATATATTTATTTATTTATATGCCAATTTTATATAGATACTTTTGGGATTTACGTATAAAAGAAAGAGCATGGTACATCATTGCTGGAGACGTTAAGACACATCATTGGGATGTTCCTCGTGACATATTCTTGATTGGACCGCACACAAGGGAGATGCTTATGCGTTTAGCCTAGATCATTTCCCATGGGATTTTCGACACTTTTCCATTTCAGCGCAACGCCTGTCCTATAGCACTACTATCCACAATAGTGAAAGCGCCTATGTCCACCATGAGGACATCATCAAAAAACAGTCATCATTTTTGGAAGAAGGTGTTTCGGAACACGGAGTGACGCGTAGCAATAAAGCGGTATATGCCTACAGTCATAAAGCGAAATCACTTCAACAGTGGCAATAAAAAAACGTTTTTGACTTCGTATCATGGGATGATCGATTGAGCAGGTGGCAGTCTAGGCAAGATTTGATACCGACATAGATTTTAAAGCCTTGTTTCGGTAATGAACAATTTTTCAATGCAATGCGGTAGATAGCCCCAGTGTCTCAAGGAGTACTGGAAACGAATGATTGCGATTTAAAATATATAATCTGTTTCACAATATGAAGCTATTGGGTGCAAGATATTGAAAAATATTAGTTCATTGTCATTTGGCATACATTTTTTCTTGTATTAGTATTTATGACTAGACAAACTACAAATAGAGTCTGTTAGTTTACTTAGGCCAACAGTATGCACCGAGGATCACATGTTGATGAACCAAGTACTAAATATAGTACGTCCATGCTCTGAGGTATGGCTTTTAAAACTACTATCATACAATGTTTTTGCCAGCAAACCAGAAATAGTTGATAGCAACATAAACAATTGATTCGTAATGAAGTTAATGATATACCGACTGAAAAGTGTAAAAATATGATCGAAAATTGTATAATGTGCCCGCATTTGTGAGGCGGAAAATTAGCTGACCTTGTCTTTCATATGTATGTACATATTCCCAACACCCAATAAAACATTTATCAGCATTTTCCCAGCGAACACTCTCTAATAATACTACTGCCAAGGTCTGTTGACTAGGTAAATATTAAACATGTGGGCTCAGGTATGAACATTTGTTTCAAGTATCCAGGGACATGCACTATGAAGCAACAACCCATGTCGAAACAGAATTCCAGGTTTATTTTGCAAATTTTATGTTTTTTTGTTTTTGTTTTTAAGTAAGATGTAATAACCCAACCATTAACCTTGTTGGTTGACTAGTGTTAACTTGTCGTCGTTGTGGGATTACTTGTGAAATTGTTTTACAAGTACAAGTCTGTTTTAGTTTTTAAGTTACATTTTTGTATAATAGAAACAAGTTTGTATTGTTAAACTGAAAGTGTTCTGAGCTTAAAATGTGTGTTTTTTTTTTCAAATAACGTTGAACCAATAATTCGGTTTTATGCATGACTGTTGTTACGGAAAATGACAAATGGCAATATGTACATCTGCAACCTATTCCAAATTACAACTCCTCCAACTTCATCTTTATGTAAACTCAATGCTCGTGAGTTCTCTCAAAGTTTCAATGAACGGTTGTAGAAATTATGAATAAAGAAATATCCAAATTAAAGTGAATTGAGCATTGTGAATCATTCGCTAATAAAAGAGCATTTAAGAGTCTCACGATTCACGAACACAGAAAACAAGCGAGTATGAATCATTTATGAAAAGATAAGGAAGTTCACTTTGCGAAACAAAATTAAATCGAATCATCATGAGCTGGTTGGTATTCATGAATCTTTGAGTACGTACTACGCTCGCATTCAAAGTATTCATTCACTCAGAGTATTTACAACAGCAGTGAAATGTACATGCGATTCACTAGCCTTTCGAATGGTTTTTAAAACAACCCTACAAGTACAAACAACAAATGCGAGCTGTTTTTATGACACGAAAGAGGCAAAAACAAAGAACACACAATGCACCACAGGCAACGAAGTGTAAGTAGTGATCTGATTCGAGTTGACTTTTACTCGAGTGATTCGAGTAATTCAGATTTCAACTCGTGCTCGTGTTAGTCCATTCAAATTCGAGTAGCGTAACTGGTTTCAGTGAAATATTCAACATAGCGTCACAGAAAAACGTGAAATTTTCTTAAGGACCGCTTTAGATTCGTTTTATGAGAGGCAATGAAATGTGAGCTCAGCGAATACTTCTGGTGAAAGTATAAGAATGTGTGTGAATACGTGAAAAGCAGTGAATATTTTGAATGGCTCACAAAACGAGCTACTTGCTGGAGATTTCTGGTAGGTATTATAAGCTACTTAGTTATATTTCACTGTTATGTTAAGTTAGCTCACTGCGTTAATTGCGCAGTAAATCAATTGTTTACAAAGTAAAAATAAAGCAAAACAATAAAAGAGAGTTCATAGACTACTTAGCTCTACGTTAAAGCCGCCCATCACCAAAGCTGTTCAAGAATAGCTCGCAAATGCTTTAAATGGCTACTCTCCAATGGAGTTTATCCTGAAGAGCTTGAACAAAGAGTTAGGAAAAGAAACCTCATAAAGCATCATCATTGTCTAGGACAAATGGTGCAGCTTCTACGTTTGCCCATCCTGCTCCTCTGCCTCTTTTAATCTATTTCTGGAAAGTTTCAAGGTCAGAATTCTCGCCGCTTATTTCCCAAATACCTTGCTGAAGAAGGCCAGCAGCAGCAACATAAACAAATGTGAAATGGTGTCTGAATGCAATGTCAAAGCTCGGTTTAAACTTAAGAACTTAAGCAAAACTATGTATTATCATTATCAATATCCTAACAAAGTGGATAGTTATCATTCTTAGGAGCCAATCGACCTCGGGAATCTCAGAATCATTGTCCTAAATGCATTACAGCTTATTCTGATGACGTTATACTGGTTCGGTCTACCAGCAAAAAGAAGATACCACAGATAGCAATACCTGCTGTCAAAGGCACTACTCTCAGAGTCTCAAAATTTGCACGTCACTTGGGGCTTGTGCTCGATAAAAACTTAAATCGAATATTACCGAAAGAATCAGAAAGGCTACATACCCTTCTACTCATCCCATGGAATATTTGGGAAAAAAAAACGGAGGACCCTGTCCCAAAGTATAAGACCTATACCGGCCTATGTCACTCTCATAAGGTCAATCTGTCAACAAAACCACCAACCTAATGGCACTTACCAAAGTACAAATGCGAGGATTAGTTTCAAACACAATCGGACTTGCTAGATGTATTCTTACAATCTAGCATGCTTTTAGTGGTCTCAGAATATGTTAATCAGATGTTTGAGAAGCCTTTTTTCATGAAAGTACTACTCTTGAATATTTATCAGACGATCTCACGAGCTAGAGCCGTAAAAAAGGTGTTTTTTCCGTAAAAAATGTGTTTTCGAAATTGAAATCCTATTAAGAGTAATCTAAAGCCCTAACCACTGAGCTATGGATTCATTCCAGAAGCTGATGAACTATGGAGATAGAGGATAATGGACTTGTACTTCAAAACTAGCCACTTCATCTGCAAATATCTTGCTTTACAGTGTTAATGCCTTAAACAGATGCAAAACCAAAAAAAGCAAATACAAGGTGGAACTTTATATAGTCGTGCTCCATTGCAAGGAAAGTATAGCCCACTTTTGACAAGACCACAACTGAAAGCCTTGTATCGAAGGGTAGGAAATCCTTCTCCATCTTATCACGACGGATCACAATACTCGGCGGTACCGCATGAGGAATTTCGCTCTACGGAAGAAGACATTTCCAAAGGCTGCTATGATAGAAGCTCCTATGAAGATTCTATCCATTTTCTATTTCACTGCTGGGGTCATCAACACACAAGGATTAAGTTTCTGGGCAGAAACTTCTTCAACTACCTAGAGGAACATTCCAGCATACAAGCAGAAAAGAAAATGAATTTCGCCAAATCCACAAGGTGGTCCTTTTTCAAAGGAAAGTTTAGCATTAGATACTTAGAACGTCCTTGATTCTATTGTAAATATGTAAAAGTAAATATATGTACACCTCAAGAACTTTAAAATTGACATCGCTCACCCTTTCAGGAAACAATCCAAAAAGGATCTAAGATTAATCTTCGTACAATGGATTTATAAAATCAGAAAGAAGAAATATTTAATTACATACACTAAGGAACGGTTTCAATTTCAAATCTATTGCTATTACACGTGAACAACCGGAATTAAAATCTCATACATTATTTAATGAAACCTGCCTCCACTATAACTCTGTAAGCAGAGAGAGAATGGCAACTTTGTATTCTTTCAGCAGACATAATTGATTTTCCTTTGAAATTTTCATTGCCCGTAAATCGCTACAACACCCTCCAATTTCTTATATGAGTGTTAGTGTGGTACAAAAACTTTCCACTACACCTGGAATAACATACCGAGTTTAACCGGAGAAAGAGGTTCCTAATCCGAAATTCAGGTGAAGTAAGCTTTTACCGCATTCAAACATCGGTGAATGGATGCAACTGTGCAACAAGGAATAGAACACGAAACTCTCGGGAATATAAAGTGATACCTGGCGCTACCTTCTTCCATACAAACTTACTACCTACATAGTAAGTTTGAATTTCGAGGTTAAGGGTCTTTCAGTAATACCCCCATATAAATACATAGGAAGCAGCACCTTACCAACATCACTTATACACGTGTATGTTACCGTATGCAACATGGATGCATTTAAGTGCACCGCATTATTTTTATGGATAAAAACTTAGACTCCATTTTGGGGGGAAGAGAGCTGGGGCAACATGTGAACCTCCGAGCCAGAGTGAATAGGAAATGCAATTGGATGCTATAGGTTCAGATACGGGATAAATCGGTTGGGGGTTTATTGAAACACTATAGAGTACACAGAGTACAGAGTGTACATGGGGAAAAAGGAATACGTACCGTGATACGACTTTAGGTAACCAATCACCTCCACAGTATTTTGCCAGGACTGGATCATTAGTCGAACTTCCATCGTAGAATATCAAGTGGTCTCGTTCTCCGGTGCAATCCGACCAGGCACGTATGGACCGGGATGTTTTGTTAAAACTCGCTATTGACCTGAAATGCGTTCAAAATTAAATTACACGTTAATAAGAGGGTTTTACTAGATTTGTGTTGCATTATGCTGCAACTTTGTTCCTTCAATGTTTAGAAATAATTAAACATTATTGTATGAGTGAATGGAACGAAATTGTGTAGGTAGATTAGAATTTAATGAAATTTCAAACAATACAAGAATTTTTGATAGAATTATGGTCGTGTACTTTATTCTCTTACAGGCATTGGCTAAATTGGAAGAGAGCAAAAGATATAGGAAACAGTTGGTGTAGTGGACATTCTCCATGGTTAGTGCCCAAATTAACTGCAGAGAAGTCAATATCTCACAATATTTTTTTACGTTCACAATGAAATCTTATTTAATCATCTTACTATGAACATTAAATGGATAGAGTTGGGTCTTCAGTGGCCACCCATATAGTCATATTCAACCAACTGAGCTCGCTATTTATGTTAACAAAAGCCAACAGCACATCAACGTAATCAGCGTACAGAAAAAATGTAGCTGCTGTGAGTGAACAAAATTCGGAAGATCTTGCCATGTATCTGTTTCCAGAAACATCGGCAGTAAAGCTAAGAGATCATGCCTTGTGTCTTGGATTGGGATGTTGGGTTATTTTATAAGTATAAGAGACTCCCTACATCGACAAAGGTACACTATTTGGTATAGTCCTCAAGCTGATATCATCATCAGAGCTTCCTTTTAATTTTCAAAGCTCGCGTTACTGTCAGCGAAAAGCGTTACTGGACCATGCTCACATTTTTTTGGTTTGTTGTAAGTTTAAGTATAATGCCTACCGAAACGTCAACTAGATGTTAAGTGGCAATCTTTCCAGTCTTCAAACATGCTAAGGGTTAATCATCTTATGACCGTGCATTCCCAATTGCGCACAGCTGCCGTTTAAAAATCGAACGAAACAAGAATGCACAAGTTCAACATCAAACGAGTAAGTGATCACCCAGTACGTGATTTGCACGTGGTGTGCAAACAATGATCAATGATCATCAACCCAACATCCAGTAAAAGGGTTAAGCTAAAGCCACGTAATAATCAACAAACAGCAGAGCCCAAAATGTTTTGTCGTTGAGCGGCAAACATTTGTCCTCTCTTGGACCCAGGATGGGACAAAGCCATCTGGTCCTAGGTGAACAGTCGAATGTAGGCATCGCAGCTACGAAAAAAGTTAGAGAAAACTAAAACACATTGACAGTAACGTCAAATTGTGCGCGTTAGCATAATAAAGGATCAGTTCATACAGGAGAATACAAGAGATAAAAAAGAAAATAAGTACTTTCTCGCAATGGACAATGGAATTTCATCAAATGACAGCGAATATGGAGAGCAAAGCTGAGGTTGTTGGGCTGAAAATCAACTCGGCAAAACCCAAAATAATCAGTTTGAGATCGAACCACCGAATCAATATAACTAAATCTGCAATCGGACCATGCACCACATACATATATGTACATATGTAATGTCAGAAGTGACAGCGAAAGAAAGAATGACACACGCATGAATGTACTCCAAAATAATTTGGGGAAAAACAAAATCGATTTCCTATTTCTTTGTTTTCTAATCGATTTGTGTGTCTCCTAGAAGTAGCTCTGCAGTAATAACAATCCATGTGTAATGGCAAAGAATTTTTGATTTCTTTTTCCTTAAGATAACAGTGCCAAAATAATAATAATAAAAAAAAAAAACTATAACAATTGAAGCAAACTACTAACCTTTTAACTAAAGCTTTATGTTGATTCTCTTGACTAACTGATATCATTGCATGTTTGCATGTAGGAACTTCTTTTTGGCGAATCGTCCAGTAACAAGTGACATTTCTTGGATACATTCCAGGATAATTGGGACTCTGCAGGCGGCACTTCTTTCGATAGCACTCGTCGAATTGTCTCGTACAATATGTGCCCGGTGTAACACGTCCGAGCTCCAGCAGTTTATCCGGCAGTCCATATCTATAATTTACAAACAAAAGCCAAGTATTATCGCACAGTGCAAACGTACAAAAAGGGAAACCTCCACTGCAATGAGCAATTTCAATTCAGTGGATATTTCTTCCACAATGCAATGGAATATATTTTTCAATAACAAGAATTGAGGACGAAACGGAAAAAATAAAAAAAAATAAAAATAAAATAGCAAACCAAAGTAGAAAATATTTAACAAGGACTGCGCTGCAAAAACTCATGTCCCACTTACCGAACTACGGCGTCCGACTGACTTATAAATTTGTATCTTATATTAAATTCAAAAGGCTTCTCGTCCTGTATGTTCCTCGGTGGATGGAATACCTGTTGTGGAAAGAAGAAAAAAGAGAACAAAAAATAAATTTATTTACCACTCGCAGAACACCTTTGCATTGTGCATTATTTTAAATTGAAGGAAATGTGTTAGGCACACACCACACACAGCATACATACATATAAATACTACAAAGAGGATGTGTTGGGGTGAGAATGTGTCTATTAAAAAAGAAAAAGAAAAAAAAAGGATGTCAGCCTTTTAGAGGACTCTCAATGAAAGACACAAGTCTAAAATGCAATGTGTATTGGGACACAGCAGCAGCAGCAGCACACACCTTTGCTGGTATTTGGAAATGGTGGAGAGGTGCCCTAGTTTCTTGAGGCTAAGGAGCTGAAGCATGAATGAGTAAGGAATGACAATGTGTCAAATGACTTTAGAAAGCAGCTACACTAAGATTCGTTTTGTTATTTACCCTCATGCATATGGAAAATACAATTGTTAGCAGCAAAATCAACAACAATGAACGAGAAACACTAGCGAACAACAAAAACAATGGGAACAATTAACAAAATGCATTTCGAAGGGGTTGAGGGTTGAATGTCCTTCTTCCCCAACCCCCCATTCGTACAGTTGCAGATTTGCATTGCTCTAAATTTATACCTATTTCCCCCCCAAGGGTGTTGCTATATTGAAAATGGAAAATGTTCCTTCTGTAATTGTTGGACAGGAAATATTTTGGGACAAGTAGTCATATGAATGAATTCTATCAAGAGTGTGCTCGTAAACCTATCTGAAGACTCTTGGATACTACTAAGCTGGAAGATATAACATCTGTAAATTAATAAGCCGGGAGCGTTATGGACCAAAACAGAATTGCGTAAATAGATCCGATGTAAACGCACGTACATATCTACATAGTATACATATATGTCAATAGGTTTTCGGAAACGCAAGGGTACAATGCATTTCATTTGAAATTGTGCTGAAGGTAGTTTTGATATACTAAGACAACAAATAAAGTAAGTCTATTGACATAAGACTGCATAATTTCTGCTTTATTATATGAGTTTTGCTGTTTAGCTGCAAGCAAATTTGAAAGTCATTCCAAATACATATATATTTCATCTATAAGTAGATCTGGCAAGAGTGTGATAACAATATCTCATAGGAAACCATATTCTTAAAAAAATAAGCAGCCACGAATAGAAAAATACGCTTCAGGAAGACTTGTCGCATGATCGCTTAGAGGTCATGCTATGCAATAACCTCTGATACCTGGACACGATCGAGTGAGACTATGGAGCTCACGATGTCTCTATCGCCTATTAGTTTTAGCGCTCGATTTTAGACCCTATCAAGAACGTGTAAAACGGTCTTGGGTGCACCAGACCAGATTTGGGCGTTGTACTCCAGCGTTGGGCGGATAAATGCCTTATAAATTGACGTCAAATTAGACGGGGTGAAATATTTCTTGCATCGCTTAAGGAATCCTAGACATTTTGCAGCAGTTTTGGCGCCCTCGAATATGTGATCGTTCCATCGGAGATGGTCATTGATACACATTCCGAGGATGGCAAGTCTTTCGGTTTTCGCGATGCAAGTACCATAGATAATGATTGGGGGGGTATAGTGTCGCTTGACTGACAAGATACAGCATTGAGTTTTAGATGCATTAAATTCCAATCTGTTAGTAGAACTCCATTTGATTGTGCTGTCAAGATCGGAATTTAATGAGTTTAACATACGTTGCCGTTCCTCTCCTACGGCCGAAGAGCAGGAACGTGAGTTGGGGAATAATTATAAAAACTGAGGGTACTGTCATCAGCGGACGAGTGGATTGAATTAGATGTTTCAGGCAAGAGGTCATTTACAAAAATAAGAAAGAGAGTCCAAGACAGAACTGAGCCCTGGGGAACACCAGCATTTATGTGTTGGATATCAGACTTGAAGTCATCCAATTCGACTTGTATTTACCGCTCCGAAAGAAAATTCGTCCATTAAAGATTCTCATCGATGCCAAACTCTGTCAAATGCCTGTGAAATATCAAGCGCAACTATCTTTGTTTCGCCGAAATGCTGAAGAGATTGGTTCCACTTGTCGGTGAGATATGCCATTAAGTCACCAGTGGACCTGTTGCTACGAAAACCGTATTGCCGTTCATTGAGAAGTTCTTGTGAATCAAGATATTTCATAAACTTATGATTTATCAGCGTTTCCATAACCGAAGAGACGTGAGTGCAATGGGTCGGTAATTGATTGGAGAGGAGGATTTGCCTTTTCTAGGGACAGGCTGGGCAAATGCTATTTTCCATCTACTCGGAAAGAAATAGTAAGACAGACAGAAAAGCTTACGCAGAGGCATGGAAGAACACCTCTTCAGAACTACATGGGGAATACCGTCTGGACCAGCGGATTTGTGTACGTTAAGACCTTTAAGGAGTCCTGCTACTGTGCGAGTGTGAAAATGGACTTGTCCCATAGAAGATTCGACGCTCTGAAGCACAGGGACAGACATAGCATAGACAATATTGCAGTGTGGAGTTAGCTGGAAAGTGTGCCGCAAGCAGATTGGCTTTGTCTAAGGAGCTGACAGATAAGGCAGAGTTTTTAATGTTATTGACTAACGGCCAAAATCTCTTACTACCTTTGGGACACTGTAGAATTTTTTTCCTCATTTTTTGGTCCAAGCGGTGAGAAATTTTATAAGAAAGAAGCAACTGGCACTCTATGAGCAATCCTCCATGCACACTTAATCTTGAAGCCAGCAAAAAAAACTTGAAAGAGGCGAACACTATTTGGAGACATATGTACATCACTTTGCCTCACTCTTAACATAGTCGAAACTAATAGACTTACATGGATATACAGTATAGTTCTACCTCCGCGGGAGTTTTTCATAAGCCATCATAATCATATGAGGACACTATTCAACTCTAAAGCAGATTATTGCGTTTGAGAAGGACTAAACAAAGACCTTTTCTGGTAGTCTAAAAAGCTTCCAATTGGAAATGAAATCAAACCATTATTTGCAACCAATTAAACCCCACTGATTTCCTCAACAGAAAACTAGCTATGACAACCAGCATAAAAAAGAAATACACGAATAGAACGAAAACAAAGCAAATTGACAGCGTTAATCCACACCTAGTTGTCGAAATCTTTTACATTTTCAAACCGCAAAACCTATCTCAAAGAAGCACAACCACAAAGTGTTATCGCCTACACCTGCAACACTGATTCTCGTATACTCTCCCCTCAGCCTCAACAATATCGTCCATTTAACGATTATCTTGGCATCACCAGAGGATCATCAAGGAATTTTCAGTGAACACAACACTATGTGTGCGGGATGTCATTGCAGATGAAGTGCAAAAAGATTCAAACAGCTGTAAAGCTTCCCAAAGGTTGTTTAACATTTCGGAGGAAGTGTACAAAACAGCTGCAAAATACAACAGAAAAAAAAAAACACGTTGCTGCTCCTTATCCAACACAACCCAAGCCATATACACAATAACATACTCGTTAGGATGTACAGTCTTGCACAGGACAATCGCAAAAACTTGCTGCACAAATACGTTAACCCCACCTCACTCTCCCCTTTCGTGTACGACCCGACCGAGGTGTCCAGCAATGAATTAGAAAATTATTGTGCGGTCCAAAGCACCCACACAAATTCTCTCCTTCTCGCATTCAAAATCGGGATAAGGAAAAGTCATACACATTACGGTATAGAAACGCACAACTACTAACAGGAATATGACTTTCCTACAGAATCATTTATGCTTAGATGCATTCTGCATCTCCGGTTTCCGATTCAATATGTACGCCACACCACCCCCGGGCACTGAATCCTTTTAAACTTCACTGCAATGGAATGAAAATCGGTACTCATGTTCGTAGCCAAACAAAGCTCCAGTTCGTCGTCAGTTAGTCCATTCTCTGTTCGTCGCTGTACATAGAATGGCCGTCCGGCATTTTTAAGTGCCTATATCAGTATGATGCAACAAGCCACCCCCATCCCATCCTTTACAAACAATACACCTCATAATCTTTCCTTGAAAATCTCACAAACGTGCCGAAACAACACTGCCAGGTAGGGAGAAACCTGACGCACATACATATGTATGTAGGACTTTTGTCGAGCGGTCTTCCTTTTTGATTTGTTTTTGTGCCAACGAAAATGGTTCAAAAACAAGCGTTTGGCCATGTGTTAAGCAGGCCATGTGTGTACGTGGAGGGAGTGCAATCATCGCCTGGGCTTGGTAACGATATGGCGACGTATAGCACGTAAACTGGTGGCCACGCAAATCCAAGAGTATTTATTTCGATCTTCCATTAGGTGGAATGTGCACGTCAGAAGCATTCTCCATTCGGTATTATGACACTCAAAGGCGAAGGTGTCCTTTTTTTTTGTTTTTATTTCAACCGGCTTTAGAGCATTTCACAGGAGTAAGCTTACATGCGTGTACATGAAACGTTTTGTGCTGGAGTTCGTGAGCTCTGGTTTACAATAGGCTTCTATTTTTTTTTTTTTACCAAACTCAAATGATAGCTGCATTCGAAAGGCATTCACATGCACACCTTTGAAGAGCTTTTGGTATTGGTATACAGTACAAAGGTACTGTCCTGTAGATTTCTGATGAAATACTCTCGGCTTGTCGAGTTTGTATAAAAATGAGCCAAGTATCATCAATCAATGCATCAGATGCCTAACCCAGAGTCCGTGAGGATTGCATTTTTTTCTATACCTGATGACAATAAGTGATGTCACTTTGTATTGTCTATTTGCTGTTCCAAAGAATCGAAACACAATAATGAAACTGGTTAAGTGCGAAACAGTCGTCGTGCAATTTTAATTGCCTTCTAGTGTTATATTGTCCCTGAATAGAAGTCAGTATTAATCTTATCTACAAAATAGACAAGTATTTGTCAATTTTCTCAAAACCAAACAAGGTACAAGTTGAGACTTTTAGTGACTCAACCGAACGTTAAACCTAAAAATAAGTTTGAATACGCTGTGTACAGATTTCCCTTTATTCCCTTTGAAAAAGCGAAGTCAAATGAAACATTTTCTGGTTTCTGACTTGAAAACTACTTAACAGATTGATGATTGGCAGATGATTTGGGTAGCAGGGATGCTTAAGTAGTACGCACATAATTAACTCCACTCTAGGTGCTATTAGAAGCAGAATGAGGATTAAGCGCGGTACTCCCCAAGGTGGAGTGGGCTCCTAGTAGTGGACGAAATGATTAAGATACTAGAAAGTAATGGTATTAACGTAGCTGCCTATGCGGATTAAGTTGCCATTTTGGTATTTGGAAAATTTCTTCCCGTAACCAGTGAACGACTCGATTACGCGTATGTAACTGGGTCAAGAAAAGAGGACTGGATGTCAATTCAGCGAATACCGAGTTGGTGCTTTTCACAAGGAAAAGGTCGAAGCCAGACTGCAAATATCCGAGTATGAATAGCATTGACCTGATATCTCAGAAAACCACAAAGTATCTCGGCGTAATATTGAACTCCAAACTGAATTGGCAAGAAAACATAGCCAATCGAATCATATGCATGTAGACGTGTCTTTAATTTAAACCTTAGGTGATATTCTGGTTGTACGCGGTAGGTGAGTAGTAAGATTCAGGTTCAGGTTCAATTATCTGGTGGAAAGTGCATGAGAAGGAATATCACCTTGAAAGCGCTATAAACGGCCAGGATGTCTTGCGGTGACGGGATCGATGAGATCAACACCAACAGCAGCACTGGAAACAATACTGAATTGTCTTCCACTTGATATTCATTGCGACAGCTTGGCGGCTAGGTCTGCACTGAGACTACAGGCAGGTGGTCTAATGAGGAATGAGGTTAGGTACGGTCTTTGCCGAAAATGAACTCGCCGTCTTTACCAACGGATTCAAGATGGGTGTAGGTACTGGTTCCGGTGTTTACTGCGAGTCCCGAATTACAAATCGATTCTTCAGACTCAAGGACAATAGCAGTGTCTTCCAGGCTGCAATAAAACAAGCTGCGGATATGATTATTGAGGAAAATATTTTAGGACAATATCTACGTCGACAGTCAAGCAGCTATCAAAGCGTAGCTGTCAGTATCGGTACGATCGAGGCACGTGAAAGTGTGCATTAAAAGACTGGACGTTATCTCAGAGGCCAATAAGGTGATTGGGTCATTGGCCTGGCCATATGGAGATCTCCTTGAATGAAAATGCAGATGATTGAATCCATTCGTCACCTACTATGCGACGGTCCAGCATTGGCCATGAAAAGGAAAGATACTATAGGGAGTTATTTATCTTTTGGAGCCTAAAGCTGAATTACAAGGCCCTAACTTAATCTGGTTCGCTCAAGATAGTTCTGCATACTCTAGGCAGGGTTCAGAATCGCTTAAATTTTAAAGATGATAGAAATATTGTGAACTTTAAATGTACATACTGTATGCGCGGGTGAACTAATCCATAGCACTTAACCTGGAAACTCCTGAAATTTATCAAACACATACATCACTGCACATCACTTGAAGCGGCACCAACTGCTAACGTATCGCAGGTGAAACAGGTAAAAAAAATACATAAACAAAGATAACATTAAATAATATGCACATACAAACTCATCAAAATTCGCAAACTGATCTAGAATTGGCTGGATCGCTGATAGCTAGATTTCCCACTGTGAATAGTGTGTATTGAAATTCGGAAAGATTGGCCGATATAAAAGGATGTGTCAGTGAGTTCTTTGGGGAAGAGTTGAGTAAGAAGCTTTGACAGCTAGTCTTAAATAAGAGACTAAGCTGAACTCATAGAAAACCGCAATAGATTTTTCTAGTTTGAAGCAAATCGGTCCACCCGTTTGAGCTGAATTCCACCTTACATACAGTGTGAGGGACAGACAGACATTCTCTGCCCTTGCTTACTCAATCCACTTTTTGTGAAATTGGTGTTAAGTAAAGTAGCGTTAAGAACAAAAATCCCCTTTTCGTCTCGAATTGTGACTCTACAATAGGGTTTCACAAAACAGTTCCAATACGTAATGGAATATGCACGGAACGTTTCTTTTTTTCAAATTTAACAAAATATACATATGTGCATATTTTATAACATTCCAAGTTTTTTTTGCTTTCCAAATATATAATAATCAAAATTTCTTTGATATAAAAATCCAATCACAAGCCGTGACCACTTTTTTTTTGTCGATTTGTGTATTCGAATATTTTTTTCCAATTTGCTTTCACCATCACCAATCATTGTTTGTGTACGCCCATACTCTAGCTGGAACCTGTGGTCAGGCAAATAACATGCCGATGGGCGTTTATTCGTACCGATTTCCAAAGTGAAAAAAAAAAACAAAAATCACCTCAGGAAAAATTACACGATGCTTCTAACCTGTAAATACACATGCACATGTATACACCTGCCGTTTGCTGTAACGACATATCCTTTTGCTCCGGCACGAATAATAAAATCAGCATACATACATACAACGACGAGCGTACACTGCAAATGGCTGTTAATTTCCCCCGAAACATTTGTTCCAAAATAACAATGAACGGACCTGAACTGCGAAACCATTGTCGTTAAAATTAAGAAAAAGGATATTTGAATTGTACACTGACACGAGCTTTTATGAAGCTCCAACACCACCACCACCACCACCACTACCAGTCCCAGAACAGACTCTGGTGGTAAATTTCGCTGAAAGCGATCGTATTGATGATGCTCCTCGACACTTGGGTGCTTCATTACGCAGTCATGAATGAGGGAGGGGAGGGGGGGCTATAGTTTTGGGTTATTATTTGCCAAACAAGTGTAGGCAATGTTTAATTTTGAATGAGTGGATGTTGTATGCCTGCCTACCCCACGTTCGACCCCTGCCGAGCAATCGTTTTTGTCGCTGTTGCCAGTAATGGGTTGGACAGGATATATTCCTGATCCGAAAACTCTCATTATTTGCCAGATGAATTTATGAGCGTGTATCAAATGGGTTGGATCCCATCGCCCACCCATCTACACACGCAGGCTATCCATTGTATAGTAGTTCTGATATTTATGAAGACTCTTTAATAATAAATTTGACCGCCCCATTGATGCATTAAAAATACAGACTTCATGATTACGTGGCTGAAAGCAAGGTTATCACTCGCAAGTAAATATTTTAACTCAGGTACATGCATACATTTTTTTTTTATTTTTTTTGAGTCGCCAGAGAGTGTATCTGGCTTTTGATTATAAATATCTCACCTTAACGGATGCTGTCACAGTTGATGTTTCACTGAAGTACAACTGGGGTCCAGTGGCCTTGCCGCACCAGGATCCGCCTGTAAATGGTCGACCAAGCTCGCTAAGCTGAAAAGGAAATGACAAGAAAATTAATAAAATAAAACCATAAATATGGGTTAAATTGTGTCCCTATTTTTCCCCATTTCATTGCTTTCTTTCTTTTTTTTCTTTTTCTTTGATATCAATAAAAATATAAATGCGTACATGCTCATGCAAAATAATAAAAAAAGGACAATTCGATTGAATTATTTTATTTTGTTTGCGGAGGCGAAATAATTATTTTTTAATTGCCCAAATGGGTATTTGTTATTTCGTTTTTAATTTGTTTACAACCGTTGTCAACTGTACGTATACAAACCGACCAAACCAAAGGCGTATATTGCAATTAGGAGCCATCTTAAAATGAACAGTAGGGTACACACATACATAAGTACCTATAATTAGGTACCCGAGATTTTTATTATGTCTGCCATTTAATAGAACCTTATCCTGGCAACTAAAATCGCTCAAAAATTTGTCCCACTATCGTCTCTTCCTTTTTTGCCTTTTTCAGTGGGGTTGCACCCTGAGTTCATTTATGACTTTTGTGAACATAATACTACATATGATCAAAATTCTCTTGATACTTATATCATGGGGGGTTCGCTAAAAGGTACTCAAACGTGGTGGCTTTTGGTATGAAACGCACTGAAGCTTTGATGGTCTTGCTCGACAATTCTCTTGGTCTATGGCTATACTGTCTGATGCTATGACTCCGTGTGAGTTCAACTTTTCAGGTATTTAGGTATACAGGGCCAGGAATGGGGTGTAGTCGTATTTTCACGGATAGTTCCAAAATTGATCAAGGTTTAGGGGCCGGTGTATTTGTGGAAGACGATAACACAAGACTACAATACTCATTGGGTAAGCATGTCTTTATCTTCCAGGAGGAGATATTTGCAATCCTAATGGCTGCGAGTCACATCGTTAGGAATATGTGGAATGGTCGTAGTATCTGTTTTATCTGTAGTGACAGTCAAGCTGCGCTTAAGGCTTTGCTTAACCCTTAAACTTCATCCAAACTTGGTGAATGCAAGAGAGCTTTGAACTGAACAAATTGATTATTGGGTTTGTTATGAACACAATTGTGTGTAGCATTACTCCCCTGGATGTAGGCTGACTAAACGCATGCTTCCAGACATTAGTGAGAAATCCACGGCATTCTTGCTGTCTCTTGTAGAGAGGGTGACGACACTGCGGAACACTTCCTATGTGATTTTCCTGCCTTTCCTCGTATCAGGTGGCAGTTTCTAGGTGCGGATGTGGTGCTATCAATGTATACTCTTCGTCACCGAAGCAGAATTCTACTCGAATTCATTAAAAAGACGAGAAAATGTATACAGTAAAAGGGGGCGTAATGGGATGCTTTCTGGTAGAACAATGGACAAGTTGATGTCTGAGTACTCCAGTGAAGCTTTTTTTATCCCAGTAAAAAAAAATGTGCACGACTGGGTCGTACGTACTTGCACCTACGTATATGCTGGTAGTTGGAAATGAATATAAAAAAAAAAAAATACAATAGATTTTTGAACATTTTTTTTTTTTAATTTTGTATAAGTTTAAATGGCATATATTATTAAACATTTAATCTTGCCCACATTTCGATTTTTATGGAAATCCAATGAGTTTTAGCCGAGAAATAGCCAAATTTCTAAAACCAGTTAATAAGAAAAGTACCGTTATACGTATTTTTAGCCAAAAACGTGGTACGCCATCTTATAGCATTTGCCCAGACTGACTCGAATATGAAATTTAATCAAAATCGTTAGAGCCGTTTTCGAGAAAATTATGTTTTTGTAAAATTGGCCTTAAGTAAAGTACCGTTAATAACAGGGCTAGAACAAAAATTCCGATTTCGCCTCGAACTGCGACCCTACAGAACTCAGATATGAAGTTTGAAGCAAATCGGTCCACCCGTTTAGGCTGCAGTACAGCGTACATACACACAGACAGACAGACAGACAGACCGACAGACCGACAGACCGACAGACAGACAGACAGACAGACAGACAGACAGAATCGGCAGACCCACTTTTTCGAGCTTTTCTATCATCGTAATGTCAGAATTCATTGTTATCTCGAGTTGGAATTTTCGCACGAATCCAATACTTGCCCTATATTATAGGTGCAAGTAAAAATTGGGTAAGTGCGAGGAGGGCCTCGTGCAATAGTGTTCCGGACATTTTATATTGTCATTAAATAGTAGGCAATTTATTCATATCCTGCATAGGTACACCTAATACTGGTTTTGATATGAATAATGTAATGTCTTGTACGTAGGTATGTCCTAGTAATACTGAGCTGAGATTCCAGTCCATTTTAACTTACACTTTCAATATAAAACATGGTGTACCAAGCTTTTGGATAAAGATGCATGTAACGGTACTTTGCTTGTTAAATGGTTTAAGTAAAGCAAAACACTGGCAATATTTGACATGCGAAGAAATACAGCATTAAGAGTTTTAAAAATTTAAGAAAAAAATATTTTTGAAAAAAAAAAACATTAAAAAAAAAATTTAGTTTTTTAAACTTATTTAGTTTTCAAAAGCAGCATAGATCTAACATATACGATCCATTCGTGCAAATGACTTCGTTTTTGAAAAATCGAAATCGAATGAGCTAGCAGCAAGAGAAGAGCTTATAGGGAAGTTCATGCGCTCTTCTAAAATCTGTAACTCGGGAACTACTTAGCGGATTTAGATGAAACTTGAGCAAACCGTAGTATCAAAATGATCTGCTGAAAAAATTATTTTGATAACATGAAAACTGGGGGAGATACAGTGGGGTAACTAGATGCTCCATTTTTTTAATTTTTCTCAGAAAATATATAAAATACAGGAATTTTCGTACTTATTTCACAATCTACACAAAATTTTACGTATCTCCAATTTTTTTCATATTTTTACCATTTATGGTCTGGCCGCAAGGGGGGGGGGGGGACAACATTTTTCCAATGTTTGGCGTGCTTTTTTGTTCAACAAATTTTGCCAGAAAAAAAAATTGCTTACATATGTGGAGCCCTTGCAAAATTCTCTTTAATTTGATATGCCATATGATGGGGAACAAAATAATATTTTTTTGCCCTTCATACAAGGTGCACAAAAAAGGGCTCCCAAAATTAAATTCATTGCCACCATCTTGTGCAGGCTTCCACATAATGTATACATAGCGAAAGTTTCAGCTCTCTATGTCTAACGGTTCAAAAGTTACAGGGCTGTGACAGACTGACGGACAGACGGACAGACGGACAGACAGACACCGTATCAAACCCATAAGTGTTCCGTCTTACCTTTTAAGGTCCGGAACACTAAGAAAAACATGAAGAAATGATAAAAAAATAAGGTGAAATGTTTATCACTCTTAAGCCCGTTTTCACAGTGCGCACCTGAATTCATGATCAACACAAATTTTGCCTTCACAGTAAAGGTTTAACGATAAACTCCACTAAAGTCGGGGTTTAACTTAAAAAACCAAAATTCGTGGTTTAAGCGTCGATTCAGAGTTAATACATATGTATGTAGTTGTCGTTAGGTTAGTTAAATAATGTCAAAATAAAACCACCTATTCACGGAATTTAAAGCCACTTCTGGGAGCATATGTACATATGTATATGCCTTGAATCGAACTCTATCTGGTATTCAGGATATCACCAATACTTATCCGCATGTGTTGCGTAACGTCGGACAAAACCGCGATGAATTGTGCAACTTGGGAAAAGCTTCACCAAGTACTTCCATATGTCAACCACATTTCGGCACTGTCATGTGATTTGCACAGGGCAAGTGTAAACTCGGAAAGTACAATGAATTACAAAACTATCTAATCAACGACAACACAGTCTGTGAAGGATGGCAGAAATCTTGGGGAAGCATGCATGGGTCGTGAAGGAAGAAAGACTGCCGTGTCCATTGCAGAAATTCTTTAAGGATGCCAACACTAAGTAAAGCTCAGGTCAAAACTTGCTATGTGACTTATGGATAAAATAAAAGGATGCGTCTAAGTAAGGAGGTCTAAGTATGAGAGTCATTACGCATAAATGGTCCATTTTACTATTACTAAGTTGCGCTGCAGTTTAATCACGCAGGTACATCGTCCTTGATTACTTAAAGGGAAAAGTTTCGTTTTGATTTTTGGTCCTTTTTGATCTTAATTAGCTTGTAAGCCTTTGCTTTGAGCTAATACATGTATGTACATACATGAATACACATATAGAAAACTGCACTACGCCACCAACTACGGGATAAGGCTGCATAACGGAATAGGCGGTGTCTCCCATGTTATACATCTAGGTCCGCTACTGCTGAATCCTATTCACGACAACCGCGACGTTTTCAATCTTCGCCTCCCGAAGTCCTCGAAAATAATTTACTTCGCCGACGATTGTTGAAGTGTAGAATGGAAAGTTGGTTTAGAGGGTTGAAATCTCAGGCTGTTACTGAGGACGGGTTCAGTTTTCTCTTTGAAAAATGCCCACCTTGCGACTTAAACAAAAACATGCATATGTATATACAATTCTTTTCAACGATCTGTTTATCCTATATAAGGATCACTGGGGCAAGACGATAGTGACAATGAATTTCATTTAGCTTGTACTTTTTAGGGCATCTTGTGTGAAGAACGAAAAAAATATTTTGAATTTTGCAAGAGCTCCAAATATGTGTGTAAGAAATATTTTCTTCTTCTTCTTCCTCAACAAATTGTATCCATGACCGCACCATAAGAACCTTAGCTTAGCAGTTTGTATCCACGACCCGTATTTTATGAATTATGACCATAGGTGAGAGTTGAATGATATTCCGAGTTAAAGGCTAACAATTCAGCAAAGATAGGTATATATTCATTCTAATAGATTTGCAAGCCGCCCGGGTGTAACCTGTAATGGATACGAGCTTCCCGTCAATAGTCTTGCAAACCATAACTGGGATGAATTTACTATAAACCAATTCTGATGATCTAATACGTTTTTCTGCAATACTTTTAAGGATGTGCCAACTTTCAGTCCAGACTTATTTCTTTAACAACATTCGTATAAATAATTCCAAACGAAGAACAATACGAAATCGTCGGATTGTAAATAAATCCGTATAACGAATTTCATTCACTTATAACCAAAACTCAAGTGCTTCATGGAACATTTCTATTGATCGCCTTAAAAAAAAATTGATTCTTAAAATAATCATTAAATCGTTTGATACCATCGACAGGCATCCACTTCTACTTTCTCTCTGTTTTTTTAACCTTTTTTTTTTTCTTGTGCTAGGATTGTGATAAGGGTAGCCACCCAAGTGCACTTCAGTTCGAACAAAAATGTTTCCATACCAGAACCACCCGAATAGAAATATCCACCGGGTATAGACCTGGTAGCCAATGATGAATAAAATTACGAACCAATCGTATCATAAGTGTCCACTCGAATTACGTATTCATTTTTCAATAATAATGTCGAGATAAAACCCTAAATTGGTTATGCCTTTTATAAGAAGGATAATGCCCACATTAATGCTCTACCAAGTTTATATTCTTTATAAAGGACAGCGCCCGGTCTCTGTAAATAGGTTTTCTTTTTTCCTCGTTTTTTTTTTTCTCTCTGCCCGAATAGCTATCTATAACTATAACCCTCACGAAACAACTAGACGACATACTTCCTCGGCAAAGAACCAACATAAAAATAAGTAGCTACATGATGACCAGTATAACTACTGATAGATACACATCCATGGCCACGTAACTATTCCATCTATGGAAGAGCCTAAAGTGGTGGTGGATTCTTGGAGGTAAAATTCCGGGCGTGGAATACCCCACCAAATTTTATTAGCAACTCTCAGCGATGGTGCCGGCCAATGCATACAGTTCTAGGGAAGCGCATCCTGGTTGAGATGAGAATACTTGGTTCTGTTTTACACCAAAACACACACACACAGAAAAAGTATCGCTCTGGTCAAATAGAAAACCAAGCAACTCTAGTTCCAATTGATTAAGTTCAGGTTAATGGAATGTTTGCAAGGCATTCGTTTTGCATGGAATGCACAGAGTCGCATGTGCGGATAGAAGACTGCTGCTGCTGCTTCTGCTTCCTAGACTAAGGATTACGAATCGATTTATATTAAATGGTTTGCTCATGGCCTGGTTATTTTCTTCTTCATTCCGCCCTCCTCGGAAGCGGATTTTCGGTTCGGGTTGCCACCTACAAACATCTCTAGGATCGGCCAGGTGAAAGCCGATATTTATTGCTAAGGGTGTATCTTTTGGATTGGTCGATTTGGGTCGATGTAAGTTTTCTGCTGCATCCGTGCTATGTTCTCGGTGTGGGAATTGGTACAAAAGACTTTGCAAAATTAGGCATAATTCTGGGTTTGGTATACACCCAGAATGAATAAATTTAAATAACTCTTACGGTTTTCAAATTCTCATTTCTACGTGCGGTGTATGGGTATTTGCTTACATGCGGTTCAGGATTGCGGTACCGACTTGTAAGTATTGGCAAAGTTTATCTAAAATTTCATAAGTCAGTTCTGATAGCATGCCATAAACGAAAGATGTTGCATGATGGAGGGTTCACCTGTAAACAAATCAAAGTTATGCAATGCTTGCACATCACCAAGGCACTTCATCTTTGTCTCGATTTGTGGGTGTGTACGTGTAGATATGTATGATTGAAATACTTTGAATCATTAACTTGTGTGTGGGCTCTTTTTGCAATTCAGCAAATTTCGTAGATACATTGAGTTAGTTGGTTGGTTTAGTACCTACAATGAGAAAGGGGGATTTGTTGATTTAATTCGCATTCGAGTTTGGAAGATATGAAATTTGCAAATGCAAACTTTCGACAGATTAAGGATTTTCGATTTCTATTTGTGTTGCTTGTATTAAGGTGAAATCTTTTGCCCGTATCCATAGAAATTTTACCAGCGATGGATTATATCTCACATTTGACTCTTTCAATACGTTTTGAGTATAGTTATCGTACTCTAGGTACATGAGTGTAATTTGGTTTTATGTGACCATATTTTCCCATTTGAATCTAAAATTCTTGTTCGTACACACAATAAACTTTCATGTTTTTGTGGTCATCAAACTTTAGGAGTAGCTAAGTATCACTGAAGCAGACTGGTGGGTTGTTTAATTTGTGATATGTTCTAGTTTCATGTTTATTTTAATTCTACCAAAGTTATAGTTTCCTGTATAAAAATTAATAAGATAATAAAACTCCTTTCCCATTATGGACAATTTTTATTCAAAAATGCTTTCAAAAGCATTAGAAACAACATGTGTATCTGCATACGAGTATAAAAATGAATGGAAGTAAAATACACAGAAGGCAAAATTAATATTACTCAAATGATAACTTCCATTTGGTCTGCAATGCTTAAGTCTGTTAGTAAAGTTAGTAATAACTCTTACCGAGGTTTGGCGGGGTCTGGCGGGGGTTCCCCCTGTGTATTCGCTCGCAGTTTAGCCAAATTTCTAGACCAATCTCTTTAGAGGCAACCCAGCAGATAAAAATCACACGGGGATAAAAGAATGAAACCTCGAAGCGAACTTGCCGCTGTGTTAGAGGAACTTGGAGACCCTCATACACTCATAGAATTGAAGCTTAAAAAGCTTCCTCCGTATTCCCAACCACTGTAACTCAGTTAGAGCGGAAACTATAGCTATGCAGGAAGCCTTTTTGAGGCTAAGGCTATCTGTGGCTTAGGCACAGGCTGCGATCGTAATTCGATCATTTGATCGTTTAATGTGCTCTCAATTACTGCCTAATTCCCATTTGTGGGTTACGGGCTACAGGATCATTTGAGGAAATTGCATAGCTCACTACTCATGGATTAACAAATCACACGCCACATGTCAAATCAAATGCATTACTAAGATCAAAAGTTCAGACCGTACCACGTACCCTATCACCGAACAGATCGAGGGTTTTTGACTACCTGAAATCGAATAGAATGGATTTTAATGACAATATAACTCAATATAAGTGGCGCGCCCTTCTAGATACTCTTAGTGGCCTGAAATCTGATCAAATTGAGGAATTTGACGATTTGGACCAAAACATCGCAATAAATCTTTTCCATCGGTATGCCTCGGTCAATAACTGCTTCGTTAGATGCTCGAGGAGGTAATATCCATTAAAGGAACGAGGACTCGTTAAAAACAAAAATTAAAAAAAAAAAATTAAATGTTGATTTAAGAAGTTCTTGTCAATTTTTCCTAATTTGTGCTTTATTTCTAAGTTCTTTCTATTTTTCTAATTTTTTTGGTTTGGTTGGTAGGACCGGGTTTTATTAATCATGGGCCAAAGCAGCCTTGCAATGCCAACGATGGTTGGCTTCTCTCACCGCATAGGCATATATAAGGTATTTAGCATAAGACGTTGGCGCCTCCATGTCGGTGACATTTATGCTGTTTAGACCGGAGGAGCCTCGTCGGGCCGGTTCGTCAGCTTCACAATTCCTTGGCATGTTACATTGACCCTGCATTCAGCAGAGGGTGAAGTTGTAGTGTAGAACTATCTCGTTCAGAAATACGAGACATTCTTTCATTGCCTTGGATCTCGTTGTGGTGGAATCGAAGGATTTGGTGGCCGTCTGGCTGTCGATGTATATGACAATATCTGATGCCAGCCAGTCGGCTGCTTGACGGATAGCGGTGACTTCGGCTTCAAAAACGCTGTGTTGTGTTGTTGAATGCTGTATAAAGCATTCGTAGCCCATCTCGAAGTTGTGTTTAGTGAGCAAGTGGTCGGTGACCTCTGGAAGATGGTGATGCATAGATATTCTGGCGGGTCCAATGTGTTGTGCCTTCCATTTTTTGGAACTTCTCAGTCTTATTCCTGAGCAGGCAGCCAGTTGTTTGCTGACGATGTCAGTTGGAAGACGGTGGAGTATGGTTTGGAGCGCTGCGGTGGGAGTGCCCCAGTAATACTGCGACAAACAAATGGTTGAGTTTTTTTCCATAAGCATTCGATTAGACGTCTTCTCCGGAGGAGGCCACCAGGTCAGTGCTACGTACACGAGTATCGGTTTTATAACCAAGGTGTACAGCCAGTGCATGATGTTCGATTGCAGGCCCCAGGTGGGACCTAATGCTTTTTTCCAAATAGAGCACCTAGGGATTTCCTCTCGCGTTCGACTATGTTTTCTCTCCGAAGGAGCTTGCGGTCAAGCTTCAGCCCCAAATATTTTGCGCTGGTTGAGAGAGTACCTCTTAGCTTTAGGAGATTAAAGTCAGGGAGTTTATATTTTCTGGTGAACAGGACCAGCTCAGTGTTCGTCGGATTAACGGAGAGGCCGCAGCTTTGAGCCCAGCTTGCTAGTTTATAAAGAGCAGACTGCATGACATAGGCCAGTGTATTTAACTGTTACCAGTATGGCGACGTCGTCTGTATAGGCGATAACTTTGCATCCAGTGTTTTTACATTTTTAACATGAGTTATGTTATTAATTTCATGTTAATAAACAAGACTGCATTGAAAAAACAGCTTCTTTTTTTTAACTTACTTGAAGTTATTGCAAAATATCACGCTGTGACACTTTTTTTGTAACTCAGCAGAAAAGCTGAGTAGAAAATTACTTAGTGCATTTGTTGGTATAAAATTAAATACTTTTCAAATAATGACCAAGTACAAAATATCTCTTACATTACTTACAAAGGCTTACCATAAAAGAGATTCACCTTAACCTACTTCTCCTAGTAATCTCTGCTATAAATACTCGCATCGTATTCCCTTGTTTTCCATTTAATAAACTAATCGTCAGATGAATCGTATGAAATACCCACTCCAATCTAAATTTCGTCCTATCATATACACATTGTAACATTAAGTAACTGTCCACCTTTGTAAAGAACTTACCTGACCTAGAATACTTTTCTATTTATAATAAAACTTTTCCGCTTCAACACATCCGCATATCGATTTCATATCCTTTCAAAGGTATATCCCTGACCAAAGGAAATATAATAGGAAAACTATTATACACGGATAATCCTAAATGAGCTTAATTGATATTATTACTTTTTTCAATTGAAATTCATCCTACATTGCACGTTTGGGCAGAAACTCAGCCAGCTTTTGTGTGTTAAACTAGATACGTTTTGCTCCCCTTCACTTGGTTCTAGGATCAATGTTATTAACTAAGTACGCAAAACATTTCCATAAAAAGGAAAAAAAAAAAAAAACACTATAATCCCTCGCGTATAATCGCCTACAACATACAACACATAATCGCATCTCAAAGGAACTGGAATAAGTAGGTGGGGAACCATACGAGCACTTTCGGAGTTTGAAGGGTTCTTTTGCCTTTGTTCTTTCGTTACACAGGATATACGCTTAAGAATTACAATAGTTGCAACTTTGATGCGTGAATATCTTCATCCCCTTCATCTCTTTCACTGGTTTTTTGTAGAAAAAAAAAACTCATAACAATTTCTTTTCGGTGGCACAATTCCATGTATACATGCATGTGCACTATAATATGTAGTTACACAATACTGTTGTGAGTACATACTCGTACCTTGTAATATTTAGAATACTTGAAGTACATGCATTCTTATTTTAAGATATTGCTTTGTGTTTCTCCCTACGAAATGCTTTCGCGTTGAGATAACAAGCAGAAATAATGTGCACAAACGTACAAGGATAATGGGTTTACGGCCGTTGTCGTCGTCGTTTGATCATCTTCAGAATCAAGTGTAGGCGGGCGAAAGCAAATATCCTCTTTTGGTTTCAAACTATCTTGGAAGTAGAAAATAAATTTGTTTTAGTTCGCTTTGACCCGAAATGAGTTTTTTTTTTTTTTTTTTCACCCGAAATCGATAAAATCCACTGTGGGGGTTGGATATCCTTGAATAAGGAGGCAAAGAAACTTTGTTGGTTTCTATCTCATTCTCGTTGGATATAGAACTGACAAGACATCTCTAACTCATGAATGTGTGTGTTTATAGATCTCACATCTTCTTTACTTGACACGATTTCCGCAATTTATTTGGGGCCGAGATTTCGGATTCTCGGACTAAAGGACGTCACGGCCGGGTGGCTTGTGGTGATATAAAAATGAATAATTTATATAAATGTTCACATAAATGTCAATGGCAGGCTATGGCTTGGACATGTAGGACAAAGAACATCACTCGATAGGAACACAAAAACAGCATTTACAGTTTCATAACTTATGAAATAATAATTGTAAATTTTCCAGCGATGGTCAAATGCATTTAAATCGGAAATGGAAAAAAAAATGTGTAAGTTCTTCTGAATAAATATTTTAGGGGTTTTTTTTTTTCGTTTGTTTATACAGGACTTTAGTGGAAAATTATTATTATTTTGCTATCGCTTTAACATCGTATGCTTCATGATTTATGCTTACATATATCTTTTTTATAGATGGCATTTAACATTTGTTTTATTTGGGAAAAGAAAACAAATTAAAATTACACACACGTTTTGTAAATTTAATTAATTAAGTAGAGCATGTAATATTGAAAAAATAATATTAATTGAATTGAAAGAATTGATTATACTCTTTATTTTCTATACAATTGGCGATTTCTTTTAAATAAATAACTAAAAGCTATGGGTGGGACAACATTTTTCAAATGTTTGTCAAGTTGTTTGTTCAACAAATTTTGTCAGAAAAAAATATTTTTCCCATATATGAAGCCCTTGCAAAATTCTCTTTAATTTGATATGCCACATGAAAATAATTTGTATTTTGTCCTTCATACAAGGGGCCCAAAAAAGTGCCACCAAATTGGAATTCACTACCACCCTCTTGTGGAGGCTTCCATACAATGTATACATAGCGAAAGTTTCAGCTCTCTATCGTTAACAAGGCTGTGATAGACTGACGGACAGACTGACGGGCAGACAGACACCGTATCAAAACCATAAGTGTTCCGTGTTTCCTTTAAAGTTTCGGAACACTAAAAAGACATTTTAAGTATACTAGTTTGAAGCTGGACTTAAATTTTATAATAAAAAGACAAAAATATAAATTTTAGTAACAAAGGTTAAAGCTTTGGCGATACTCTTTTATAAAATAAAAATTCAATGATTTAAATTGGTAGTGGAGGCAAGGATGCTGCGAGCTTGATAAGGTTAGATAAGGGTATTATATAAACGTCTATGCGTATTACATATGTCTACGACATACAGCCGCATCGTGTCCATAATATAGTATTTATATCAGTCATCGTTTCAGTTTTAGATAGAACCGAATATAGTACCATATTTTGGAAACGTTTGAACTTCTGTTGACCCATGTTCCATTTGGCTGTACGTTGAACCGTATTCCATTTATTTAATATTTAAATCGAATAATAAATTTAACGATATTGATAGGCCACAACATTGGGTTTTGAAGATTTAAAATAAATTCTAAACAAAGACGAATAAAATTTTTCAAATGATACAGGTTGACATTTTCAAACGTCAAATGAAATCTAGCAAATTTCAAAAAATCTAAATTGACGTTGCATGTCACATCTGCACTTCATTTGCTGCCGTTAGCTCCTGCACTGATTTTGAATTATTCTGATGTAAAATCAAATGGAAGCTCACTCAAAGATTCTTCATTGCAGGTAGTTTTTACCGAAGCAGTATATTTTACTGTGGTTTCTCAATGACAGAATGTCCCAAATTTTTAAAAGAACAATAGGCTGCACTTACCAAGAAGAACAATCTACACCGATGGATTAGACAGAACGTCACAGTGGATAGCTACTACTTTCAGGTAGTAAGAGACTTTGTCTACTTTTTGCAGGTTGTTAACAACAACAAATTTTATGCACATCATTTACAAAATGGCAGCGCCCAGTATTGTTAAAGCCAGTCTAAACTGGTGTTTGTCATTTGATTTTGATCGAACGTCAATAAAATCAAGAATATCGAGAGTTCTTAGCTTGTGGGAACGAGTCTGTCAAAGAACCAGAACTTGACTGTCTAGTTGAATTCGTCTATGCCTTTATGCTGTCCAGCGAGTGACCCAAAACTGCACTTGGATATATGTATGTAATAGATCCTATTCAAGTTTTCTAAAACGTCAAACTAAAAATACGTTTTTGAATGGTTTTAAGATTGAAGGAGCAAATTTGTGTTTTTTTCATAAAACTGGGAATACATTTACAACACCACACGTACATACATAGATACAGGTGTCAGCCTCACATTCGCATACTTCTCTTTCGTTTCAATCCAACAGAGGAAATGTTCTCCATTTGTAAGTCGAACATTTTTGGAATAACTTTTTTAAAATCCGAGAGGAAAAAAAGGGGAGTTTTTAGTGTTCCGGACCTTAAAAGGAAAGATGGAACACATATGGGTTTATTCTTATTATTATTAATACAAGCTGTACTTAAAAAATTAATATTAAACTAAACTTAAACTATACTTAAGTTAGGCTTAACAGCTATAGAGTATAAACTTCAATCAAGTGAAGGAGGGGAAAGAGAGAGTAAAGGACAGTGGCTAAGCGGGATTGGAGCGATACTGAAGGATATTGCGGTGGCTGTGCTACAGTGAAAGTCAAACAAGTGGTCCATACTGTTAGCTAAACGAAACATTCTAGATAACCGTAATTGGTTATAACCATAATTGGTGCTGTGAGGTCTGAGGCGCCAAAGGATATGCCACATGAAAATAATTTGTATTTTGTCCTTCATACAAGGGGCCCAAAAAAGTGCCACCAAATTGGAATTCACTACCACCCTCTTGTGGAGGCTTCCATACAATGTATACATAGCGAAAGTTTCAGCTCTCTATCGTTAACAAGGCTGTGATAGACTGACGGACAGACTGACGGGCAGACAGACACCGTATCAAAACCATAAGTGTTCCGTGTTTCCTTTAAAGTTCCGGAACACTAAAAAGACATTTTAAGTATACTAGTTTGAAGCTGCACTTAAATTTTATAATAAAAATCAAAAATATAATTTTAGTAACAAATGTTAAAGCTTTGGCGAAGTGATACTCTTTTATAAAATAAAAATTCAATGATGTTAAATGGTGGTGGAAGCAAGGATGCTGCGAGCTTGATAAGGTTAGGTAAGGGTATTATATAAACGTCTATGCGTATTATGTCTACGACATACAGCCGCATCGTGTCCATAATATAGTATTTATATCAGTCATCGTTTCAGTTTTAGATAGAACCGAATATAGTACCATATTTTGGAAGCGTTTGAACTTCTGTTGACCCATGTTCCATTTGGCTGTACCTTGAACCGTATTCCATTTATTTAATATTTAAATCGAATAATAAATTTAATGATACTGATAGGCCACAACATTAGGTATTGAAAATTTAAAATAAATTTTAAACAAAGACGAATTAAATTTTGTTCACACATTTTTCAAATGACACAGGTTGACATTTTCAAACGTCAAATGAAATCTAGCAAATTTCAAAAAAATTGAATTGACGTTACATGTCACCTCTTCCGTTAGCTCCTGCACTGATTTTGACTGTATTCTGATGTTTGTGTAAAATCAAATGGAAGCTCACTCAAAGATTCTGCATTATTGGTAGCTTTTACCGAAGCAGTATATTTTACTGTGGTTTCTCAATGACAGCATGTCCAAAATTTTTAAATGAACAAGAGGCAGCACTTAACAAGAATAACAATCTACACCGATGGATTAGACAGAACGTCACAATGGACAGCTACAACTTCGAGGTAGTAAGAGACTTTGTCTACTTTTCGCAGGTTGTTAACAACAACAAATTTTACGCACAGCATCTACAAAATGGCAGCGCCCAGTATTGTCAAAGCCAGCCTAAGCTGGTGTTTGTCATTTGATTTTGATTGAACGTCAATAAAATTAAGAATATCGAGAGTTTTTAGCTTGTGGGAACGAGTCTGTCAAACAACCCGAACTTGACTGTCTAGTTAAATTCGTCTATGCCTTTATGCTTTCCAACGAGTCACCCAAAACTGCACTTGTATATATGTATGGATTAGATTCTATTTAATTTTTCTAAAACGTCAAACTAAAAATACGTTTTTGAATGGTTTTAAGATTGAAGGAGCAAATTTGTGTTTTTTTCATAAAACTGGGAATACATTTACACCACCACACGTACATACATAGATACAGGTGTCAGCCTCACATTCGCATACTTCTCTTTCGTTTCAATCCAACAGAGGAAATGTTCTCCATTTGTAAGTCGAACATTTTTGGAATAACTTTTTTAAAATCCGAGAGGAAAAAAAGGGGAGTTTTTAGTGTTCCGGAAAGACGGAACACATATGGGTTTATTATTATCTCAAGCTTAATACAAGATGTACCTAAAAATAAAATATTAAACTAAACTTAAACTATACTTAAGTTAAGCTTAACAGCTATAGAGTATAAACTTAAATCAAGTGAAGGAGGGGAAAGAAAGAGTAAAGGACAGTGGCTAAGCGGGATTGGAGCGATACTGAAGGATATTGGATAGTGCTACAGTGAAAGTCAAACAAGTTGTCCATACTGTTAGCTAAACGAAACATTATAACCGTAATTGGTTATAACCATAATTGGTGCGGTGAGGTCTGAGGCGGAAAAGGAGAGTGGCTCGAAGGTTCGGTGGGTTGGTATTAAATGAGACCGATGCAAGAAGCGCTGGGCAGTCAATGTGACCAGATATTAAGTGATGTAGGGAGAGGAGGTCGGCATTTTCAGGACATTTTCAAGAGACTGAAGATTGATCAGAATCAGACGTTCGGAGTAGGGAGCTAGATTGAGACTGTCAACCCAAGGAAGCACGAAAAGTAAAAACTTGCTTTGGATGGCTTCAATGCGTCTTACGCAGACAACATAGTGAGGGGACCATGCTTGGCTGGCATATGCGAGGATGAGTCTGACGAAGGTGATTTAAAGCGACTTTGTAACGTAGGGATCGGAAAGTTTCTTAGACCAACATTTCACAAAGCCGAGTGCAGAGTTGGCTCTATTTATAATGTTGTCAATATGCGATCGGATGTTAAGCTCCTTATCGCAGGTGACATCTAAATCGCGTAACGATGAGACTGAAGGAATAGGTTCATTGCAGAGAAAGTAATCCTTATGGGGGGTGGAAGGCGTTTGCGGGAGTATGTAATTGATTGACATTCGCTTGCGTTAAGTTCGATATGATTTTTCTGACACCAGATAAAGAATCTATTTAGATCGTCTTGGAGAAGGCGAAAAGTAGAGGATATGCTTTTTAAGATTTTCATGTCATCGGCATAGATGTAGTGTTGATAATGCGGTCGACATCGTTAATAGTTAGGACAAAGATTAAAGGACCCAGGTGGCTGCCTTGGGGGGACGTCTCATTTTTGGCCATAAGGGGATTAGAGACAGAAGATCTTGACAAAATTTCTGGAACAAAAAAGCTTGACAAACATTTGAAAAACCATCTCTTAACGCGAAGGAAAACTAAGAAGTGTATGTTCCTTGCTTGTGGTTTCACGGGTAGGTTAAGGATACTCGATTCGAATGGTATTACAATAGGCTTAAGGCTGCCTTGCTGCGGCCAGCCACTCTAACATAACCTAACTTTCACGGGGCGAACTTTAACAGATGACCTGGTTTTGGTTATTGTTAATTTCCTTAGCAAATAATATATGTATACACATGTATTACCTTTTAATTTTGTTATATGTTTCACAAAGCGATTTAACCAATACATCGTTTTTTAATTTATATAGGTACTTTTGCTTTATTATAGCGGTAACAATGAAACCTACTGAACATTGAGAAAATGCTAAGTTTGCATACGCACATCGTGTACAAACAATTTTACGTCAATTATTCCAATGATTAACGACCCAGTTATATGTAGTTAAAATAACAAGTAGGTGGCATTTGACAGCATTTCTATTTCGTTTTCCTTTTGTGTCAAAAGCTATGTGTATTTTAAAGTCTATTTTAAGGTTGCAGTTACTGATGAACAATGGTAAGAATTTAAATAATCATATAAAATATTGAAATACATATGTAGGTATACATACAAAGGAATGCAAATACGACCAGTAAAGCATATTTGTTATGTATCAGTAAATTTCAACTAAACATTAGGATTCCCATTGATTTTCGGCGGATTCAATTTGCAACTCAATTTCAGTTTCACTTAAATTATACTAGGATTTCTGATCCTGACTCCATGCTTTATGCTCACGTCACATCCTATTAGTGTACACCTCTCATGGAAAGAAGCGATTTGCATCATTCCTGCCTTAACCGCAAACCTGCGGCTGTGCATCCGCACGAAATACATAGCTGAATGCCTTCATATGGTTTTTTTTCAGAATAAACATTTCATACAAATTGAAGATGAAAATAACACGTAACTCACGGAATAAAACCAAAAAGTATAAATAAAAAAGAAAAAAATATATGTAGCTATGTATGTATATTTATTTTATCGTAGATACACTTTCCTTTCCGCAACAACATGGTCTGTCAAAATGTCCATGGAAAATCATGCATAAACAAAAAACTAACGCAAAAAAAAAACACCTCGATAGAGCAACAAATTTATGTACATACCTGCATAAATCCTTCGGGACAACCAGGCAGTTCACCCGATGGACTAAAATTGGAATCGTATCCATCAATATCAGAATCGACCAGGCCTTCATCGAAACGTCCCACTGTAAACCCGTCGAATATAATCTGAAAGCAACAAAAAAAAAATATATATATATACATATAGTCACAGAGGTATTTTAGAATGTTTATCCGAAGAGGATGGAGCTTTGCATAGTTAGTGGTTGGTAGGTGGTTGATTGGTTCCTTTTAGTGGCAGTATGGGCTAAATGCGAATTGATACCTACTCGTAGCTGCATGAGCACGACTTGCCCGAGTATGAGTGTGCGATTTAGTACTTTTTTTTTTTAGCATTTTAATAGGATAATACGGATCAAGAGAGAGGATGGCTAGTCCAGGGTATTATTTCCCTGTAGCTGTCGATTCAATTTCACGGCGATAGCAAATGCGCCGTGGGCGTAATACCAGTTCCGCTCGCATTAGGATAGATGCTATTTCTATAAAATATGTCCGGGATATAACTATCCGTAAAAGCCCCTGACTTTTATTCCAACGTAATGGATATTTCATTTTATTCAAAGCCGATATTCTTCAGTATCGACCCACAACATACGAAGTGCAACGTGCCGTGACATCATTTCGCAAAAACAACAAACGCTATTCGATGAATTAATCCTCAACAATGTATCTAAATTGCACTGCATTGCGCTAAGAGAATTTCTAACCATCAAGGATTTGCATTGGTTATTGTAGAATAATTGAAAATAATAGCGATTATCTTCCTGTCAACGTGAGAGTTCTCACACCACTTGCTTATCGTATGTATGTATGTAGGTACTCATCCGGGTTGGGATGGTAAATGCGAATGACATCATTAAAGGGAAACATTTCTGAAGAACTCTTTTTGCTGTCTCGAATACCACCTTGCACCCGGGCTCAACCACTTAGGGGCTTCCACCTTTAAAAGGTTTCGTCTGCTCTAGAGGTCCACAACCCTTCGAAAGGGTAAACATCATTATGAGGGTAAACATCCTTGATGTTTAGCATAGAAAAAGCTTTCAATAAAATTCTGTGTGTTGACATGTTATGCCTCACCTGAGAAATTTTCTCGTGTGGACCATTCCTCTTCAAGGTTAGAGAGTATATTTTTTTTTTTTTGCTAAGCGAATGAATGTTTGCGAATGAACAAAGTGCAAATTGTGGAAAACAGCCGGTGTTATAAGTTTATAAATTGAATGGATGTATTGCTTTCTTCAGATTTAATTTGCAGTAAAGAGATGCATATGTAAAGTAATGGAAATAACAGACGCCTCCTTGTGTATTTATCAACTAGAAGCAAAAGGTATCGTTTTCAGAGAAGATAGCAAAGAAAGATATGGCATTGGCAGACTAATTAAAAAATCTTCAAGGATGCACATCATTATATTCATCTTCCTTCGCAGTGAAGATGATGAAGAATGTTATTAAGAACTTCTTACGTCAAATGACGAAATGTAACGAGACACCATTGGATGTCAAAGAAACACCAATCTGTGCCTTTTTGAATATATGTATGTACGTAGGTACCTACAGTGGTGGACAAATAAATAGCACATTTCCTTCCCAAGTTGTTCAAATTGCATTTCCGTCAAGTTTATCGGAATCCGGTAACAATTTTAAGCACATATACTCAGTATCGAGTATGAAAGGACTTATTTTTGTCTGGCCACGTAAATAGCACACATTTCTCTTTCGCGATTATAGTTATATTTTCTTTTGTTTAAATTATTAGTAATAATATAATTTGAAAGTGAGTATGTATCTGGGTCTAGGGAAAACCACAGATAAGGAGGAGAGTCTACTCTACAGAGCTAGTGCAACCTACCCACTTTCGAGCTCAAAGGCTATATAGAGCAGTGTTTTTTTAACGAACAAAAATTTGAAGCAACGCAAATCATTTGCAAAAGAACACCTAAGCGAATCGTTGACTTTTTGGAAAAAATGTACTGTAGAGTGCGTCTTTCGATCTGAATCCGATTGAGTACCTGTAGAATGATATGGAACATCACATGGAGTTAGTAAAACTTGGACATCTAATCCTGAAAGCTTTATCCAGGCTTAATGGTGAGTCTTCCAAGATGATATGCAGCTATGGTGAAAAATAAAGGGTTTCCTACAAAATACTAACTCCAATACTATGTCTTGAAAGGTTGCTATTTCATAATCTTAACGCAATGTTTATAATGTGCTATTTATGTGGCCAGGCATAGTTTGCATGCATTTTTTAATTTTCAGGAAAATAAGCTCACCTTTCCGTAAAATAATGAACGTTTAGAGCTCTAATAAATAATATAAGTAAAAGTTCTCTTGTTGAATTACTCGTCGAAGTATTGTCTTTTTACTGAAAGAAATGCGAGGGTGGTATATACGTGTCCACCACTGTATATAAGAAACATTTTTCACATCTCAACATTTTCAAAGAATGTTATGAGCTGCATAATTTTCATTATAAGTGGATTTGCAGAGCACCCAGAAAGAGACCTGTATGACAACTAGAAAGAAAGTGTATCTTGATTAAATAAAGTGGATAGCTAAATCGTATACACGTAATCATTTATGCCTACCAATTTGTGTGCAGTCTAATATCAGACTGTAATTGGCAAATTGTGCATATTTGTATATTACATAGTTCATTATGAAATTTCAATCATTAAACTGCCTTCATTTCTGAATACAAAAATAGATTGCGTCTTTTAATAAACTTGATCTTTTTAGATTTCACCTCACACAACTCTTTCGATTCTACCCGAAAAGGAGAATTTCTTCTTGCCTCATGTGCACTTTTAATCAAAAAAAAAAAAATGCGATCAACGCCGCTAATCGCAGTTGGTCGAACAATACCTACCACTTGCTCTATTACAAATCAGATTTGGTCCAAACTGGATCTGAAGCGGTCCCACAACCTGAGAAAGCAAAATAGGTCTCATATAAGTACAATGGCAGCTATCATCACTGTACATTGCATCCTATATAAACTGGGCTTCCTTTCAAACGACTTCAGCAGGAGCTGCATTGATGAGAAGACTATCTCACGATCTCAATCCGAAGGCATTTAGGTGAATACTGAACTCGCTTACTTAGACATCAATCGTATCCACCACTTTCTAATAAGCTTCTACTGATTTGACATGAATAGGCTTAGGATACTCAATCCGATCGGGTTCACAGTGGGGCTTTCTGGCTTAAGTCTGGCTGGACTGGACTTCCTTCAGTCAGCCAATCTAACCTAACCTAGATTTTAGCTCAAGTTTGTTGTAACTCTGTTATTAGCAAATAGTCAGATAGTCTGCTAATTTTTTTTTTTTCAATAAAAGCCCTGCTACGACGTTATAGTATGAAGCTCCTAAATGAAGTATCCTTCTAATGGGAAGACACAGAGAAGGTGAGGAATAGTCTCCTCCTCTTCCCCATCCATGCAGCTTCAGCAAAAGTCTTTTGGGAAAAGGCCTTACCTTGTTGCGCGGTTGCCTATTAGACAGTGTCTAGTGATGACACCTGTTGTGATGCCGATAGTTCAACCTATTGAGAGAAATCAAAGTCTTAGAGCTTTTTAAATCCAGCTTTTGCCAAATTTGTTTGGTCGCTAGTTCCTCCTTGACTACTTTGAGGTTGCTTCAAGGCGAATGACCGCAGTCGCTGCCATTTATTTGCTGCATCAAGAGGTAATAGATGGGATATGATGTCCAGGTGTAGTGCGCAGTGCTCCGCTTATGCACACACAGGCTGGGCGGTGGACCATGCTTAGAGGATTGCAATTTATTACTTTCTCCAGCACTGTCCACCAGACAATTAGTCCATAAGTGAGTATCGGTACTATGACCGAAGTATAGAGCCAGCGAGTGATACAAGGAGGTAGAACAGAGTTGTTGTAGGGGTACTTAAATCTCAGGTGATATTAGGCTTCAAATTTCTTTTCTCCATGGGTGGTGTCCAAATTGAGAGTTGTGTGTGATTTTTGCATTTGTTCCTAATTCAAAGTTTCTTTTTTTCTTTTTCGCGTTCATGTTGAAATACACTGCGTTGTGAGCGAACTGTTTATTTTTATTGCAGTGCAAATTAAATGAATATGGTCGGGATTTGATGACCAAATTTTTTATTTAAATACTGTGGCCAACCATAATCAGTACCTATCTATTACGTCATGAAATAATGGCTTGACAAAGTAAAAACCATATATCTTGTTATCTTTTGTTTATTGGCAGAAGCTGTCACTCTAGGGACACACTTTCTTCGCAAAGATATTCAAGAGACTGATAGGATCCTACTCAAGAAGTCTACCGCACAAGCAACTGTAAGCTGTACACCCGCCTTTTAACAAAATAACAAACTCTACATAATTGCTAAAAGAAAAAGAACCATGTCTATGAAAACATTTTCCAAAGCATGACACTACCCATTCTTTAACTTTAAGTACATATCTTCTTCTTTGCAAATTTAATTTAAAGATAAAATAAATATTTTTCCTCCAATCCCCTACTTAAACGGAGCTATACATAATTTTAGCGCAAAAAAGTCTCAACAAGAAAAACTTTAGGTGGAATAAAAAAAAAATTTTAATTGTAGGAAATGACTTTTTATTATTATTAAACGCAGAAAGCAAAAAGACACTGTTGGACGGTGCACCGAGGAGCTAGTCGGCTCTGCTATGTGCCAGTAGCAACCAGAAATTTCCTTTGACAATTGCAACTTGCACAAAAAAAAAAATCTAAAGCATCGAGTTGAAAAAAAAAATTGCACAACAAAAACTTCCTTATACTCTAATTAACGTTATGCTGGGTTTCACCCTTAAATGTGGCTTATTATCGCCTGCAGGGTATCACAAGCCCCCTCCTTTTGAAAAAAAAAAAAACTTCTTCCGAATCCACGGCACAAAGAATACCAAGAAATACGAGTATAATGATTTATAAATCCGTCCAGGGAGAGCAGAAAAAAATCCTCCCTTCCCGATGGTATGGTCCTTTGCGCCACTGAGCAGCGCTAACATTTTAAGAAAGAGCAAGCAGGAGGAAGATATTGTTTCGTACATGATTAATGGAAGGCTAAAAGTTGCCATGACTTTGGCAAAGATTTCTCACAACGCTTCTTTCGCCTGCCAACATACGATTACCCGTTCTGCCATAAATGCATGCAGCACACAACCAACCAACGCGACGACCTGCACAGGATTCTTAGAGGACACTGCCGCCGCCCTAGCGAATGTAGATCCTGTTTTTATATTTTCCTTATTTTTTCTCATTCTCTCTATCTCTCTCTTTTTTGTGAAATCAATTTTAAGACGCTTCTAAGGGCATCCACCGTCTATTTATCTTATTAAAGACAAGGCTGGTCGTATAAAATTAATGAAAAGGCAGTCGAACTTCAGCCTGCAAAATAAATTATTTTTGTTCTGGCATCGGCATCGCCAGGAGCACTTTAAGGGCAGATGGCAGTGATGATGTCTACCACTACCCCCACTGTGCGCCACTGCCCGGCCCCGTCTAATAGACCCACAAAAATTGCTTTGTGGGGGCGAGGGGGCGTTCTGTGGGACAATATCGAAGGGATGGAGATTTTCATAATTGAATTTTTCATAAACGTGTGATCCCTCGTAAGCCGCTGATACCCGGGTGCTTAGATGTTTTTTGACATTTTAATGGAAATGACGGCCTTGGCTCTAATTGCACGCAAATGTATTCACTTCTTCGGTTTTTATGTTCCAGTTTGATGGTTTCGAAGGAGCAACCCGAGATATGCTTCCTTTTTTGTGGGTGTGTGGCAAATTGAAAGCAATAAGGGATGAAAATTAGACATAATCTGCATCAATTAATGCGAGCGGATGTGTGTGAGTGAATAAAAATTCATATGGATATGGAATAACTTGGAATTTTGGGGTTCATTAAAGTGAATATGTGCCCCCCTCTCGCATTCAATGTTTGTGTTTCATGTATGTAAATTGTTGGATTGCGGAAGCTAAATCGGTGATATTTATGTTAAGAGAGGCCGAATTCATTAGTAGGAAGGTTTTTCACTGAAAGTGGAGGCTGGAATGTACTCGAACAATATTGTCCCTGGCCATTGTTGTAGCATTGAATTGATGTAAAGTACACAGCATTGTACTGATGTTAATTATTAAGTGAACAAATGTGCTAAGAATCCTTGATCTCCTTGTTCTTAATTGGATAACCGTTTTACATTTAATTGTTTAATTTTCCAACGTCATGTTGGTGAGTACGCATGTAACGTCAACTATTGAGTTGAAGTTGTGTAACCTATTATTCAAAGCCAAAGTACTCATGTTGCACTTAAAGATCCTTTGCTCTTGGGCATCATTGGGTTTTACTAATAAATGGAACATTAAGTTAACAGTGTTTAAAATTACTGTCTCTCCGTCTCTATATTTCTTTGAAATTAAACTGAGTTTTCGCATTTTCATTGCTCAAAGTCTAATTTAAAACATGGTATATGTTTTGTTGTGATCTTTTTTCTAGAAGCTAAGATCTACGCTTAACTTATACGTATACCTAAAACTTCTATACGTTGACCATATTGGCAATTAAGTTTAACGATATAGCGCCATATCATATCTGCAATCACTTTAAAGTTCTAATTCCCACTACCAGGGCAAAGAATGCAAGCTAGATGCGATTTAAAGTGCGTGGTAGCTTCAGTATCGTCAAACTGCCCTTAACTTTGTTAAGATTTCAGTACATTTTTGACTTGAGATATGAAACATTTCTAACACAAAGATAATAGAGAAGCTCGAAAAAGTAAGTCCATATCACACGAATCTGTCAGTCAGTCTGCATGCCTAAACGGGTAAACCGATTTGCTAATATTTGGGGTTTGTTGCATGGCCTCTGGAAGAAAAATTTGAAATGTCGTTGTAGGCCTATAATTAAACGTACTTTCTATACATATGTACATACATATATACATATCGTGTTAAGTGGTTTTACAAAAATTGCTATTTCTCGGTTCTTTATGGATTTCGATCAACATTTTTAAATCTTTATAAAGCTTTTTTGTCCCTTGTAAAATTCTCTTTCATTTGATATGTCAGATGTTGGGAAGCAAATTTTTTTTACCTTTTTTCTTGTGCGGACGCCGCCCACATAATGAAAACATAACGAAAGATTCAGCTCTCTGTGTTCAAAAAAAAAAAAACACAGGTGTAATAAATGTGTGAGATTGAGGAGATCCGCGAACTCTATGAGCTGTGATGTGGATGTAGTCCAAAAAGCCAAGATACGCCGACTAGTGCAAGCCCAAGGATCCCAGCCAAAAGGAAATTCGAATCAAAGCACCCAGGTTCGAGACTGTGAAAAAGACCGAACCTCCGGTATAAAAGTAAGCTGTCACAAATACCAGAAAACTTAGTCTTCGTAACTAGAAACAACGTGCTTGGGACAGCAGATGATGAAAGTCAGCCCTTGGAAACAAGAATAGAACAACTTTGAGTTGTATTCTCCTGGTTTCAAACTTGCAACACTATGTTAGCTTCCGTCAAACGTTTAAAACTCGTTAAACATAAACTGTTTGATATGTCAATATGTAAATACTTAGTTGCAGCAAACAGAAAATACATAAGTGGAAGGGAACTTTTTTTGTTGGTAAAATACTTACACTACTATCAGTAGGCGTTCTATGGTCCCAATAGTATACTACTGAAGATTTTTCACCCACCCTCAGGAAAAACATTAAAAATCCCGCGGGACTGCCTTTTTTAGTCTTAAACCTTTATTGAAACACACATTTCGTAATGTAAAAATTTAATATTTACCAACCAATTACTGCTTTTGAATGTTTAGTATTTAGAGGGTTTTGCTTTCATCTTAATCTTTATCTTAATTTGATGTAGACCAACACTTATGTACATACGTGTGGTTTTGTATGCATCCCCAACCTTAGTGAAGAATGGGAGCAACATTTAACATTACGGAGCATATGTTGGGGTTTATTGAAGGAGAAATAAGAAACCGGGGTGTGAAACTCAAACTCCTTTAGTATCACATTTTTACTTGAAGTCTGACGGCGGGCAACAGTAAAAAAAATAATGTGTTTTCCAATAAGGATTTTCGAACTTTGACAGGTGATTGCGACCACATTGTTGAGGCTACATCTCTCAAATTGTTCTTTATTTAATATGCTTTGCCAAATCAAGAGTTATAGCGTTAAACAACAGCAAATGATTAAATTGTTTTATGAAAGTGAGCATCTCTTAGAGCAATATTTCACAAACAAAATTGTCGAATTGAGGATGATAATAATCGACACGAGATAAACCAATACATCCAGAGAAAGTCACTGTTTGGTCTGGCTTCTGGACTAGCGCCATCACTGTCAACGGCCTTTACGTGCTTTACGTGCAGAAATGAATACTACCCCCTTTGGCCAAAACCTGCACACAGGTCAGTGCTGGTCCTTCGTATTATCCATAAGGGAGCAAGGATTTCGTTGTCCGTTGAAACTTTATTTCCGCGTACAAACCACCCTGAAGGTAGGATGAAGTTGAACATCATGTTCAGCTGGAGAGCTCTTCAAGGTTATGGAATGAGGAATTTTTTACAACAATGTTCAGGGCAATGGCAAAGGAAGTGTATCTAGAACTACCTAGTCACCGCAAGGTCTATGAAGGACACCTTACGTCCTACGTAATTTCTCTAAGTTCAACCGCAAAGTATTAAACCCCGTTATAGTACCTATAAGGATGGAAAGGGATTTTTTTGTCCATTCGAATAGAATCTCGATCCTTGATCTGTCGAAGGACGGCCATGGTCCGATTGTGCTGTTACAAGTTTTAATAGAAGTACACTTTACGTTCGCCTTTCTTGTGGGTACTTTCCCTTTCTACCCGCAAGGTGGTATGCTTACAGAGAGATTAGCTTGTTCTTTTATATCTTTTTCTGATACTTAAACAGATTCACCTGAGATATCTTCGTGTCCAGGATCCCAGCCAAGCGATACCCTCTGGTGAGTTCCAAGAACGTTGAGGTCTTCTCGACAGCATATCACAACAGCTGGGCATGTGCCCGCTCTTTCATTCTTCTCTGCTAAGGGATGCGGTAGAAAATTGCTTAATAAAAGCAGTCAGTAGTCAAAAGCATTCTCAAAAATGGATGAATGGCCCGTTAAAGAGCATTAATAACTGCCGATGATCTTAAAAATTTGTCTAGCAGAGTTAGGTTGATATGTAGTTCAAAATAATGTAGAAGTTTGATCGAATGGTACCACAGTCGACATTTATCTTTATCAAACACGTTGCGACCAATTCGTCTGATTCGTATCACTCGTTTATGTATTCTTAAGTAAACAGACAAACAAATGGAATTAATTTGAAAACAATTGCTGAGACCCTAGGTAACATTATATTAAAAAGTTGCTGTTATTATAGAACAAAGGAATGTACAAAAGAATCCTTTGCATAGGTATACTTTTCACAGACAACCTTGACATTAAAGATACTCTCCATTTCAAAGTAACAAATTCGGTAACTTAATTCCTCTAATTTATCTCAACAACCTTTACACAGAAAAGGTCAGGTAACAGGCCTAGCAGGATACAAATTTGTTGTTCCCGGATACCATCGATTAGTTCATATGCTTTACAAAATAAATTCTCATCTTAACGAAGCGCCCCTTGTATCCATACATATATAATTCAAATGGATCCTAAAGTAGAATATAAATTCAGTCTGGTGCCCACATTTTATAAATTTACCAATAAAGCTATCAATGGGTGAACAACACGGATAAATACACCATATTTGATGGCAGCAATAAAATTAATGAAAACGTCCTTTTTTCCGATGATCCTTCTAAACCATTTCCCAAAAAAACAAAACCAACCGACTTTAGCCATCTCAATGGCGTATAACCCAATTTGAAATTCAAATGCTCATGTCCTTCGGCCAATCGAAATGAATGGTCAGACATTTGATCACCCCTCGCCGCCGACAACGAACGACAGTGGTGAGTCAAGGGTTTTGACCTAGCCATCCCTAAAACGTCGCCCAACAAAATTCTATTAGTATAAGGGAGGCAAAAGCAAGCATAGAAAAAAAATAACAAAACAAAGATAAGAAACAGAAAGGAAGAAAGAAAAAGGAAGAAAACCTCGAGTAGAATTTTTTACAAACTCGGCTTGGTTGAAAGAATTTTCAGGATTCGGTATTCGATTACTAGTCAAGAGATCTGTATCCTGTGGTGGACTTGCCCCAAATCTCTAACAAATGTAATTAGGACCACAGCTGGTAACCGCATGCATAAGTTCGTTTTCGACTCCAATGTGAATTTGCCTTTGGAATTCACCTCACTGAAGCGTGAACGAGTGCATGAAGTGCAACGAAAGACGCCAGATGCCCAAGCCCGCTGCTTATGTATACCACATCCACCCATCAAATATCAATGAGAGCAGCCACACATCATCAGATTTAGGGAAGCACATCCTTCTAAGACTCGCATTTTAGCACATTCAGGAACTCACTCACACACAATCCTTCACACGACACGACGAATATGGCATTCACTTAAGGCGTTACTTGCATGCACGCCTTTCGAATGAAGCCACACCAGCCTGCCCCCCGTCTGTCTTTCCATGAGCGATAGAGTAAAACGCACGGGTGGATGGATGAGTGAATGGTGTCAGAGAGAACAAAATATTTCAAAGGACGAATTTGGCCAGCAGCAAAATTGAAATAAAAACATGAAATTTTTTCTATGAAAAACTCCTTTAGGAATGAATAAAAGAGGAAGCCTTAGTCCTTACGGCAAAGATAAGCTCCACCAGACACTTCATAAGTGCAGAACTAACCTCCTTTCATTCCCGAAAAAAAAAAAAACCCCAAAGAGCAACATAGAAAAGGAGTACTATATAAGCCAGCAGGAGATAGTGTTTTCTTCTGTATAAGTGGGACGTGCGGCATGGGCTAGGAATAAAAAGGACTGCCTTGCTTTTTTGCCGACTCGACGAATTTCTTTCCTTCCATCTCTGGAGGAAAGCTGTCGTAAACTTTTATCGAAACATCATTTGTATCTGGAATTATGTTGATATACCTACTTACACAGGATGACAAGCATGTGTACTACACTGATGATTCAGGATTCCTTGTAAGGGTAGATATGTGAGAGCGTGAGCGTCATATATCACATTAGGCCATAAATTACTTTTGGTCAAGCACTTTCCCCGAGATCATCCTAAAATAAGTTTTATTGACTTTCGGACGTTTCTGGTCGTTCTTTTGGTCATGTAATACGACGTAAAACTATAAATTATGTTGTTAATAATTTTGCTTCAGCGTTTAGATGTGAAAAGTGACTAGTGGTGGGGTTTTGCGAATTACACTTTTGATCAGTTCATCGGATTTATGTGAACTAAACCTGCAGGTGTTGATGGCCCACTTTGGAGACTGATAACCAAGTATCCTTTACATGTTATACTTGTGCATATGGGATGAGGCAAATCTACCGGAAACGCTGGCATTTTTGTAATGGAATACCTTGGGTTGTGTAAGCACTATATACATTTACAATTGTATTGCTTTCAAAAGGATCATACAAAATATTATAGTTGAATTGGATTTCTGTGCGTTGATTGCAAAAATGAAAAAACATTCATATTAGGTGCATTACATGAAGATATCCATCTTTTGTTGGTGTATTTAAGAGGAGTTATTATAATTCAAAAAGGAAGGTCTACTCAAAAACTGTTTACCATTAATGACGAAACCAAGACGCTATAGCAACGCTTTTTGCTATTTGCATAGAATTGTACCAAAAGCAGTATCTCCTTCTAATTCCTGGAAATTTAAAAGACATTCTGCGACACGACTTTTGTGTACCTACATACTCGTATGTGTAGATATTTTTGTAGGAATTGTAACGCGTTGTGCGTTTTGAGACGAAAGAGATATTTGAGACTGGAATAGAAACGTCCTTGGAATATGCATCACCTTCGGATAGGTATCACTTTGATCTCTACGAATAAATTTCGAAAAGTACACTGCAAAGCCTCAATAAGGGAAAATGTTTTCAGAATAAAACAATATCAATTTCATTATTGCTTAAATCGAATAGTAGAATACTATGTGTCATTTTGATACTACAATTCATCTGACTTGGCTGTGGTGGTGTTTTGGTGAGAAGTTTCCAGATACAACCTGTGACATTATAGGAAGTCATTAATTGCACGAAATTTGGGACTTATTCACTAGAATTACCTACCTAATTCCCACAATCCGAAAGAATCAAATCTTAATAGCGATGTCAATACAACGCTTAGTTTGCATAGGAATTACGGTTGCAATGTCCTGCCCGACAGCTGCGTTGGAGGTTCTCCTAGACCATCCACCCATCCACATAACTATTATGATGACTGCAGCTGCTAGTGCATTAAAGCTTCAACTGCTATGAAATTTCTCCTCTAATTTAGTTGGACACATGAACATCATTGAAACAATTCCTCAGCTATCCAATCCAGACGTTGTGCCTCTCAGACCTCACGCCCAAGAGAATCCATCTTCTTCATCTGGGGCATTCAGCAAATTGAATGGTATACCTACTGACGGATCACAGATGTCGAGTGGATCTGGAGCTGTCATCCCAGCTCCAAACTACAAATGTTCTTGTACTCTAGCAGAAGTCCTCGCTATCAAGCTCTGCGTCAGAGAATTCATTAGAAGAAACCTCCGTAGATCACCTATTGACATATTTTCAGATAGCAAAGCACCTCTCAAGGCTCTCATAGATCTTTAAAATTTGAGTCAAAGCTAGTCTGGAACTGTCTCCAAAGCCTCTTGCAGCTTGCTGCACACAACAAAGTCAAGCTCAGGCTTCCTTTATTGGTCCCGAACCTTTTTGTGGTTTGTCAACTAACCAAATAAGGACAGAGCTCAGTAGATGGAAACCTCCCCCTGAAACTCTCAAACTGGCTTGAAACATGCTATTCCTTAGCATCATCAACTTCTCAAAAAAGAATACCAAAGGACAAATAATCCCCTCCATGAGCGGATACAAAGTCAAGAAGATCACTGACTTGCTAACTGGAAATTGCTCTCTCAATTATCATCTCAAGAAAATGGGCCGTGTCTAATCGGACACGTGTAGCATATGTCTTGAAGACACTGGAATAGCTCACCATATATTGTGCGAATGTCTAGCCATAGGTAGAGATTTCAGTACATTAACAAAGGTTTCACATCACCCTGTGATGTCTCCTCTGCTTCAGCTCAAAATGTCTTTAGCTTCATAAATGAACTAGACTCCAGCTACACCCCACAACAATTAATTATGCATGTATAGAACAGTAATGTTGGGAATAGCACAAAAGATCTATCTAGGTCGAAGTACCCTTAGAAAAAATAGTAATGTCTTTTTCATTGATGTTGGAGTGAGTATATAATAAACATGCTCCGAAATAGAGACTAAGTCCCTCTGCCTGATAGGACCGACTTCGTTTCGGCCGATGGGACCTAATCCGCTTTAAGGTACTTATGTCTAAATTTGTGCCCAAAGGACCTAAAGTTTTATGTCATATCCAAAGGGTAGAGGGATTTTTGAGAAGATTTCGCATGGCAGTAATACTATTGAGTGTTTGTCACATACAAGAGGCTGGACCATGAAAAAACGTTGATGTTATTTTCCTAGATTTGAACTTAGACTCTGTGCACAGTCCTCCGATGCACTAACATTTGCGGCTTTTTGGGACGACTTTGCCTTGACTACTCTAATTGGAATTAAACTTTCCATGATTATAGTGATTTATTTATTTTTGGTATGCAAATAACAGATTGTACGAAATGCATATTATAATATACCTACATAACATAGAATATAATATTAATTGCACGATTGTGAAATAGTTTAACAAACATAGTTAAAGAAAACATAATATAAAAATTAAATAACATACATACCTAGATGGAGGATACACAATCGTGAAACACTCATTGCAGATGTTTTTCATCAAAGTTTTATGTTGAGGTTGGTTAGCGTTCGGATTGATGTGGTGTACGTCATTGAGGTTGCCGTGAAACATGAATAGGTGACAGCTGAAAATAATGTGGCTTATAGTTTGGCGAGATTCCCCGCAGTCGCATGCACTTGATGAGGTTGCTCCCCATATAAACAACATGTCACCACAGCGGCCGTGCTGAGTCCATATCCTATTTAGCTGGGTCCATGTGTATCTATCCAAGTCGAAGCCTGGTACGCAAGCGGTGGGTCAGTGATGTTAATGCTGCACTTTGGTGAGAAGTCCCTCCAGAGACAAAGAGTATGTTGTTCTTTGTTTTCAACTTAGATGCAGTATTTTGCCAGTGCTGTTTGAAGGTTAGGGCTGTGTCCAGAGTTACCCCGAGTTACTTGGACTTGCTATTATGTCGTATGGTAATACCACGGAACTCGATGGTAGATTCCGTTTTTGTCATACTGGGTGTGAGCCTCCATATCTCGTAGTAGAACTAAGATCAGATGTGAGTGTGGATTCAATTTGGTGAATTTTCTGGTGTCTAGTGACCAAAGCTAAATAAGCTGCGTACTCGAATTTATTGGATACAGTATCTGGGGTGTCGTGGGTATATAGGTTAAAAAGGAGCGGGGCTAGGACTTACCCTTATGGCAGACCGTTATTTAGTTGTCTCGGTTTACTTACGCTGTCGTTAAGAAATATCTGGAAAGCTCTGTTACTCAGCTTGTTATTGATGAGAGTTGTTATGAATACAGTGCCCGATTTAAGACGGTTTTCAAAGCCATCTTCGATGAAAGTTGTTTACGCGAGAACTTGGTCGGTACAACTACGACCAGTTCGGAAACTTGCTTGATAGATGGGGACTACTTCGTTGATTGGAGCTTCGATTCAGTTATAGATAGGTCGCTCCAAGATTTTATAACAGATGCTTAAGAGAGCAATTGGCCTGTAGTTTCATCTGCCCTTTCGCCTGTCAACGACTTTATATTTTTTGAACTCTTTGGGAACATTCCCGGATAAAAGGATGTTATTGAAAAATTTTCCAAATTGCTGTAGATAACCATTTTAAGCTTTTTTAAAGACATTTTAATGCGACGAGTGTGCATTTTGTCCGACTTGGCTTTAGAGATATCGACTATTCGCTTAGCAACAAGGTCAGGGTTGATTTTTAGCTGGCGATATGACAAGGAGATTGATCCCCCAAGCCTTCTTTAAATGCCGTTCGAATGATTTGATTGTTTTCTTTCACTTTTCTTCACGCGAATTGTTCAATGACTGAAGAAGCTCTTCTGCGACTTCAGAGTCACCATTCTCTTGGAACTCTAGGTATAGTCTGTCGCTAAGATCCGACCAACCAGGAATATACTCTCGATGAACAATAGTTCCTTCGCATTAAATTAGCTACATAGAAGTTTGGTCGATGAGCGACTAACAAACGCTTTGTGAAAGCAGAAGATTAGAAGGTGGTTCTATGTAAGAGAACCCGTCAAAAGCAAGATAAACCACGACTGGCTCATTCTTTATTGTTATGTTCAAAGGAAACATCGTTGGAACGCAGTCAAAAGGAAAAAATCAGGGCACGAAACAACTGGATCAAAAAAATCCAAACAAATCAGCAGGCCACAGTAAAGAAGGTGAGTTGTGATTCATCTGGTGTAGACCATAGCCCCACCGTTAGGATAAGAAAAGGATATTAGTTCATAGGTAACATAGACAAATATCGAAGATAGACACACAAGGTAGGTATTCTGCACCGCAACCTTGTGGTCGATTTTGACTCCTACTATCCTTGGAGATTAGAATGCTTATTACGTATATTTCAACTTGAAAGATGTAGTTACTCTTGCCCATGGGTTATGAATTGTTCGTCCTTGTCACCCGTTACTTCCTCGGATCTCGAGCCGTTTGTGTACCACTTTATTGTGTAGTTGCTTATTCCATATTTGCTCCAATTCTCTTTTTTACTCCACCTTATGCAGACATTTTTCACAAAGCTAAATTTCCTTATATACAGTCATCCCTTTGGACTGCAAGTAGCGAGCGTTTTTTTGAAAAACGAATCATATTCTCTCGAACCAATGAATTTCTTCTTTGCGATACCTTCTTTTGCAACCTTTGGATTGTTCGTTTTGCATGTTGCTCCACGACAAGGTGGAGCGGTCTGAGTTCTGTGAGTACTTCCATAGCTGCTGTTGGACAAGTTCGCATGGCCCCCGTGCAGGCAGACGCTTAGTAGCTTTATGGAAAGTATTATCAAAGGCCCCTTCGATATCAAGGAAGGCGCAGATTACTATCTCTTTTCTTTCAAGAGTTCTTTCTACGGTCTCCGTCATCTGGTAGAGAGCTGTATCAGTGGATCTCAGTGCGGATGCATTAAGTACATTCTCCCTTAGATAATTATCAACAGCTTTCCCCATTGTCTTGAGAAAAAACGATGTTAGGCTGATGATCGGTCTTTATGACCTCGGTTGTGGTGGGCCTCTCGTCCCCACTTTTGGGGATATTCCCAGTGCAAGACTACTTTTGAATATTCTCACTTTATGCGGCAGTACCTCTTCTTGCCTCCTTTGAAGTAGTCATGTTGGTCATGGTAGTGCTTCATTTCCAGGTGTTCAGTGAACTACCGGAGAAGTGAGTTTCTGGCAGTAGTAATCCTCATCTTCTAAGTGAACCTGCCATGACACATGCAAAAATTTTGAAAACCCTCTCAATGTCACGCCCACATTTCGACAAATGCACTTTTTCAGTAGATATTTTTATATGAAACTTGAACATTTTGACCTAATCAAACACATAAACAGTTTTTGTTCGCTTTACACATCCTTAATACGATTTCTATGACTACGATATAAATATCATTGTGGATATCATTGACGTACACAAGGAGCAGCTTTAAATCTGCAGAAACTATTTTTATTTAAGTCTCTGTTACTCTACTTATTCTTTTTTTAAATTTATTGTCTCTTAAAGGTGTACCTACAAAAGGGATAAATTCCCACACTTTAATTCTACAACTTGACGACAGACATGTTCTGTGTTCTATTATTATTTATATTGGAACTACCAATTTGTTCTTTTGCAGCTTCGTAACTCCTTAAGGACTTTATCGTTGTTGTGTAGTATTTACAAATCCAACGCAATGCAATTAAGGAGGATGAGATTCTTTAAATAACAAATATTCATAAATCTTAATGACACCCTGTGGGATGCTTCTATTTTTAGCGTGACACTACAAGAACGACTTAATTCTATGACAATACACACTTACATAGAACTGTATACAATATTTTCTGCTGGCACATCTTACAACAGAAAAAATTTGCAATATAAATATCATTTAATATATTAAAATGATAATTCCATATGACATCCTCTCAAAAAACCTGCACAAGAATATCCTTCAAAACCAATTTTCAATGCCTTGACTGAAAGACACGTTTTCATCGTCTTAATAACGACCTTAAGGCATATTATTATCTATTCATCACAAACATATAATAAATTCCGCATGACATCGATGTCTTCTTTCCTTACCCAACTGAAGGAAAGATAGCTCCTCCAGCCCGCTTACTCGCCGCTTTCTATCAAATCAATTATCTTCAAATATAAATTGACATTTCAGAGTCAGCAGCTCCCCGCGACAGACAATCTGGATACGCAAACAACACCAGCGTTGGAATATGAAACATAAACTTTTTTTTTTATTTTATTATTTATTATTCCTTCCGTTCAAACGTGTACTACATATACACATGTATGAGATTCGTTTCTAAATTGTTAGTATTTCTTTATCTGACTTTTAAAAAAAAAAAAAAAAAAAAAGGGGGTTGATCCGGGAGTACCCTGAACTCGTACACAACTTACAAAAAAAAACACCGGAGACCTACATGAGAGGTGGATCAGTCGCGTATGTTTATCTCGCAGAATGATATAAAGTTCCTCTTGAATTTTCCACAACAGAATGGTTGCCATCCATTCATCCCCCATTCCGCCCACCGAAAACCTGTTCCAAGAGGACAATACGCTCTTTTGCATGTGTGCGCCGTTGCTTTTCAGGTATTAGTATGCTCTTTTGGCATCTCTCAACTCAATCTCTGTTCGTTCTACTCCGCCGGCCGGCCTCCATTCTTCTTCGTCATCGTCAGTCTCGTATCTGCTGTTCCCTATCAAACATCACTCGTTATCCCTTAAATCTAGATTCCGTCTATCCTGCGTGGGTTGTGACGAGCCTCCCCTGGCCCAGGCATACCATGTCAAGAGTGTCTACGTGACATGGTGACGAAAGAGCCACGAAGGCTGACACGAAACCTCCTTCTTTTTTTTTCTTTATATTTTTTTTGTCTGTGTTGTTCATTCCGCTTTTGAATATATACGATTCTAGAACTCGTCCTTTGGGAATGATGGTAATGTGCTGCGGCACGGTTTTGCTTTTGGCCGGAACCTCGTGAAACATTTTAATGTCGAAAGTACTACGTGTGGACGACTCACGTTCCCACTTAAATGCCATTTTTCCAACAATGTACTGGATAACACCAGCAGCGGCTACCCCTTCGAGAGTGTTATGCAGCATTTAAGGGAAAACAATAGTAGAAGTGGGAGTGAGGCTGGAGTTAGGCGAACGACCCAAAGTTCATTGCAGGCACGAAGAATTCATTTATTTCAGGTGGTTGGCAGCCTGGTGTAAGCACTCTTACAAGTGGCAATATCAACGCTTTTCTTCGAGTGCCTATATATGCATGTACCTATGTATACACAAAGGGACACTCCTGAGGTCCTTTCTCGAAGAACAAGAAAAAGAAGAACACCGAACAGCCGCAACAGCGACAAAAACGGACAAGCAACGGAAGGGAAAAGTTAAGTTAATATTATTCGCAATTTTCCAAGAAACATTGAATTCACTTAGAAGTTGGAAATTTTTGCATTCGGGACGCCACAGCAATGTTGCGGTACTAAGAAATCTGCGGTAGCGTGTAAAAGGACGTTTATACATATGTATGTATATATAAATGACTGGGAAGATGCGATGACACTAGAAGCGTTTTGCAAACAATGTGTAACCCCAGTGTAGCGAAAGGTCCTTGGATGCGCGTAATTGTGCTTCGGACACGGCCCGGAATGTACTTGAATTGAATGGTAGTCGCGCTGGTGACGGTATATGAGTATGCTGCTAGGTTGAAGACAATGAAAATTTCTGCTCTATCTGGAGCATTATTTCAAAATAACCCAAGGGATGGTAGAACTTAATCGCGAACAAAAATCCCTATCACTGCGGTATAGGGGAACAGGATGTGAAGCATCCTTAAAACAATGTGCAGCTTATTACCTGAACAATGTCTCCTTGATCATGCCCGGATGCTGTGAATGTCAAGTGGCATAGAAAAGGCAGCTTATTCCATTGTGGTGTCGGTACTTTTATGGAATATGTCCTTCCCACGTCTCCGTAGTATGTTCGATTGCAAACTGAAATAAGAAAAAAAAAAATGAAACAATGTTAAAAATTTAATAGAGAACTACTAATATATAAAAGCAAAGGGAACGATTTTTTTTGGACCGACAGTTTATAGATAAAATTCAATTAAGTTCTACTTTTTGACTTGAATGACAGCACCTTAAGTTTAAAGAAGAGAAAGTCTGGGGGCTGCACCACAAAACTACAAGTACTATAAATACAAAGGAAATTCGACAACTGTAGAAATAACACAGAATCATTGCATGGTTTAGCAACACGCAATTTTAATATATATAATATATATATTATTTTAATGCAGCCAACAAAAAACATTTTGTTTAAAAAAATTCTCTTAAATCGTGGGTGTATGTATCCATGTATCGCAGACTTCTAGAGTACCTATGCCAATATCTACTTTTGTATTGATTTTCCTCGTATACAAGATTTTATCGACCTAACTCAATATTTAATGCTCAAAAACCGATGAAAGACGGATGGACATCTTTGTACGTAATGGGGTCTTTCATTATGCTCACTTCAAATTACTTTTATATGAAAATTAAACATTAAAAACGTTGTCCTCAGGTAATTTCAAAAACTACTAAACCGATTAACGTGGAACAAATTTTATAATATTCGTTATTTTAATGTAAGTGACATAGGCTACATTTCTTAGTAAATATCTTTTTTTTTATTAGAAAATTTAACATATTTATATAATTGATTGAAGTTGACTCACATAATCGTTCATAACTTTAAGGCTATTAACAAAATTTAAACAGAAAATATTGTTCGATAGAATGAAATTGAGTACACCAATTTTGGGCCCTTATTTTTTTTCCTAACTATATCTATATCCTATATTTATATCCTTCCAGTCTAATAACCCATATTGGTGTTTGTCAAGTGAATTTCACTGCACCGGCGACCGGCAGAACAAAATAAAACTTAAAGTTCAAGAGGGCACACGAAATAAATACTGCACTTTATTAATGTCGCAGTATTATTTATAGCTTGGGTTAAGACTGTGATATTTTAAACAAAACTTTATACCTTATAAGTAGTTTCAGTTACATTCAAAGCACACTTTTAGAAACAAAAATAGATCTACTTTGACATTCAAATATGCAAAAGAACCCCATGTCCTATAAATAAATTAGTTTTGAACTACAGCCCATAATTATGCGAATCGATCGAATGATACCTTAGAATTTTCCATAGAGATTTAGTCCTTATTAAACTCATACTTCACCATATATAATCCAACGGATGTAAACCCTAATGAAAACTTAAATTTTTAACTTACATTGAACGAAAATTAAACGAACAGCTTTACCTTTTCTTTTCATAATCCTGTAATATACCGTTCCACTAAAATTACTTCAATTTGCATTTATTACGTAGGAGGCAAAAGGAACATTAAGTGTTCCAGCCCCACCCCCCCGTCTTTTTCGAAGCGCGAACGAGCCCCCAATCACCTCTTAATACCGCCATATTCCTCCTCAATTTAACCACGAAGCATGTACGAAAAATTTAATGAAATTTCGCGCAAATACACTCTGCGTGTATTCCACCGCAAGCTTCAAATCTGCTTAATTTGAATATCGAGCATAAATTACAAGCTCATTACGCAGACCCTACGAGAAAGATTGCAAGAAAAAGAAAAAACTTTTTTTTTATTTCCTTATAGACAGTCAATGTCCTTAAATGGAGTCCTTGTAGGTACTTCCACGATAACTCACTCCAACACTTTGCACAGTAGCTCGCGGTTGAGAGTTTCACGACTTAAAACAATGAAACGAGGATGCTGTGTGGAGGCAGTAATACACGCCCACGCCCACCCACAGCCGTGAAAGTGAAAAGTTGCAATTTGTATCGGCACGCAGCAACGACCCGTCGTCGGCAGTAAATAAACATATTCATAGAGTATGACTGGCTCGTCCTTTCTCGTCTTTTCATATGAAATTCCTAAATTTGTTCAATCATCCCTTTAATTTGGTAATTTCACCCATCACATGCATACGTACTGAGGCGGCGTGTGTAATCATTATAGACGTGCGCCGTCTCACGATAGGAGGAAAATATTTCAATTCTATACACAGATACATGCATATCTAACGTATGTTGTATTTATATCTTTTGGTTTTGTGTTTGCCTAAAAATATCACATACTTACCGGTACAATATTTTGGCTCGTCACTAGCATCCCCGCAGTCGTCCTTTCCGTCGCAGTACTTATCCAAGGGTATACACACACTGCTGCCGCGACAGGGAAACTCTGAAACTCTGCAAGCGTTTCCGATTTTGATTGCCAGCAATACCAAAACCAGGGTTGAGCAAGTAATTTTCGCAAAAGAAATCATCTGGAAAGGCAAAAAAAAAAAACAGAAAAATTGTACAGTATGAGAAATGTTGCGCATTCATGGTGGCTGGGGATGGTTTTGGTTGCTGAATGAAAATGTCAAACGATGGTAATGAAAAGAAAATGTTGTATGTAATTTTTTTTGTGTATCTGTACCTGAGAGTACAGTGAATACGGGTTGTGTGCTTGGGAGCATTTTTCCAACATCGACAATGAGCGGATGAAATTGCTTTGATGCTACCCGGAGTCTTTTTGTTGATGTATACCTACATATATACATATGTATATATTCTGGCAATAAATGGGAATAAAGAAAGAAAAAAATAAAATAAAATGCACCTGAAGATTGGAGATTGTATGAGTACAGACGACGTTCAGCAGATAATAAAAAGTGCACCTTAGCTACGGTATAGAGCTGAAAATATGAAAGATTGGATGGGATTTGGGGGTGGCTTAGTCATATTTTTCTGCACAAGTACAAGAGAGTTGTAGTACCTGAACGTAGTCGTAATTTATATGCTTTTGGATTTTTATGAGTTTATTTGAAAGCGATTGAAATTGAATTGGTTATACTTGAACCCATTTATGATCGATATTGTCATATTTACAATTGACCTGAAAAAGATGAATCTATGCCGTGCAAAAGTGCTTTAAGGGATTAGGTATACTTTGGATGTTCTTTTTAGTTTTGGCAAACGCAGATACTCTTATGTAAATTTATTTTTATGTTAACTGGCAGACATAGGGATCGGGATTGAAAAGAGGAGATTTACTTGACATTTTTTTTTCTTGGAACTGTACGGGACCAATTTTATCAATAAAGACTAGGTTAGGTTAGGTTGTAGTGGCAGCTGGCACCCAGATACAGACGGGCACCAGCTCATTTAGGCCTTAAAGGCCCATTGTGGTACCACCAGATCTAAAAATACCCCGGCTAAATTAATTCCGCTACGACACTACAATGAGACAAAAACGATAAGTACAAAAAGGCTAAAGGACAACTACACAGATAATTGTATCTAGGTGGTTTTTCTACTAAACTAGGAGACCCAACCGGAGCTTTTGACAAAGCGCAGAAGATGCCTGATGGGTACACCAGTCAGGTCGCAGAGGTCGTCGAAGAAGAATGACCCCAGGTGGAGGTTTCTACTTGACGCTAGGGCAGGGCAATTGCAGAGAAGATGAGGAATCGTTTCCTCCTCATCCCTGCAACTCCGACAGAAGTCGTTGTATGGGAGGCCTAGACGAATAGCGTGCAGGCCGATCAGGCAGTGTCCCGCAAGCACGCCAATAATTGTGCTCAAGCCCTGACGCCTCAGAATTAACAGTTCTTTTGAACGTTTCTGATTGTAGGTAGGCCAGAGCTCCCTCGAGATCTTAAAAGGGCAATTAGCCCATCGAGCGTTGGCCTTCCTTATGGCATCTAGTTTGAGCATGTGATAACAAGTAGCAATTGGCATGCCAACTCCCGTCCTTACAGATCCAGTTGGGAGGGCAGTGCCAAGTTTGGCAATTTCGTCAGCTTTACAGTTCTCTGGAATATCTTTATGGCCTGGCACCCAACATAGGTGAATGTTAAATTGTTCCGAGATCTCCATCAGAGATGAACGGCAACCTTCTTCTTCTTTGTATAGCGCATTAACTTAAGACGCTACACTGGGTTACATGCGCCATACTCTGAACAAATTTTCAAGCATTAACATCTCCTTACAGCTACATATTCCAGACAATGCAAAAGGTTTCATGACTGATAAGTACTCTTGAACTGAAAAACAGTGATTTTGTTTTTAGGATGTGAATGGAATGGCAATAATGTAATGTAATGACTGAGGTACCGAGCGGCCTCTCATAATACCCTGTGCACTCTACAGTGGGGTCCTTCCTGTCTTACTCATAGGACTAGCATATAGACAAAACAATAATGACAAGAACACGATTACGGAGTCAGATGAAGGATCTGTATTCAATGCTCTGCTGTCCGAGATGTTAGCAGAAGAAACCCTTCATCCTCCAAACTTAATCGCAATTCCTAATGTACCTACCATAAAAATAGAGGCAAGAAATGTCTGCTGTTTTCATTCATCTTTTATTAGAAATCACAATTTCACCGAAAAAACTCATTTCATCTTTAAGTTATTCACAATGTGCTTTAATTTTATGCAGTTTTACAGTAATTTTGTAGCAGTACCTTGAAATATGTACCTGGTTTTTAAAGGATGAAACAAACGCAGAAATTGATTCAGATCAAATAGTAAATATGCTTAGCAATTGTGTGGAAATTGAAAATTGAATGATTATTGCTTTTTTTCTGGGACTACTACTAGATAATAATGTGTACTGCTGTCTCTTGTTTGAGTAGAAACAAGCACAACAATCAGTAGTTCTTGGAAATACGACTCATGTTGGTGGTAAAGATAAAAGATCTTGTGGAACACTCCCAGAAAGTTAACTTTTTACATTTGACCATCAAGTTAAATCTTTTGTAAATGCGCGTGAAAAGAAAGACTAAAAGCGCTGTTCTAGGCAAGTACCAATAGCTGGTCTAGATATGCACATAAGTATGCACTTTAAAAGGATTCCCTTAAGGGAAGTGTGCCACGGTAGCTACATAGGTACATACATTATGTCCATTCGCAGCATGCAACCGGCAAAACGATATAGATGATCAAGTTGAGATTTAAGTAGTTATTTATTGAGAACGATTTTTAATTTTTATTTTTTTTACAATTTGCGTGCACCAATGGGAATATGAATACCCTTATAGTGATGATTCAGGGCGCAGGCGTTTAGGAATGGGGGGAAGAGGAACATAGGAGGTACCTGTGCATGTCCGCTTTAAATGCTTGAAGGCTGTAATGGTGAGGAAACACTGAGCTTGGAAGTGCGTTCCACATACGTGTTGTTTGGCTAATGAATGAATCTCCGTGCTTCCGAAGTTGGGCTTAAGGGTAAACTGATGTGCATCCAAAGCATGTTTACGGGAAGGAGGGAATGCAGACGTTATTTTGCTGGAGCATTTTTCATGAAAAAAGCTATAAAACAGGGAGAGATATGAGACATTTCTTCGATGTTCTAGTGAGACTTTCGAGCGCACAATGTCACTATCACCAATAAGTTTTAACGCACGCTTCTGGATCCTATCTAGTAAGTGCAAAACGGTCTGGGGTGCACCTGACCAGATGTGCGCGTTGTATTCCAACTTTGGCCGATATATGCCTTGTAAATTGTGGCCAGATCAGACGGGGTAAAATATTTCTTGCACCGCTTAAGGAATCCTAGACATTTTGCTGCATTGTTGGCGACCTCGAATATGTGATCGTTGAAACACATACCGAGAACAGCAAGTCTTTCGGTTTGGTTCCGCTTGAGTGACAGTAGACAGCATTGCATACATGATTGATTAAAATATAAAAATTTAGCTCCGAAATCATATTTACAGGAGTGGATGAGATACACTTGTAGCTACTAGGAAAGGGCAAAGTTAAGTAATAGCACTTCATTAAATTTTCTACTATTTTTCCTCAAATTTACGTATCAGATCGGCATAGAAACAATAACACAGATTACTAAATAAAATTAACTTCAATTTAGTTTAGTTAGTTAGTTTTTAAACAAGTAAATACACAGGTATGTGTTCATCGAAAAGTTAAGTGCTATATGATAGGTACAATGGTCTATTTTAGCAACCACCTCCTTTTATTATTTATTTTGCTAAGCAAATTAATATTATGGTAACTTTTTGGCAACTTTCCTGGAAAACAGTACCCAAATCAAATTTGCATTTATTAAAGATCCCAACAGAGCTCCGACGAGTATAATCCGTGGAATTTCCTCTATTCATAAAACTCGGAACTCGGTCAGCAAAGTTTCTTCTTTGGATTTGCTTTAAATCCATTATTAAGCTTCTACTCTCCAGGAAAAAAAAAAAAGTTTATATCGAGGGAGTCAAACACCTATACATACACTGTTATGGGGTAATCTGTTCGCTTTCGCAGATTAAAATAAAGTTTAATAACTCTATAAATGGTTTTGCTGAACCTTAACATATTGGGCAAAAAATACATACTGATATACATATATACATATATATTTTCTTCAATAATGTAAGAATCATAAGGAGATCAGGTTAAATCTGGAAATAACAATGAAATTGTAGGTACATACATATCCTGTACCCAATGCGTTAAAAGTAATTGAAACAAACCTTTACTACATAATAACTATCAGGTGACTGATGTCCAGTCAAACTTATTTCAGGAATTGTTACTCAACAGAGACATTTTCTAAGCTCCGGAAATAGTTTACTACCGTCCGAATGTGAAAAACAACTTACAGTTAAGTATAGTAGTCTAGTGCAGCTCGTTAAATTTTTACAGGCCTTTCCACACGAGCTTTTAATTAACAACATAGGTATCAAGCCTTAATGCGGTTTGACTGCTGAGACTTTACATCGCAAGTAATGGCGTTCTTATCAAGTTTTACTTGGGCGCATACTATGAGTATCTGTGACACATATTTCGGCCTGAAAGATGTTGTGTTGGTGCTTTTGTCCACTGATTTGTACAATTAAGTTTCAGACCCATTTATCACATCTCGATACATCATGTGTACCTTTTAATTATGTTGTTATACAATCTGTAGATTATCGATTTATTATTCAACGTTTCTTTCATAAATTTTGTAAAAAAAAAAACCTTTGTTTTAGATGCAAACTTTTGAAAATTGAATTCTCTTAATTCTATGTATAGCGATGGGTCATTGACTTTTGAGCATAGTATAAAGATTGTATGCATTTTCTTCTGCGAATTGTTTGCTTACCGATTTTTAGAATTGCCTTGCTTGTACATTCTTCTACCACATCCTGCAAAGAAGCTAAGTTATATATACCAGTCTTTAAACTTTATTGCGTATCTCCCAATTGTTGTTATGTAGGTCAGTTAAATACCTACATAGCTACATACTCTAATTCGATTCAGTTTCCTCGAAATGGAAGAAATACTGGAGTTTACACTTTTCCGAGCATCGAATACTATATATGGACTAAGGATTAGAGTAACTGATTCATCTCCAATTGGCAAGCGCTTAATCTTTTGTAACACTTGTGTTTTATAAAAACTAAGAATACTTCGTCGCTACAATTCAGAAGCTCTTAATGTCTCATTGCGACAAATAACCTAAAAAGGTTAATTTCTCATGAACAGGCAGCACTGTATACAATTGCTTCATAAGTGATCATTGGTCTCACAACAGCAACATACACATGAACATCCATCTAAACCTTGTCCAGGTGGCTTTCTTGGCTTCTCTTCACGTTTCTTTGTCAATACTTTTTCTTACGATCCGAAAACCCCAGATTTTGAGGCTCATAGGTCTGAGGTCTGGCGTGCAAGGAACTTGGCTGACATGCCTTAGGTATAATTTTATCGCTTTTAATCTACTGTAACTCCTAACTTGACGGACCAAATTAATGTTCTATAGAACGCTCATCTTTCCAGTCCTGCCTGTAAGGAGCCGAGTGTTGGACGATAAGTAAGAAAGCGAAAAATACTTCGTCGGCTAGTAGGTCCCTTATGCAAGGAGGGCGAATGAAGGAGAAGATAAAATCGCGAACTCTATGAGCTGTACCAGGATGTGGATGTAGTCCAAAGAGTCAAGATACGCAGACTGCATTGGCTCGGCCACATCAAGCAAACAATGCTTCAGCCAAGAGGATCTTCGAATCCCAACCCCCAGGTTGGAGATGAAGAAGAAGACCGAACCTGTCGCTGATGCCAAAAAACTTGGCACAACCGGAAGCAACGTGCCCGGGAGCGCAGAGGATGGAAGACAACGATGTCTCAGGCAGGAACTCTACAAGGGTCGGGAGCCCTACAAGTAAGTAAGTAAGTAATGGTAGTTGACACACAATATTACACAATGTTTGAACACCTTCCAGTGTTAATTTCTAGGCTTACCACGGCAAAGTGCAGTCTGTACCTGGAGTCTAAACCGTTCAAAAGTTGTATCAGAACGACGCAGACTTGTGCATGTTATCTACCCCCTTATCGTTTAGCTTATTTATTTCAGTTTTGGAATCAGTCTTCATTGGTGTGTTGCAATTGCAAGCCACACAGCCTAGTGGCTATTTTCAGTCTTGTCTATTCTTCTAATGAAGCTGGGAACAGCAGAGTCTTTGGCAAGCAGCCTCCTTTCGAGTAGATCGAAATCAGTATTTGTCCAGCCTGTCCCTGAAAAAAGCCTACCTAACCAATTACTGACTTTACCCCTTGCACTTCAGCCCCAAGGTCATAGAAATGCTGATGAATCATCAGTTTATGAAATATCTTGATTCACGAGAACTTCAATGACCGGCAGTATGGTTTCGCAGCAACAGGTCCACTGGTGACTTGATGGCCGAGAAGTGGAACTAATCTCTTCATTACTTTGGCGAAACAAAGATAGTTGCGCTTGATATTTCAAAAGCATATGACAGAGTTTGGCATCAGGCTCTTTTGTCGGAAATGCATGCATATGGCATCGACGACTCTCTTCTTCAATTACCTTTCGGACCGTTCAATACAAGTTGTATTGACTGACTTCAAGTCTGCTGTTCACCACATAAATGCTGGTGTCGCTAAACATTTAACATTAACAATTGCAATCATTGGGCGGGACAAAAATAAAAAAAATCGTCTAAAATCAGCCATTTACCGAACGAAAGTACAATAAAGATGAATACATCCCAACTTGAAGCTACTGGTATCCATAATTATAACCCCTGGACAATTTTACGCAACTGCAGATGATTCGGTACATAAAATACACCCATGTCTAAGGATAAAAGTTAACTTGCTAAATTAAATTTCGGCCCAAGAAAGGACCATCGGAATAGCCAACAATGGCTGGGCTACCTCTTGTTATTAAATTTTTATTAAAGAAATTAAAGTCCTACCATCTACTATCTGCATTTCTTGATGGAAAACCCAAACCAAATTTGCATTTGTAAATATTCGACGAGGGTCATCGGTGGAATTCCCTCTGTTTCATCAATCTGGGCCTCTGTCTGTGCCAGTCGTCCCTCAACGAATTTTAAATCCGCGCCACAGTGTCTCATTATTTCGATTATCCCCAGCTAAAGATGTCCCTCAGGGCGTGTACTACCCATCTCTATCCTTCGCTCTATTCTTTAATTTATCCCAAAATAAAAGCACTAATTTCCACAGATTTTCATCTCGAACGTGTTCTTTATGCAAATTTTTTCTGAATTTTCAATTGTGTCTTCGTGGGTATATACTCGTAGATTTTTGTTCTCTCCAGACTGGTCGCACTCGATACACAGGAACACTGGTGTTATTATAGCCAGATTTGTCTTTTGAGCGATTCCAGCTTAACTACCCACCAATCCGAATCCGAGGGGTGGATTTGCTTTCACATTGTCCCACATCTCGCACAGCAATAACAGGAACTAGGTGAGATAAGAGGAGGAATTATTTTAAATAATAGAAAACAAATGCCAAGATGGGTGCAGATAAAGTTTAGTTCGCCTCTTTTGGGGGTAGATTACAGAATTACGGGGGTCAAAATTCCTCCTGAAGAGAGATGCTATTGAAATTAGTGCGGTTCCTTGCTGTTGGCGGAACACCGTATTCATGGCGGTGCAAATGTTGTAAGCTTAGCAGTTAAGTTTTTATTCTTTTATTTTTTAATAAACAAAATACCAGACGATTTCGTATGCAAATTTATTACGAACAGAAATTCCAATTGCTGGCTGGTTGGAGTGAAGATTCTTTTTTTGTTTTTGTCTTCCCTCTTTGGTCCTTAGGTGTTGAGGTTTGCATAATTCTGCAAATTCTGCGAATGCGGATGCGAAGTAGAAAAGGTTTGTTTGACTTGAGGCTAGTATGGGGGAGTGTGTGTTGCGTTCATTACTTCGGGTAATGAAGAGGGTTATCGCAAATTTAATTACTTGCTGGGTTGGTTTCACAATTAGGAACTTTTTATGTCAAAAGTTTTAAATTTGTTCCTGGTTTATGGAAATTTGCACTCTGATTTGCAATTTTCAATTTATTACTATTACCCTGCCCGAAGGGAGTGGGATCAGTAATTAAATTTCTTTTCTTGGGCTCTAACCAACGATGGAGACAATCAGTTTCGCAATGGAGGCTCTTACTTAAGGGTTGACAAAGTTTCTGGTCTCGTTATTAATTCATTAGATCTGAAGGTCTAAAATGTTTGCATAATGTGTGGTAAAATATATAATAAAGTAGGTACTTTTGAGAATTGCTTACTAAGGGGGAAAATTCTTATTTGCTTCACCTTAACTTTATAAACGATCATTGAAAAACAGAGAAAAAATACTTATATAATATACTTCTCAGAAAGAAAAGAAAGAAGCATGAGAAGCGCTCGATTGAGGAGATAGAAGGACTCTTCTACAGGAATGATGTTCGAAAATTGTACCAAAAGGTGAAGATAACATGCCAGGGCTTCAAAGTCAGAGCAGAAACCTGCAGGGATGACAATGATAGTCAAGATTCCCGCCAACCCGATTAGAATGAAGGGAGAATAGCGATATCTATAGTCAAATCCAACAAAGCTGTTTTAGACGGTGAATGGCATCTCAGCTTCGTTTGTCTGGTCCTAAAGAAAAGAGATGCGCTGGACCAACTACAGAGGTTATCAACATCACATATAAGATCCTGTCTGCCTTATTATGTGAACGCCTAAAACCGATCGACAACCACCTGATAGGTTCTTATCAGTGCGGTTTTAGGCCCGGAAAGTTAAAATATTCACTTTACGACAGATCTTGGAAAAAAGCCCATGAATATAAAATTGATACGCACCACCTCTTTATCGATTTTAAAGTTGCCTATGATAGCGTGCATAGAACAGAGTTATACAGAGCCAAGCTCCTTCGACTGTGCAGAATGAGGATGGAGAATTCCCGCTGTTCCATTAAAGTCGGTAAGAACTTCAACGAACCATTTGATGTCAGGAAAGGACTTAGACAAGGTGACGCGCTGTCATGCGATTTCTTTATGAAATTGTACTTGAAAAAATTGTACGAAACTCACATGTCAACACCGAATTTACAATCTTTTTCAAGTCTGTACAACTACTCGCTTACGCCGATGACATTGACTTAATCGAAGCAGCAAGGATGAGTTTAGCGGTAAATAAAAGCAAGACAAAATATACATATGCTGTCTACGAAAAAGGATACCCAACATCGGCGTCTTGGACAGAATGCCACAATAGACAGATATAATTTCAAGGTAGTAAATTACTTTGTCTACCTAGGCTCTATGGTGAGCTTCGTAAATGACACCAGTGGGGAGATCAAATGGAGAGTTACTTGGCGTTTCTATGGGATAAGAAGGCAATTGAGTAACAAAGCCCTATCTCGAACTAAGGTAGCTCTTTATAAGACACTAATCATCCCAGTCTTGCTGTATTGATACAATCGGATGTTCTTGGAGTTATCTTTGGTCCTGTCTGCATAGACAGTGAGTATACAGCCTATACAAGGACATCGATGTGTGGTCAGAAGAGTTCGCATGCAGCGACTAAAATGGCTGGGTCATGTTGAACGGATGGAGTCCAATGTTCCAGCGACGAATGCCTTCGAAACCACCCCGGATGGACGGCGCAGTAGAGGACGACCTCGCACAACCAACTTGGCGTGCGGAACTGGACGGTGCTGGCTCGTAACCGGGTCGGCTGGAGAGGTTTGTTGGTTGAGGCCCAGGTCCACCCCGGACTGTAGCGCCATCTAAGTAAGTATCTCTAGATAACTAGCACTCTAACTGCCATCCACCCGATAAAGTGCGAAAGTGCAATTGAATCGGTGAATGTCCATGATTCTATAAATTTTATATTTTTTTGAATAATCTGCATTCCGTCGGGCAAGGTACTATTTTTGGCACTATTTCGAAAGACATCATCGAGCTCATCATAAAAAAATACAGCTGATCTTCTAGATGCATATAAAACGCGCACTAAATCTGTACTTTTACTGGTTTTCCCAAAGTACCACATTTCACTTCGTATTTGCTCGGAAAAACAAAATTATTGATATGTCATGCGAAATCGATAACCCTTAAATGATTGTTTTCAACAGACTAATGCTTTTATTGGCTCGTCAACGATTGTAACGATAAGAATTAATTTCAATCGAAATAAATAAAATTTACGACCTCCTCTACATTTAAGGCGCACAAAAATACAACGTAAACGGTCACCATTGACGAAGGGTAGAGATCCATTTCGAACCTATCCCCCCGATTATCCCGGTTAAATAAGTACGCTTTTAAAATTGCGGACTCGCCGGAAACCCATGTTATTTATAGGAACCTAAAATGCCCATTTGCACACTGCCATACAAAAAGAATGGCGTGAAATAGACGATTTCAACTGAAAGAGAGAGAGGTAGCATAATTTCGCCTTTGTGAAACAACGTTTTTGATGTTTTTCGTACCAGGAGCAGTTGTGCGAAGCTTGGTATATACTTGGAAGGATACTGCAAACCCATTAACAGAGCCATAGAACTAAAGTGCTAAAAAGTGTTCAAAGATTCATAAGACTGGAAAATTGCCGATAAAAAAAAAAAGGACGGTGTGTCGACAAGAGGCAAACGTAAAACTGTTGTGGAAGCCATTGTAATTTGCGTTTATGGCTCTGTGATGCCGCCGCCGCTGCCGCCGCTGTCAACGTACATGCTTCCCGAAAATCCGATTTTGCTTAGCCTACATGTGCACGTGTAAATGGATCAGTTTTGCATCTACCAAGTCGTTGTAGCTATAAGGATGGGTGTTTTTTTTTTTTCAATCAAACGAATATTCCAGTCTATTGAGGATACTGCATTGTGTCGTGCTAAATTCGTACGCGACATTTGCGAAGGAACCACATTTACACTATCTGCCTTCGTTTTTACTTTGGCAACACTATTCCGTGGAGACACTTAATCGTGATAGGTTTTCCTCTCATTACATATTGATAGCGCGGATATACCTATTTCGTATGCTGTGCACGTGTCTAATGAGCTACCTGTCCTCGCTGCAGAGTGGAGTACGAGTATGTTTTCTTTCTCGTTTTTTTTTTGTTTTTTTTTTTTTTGTTTTTAGACGAGCTTTCAAGAGGGTGAACTTTTAACAGTTCGTTGTGCCTAGTTTTATGGCCAACACCCACTCATCGCCACACCACCAAGGGTTGGGTTTGAAATAGTATAATGGCAGAGCAATTTACTCACACCCTCGCGCCAGGTCGTCGAGTAACAGTTTTCATGAAAAGAACGAAAGGAGACCCTAAGTGGGGAGGCGCAATATAAACGTTGTAAAAACACTCTAAGCCATTGAAAACGATTCACCTTACACCAACCGACGGCCGCCACCCCCACCCCCACACGCCCATTTAACCCACAGTAGTGTAAATCATTGGCATGTTCTTGAGGCACTCAAAGCGATATCCCCGCTCGATTGCTATTCAATTTCAAAATGTAAGATTCCGATGATGTGAAAAGACACGTTTCTGTAGCCAAATTCCTTGCACCCGATCCTGACGTAAATGGCGGACTGTTTACTTGGGTGTTGGGTGTCGAAGGACGAAATATTTTATTTGCCAAAAATAAAATAAAACAATGAAAAACACAAAAACGCGCAGCGAAATGGAAAAAAAAAGAAAACCGGGGAAAATTCGAGGACTTTTTAAGAAGCGAAAAATGTGAAAATGTGATCTCGAAATACCAAGTGCTTTATTTGTTTCAATAATCTTAAACGTGCCGGCGCATAACTTGACGTGGGCGTGTGTGTGCTTCGCGAGGAGGAGGCTGAGACACGTAGGAGAGATGCTCCTCTTTCGTTGCGGTGACGGTGACGATGGGGGTGCTGTTGATGTTTACATCCGTCTAAGTCAGAATTGTTGGAACAGTGGAATCAAAGAGCTTAAATTGTTGCCGCGGGCTCTCGCTGTGCAAAGGGGAGTAGGGGGTTGATCCGGTATTCGAGGTTTCTCTCCCTATGCTCGACGACGATGATGATGGGCTTAAGCGGGAAGTTAGGTAAAACGTTCACTTCCGCAAGGGGCTTGTATTTCTTTTTGCCGCATACCATATACACTTTGTCTTTTGATGGGCGTTGCGGTGCCGGAGAAGTTTGATTGCGCGGGCTTTAGTAAATCTCTCTTTTTTTTTTTTTTTGGATTTACGTTCTGTGAATAGCGGATTCTATGCGGCGTCATTACTACATGCACAGGAGATGAATTGTTGTCAATAAATCAGCAGAAGATTTGAATTCCAAACAATTTATTTCCAATTGCCACCAGGGGGTAAAAACTCGGCATGTGTGTACCTCCAATTGTACAATCCGATTAAATTGGGGAAACGTCAACTCATCGTCTATTAAATGTTCATATGTAAGAGGTCGTTTTACAGCATTCAAAGTGGTTATCGATTTAGGTGTGCAACTAGCTACATGTATAAATCCTTACACATATAGACCAGAATTGTAAGTGCTTGACTGTCTAGGGTCTTATGCCTAGACTAGGTAGCCTGTGCCAGCAATAAACGTTACCGAACCCGCTCGTTGCAGGTTGACGACTTTTGGCTATCGAACCTGGACAAAGATTGGTTTCCGGAATGTGAAGACGCTTCTTGAGTTTCTTGACATAAATTCATGTGATATAGGCTGGACATATTGGAAGTAAGCGAAGATAAGATGGTTAGAAGCTGATGAGTAATACTCTACTCTGGAAACCATCCCCCGTTGATATGGAGTTGGATAGCAGGTTTTTAACGGCCAGATTCCGGAGGAGAATATGTCGCGACAACGTTATGCAGTGTTACTCCCCCACGGTTGGTTCGTCTAATGAAGAAAAGGAGATCTTCTACAACCAATTGGGACCTTTTTATAATGCAAAACCTAACAGCGACATTGTCATTGTGATGGGGGACCTGAATGAGGTAGACAGCGTCAACGAAGGGCTCAAACGTGTTATGGGAAGACAAGGGCTAGGCAACCGCAATGACAACGGCGAAAGATTTGTTGACTTTTGCAACGAAAATAGTCTAGTCATACTGTGGCACCCAAGACCTGCCTCAAACCAGTAGGGTGTCAACCGACAGGCAAGCAACCTCAGACCAAATTGACTATTTTGATATAAGTTGCCGTTTTAGAAGTAGTCTTCTAGAGGTCCGAAACAGACTAGGAGCGAATATGGAGTTGTTTCAAGATCACCATTTTAAAATAGCTACTCTCCGATTAAGCACTGCTGCCGTTCGAAGATCTAAGAACACAAGAACACAAAGGTTCAACGTAGACCGATTGAGAGGTCCCACAGTGCGCCAACAGCTAAGAGGCTGTTTTCCCATTACGTGCTTTCGGAGTTTCGGTCGATAGCAGGGAACAGGTCTTGGAGTCTCAATCCAAAAATAATAAAATGAATATGGACTGCTATTGTGAAACCAATTTATGAAGCAATAGCTCGAACAAAGCGAACTAGTCGTCAAGCCACAACGAGGGATCACTGTATCACTGGAGCCAAGTCTTACTGCAGATATGGAAGTACTCCTAGAACTAACACAGCGCCATCTCGTAGTGGAGCAAAATGCAAAGCGTCCGAACATAAGAAGAGAACTGAGGAAGGAACGGGAGCATCAAGGGCACCAGCATCTTTCAAGCTGAAATATGCGACACAGAGTGACACTAGCATCCGAGTATGTGAACATCTGAATAAAGGGTAACAAAACAGCAGATGCCTTGGCAAGACATGGAGCTCCAGAACACTTTAATGGACCTGAACACAAAAAAATCAGAAAAATTAAAAAAGAAAGCAGGACAAGAACCTGGAACAATACCGCAGGCCTTATAATGCAAATGGGAGCTCTAGGGAGAGCATAAGCCTCTCCAACGAGTATAAGCCTCTCCCTATGCCATTATAACAGAAAATTCTAACTTTAGATCACGACAAGTGATTTGTTCAAAGTTTTCCCTAAACACATACCTTTCTTTCCATAAATGTCTCCTTAGACCATCCCCTATAGAGAAGAGAATAAATTAATGCTTACATAATAGCCCTAAGCATGACTAATGAATCGGAATAAATATTATGCAACAAAAGTAGGTATCTGATATCGCCAGTGAAATAAATTTCGAAGACACATTATAATGTACCAATTTCGAAAAAAAAAAAAAAAAAAAAGAATTAACTTTAATCTGAAGGACTTCATCAGCATTGATGCCTGTATTATTTGTAATTTCTTCCCCCGAAAACAGCTTGTGTTTCACAAAATGAAAGGAAATTATTTCGATACTCTAATCACGTACTGGCAAAGACATCACAACTACAACAACGCCATCCGAAACGATTCAACATAAAATACGGCAAGCCATTGTAGTATTGCTTTTTCATTTTCAGTTTGGTCAGGTTTCACGAGCCCGATCCAACAGAACGGAAACCCACTCTAATTCGGAATTCATGGCTCCATTTGCATTTTTGATTACAAGAACGAAAATCAAACATACAAAACTTTTCGGATGGCCTTCCTAAAAAACAAAAAAAAAAAACAGCAACAAAAAATCCCCAAAAAAATAATGTAGAAAGTAAAACATCCCCCCAGACTCTGTCGTCGCTACCATTTTATATTATTTAAGTTCACTCAACTTTCGTTGCGAACCTTTTCGGATTAGGAATCCAATTCCAACGCTATCCCCAGAAATCCCTGAAATTTCTAATTTCTCAAGTTTGAATGAAAATGTGGGGGTGAAAAATTTCCTACCTTGGGTCAAACGCACAAACCGTCTGATATGGGATTTGCGCATAGCCGGATGTAAATTTGGATTTGTTTACGAATGAGGCTGCTCTCTCAAAATAGGATAAGAATGGCAAAAGCAAAAAAAAAAAACAGTAAACCTTTTCAACCAGGATGAGTTCGGATGGAAAATGGGAACGACAACAATTGATTATTCCTCTGCACGTATCGAATTTAAAAGGTCGGTTTTTTCTCCTCCTAATTCCTATGCGAGCGGTTGTCCTCGTAAATATTAACAGCTTCTAAGCACGTTTTAAGCTGTGTAGAATGCTAAGATCTTCACTTGGAGTGAGATTTTAATACATAGCCTATTGCATTGTGTTTGACCTACATGTCTTGGGCTTCCAAAGTGGCATTTCCCTTAGATATAGAAACTATAAAATCTGCCCTCGTTCCGTTAAAGCAAATACTCTGATACAAAACTATTTTCGCCCGAGATGATTGATAACAGAGAGCCTTCAACACACAGAAAGACGAGGGGTGTCTAACAAGCAATGACCTACTATGAAGTTGGCAAATTTCCCTCTCAGCTCAATTGGATGATTTATGTCTGTCCTTTCACACTTGTACTGCTGCCATTAGTTGCATGAACCATTGTGAGTGTTTTTGTATGTGTGTTGGAATTTGGACACTTGCTTTCGTCCTTTAGAAAACGGGTACATTTATTATGTTGGACCTTCTTTGATGTGTTTTTGGGGGGGGGCTTAGTGAAATATTGTGAATTGATTTGTTTGCTGGCTGAAAGGTTTCTTTTTTTTTTTAGAGCAGAAACTTGAAGGTGTGTCTGTATTCTAAGGACATAAAAAATGCATGCCTTCAGATACTTTAGGTAGCAGTGGAATTGATGTGTCTGCCTGGAAGATCATTTAAGTGAATTTCTGGCCCTAGCTAATATTTTGGCAATAAATAAGTCTCTTCAAGGAACGTGATCAATTACAAATGAGAACGCATTCATTAGGTTGTTGGTAAAAACAACTCACGCACATAAATTATGAGTGTAAATGCGAACGTACTCTATGCACACAAAGTTGTTTGGGGGTTATGGGAGAACTTGAAAAATCGAAAACTATTAGGCATTGGAATATTCAAGGCTAAATGTGTAGCAATGTTTGCTAACACATTATTCTTTAAATAATTACATACATATGTTAAATTTTTTTGTTGCAATGTTTGCTACTAGAGACGGCACTCATACTTTGTGGCCATTCAAGATAATACAACTTGCCCCATTTTCAATAAAGGCGATCCTATGTCTTGTAAGAGCTACCGAGGCATATCCCTGTTAGATGTCACATATAAGATCCTATGTGAACGTGTAAAACCTTTCTGCAACACACTAATCGGCACTAATCGTACCAGAGTGGCTTCCCGCCCGGCAGATCGACGAGAGACTAAATTTTCACACGCAGACAAATCTTGGAAAAGACCAAATAATTTCAAGTCGAAACCCAGCACCTTTTCATCGCCTTTAAAGCCGCCTATGACAGCATTCATCATCCTGCGCTCCTACCTGAGCTCCTGAGCCCAATTTAGGATACCGGCAAAACTTATACAGATGTGTCGCGTAACGCTGGAAAACACGCGATGATCTGTGCAACTTGGAAGCTTCGGAGCTCTTTAAAACGTGCACAGTATTCAGGCAAGGACATGCGCTGTCCAGTGATTTCTTCAATATCGTGTTGGAGCAGATAGTGCGCGGGGCAGGTGTCAACACGGAAAGCACTCTCTTACAAATACTTTCAACTGTTGGGATATGCAGACGATATTGACATCATCGGAATGTCCCAGCAAGCCGCCTCGTAGAGGCGCTTACGGCTCTTGATGAGCAGACGAGTTGGTCTTGAAGTGAAGTGCTCTATGTTATCAACAAACAAAAATTTGTTTGTTCAAAACATTGGGCAGAACGTCAATGTTGATAGCTATAATTTTGAGGTAGTTAAGGAGTTCATCTGTCTCGGAACAAATATTAATCCTACAATTGACACCTTTGTAGAGATCCTACGAAGAATAACGCTAGAACTGGGTTCAAAACTCCTAACTCGACGGACCCAATTAATGTTCTATAGAACGCTCATCTTACCAGTGCTGCCTGTAAGGAGCCGTGTGTTGGACGATAAGTAAGAAAGCGCCTTCGAGCGAAAAATACTTCGTCGGATATCAGGTCGCTTATGCGAGGAGGGCGAAGATACAATCGTAAACTCTATGCGCTGTACCAGGATGTGGATGTAGTCCAAAAAGCCAAGACACAATGACTACATTGACTCGGCCACATCGAGAGAATGGACAACAATGCTCCAGCCAAGAGGATTTTCGAATCCCACCCCCCAGGTTCGAGACAGAGAAGAAGAAGACCAAGCTGTCGCGGATGCTAGAAAGCTTGGTCTTCACAACTGTAAGCAGAGGATGGAAGGCAACGATTTCTCAGACAGGGACTCTACAAGGGTCGGGAGTCTTTTTTAGCCAAGCCAAGCTGGAATGTAAGCCTACTACTACTCACAGAAGAAAGATTAACTAATGGCACAACGAAACTGGGTATTACCAGTCAATTTCGCAGAGCAAGTACTGTACTTGCGATCCTGTCTTATATACGAAAGGTAATGCAATTAGGTCAAACACGAAACTACAACTGTTCCCTTCCACCATTGAACCACCAGGTTCAAACTGTAATAATTTAAATAAGAATATACAACAAAACGTTGATGGCGATAATTAAAATAAGAAAAAAAAAACACATTTCACCCTACGTACTCCCAAACGGTTCATCACTTTTAAGAAGATGAAATTAATCTTCGTGGCTAAATCCACTCGACCTTATGACACGAATAGGCTTACCTCTTTTTCCAGATGAATCCTTAACGCTCCAGTAATTAAACCTTTCGTGCCCCAGTGCTGGTTTGAATGCACGGTCTATAGAGAACAGCCCAATTGCACAGCGGAACGCGTCCTCAACGTTCCCCGCCCGTTTTACTTTTTCCTGTAATCCTCTGCTCCACCACTAGGTAACCGCATTTTTGTCATTAAAAAGTTACACGGCCACTCCACAACACTGCTTACTGAATACAACATTCACCATGGCATATGTGCATGCTATTAATCCTATATACCGACAGCAATCCTATCTTTCGTCCTTTTTCCCTCCTGCGTTCTCCTTTCGAAATGGAGAGAGAGTGTTTCTACAGAAGGAGCCCCAGTATGAAACTGCAAGAAAAGAGGTACGCTGAATTAATAGACAATCCCTGAGAAGGCTAGAGAAACTTGTGGCAAATGCAGAACACAAAAATAGGTAAATATCCTGGCTGTAGCTGTAGTGGGGATTCCTTCGCCACCAGTGAATGTGGGTATAGAACGTTAAAACTTTTGCCACATCCAGAATGTGGACAGTTATCGTAAGTCTCACGGTTCACGGAGGATGGAGCCAGCAGCAAAGAGTTTGTACTTTCGCTTTGTGCCAGGTTAGTTAGCTTCAGTAAATAACTACTTACCTCGGCAATGAATCTGACAAAGGATTCTCATTTTCTTTTTTTTTTGCAAAACCCTTGTAGCATGACCAAAGTGCAAGGATGTGCACAGAATGAATAGCGCTCGACAGTCGCAACTCCAATTGTGTACAGAAATCCTTGTGTATTAGCATGGCCGCGGTGCGCAACAATTATTTGAAAGTTTTTTCACCTTCACTTACTCAGAAGCTAATTTTTATTTCGTACATTGTGTCATCTTTTCCTTTTTTTGTTTTTTTGTTTTTGTTTCCGTTGCTACTCTTCCACTTCGTTTTTATTTAGGTTACAGAAAAAAAAAAGAAAATGAAAATGAGAATGAGATACGAAATTCAAAGCATTTCCCTTAATTAAGAATTTTCATGGGAAACAGCATGTTCCTAGGACACGAAGAAGAGGATACCCGCGTTTTTATTTAGATTTTTTTTTTTTCTCCACAAAACCGCTATTTACCTGAAGTCTTCCGGTTGCCAAGCTGAAACATTTATTAAACTTTCAGGAAACAATAAAAAAAAAAAAAACGCAAAGCCCTAAGGGTGAAGGAAATTCCCCATGATGAAATTGTATCGTTATCGTCGCAGGACCCATCCAATATTGTGCCTAATAAAAAAATCAGGATAAAACCGTGGGATTAACAACAACAAAAATGAAAATGAAGAAAACTCGTCAACCGACATGGAGCTTGACTTTCCATTTATTTTATATTTTTTTTTTTTTTTTTGTTGAAATATTTTATTTAGTCAATATTTACAATTAGGAAAAGTAAGCAAAAACCCAAATGCCATGTAATGAAGGAAACCGAAAAAAGGCCATTAAAACGCTTAGTCACTCTAAAATCAAAACTAGACCCAACATTTTTGGTTTCAGTGAAATAGGGATAACAATTATGGTGCGCGAAATGGTAAAGTCAACAATACGAATTGAGATGAGTGAGAAGCTTTAGTAATTTCCCCCTTAAATTAAGGGACGAACCTAGTTATGCAATTATTCTCTGTTTTATTAGGGTGCACGGGAACGTTGTTATCATTTATATAGATCTTAACAAAAGTCCGTGAAAATTTCTCAACAGAAAGATAAGCCAATGAAAAACCAATAGTTCACATCCTTGTCTCAAGTTTATAATCAATTTTATTAAATTTTGTTCTTCCATTTTTCGGAGTGAAGACACATCGTTACTTACTCGCCATGCCCATTGGATAAACCGGAGGGTAAACTAAGGACGAGACATTGGACTCATGTGGTCCTGAGCTGTTTATTCGGAGGCTAGAAGATGAAGTACACATGAAGCTCAGCATTCGCTCGACACGAATATGCTTCGCCATAAACACAGCCTTATACTCTGTAGTAAGTGACAAGTAGTGGAGGTTAAGTCAGAAGAGCAAATATGCTGCGCCTTTAGCGAATATTTTGTTGCATATGGGAGAAGAGCAATCACGAACTCTATAAGCTACACCAGCATGTGAATATAGTCTAAAACCCATGACATGTGAAAGGACAACAACGTTCCAGCAATAAGGATGTTCAAATAAAAGCCCCTAGGTACGAAACGACGCAAAAATACTGAACCTAAAGGGAAACAAGGGCACATACATATAATAATGGCAGATCAGGCTCAATCGTAGACCAAACCTTTGCCAGTAGAAATATAGCTAGGAAATTAAAATGGCAAAAGTCCGCGACGGTTACAACTCCGGAAAGCCACTAAAAAGGTGCAAAAACGAGGTTACAAAAGTAACAGCCTCTATAATGAGATGTTCGATTACTGGATGACCAACATGGAAGTATTAATAGGCACTGCTGAAGAACAGGTCAGGCCTTTCTCAGAATATGCTCCGCATACAGAACAGTATCGAGGGATGCAATAAATTTAGATAATAGCAACGCGAATGCTATGGACCTAGAGTTCAAAATAGCAGTATGGAATGGAATACATGGAAGCTCTCAGAATACATTCACTATAACAACATCACAAGTGACCCGGTGACCCTGCCGGTATTGTGAAGGAAGAGTCCACAACGCCGAACTCGTTCTTGTAAAGTGCAAATAGTAGGTATGAGACTACAAGAAACACTCTAGAAAGAGAGATTTGGAATGCGGTAACCCTAAAGAGCCTAATGGGGTTCATGCTTTGAAAGAGAGAAACTAGAAAAACCGCCGACTATGCAGGAGTTAGGTCCGGAAAACCAGACACCGAGAGCCGAGGAAGAAGAGAGCCCTGCAACATAATGAAGAAAATAGCACGTCAAAAGTTTCAATAAACAGTGAAATTCAGGCTGATGCCTTCCAAATTGATACAACGCATAGCCATATATTGGCGGTTATAGTCTTCCATTTGAGCACCAAAATTACCTCATTTGAGAGGAAGCAAATCCTGAGGAAGTTCTTTTTTTGAAGCTTGGCAACATTGGTAACTCTTTTTTTTTTTTAACTGTGACTAGAACTCGCGTACTTCCACTTAAGTAATAACGACAATGTTTATTTCTAATAAGCCCACGACTTTCCTAAGCACATCGACTGTCAAATCAACTGTCAAATCTGTTAACTGTCATGAATATGAGGGTAAAAGAAAATATAGAATATGTTATATGTCTTCAAGGTCATTTTGTCCATTGTGATGTCGTAAGAGCCTTAATTTTTATTCTCGAATTTTTGTTCGACTCTTGAAACGATATTCAATCATGGATGGACATAAGTTGTCCATTACTCGTAAGTTTGGGATGCTTTTTACTTTATATTTATGTACTAAAACTGCATATGTATTTTTTAGGGTCACGTAGAATTAGAAGTGAGGAATGCTTCTATAGATACAAAATATATGAGAAATATTATTCCACTTGGAATGTATAAATTCATATGTAATACAACAATTGGAGGGGAAACAATCGGGATCTGTACATTCTACGCTGTTGTAGCTGAACTCTTTCAAAATTAATAAATCTGGAATCAAATTTTACAGCTTAAATGTTAAATATTAAAAATGTAAGCCAGTCTGATTCTAATCTTTGGATATTTTGGCAAACGACTCATTCTGCATTCACTGAAGTCATTAGCAATCACTGCATTCCATTGAACTCTTTGAAGTCAATGACTTCAGATGATTTTAATAGCTTCAATGACTTCAAAGAATTGAAAGACTTCAATGACTTCAAAGACTTCAAGTGAATGGAATGAATGCATTCATTTTGATTTCAAAATAATGATTAAAAAAAAATTGACTTGACTTATAATTTTGAAGTTGTAGTAATTATTGAAGTCATCGAATTGAAACAAATCCATCTGAAGTCAAATGTATTACATGTAAAAATGATTGCATTCTTTTACAGATCTTTAAGGTTGGTATATGTCAAACTTAATACATCCTGAGAATAGGCTATAAAACCCTTTTTTCTGACGTCAGAACGAGCAATTTCTCTCTCTTCATTCTCTACCAGTCAAACTTGTTTCTTCGATCTTTTGAGATCAGTTTACATGAAAAATTCAAAACAATTCAATTCGATTCTAGAAAACTATGTTACCGGATCGATTAAATGCTTTTTCAATCCGATCTAAGTTTATATGATACTCGATTCGAATTGAACTTGAACTAGATGCGTTCATACAAACGGGGTAAATGTCTACTTTTATACTTGCCAGTGATGGAAGATCATGGTATCGGATAAAATGAAACTTTATCGAATGAGAGAAACTGTTAGGGCATTTTTCAAATGGTCGTCATTGGAACCAAATGTTTTAACACAACAAGTTGAATCCAATAAAAGATGTTATTGAACTTTTCGTTGTTTTAATTCTCTCGTAAGTTGAAAAATGTAAATCACCTCAAAGCTTATCTCATCCACTTATGAACATTATTTTATTTATTCTTTTATTTGTCCATAATTATAAAGTTGTCACGCCATTTGTCCAAATTTTAGTTAAACATTTAAAAAAAAATAATTGCAAATCGATTAAGCGCGATAGGTATCAGATACTTTTGATAAAAATCTCTTTCTCTCATGTGAGTCTACGAGTTTTTGGGTTCAGTTAATAAATTTTGGTAGCTCAAACCGATGGTAGCAAAATGTTCTTTGTCATATTTGTATTCTACTTACCAACATTGGTACATCCTCAACTAAATTTGGTTTGAATTCTCAACAATAAAACTAAAGTATATAGGAGACTAATATTTTCTTACAGGGTGTTACAAAATACTATTTTAAGCCCACGAAATTGGAGTGTAATTTTGACCCGAAATGGTTGGTGAACACTTCATGCAAATTGAAACCAGTCAGTTGGGGGAAAACTTTAATGAATTTAAAAGTGGACTTAACTCAACCTTTGAAGAATGTTGTGGTGAGATATACATATAAATAATCTTTCTGTAGGTATATATCATACAAATTACACACTTTATAGGGACATATGCAACTTTATCGCCATGAAACGCGTTTTCTTCCCTTTCTTGTTAATATTACTGCAGATGTTTACGATATTTTAAGAAATAGGGGCATTAAATTTTACACTCGACTTGTTCTTGGACTTTTGCACCGATTTGCAACAATGGACTTTGTTATGACATTTTATAATATTTTTGTACTAAAACAATTTCTTTTTTCAAGGGACACGTAGAAATGAAAAATGCTTATTTGGATGAAAAATATGTAAAAAATCTCATTCCAGCGGGATTGTATAGAAACGAATTAACTGGCATGGAACAATCGGAACCAATTTTGCATGTTGCAGTGCATATTCTTGTGGGTGAACATTTTCAAAAATTTAACAAATCTAGAGTTTTGTAATTTCATCTTTAAAAGCACGTAATGCTCTTTTACTGGTATAATAGACACGGGCGGGAGATGGTCGTATACGGGAGAGTAGTTGAAATCAGAACTGCCACTTGTACAACAAAGCTAGCGGATCTACTAGCTTCATCTAAAAATCTGCTAGCTTTTTGCCTTCACTTCAATTTCACTAAAAATTGAATTTACAATTCAAGTGCTGGTTCACGTATGAAGTTTTTTTGTAAGCATTTTGAGTTGTTTGGCGTTTAAATGTCAAAACATTTTGAGTTCCTAATTTTTCTGCACGGCGTAGTTATTAGTGTTTAGTTTCTGTTTAACCTTTTGTTTGAATCTATTAGCGCCTTTTTAAGGATCTACTATAATATGCTATGCGTTTAGTGGCTTTTGAAATGAAATACCTTGCTTTATAGCTATATTATCAAATACTGTTTCTAAAACATATAGTATCATTTTGTCAGCAATATAATAACACGGGTTTCATTTGCGCTATTCTGTTAAAATTTTTAAATATATTTAACAGGGGGGCCAGGCTTATATCTAATCTGTCAAGAGAAATATTTGTTTCATGGAAGAATCATCCTGTCAAATGGCGAAACAATTTATTCAACGTGGAAAGCCCAAATGGGAGAAACTAGACATGGAGGAAAGAGTTTGAAATGTGTTACTGGAATAAAGATAAGGACCACTGTGGCCGGAGGTTCGCACGATACTTGCTCGCAGTAAGCTTTTTTTATCAAAAAATACAACCAAATCCAGTTAACAATTGACTTTCAACTTGAACAGTTCAATGTCTCATACTCATATTATCTTGTTAAATTTCATTATAGTATCGTCAAATATGTATAACAAAACAATCTCTTTATTTATGTCAAGTAGGTAAGCATAGACATAAAATCTATATTGAGAACGTGACATATTCCACATGAGGGTCATCTCGTATGCGATCAATAATAGAACTGTGTCGAGTGATACGTTAAAAACACCTAAATAAATATAACCACGAGTAGTATGCAAACTGTTTCAAAAGTCACTAGAAAATATATGAGTATATACCCTATGTACATATATTGCCAGAAATTGTTTGCTTTTGATTATTTATATCATATCGAAAAAGTGCCGCACTTAATATAATATTTACTTTTTTTTTTAAATAAACAGAATGATATAAGTTTACCTAACTAAACCCATTATTTGGACATGTAAAAAAAGGGAATATTGGAAAAGTAGTTGATAATAATAAATTTTTGTCCTATGTTCTAGAATTTAGATTAAGGTTACGTGCACAATGGTCACAAACTAGCTTCTAGCGTGGTTCAAGCTCGATTAAAAATTAGCAGGTGATGAATAGGCGTGTGAATCAGAATTATCAATTCTTGAATTACTTTAAGTGGGTCTGTTCGAATAACATTTCGCATACTTGGCCCATTTTACGGTTCCCATAATAGTTCTTTCGAAAGGACTGTTTGCAACGTGGTGGAAACATTTAAGTAGACCGATTCAGTCAATAATCAGCGTCAACGTACGTCAAGGAAATGCAAGATCTTCCGCGCACGAGAAATCGGGCTTTCGCAGACCACAACTTGCGGCCCTACAGCCGTACAAAATTCAACTGACCCAGGAGCTCAAAGTTAATGACTGGGCTCTCGAGCATTGGGAAGTTAACCCCAATTTTAGTTACAAATCATATTCAGTGACGAAGTTCATTTCTGGATTAATCAAAATTGTCAAATTTAGGAAGATAAGTATCCACACGTCAACAAGCTCACGAGCTCTTGCGACTTGATCTCGTTAGACCTCTTCTGGGGTGTTTCCTTAAGTTACAGGTCTATGTCAATAAACTACAAACCACCACCTCCACCCTGAAAAACAATTAATGCCATTGCTAAAATTCTACATATGATGGGTGCACATGTCAAGTCTTACACAGAAGAAGTTTGAGGAATTTAAAAGTGGGAAGGAAGTGGGGTTCGGCAAGGCTGCAAACCCTCACCAATACTGTTTTTATTGGTGAATAGCGATGTGCTAAATACGGTCTTATCAACAGGAAATGGAGGAATTCGATGGACTCTTACATTTGTTCTCAAAGACGTCGACTACGCCGACGATGTATGTATGCCTACTGTCTCACAGAATAAAGAACATTCACCAAATGACAGCAGTTGGGCTGAAAATTAACTCAACAACAAAAATGATCAGCCTAGGACCAAACTGATCAACTCATATATGTATTGCTGTGCAAACGGTTGATAGAGTAGAGGGTTTCAAATACAATGGGAATATTGTCTCAACGGATGACGGAACAGAACTGGATAAAGCCAAGCGAATAGGTAAAGCAAAATCTGCGTTTGGGATGCTATCCACAGTTTGTCGAAGTAATGTATTCAGTTTATGTAAACACCAGGCTACGACTGTTCCGTTCCAACATTGAATCCGTGCTGCTATATGGATATAGTACCTGGAGATTCTGGCCAAACCGTATCTCTAACGAACATCTTTATCAGAGAACGGGCCATGGACCTATAGGCACAACCATATGACGACGAAAGTGGCAGTGGATTGGTGCAACTCTACGAAGGGATGACTAATCAAGCGATGCAATGGAACCCGCTTACCCAGGTGACGGGATACGTGGTGGTCCTAGAAGTACTTGGCGCAAAACAGTTGAGAGGGAAGCACGGCAACTGGGAAAGAGTTGGGGAGAGCCGAAGCACATTTCCAGAAACTACACACGATCTTTTTTAACGATCTGTTAATGTCAAAATGTCAGTTCAGGTGAAGTTCTCGAACGAGCAACGTTATGCAAAATTATTAAAAATTGCTACCAAAATTCTGAGTCAGTGGTCGCAACTTTAACACCGATTATTCCACATATATGCTATAGTGAATCAATAATGTGCAGAGCACTATTGAATGTTCTTGTGCCACCATGAAAGCTTGAATCTTGAGGTTCTCTGGTAAGGAAAGGGTTCCTTGGAAAAACGTATGTACATATATAAAACTATGTAAAACAGAGACTAAATACGGAGGTGATTAAATTGAACATTCAAAAAATGATAAGGCGCAATAGTTGTAGTCGACAAATTACCCATTTTAAAATTGATGGGATATACTATTACAACTTACTTACTTACTTAAAGGGCTCCCGACCCTTGTAGAGTCCCTGCCTGAGACATTGTTGCCTTCCATCCTCTGCGGTCAGTTTTCTGGCATCTGCGTCAGCCTGGTCTTTATATCGGAGGTTCGGTCATCTTCTCCGTCTTGAACCTGGAGGGTGGGATTCGAAGATCCTCTTGGCTGGACCATTGTTGTCCATGCGCTTGATGTGGCCGAGCCAATGGAGTATGCGTATCTTGGCTTTTTGGACTACATCCACATCCTGCTACAGATCATACAGTTCGAGGTTGTATGTTCTCCTCCGTTCGCCCTCCACGCATAAGGGATCTAATATCCGACGAAGCATTTTTCACTCAAAGGTGTCCAATACTCGGCTTCATACAGCAGGACGGGTAAGATGAGGGTTTTATAGAGCATTAATTTGGTCCGTCGAGCTAGGAGTTTTGAACCCAGCTGTTTTTTTCAAACCGAAGTACCACCGGTTTGATAGAGTTATTCTTCTTCGGATCTTTACAAAGGTGTCGTTTGTAGGATTCATATTTGTCCCCAGGTAAATACGTCGAAATTATAGTTATCAACAGTGACGTTCTGCCCAATATTTTGGACAGATTAATTTTTGTTTGTTGATAACATATACTTCGTCTTGTCCTCGTTCACTTGAAGACGAACTCGTTACGCCTGCTCATCAATAACCGTAAACGGCTCTACGCCGGCTTGGCGGGATCTTCCGATGATGTCCATATCGTCTACGTATCTCAGCACTTGGACAGATTTGTGAAAGATAGTGCCTTCCGTGTTGACACCTGCCCTGCGCACTATCTGCTCCAATACGATATTGAAGAAATCACATGACAGCGCATCTCCTTGCCTAAGTCCGGTGTACGTTTGGAAGAGCTCCAAATAGTTGTTTCTAAAGTGCACGGAGCATCGCGTGTTTTCCAGCGTTACGCGACACATCTGGATAAGTTTTGTCGGAATTTTGCCATCGCCTGGTAGAGCTCAAGACGATGAATGCTGTCATAGGCGGCTTTAAAGTCGATGAAAAGGTGGTGGGTTTTGACTTGAAATTCGTTGGTTTTTTCCAAGATTTGTCTGAGTGTGAAAATTTGGTCTATTGTCAATCTGCCTGGCTAGAAGTCACACTGGTACATGCCGATTAGTGTGTTGCAGAAAGGTTTTAGACGTTCACACAATACGATGGATAGGATCTTATATGCGACATTTAACAAGGATATGCTTCGGTAGCTCTTACAAGACATAGGATCGCCTTTTTGTAGATAGAGCTGACTATTGCAACACCTGTTGCATATTTTCGGAAACGCTAAATAAAACCTACTCTTATTTAGAAATCAATCTTAATACATATTAGCATAGTTTCTTAACAAAAACCTGTATCATTGCACACATGGATGTTATAGCTAGTATTTGTGAGATTGGCTTTTGTATTAATTTAAAAGCAACGAAAGAACTTATCATGTATGCAGTAGCTATTTGATTGCTTCACAGTTGGCGTATAGTTAGCCATGACGTAGAAGCATTCTGACTTGGTAAAACAAATCAAAATTTACGAAGCGTTCCCTACTTCTCTGCGAACTCATTTCAATTAGAATTTATCTCAGCAACAGTGCTTGCTGCTGTTTCATCGTATTTTACTTATACGGATGTCGTTTTTCGTTTCATTTTCACTTGAAAATGTTGTTTTTTTCTTATGCAAATTCGCAAAAACATTTCATTCCCTGTGCATATTCGTAGCACAGCAGAGGAGGCTAAAGTGGATTTCTGTGGGGGTTTTCACTTTGCTGCGTAACGAAAAAAAAAGGACCCTAGAAGGGAATACGAAATTAGAAATGTTTGCATCCTCAACCCAGTATCCACCAAATGAGTGCTTCATTCATATAGTACGTCACAGTTCCGTGTGAAAACTTGAAATTCATTCCTTCCAAAAGTTGACAGAGCCTCGTATGGCGCGAGAAAATTGCAAGCGTTATCCTTTATGCCATTTTTCCGACAGCAGTTCTTGTTTCGTCTTTCTTCCCTTTGTATTTGTGTAATCAAAATGATTCCTTTGGCTGCGGCCGGGAGCGTCGATTTAGTTTGAGCTAGCAGATTGACGACACACACACATACGCCGCGCTGTGCCAAGTAGTCTGTCACTATGTACTCACGGAAACACAAGAGAAATCCAGAGAAAATTACGTAATTAAATGGCTTTGAGACAGGTAAAATGGAATTGGAAAAGTTCCTGAAAACCTCAAATGACAGTCATGTCACTTCGTTGAGCCTTCCAAGGGTTATTGTTAAAGTTAGTGTCACAGTTAATTGGAGTGAAGTTTTATAATTTTTTATGGATAAAGTTAATCAATAAAAGGGCAGAAGAATTTACAAATTATATGCGAACATGCAAGCTTCAATGCGGTAAAATCGACTTGTTTCAGACCTATTATATTTGCCTAATGTTTTGGTTAGCGTGATTTAAACTGGAGGACATTGCCTGTGTATTTATTGATTTGTATGTGACAAATTAAGTTATTTTAGTGTAAACACTAAAGCAGTTCTTGAGTTAATCACAGGTCCCGCAGAAATGCTGCCTAGTGTTTAGTTTCTATGCTTATTATTCAAATTATTAAGGCAACACTAGCGGTATAACAAAAATGGACAAACAGACACCGAATTAAACCTATAAGTGGTCCGTCATTGATTTTAAGGCCCGGAACACTAAAAAATCAATAATGTAAGGTTCTTTACCAATTTCAAAGAGTGGAGCTTTCCAAAAAGGGTGTAGATATTAAAAGTCGAATGTTGGTACTCCGTTAAGCGTCACGATACTATTAATTATTAGCATTATGTCCCTAATCGCGAAGTGGTCTATACTCTTTTCAATACTCTAGTGTTTATAGTTTCTACAACATATGGTTACACATTGCACATCACTGACTAACTGACAATGACTATACATACACAGTCGATTTGTTTTTCGGACAGTGGCCGATGTTCAGTTAAAAACAAAATCAAGACCTTGCAGTAAATCGTATAGACCTTTTTGTGTCCACTTGCTTTAATTATTTTAATGCTACGATAAGCCTAAGTGGGCACTTACACCTTTTTTCCTGAATGCCCTAAGTACCCACTTATATATACGACATGAAGAATCGAACAAAATGAAGCATGTAATAATGATTATTAACATTTTTTATTAATGCCGGTTCAGCGCACTGTTTTGGAATTAAATGTTAATTATTTCCACATAATAATGTAGAAAGGCATTAAATGCTTAATTTAAACAAAAAAACAATTCAATAATAAGCGAACAATGACCTAAAAAGTCATCGATAATACTGAATCGTAGAATATATAAGTTTTTACCACAGTAAAAAAAAATATGCGGATCATAGAGTCAACTATTGTTTGTTTATAAACATAACCCTGTAAATAATTAAGTCACACGTCTATGGCTTTAAATCGCACAATCTTCTTATTTAAGGTTGCCAAGCCAAAAATAATGGTATCCTTTCCTCAGAATGACAAAACACTGCCCATTTTTCTTGAAAGTTTAAGTATTAGTAAGCATTGGGCTTAAAGCAGCTAAGGTCTAGCTTTTCAGAAACGTCTTTCTTTTTTTTTTTAGCTTCCCTGTGTAACGTACAAAAGGGACCTACAATCTTATGCCGTATCCGAAGGGTAAAGGGTTTTACTGAGGAGCCTTTTCATGAAAATAATGCTCTTGGAGGTTTATCAGACGCTCACAAGTGAAAAAAACCTTGATCTTATTGTCCTGGATTCGAAATTAAAACCCTTTGCGCAGTAGTCCAATGGACTAGCCACTTCCCCATGGGTACTGTAACTATAATAACTATAAGCATATAATATAAAAAAGATCACTTCTTAGCACAACATTATTAGGCCATTGAACTCTTAGATGATTGCATTCAAATGAATCAAAGGAAAAACTCAATTTGAATTCTATTTGGTTTTTATTTCTCAAAATGAAGACACTGAATACAATCATACATCTGAATTCATAAAAGAATGTCATCCAAAATGAATAAATTCCTTTACAACTTTGTCTTATAACTGAGGAAGTAACACGTAAATTATAAATAAGTCATTGCTAAGAACGTTTATAACACCTGTAAACATAATAATAGAATAAGAAACACTCTGCTCGTATCATGCCTACAGTTGCGGGTGTTGAAAGCAATCAAACTTTTTTTTTTAAATATTGTACAGTAACCTAATAGCGCAATACAACGTGCGTGTTAAACTATTTTCTCTTTAGGGAGGAGAAAGGATGATACCATACTTTCGGAAATAATAGAATAACCCTGCTAACAAATAAATTAACTCATATTTTTTATTTCTTTTTATTTTGTGTTTAGAAATGCTTAAAGGTGTAGTTTTGACTATGACAATTATCTTTCAATATTTTTTATGCCTAAGAGTCATAAAAATCAGTTGAAATTGGTAAGCGGCACATTAAGAAATAGTCCATCAATATTGTGCTGAAAGAAGTAATGACATTGATATGAATGGTATTGGACTCTGGAGCACCATTTTCGCAATCCCTCAGATCCAACTCAAGCAATTACAATACGTTAATGCACTAGAATGTCGACTTAGAGAAGATGCCGATTTTGCCAAAAAAAATCATCTTTTCAGATGAAGCTCATTTTGATCTTGGCGGGTATGTAAACAAGAAAAATTGTCGCATTTGGGTCACAGAAAACGCACACGCATGGAAAAGCCAATACACCCAAAACGAGTCACTGTTTGGTGCGGATTTTGGTCCAGAGGCATAATTGGGCCATTTTTCTTCGAAAATGAGCAAGGAGTGGCCGTTACAGTCAATGGCGATCGTTATCGGGCCATGTTGAACGAATTTTTGTTCACGAAAATTGAAGAGGAGGATATTGGCAACATTTGGTTTCAACAGGACGGCGCTACGTGCCACACAGCCGAAACTACACTCGATGTTTTGCGCCGTGTTTTTGAAGATCGCATTATCAGCCGCTTTATATTTTTTTTTTATAGCATTTTCAAAAAACAAAAAGTTATTTGGCGGACCCTTTACATCATCTAAATTGCAAAATTTTTCAAAAGCACGCCTGACTTAATATGGCGTTTTTGTCGTAATTGTATAAGCATATATTTGACAGTAATATAATAAATATTCATCTTATTTCAATTCCAATTATTACTATTCGTATAAAAGAAATTAATTTTTGGGTGGCCACGACCATACCCATTCAATTCACTGTAATGGAATAAAATAATTCGCTAAGAAAACACTAAGTCTATTTCACCATGAACGCGAAAAAGAAACTGTGAATCATAAACTAATACAAAAATCACACAACTATCTCTCCAGTCAAACTGGATACAACCCATGAAGAATTAATATTGCAACCTAATATCACCCGAATTTCAAATACTAGTACACCCTCCCCTCCCTTCTCCTCTCTGCCATATTCACTAAACCCCATGCCCTGTTAATCAGTAAATCAGTAATCAGTTATACCCTTTAACACGTACAGATTATTAATAAAAAATAGGATTTTATAAACTGTTTTCCTTTGTGCATAACATTTTTAAACCTTATCCTAAGGGCATATTAAGTTTGACACATAGCTTGTAACATAAGAAAATTTTGCAGACAGACCGAATAAAGACACTGACATGCCCACTCTTTTCAGTAATTTTATATGAAGTTCCATAAATGTTAATGAAGAAACTATGTAAACATTCCTTTACACTACATAGTATCTTCCATGCATTATGTACGGCCACGCCCGCTCTTTAGGGGCTAAACAAACCGTGGGGACATGAGTTAATAGATACCCATTCTAAGATAGTTTAAGACTAAGCGTAAACAAAAGATTTTACCATCAATATCAGTGTTTTCGGTAAAAAAAAAATAAAGCAAATGCCATCACAATGAACTTCTTATTTATGTACCTCAGAATTGCATGCCTAATTAAAAATAATTCTTCACAGTACCCTGTGCTCTGACAAGAATTGTATAACAATAATAAAATATTCACCTTTAAAAAATAATAAGCTCTTTATAATTATGGTTGTTTTAAGAAAAAGACGATTGTTAAAACAAATTTTAGGTTGAAATAAAAAGAAGATAAACCAACTCCAACTCATACTAAAATTCATTAGCGGCTTAAAAACTAGCGCCTAATTGAACTTTCTTTCAAAAGTAGGATCTAAATTGCACTGCTTAAATTATTGGACCTTAGCTAGTTCTTTCGGCTATTAGCAGTTAGCTTCATTAGAAACTAAGTCAGTGGCAAATAAATCTTCATAAAAGAATAATTATTGAAATAATTAAACATAAAAAGTAAATTTGACTTTTGACGGAGTGATTTGACGGAAATGGGATTTTATTGTTAGTTTACATTCTAGTGACTCCTCCAACGTATTTTATGGTTACCATTTTAATTGTTAATTTTTCCTCCTTCCTTTTTAACTCTATCTACCATTTCAGGCAATAAGAACTTCATATTTTTTTAATTAATAAAAAATTGTTTAAAATTCGGATCTACTTTGAATAGTTGGCTTACAAAACGCACACCTTTAGACCATTGCAGTCAAGTTGTATTTGTAATGAGATCGGTGGCCTCTGTCGTAAAAATATAATTTGTAATTCACATTTTACCATCAAATGTTCACCGCTGTAAAACAAAAACCTAAACTACAAACTTGTAGTTAAAACTCACAAGTACAAATTTGTGGTGAACTATGCCACAAATTTTATCACAGAGGCGCGTGAACTTTCCATGTCTGATAAAATAAGGATTTAAAAATACTAGGCTCCTTTAAACAGCTTCAGCTTTTACGTGTCTATGAAGCTACTAATAAGAATTACCTATTCAAAATTTTGTTTTGATTAAAGATATAGTGACACATTAACACATTAGGACATTGTAAACGTTTGGTTGGCATAGAGTCTTTTTGAAGCTTCAAATACACCCACGAAAGATTCCAATAAACGCAACCGAAATCAATTTAATCAAAGTTCTCTGAATTGTAAGATAAATGGTACATTTAACACCACTTAACCTTTTTAATTTAATTCACTCTAGCACTACCAATTGCGGGTCATGGTTGAAGTTTTTGATTTACATAAAAGCCATATTTGCCGGGCCCCAAAATTCAAACGAATCCATTTCAATAATGCATATTTAGGGCTGATTTTACATCTCTCAAGACCCCATATAGTCGAGTACGGAATACTTGTATTCCTTTTGAGTGCGGAACGACCTACAAATTCAGCACACACACTCTCAATTGAAACGAAATAAAAAACCAATTATTTTATGGAGAAAAACAAAACACAAAAACAAGGAATAAACGATGCGAAAGCTTCGTCCTTCCAGTCTGAGAATTTATGCGTGTTTACACCCTTGTCTTTTTTTCTTTTTTCTTGCCTTTCTTTTCGACAGCCAGGACATCACTGAGGAACGATAGAACACACGTCAAATGGAAGGGCAACTCGCGAAAATGGCAAGGATTAATTTGGTTACATAGGAGGGATACATTGTGTTCAGACTTGCGGTTTAAATATTTATTTATTTTTAACAACACAAAAGCCAAATCATAATCCTTACGTCATCCCGATTCCAATTTTGACGTTTACAGCATATGTATTCGCATGTAGATATCCAAAGACAAAGCGGGTGGATGAGATCCTTGTCAGAGTATCCTTTGGTACAATCACAAGATTTTTAGCGACACAATTTCTATTTTCGTAAAATTTCACTTTTCTTTTTTTTTATATTTTGTCGGGGATGAATATTACTTTATTTTTTTCACATAACACAATCACGAACGCGCATCGATTTTGTTAAAAACGTTAGCACGGATAAAACTTAATTTACTACTCCAAGGATTATTTTCTGGGTATTTTTCTTCCACACAATTATTATTATATTTTTTTCTCTCTCTTTCTTCCTCTCGCCACTATAGCTATAATGTAACCTGATTTATATAATCCGAATAAAAAATATCCTTTCGAACGCAATGACTTATCCGCGCGATAGTCCCGAACCGAGTTCTTTATGAATAACACAAAATTACGAATACGTTTTGTTTGATGTGACGCGTTGTCCTGTCCAATTTTCTGTCAAAAGGATTTTCTTTTCTTTTGACAGGTATCCTTCAGGTTGAATTCTTTTTATTGTTGACTTACTTTTTTGGAAATAAATATTGAAGAAGAAATTTTTCTTTAAGCAAAAATCCTGTCCGAACTACTTCACAGTTCACGGCCTTGTTCGAACTAAAAGAGAATACTCTTCCAGAATCGAGGTCCTGGGAATGAGCTTGCCAACGAAAAGCTTCTTGTAAATTCTGCTACTGCGCGAAATTCCTTTGGACGATGAACTCAGCGCTATACGACAAGTATAATGGAAAGTTTAAAGCTTTTTTTTATTCCATTCAGCTTATCCTGAGGAATGGGTCGTTGTTTTCTGTTTTTCCTTTTTTTTATAGTGTGGGTGGCGGGAAAGCTTTCTAAATGTCACGTGCAAATTCCGACGGTTAAGCAAATATGTCCTTATACAAAAATACTACCACCCGATACGAGAGTGTATCTGTATATTTGTACACCGATGTTGAATCGTAAAAGCCCTCTCGTAGGAATAAAACGGTTATCTACTCCAGTCGAGTGCTGCGAGGATTGGCATACTTTTTTTGGTGCAATCTACAAAAAAAAAAAAAAAAAAAAACGAAGCAGGAGAAAAAAGAATTTGGATTTTCCAAGTTATGACTTCTATAATGACGATAGTCGGCAGAAGTTGAAAAGACTCTGTCATTGTATAGGTGGCACTAGACTTGATTAGACGTCTGTATGATTAACTGGAGCACGATAAGGAACAAGGGGATAGCATGGTTGTTATAGATAAAAGTGTAAGCTGGGATTTTCCTATGTCAACGGATTAAACATTGTATAAGGTGAAATAGGTGGATTTTATAATTTCTACCGTTGAATGTAGTCTCCCCGTGGGATGTCCTTTGTTAATAGAGCGGAATTGAATTCAATTACGTCAGAATGAGAAATCCAAAATTCAACGAGTTTGTCTTTTTTTGAAAAAAGAAGAACCATTGAAAATTCCTTTTGTGTTTAATGACGAACTGTTGGTATAGTATTCGTAATTTATAAATGTTTTTAGCAGCTGTACGTCTTGTGCGTGGTTTTAGTTTTTTGCACGTACAGAAAGGCCTTACATTTTTTTATCTCGTTTTCGAAGGGCAGACGGTTTCTAGAAGGAGTATTACTGCAGCACTTTTAGGGTGCCTCTATAATTATGAGCTTGGTAAGGTCAACATTTTGGATAACTTTATATCTATTCGAATAAAATGACAGTACAGTAAGACCCGCTTAAGCGAAATGACAAAAAATCAACAACAAAAAATTACTTTTCCGGGTTGTTTAGTTAAGCGGACCTCGTATGCAAATACATATAACAAAACAAATTTATAAAAAGCTAGAAAAACAAATTTAATTACAAAACAAATTAATTTACAACTTTACAAACTTTTTGTTCTGTTCGATTTTAAAATTTTCAGTTAAACGAGTTGTTTTCCAAAGAAAAATAGAAAGTTTGAAGAATTTTTTTTCTGTTATCCGAGTTTTTTACTTAAGCGAGGTAGTTGTATGTACGGGGATTTGTAATTCTTTTCACTTAAGCGGGTTTCACTGTATAAGATAAAGGAGCATAGTGTATTTGAGCAGAAAGTGAGGAGACTGTTGCGTTTGCAGAAACAAGTGATTTTATTTTAGCCGACTCATATTTACTGGACTTAATTTAATGACTAACGATATAAATTAATCTAATATTTGATTTAGATTGGTAAATTATGATCAAATGGTATATAAATATCTTTCCGAAATTTTGTATAACAGTATTTTACTTATGAAAATGTCGGTTGAGGGCCGGTTTGCGCGAAAACACCTCCAACGATTTCGTTTAAATTGCACATTGAAACGCCAACGGTTGTTTGTTTGCAAACAGAGTAACCGATTTTATTAAAATGCTTAGATTGAATTTTGACCAAATGGGCGCATAACGGTACTTTACCAGAGATTAAGTGCTTTTACAATATTTGATAAACGGCCCCAATGATTTTTTTTTTCATATTTCATATTTAAACTAGTTAAAATTCTATTAAATTTCATACCACGTTTTTAACGAAAATTGTTTGTAGCGGTACTTTAATTAATTCCAACTCCAAAAAATCTAATTTTTCTCGTAAACGGCTCAAACAATTTCGCTTAAATTCAAAGATATTTAGACTAGAAATTTTTAATAACGGTTATTAATTGGGTAATAAGTTTATTTATAAGTAGCCAACGTAACAAATTTTTACTTGCAAAACTTGATACCAACTAGTTTAGGAAATTATAAAAGTAACATGTATATATGTAAATCATTTGTTTTATGGATCTTAAGTGCACATAAACAGTATATAGGTAGGTACAACAGACCCTAGATATGAAATTCGCCCACCCCTTTAGGCTAATGCTTCGTGAACTACTGCGAAATGGGTTCCAAGTTTTAATCCCGAAAAATACCATCAAAAGTATAAATGTGAAAGTATACAACTGTACGAAGACTTTTTGAACTGAGTGTATTTGTACAGATAACCCCTTTAATAGCTTGTCCAAGATGCTGTACTTACACTCTGTTGTGAGCAGAAGTTCAGGCTGTTGATGTCCAAATATCAAATGTCAATGAAACACAGAATCATTGTGTGATTTGTTGACATTTTGAATTATGTTAAGATTGATAAGCACAGTTGTCGGATGATTGCATGGACAATAAAAACCCCATTCATATACATATATCCAATTCCTACTCAAATGTTGGTTACTTTTACCATTATTAAAGCCGTTGATGCGAAGGAGTGTATTTTTAAAGTCACATGTGTTTTTTTATGTTTTCTGACAGAAAATATGGGCGTTATTATATTTGCATACAAGTATGATAGAAAAACATAAAAATTATTATATTTTCTGACTGTTCCCACATATTTAAGTAAGAAACCAATTATTACAGAATACTAGGGTTCAATTTCAGTCAATGTGAAGAGTGAATAATGTTTCCTAGTTTGTATCAATAATGATAAGGAAAATATTGGGCCCAGTATTTGAGCACCATTTTGCACGGATGAAATCATGATGAAACTGTATTTTTTGGGTTTCTTCATAAAGATTACATACAAAAACTTCATGGCCCTCCAAACTGTTTGGATTTGACAAGCATTTTAATGACGTAACACTCTCGTAATTAAGTCAAACATTTGCTCTTGGACGATGATAAAAACTTTTTGGTGATTTTCGAAGTGAGAACTTTATTTGCAACTTTTATATCACATCGCTACATTCGATGCGTCCCTTATATGTACAAATCAATTCATTTGCAGTTTTCGACTACTAAGCATGACCAGTGGCGAATTAACCTTCTCGGCGCCCTGAGGCACGTTCAGTGTTTACCGCCCCCTTTTTTATACTATCCGAGGATCACCACATCGACCATCCTCAAATCCGAAAATTCGACCATTCGCCAATTTGACTAGGTATTCAACAAATCGACCATCCGCCAATTCGACCGAATTTTCGGATTGGCGGATGGTCGAATTGGATGGGCAGATGGACGGTTTGAGAGTAGACGAATGCAGAATGGTTAATTTTTTTTGAGAATAAAAATAAAATATCATACAAAATTTGCCACTCTAGGCTCGAGCCTCACGAGCATAGTGGTTAATCCACCACTGAACATGACTCTACCGACATGCATATTTATGTATGTATAGGTACATGTGTACATACCAAATATGTTATTTCATACATTATTCAATGGATAATGCTTACCAAAAAATAAAAATAAAAAGAGTGTGCATTGGAAAGAATTCTAGTTATTTTTTTTCCCAACATGGTTACCTACCTTTTCTTATTTTCCTAATTAACATCCGGAATGAATCCCAAGTCATATATTTTGTTTTTTTTTTATTTTTTCTTTAGGGTCTACACTAGTGGGCCAAGGCCTGAACTACAGTGAGTGACCTACCCTACATAAACATAATAGGTATGTTGGTACCTAAAAAGCATACAAATATTCTAACTCATTTCCTGCAATTAAAACGCTTCCTTCCTCAGTAAATTATGATGACAACCCCAGAGGTAAACGATCTTTGGATTGAATTTTCATAACAAGTCCACGGAAGTTTGCGACATAATCATACAAAAGGGCAACAACCACACGAAAAAGGTAACTGCGACCCTTGCCCTCTTCACAGGTGCTTTGGGCGGTTCTTACCCACAGCGGAGACCTTTTGTGTGTCAACGGCGCGTGAGATTGCAACAGCGAAAGTCCTTTAACCTTAGTAAAGAAACTTGAATGCCATTGAAAGAAAATTGATGTTTTCCTTTCAGTATCCATTTGCTGTGCCCTCTTAGAAGCCTAATGTTACTGCACTTCAACACTTTAAACAAGGTATACCTGTGCAACAAAGTGTGGCCTATTGTTTTCAAGTTTTATGCAGACATCACATATCCTTCATCTACACAGTTACACAGTTTGAGTTAAAGTCGTCATTAAACATAACATTCCTTCTTCAACCCCTTACCATGTCAAAGCTAGAAAAGAAAAAAAATCCTCTCAGAAAATACTTGTAATGAATACGTCAACGTTTTCTGCGAAAAATAAGTTGTCTGCCACTTTGATCTACGATAAACGGATGCCTGAGAGCACGGGCGATTTAAAATGTTAAACACGAATGCTGGCACAGTGAGCGATAGTGAACGTGGGTAAAGGAGTAGTAGTTATCTCTATGCCACGACGACGACGGAACGGCGACGTTAGGCAAATAACTCTCGGAAGGTAGTGGCAAAGTTTAAATATGTTGGATGTCATTCTATCATTCTGTATTCTTTGTTGCTAAGGATGATTTAAAAATGATACTTTGTTGTTGGAAGGTATCTAAAGAAGATGTTATGAATTATAAAAGCACAGTTTGGAGAAAAGCCGCTTCCAAAATGAATGATTCATTCTAAGATACAGTATATTTGGCATTAATAGATACTTTCTTAAATTGGTTTTTCTCAAACTTTATTGAGTGTTTTTGAACAAAATGTAACTGCGTGAGAATTTCGAAAACTGCCTATAAATGTATGGGAGCGGTTTTGTCCAGGGCTTGAGGTTACTGTTGGATTTGAAGTGACAGGGGAAAAGACGAAGGTAGTACTAAACAGTAGCAGACGTGTTATGGAGAGTGTAGGAGTGAGCATGGGCGATCACGTTATAATGTCTAAGTCGGCATTAAAGCACTTTGGGGGCTACAATAGATGCAAGGTTAACTTTTCAGCAACATCTGCAACATGCAGCGGGGAAGGTAGCGAGAACAATGCCTGCCCTGTCAAAGATAGTTTAGACAAGACTACTTTTGGTAAGAGTAGCGACGTTGATGATGCTCTATGGTTCCCAAAATTTCGTATACAGAATCAATACACTAAAAATACGCAGCGCCTTCTGAACAAGCTTATACGACGCTGCGGACGTAATGGCTGGAATAGTGACAATAGACCTCCTCGTTAAAGAAGCCGCATGGAAATATCATGCCAACAGCAAACCTGGAAGACTGGCAAGATAGATGGAACTCATCTGACAAAGGTAGATTGGTGCAGAGATTGATTTCCTTTTGATCAATAGGAAACATGGGATGCTGAACATCTACCTGACGCAAATGCTTACTGGTCATGGATGTTTCAGAGCATCCCTCCTCTGATATGGGCTTGAAGACAATCAGTGGAAAACGCGTGGCGTATACTGTTCCACTTTCCACTATATCGTGACTATCCAAGAAGCTTGGGAAGCTGTAAGTGAAACCGTGGCTAGCACCAAGAAGGACCAACGAGGACAGGAACGACAACAGAGGGCAGCACAGGTAGCTGCCAATACGAACGAGCTTTTGAAAAACGAAAGTCTGAATTGTGTCATTTTTGAAATACAGGTGTGATATGTAAGTACATATACATATGTACATATTTCGATTTCACTCTTTTCTCCGCAGGTTTTAACCGCTCTTATGTCTTTGTCGCATCGGTTAGGGTATGTCAACAACTGCCGGGCAGTCGCCTGTTAGCGAGTTTACTTCACCAGAAGTGCGTTGTATTTTCATCTTTACTTTGTATAAAGTACTAGCTGACGTTGTTCTGACCTCCTCTACTTTACGGCGAAAATTAATTAGTTTAAGAAACATTGTGAACTTAAGCATCGAAAGAAAAAAATATAGGCGTGGTAGTGGATGGATTCTGAAATTTGCTCAATATTTACCGAACTTTGTTTTGAACAATTGCAACAATCATCAATTCGTTTGAAATCAAAGAAAGTGGGCCTGGCTATATATAGTGTAAAGGAATTTTATAGACTAAATAAATAACTACATAGCAACTTTTTTTGGGTTTCATGCCAAAATACTGGAATAATTGATTTTTTCGAAAGTGGCCGTGTCAGTGGGTAGTTTTTTAAAAATAATTACACTTACATATATATGTAGCTTACTTTTTCCAAGGATCTAGTACCTTTCCAAAATTTCATTGGCATAGCTAAAAAGGCCCAAAATCTGGTTAAATTTAAATTACTTGCTTGCAACACCAACTACTGGATCTAAACTTCACAGAAACACTATTTGGCTCTTCCCGAAAACTACAAGAAAATTTGAGTTCAATTGGTTCGGTGGTTTCAGAGGCCCTAGAATTCATACCTACATATAAGAGCGCCATCTATAGGAATTAAAGTTATACTACATTTCAAGCTGAAACCAACCATACACATTCACAAAATTTTGTTCACTTCGATTGGGCAGTTCTGGAGATTAGCGTGGACGAACAAAATGAAACCTGATTTTTATAAATACCTATATAAAGAATATTATTACCTATTTATTGTACAAACAAAATGTTGGACTAATGTCTCACTTTTGGGCGACATAAGCCCATGATTTGATTATATGACGAATATTAAAACTGCCCCTTAATAAATAGCGCCACAAAAAATATTTTCCCAAGTAATGAGGCATCAAAGATATTCTAAAAGGGCAAGAATACATATTAGTGAAATGTTTAGAGAAGGCCCATTTTATATAGATATAAACATGTACATGTGAATGCATATTGTTCCTTATTTACGAGCTAAGTACCCAACTGCGCATACGAAATTATGTTAGTATACATGCATACGCAAGTATAACTCCTTTATTTCTTCCGGACAACGGGACGATTAATTTTTCAAACAAGCCAAAAAAAAAAAAAATATACTGTAGCACTCCAAGTAATTTTCGGAATACACAATTTAAATTCGTTACAACTCCGGGGGAATCAAATCACTGATGGACTGAAATTTCAGTCGAAATGAACTAATAGTGCTTTAGTAAAAATGTTTTCCCACAGAATTTAAATAGTTATACTTATAGTGTATTAACATAAGGTAGTATATATGTAATTCCATGGAAATCATAACTTTACTTACTTAAGTCCTTTAACCCTTCGGGGACTTGAGCGTCATGAATATCATCACATTGTATAACCCAACATTCTACAACGTTTATACATACTTTCATACATTTATGTATTGCATGATTATAATTTCAGTTGAAGTTCTACCCAAGTCAAGCATTATCCTCTACTTCTATTTTGAATATGGATAAGCCAAAGTACTGTATAAGTGCGCCCTAACACACAAGTTTTCGCACGCCTTTCTCAATTTAATATTAAATATTCAATTACTTTAGTTATTTGCCGTAAAACCAAATGAAACAGAAGAAAAAAAAAATGTATCTCCTCTTCAGAGTTCTGCTGATGTATCAAAAAATGAAACATCTTTATGGCACCCAATTAGGAAACTCTTTTTGCCAACTCCCGCCAAATTTGATGCTTCGCCTTATCGGTTCGCAAGCGTTTAACCATTAGTGACGAGCGCACATACGTACATGAGTGTAGTAATGTGATACTGAAGATAAAACCATTCCAAACAAACTTACGTTGAACGCGATTTGACAGAGAAAAAAAAAATATTCAGAAGAATATATCTTCTTGGGGTTCGTCTTGATTGAAAATTTATTCCTTGAACCGAACCGAAGGCAATCATTTATTTCGCTCCAATGCACGTAATCGAAATCTAAAATTCGATAGAATCTCAGCGTATCGAAAAATTTTTCGGTGAACGTTTAACTTCCGGCGGAAATCATTGAGGGTGAACGGCCCCTATCCTCCCTTTAAGCAATGACGGAGGTCTATATATGGTGCACAAACGTATCTAAGCGGTGTGAAGTAGTTGAGCACTCTTAACGTTAGATAGTTGCTTTTGATAGAAGTGTTCTTTTTATTGATAGCTACGATGAATTTATAACGCTCAAATTAGTGGTAGGTGTCATATCGTTTGTGGAAGAATAAAATTATAATTGAACACAATAGAATCTTTCTTGGCATTCAAAAAAATTGTAGAACAAATAATTTTACTATCTAAGGAAGTATAATACATATTCAAAAAGGTAATGTAGTTCTAAATTCAACCAAGGAACAAGTGGTCGATAGCAAATTTTTCAGCTTTTTCATGAATGCTGAACCAAATACGACACACATCAGCGATTGGGGTCATGAATTGCTTTGAAATTTGGCATAGGTACATGTTGTATTTGATCGCTAAAGTCCTATATTCCCTTGTGGATCCTAGGCCATCTGGCGTCATCGTGTGCCTTAGATCTAAACCACTTCGTAAGTTAGCAGGTCTTATTGCATCGTGCGATTAGCTATGGGCCTATCACCTTTTCGGAAAGTGTGACCAATCACTCTCCCTTCCGTTCTGCCTATTGCATAAAATTTGGCTTACACAATACTCTTATGGTACTGCAAGCTCTCAGCGTGACGATAGAAGGCATAATGTACATCGTCGGTTTTCCTTTGACGCAGCATTCATTTTAGATCATCGCTAATAAATAAAAAAATAATAATAATATTGGTCAAAGGATGCACCCTTTCCCAACACACTTTTGACTTCTCAGTTTTGTCAAAAATTTGCACAGTGGTCATGTTAGATTCCTAACTTATAATGTACCTTGGTAGTTCAAAGGAAGATCCTATGTGAAAAAGAGAAGTAAGGTAAGCGAAGCAGTTAAGGAAGCAAAGAAGATATTATGGAATGAATTTAGCAACCCAGTAGAAGAAAGAGCTAAAGAGAAAAATACTAAAAGCTTTTTGAAAAAAAAGTGCTGGATACTTGGCGGAAGTATCTTAGGGAAAAATTTGAAAAAGATACCCATGAGGACGGAATTGTATATGAACCATTCCTAGAAGTTGAAGACGGATGAAAATGTGATACCAACAGACTGGAAGGAATATCGGAAAATAGCAATTCACAAGAAGGGTAGTATCTAGTCACGGCATTAACAACTATAGGCTACGCTATATACCAAACCAAAGTACTTGAAAATCAACTTAGGCGAGAACTGGAAGAAGAGCAGGCAGCGTTTAGACAGGGTAGACAAAGACAAGACCACATCAACACATTAAGACTTAAAAGCGCCTTTTGATAGTGCACCAAGACAACATGTATAGGAGGCACTTAAAACCAAAAATGCCCCTGAAAGGCTGATAAACCGACAGGGAAACTAAGCCAAAGAGTGGGAGAAGTCAGAAGTATTTGAAATAAGCAAATTAAAGCAAGGAGACAGTCTTAGCCCACTTATGTTCATTTTATTCATGCATGAAATAGCTAGATCATGTAAGAGACAATCAGAAAAAAAATAAAAATTGGGAACCCATGTACCTGCAATTCTTAAACGCGCTAGTGAAGTGGTCCAACAATATAAAAAGAAACGGAATGGAGGTCAATATATAAAAAGCAACAACAACATTGGGCCTCTAAAGAGGATAGGTCGACAGAGAATTTGAGAAGTAGAGAGACTTGAAGCTTATGAATACCTTCGAACCGTCGTTATCTGTAAGGGAAAAACAGAAAAAAGGTGCCACGTGCTAAGCCGGACCAGGAAAGCAGTGTCAGCCTACCATCAGATAAATAATACAATAGTGGGTAAACAATAAAATAAACTCTACAACACCGTTATAATACCAATAGCACTATATAGTACCGAGTGTCTGCCGCTGTAAGAAAAACACCTGAATAAATTCCAGGCAACAGAAATAAAGTACGTACAAAGGGTCGCAGGAAAAACCAGGAGAGATGTGGCCAAAAATGAAAGAATACGTACGGAAGTAGAGCAGAAGCAGTCGATTCTACAAGAAATCGAGGAGAGGAGAGACAGCTAAAATGGTTCGGACATCTACATGGGAGACGAGTACCCCTACGCCTAACAGCAAATAGGGAGTTGAAGAAGAAGAAGAAGAAGGTAGTTCCAAACCTTGAACACAATGTGTGAGGTCATCAATAATGTCGTTGGCTGAAAAGTCTCTCCAATTCAGTCTTCATCCACTCCTCGGCCACGTCAAAGTTCTAGTTTGTTGTTAGTATCAGTCAATTCTGACCTCATTTAAATCAATTAGTCTATCTTTGTATGATTCAAAAACGAAGCCATGTGAGCAGTGTCATTTTTGTTTTCAAATGAAGAAAAGGTTTTGGAAACTCTCTACTCTCTCAACTCGTTTGTCCAGCAAACATATATGAGTCGATGAGTTTGGTTCTAGGCTGATAATTTTTATTTTTGCCGAGTAAATTTTCAGCCCAACTACGTCTGCTTCCCTCTCCACATTTGCTGTCATTTGGTGAAGGTCCATTATTCTGTGAGACAGAAGGCATAGACAAACTAATATAGACGGTCGTCTTCTCCCTCCTCTGCCGAAAATTTTGTAAAGTACGCCGATTTGAATTTTCCTATCTGTGAATACATGTGACCGAACGTGCGAACAAGATGTAACTATAAAAACAATCGTGGTGTCTCTTTTTTCCTTTTGCACACCACATTTTCAGCTGACTGTCATTCAATTAACAACAACAAAATGTTGCTGTTGCTAAGGCCGCATTCAGCACATCGCTAATCACCAATAGAAATAGTATTGGTGAAAGTATCCAGCCTTGCGTAACCCCACTTTGTACTTCGAATTCCTCGGACAGCCTTTTTCTGTGCAAGACGTGACATGTCAGCACGCTAAATTAATTCCCTATTGAGACTATCAAACGCCTTTACAAAATCGATGAACAATTCTAATTAGATAAGCCTGCGCCCTTAGTACTAGTCATTAATTTTTTATTGTTTTTCGGAGTTCTTTACAATTTCTAATTTTTTGTAAAACTTTTCCCACCTAATCTGATCGATTTTTTTGCTATATTATGTCCCATGACAATTACATGCTTAGAAATTAATTTTTAATTAACACCCACAAATCTTACTCGTAATGAAGACAATTCACTGCTTTATAAAATATCCTAGGAAGGTAGGTACTTCAGTTTATTCACTATAACACACATTCATAGTTGATTTGTGCTTACGGTTTCAAGTTAATACAATTTCTCGTACAATTATCAAGATAACACAATCCATTACCGAAGGAATTAAACTTTTCGTAAAATGCTCACAATTTAAGTTTGCAATTGCTTTGGAGCGTTTTACTCAGCAGAAAATAAATGCAAACATCTTACATTTTCGTCTGACGCAGACAGAATAAATAAATTACGAGCGAAGGATACAACCAGCGTGTTCGCAGGAAAGTTGATTTCGAAGCAATTACCGGAGCAGCAACCACTTTTCTAAACAGAAACAAGTCGTGAAACATTTTTTTTTATTTTAAAATGTACAAAAATGCAAACATCCGATTTTTTACCGAAAAGGATTTTCTTAAATAACTCTCTGTCTAGACCATAAGAACATCTTAAAATGAGCAATGGAAACTTTTGATGAATAGTATCTCCTAAATATAAAAGAGGTATATACATATATGTGCGGTTTAATATTTAATATGTAGGTAAGTCTTATGGGATTTCGAAAGACAAATTTCCAGCATTGAATGAACACGTTGGTATCTAAGGGACAAATATAATATATAATATTTCACATTCGTTTAGTTACTGTTAGTATATATATATATATGTGGATGCCGTGGCGCAGTGGTTAGTGCGTTGGACACTACGCAAAGGGTCGAAGTTTGAATCCAGAAAAATACCATCAAACGTTTTTTTTCACGACTCCACCTCTTCCGAATGTCTGACAAACATTCAAGAGTATTACTGTCATGAGAAAGCTTCTCAAAACCCCTTCTCTAAGTGTTAATTTTGAGGACCACTAGCCTGAGGAGATTTCTGCACAAAGTTCTCGGCTTATTCGCTTACAAGGTCTAATTGACTTATGAATTGAAGGCGCACGATCATTGTTATCTCTTCGTAGTTTGGACCTTAGGGCTGCTTGAATTCGATAACGATTTTGGGCTAAAAATCATCATTTCTGACGAGGCGCATTTTTATCTCGGAAAAAGCTTGTCGTATACACTGTATACACTAAGTCTCGTAACATATTCCTAGTGGGATAGGCAAATTAAGCGCATCGTTGAGGCTGCAACCCACTTGAAATCGCAATAAGGTTCCAGTCCTAAAAACGCAGATTCTGAGATAACAAAGTGTTTCTCTGTTATGACTGGCTAGACATTGGTGCAGTGTGGGTGCCGGGGCTTAGTGGTTAGTGTTCATGGGGTTCCTCTGGCAAACGTCTGACAAACAAAAAACCCTCAGTAATTCGGATACGGCATTAAACTGTAGGCCATTTCTGTATATCCAGAAATATATACCACACAGAATACTTATTTAAGCTAGGCCTTTGCACTCTATGGACTGCTTATGACCTAATATTGGTCTAGAGACTCCAAATACCAGGCTCCATTCTCGATCTAACTGTGAACCGGACTAGACTTGTAGTGTCCTAGTATCTAATGTACAATGTGTTAATGTTTCACTTATTACTTCCCAACCCAGCAAAAAATTTTATAAGGTATGTCAGGCTAAGGTGTAAATAAGGTATAGACAAAAAAACTAAATCTTATTTAATACCCCTAATAAGACTGATATAAGACTTATTGTAAGGTGTATATAAGAAAAACAGCCCAGACTGGACAGGAAGGAAAATTTTTGCAAATGAACGGCACCATATGACTTCATAATTCTTGTAGATGCCTTATAGTAAGGCAAACATCAGGTGTATTAGTGCTGATTCGTCATTTGTGCGTGGATAGTCGAAGGAGGCGGACAAGTTTTTATAAAGTGAAAAAGTGAAAATAAAGTGAATTTTACAATAAGAAAAACTGGCGGAAGTTAACTTTAATGGCCGGAAAAACATGAGGCCAATTAACGCCTTCAAATTTTCCCGGTCAACGCTGTACGGTAAGTTTATATCGATATTTGATTTAATTACAAGATTCTAAAATATTTATCTTTATTTAGGCTCCGTAAATCAATTTTATTCGTCCATCGATGATATGTTAAGGAGGCGATTAAAAAAGGAAAAAATAGATTGGATAAACGCAAGCATAAGTTTTAATTTGAGTAACAAAAAAAATTAAATAAAAGTTTTTTCAATTAAATAACGTCTTTTATTTAACTGATAATAAGTCTTAAATAAGGTATTATTTAATACTTATTTTAAGCGAAAAAAGAACTTATAATAAGCCATGAGTAAGGTTTTATTTAATGCTTATGCTAAGCATAATAAGGTATGTTAAAGGTATGTCAACGTATACCTGATCTCGTAGGACATGGCCTGTGTTAGAGTAAGGTATAAAATAAGGTATGTTGTATGCGATTTAATATCCCTTACTAATAACAACTCTTACATGCTAAGGAATAAAATACACTGTAGTAAGCCTTAAATAAGGCTTATGCTTTTTGCTGGGAAGCTTCTAGTGTGCTGAGTATTACCCCGATGATATTCTCTGGGGTAAAGTTCCCTCCCAGTCTGTTCTCCAACAGGTTACAGGTTATATCACGGACAGTGGAACATTATGAGCTCAATACAATATATAAAACAAACAATAAGGTTTGTCTTCATGTCCAAATCTGTGGAGGTATGCTTTGAAACATCCATGACCAGTAAGCATCTGCGTCACATACTTAGAAGTTTAGCTCTCCATGTTTCCTCTAGCAGGGTTGTTTTACATGAGACTTCGCCTCGTTGCTGTTGGTATCGTTGATCTGTTGGCCCGATATTTCCATGCGGCTTCCTTAATGTGGAGGTCTATAGGCACCATTCCAGCTACTACACGTTCCGCGTCGTATGAGGCTGTCCGGAAGGCACTACATACTCTCAATGTGTTTATTCTATAAACTGCTTCTATGCTTATTCTGTATGATTTGGTGCTCATCGCATCGGCGAGCCACAGAGCATCATCTACGTCTCTACTCTTGCCAAGAGTAGTCTTTTTGTTGTTTTTGTTTAGGTACTCCAATATTTGGCATGATCCTTGCCAGAAAAGCCGTTTTTCTCGCTGCCTTCTCCGCTGCGTAATGTAGATGTTGTTTAAAAGTTTACCTTGTATCTATAGTAACACCAAAGTACTTCAGTATAAACACTACAACGTGATTGCACACGGTCACTCTTACAGTCTCCATAACCCGTCTGCTGCTGATTAGTACTACTTCCGTCTTTTCCTCTGCTAGTCGTAAGTCCATGCTTACTACCCAGTCCTGTACCGTCCTCTGCACAAACGCTGTCTGTCATTGTGTTTTTCGCAGTCCCTCTGTGATGGTCCTTCGTGGGGTACAGATCGATTTGATAGTTGGACGCATGGGTGGAGTGAGCACTGTCTTCATGGATTGCATATCGGATGGTCGACTGGTGAATTCTAGTTGTGGGTAGACCGTCGTGGATTAAGGAGCGATTTGACCATCGACTGCACTTTTGGGAAGTTAAACTAGAGGGGGGGGGGGGGGAGGGGGGGAAATGGGGGAATTCCCAAGACCGTATCGGACACTGCCGCCGAAAAATTCCTAAAGCACACTGGACAAAATTGACTATTTAAACTGCTCTGATTCTTCTTCATTCGAGAACATACCATCAGAAACTATAAAAATGTACACATGTACTTATTTTTCGAGTCGAAGAATAACTTGAACTATTTATATAGTGTAGCTCCTAACTATCTATTCGTTAACAGTAAGAAAGAGTTCCACACCTTTCTTCCTTCTTTATTTGTAAGCCAGAACCTGGAAGTACGTGCTAGACACTTTATAAATCTGTGCCAACCTGAACGAAAAAAAGAAGGAGAACAAAACGTTTCACCCTTAGGGTGTTAGGGTGGGAAGTTCGCTCGTTAGAACATAGCTTTTCACACGTACAACTTGTGACATCTTTCGACACCATTTTTTCAGATTAGTAAATTTCGTATTGAACTCCGATAAGGTTTCAATGAATCGGAAGTTAATGCCAATCAAGTATCTATGATTTCATACATATGTATGTACTCGTATGTCCTCCTTTCTCCAAATATCGAAGTAATTTTGATTGAGCAGCAGCCTCTTGTTCAACATTTTTAATTCACCCCTCAAATCGATACATGCGTATATGGATGTTTGTGCAGAATTTAACTCAAGTCCTTGTTGCTATATTTGTCGTATCCCTGAACAGCTATTAATGGTACATGTGCCACACATAAGAATAGCAAACGTATATACACAAGCACACACATACATAAGCGAACACTGGTGGGAATGGGAATAAATCCTTTTGCCATACTTGACAAAATCCAACGAGCGTGTGATTGATTACGCCACACATCCTAACTGAAGTGATACCATTGACAGGTTGAGATAAAACAAATCACCTTGATTGATGATTGGCTGGGTGCATGCTCGGCGGATTGCTTCCGAATCAATGAAGAAATAATTAACTAATGTAAATAGGTAATTGAAACAAGATTCACGTTGGGATTAGCTATCGATTAGACAGTATGCAGCTGATGACAATGTTTGTCAAAAGGACAATGGTTACATTTGCCCTCATACGGCCAGTATTCACCCACATGCAAGCAGTCGTTACCGGAAAGTGCTTATACTTGAATATGTGTTGGCAAATTACAGTGATGCGTGGCTTCTACAGTTCAAATGGCTCTGACTTGTACGTCTACAGGTATACAGGGACATAGCACAAGCAACATCCAAGTACCTGTACATACCTCACATCGAAGGCAACGACGACACTGCGATGGGTATTAATGTCCTTGCAGGAACTCAGATTTCAATTGTAATCTTTTATCTGCTTTAAAAGAAATCAATATATTATGTCGTGAAGTGAGCTTCCGCTTTTAACATCTTGAATCTTGAAATATATCACCGATTCCTGTGAAGATAAATGCGAAGATTTGTCATTGTCTCAGGAGTACTACTACTTCAATGGATTATCAATGGGGGAAAACGTTTAAGCGCTTCTCTCCGGGTTGGCTAAAGCAAACGCAAAAGCATCCCAAAGCATAGACAATAGAGATTGACCAAGCGGATGACCTTCTCCATACGATATAATGTCATCTACTTAAGTTCGAACCGAAGATAAATCGTTAACCGAATCAAACAATGGAGTTTATTTTAAAAATGTTGTCCCTTACTGAAGGTCGATCATCATCAAGTGTGATTACTTACTGATTTGCTAGTAAAATTGTTGCTGTGTAGTATAACTCACAACATTATTATTGCAAGGATGTATGTTGGGTATGTTTTACTATCTCGAATCTTGGAAACTATTCCTAACAAGGTTATGTTTATGCTGCAACTGTGCACTTCAAATGGTGGAATATTCTATTTTTCAAGAGCACTTAGGATGGAAAAATTAACTGGTGCAGTTGATGTCTAGTGTAGACGCCTTGGCATAGGATCACTGGGGGCGAGAGTTAAAACAACAAACAACTCTATGTTTACACTTGGAAACAACTCTTCGGAGGTCTTCCAAACGTGAAACGTGCACCGGATTCGAAGATGCCCTGTCATGTGGTTTCTTCAATATCGTGTAGCAGATAGTGTGCTGGGCAGACCTTAACATGGAAGGCACTATCTTACACAAATCTGTCCAACTGCTGGGATACGCAGGCGATATTGACATCATCGGAAGATCCCGACAAGTCGATCAAATTAATGCTCTATAGAACGCTCATCTTATCAGTCCTGACTGTAAGGAGACGAGTGTTGGACGATAAGTAAGAAAGCACCTTTGAGCGAAAAATACTTCGTCGGATATTGGGTCACTTGCGCGAATGGCGAATGGCGAATGGAGGAGAACATTCAACCGCGACCTCTATGAGCTGTACTAGGATGTGGATGTAGTCCAAAAAGCCAAGATACGCAGACTACATTGACTCGGCCACATCGAGAGAATGGACAACAATGCTCCAGCCAAGAGGATCTTCGAATCCCACCCTCCAGGTGCGAGACGGAGAAGAAGACCGAACCTCCGGTACAAGACCAAGCTGTCGCAGATGCCATTAAACTTGGTCTTCACAACTGGAAGCAGCGTGAGGATGGAATGCAACGATGTCTCAGGCAATGACTTTACAAGGGTCGGGAATAATTTCCAGAAATTATCAGGTCAGTACATTATATTGACTTAATATGGATGACCTTAGTATCAATACACAGGACCAATGTTATCGCATAGAGCATCGAGAAGCATACGATATCGTAGAAATGCACATAGAACGGGTGTATGCGGAGGCGTTCAGAAGTGCATGGAAGCGTCTGCTAGTTTTATTTATATTCTTAAACGAGCAATTAAATAAGACATGAAGAGCAGAGTAATCGTCTTAATAAAACACTCTTGTATAGCATCGTTCATTAAAATTTATCAAACCGGTCTTCAAAAGGATATTTTTCACTTACGTACATAAAGTATTTACCCACTTCGTAAATATCTTAAGATATGCTCCAGCAGACACCTTTCCTCTTCTTAATTATTCTACAGTGTATTATGGATAATATTTGCTTCGTTGAATACACACACCCCTTCTCTGTATTGAAAACATACTGCCAATTCACAGATAAATGTGTCCATCAGACAACCCCCACTTAATCTCCCACATACTCCTACTATCTACCGACGAAAAACGAAACCATACTACAAATTGTTTTAAAGTTTCACAAGTTACCAATTACGAACACACATAATGCACAATGCTTTAGAAATGAAAAGCAACACGCACCATCTCCTTGCTCATTTTTAATTTCTTTCAACTTGAAGATGTAAAATCCTCAATTTGCCGCCTGAACACTTTCCTTCAAGTAATTTAATCAAGGAATACGGAGAAGAAGTCTTCCATTACGTTGCGGAAAAGAAACTCCAGGAAAAAATAAAGGAACATCCTTCTTGTTCAGTTAGCTATACAACAACCCCGAGCAAAACCCCAAGAAAAAGGAAAAACAAAAATGAGAGAAAATTCTAAAAAGCAAAACTTCACTTTCGAGCAGATTACCCACTGCCAATGCCACCACATCCTCTCAGGAAACAAGCGCCTCGTATTAAAGGATACGGTGAGTTTTACTTTTCCGCCCAAATATCGTACGGTTTTGTCATCTACCACCGAACAATAAGTGGATCTCTTTGCCTATTTTTTCAAAGAAAAAGGAAAAAAACAAAAGATTTTTGCTTGGTTGACGTTTAAATTGAAGAATGCTTAAATTAGCTAACATACCGCAGGCATTATTGGCTTGTTATACATTCCCTAGAATAAGCACATGAGAAGGTGTTTTATCCGTTGTAGCTATGTGTTAATTTTTCTTCTATCAAAGAAAAAAACGGCTAAAAGAGAAACGCTGAGTGATGCATATCCTTTTTGCATTTCATGCCTTGGATCTAGCCTAATCAATTGAAATGTCAGGCAGTGAATCCTTGCCAGCAAACTGTCAGGATCAGGACTGAACCATCCGAAGTTACCGTATCGCTTATACTCGTTTTCTCTCTCCACTTGATGGTTTCACGTTTCGGACATGAAATTGACACATGCAGTGACACCTGAAAATCCCGTATCTACCTCGAAATCAAGGATCTGCACATTGTCCCGTTCCGACATATGTACACACATATTGTATTGTAGCGTGAAGGGGATTTTAGTAAATACTATGTAGGTAGTACAAAACAGAATAAGAGAATTCTTTTGCAAGTAGTTTGCCCCAAATTTGTTTGCTTAATCTGTGAAATGTAACTTTTGTTTTTGGAGAGCTTCAAATTAAATATGTAGGAGGATTGAAGGTCCGCTCAAATAAGGGCAGCAGTGGGAAAACAAAGACGCGTGGATAGAAATAGAAATAGAAATGGAGATGGAGTGCAAAAGTAATTCGAGTTCAAGTTTTTAAGGACAATTTGTGTCCCTTTTTGCTGTTGCAGCTGCAGTTGTTCAAATGGGCGACTTTTGTTGGCTTTACATGAAAAATGTATTACATTTTTGCTTTTACCTGAAAACAAGTAGTTGGAGGACAGTGCTTTGTGATCTCCATACATTTTATAATAATGCTGTTATTTTAATATTTAGTTTAAGAGCTTTTGTTTCATTGTTTCCCGTTAGTTTTTTTTTTTTTTTTTTTGCATTTATTTCTTGTCATACTGGGAAGAAGCAGCTTACATGAATGTTGCTATACAATATATCAGGGAGTACTTCAAAAGAGATGTTTCAATTCAGGAGCATTCTATAGTGTATTGTGTTGTAAGGGCCACGTAGGTGTACAATGGATTGGTGTGTGTTTGTGCAGTAATCGCGCCAAAGGTCGATAGGACTTAGAAATATTTCATCACTTTCTCTAATAATCTTATGGCATTAGCAATTGCTCAAAATATTTCCCCCTAGACAAATCGTAAAACCCCCCACATTTTGAAAAACACATGTTCTTGGCAATTTTATACGAAATAAATAAAAAAGAATTAGCAAATGTAAAGATGCGTCCAGACCGAGCGAAACATATCTAAAATATTTCATAAACATTTCTGACACATTTCAAAAGCATTTCAGAAACAAATAAATAATCTAGAAAGGTTTCTGAAATGTTTCAAAAATGTTTCGCTCGGTCTAGACGCTGCCCTGTCTAAAACTACGGAAATCTACGAAATTTTACGGAAATAATTAATTCCTGTTCCCGCGCCAAAGCTTCTTATTTCTTATTATTTCACAGAAGAGGGATTAAGAAATTTCCCCATGCTGTGAATTTTAGTCCAAGAAATTTCTTTGGGCAAATTTATGAGTTCTGTCAATTGGTTTGGAAAATAGTTTAAAGCAAAACTATAAAAAAAATTTAGTGACGTCTAAAAAGTCAGCAGTTTTTTTGCTCAACTCTTTCCCGCACAGTTTTGGGCATTTGTCTTTATATGAGAATTTTACCCCAGTTCTAGAAATTTAACAAGATTCAAGTTTTGGAGTAGAAAGTGCGGAAAAAGACCTATATTTGGCGAAAATAGAGACCATAATATTGGAAAGGGATAAAATAAACAAATATTATGCCTTAAGCAACCCATAAAGGCGACGTACTAACCAATAAGCCACGACACCCATTCCATTGCAAAGGGATAGAGTATCATATAATAGATGCTGATTATAACATTTCAAATGTTCTTAATTGTTACGTCTATTTTTAAAATTAACTTATTTTTACAAATTAGAAAATGTAACTACGAGTATATTCAAGTTTAATGCAACCTTTCTAGATTAAAATAATTTGTGATTCCGAATGAAGCTACTGCAAGAAGTTAAAAATTAGTGGTGGTGGTGCTCACGAACCCAAGCTCACATTCCATCTACCAAACCATTGTAGCGTGTTCCAGGCGGAAATTATGGCGATCGAAGAAGTCTTATCGTGGCTCAAGAAAAACGTGATATCCTTTAAAGATATCCATATCACTCGATCTCTATATCTTCTCTAGTAACCCTCGACTGCCGATCGTCTCTTACGGAGATGGCAGAGCACATTAATATTCACATGTGCTGGGCGCCGAGGCACAGGGATATTCCAGGGAACTGTTAGGCCGATGAACTCGCGGATTGTAGCACTTTTCACTGGTTTTATTATATACTGGATTTTGTTCCTTAGGACTGATAATATTCTCATAAAAACGCCCAAAAAACGTTTCTTAATAAAAAACGCCTCTAAAATGTAGGCGTGGCCGAATATAATGTATGGAAGATTTCTAGAGTAAAAAGATATCTACCTATTTGCCTAAGTAAGTTTTTTCGAGTTTCATATAAAAATACTGGTAAAAGCGGTTGCTTCGAAAAGTAGGCGTGTCAGTGGGCGGATTGTAAAAAATGTGCACGACTGGGTCGTCCGTACTTGCACCTACATATATGCTGGTAGTTGGAAATGAGTTTAAAAAAAAATGTACAATAGATTTTTGAAAAACAGGGCTAGAACAAAAATTCCGATTTCGCCTCGAATTGCGACCCTACAGAACTCAGATATGAAGTTTGAAGCAAATCGGTCCACCCGTTTAGGCTGCAGTCCAGCGTACATACACACAGACAGACAGACAGACCGACAGACAGACAGACAGACAGAATCGGCAGACCCACTTTTTCGAGCTTCTCTATCATCGTAATGTCAGAATTCATTGTTATCTCGAGTTCGAATTTTTGCACGAATCCAATACTTGCCCTATATTATAGGTGCATGTAAAAATGTTACACTTTGCAAGGACCTCGTATACAAAATTTCATCGACCTAGCTTAAAATTTAAGGCCCAAAAACTGGTGACACACAGACGGACAGTCGGACGGACATATGTAGCTCAATCGACTCAGCTAGTTATATACTCTATTGGTTCTATCTGTAATATTTCTCTATCTTACAAACTATGTATCAAACTTAATATACCCTAAGGATAGGGTATAATGAAATTATTTAAGGTGGCAAACCTATTTTGTGTTAAGTTGGCTTAGCATATCTAGCCGAAAATTTGGCACCTCATCTAGAATCTTAAAAGTTAGTTTATATATGAGATCGAACCAATATATTGGAGCTGTTTCCAAGCAAAAAGTCTACTTGTTAAGGCTATAAGGTAAGAACAGCACTTCTGACCAAAAACGTGTTATATCATCTTTGGGAAATTTTCTATACAAGTCTAGACGTGAAACTTAGTAGACCCTAGACATGAAGTTTGGACGAAATCTGTCCGACTGTTGAGGTTTTAGCATCGCGTGTGTACAGAAAGATGGCATTGCCAAATATACTTTTTCCACTTTTCTGAACGATTATTATGTAATCACAATTTGAATTCTACACTAGAATAAAGATCCAAAATATTGAAGTTGCCTCTGAACGCGTTGAGGAAAGAGGAAAATAGTATAGAGACGATAGATTGGCAATCGCAAAGTTCTGATGCGAATCCAATAGAAATGAGAAATATAGGCCTAAATGAATTTCAACAGGTCTAAGCTTAGAAAGTAGGTGTTTTTTAGACTCAAGTTCTTATTGAACAGAAGTAAGAGAAGCATGTCCAATATCGGAGGCAGAGAGGGATATAATGATATTATGATATCCTTCTCAAGAACGTGATTTGTTTCAATTTCATGACGGTAAAAAGGGCGTGAATTTAATTTAAGAACTTGAAGGTAAACTTTTTACCATGGTGACAAAATGTAACAATTCGTATGCTACGATTTCAAGGCAAGTTTTATCACTAAGCATAGTTGTTTATAATGCAATTTCGAAAACTCTTACAACTGTTCTATTACGTCTTAAAATAGAGATGGAAATAGTTTATACAGTTGCTAGTTAGTCGTATTATTTCAAATTGCAATTATTGAAACTTTTGTAAGGACATGAATTTCATAATCATCCCTCCATCATGGAACTTACACGACATCAATCCAACAAATGTCTAAAGTCGCCACAGTCATAAAACTTGCCAACACAAATTGCATTTTCTCTGATTTCATGTTAGCTGCTGCACACATCCGCCTGCATGTGTTCCAGGATTTTTTTCTAGCATTTTTCTTTTTCCTCTTTTTCATTAAACTAGAAATTGCAATTTGAAAACTTATTTCCATTTCCATCCTACAAGCCCGGAATTCACCGGGTACCTGTACTCATCTACACGCCATCTCCACATGTAGCGTCCTAGGGAAAAGACTCAAAAACTTGTGGCATTTTCATGTACATACGTTAAAAATATGAATCTCTGTGTCCTTCTACACATGCTTTTTACACGGTTTCTGAAAACGAAAAGCGACAAAAAATAAAAAGGAATTCAATTTGTATTGTGCTCCGCTAACAAAATGCAAATTTCCGCAAAAGCATCGGCAATCAGAACAGGAGTACAGGTGCGAATGCAAATGTAATTTAAATAGTATTTCACCAAAAACTCTTCATACTGCTAGATACAAGTGATTTATATGTAACTAAAGAGAAAGCTGGACTCGGCAAGATTGGCTAAGCAAATTAGAAGGATGAGGATTTTTTTCCGCAAGAAATTTTAGTATTGGCATCCAACATTAAATCTGCTGAATATACATACAACGTACGTATGCTAATGAAGAGTTGAATGAGCTAGTTAAGAAAGATGACGAGAATAAGAAATACAATACTTTGCTTGTGGTATATTTAAAGGAACCATGCCTTAAAAAATGAGACGAAGACAAATAATCTCCGGATGCAGCAACTTCAGAGTCCTTACATCGCTTGAAGTTGAGAAAAATTCAGCGTAGCGTGAGATGTGACAAGCGTATTTACATCAATGCGCTGGCTACAGAAAAAATAGCAGCGATGTGCCACAGCAAAACCGTTTACAGAATCACCAAAGAGCTTATAGGTGGCCGAAGCTCTACTGAACACCCAGTGAAAGGCTTAGACGATTCGTTGCGAATATCGGATGTGAATCAACTGAAGAGATGGAAGGTGCATTTTGTTTCGGTTCTAAACCGAGTATTCGCCAGTAATATGAACCCTCGTCTGACTGAATGCAGTGTATGTAAAAAGAAATTCCCGAATTCGCACCACAACCCCCAGTAAGGATGAGATTAATACCGCGATCAGAGCACTGAAGGCCAACAAGGCGGTAGGACTTGACAGCATACCTGCGGAGATGTTTCGAGCTGCGCCAAAAGCATCGGCAGAGCTACTGTTCCCACTTGTCGGGAGAACATGGGAATCTGAGAGTATTCCGGATGAGCGGAAGAAGTGAATGATCGTCAAGCTCCGTAAAAAAGGCAATCTAATGCAGTGCGAAAACTGGATTTGATTTGAATTAATTAAGGAGAGATGCTGTGGCCAAGATAATAGCTAGAATCATCGAGTATGTCATCAAAGAACACTTGAAGACATACTCGATGCCGAACACGCAGGTTCTGGGTCAGTGGGGTTCGGCAAGGATGCATACTTTCACCAATACTGCTTCTATTGGTGATTAGCGATGTGCTGAATGCGGCCTTATCATCAGGAAATGGAGGAATTCGATGGACTCTTACACCTGAGCTCAAACACCTCCACTACGCCTATGTGGTATGCCTACTATCTCACAGAATAATAGACCTTCACCAAATGACTGCAAATGTGGAGAGGGAAGCAGACGTCGTTGGGCTAAAAATTAAATCGGCAAAAACAAAAAGGGAGGGAGTAGAGAGTTTCCAATACCTTATGAGTATTGTCTCAACCGATGGTCTAACAGAACTGGATATAGCCAGTCGAATAGACAAAGCAGAATCTACGTTTGGGATGCGATCCACAGTTTGGCAAAGTAATGCAATTAGCTTAAACACCAGGCTACGACTGTTCGGTTCCAACATTGAATCCGTGCTGCTATACAGATGTGGTACATGGATGGTGACCGTCACTATCACGAGAAAGCTGCAAATGTTTGTCAATAGGTGCCTGCGCTACTTCTTAAGGATATTCTGACCAAACCGTATATCTGACAAACAGCGTTATGAGAGAACGGGCCATGAACCTATAGGCACAACCATACCACGACGACAGTGGCAATGGATTGGTCACACTCTCCGAAAGGGTGACAGTATGTCAGGAATAATTATATACATATGTATATGTGCATATATTTGCCTTTTAACAATAAGAGTGTAAAAATGTGAACATTAAATTCTGATTGCCACTTTTGCTCCACTGCCAGATAGTAACAATATCAAGATAATTACTTATTACTTTTAAGTTTTCCACTTTATTTGCTTTTTACTTATTTAACATAAGTACACCAATTAATCCAAATGGTAGAAATTCACTTCTCTTCCCGGGACTGCAAGGTACTTCATTAAGATTAAATTTCTCGGAAAAATGCATTACTCCTCCATTGGATATTAAACTCAATCGGTGTAGTAGAATCCAAACAAAATAACTATACACTTATAGGTAAGTGAGAACTCCAGAAAAAGATTAACTCTGCTGTTCAATCAGAAGATTGGTTTCTCCCAAATTCAATTAAAATACGGATAAATAAAACCAAAGAGCAGCTCATACCTACACATTCGAGCGAGTTTTCCCCACAGTAAAGTTTATAAAAAGTTCTGAATCGCTCACTTTATTTTTGTTTCCGATAAGTCTCTGTGATTTTTTATCAATCGGATTTCCTTCTCTATCTGACACACTTTACGTAGAATTGCAATTAAGTTCTCAGGTCACACTTCGGCAAAAGTGCATTTTTAAATTAAGTCCATTAAAAATTTTCCTTCTGAGTGATTCGCTCTGTGTTGCTGGCTGAAGGAATGTAGTGTAGGAGTTTAACCAAACTTATTCCACCAGCAGTTATATACAATACCTACTATCAGTGCCCTTTGATGGTTTGCTTCCATTTGCCACCACTTAATGTGTACATATATTATGGGCGAGAAAGTCCTTTTTTTCGCATAAGCCGATCTACTTCTGAAATACATCGTTCCGTAAACATATATAGCACTTTGGTGAAGTATTTAATTGAAAACTCAATTTGGAGTGATTTTTATTTAGTTGCGGTGTAACTTTGAAAATGGGAAAATTGCAATGATAACAAGTCAGTGGGAAAAAGTTTTATTTGTTTTAAAATTTAAAGGACTATGGGAATGTTTTTTGTTAAAAAAAAATGAGGGAGCAGAGAAGGGAAAAGCAGAATATAGCTATTCTTGGAGTGTATACTTCCAGTCTATGTAAGTGGATCTGAGTCTATGTACATATCTACATACAGAACATTTCACTTCAGCACTATCAGCGGAAATTAATACATCATGAAGAAATCTTGATCTGGTTTAGGAATGTCTGATTTACTACAAATGGAATCCAACAAAAATGTGGTTTTAATGACCATACGTCTTGGAAGTCGTCTTGGGAATATACTTACATCCTGTATCATTTCCTGTATTATGCACTATAGTAAGGGACTAAAATTAGACTCCCACTTATATCTTTAATTCAAATCAAAACTGAAAACAATATACCTTGGACAATAACGGAATTTCATTACCATATGATTTCGTAGAGAAAGTCATGTCATACTCCTTCGGGTAGGGAGAGGGGCGACTAAAATCCAACCTCTGTATACCGAGTGCAGCGTATACTAAACATGGAATGAACAAAACACAATCATACAATACCCCAAAATGGCAATCCAGGTTGACTGGAATTCTGAAAAGATTTATTCCTGTCTTTTGACGCTTTTAGGAAAATAGCCAATTTCGCATAAAGCTTAACAAAATGAAGCAACTCTATCACGAGCTAAAAAAAGAGGTAGACCTACTCCGCGAAGAAAATATGTAAGGCTCTAAAATGTTCTCATATGCTAAAAGAACGAGAAAGTAGCCTAGTAGCTAGTCGGGAATATCACAGTGACAAAGATAAGCTAGCGAGAGAAACAAATTGGATCTCAAAGAAGAGACCTGGCAAGACACAAAGAGCTGAAATTGAACCAGAAAAAGAAGAGAAGCACATGGAGTCAGAAGCGAAACAAAGTCAAGCAAAAGTAAATCCTTCGCCACCAATAAACCTCGTTGGATTTACAGATTTTAATAAATTTCATTGTCTCCTGAAAGAGACGTTGACATCGACATTCAGAGTAACGTCTCTACGTAACGATGTATGGAGAGATCTCCTCGACTTGGATGATATTATCAAGAACAAGAAGCAGCAAACTGCTGAATATCAGGAAATTTTAGTTAAGCGTGGGCTTCCACTGTTTATGCTCAATTTCGATAAGAAAGATACGTTTTTTTCTGTTACACATATGTAGTTTTTCAACTCTTGCTAATCTCCTATAATAACTTGCCAACGACTTCGTCCCTGTGACACACAATCTACGGGCAATCTTACACTCTGATCGACACATGTCGGTAAGTGACGGCGAAGATCAGTCGGAATTAACTCCTTGGAGAATCCTGTGGTCCTTAGCAACTATGAGCAAATAGCCCATCGGGGGTAGGCAGAACACATCTTTCACATTTTTGGTGTTTGGCCTTTGCTTTCTATGGGCTGCTTACAGCGTAATATTTATTTACTTTTAAACCAGCAGAAAAGACTATACAGCGTCTTTAGAAGAACTAAACTTATGATATGCTACCAAGAGACCTTCTTATTGAGGGAACCCATCGAAAATGTTGTACCAAAAAGATAATGACAACAAAAGTTCGAGTCGAAGTGATACAAAGGTACCGCACCACCAAGGATAAGTCTATTGCTCAAAATGCACGAATGTATATAAGTAATCCAGGAATTGCGTAACTCGCATTGGGCTATATCCATGTTATTGCCGTACAGTTAGTGTGAATATAGTACCTAAAATTAAAAGGACGACTACTCAAGGTTGGTTGAGACTCATGTGCGTAAGGTCGCTCTCCGAATTCATCCTCTACCGCAGATGCAAAAGAGAACGAGCTGCACAAAAAAATTGCTCGAATACAACATGGATAACAGATGCAGAGTATGGCCAATAATATTGTCGAAAGTATATAAGGGTCTGGTGCATGGTGTGGACTCTCTGCTTTCAGTACTCAATAGTTCTAATGTCTATGCTCAGGCATTCGAAGATAATGCCGCCGTGCTTTCTGTCGGTTCATCTTTAAGAACGGTTTGTTCTAATGTGCAAACAGCCTTAGAAATTACCGATTAATAGTGTAGTTGGAATGAGCTATTCTCTTAAAACGAGAATAATTCCTCTTTCTAGAAAGACCAGTCTGTAGTGGTAGTAGTTCACTGACTCTCTTTTGAGTTCCAGGTCGCACTGGAGTTAAGGGAAATGTGATTTCTTATGAGGTTGCTTGGCAAAACTCAGAATAATTCTTAGGCTCCGAAAATGCTTCGCGTACGGATCGTAGGTCAAGATCCGATCGCTTGACTAGAAACTCCCATCTATGAAGCTTGTCGAGAACATTTCTTTTGTAACTGTCCAGTCTTTACTCGTCTGAGGCTACTGATTTTAGGTGCTAATAAGGTGCTGTTACTGTTAGCACCTCATCATTGAAGAGAATTATTGGATTCCTCCGAAATACAATTTAGTATTGCAGGCTTCAAAAGGCATGCTTCCGGGAATAGCAATGGTTATGCCTGAATCCCCCACTGTGGCTTTGCCTATGTTATTCAGCAGGTGAATAATGACATTCATAGGTAAGTATATTTAAACATAGATGCTTATAGATGCTTATACAAACATATGTCATCTCTTCATAAGTGCACAGAATATTTATTCGAATGCTGCAAGTAATTTATAACCTTTAAAATGGCCAACTTCCAATTATATTCCCATTCATTTGGTGTTTTTCAACAGACACAAACTAATTTAAAATTTAAATTGCTCTTCTAATTATTTAGGATAACAATAATCTGTGAGCTCACTACACTCGCACCTGCAAAGAATGAGGGAATGCTCGGTGTATCCTTCTCCTCCGAGTCTGAGCACTTCAAGTTAGTTATTAATTCTTTTGAATTTTACATGCTTCTAAGCTGCTTTAATTAATGGAACTTTTAGTTTGGAATTTCATGTCATGCTCATGTTGCATCTTTTGCTCAATGTCGGGTAAGGGAATTGATTTATTTAACGCAATGCTTGGCAACCCAGCAAAGTTGAATCTAACCCTCAGGACCTAATTCCCTGCCTTGAATTTCATGCATATTAATTTGTTGTTAATATTTCGTTGCCTGACTTCAAAGAGATGCTTCATAAAAATCCGATTATTTATTGGATTGGATCCCACCAAAAGAAAAAACAAAAACCGTTCTTGTTTACAAATATAATTCTGTGCGCCACGCTGATTTTCGTTTTTTGCCTTTGGGAAACATTTTTCATTTGCAAATTCATATAATCGATATTGCATGCATTTGCAGAATTCGAAATGAATCAGATCCTTTGACAGGAATTGAATGCCACGCAAAGAAAAACCTAAATTATGCCAGCTTTTGAAGCCTGGCATTCGAAATGGAATTGACAGAGAATGGAAAGCAGGCTTCTCGCACAGAGACGAAAAATGCAATAAAATGCTAATGAAACTCCTTCATCAAAATAAGAGAAAGACAGTGATCCAGCGGCAAAGGAACTAAGTCGAGTGGCTGTCGCCTTCATTGCCACTATTTGAAATCTGAGCTAAGAAATATTTTGACAAAAGGATTAATGAAAATTGGTTTCGAATTAAGCCTGTGCGAATGCATGGACGCCTTGTGTTATTGCGAAATTATTCAATCAAGGGTGTAAAACGAATCGGAAAAGAGAGAATTTGATTAATTTGAATAAAACTGAAGAAAAATTTAACCAATTGGATATCTCATTCGTATTGAGCTACTCATTAGGCACGTCCTTGTGCTTTGCATAAAGAAAATGTGAAGAGCAATCAGTTACAATTTCTTCTTAAGGTGCTTAAGGCTTCCCCAGAACCACTCAGGTATATTTTGCCTTTTGTTTTGCAAAACCTGAATTTTCTCAAAAAGTGGGCGGGTTTTGAAAATTTCAATACATACATATTATATAAGGCAATCAGTGCCAAAACAGCCTAACCAAAAAAAAATTCGAACTTCAGAAAATGAGTTAAAAGAAAAGGAATTTTAACAGACAACTTTTAAGTATTTCATTTTAAGTGCTAACATAATTTTTATAGTTTTTATTATTGGAAAAACGTAGTTTTATTGTATAAATAAAAGAAGAGAAGCTTTCTCATGACAGTAAATACTCTTGGATGTTTGTCAGACACTCGCAAGAGGTGGGGCTGTGAAAAAACTTTGGTGGTAAATTCCAGGATTCGAACTTGGAACCGCTTGCGCAGTAGTCCACCCTAACCACTGAGCCACGGCACCCACAATCACTTATATGTATGCTTTATTGGGTCTGTCTGCAATATTTGTCTATGTCAGAAACTATGTGTAAAACTTAATATACACCTTGATAAGGTATCGTTAACAGCACATTTTGTGGGATAGACCGTGTGCAGATTCCATGAAATATAAAATACTAGCTGGGCCGGCAGACTTTGTTTTAACCTTTCCTTACTCACGGCGAAAATCAATATGCATATGTAATAAAAATATCGATCAGAAAAGAGCTTAGTGTTAAAGAAAGACTGTAACAAAACTGAAAAGTGGGCGTGGTTATATGTACGTAATGTATGAAAGGTTTGTAGTCTAAGCGAATACCTACACATTTGCTTGTGTAAGTTTTTTTCGATTAGATGTAAAATTACTTTTAAAAAAATAAATTTTAACAAAAAGGGCGTGTCAGTGTGCGGATTGTATACACTATTTCATTTACCAGGTCACGATTTAAGGTATATTAATATCACTTGCCTGCGTTGTACGCGGATCCAAACTTCATAGAAACACTCTCGGGCGAAAATTTGAACTTAATTGGTTCGATGGTCTCGAAGTCTACATCTCCCATGCAAACAGGCATCGCTTATCAGGTCCAAGACTTTCTTTCAAGCTTGAACCAACCGCACACATTCACAAAAACTTATTCGAAGATAAGTGTCTACGAACATTAAGACGCTGTGAAATGTAATTTCCGAATACCGAATACGTGCGTGGATGCAAAAGAAAGACCGTGCAATTGATCAACTGTCATGGACAAACTAATAAAGACGGTCGTCTTTACATTCCCCTGCCGAAAACTTCGTAAAATACGCCCAAACATATGAATGAACGTGCAAACAAGACGTAACTATAAGAACAATCGTGGTGTTCACTTCATTCCTCTTGCACACCACATTTTCAGCAGACTGTCATTCAATTAACAACAAAATGTACATAACGACTCAACAAAATGGCTGCACTCATAAAAACTACCGCCGATTGAGAATGTGTGCGTGAGCTCCAATTCGATTTTGCCGGAAACCTCCGAATGCATTCAAAATCGCTGATAGTTTTGCTTTTGTGTGAGCCAACGGTCATATCGTCCGAAGACGACCGTCTGTATTAGTTTTTCTATGTCAACTGCGAACCGAAGTAGGTCGACCTGCTTCAACGGTTGCGACGCACCGCCACCTATTGGTGTTTTCTTGATTTTTCCGTAAAGTCATTATTCGAATCGTGCGACATGGTCGCACCGTGGAAAAAGTACTTTCATTTTTATTTATATAAACTCTGACCAATGTTTAAATACTCCAATCGTTTAAACGTTAAGTAGTTATGTGTGTACGGTGAATCAATTGACTGATTTACCAGGTCCTTTCTCACGTTAACTTAAAATTAGTCACTTCATATTTAAACAACACGTACATAGAATTTTTGGGACAAATAATTACATATAATACTGCAGTTAGTGTACCTATTTTAGAACGGCTGACCTAAGACATCGTAAACACTATTTGTGCTAGCGTTAGCGTTTCACTAAAACTTTCACTAACAATTGCAACCCATTTCTGACTACGGATACTTCTGTGTTTGTTGCAAACATACTTTAGCTTCCAAAATTAAATAACAAAGTCCACTAGAAACAAAAAGAGGGCATGTATTTCCTAAGGAGAAGAATGCAAAAACAATTTGGTAAATATTTGCGAATCGGACCCTTGCCATCGGAAGATAAGATACCCGAACAATAAAATTGTAAATTTGCCCTCAATTCTTTTAAAAGTTTCATTTTTCGTATTTCTGCTTTTATGTCTCATCTTCATAGAAACCACCCCTTTTCAGGACTGTCCTTAATTCTGTGTTTGTTTTGTTTTCTTCTGTGCACACATGCATACTCCACGAAAGCATATTTCCTTATGGGGAAAGTTAAAAATCCTCGATTTCTCAATTCGTAGGAATACTACTCGTCTCGTACCTACCTTCATCCGCTTATACAGCAGCGTTCTAGTTGTGTGTACGTTTCTTTCAACTCGATGCCTCCTCACTGCCTTTGGCTAGAGATACGCTCTAGCAACAACAAAAGAAAAAAAAAAAAAGTTAAAATCCATTTGATCTTTGTCCAAAGCAAACATTCGATGCTGCGATAATATAATTTTCTTTTATGATATTTGACAGAATTTTAAGTGAATAGTTAGGTCCTTTCTCTATTCTGTTTTTCTGGTTCCGTTCCACGTATGTTGTATGTTGGCAGTTGGCAGATACGGAAGGAGCATTTCCATATACACATCCCCTTTTGCCACTGTCACAAGCCAATAAACACAGCATACACAGAAGAAGAAGAAGAAGTAGAACCAGCTTCCTACGCTTTGAACAAACACCTAAAAAGCTACTATCCTTATTGAAATAGAAAATTGAGAACATCCGTGACGCCAATATGCCGGAGGACTCTCCGCCAATACCCAATCCAACGCGCGCCGGGTACATTGTTTAGATGAATTCGGATGGTTCTATTAACGTGGACTTTGAGAGAGCGGCGGCGGCGGCGGCATACAAAAGGTAAGAGTCGTCGCTTGCGTAAAAGGACAAAAAAGGAAACGATTTGAACCTCTCTGTATTACAGACGATTTTTGTTTCTTTTTTTCGTTTCGTCGAGGGATGTTTATGTTTGTTCAGTGTCTGTTGTCGGTTTTATCTTCAACAATGAAGTTTTAGGCCGACTGAGATAACCTGAAAACCACTTAGGGTCATTGCGATCCTTTTCACATTTTTGTTTTCATTTCTCCCCTTTGAGTGCACAAACATGCTGGTTGAATGGTAAATGGACTTCAAATTCTGTTTGCACACCTCATAGACTGGAATCAGTCATCATAATTGGGGGTGGTTTTTAAGTGCTAGCCAATGGCGTTTCTACTATTGGTAAGCGGGTAATTATTATTTATTTCCATTTGTATAGTGGGTTTTCGGGTCGAAAATTACGCATACGTGCTTTTAAACAGCTGGATTAGATCCAAATTACTATAAAACTTTACCTAGCGTGTGCCAAATTCACTAAAAGCATTTTAACGTAAATCTCTTTCTCCATAAAGAGTGAGAGCCTAACGATGGATGCGACGCGAATGCTGTTTTTTTTTCCTTGACCCGAAAAATAGTTGAAATAACGCGCTTACTGGTGAAATTATAATCGCTTTACTTTTGCTACGAAAATTCAACTGTAAGATAGCTACCTTCCAGACCTTAAAGGGAAAGACGGAACACTTTTGGATTTGATACATTGTCTGTCTGTCAGCTTGTCGGTTAGTCTGTCACAGCCATGTTGAAGTTTACACTGCTGACGTTCGAAGATCTAACGACACAAGATTACCTAGTTTCCACGTAGACCGACAGAGATTAAAAGACTGAAAGAATATATGAAACAACTCCACTACAGTTCGTAGGGAGGGTGATCTCCTGAAAAGGAAAAGAAGAAAATTACCACCACCAAATGGAATATAGATCCAACCAACCATATATCCAACCAACGACAGTTTTCGGAAAAAAATAATGCACTTCTTATCGTATCGTATAATCTTTCCGGCGGCGTAAAGTGAGGATTCAAAAATAAATACATGTAATAAAAAATTTAAAATAAAATGTCTCACATAGACTTTTTATGCTGCCATTACTATTTGAAAAGTAAAAAATTATTTCAACTGAGTCCGAGTAGACGACTGAACAACCGACCTCCACCCCACGAGGATGCACCCCCGACTGAACCATAGACAAACTAATATAGACGGTCGTTTTCGGCCGATTTGACAGTTGGTTCCCACAAGAGCAAAAGTACCACGGATTTTGAATGTATTCTGACGTATCCGTCCAATTTAAATCGGAGCTCACGCACACATTTTCAATCCGCGGTACATTACATGGGCGCAACCGTTTTCTTGTACATTTTGTTGTTGTTAATTGAATGACAGTCTGCTGAAAATGTGGTGTGCAAAAGAAAAAAAAAAATATTATTAAACCTTTATAAAAAGTATTTTTCATAGTTATTCTTGTATGTCCTTGATAGAGAATGAATCCCAGAGAGAAATTGCAATGCAATACTATATACTCCGACCTTTGTGCCCCTCCCAGAAATAAATCCTAGATCCGCCCTTGCTTTGTTATATCGAAAATTCGTTATACTGAACGTCCACTGTACTATCAATCAATAAACAGCAGGTGAAGTAACGATTAATATTTAGCACACTGCTCTTGAAACGCGGGCTATACATAGTTGAAAATGCTTGCGAGATATCCGCAAGAGTATTTTTTGGGACGCACTAATCATAAAACTATGAAGCCCGTATTGTGGAGAAGGTAAAAATTTTCAAACTTCTAAAAGATCCTTTGAATTTCCAAATAACCGACAGACTCCCACTTTTTATAATTATAGTCTACCTGGCTTGAGTCGTTAAAAACTATCACGCCTGTATTTTGTGTTCTAAATTGGTAAGTTTTTGTCGTCAAAATGATTCTACCCACGTCTGTCCACATCTTTGTCCCACCCTTACATGAAACTTTTCCATGAAATGAAAAAAAAAAAAAATCCTGCCATTGGACATCTATGACAAACGATACTTTCAGTTCTACCTTTGCCACTATTACTTCGCCCGAAGTGCAAATAAATTGATTTTTATTAGTTCAATTCAATGTATGTATGTATTTTTTGTTTCTTGTTCGTTGTATTTGTTCAATCAAAAGTTCACACAGAAAAACGTAAGAACAATGGAATTCGTATACAATTGAATAGAGAAACTTATTTCAGGTCGAACTGTGAGAGAAAGTAAGTGAACCAAATGCATTCTTGCCACTTCGAATTAATTTCGGTACAGAAGAGATGTCCTGCCATTATAAATGTACCCAACTCTCATTGCTCGTGTTGTTAACTCCACCATGAGGGGCAGTGTAACGGATGACATCCCATCCATGCAGTAATATCTAAGTGTGTATATGTACATGCCTCAGAATGTTCTTTTTTTTTTTTTTCATAGTATCGTACCTAACTAACTTCATGAAATTTAAAACTAGAAGTCCTGAGGGGATTTTGCAAAACTTTTGTAATTATTACGAACGTTGGACTTTTTCAGTTGGTGTGCTTTAGGACATGTAGGTGGTACTACTACTGGTACTAGATCACCTGCAATGGTATCATTCTTAAGGAGAAGACATTTCCCTTTCTCGTTTGTTCCAGTTTGAGAAAAAGTGGACTTTTGGTCAATTAAGCGTGTCAAAGCGTTATAGTTCACTGATGGACTATGTGCGGGGAAACTGTTCATTTTATTCTTGTTTTGTCACAATTAATAGTATATATCCTTGTTAAGGATAGTCGTGCAAAATTACTTTATCCGGGTATATCGGGTCAACAGGGAAAGCTTCTACACAAAAACATGAATTTACTTTCTAAAAAGCTAGCAATAGAAATTCAAAGCATTAGCCAGTGTACAGTGGCGGGTTCAAAATGGACATGGGAGAAACACTAGAGTTATGTGACCCACTCAATGTCAGAAACCCTCAAAAACTCACTTCAAGTTAAAATCTCTGAACGACATAAGGTATGTTATAGCAATAAATGTCATATTTTTGGTGGCTAACAAGACAGCGAGCTAACGGTCACAGCCTACAGAAAAGATAGGAACAAGTTACGCAGGACTCTCTGCTATGTTACCTAAAGTAGTTTTAGTGTCACTCCAATTTTCCAAGACCTTGTTGATGGTTTCGGTATATAGCTCATGGATTGCTAGGATGATATTGGCCTTAAGTGCTTGAATCGTTTCCGGATTGTTGGCATAAAATCGGTCCTAAACGGTTCCCCACAAGAAAAAAGCCCAAAGAGGTCAAATCGCAGCTCCCAGGCGTCCAATTGGCATCGCCAAGATGACTGTTAACACGATTTGGGAATTTGGTGCGCAAAAGATCGATTGTGGCATGGAGTGCCAGCCTGCATGGAACCAGAGGTCGTCCAAATCCACCTCTTAAATTTCACTAAAAAACAAGTCAGCTTACATGGCTCTGTAAGACCCAAAGTTGACCTAAACCAGGCTCATTTTCTAGTCCCATGCTCTCGGCTACAGCAGTCACATTTTCGTCTGTGCGCATCGTACGACAACAGGGACCATGACCCTTTTGCACTAACTTGCGCAGTGGGTGCTTCATTTCGGCCAAAACTTATTTAAAAAAAAACGCACTCTTTGGGCTACACACCACTCAATTTGGAAAAAAGTTTCCACTAGTTCCCAACGTTGTTCAAGCGTTAAGCGACTTATTTCGTTCCGCGAAGGTTAGTACTGACTTTCAGTCAAGATTTCGAGCAGGAAACAGCTGTCAGTCTTAAAATAACCTATGATTTAAAAAACATCACAAGATGGTCCACCCCTATTTTGCCAAATTATCATAACGTCTAACAACATGTGCAAATGTTGGAATTGCTTTATGAAAGTGGGTCTTCTGTTCGAACAACATTTCTCGCACTTCGCCCATTTTACGATCGCCTTCTGAGGGGACTATTCGCAAAGTGGAGGTAAAATTTGTGTAGATCGGTTCAGTCAACAATTGACGTAACTCAAGATCTTCCGAAAATATAGCCCCTATCCGTGAGGGTGTGCAGAAGAATCCAACGCATTCAATTGCACGTCACGCATAGGAACTCGGCTTTTCGCAGTCCACAAATTGGCGAGTTTTGCCTCATTACTTGGCCCTTGCACCCGTACAAAATTCACCTGACTCAGGAGCTTAAAGTTAATGACCATAGACTACGCCGTTTCTTCACTGACTGGGCTTTCGGGTAGTTAGAAATTAACCCCAATTTCGGTCAAAAAATCGTATTCACCGACGAGGTCCATTTCAGGAGATTTTATGATCTCAAAACGATATTTTCAATAAGGGTTTTTCCCCCCTTTTTGAGATAGTTCCCTTTCCACTCCAAAAAGGTACAGTGGAAGTACTTTATAACAAACTTCTTTATAACGATTTCCTTTTTATAACAAAGGATTCGATAGGCGCTTCCGTTGAAAGTTGTTTTAGCCATAAATAGAATTCCTTGTAACGAACTTCTTTATAACGGAGTGCTCTTTATAAAGATATAGATGGGAAATTCTTGTTTTTTTTTTTTTTAAAAACTTGATGCACTACAACTACTGGCATTTGTTACGTTACAAGGTCAACGGGATAAATAACACTTTGACATCTGAATGGAAATATAAGCGAGCCAATGTTTACGAGCCAAACTCTATGCGATTCTTATGATGTGCTGATTAAATGTGTCATATCTGTAAATCGTACGAGTGACTTTATTAGCAAAGTAAATATGTACGTACACCAAGTCCTCAATCAGTTTCTATGGTACAAATATTAATTCATCGAAAATATTCCCAACGACAAAATACTTACCATTTATTGGAGCAAATATGATTAATTTGCCTGGCACTTCGATTAATTTTAATCCAACTCAATTAAGGATGAAAAAAACAAAATCTAAACATCAATAAGATATGTACATGAAATGAAATCCCTTTTCATAACAAAATTGCACTGTGCAAAAGCAAAAATCCTCTAAAGTGACTGCTCTTCAGGACGAAATAATAAACATCGAGTCTTCACAAAAATTCCAATTAGCACTCTAAGCTCTTTGAAGTCCAATATCCTGATGACACCAATACCGATGAATTATCCCCAATTATGGATCTCATTAAGCATCTGCACCACCACCTGTACGGGGCCGTAAAAATATACAAACATACTCGTACATATTTGTACTTGGCATATCTCAAGCTTTTTATCGCATGAAATTTGTAGCTTATAAAGTTTTCCCTCCCTCTAAGCATGCCACTGTTGTTTTATCTATGTTCAGCTATTACCGCACAGTACATATCTGCCAAACAGCTGTTCGACGCCATTAGAGGATTTTATTTGTCGTCAATCCACGACCTTGTTCCAAGATTTCATTGTGGCAGTACACCTCCTTTGTATCCCACTCCGCATTCCAGGCCCCGGGATTAAGTTTTGTGTGCCATGCACGTTTTTGAAAACGTTCAACAGAACATTCTGACTTGCGAAAGCTTAACTCTGAATTCAGCTAAAGTTTTATTAAATATCCTGCAGATTGCATTCGTCAAGCTTTTATATTGGAATAGCTCTCCACGATATTCCATTCAGCTCGTTACTCGCTTCCATTATGGTGACTTGGTGATATCATTCTTAAAACTTTGGAGGGGTTGGAGCCCTCGTAGCGCCATCTCGTAAGGATGCACCCACAGCAGCCGTCGCCGCAGATGAGAGTGAACTTTATGATTTGTTTGTGTATATGTATGTATGTGGTGCCTCCTGTTAAAGCTGAACTCTAAATTTAATGATTCCACAAAATGATAGCCCCAGAAAGGACTCGGACAAATTTGTGCATGCTGATACGGTACACGTTCAATTATTAGAGGTTAGTTGGCGGCAGGATAACCCATTCTTCATTTTGTGTGTGGGCAAAAGGACCACCGCCACCGCGTGTTATATGTATTATCCCCCGTAGCTTTCGTCATCCTGTGTTAGAGGAAAAATTGAACACATCATTACTTTGCCCCTCTTTCTCTCTCGCTATTGGGACACTGATTGTTGGGATGGTTTTTGCTTTTGCTTTTATTGATTCATATGCGTGTTTGTGTGTTTGGGGGAGCCTGGAGCCGGCTTTATGTGTTGTAACGTTTTATTTGTTTGAGTATATGTAGGAATGTAATCCTATGGATGTGGACTGGTTGTTAAGTGAATTTGCGTTCGTTGACATTTGCCATGGTTCAGTTTATAATTATCACCTCTATAAGGTCCATCTGGATTTTGCGATTACAGTAGACTATATAGTAAAATGGACGTGATGTTAGATAATTATGCAGCCGCACCATAATTAAGTACTCGTTAGGTTCAATTTGAGATAAATAGGAAGAAGGTTGTCATTATTTAATGGAAAAATAATTATTTCTTAAAACAAATAAGGAAAATAATGAAAGTCTTAAAGTATGTACTGTATTTTGATGGAATAAAGTTAAGAGCAGGTTCGTCGTTTAGGGCTACCCTTAGTGACTCCATTTCCAAAAACTAGAACTTCAAACCATAATTTCTTTCATTTGCTAGAACCATATATTTATATAAATATATGTATGTATATATATACTTATTACGCCGTAAGCAGCTCATAGAGGGCCACGGCCTAGCTTCTCTATACAACTACAAGTGTTGTGCGCACTTACAGAAGGGACCTGCAGTTTCATGCCGTATTCGAAGGGCAAAGGGACTTTTTTGAGAAGCTTTCTCATGACATGAACACCTCTTGGAGAGTTTATCAGACGCTCGGTAAGAAGTGGGGCCGTTGTAATTGATACGAACTTGGAACCATAGCAGCGCCAGTAGTCTCCCGCACTTAGCATTTCACCAAGGCACCCACTTACAACCATACCAAGTACTTACTGACTTTCAGAGCCATCAAAAGCTCCAAAGAAGAATATTACGAAATAAACTGATTCGCAGTGAAGAAGTCCATTTCTCCAATAAATATACAAATCAAGTACAATGCCAGATAAATCACAGCAGAGTTCAATGGATATATTAATTGCGCCAAAATGCATCAAAAAACAATGTTTCAAAAAATTTCACAACATTTCACATATTATTATATATTTGGTTACATTATTAACAGCATTTCAAAGATTTATCATGAATTTTTATTTTTAAGGTGCTTGGTCTTTAATGGGTTAAATCTTGCCAACATTCATGCCAAAACACCAGTGCTGGATGTTTTTATACTAAGATGTCATCAGATAGCTATCACAAAACTCATTGTGGTGTTAAATGGCCAGGCTCTGAGTCTAACTACAGAAAATAATAACTGATAGACATGCCGAAGGATTGGTTTATCTAAAAGAAAACAAAATCAGTTAAACAAAAAGAAAAAGTAAGTAAAAAAACAGGCGGATTCTCTTCAGATGAAAATGGAGCACATTGTACCACGACCTATTGGTCTATTGTGACCTCTAGTTACGCCTCGAAGAGGTATCTTCCCATTTGGAGCTCCTCTTAAAGTGGGAAGGTTCTACTACCATCTACTCTGAACTTCTGCAGCTCTCTCTAGCTCATTCCTAAAGTGCTCGATTCCTCCTCGACTGTTCTGTGCCACGTTTGCCTAGGACGTCCCGCTGTTCTGTCTACTTGGATGAGCGGATTCCACTGCATGTAATATTTCGGAATGGAATTGTCTTCGCGCCATATGGTGTGTCCAGTCCACTGACACTTTCTTCTTTGTGTAGTGATAATACCGCTGGCATCAGAAGTGCTCAGGGCTTTAGTTTTGGCTGTGATAATTTTGAGCCCCACTTTATTGTCTCAGCTTCTAGACTCCGGACCAAAAGATGGAGATCCATTATCCGATGTGTAAGTAGACAAACACCGTCAGCGTAGTCTAGGTGTTTAAGGTAAGATGTTATAGTAAAGCGAATTTTATCGTTTCCTTCCGTCAATGCCGCACGGAGAACATCACTGATAACCACTAAAAATAACAGCGGTAACGTAGGTACTCTATATTGGAAAAATTGATTAATTTTTCCACTAGCAGGAGTAAATTTCTTCAAAATAATTTCGCTGCACCGGCTATTCCCAAATTGCCGAATTATAAGTAGCAGAACGAGAGATCAAAATAAAAATGCAAGGTTCGTTAGTAAATATAAAATTAAAATTCTGTGTAGGTACGAATTAAAATCATGAAAATAATAGGTACATAAAAAGCAACACACTGTATCTATTTTATCAGGATTTTTTTAGTTTTTTGATTCTCTACCAAGTTGCTTAGCTATTCTTCTTGTGCCAGCCAAAAAACTCTCAAGCAATTGTAAGTTTAACTAAATCATAAAAATCGGGCAACCACTATAATTCAGATCTATCCAAAGATTGTGTGCGTGTATGTTTTATAAAAAAAAGAGAAATAAATCCCATGAGGATATGTTATGAAAGGACAGCTTAATATAGACGCAAACTTTCATCTCCTAAATAACTACATACACATGTATCCACACAGAGCAAAAGAAGAAAAGAACTGAAAAAGAAAGCGGAGAACGGAAGCTATAAATTTTTCACTCCTTCTGTGACTCTTTGAGGACAATATATTAACTTGACTAGAAGACGACAACGACGACTACCGACGACATCATCAACATGCCCACCGCCGCGTCGCTGTGTCACAAAGGACTGACAGTGTTATATGTAAACTGGGCATGGGAATATGTTTGCTTCAAAGCCTGGACGATTAAAGAGTAAGGAAGCGACAAAGTTGAAGGCACATGGAATTGTCGTTTCACCGATTCACAAGGAAATTCAAATTTTCCAAAAACATATTTTTCCATCACTCCACTTTTTTCACAGCCTCACTCTCTTCCTCAAACACATGCATAATCGCACACCCATGTGTACTAGCATCCCATACAAATACAACTCATGGGTGTGAAGGATTTAGCCACTCGAACAAACCTATACGAGGAGCAGCCAGTCAAGCTGGGTCGAGTTTAGATATAAATTATTGCTCCCACTTAAATAAAGCGAACGTAAGTATTTATTAAACGGACTCATATTTTTCAGCTGCTGTCGTCGTCGGCGAAATTGTCGTCCAAATGTCGAACGGGGAAGCATCTCGCTTCCATATTCTCAAAGTCCCCATAGCAGGACTATAGGGAGTCATTTTGCAATAAAAAAAAAAACAAAATCTCCTCATGCAAGGGGCCAATGCATTTGTCTTTAAATCGCTTCCTCACACATGTGCTCTGCCGCCTGCTTTGTGACAGATTTCGCATTGCGGTTTACTATAAACTATAGCGATCTTGATTTCCTTTTTTCATCTATGACAGCGTTTTCGTCGAAGTGAACCTAAACTATGCGTTCCCGACACCATTGTGAACGGTTGCCAAAAAAAAAATTCCACCCTTCTTCATGTTAGATGTGAGTACATGAAATGGATATTGGAATATAATGGCATTTCGATATCTCAGGACGGTGGGTAGTGGAATGAGTGTTATTACAAGGATGCTGCCGCCAAATGACAGAATCCATTTTCGTGTTAAATGAACGAAACCGGAACATATTTTAATGATTCTTTCAAAACCTGTTAATGGGTAAGGACATTACGATAGCTAGGTAGGTATATAAGTAATTACATATGTTTTCTATGAAATAAATTTATTCAAACACAAATTTTAATGATGACTTCATCGGAAGATCCCGACAAGCCGTCGTAAAGGCGTCTACGGATGTTGATAAGCAGGCGAAACGAGTTGGTCTTGAAGCGAACGAGGACAACACGAAGTATACTTATTTCGAAAAAATTTATATGTCCAAAACATTGGGCAGAACGTCACTGTTTATAACTATGATTTCGAAGTAGTTAAGGAGTTCACTTACCTCGGAACAAATATAAATCTTACAAACCACTCCTTTAATGAGATCCGACGAAGAACACCCCTAACAAACCGCTGCTACTTCGGTTTGGCAAAACAACTTGGTTCAAAACTCTTAACTTGAGGGGCCAAATTATTGCTCTACAGAACGCTCATCTTACCAGTCCTGAGTCAAATTAGTCCAAATTAAATGGGATTTTAAAAGCGAGGTTTTTAAAATAAGTTATTGAAAAAAACAATCATCAATCACTATTTAGTACCAAATATGTACGTACTACCATAGACAAAACAATATATAATATTGTAGTACATACATATGTATATCGGAAAGAGATACGGTAAGGTTCTCCTCCATAAATGTGCAAATTAAAAATATGTTATATATTATCAATGAGTTCCACTTTTTTTTAACAATTTTCCCTCATAACTATACCACTTCCCACTTCCTCCTTCTCGCATGAGTAGGACGATATGCTTAAATTTAATTTTATATTAACACAAAAAAAACATTAATTAATGTCTTAAGTAAAAAGATATTGAAAAATTCTTATTTTTTTCTATAAAATATGCTTAAATTTAATTTTATATTAACACAAAAACATTAATTATATAAATGTCTTTGGTTTTTAGCTGTGCTGACTTAACATTTAAAAAGGGTTCACAATTATTAAGCATGCGATTTGTTTAGTTAGTTTCCTCCAGACAGGGTTGCCGAATGTCCTCTTTTTTACTTCATCGCGAACCATCCTGCATACTTTAAAAAAAACGTCCTCGATTTCCTCTAATTTAACATTGATTATATTTTGACAAATAATGAGTAATTATCCTAAAATTGTTCATTCTAAAACTTTCACAGTACATACAACGAAAAGCGTAAATCATAAAATCGTGAATAAAATTCTGACAGCGAACATGAAAAAAAAAATATTTTGACTCTTCTCTAATGTGTTAACTATCTAAATGTCAAATTAGGAAATTCATTCAACGTTGGTTAGTTCCTGCAGTTTTTTGGTGGTTCAAATTATTTTCTTTTTTATTTTATGCAGAATTATTTTGAAAAGATGCCAAAAAGAAAGTGTGTATTCAATGATGAGCTGCTTCATTTAAAATTAGGTTAGGTTATTCAATGATGTTCAGCAAGTAAAGTATCCTTCATTCAAAAAGAAAGAAATGATTTGGAAGAAGATTGCATAGTTTGTAAGTCCATATCCTTCCCAAGAACACTTAAAAACATAAGAAGAGCATCGAGTACAAAAACCTAGTTTTTGTTCGGGTTTTGCCCTCCATTTGAGATATATAGATGGCGTCCTCTAAAGTTCGCGATTTTAACACCTTTTGTCCTAGGTATGCTTAGACTGCCACAATTGGATAGCGTGTCTCTGTTAAGACTCGTCGTGAACTCGTTGTGTAAGTATCACTGAAAAAATAATTTTTCAAATGTATAAAACTAATTAGTTAAAGAGATATCAAATAATTCTATCTTGAAAAAAAACCTCTGCTACAATCTGAACTTTCAAGTATTACCTACGTGATTTCCAAATGTTATTTACGTCTTTTTAAAAGCACTAGCAATAATACTTCGCAAACAAAAATATCATTATAAGTACACATGTACATATGTATGTCGATTCCAATATTGTCATAGCTTGAACTCTTGCTTCTTTTATTCCGCAAATAATTACTGCGACTCATCTCATGAAAGATAGATAATTATAAACATGAAAAAAGTAGCTGTATCAATAAGAAATTGTTTTCCACATATCAAAGGATTTATTACTTACATTTATTTTAAAAAGGACAGATACAGCTATCTATCGCGTCCGTGCAGACATCACGAGACTTTCATTTTTCAATGAACTTCCGTGATAGGGGAAATTAATGCGATAAGACCGCTTACCCCATTTCCATTAGTAGTACATCCATGGTGCTATCAATTTAATTTAATGATTCATTCTGGATTGTAAGTTTTAATTCGCAAGCAAGTGTATTACGCCAATTTGCTTTCTTTTTAACCTACATATCTGTTTCTTTCTTATCAATAACTTTTCATAATGAATCTAAATACGATCACGTTTATGCGTATGTCTTACATTTGATCTCTTTTTTACTGTTTGACCTCTGCTGTTAATATGTTTTTAAAAAACAAAAACATCACTCTAGGAAGTAGTAGTATACCTACTAGATAGTATCACGAGGGTGGTTTAAAGCATGATTTATTACGATTCTTATCAGAGTGGTACAAGTAAGTCAAGGATGTTCATAGCTCAAGTTCAAACTGAAAACGTTGCACGCAATCGTGAATATCAATCACAATAAAGAGGCAATTACCTAACTAGGCCCAATCCGTATCCGTTTTAATAGGACTTGCAGTCCTTCTCTGAAAGTGAACCAACTAGTAAGGATGTACTTTCTATTACTTTGGTTTCGCGTAATAATATTTTTGTGAACTGTTGCGGGCATGTGATACCAACGGTATAACGATATTACAAGTTAAGCTTCATCTTCAGAATAGCCTTAAATTTTTGGGTATCGATTGAAAAGTTGCTTCAAATAACTTCCAATATGACTGCAAGTCTCGTTATCAATTTGATGTGTATTTTGGTGGCCTCTGCAGCCACATTTGGGCTTCCAAAAAATCTTCGTGAAGTATTGCCGTCATTCATTGTACCAGTTCCTTGTTTTACCACGTCAAATTTTATTCCAACCTTTGACATGAATTCCGCTTGAATTCGTTTTTTTCCCCTTCCTTAAAGCACGAGTAGCTAACCTCAATAACTCTCTATGATTTACAGGTTAAGTAAGGTTAAGTTATATCCCTAAATTAAATCCTTTTATGCAGTATTGACATTCCCAGTAATAGAGTTTATTCATTCATATTGCAAATTGGACAAGTCATTCATCTCTGAAGGTTTAACTCCATAATGCAATTGCTCGCAGAACTAGTATTTTTAATAATGAGGCAAAAAACATGCTTAAAAGACCTGATTCAGTTCTAAAAAACCTACATACTTTTCATGCCAAGAAGTTATTGCCAGAAAATACATGAATTTCAAAAGTAAAAGAAAGGGTAACTTTAGAGCGCTGAATCTCGCATATTCTTGAACATAAATTTCCTAAATTTTGGAAAACATAGAACAGTTATACCTATATCTATAAAAAAAATTAAAATATTACAAATTAAATTGTTGGTATTTATTTCCGCCACAGCACCACTGTGCGCCGTCCTGTTGAAACTGCGTGTCATCGTTGTCCATATCTTCCAATTGGGGCCAAAAGTAGTTGACCATGATGACGGTCTGGCCAAATTCGTTCTAAAAAAGTATAGACCAATAATGCCGGACCAAACAGTGACTTTCTCTGGATATATTGCAATTCAGTTGTTGATGAACCCATTCATTATGAAATGAATACGAAATATTGCTCGAACAGAAGTCCCACTCTCATAAAACATTTTAACCATTTGCTGTTGTTTGACGCTATAGCTTTTTATTTTGATTTGGCAAAACAGTTTATATAAAGAACAGCCAATTTGACAGATGTATCCTCAACAATATGGTCGAAATCTCCTGTCAAAGTTCGGAAATCCCGATATCAAAACACATAAGTTCTGTTCCCGTACTTTCTACACTACAATTCGCAGCTTGGCTGGGGGTAAAATTCTCTCAGCAAAAGACAAATCTTCAAAAACAAATCAAATTTTCTTGTCAGCCAACAACAACACAACCATTTGACAGAACTCACATTTTTTAAATGAATGTGCTTTGAAGCCGCAGCTAGAATTAAAGGACAAACCTGGTAGCATTGTGGGACATTTGAAAATATGTACATACCTCGTTCAATTCCTAGAAGGAACATATTATGCACTAATGTTGGTATGCTCTTTCCGTAAAGTTCGGTGACTCTACGTACACTGTTATAAGTTGTCAAACTAAGCTTGGAAAATTTTTTTGCACTTAGTTATTTGGTGATGAAGTTGGGGAAACAAGCTTAACGTGTGTCAAGTAATACACAATCAGTTTTTAGTACATTCATACCAATTATGAATCAATTGAGCTTCCGCCAAAAAAAAAAAAGGCAATCTTTAGTTTGATTTTGATAAAACTTGATTATACCCAAAAAAGCATTACGAACTGAATTCGCAGTTATCGACGATCAAGAACTGCATCTCCCGCATCACACCCTATCCTGCTCATAACCTATTAGAATACAAAAAAAAAAACTTTTTTCATTAAATATCAATTAGTCTAATTTATTTTATTATTATTTAAATCCACACGAAGACGATACAAAGAAAAATAGACACAAAAATTAATTATCTAAGGACCACTTGGTGGCGGTTCTGTAAAGGTTGAATCCTTTGCACTACACAAATTTAGAGATTCTTTTGTAGGTACAACATCTTTTGTCAATTCGAGCAATTTGTCCAAAGGACACTTTGTATCACAGCCAGGAATTGTTAGTGGTACAGCCTCTGCTTTAGGATTATTACGTAGGAATAACTATATGGTTAAATGCATTAGTATCTATCGTATAAGATTGATAAATTTTGTTTTTACCTCCACATGGTATTCACCAGTTTTCTGATTCTTGTGCAGCTCGAAGAGAGCCATTATCGAATACCGGGGTAGTTGCCTTTCCCAAACTTTAAGGGCCGACAGGATATTTACAAGTGACGTATCGTGACCTGTGTAGATGAAAAGTTTTCGATCCTTTGGTTTCAGTTCATCGGAACGTTTTGCTTGCATTTCATCAAACATTTTCCTTAGGAAGGGTCCTAAAATATCGCAACAGATATAACAGATAGAATTATCTTAAGATAGAGACACTAGTACCTGCTTTGATTTTTTGCATTTCAGGTGTATAGATATTGTATATGTAACTCTGTTCAGTTAGGAACTGCATTTTTTCTGGCCAATATTGCTTGGTCCACTCGGGTAGCGTTAGACCAAATTCTTTCTACAATTAAAGATCGATTTTCATTGAAATAAAATGGTAAATATTCACACATTGTACCTCAGCTAATAATGTTGTGTATACAGACTGCACATCCTCAGCAGTGGTAACATTTAACCCTGTGATTTCTGTGAGCTCCTTAAAGAGGCTCTCATAGGGTTCCAGTTCTGCCTTGACTTCGGGCAATTGGAAGACTTCCTTCAGCGCTTCATAGTAACGTGGGCATGGTGTACGTACCAAAAGGAGCTTGAATAGAAAAAATATTTTCAGTTACGTTTTAAAGACATTTAGGCCTTAGCATACATTATCTTCCTCAAGTGGTTGCGAAAGGATTGGAATTGGTTGCCAGTTGTACCTAGAGTTCCATTCCATAGGTGTGTTCTTTGGTGGCCAAAGACTCGCTAGAACTGTGGCCATTGACATGTAAGTTCTAGTAACACCTGTTGTTTGGGCATGGACATACTGCAAAATATAAGTTTCATTAAGAATAAAAAATATTTCAGTCATTTCCAAGCTTCTTACATCGGGAACATAGAGTGATCCCAGGTATTTATTGTAGCGCTTCCTTAGCCAAGAACCAATGTTGAATAGTTCACGTTTTCCATTCTGTATATAAAAAACAAGTATCCCTTTGATAAAAAAATGCGACAAAAAAATACATATGTATTCACCAGCTTACATTGGTTATATGCCCCCAACCATAGGGGAAGAATTTTTCGTCCACATGAGGGTCATTTGGATATGTATCTGCTGGGGTTCTTGGACCATGCCTAAAAATCTGTAATGGAAAAAGTTTTACTTTTATAGGATTTTTCTTATATTCGAAATTAATTGCGACTCATTGATTTCTTAAAGCTCATATAATCACATGAATTTCCTGAGATAAGAAATTATATTAATAAAGCTTTAGACACTCGTTATCTGTGCACATGGCAAAAAGTTGATGTAAACAGGTCGTAAGACATCAAATCTAAAAATATTCATTTATTCTATGAAGATTGGATTGATAAGGCAAGTCTATTGATTTATTCTATGTCTTATTTGTGCGACCGGACAAGGTCAAGTTGACGCTACTTTATCAGAAATCAAGTTGGCATATTTAAAAATGTAAATAAACCGGTGTGTTCTCTCTACACTATCTTCGATAATTGAATTTAAAAAGTTACCTTTAAATGTTTTAATTAAGAAAAAAACAGGTTGATTTTTCAAAATTTGATTTATTGTTTGGCTACTTAACGGTAAATTCGTGTTTTTTTTTCTTGTTGTTTTGTTTGTCTGGGATGCATTCATTGATGATGGAATCTAAGACGCAAAGTGGTTGTTATTAAAAATAAAGCGTGAATCGTCCGCGATATGATTACACACTCGTCATACGAGTAGGTACGTTTATCTGAATGGGAATGGGTTTCTGTAAAGTTCAGTGGCAAGAATGTAGTGATTGTTTCTGTAGATAATGACAAACTTAAAACTGGTGGTTTCCTAAGCGGTTTCTTATGTCATATTCTAATCGATGTTACGTGAGCGGCTTATAATCATATTTCTCTTGTGGATAGTGCTATCATCAAAGGATAATAGTTTCAAGAAATACTTATTAGATGCTACTGTTTGTAATATTGTTAATAGGCAATACTAATAGAATAATGAATGTGTGCTGAGTATATGTAATACCTAGAATTGTAGGTAAATTAAAAAAAAAATATTTATAAATAATTATTAGGCCGTAAGCAGGCCATAGCCCATAGGCTACTTTACTTTTTCTGTATTCGAACCTGGACCCCAATGTACAATGCACTCAATGCAATCCTTCGAGAGGGTTGATTGAAACTTTTGTCTTATATTAACGGTACGAAAGGCCAATTTTACATAAATCAGATCTTCTCAAAAACGGCTTAAAAGATTTTGACTTAGATTCGGAAATTCCAATCAGATGATACCTATTTAAAATTTTTTACCAAAATTGTTAACAAAAGTACTTTACTTATAATTTTTTTGCAAAAAGCAGTGCTGAGAAAAATTTATCCGATTGACGATTGTCGCTAAAATCAATAATTTATTGCGACCAATTTTTTAGTCGGTAGTCGCAACTTTATTCAAAAGACACCGTTTTTTTTTCAATCGCTAGATATGACTAACAAATAAAAAATTTAGTCGTTAGCCACGATTGACCTTTTTAGTTGTAATCGGTACTCCCAACTAAAAAACGATTTTCTTGTCTTTTGTATTTTTAAGGCTCTAAGAGTACTTCCACTTATTTTATATTAAGCGTAGTCGTGCACTAACGAATTTGTGGATACCCTTCAAGTGGAAGACTATTCCAATAAAATATTGTTTTTCATTGGAAAAATGTCAAATCCTCTGAATAGGTTGTTAAAATTATCCTTAGAAATCAATTTTTTTTTCCGATTAAAATTTTAGTCCAATGCCCACAATTTAAAATGTTTCCGATTTTTTTCGTTGTAGAAATTTAGCCTTTTTGCTGTAAAATAGATAATAATTTTTAAAATAAAAAAGTCTCCAATGATTTTCTTTAAATTTCATATTTAGACTAGTTTTATAAATTTCCATAAGATGGCACACCGAGTTTTTGGCCTAAGTTGTTAGTAATGATACTTTGTTTATAGCCTAACTTAACAAAATTCCTCTTTCTTGTAAGCTGAAATTTTAGATTTGAACTATTTTTGTAGAGTTCTATTACATATTGGCGTATTACGTTTTTGGTCAAAAGTGCTAATAACGGTGGTTACTAAATGCCCTTTTTTATAAACAGCTCTGGCTCTATGGGCTATATTTCACATTTGAGCTAATTTTGTGAAGCCCTATGGCTTACCACGTTTTTGACCAAAATAGGTAATAACTGTATTTTATTTATAGGGAACTTTACTAAGTTTTACATACATATATATTTAGGTAGTTAGTAATATGGATTTCTACTGCACCAAAAAAGGTTTCGAGTTTGTACGACTTAATCGTGCACTTTATTTAAATATGCAAGTTGTAGTTTTTGGTGGTTGTTAAAAATTACGTTGTTGCACTCATATGTTTTATATCATAGAAGCTATTGTAGCCATTGCCTTTGCTGGCAAATTTGAAGCTTCTGTTGATTGTTGCTGTTTCTATCATAAGACTTTTAGCAAGAAACATCAAATCTGTGATCAGAAGCGATACTCACTCTTGAATTGAGTTTCAAATCTATGCAAATCTTAAAATACTTAATTAAATGACATACGTGCAGGCATTTAGATACAGTTAGGCTTACTCCCAATACAAACTCAAATTATTTATATTTTAACCAAAATGATATAAATCTTGACTTTTAAGGCATTTTATAATCTTGAAATACGACCGCGCAAGGTTAACGAATACCGAGAAAACCTCACCCTTAATTTGGGGTTTTGTAGATAATTCGTGTGAGATTAAAATAGCGGTTAAGTACGTTAAGCCGAATATTGCAAATATGGAATGAACCAACATTGATCTCCAACAGCATATAAATTATTAGAGCTTACAGTATTGACTAATGGAAACGGGAACAACCTTTATAATTTTCGAGATTATATTTTGTTAACAAATATATTTGTAATAAAACTAAAAATATTAAAAGAACTGTGTAAACAAAAGCGCCATATACCAACTATAATCAGAAGATCGTTGGAAGTTAGGTGTTAATTATATGACAATCCGTCTTGCGTAACGAGTGCATTTCTGTGCTTTAAAGTCAATAGACATAACAAGTGCCGCAGAATTTGTTAAATAAATATGCATTATCAGTTCAATTCGCATAGGAATATTTAAATAAAAAAATTAGTAAACAATGAATAATTGATTTGACTGACAGACATGTTAACAAACCGGTAAAACGCGTAATTGCTGTGAATAGGGCAAAAGTTTAGTACATTAGTATTTCTAATAAAATTTATGAGTATGACTGGTAATTAAATTTTAAAAAATCGCTTTTAATTATTAAAGCAGATGGTATAATCATGCTATAGGAATTAATAGCTTTATATATGCATTTGCTACTGAACTCAATTTGCATTTTATCAAAATGAATAATTTAAACAGAGAAACAAGAAATAGTCAAGTTCGAGGAGAGTCTTTTAGTTTTATATTATCACTAAATAGAAGACATTTAGTAAGTTTTAAGTTTGGTTTCAACGCGAAGAATCGCTTGATGGTAGAATGCTAAATATGCTAACTTTCATGGTACTTGCATTGAGTATTGTGTGACATTTAATCATGGAAACACTTAGTCCCAAGCAACGTCTATACATTATTTAAATGTACTATGAAAATCTACTTTCTACGAGGAATTTGTTTCGTGTATTTGAGCAACTTATAATCGATATACCATAAAAACGTTTAAAACCCAATTGTTATAACTGGACAACATGTGACCAAATAAACCACATTCAGCAAGTAGTGAAGAAACTATTGGAGCGATAGCTGAGACTGTACGTAATGTCAATTGCTGTCAATTGTTATATCATCCCATGATAACGAACTATTGACTGCCTTAAATTGAAGTCAGTGATACTCCGGGATATTTGATACCACAACAATACGGTGCTACTTGCCGAACACACTGTAAAACCATGACTTTATTGCGAGAACAGTTTGCTCTAAAGTTTGTAGAGTCCACAGTCTACATGGATAAGCCGGGTTCAATTCAGTAATCGCAAAACCTCAAGCGTCTCATCGAAAATTGAAACTTCATAAAGGATCTGTCAATCGCAGGTACAGACACCTTTTGAAAATAGAAATCGAATACTAAAACTACCGTGCTGAGATTTGAATCCAAATTTATTTTGCGAAAACGAAATCTAATGAAGAGCGGGTAAATAATTTACAAAGAAATTTTCTTCTGATTCTATTTTCGAATAACCTAACACGAAAATTACTAAGAAATTCAATAAAATTTAATATATTAGTGAAGCGCAGCATACAAATGGTGTTGTATGAAAATTATGGAAATTACGCGGAAACAGGGCACGGTACAGTCAGGTGCTAGATTTAAAAATTTTCCCAGAAACCGCATCAGCTAGAAAGATGCTTCAAACTTCACATCTGAAATCTGTAGGGTTTCAATTCAAGGCGAAATTTGAATTTTTGGTATAGCCCCGTTATTGACGGTACTTTTTTAAAGGCTAATTTCACAAAAAGACGATTTTCTCGAAAACGACTGCAACGATTTTGATTAAATTTCATATTTGAGTTCTAGACGAATTCTGTAATATGGCTTACCATCTTTTTGGCTAAGTATACGTATAACGGTACTTTGCTTATTAACTGATTTTTAGTAATATGTCTATTTCTCGGCTAAAATCAATGGATTTTCATCAAAATCGAATTGTGGGCAAAATTAAATGTTTAATAGATGTGGTATTTAAATTTATGCAAAATTTTAAAAAGTTTGTAACAGAAAGTTTGTACCAACCAGTCGTGCACTTTATTTTTGAGTCAATTTGCAACATTATAGGAAACAAACATATTAAGTGTTTGTTTCTTTCCAAAAAGTGACTGTCTATCAACATTTAACACTGAATGACGATTATTATGATAGATTAAGACAAATGGAGAGATGCCTTCATTTAATTTCAAAGAAATTCGTTTAAAGCTTGGTCCTATCATCTGCTGATTTTCGAGATGACTTATCACCGTAATATCAGAATGCATTTATATTTTACATTTTTCCCGAAAACAATACTTGCCCTTATGAAACAGGCTTAATGTTTTATTTTAAATAACACTTTGAAAGTAGATGTATTTTTCATTTTTAATCGAAGTGCAAAAAAGAAAAAAAATAAACATATCTCTTTAGTAAGATAGAAAAACTAAGCGAATGTATTAAAGAGAAAATTAGACGCACTATTGTGTGTAAAAGCGCTTTTTAAACGGTGTAAAATCTAGTTCTCTTAGTCAACTACACAATACCTGTATAACACTGTTAACTTTAAAATTGCAACCACTTGGAGTAAGTTCGTGGGAGCGACAGCTTTTGAACTTTGGAATTTGAGTTATAATTTGCTTGCCGTTATCAGCGTCGGTGTCAGGCTTTTAATGCATGAATGCCACTTTGGCAGTTACGTTGCAATGTGGATTAAAAAAAAAAAAAAATACTTCACTTGATCTGGATTTAACTTGCAGTAACTAGACAAGTTCAAGAGCAAGACATTAATAAAAACGTAATTACGTGTACCCACAATGAGGCGTTCGAAGCGGAAGTGAATTCAATCTAATAAAGATAACCGCAGTTTGGGTGAAAAAAAAAGATAGTATCTAATAATAACAAATCACCTGCTGATGCAGAGAATGCTACACGTGTACTGCACTGATATCGAAAGGAAATAAAACTGATTAAAACACAGTAAACCGTTCCATAGAGCATATGACGCGACTACTGGTACTAACACCTCTGCGCCAGCCTAGAGCTTTCAATGCCGCAAGTGTACTAAGCGCGATGAAATACCACACGATCACACAGTCTTATCACTCCGTTGGCATTAAAGTTTTTTTTTTTTTTTTTTTTTTTCATTGTCTGCCTCGGTTATTACCAATTAAAAGAGAATAACATATTTTTGTATTCATTCTGGCCCCGATTACTAAAGTTCTTATACACGGATATATCCCCGAGAGCGTTTGCTCTATTTATACTATTGTGTTACTTAATTGACCAATTGAATATTATGTGTGTTTTGTTGTAAAGTTGGCTTACCACATGTAGCAGCTCTATCGTTGTATCCGAAGAGGTTTCGTTGCCATTGCTCGGAAGTCGTTTCCCCCCGCGGAGTGTATTAGAATAAACAGTAGTGCCGAATAGACAAAGGATAAAGAGACTAATTGCGAGTACACTGCCCGTCATGGCTAGTCGATGCCTTTTCTTGTTGTGCGATCGTGGCATGTCAAATCAATGTTTATATTTATAAGCTTCGATGAGGTTTTGATTTTTCGTTTATTGTTTTTGTTTTGCTATGTGTATTCTTTTTTTTTTTTGTAAGCCACACACATTAAAATATAATCATTTAATACCGGTTTCTATAAATAATCTATGTCTTAAATTAATTAATTACATTTTAAGCTCGCTAAGTATTTTAGCGAGGAATAGAGAACAGAACTAATATGTAGATAACCAGATAAAAGATCAGACTGAGACGACGAAGCATTTGACCTGCAAAGTGTTAAATAAATTTTTTTCTCGTCTACAACGTGTCAGACACTAGAGCGTACTACTATACGCTGTACACGCGATTTATCGCACTCTCACAATGAGGGTGGGTATGGGTAGGTATCATTCTGATATCTCAATATGACTTAAGATTGAGGGAGTCCCTAAATTGCACACTGGCGCAATTAATAATAAAGTGTACGACAAAAGTAAGAGCTTTCAGATAGTAATTGAAGTGAAAAGTATTTCATAATAATAAAATATAATAAAACTGCCTGTGTACTTGACTAAATGTTATCTAAATTATAATTAGTCTTTCAGGGATTGATTTAATAATATCTTAGTTATATTGGATTGTCTATATGTAAAGTGTGTGTCATTAAAATTCTTATAGCTTAACGTTCAATCCAAATGGTGCCTAAATGTGGTATTATAATAACAAAGTTTAAATTGATGGATCTAGTTTTTGGATTTTTAGAATATGAAGACAAATATATTTCGCCAACCTTAACTTGCCTTGCCACAGATAAGCGGGAAGAAAACAAAGAGAACAAAATTGGCATTAAAATTTTCTAAGTCGTAAAAACAAAAAAAGAATCGAAGAGAGGCGCACTATCATGTCAAGACTTAGAACAATATAAAGGAAAGCAATAACCCCTGAAAATTGAAACAGCCGATTCATGAAAAATCATAGTTTTAATTTCAATTAACCGGGTTTTTATTTGAGCGGAAATTTATTTATACGCCTTGAAAAAAATATTTCATTTGTAAACCTAGAATATTTTGCCCATAAATACAAAATATTATAATCACTTGAGAAACAAAATTAATTTATTTATTTATAAAACCAGTGAAAAAATGCTACAATCCGCCTGGAGCGGATCGTATGATACCCTATCCCTATCTTATTTGCTCGTGTTAGTGGGCGGTGGAAAATGTATTCACAAAATTTTCTATTTTGCCCTATAAACTAATATTTTTACTCGAAAATTAATTTTTGAAGTAAACGCCCCTAAAAAGTGGGCGTGGCCATATACAATGTATAGACAATTTGTAGATTCAGTGGATATCTACATATTTGCTTAAGTAAGTTTTTTCGAGTTTCATATGAAAATAGTGGTAAAAGGTGATTTTTTGAAAAGTGGGCGTGACAGTGGGCGGATTTTAAAAATTTTTACACTTGTTCTGTCCCGATGTCCAAAGACCTCGCATACAAAGTTTCATTGACCTAGCTCAAAATTTAAGGCCCAAAAACTGGTGACAGACAGACGGACAGACGAACGGACAGACGGACGGACAGACGGACGGACAGACGGACGGACAGACGGACGAACATGGCTCAATCGAATTGGCTATTGATACTGATCATTTATATATATACTTTATTGGGTCTGTCTGCAATATTTCTCTATGTTACAAACTATGTATCAAACTTAATATACCCTTAGGATAGGGTATAAACAAATCATAACATAACGAAATTCATATTCATCCCTTTCTTTACAAAAATAAGACGTTCTTATTAAGCTTTTCTTATTCTATAACTACACTCTTAAAAGAATTTTGGTCAAAATAGGGGAAAGTGAGCTCAGTGTTAACAGGTTTCTTATGTAATTATCATGAGAGTTTTTTGCTCCCATAAGTGGGTAAATAAAAATCCGCATACAAATATCTTAATTGTTGTAATTGTTTTTTCCCAGAAAGCTGGATTTTCTGAAGAATAAATTTCAGCGAAATTTTTGATGAATCTTTTTACAAACTGATTGTCTTTTAAATCGAGAATGTCACTTTTTGGTATTAACTGTATAAGGGGATTTTCCCTTTGTCATAATCGGCAATGTACGAAAACTTATTGCTCGTCTACCGATGTTTTTTTTTTTTAACACGTCTACGTATGTACATAAGAATGTATGTACACGTGCTTACCACACAAAAACTTAACACAGATCAATAACGTATTTGATAAATATTTCATAGGCAAATTTTACCATATGTACATACAATGGTTCATAGTCTATAATTTCTGCAGAAAAAAAAAAATCTTTTTATAAAATTTATACAAAATTGTCTTCAAGTAAAACATTTTTTTACGCATTTTTGGCATAAAGCGTGAATTATTAGCTTTTTTACAGCATTTCCCGGTTAGGAACTAATTAAAATAATCAGAGTATGAAAATGTGACAAAATCTAGTAGTTCCAGTACAATATTGAAGAAGTCACATTACAACACTTGTCAATATCGATATCCGATGAATGTTTAGGAGAGTTCGGAACAGCTGCTTACAAGTTACACAGAACACCTGCTCAGCGTTACATGATACATCTGTATCTGCAGTAGTTCATTTTCATTTATAAATAAAGTGTACGACTGAGTCGTATGTACTTGCACCTTCATCAGTTAAAAATGAACTAATTTTAAAATTTGAAAACAAAAAATATGAAATTCATAAATGAAAAAAATTATAAAAATTGTTTATGATATGAAATTTAAAACAAATGGCACCACAGGTTTAGGCCGCAGTCCAGCGTACATACATACATACGAGTATGTATAGAGAGACAGAGAGAAAGAATCAACAAACGACGTCAAAATTTATTGTAATCTTTTCTTTTCACTTTTCTAAAGTTTTTAATTTTGCTCAATATAATTAAATTAGGATGGCCAAGTATACGGAAACTTTTATTTTTAATTTCATTTCATATTCTTTAGTTCGAAAAAAAAATAGAATCATAAATCAAAAATGTTGAAGCTCGCAAGAGACTTGGTAACATACAGATCAGATAAAATTAATGTTAACATGCAACATGTTAACAAATATAAAAAAATATATGAGCAAATGGTTAATAGCTAAATATCAAATATAAATATTTGTATAATCAAATTTATTATTGTTTTCGTAAAATTCGTAAAAGAGGACATGCATGCTCTTAAACGGATGCATGGTGAATAAATGAAAGAGAAGGGATAAGAAAGAGTAGTACTTGAAACTCGGGCGGTATCAGGTTTCAGGATTTATTCTCATGGGTTATCTCCATATTGATTTCTGCTAAAATGTATGGAATATTGAGATTTCGGGTTTACCTTTTTCTGCATACATTTGTTGTTTTTGTGAGTTTTTGAATGAAAAATTGAATGAAAACAGTACATGCTTCAAATATAGGGAAACATTGTGGCATACCTAACTCAATTTCTTCTTAAGTCGATTTAAGCGGTTATGGCTTGTGACGACTGACTTCATACCTGACCTCTGTAAGGAAAGGTTAGAAATCTTCTTCAAAGCTTCTTTACCCAAGGCAGGTTAATTATTTTGAAAAGTGCTCTCTAAAATTTTGATTCAATTTCATATTTTATATTGGTCAATTCTCGATCTCGAATACAGAATTTCTTACTGAGGTATTGCTTCCGTTAGCAATTCGCTCTCATTACAGCCTAAGTTAATCAGAGTAGTGCTGTCCAAATCAATAGAAGCGACCTACCATTTTCACTATTTCAATTACCTCCCACATTCAAAATCTATGATTTCCAATGTTTAGCTATATATTTTATTATTACTTGCACCTATAATATAGGGCAAGTATTGGATTCGTGCAAAAATTCGAACTCGAGATAACAATGAATTCTGACATTACGATGATAGAGAAGCTCGAAAAAGTAGGTCTGCCGATTCTGTCTGTCTGTCTGTCTGTCTGTCTGTCTGTCTGTCCGTCACTCTGTATGTATGTACGCTCGACTACAGCCCAAACGGGTGGACCGATTTCCTTCAAACTTCATATCTGGGGTCTGTTGTGTATTCTCCAGAGGGGAAATTGGAATTTTCGTTCTAGCCCTATTATTAACGGTACTTTACTTAAGGCCAATTTTACAAAAACATGATTTTCTCGAAAACGGCTCTAACGATTTTGATTAAATTTCATATTCGAGTTAGTCTGGGCAAATGCTATAAGATGGCGTACCACGTTTTTGGCTAAAAATACGTATAACGGTACTTTTCTTATTAACTGGTTTTTGAAATATGGCTATTTCTCGGCTAAAACTCAATGGATTTCCATCAAAATTGAAATGTGGGCAAGATTAAATGTTTAATAATATATGCCATTTAAACTTATACAAAATTAAAAAAAAAATTTTCAAAAATCGATTGTAAATTTTTTTTTTAAATTCATTTCCAACTACCAGCATATATGTAGGTGCAAGTACGTACGACCCAGTCGTGCACATTTTTTTTTATTATATAGTGAGCTTCAAACAATTATTCTTACCACAAAGTATCTCAAAAATCACTTCAATTAATAGTTCAAGGTTGATGCCAATAATTCTTTACTAATTTCCTTTAATTGTTTAAGAAAAATAAATTACAATTTGTTACGTTGGATCTGCGGAAAATAACTTTAGTATATACAATTTTATACATATGTGTAATAGATTTCGTTAAAATTTAAATCTATCTAATATAAAAATAATGTCTAGACAAATGCTATAAGATGATGTTCCATGTTTAAGCAAAAAAAAAAAAAAAATACTAATAAGCTAATTACTTTTGTTATTAATTTTTAAAAAAAAATGTTCACTAGAATTTGTACTAAAATCGAAACGTGAGCAATATTCAGCATATAGAAAAAAGATAAGTCCAAGTTTCGAACAATTTTAAAAATGCATAAATCAAAAAAATATATATATTTAATGTGGTACTATGTAACTACTAAGACTAATTATTTTTTTAACGATCATGATAAGGCCCAAATCGTGCATTATTAATTAACACATATCGTGTTTTACATCCGCCTTACAGAAAGTGATTTTTAAGTAGTATTACGTTCTGCGGGAAAGTGAAAATTTATTAGAACAATGCTAAAGACTTTAAGCGTATTTTTGGCTCCGACCAGAAATCACATCTTACGTTATTAATTATTATAGTAATGTTATTAAATTATTAGCCAATTTGATTTTCTAAAAGAACATGTTAGCCCTCCATATATTAAATTGTTTTTCTTGTTTTACAAATATTTTAATAAAAATTTAAAAAAATAGATATACATAAGCAATTTGCGATATATGTAAAGTAATTGATGTTTAATTAACATTTATCAGGCCACCAGTATACATTTGTATCTAGATTGTTTAAAACGTTATATGAACAAACAATTTTTTTATCAACCAGACAGTCTGTATTCCTTGTTATAAGTTCAATGAACCAAGGACAAAATCCAAAACTTTACCGCGTCATACATTTTAACCAGTTTAGATTAGGTTTTACTATTGTAGCCAAACCTGTTGACATGGCAAAATAAAATTGAAACAATATTAACTATTCTTACGTCTTTCTTTAAAAGCCTTGTAGTAATTATTCTAATGCCGACGATAAATACATTCTTTTTTATTGTCAGTATTATTTCAAGATAAATTGTTATTTTGGAAAAATAAATAAACAAACCCATACACATTTAGTTGAGTTATCTATTGTTTTATCAGCTTTGTTGGGATGGTACTAGTACGCATTGTGTTTATTTATCGTGAGGGTAAAGAGGAACATGTTCTTCTATCTTAAATGGTATTACCGGTTCTGTTGTAAAACTTTTAGTATAGAAAAACAAAGTTCAAGGTTAATGTTGAAGTAAACATTGGCGGAAGCAAACAGTTTACATTTGAGTTTATAAAGAAATATAAATTTGAAATTAGATGTTAAATTATGTAGTCCAGCCTTAGGTTTATTATTCTAGATAATAAATCTTGAAGGCTAATCGGACGGGATATATAATAATTACTGAAAGAATTTAATTCTTCTCATGTCGTAATGATTAACACGTTGTATGGCAAAATATTAGAAACAAATATTTTTCACAATTCTTATGTAATTCATCAAGTTCCTCACGGTCTGCATCGGGTTTGCTTTAAATGTCAAAGCTTGACAGTAGCTTTTACGTCTGAATGATTTGAATTTTAATATTTTAATATAACATTCTAAATCCAGTTACTGCTTGTTATTGAAGGGGAATATTTTATAATATTTATCGTCAACTTTCTTGCTTTCCCAATAAATTAAACGATTGGATTCTATTACGATGATAGCAAAGTTCATAAAACACTGTGCATTATTAATAATGCATAGATCACATTCACAGCAAATAGTGGTGAGTCAAGAACTATACAATACGTGTTTTATACCCTATTCCAAGTGTATATTAAGTTTGACACATAGTTTGTAACATAGGGAAATAGAAGATAGACCCAATGCGGTATATAAATGATTAGCATCACTAGCCGATTCGATTGAGCCATGTCCGTTCATCCGTCTGTCTGTCACCAGTTTCTGAGCCTTATGTTAGAACGATGGAATTTTTTATAAGAGGAAGGAAGCAGTACAAGTGTAAAAATGTTCAAAATCTGCCATCTGCCACGCCCAATGTTTGAAAAATGTACTTTTTCCAGTAATTTTACATGAAACTCGATAAAACTTACTCAAGCGAATGTGAAGATATTCCTTTACGATATATATCTTCCATACATAGTGTACATCCACGCCCATGGTCAGGGTTTCAGGGGACAATATTCGACAACATTCATTCAAATCATAGCTATTCAAGTGTTGGTAGTTCATCGGTTTTACTGAAGTTCTTTATGATAAACGACATTTTTGTCTGGAGCATACACAAATAAAGCCGATGGTCAACACGTGAGCACGCTACATATAATTGATCATGCGAAAAACATGGATTCTCCAAATCCAGCCGCAGACATTAAAGGATTGATCCTGAGAGTTATTGATCGTCATTGCGAACCGTTTTTGATTTGCAAATTATGCGGTGGAAATCCAGGTATGTTCAAAGAATTCAAAAACCAAGCGTGTATCCAAATTGCTCATACCAATGAATTATGGGGTACTGCAGTGCATCATATGATCTATGCATTTCATATATTCTTTGCAACGGTCCAGCGGTTCTTTGCTGAAGAACAATATCTCGGCTGTGTGATTGATTGCTAACAACTAATGCACAAATATCTGCAGAAGTTGGATCATTGTATCGCCGTGAATGTTCTCCGGCTGAAGCACTATCAGGTTTAAAGACAAATCTTAAAGTCTTCTGAGTTCATTTTCTCCATCGCCGTTTTAAACCTCGCAATCAAAGCGTTGTTTCCATTAAAGAATTGCTGCAATTGTCGAATGACGTTTTTTATTACTCCTGTTTGCCCGCTGTACCGATTATCGACCTATAAATATAAGATATACTCATTTTCCTTTTTTGAATAAAAATAATATCGCGCATACATAATAACTTTATGGATACCCCCAACGCCAACTATCCTGAAATTCAAGATTCACTCAATTTACTTTTGAAACAAAATGATATTGTGCATCGCATACAAAACAACTTTTTCAAATATCGACACAAATGCAAAAAATTCAAATTTTCCAAATTTTCTTTCTCTATAAACCTAAAGTACAGCAATACAAACAAAATAAAAAAAAATCATGAAAATCGGTTCAGCGGTTATCGAGTTATAACGTCATCGAGCTTCACCCCGAAGAATTTATATATATATATGTATGTAGAAAATAGAAGGAAGGTGGAAGAATGAGTTATGTGTATAGGAAAGTAATAGGGTATCATACCTTCCTCTCCAGACGGATTTTAACATTTTCATATGTTTATTCATAAGTTTTTCTTAGTTTAAATTTTTTTTGTTTTTGTTTTGCTGAGAACGCCAGCAAAGGGCCAATAGGTTATGATCAGTTAACTTACTTATTTAGCTATTTTTAAGTAGTTGTCTATTTTTATGTGGCAAGTAATAACAATGAACATATGGAAATTGCTAAAGCAACAAAATTATGGATATCAAAACAAATATCTCAATACTTCTTACGTTTCAGCAGAAAAGCAAAACTTCTAAAGTATTTTCTTGAATATTGAAATCAACTTAAGAAGCTATTGTTTGTGGGCACAGCAAGTCTTTATCTAGAATGTTATTGTTGAAATATTATAAATAAAAAAATGCACTAGGGCGTATGTGTAATTTTTGTCTTTTTACCTGAATTTAAAATACAGTTTCTTTCTTTCATTTTTATCAGCAATAAATAATTAAGTCTTTTATAATTCATCAAAGAAAAAAGAAAAGAATGCAATATCCAATATTTTTATAGGCAATTCGGCGTCAGTAACCATTAATTTTAATCCGACGTACAAGCACTTATTATAAAGAAATAAAGAAAAAATAAATACCAAACACATCTTTAATTATTTTGTATTTTTTAGAAAGGAAATAACCAAGGAAATGTGTCATTTCTTATTATCTATCTTAGTATTTAAAAGAAGTAAGTACCCATATGAACGTATTACCATGCATGTCCATTCGAATCCTGGCCAGTCGTTATTTTTAATATCTTATGGCTATTCACCAGCCGTTTGCCGTATTTTTAATTGCAACTTGACAGAGTTCCAAAAAAATTACACACAGTGTATTTCCTAACAAAATTTATTGTAGCTCTGCAGTGAAATAGTTCTCGACGGAGTACTTCACAAGATTTGTTGTCAATCGATACCGGAAACGAAATTGCCCATTGGCAATGTATAGAAACCATAAGTTCCACTTCCATGTCAATCGGATCCTTTGATGATATGAGATTGTCGCTTTCGCCAGGACTGCAGGATAATTGTTTTCACCACCACAGAGTTTTTGAGTCCACACATTAAACGGAATCCAGCACAATTTGTTTTCACCACATCCGCAAGGGAAATCGACAAAGTCACTTCAAAGGATTTCATACTTACAAAAAAACATATCGTTTTTTCTATGAAAAGTAAAACTTCCTTTTTCTACATGGCTTGCATTTTACTTGTACGCTAAACGATAAATCCCTATTTTTCACATAAGTTACTCAAGCAAATTCATTACAGCATTAATTTCTGCAGAGTATCTACCTATTTTGTGCAAAAAAGACGAGCTGCACCCACCTCCCCCAAACTCGGTTCCCTTTTATTGGGCGGAACCAAGTCGTCCTTTTTATATCCCCATTTCTTGTTTGTATCGATAAATGAAGTCCCTTCACATTCCACATCGGTTGAAGCAACAAACACAATGGAGTTACCTGGAGTCGATGATGATAACGTCATGTAGTTATTTTTTGTTTATACGAAGAGAAGAAAAACCAAATGCTTTCGGTTCGCAGCACACAGATCGGACAGTAATAATTGGATTACTCTCAAGGGATGCATTTCAATGGGAAACGTTACAACAAGCCAGTAAAACATCCATAATAGGAGCGTATCGGCGTTTGAATCTGCAGGTTTTATTCGCATTTCGAAATTTATTACTAATTTCAGTTTGTATGTTATTATCTTCTTTAAAGAAACTTATAGAGATGAGCATAAAAAGTTGCCGTCTTTCATGAGGTATTTGATGAAATATTACTAGATATTAAGAGTTTTTATATAATATTTACAGTTCTTGTGTCTAATTCACACATTGACTTTATCGAGTAAGTATAATGTTTTTTCTTGTTGTAATTTCTGCGATAAGGAAAAAGTAAAATGATACTACTTTATTTGAAGTAAATTGCACAATGATAATAGACATAATCAAGAAGAGGAAAAACGCACATTATGAGTCCAAATCTGAAAATTTACCAACAGTGTCTTGGGCGTTCATATGAAAATGACATTTTGTTAAGTTGGCTATAAGTAAGGTTCGGCTATTAGCCTTTTTGGCCGAAAATATGAAATGCAGTCTTCTATGACGTTATGAATCTAGTCTAAGTTAAAATATCAAATTTAAACGAAATCGTTGGAGCCATTTACGAGGAAAAGGACATATTGTTAAGTTGGCTATAAGCAAAGTACCATTATTAACGATTTTGGCCAAAAATTTGGTACTCCATTTTATAGAACTTTACTAAACTTGTTTAAATATGAAATTTAAAGAAAATCTTTAAAGCCGTTTTCGAACATTTTTTTTAAAACCCCTAAATCCTTAAAAAAATACCGTTACTACCACTTTTGGCCAAAATTTGTTTAAGCCATTTTACAGCATTTGTGATTTTGAATCTGATGTGAGAACTTTAATAAAACCGTTCGATCCGTTTTCAAGAAAATCGTCCTTTAGCCAAATTGGCCATAACTACCGTTCTTACCTATTTTGCCCAAAATGTGGTTCCTCAACTTTTGGCATGTATTTGAACTAGTCTGATTGTGGAATTTTAGTGAAATAGTTTAAGCCGTTTTCGCGTAAATTGGATTTAAAAAAAAAATTACAAGTAAAGTACTGTTGTTAACAATTTGGGTAAGCAATTTTATATGTCATCTGATTGGAATTTCTTAGTCTCAATCGAATATGAAATTCAATCAAAATCGATAGAGTCGTTTTCAGGAAGATCGTGTTTTTGTGAAATTGGCCATAAGAAAAGTACCGTTAATAATAGGGCTAAAACACAAATTTCAATTTCCCCTGTAGGGATTGTCCCGAAGACCCTTGATATGAAGTTTGATAAAAATCCGTCCACCAGCTGAGGCTGTAGCTTCGTGAACAGACAGACAGACAAACAGACAGACAAATTCAAATTCCGTTCTAAACTTTGCTTTGCATTTATCCTTTATCGCACTGGGTTCGATATACACTTTTATTTACAAGACATCGACATTGTTGGGTATTTAAAATATGTAAGTGCCGCACAGTGGGGCAGAATGTTATCAAAGTTGGCATGAAATCAAGCGATAATGCTTGGAGCCCGAAATTTCGCTTGATGATTGTTTAACAGTAGAATTGTATACATTTTTGCAATCCTCCTTTAAGGAATACGATAAAACTTACTATCAGTGTCGGATATTGTCATATACATCGACAGCCAAGATTCCGCACAATGAGATCCAACGAAGGAAGGTCTAAACAGCATAAGCGTCACCGACATTGAGGCCCCAACGTCCTATAAATATAAAGACCATGTCCATGCCGTTGCGGTGAGAGAAGCTAATCATCGGTGGCAACAGCTCGGCCACTGTAACACTGCAAGGGAGATGAGACTATCAGCCACAATGGAGCCAACATTAGAAAGGCCACATTAAGTGATTACCTGTTCAACCCTCTAAATGATCTCAACAATGCCTGTACGGCTAAGATTGGCTCCCTCATACAAAGGAGTAAATGGTTCCCAGAGTAAGGCTGTGCGCACAGTGAAGCGATAAAGCGATGGTATGCAAGAAGCGATAAAACATTCATTCGCATGTATGTGCGAACAGTGAAGCTATAGTCAAAGTCGATCTACTTCTCGAAAGGCTCACGCAACTTGCTTGCATAGCATTGATTGAAAAAGTGGTCAGAAGAGTTTCTGTGCGAGAAGCTTTCGTGGAGCTTACGAGATGTTTGCGAAAAGTTTGTTAAACCCCATCGAGTATGGCTTTACTATTCGCACTTTTGTATATAAGAATAAATGTTTTATCGCAAGCAAACGCTTCTCGCATCGTTTTATTGCATCACTGAGCACGCAGCCTAAGAGGGTGACCCACCCACCTTACACATCGGTAGCACAATGGACCTACTCTTGGTCTAAGTCCATTCTCACTGAAGGCCGGTTTTAACCAACCAACTTACATACCAATTTGTTATCCTTCCGAAATTTCAATCAAGATTCCGGAATTAATATAAATACGTTAAAAACTAAAGTTATCAGCCGTACCAAGGCTACAATGTACCTCATCAGCTCAAGTAAAGAGAGTAGACGATTTCCTGTATCTTGAGAGTATTGTATCGACGGACGGTGGAACCGAACTGGATATAGCTAACAAAATCTCCAAAGCGAAATCTGTGTTCGGTATGTTGTCCAAGGTATGGCAGACACTGCAATCAGCTTAAATACCAAGCTGAGACTGACTATATCTAACGATATATCCGTCCTGTTATATGGGTGTAGCACTTGGAGAGTGACCATCAACATCACAAGAAAGCTACAAACGTTCGTTAACAGGTGCCTACACCTCTACCGGAGAACGGGTCAGGAACATATAGGCACGATCATCCAACGACGAAAGTGGCACGCTCCGAAAAGGTCACAGTTCCATAGCTAACCATGCTATGCAATGGAATCTGTTAACGCAGGATGGCAGAATATCTGACGGTCCGAAGAGAACATGGCGCAGAACGGTCGAGATGGAGGCACGGCCGTTGGGAAAAAGATAGGGAGAACTGAGGCACATTGCCAGAAGCCGTTCACGATGGCATGTAGGCGTAATCGAGGCCCTAGGCCCCACAAGGGGATAAGGAGTAAGTAGTCAAATTTTACGGACTTCCTGGCTTTTTTTAAAAATCGGAAAGCATCTTACAATAAGGAACACACAGATAGACATTGTAGTTTTTAAAAAAAAAAATTTAAATTAAAGCATTCGCTGTACATAGTGTGTGTACTTTGGAAAGTTGAGTAGTATCTCACCATTGATGGCAATATTAAGAAGTCGACTCTAGTCTGTTCGAAATAAGTACATTTTTCAGAATAAATTTGAGTCTTAAATTGGGTTCAGCGTCAGCGTCACGGATATTGTGAAAGCAAACGACAGAAGTAGTTCTTGCATTCGATGATGCAAATTTAGCAAATTTACTTCTTTGAGATTTTGGATTTCTGAAATTCAGCACGTCATGTGCAAACTTCCCTTACAAAGATAGAGTCTCGTTGTAAACAAATAAAAGTCATCTTGTGCCATAAATTTCATGAGAACTACCTGTTTTCCATACAAAAGGCTGAATTTGGTTGCACTACTGTGCTTATAAAAATTACATTAGCACTGCTGGCCATGGGAGGCACACAACCAATATCGATTCCAAAATTGTAGGAATAACACGCCTCAACTTTTCCAATGAAATATATTCACTACCTGGCTATTGAAAGCGTGACGAAAATGTTAACACTTCACTGGTAGGATGCAATAATTCATTTTCGAATTCGAATTTTACTTTTCTGTTTTAGCCGAATCGACAATTTATCGGTCCGACTAGCTATGCGTTCTGACATTTATCTCGGAACAAGCGCTGACAATACACCGAGCGGCGGCAACTTCATGGAATTTCCTGTAATTTTATACTCCAGCATCGACTATTATACGAATATGCGAAGTGAACTATATTAAGCATGGGGTGGTGGTGGACACAACTCATTTTCCTCTCGGGCAGGTCCCTAAATCAAGAAGTCGCAAAACTTCCCATACAATATCGATCATTCTTCAGTGACCCAAGCGAAACGTAAGATGGGAGCTCAAGCTCGCGAAATCATGCCACTAAAGAGGTCCTGCCTTATATATTACAAAAATCTGAGGATTTTCTCAAACGAAAAGCGAAAAGGACAAGACGAAAAATAAAGTTTTTTTTTTTCTTCGCTTTGTCCTCGTAATCCTAGTCCCCCCATGATTTCCATAAAAATGGTGTTCAAAGCATATAAGGATTCCGGGGTTGGTGCTCGGCGCATTTATTCTTTGTTATTATTACTATCATGAGGTAGATACACATATCTAATAGGCACTCATTTCAAACGCATGCAGTGCTCTAAACGACCGCGACGGCGAGGACGAACACCACAAAAAGGAAAAGATTTATGTTTTTGAATTTTCAAGCAAGCTTATACTTGTGTGTCCTTTTTTTTTCTTATTTTTTCTGGCAGGCAGCTGAAAGGTGTGAGCCGAAATGAGAAGCTATGAATAATTTAACAAAATAAAATATACATAAATCAAATTGCAATGATATACTTGAATGAGAAATGTTCGTTGGCAGCCATGGGCATAGTATGGTGTGGGGCACACAATCCCACTTTGTGGTGGGGACATATTGCTGGCTGACTTTGCTGATTGACTGTGTTGTAATGAATTGAAAGCTTTTTGGGTTTTTTTTTTTTTTGTGGATATGACGATAAAATATGTTTTAAATGGCTGCGGGCAATGAATTTTAGATGGGCGAATGATATAATGAATCCGGCATTGGCTTAAAGTTTTAAACACAAAACATTTAAAAATTTAACCGTAGTCATCAGATTTTTATGTAAAACAACATTCGCTTTTGACAAAAATGTATCTAGACTATGTTTTTCGTGGCTTATATTGATAAAAAAAAAAAGTTAATAGAGAACTAAAATACCCTCAGTAAAAAGTAGTATGTGCTACTTAATGCTTAAAAGTTTAAATTTTAATTACATTCAATGGTTATGCCCTCATAACTCAAAGTGTAAACATGTTCAATCTTATCGCCTAGAATTATGTGTTATGAAGTATATATGCGGGCTGTTAATTTAGCACCATTTAAATTTCGATTTAATTTTTTGAGTAAATACAATTTATTTGCCATTCGCGTCATCATTGCAAAGCTACGAGTACACAATATATATGTAGGCATTCTGTAAACACGCTAATACTGATATCAGTCCAACAACCGATATACAAAGTCATGCCTAGTCTTGTCATCCCTTCTCAGCTCGTCCAACTGTGCTGGAAGACAATGGTGAATTCCCGCTGTTCCATCAAAGTCAGTAAGAACTTCACCAAACCGTTCTTTATCAGAAAAGGACTAAGACAAGGTGAGTCGTTGTCATGCGATCTTTTTAATATAATTGAGAAAATTTTATGAAGCTCACAAGTCAACAGCTTATGCCAATGACATCCTTTGCGCTAAGAAGGCAATTGAGTAAGAAAGCCCTATTCCGTACTTTTTTTTTCTAGGCCAAGGTCTAGCTTCTCACAGCTGTACAGGTTGTGAATGGTATACATTTCTGCACGTACAGAAGGGACCTACAGTTTTATGCCGTATCCGAAGGGCAAAAGGGCTTTGAGAAGCTTTATCATGACAGGAATACTCTTGAATGTTTGCCAGGTACTCGGAAGAGATGGGGCCGTGGAAAAAACTTTTGATATTATTTTTTATAGATTCGAACTTGGAACCCCTTGCGCAGTAGTCCACCGCACTAACCACTGCGCCACGGTTACTACATACCACATACGTACCACGACCGTCCAGAAAGGATGAGATCGGTATAACTTGACAGTTCCCGTCGAGCTCTTGCGAACAACATCGGCTGAGATACTGTTCACTCTAATTGGAAGAGCTTGGAAAACTGAGAGCTTTGCTCACGAATGGAAGGAGGGAATGATCGTTAAGCCCTCTATAAAAGAAAATTTAATGGAGTGCAAAAACTGGAGGGGTATCTGCAACAACACCTAGAAGAAGAAGCCAAATTTCCACGCCGGATCCTCCTCTGCCGACCACATCAACACCCTGCGGATCATCATAGAGCAGTGCGTTGAATACCGATCGTCACTTCATCTGCTGTTCATTGATTTTGAGAAGGCTTTCGATAGTGTCAACAGGAAATTTATTTGGGGTGACTTTCGCAGGAGAGGTATCACAGATAAATTAATTGCTATTACCAAGGCTACATGTGCTAGCTTATAATGCCACGTCCTGCACAGAGGAAGGTTGACAGAGGAATTCGAGATCCAAAGTGGGGTAAGACAAGGTTCCATTCTTTCCCCAATACCGTTTCTATTGGTGTTTATCGATGTGCTTCATGCAGCTTTGTCGACGGACGATTTCTCATCGAATTATGGTACTCCATCAAATGACAGCTGATGTGGAGAGAGAAGCAGGCGTCGTCGGGCTAAAAATGAATACCAGGCTTGTAAAATAATGCAAAATCTAGCAGAGGACAGGTCAGGAGCCTAAGGGAATAGAATAGATAAGTAGTAAGTAAAATGGTCAGCCAGTCCTTAACATCCTCCTTCTCGTTACATATCTGACTCCCATAGTTAGATTAAATGACATTTCTTTTAAATTTATCAAACATGTTTTCCTTTAGTCTACGTATCAAGATTTATTAAAGATCTTTCGGCCCTTAATTAGTTCAACTGACTCATTTAGTAGTAAAAATATAAAAACACGTTACGATCGGTAACTCCAATCACTAATTGGATTATTATTTTATCTTCCATAAATCCTTACACCGTACAAGCGAGAACAAAGCCAGCGATTTTTTTTTCCCAGTAATACGTTAGCTCTGTGAAGTATTTTCATCAAATGCCCTGTTTATGCCTTCGTTTTTGCAGTTATTGTTTCTGATTCCAGTAAAAAAAAAAAATCTGCAAGAAAAGAAGATTAATTAGCTTTGCTCGGGATAAATAATTGCCTTCCTCCAGATGGCACAAATTAATCTAACTGCAGGTGCATTCTCCCATCTCTATAGGTTTTGTATGGAGGTAGGCACCTCATTTTTACTAGTACTGTTCAGCTAGCCTTTCTACATCGTTTATTTCTTCAATTTGAAGAAGAATAACCTCCGCCCATGAACTCTTGGTGTTCCGGAATAAACTGTTATCCGAACTAAGGAGAGCGGACATTTTTCTCTGAATTGACATCCCCTCAACTCAATGCCCTCGCGTTCTACCTATACACACCCACACAGAGTTTCTCAAAGACATCGTTGTCGTCATATCGCCTCGGAGAACTACAGTCACTAAAGTTCAGTCCAATTTCAATAGAAAAGTAGAATTTTCTTTAATTAACGTGTAATAAATGCAGTCTCATTTTATATTTACTGCATGCTACCCAGTTGGAGGGATAAAAAGCAAAAAAAAAAAAGGGCAAAATCTTCCTTCGAAATATAAAATTGAAATGCTCACCAGAACACATACATACCTACAGAGAGACGAGACGACAGGACTCGCCGCCGACCGTATAGAATTCACTGGATTTCAGCAATAATTGTCCATTCATGGATTCGATTGAAATTTGAAATTGCTGCTCAGTGTAGCGTGGCATGGTCGAAACCTCACTGGCCAATTTAATTAAACTCTTCAAAATAATCACCGCCGCGCTGCCACGATTACACCCGCCATCATTTATAATTGAAAACATTAATTTGTAGCTGATGCTTTTTGAAATAGTAGCGTTTTCAACATTGTATATGTAGGTACACTATGCCCGCAAAACTAATTATTATGCTTAGCAGCCGAATAAATTATTGTTATTATTTAACTGGTCCTGATTAATCATTCCGAACCCAATCAAGCAATCAGAATCCGTTGCCGGTTGCCGGTTGCCCCCTTCCCCGATTAACATGTTCGATCAAATGAGTAGGTGTCAGTATAAATGATGCACTCGGCACTGGGATACCAACACCAAAGCAGATGCGCCCGTCGCATCCCTAAGTTTCCTAATTGCATTCACAGGACACAAGCAGTGGCAATATTTACCCGCTCAGTGTAAATACACTCGGTTGTCTGTACGGGACAATTATTTTCCCACAGTCGACACCCTGTGTTCTGTTGTATTGTGTAGTAAGCGGCTGGGAGTGGTCATTTTGAAAATTCAATTACGGACGGAATTATTTCGACGAAAAACATGAATTCGAAATGGCCAACAGTTCGGAGTGTAAACACCTAATAAAAACACAATAAGTCGGCGGCGCGTCGACAGTGTAATTACTTCACAGTTCGTAAAACCGAGGTATATTTCAAAATTCGCCATGACATGACAACATCCATGTGTGAATGTACGACATGCACATAACCGGGTGTTAATCGGGGGACAGGACGTTGTCCTTAACATGCACTCGAACATATGTAGTTGCAAAGTTGTTGACGTTGGTGGAATTGGTCATTTTCTTTTTTATTTTTGGCTGATATTGTGATACAACTTGCAGCAGCATAAAGCATCGCCATTCAGAGGACAATTATTAAATTCACAGGACATAATGGGAATATTTCGGATCAGATAAAAGATTAAAATATCTTAATTGGATGAAATTTATTTTAATGATCATTATTCTGTCTTTTCCCGTTTAATCGCGAAATTCACAAAAAAAAAAAAAAAAACAAAGGACTTTTGCTTATTAAAAATTGACTTTCAGTTGGCTGATTTTATTTCTGAATGACACTTTATTATTTTTCTCTTTCCTTTAAATAATTATCCTTTTGTTATGTGCTGATAATTACAGGAGATAAATATATACATGCATATGGCCTCAGTCAGCTTTGGTCCTTAATCCCAACCAAAAGCTTTTTTAAACGCAGCTACAATAATATATACCTTCCATTTCCAATAGGGAAGTTATGCATGTTTATTTTAGGCAGCGCCAAGGATGTGTTATCTTCATAGATACTAGTAGCTCGAGTACTACTCGCAAAACGATTCCCAAACCCGAATAATCGATGCCCGGCATACGCCTACCTAATCAACACGTCCGAACAAAGGACTGTGTAAGATGTTAGTTACAGTTCCCCCTGGCTCTGTTGTGTCTATGTTGGGAACGAGTTTGTGAGTTCCACAACGATGCCAAGACTGTCCTTTCCTCTTCCTTGATCCGTTTTGCTTCTTGCTAGTTCGAGGGTCGCCTAAGGTACACTCTTTGCATTTGATTCGCAAGGATGTCGATTGGGACCATTCCAACTAATACGCAAGCTGACTCGTCGGCAATTGTTCGAAAGCCGCTGATTACTCTGATTGCGCAGAGTCTGTAAGCTCATGATAGCTTTTTCCTGCATACATTTGTCGCCAGTGCGCCTGCTCATAACGGGAAAGCAGGGTCCTTTGTGAGTGTCCCAGTCCGCCGATGTTCAGAAGCATTCTGCGATGCCTTCTTACTTGCATACTCGGCGTGGGCTTTGAAGCGTACTCTATTGTCAAACATGACTCCAAGGTACTTCAGCGATTCCAGATAATTCCAGACCGTCAGATTCCAGCTATATCACTACCGTAATATCCTCATCCGTGACGGGCAGGGAAGCTATGCATGTACTAAAAAGTTTGTTCCATTGATGCAATTATTGCGTTGGAATCCAAAAATGGGACTCCCATGAAAAAGCTCTGCGGGTATGCCGTCAAGTCTTACCGCCTTATTGGTTTTCAGTGCTTTGATCGCGGTAGTAATCTCAGCCTTACTGGGGGTTGTGGTGCAAATTCGGGAAACACTTCAGACTGACTTAGGTGCGTATTGCTGGCAAATACTAGGTTAAGAACCGAAGCAAAATGCCCCTTCCATTTCTTCAGTCGATCCTCATCTGATATTGACAACGAAGCGTCTAAGCCTTTTTCCTCACTTTTCGGCTTACGTGGCCAGCGCATTGATGTAATTGCGCTTGTCACGTCTCACACTATGCTGCACTTCTCTCATCTTCATGCGATATAGGGACTCTAGCTCGATCCTTACTGCTTCTGGAGCTGCTGCAATTCGAACACTTAGCTGTTTTCGATCGTTGATCCTTCTCCAGATATCCTCGGAAGGATATGGCTTTGGCCCTATGGCTTTGCCGTTATCATGGCGCTTGTCTAATCCATGCAGTCCCATAACATGTTTGAGCCCTTAATTGTCGCTGCCTACCTGCCTTCTAGGGAGCCGTTGGGTGTTGCATCATGAACAGCTCCCAACTGGTTGGAGAATGTCTCCTTTTTTTCCTCAGACGAACCATTCGTGGGGGCGTAACACTGCATAACTTTGTCGCGACATATTCTCCTCCGGAATCTGGCCGTTAAAATCCTATCACCGTGCGGCTGCTAGGGGATTAGGCCTCGCCGTGCTGTAGGTGTTGGCAGCAGTCCAACTCCATATCATAATAGTAATACAGTAATACAGTGTTACGCGTTGGGTATTAGTACTCACCCGCATATAACCATGTTATCTCGCTTAGACCTTCCACCTCTCCACATAATTATTAGGAGGACTGCAGCTGCTAGTGCACTAAAGCTTCAACTGCTATGCAACAACTCCTCTCTTAACTTAGTTGGACACTTGAAAATCCTTGAAAGAACTGCTCTGCTATTCACTGCAGCAATGTGCTTCTCAGACTTCATGCTCACGATAATCCATCTCTATCACCCCTTTTAGGTCGCATCGCAATCTCAATCCGGAGCTCCGGGGATAATCACCAAACCCCCAAACATCCTCCTTGTAGATTAGTATGCTGACGGATCGAAGATGTCGAGTGGGTCGGGAGCTAGAATCTCTAATGCAAACTACAAACTAACTATTACTCTAGGACAAGCAACCACAAGCTTTCAGGCAGTGGTCTTTGCTATCGAGCTCTGTGTCAGAGAATGCTTTAAAAGAAACCTCCGTAGATCACATATTAACATATTTTCCCATAGCCAGGCAGCTATGGCCATAGCCAGGCAGCTCTCTCAGATTTTTTAACTTTGAGTCTAAGCAGCTTGCTGCACACAATAAAGTCGCACTAATTTGGGTCCCTGCAAAGAGGGACATCCCTGACAACGACAAGCCGCTGATGAGCTTACCAGACAAGGTACTTATGCTCTCCAGAGCTCAGCTAAGACTTAAATACTTTAACAAAGACTTCACATCACCCTCTGATGTCTTCTCGAAAATGTGCTTAGCTTCACAAATGAACCAGCACAAAGGATCTATCTAGGTCGCAGTTCTTCATTGGTTTCTCTTATCCCTTACTATCATTAATATCCTTCTCTCAGGCAGAATAGTCGGAAAGAGTCTCGAACTTCTTTTCTTCCCTTTCTTCGATAACCTAAAGGAAGATTGAAAACTATTAAGAAACCAATTCACCTCTCAAGTTTAACATCCAGAAGTTACCTTGAGTTGTGTCATTAGGACAAAGCTAAGCGCTAATTAAGTTTCAGCAAGGGATGCTGTACAGATAGATAGACACTTCACTTGTCGTCCTGCAATTAATTAATAGAAAGCAGTACATTCCCCATATCCTACATATATGTATATTTTTGCAGGACTTCCATTGCAGTGCGTATTTGCCCGCACCGACCTATAAAATATGTAATTGCCATTAAGAACTGAGAAATTTTCGAAAGGGTTAACATAAGTAATACATTACTTTGCCTATCCATTATGTTGAACCAAAAACTCACACAGCCTAGGTGCGGGTAAGTAACTCAAAAAGAATGTCGCCCACAGCTGAAGCAAAGCCTCTATAGACGATGCGCGTGTGGCATAAAGAGGACGCTCGTTTAATGACTGCTTTTACTCTAATATTCCATTATATCCCTTCATCTCACTGCCGCACAAGAGCCATCTTGGAACTCGACCGAACGTCATGTGGGGGTAATAGCCATCCTAAATTTTGAGCTTAACATCATGCAGAGCAAGTATTATGACATTAGGTGTGCACATGTAATGTCTGTGTTTCGAAATGTGAGTGTGTGTGTGTGTGTATGAGTACCATACCTCTCTTCACATGCGAGAGAGATAGTAATTAACCTAATTTAGTATAATACGTAATTTTATTTTCTTAATTAGGGTGTACTTTTCGCTGTTGTTGTTGCCGTCGTGTTTTTGTGTTGTTTACACTTTACAGTAGCAGTAGCAGCAACAGCAGCGGTGAAGGATGTTTGCAATGAGTTTAGGTACTTTGTTGCGACGATGGTAGTACACTTTAAATCTTCGTTTGAAAGTATTTCCATTGTTCGGACTTAATGTTTGGTAGGTTGGAGTATGAAATAAAGTAATGATGTGTTTTGTTTTCTCTTATGGGAAGAGTAGGTACCTTTGTGACAGTTGAGTAACATGAAACATCACTTCAGGAAACATTTGAACCTGAATGATGTTTTAATGTAAATGAAGTGGTCCTGTTTGCCGAGGATGTTCGGGGTTTTTTGTGTGAATCTGCAGCAAGAAGATGCTTCTAAAGAGAAATACATTTTAGAGCAAACGATATCAGGAAAAACCGGTGCAATGATCATAAGTTGTCAAAAGAAACTTGAGTAGTTCTTGAACTGGACAACAACCTGAGAAAAGGCGCAAGAGAAATCTTTCTTTCCAACAAAGGAATACATAGGTCCACAAAACTTCCAGACGGAACGGTACAGGACTGGCTAGTAAGCGTGGACTAACGACTTTTAAGCGGCATCTGCAATATGCAGCGGAGAACACCGGCTGGGCTTTCAAGGATCATGCCAAACCTTAGACACTATTCCTGGCAAGAATAAAGACGTCGATGTTGCTTTACGGTTTCCAAATATGTAAATATGCAAACGTAGCAGCAGTACACAGAGTCAATACATTGAGAGTGTGCACCGCACCGAATAACCTCATACGACGCGGCGTGCGTTTTGGCATGAATGGTGCTAATAGACCTCCTTGTTAAAGAAACCGCATCGAAATATCGGGCCAACAGATCAACGATATTAACAGCAACGATGAGAAGCAATGATCCATTACCATGAAGAATGGCAAGATAGATGGAACTCTTCCGGCAAAGGTCGATGGACTCAAAGATTGATCCCCAAAAACGACATTTAGATCAATAGAAAACATGGATGTTTCAGAGCATACCTCCACAGATTTGGGCATGAAGACAACACTTATTGTCCAATTTGCAGATAAGCAGTGGAAAACACGGAGCACATAATGTTCCACTGTCTTAACATTAACTTAACCTCAGAGAATATCATCGGAGTGATGGTCAGCACACCAGAATCTTGGAAAATAGTAAGTAAAACCGTTGCTACTATCATGAACGACCAACGAAGACAGGAAAGTCAACGGAATGCAGTGCAGATAGCAGCCAATGCGAACGAGCCGAGTATATAAGGCTGAAGCCCCCCTCGCGATTAAATGATTGACGGCAGTGCGACGATGATCAGGGGTAGAAGGGGAAGTGGGCTTAGTGGGTGAAAGTCCCACAGTGTTACTCAGTACGGGCTCAGTTTCGTCTTTGAAGGATTCCCGCCTTCTAACGCGAAAAAACGCACTATAAATGACCTCAAACTGTGGCATTGAAGCGAAGTCAACCAACATCAGTTCGTCTTCGACGTCAAAGAAGCAAACATTTTCAATCCAGACAGTGGTAAAGGGTCTACAATCCCGACTTCACATTTATGGGCACCAATAGCAACCAAAGCAACCCAATCAATCAACATTCAAAAATGTATATTAGTTCGAACTGGCGAATACGAATTGCTTTCACTTTCATTGTACCACATGTACGTACATACACTCAAACCTGTGTATACATATATTACTACTTCATTGTGTATCTCACCTGTGTACGTCCACGAAATATGCAGTCTGATTAACTTGCCCTCAGCAAATCAAATAGGGACTTCTCAGCATGTATTTTGGTAGTAGGTATGCAAGAGGGTAACGCACACATAAATTCACGTTATGGTATTTTAATTTATGCTTCCTTTTTTGGGAATTTTGAAAATCTCAGTAGTTCCATAAATCAACCAATTAAAGCTTTCTAGCTTGCTAACGAGCTCTTTAGATCCAACTGTAAAAGAAAATCCCATCAAGTCCATGAATCTTTGTCATTTGGATGAAAGGATTTTCATGTTAAAATTCGTTCTCATTGTAGCGAGAGAACGTTCATTGTGTTTGGGTGCGCCATAAATTTGCAATCATTTTGTATGTTTTTTGCCTCAGTCCTTTGGCCTATGCTACATATTTGAATGCTTTTTCCATACACGTAGTTGTTGAAAACGTCGTCGTTCATATGTGAAAGAATAATGTGAAATTTTGACATTGCCCCTGGATATTTGAACGTTTATTATATTTACTCTCACCTCAATAAAAATTGTGCATACATTTTGGCAGAAGGGCATAACCTTCATAAAAGTGAAACTGATTCGATTCAAAATACTGTTAACATGCGTATGTATGTTATGTTTGTCTGTAAGTATGTATATAGATCTAGAAAGACGCTTAAACAAAAAGGAAATGGCAAGCCGACGAGAGCCGACTAAGGTCTAAACTATTTGGCTTTCAAGCCGAAATAGCATCTTTCATACAGACTGCGGAAGTCATATATTCACTGTCTATATTGGTAGACAGCCTGGCATTATTGGACACTGCTGTAACACTCTCTAAAGGTGCATCAGAAACATCAGAAACGTTTCTGAAAGATTTATTTGTTTCTGAAATGTTTCACTCGGTCTGGGCGCCTAGTGAAACTATTTTTCTGCACGTGGAGCTTGAGAAACAAAATTATTTTTCCCAATTCAAATGGAAAACGTGAAACATTTCATAAACACTTAAAAAAAAACGTTTCACAAGCGTCCCCCCAACGAGAAAAATTTCAGAAATAAAAAATTTTAATAAAAAAGTTTTAAGATCAAAATAGAAGAGTCGTTTATCCGAAATTCTATGTTATAAAGCAACATAGCTAACAAAATGAGAGATTCTGGCATAATGCACAGCGTCAAAGTTAACAATTTTAATTTTACTTAATTAAAAAAATATCTTTTTTGAGACTTACGTCTCTTTATTTATTGATCCAACTTAATTCTGACTCACATTCTTACTTTCTACCTCTATTTATATCCTAAAAATGATTACATATTACTTTATTGTTTAAAATGATTACAAATCATTTTATGCTTATGTTAAATTATTCTAAAGTCGGCGCGTGTGCATTTAAAGCTTATTCTGCATTATTGGCATTCGCTTGGTTGGCGCGTGTGCCAATAATGCAAAATTGGGTTCAATAACTTAAAGTGCAATAACTCTAAGTGCGATAACTTCAACGGTATTCATATTGAATGTCTCGGAAGGATGCAGCGCAATAAACAGGGCACAGGCGTAGATAGGATAGAAAAATTTGATACGGAGGTATGTAAAAGTCAGGTGTTGCTAAGCCTTAATATTTATTCCCCATGGGTTGTGTCTTAATTGACTAAAGAGAGTTGTATGTAATATTTGCATTGGTTTTGAATTCACAGTACGTATTTACACTGAGTTACAGTTTTTCAGTGCGAGATCATCCTAATGAAACCTGAGTTAACTCTAGAAACATGTTTTTCAAAGAATTCTTATCCTGAGTTAATACCCAGTTGACCCAACAAATTTGCTGACAGAGGTTTACCAGCGGAACTTTTTCAAGCTGCGCCAACAGCATCGGTAGAGCTACTATTCCCACTTGTTGGGAGGACATGGGAAGCCGAGAGTTTTCCGGATGAAGAAGGGAGTGTTCGTCAAGCTCAAAAGGCATTCTAATGCAGTGCGAAAACTGGAGAAGCGTGCTGCCTACTGTGGCCAAAATAATAGCTATAATCATCCTGGAGCGAATAAAAGAACAGCTTGTAGACACAGTCGACGCCAAACAAGCAAGTTTCCGATCTGGATCATCCTATGTCGACCACATCAACGCCCCGCGGATCATCATCGAGCAGTGTGTTGAATATCGATCATTACTTCACCTGCTGTTCATCGATTTTGAAAAGGCGTTTAATAGTGTTAATCGGGAATTTATTTGACGTGCCTTGCACAGGAGAGGCATTCCTGATAGATTAATAGCAATCATCAAGGCTACATATGATGGGTCCACATGCCACGTTTTGCACAGAGGAAGGCTGTCTGAGGAATTCGAAGTCCAAAGGTTCGGCAAGGCTGCATGCTTTCACCAATTCTATTTTGTGTGCTTAATGCGGCCTTATCAACTGGAAATAGAGGAATTCTTACAACTGAACTCAAACATCTTGGCTACGCCGGAGATGTATGCCTTCTGCCCCACAGAATAATGGATCATCACCAAAATGACAGAAAATATAGAGAGGGAAGCAGACGTCGTTGGGCTGAAAATAAACTCGGCAAAAACAAAAATGATCAGCTTAGGACCAAACTCATCGATTTATATATGTATGTATTGCTGGACAAACGATGGAGAGAGTAGAGAGTATCCAATACCTTGGGAGTATTGTCTGAACCGATGGCGGAACCGAACTGGTTATAGCCAGCCTAATAGAAACCGCAAACTATCAATATCTACCTGATAAAAATGGAAAAAATAGCTGTACTATGTCCTAGGACTTTGTCTTATTTTTTGTTCTTTTATTAAAAATAAATACTACAAATGTCCTATCTTAAAAATTTACCTCGATAGATAATTAGATCCCGTGTTTTAGTTGTTATTAAATCTTAATCTCGATCAAATGACGTAATAATAAAGCACAGCTTATGCTAAGCGTTCATCCTGGAATAAACACGGTTCAACATCTGCAATTACCTTTCCAAAATCGGTTCAAATCAAAAGCCCATCTGTTACAGAACAAACAAACATATTTTCGTACTCAATTTCACCACACCTAAATTTTATAGCCAACCCAACTGCCATCCAGTGGCGAATTTCCACCCTTATCCCTTAAGATGGAACACAATATATGAAAAAAAAAAAAAATAAAACCTCCCCTAACATTTGTCCTCACAGGTTCTTAATCTAGACTGCGAAGTAGCTCCGCCATCAATCTCTTCCATTTACATTCATGGCGCACAACTTTTTTTTCATAATTCATTTCATACCGTGTTATCTCTGGTTGCAACTTTTACAGATGTCCAATTACATGCACCATAACGTTCAAGGACCGCGACGTTCCATTGTTTGTGTGTGTGTGTTTTTTTTTAAGTTTTTTTATTTTATTTTTTGCATATCGTTTGCCCAACAAACAAAACGTGAACCCTATTCTACCGCTTTGTTTCGCAAAATTTTGTGTAATTTATTGCCAGGACTTGAAGTCGGTTAAACACAATTGCAACACTATCGCTCCAGTTTTTAATGTCGCAACAAGGGAAGGATAATGTGTGCGCGCTGCAGTGCTGCGCGTGCCACATTTTCTCTGTAAGCTGCATCGAGTTGTTGGTCCATTGAGGCGCTTCCTCCATTTACCCGCAGCCGGCGTCGTCGCCGCCACCGCCACCATAGTTTCATCAGACATAACGATGTGTCCCTCCCGCCAAGCCACCACCCTGGGCCATGATGGGCAAGGATGCGAGGGATAGTGGTGAGCATTTTAAATTCCATTCTGCGAATAGGACTTATTTATGAGGTTGGCATGAACCAGTAAAAATACAATTTTCGTTGTGGTTTCGGTGTGCCACTGATGCAGAAGGAAAACTACAGCGTTGGATCTAAGCGTTGAACCCTTCGGACTCAACATTTGCATTCAGTTCTTTTCCTCTTGTCGTGTCGTTGTCGTCATGGAGTACGGGGGAGAGTTGGCACTAGGAGTGCCCGCGGTGACAACTCGGCATCGGAAAGTTTATTATGATTTTGTTGTATGCTATGTTTTATGATGGAACATAATTGATTTCGGTGCGAAAATTGCAAGTTTACAGGGGGGGGGGGGCACAATGTGTACCACAGATGCAGTGGGTGGAAGAGACAGCTATACGATGGAGCATTGGGATGCTTGCGAGTCGATACATTACGTTTTGTTTGACAATTGCTATTTTGTCTGGTGTGAAAATATCTGTTGTTATTATTGCCAAATTGGAAAAGTTTCGCCAGTTGCGGGAGTGGTAAAAGTTGGGGTAGCTTTGCTTCTTTTCCTGAGAGGTCAGAACTGAATTGGTATTTCTATTAAGCCCTTTACGCTTCCGGCAGCTGTTCCTGAAACTTTTAACTTTCTGTTGTTTGGCTTCTTGAATTTTCGAAAATTTCAGATAGATAAATCACTTGCAGTAAATGGCAATCTTTGGAGGGAATTCTGTAATTTCCCATTCGAGTTCGGCCTTATTTTTTTTTTTTTGCTAAAATATAAACTTTTTGGATTCGAACAGTGTACAAGGTTTCGTTGGGGTGATCGAGTATAGTGAGAAGTTTTTCATGACACATTTGTTAGGATGATGTTTTATTGTCTGATTGCTGTGCTCTCGATTAAATTTTTTTGAGTTTTGAATGAAGTTGAGGATGTTTATTGGACACTTGGGAGTTAATAGATTTTTTTGGCACTTATTTAGATAGGCTTTCATGTGAGACCGCTAGTACTTTTCCATGAGCCTGTAAAATAAATCTACTGGACGGCTATAGCCCGTCTGTGATTCTATTTCTGCCATGTGTAACATGGAGCAGATGTGTATTGTGAGCAAGGAAGCCCTTGTGGACTTAATGCTGCCAGTGTTTTATTGTTTCTTTAACTAAGTTATCATAGGATTGAGCTATGTATAGGCGTAGTATATAAGTCATTTATCTGCCGACTTTGTTAACTCTTACTGTAAAATAAACAAGGTATGCTACTCTTATAAAAACACTAGACAACTGCAATATGTTCAAATGATCACAAATGATGTCAAATGATGACAAATCTTCTTCTTCTTCTGGTATGGCGCTACAGTTGGGGATCAAACTGGGTCTCAACCAATTGGCCTCTCTACTTAGCCCGGTCTTTAGCTCATTGCCTCCAGTTGCGCTCACCAAGTCGGTCCCCCACGGCGAGGAGGTCCTCTACTGTTTCACCCCTCCGAAGACTCTGCGCTCCGGAACGTTATTATCCATTAGCTCTACGTATCGTAGCCATCTCAGACGCCCAATGCGCAGTTTTTTGATTGAAGACGTCGCTGTACACCTCGTATAGTTCGTCGTTGAATCTTGTCCTCCAAAAGCAGTCGACGCAAACCGGACCGAGAATCTTACGAAAAATATTTCTCTCGAACCGACCAAGGATATCTTCATCCGCTTTAAACAAAATCCATGGTTTCAGAGCTGTAAAGCAGGACTGGAATGATCAGGATCTTATACAGATTCTTCTTAGTTCTTTAAGATATGGCTTTACTGTTGGTTTGCCTTATTTGCCCAAAAAACAGTGGTTTGCAAGTGTTATTCGAAGTTGTAGCTGCCCACTGTGACGTTTTGTCCAATTCCTCAATGTTGATTGTCCCTTCTTGTTGACAGCCCTGATGGAACAGCGAGCGTTCTCTATCGTCTTCCTGCACAAACGGACAAGTTTGGCAGGGATATCAAAACTAGACATGGATTTATAATGTTCATCCCTATGGATGCTGTTATAGGCGGCCTTGAAATCGATAAAGAGATGGTGAGTATCGATGTTGACTTCTTGGATTTTCTCCAGAATCTGTCGCAGTGTGAAGATTCGATCGATGGTGGACTTATTGACTTGAAACCACACTGATAGGGGCCAATTAGGCTGTTGATAAAAGGTTTCAGGCGTTCACACAGTATTGCAGAAAAAATCTTGTACGCAGTGTTGAGGAGACTTATGCGTCTATAGTTGGCGCAGTTGATTGGGTCTCCTTTCTTGTGGATCGGGCAAACGATGCTGAGGTTCCATTCATCAGGTATTTATTCATCTGACCAGATCTTAGCGATGAGTTGGTGCATGCCCTCTACCCCAGCAGCCATGAATAGTTCCGTCAGATCCACTAGTTTTGTTAGACTTCACTTTCGTCAATGTTGAATGGTGCATTCTGCCTGACACCGGGGTGTAGGTCTCCCTCAGCGTTATACAGTCTGCAGAAGTAGTTAAGGAGCATAAGCAATCAATATTTTCAAATATGACAAATGGCAGAGGAACATTTCTTTTTAAAGGATAACCTGTGAATGTTATTGCTTGCAAAGCAATACAAATGTGCCACCATCTAGTTTGCAGACGTGTATTTGCGTAACTCGCATTATGTCCAAGTGGCCTCTTCTTATGTCTTAGATCAGACACCAAGAAACATTTCTCTCTTATGGATTAACAAGTTTTTTTTATTACCAAATACAATGCTGTACGGAACATCAGCGGGATAGTAATCCGTCGGAAAGGAATTCATCCCCAAACGAAATCTTACCATTAAGCAGATTTGCTGGACATAATACTAAATACTCGGACCACTAATTTTATTTTCCATATCAAGACCAAACTCACAAGAAGCTCCATTTGCAATATTATCTAATTGAGGGCGAATAAATCTGAAATGCGAGCATTTCTTTTCAATTCCGCTCAGCCAGGATTTTATCGTAAGAATCCCTCAAGATTCTCATTGCTTCGGATTTATGTATCAGTCAATATAAATTTGGAAGCAAATCACAAAAGGATATGCAAATAAGACCAACCGAACACTGGACCACTGGTTATACATATGTATATCGACCTAGCGAACACTAAAGATTAACATTATGCGGATTGGAATTTACTTGAGTGAATTGCTGAGCAGTAAAACAAAACCAAATGCACTCACTCGTTCTAAATGGATGAGCATAAAACTCGTATAAAAGTCTCTGGAAAATCGGAATATTTTAGCTGCTTTATGACATTGCGATCCAGTGGAAATGCATATTTATTTGTATATGGTAATTCGAGGGAACATGCAAGCAAGGATAAACATCTTTTATTTGTGACGTTGATTGCTGTTTCTCTTGCCAAGCGGCAAAAAAAAAAAAAAACCAAAACCCCTGGCATACTCAACGAAGAACAAACGAGTTACCTTTGTAGTTGTGCATAGTCCGCCAGCAGCCGCCGCCTTTCTCCTGGTCTGTAATGGAATCGAAATTCTAAAAGAGTTCAAATGATTTGAATTCCCTGGATCCAGAACGTGCTTACAGCAAATAATCGTGCACTTGCAACAATCTGCCAGTTAAAGTGAAAATCTCACTTTCGTACTCGAGAAGAAGAATTTATGAGGTTACGTATACGCCACCCCCCTCCTCTTTAGCTTGTTCAAGTTCTTAGGTAAACTTGTGATAGCTCGACAAAATTTTCTCGGGGTAAAATATTTAAGCTGCCGGCGTCCCTTTCAGTATACTCGTAACTCACCCCTTGTCTAGTGTGAGGCAAGAGAATGTCTCAAAGAGTAGGTATGATGGAGGAACAGTGTGCAGGATACTGCTCTTGTCTGAGTGTAATTCACCATCAGTGATGAAACTCGACAGTTATGTGCTCCGAATTTTATGGAATGTCGCACTTAGTGAAATTTGTTTGTTTTGCTACGTAATAACCCGACGGCAGTTGGTAGTATAAGAAAAGTTTTAGTGTTGGAATTCTTGTAAACATTGTCATTCTGTAGAACCAAGTTATTTTAGCACCCTTAGTAGTAGGGTGGAATTTATTTCATCAACTATAATTTACCCAGTGTAAGTGACTTCCTTAATGAGTGTCCTTCTTCCATCAGAAGTCATGATTCAGGTTTAGTGTCCGAAGCGAGTTGCTTGTTGTTTGTGATCAAATGTAAGGATTTAAATAAAGATTGTCTTAATTACCGACTTACTCGTACTGAGTGGACAACATAACTATGGTTCTATATAAATCTAAGATATTATATATATAATAAGCACACTTTTCGCAAATATCAAATAATTTACAGTGTTTTAAGATGTTTGTGTAAAGAAGTCAAACAAATATCGTTATCCCTTTTGATGGGTATAGACGTGCCACGTATCGATGCATGGATATAATATCGAGCTAAAGCTAGGAGTTCTATAAGGCATATCATAGTAATTTTAATTATGTGAGTGGCTCACTGCTCACATGCTTGCTTTAATAATATCTGGTCAAATCTTTATTCCGGGTAAAATAAAATGAAATTGATGATAGGCTCTTTGAAACTATTTAAAGAAAGTGATGGCCCCATTCTGTGAAAAATGCTACTTAGAACGAAGTACAACTGGGGGTACATCTCGAAGAAAACCTGGCCGGCAGGTAAACGTGATATTCATTCCAAAGTCTGGCAATGGAAGTGCATGCTGGATACAATGGGTAAAATGATGGAGCGCATAATAAACGACAGACTGAAGAGTGCAATCGACGAAGCTGCAGGCCTCGTAGATCGCCAGAACGGTTTCTGTAAAGGACGATCCACGGTCGATGACATTGAATAAGTCATAAATACAGCAATAAAAGCTATAGCACGGTGGCGATGAAAGGGTGGCAGTAAACAGTACTGTACAATCATCACGCTCGATGTAAAAAAACGCCTTTAACACCGCAAATTAGAGCAACCTTCTTCGAGCACTTCCCGCCAAGAGAGTACTGGACATCCTACATAAGATAATGACAAACTAATTTATAAATAGAATACTGCACTACGATACCTAGGATGCGATTAGGCAGTGCGGTGTTCCCCAGGGCTCTGTACTAGGTACATTACTTTGGAATCTTATGTACGACGACGTCCTCAAAGTTCGAATACCGAGGTCCTAGGAAATAATTACCTTCGCCGACGATATAGCTTCGTTGTAGTGGCCAAACTTTTTGAAGAGCTAGAACATAACTGAAGTGAAGCCTTCTGTATGGTACAGGTCTGGCTAGTAAGCATGGACTTACACCTCGAAGAGGAAAAGACGGAGGTAGTACCCATCAGTAGCAGACGGGCTATGGAGGCTGTAAGATGACCGTGGGCGAACAAGTTATAGTCTCTTAACTAGAATTAGTTAACGCTGCGACATGCAGCGGAGAAAGCAGCGAGAACAACAGCTGCCCTGTCAAGGATCATGCCAAACACTGGAGAACCTAAACAAGAGAAGAGTAGCAACGTCGAAGATGCTCTACGACTCCCAAATATAGGCTGAGGCAATGACCTCCAAATCAGACAGTAGAAAGTGCCTATATACCTTCTCGTTAAAGAAGCTGCATGGCAATATCGGGCCAACAGATCAACGATACCAACAGCAACCAGAAGAAGCGATGATCCATTACCACGAAGAATAGCTAGATAGATGGAACGCAAATATCGATCTCCAATAGAAACCTTTGGATCAATAGGTAACATGGAAAGCTGAACTTCTGCTTGACGCAGATGCTTACTAGTCATGGATGTTTCAGAGCATACCCAGATTTGGGCATAAAGACAACCCTTATTGTCCAACGTGCACAGAAGCAGTGGAAAACGCGAAGCACGTAATGTTTCACTGTCCGCCATATCGCGAAGGCCGTAACCTGTTGGCGAACAGACTGGGTGTGAACTTAACACCAGAGAATACCATCGGTGGGATGTTCGCCACACTAGAAGCCTGGGAAGTAGTAAATGAAACCGTGACTACTATCATGAAGGAACAACGAAGACAGGAACAACGGAACGCAACGAGCCTAATATATAAGGCAGAAATCCTCCCTAGCGATGAAATGCTTGACGGCAGTGCCGCGAGGATCAGAGGTAGGAGGAAATCCCACACTGTTAGCTATTGTAGTGGAACCCTGACTCCACATTCTGTTAAAAAAAAAAAACCCAGTCTTTTTAGTACAGCACAATTATATTTATTTCAGTGTACCTAAACACATCAAGTATGATAAGGTGCGGGAATATTAAGGACCTGCGACCTCTTTCGTTACTGTTAAGCACACGCTCACTTCACAATTCAGAGACATTATAAATTGGTTTTGAATGTAATTAACACGATTACAACGTTACTCTTTCCTGTTCCATCTATTTATCCCCCTACGATATATCATAATGAAAGCCATAATTAAAAGCCATCCCAAAAGTAATTTAATTATGATAAATTGTTGCCTGAAATAATAACTCGCTTGCATACCCCCGCTTTAAGTACTTCCAAAACTCTGAACTTACCTTGACTTTGTGCTTATTATGCCTCAAAGTGCTTACTCATATGAGAGTGCAGTATGTGAACTTTTCCCATCCGATGGCTTTCCTTATTAACAACTGGATGAATACCAAACAAAACAATATAATTAAAGTGCAGACTAAAAGCGTCCTGCCTTTGCTGCAGTTGGTTGTAATGGCGGCTGTGGAAAAAAGAAAACACACACAACACCAGCACCAGAACCACCCGACAACAGTAATTAGTGCTCTCTATCCAACCCATAACTGCTCTTCAATATTTAAAATTAAATTTCCCGCTATAGAAGGAGCACCTCTCCATGTCCATCCAAAAGAACTGACCAATTTTACTTTATAACGTACCACACCGGCTTCGGCTTCGGGTTCGGGTTCTCTTGTCTGGAGCGACGATGTTTTATTATGTCTTTTTCGCCGTCGTCGTCGTCCTTCTCATCCTTTCTCCATTTTTTTTTTTTTGTGTATTTTTATATGCAATTCGTTTGCTTTGAAACAAGGACAAAACGGTTGGTTAAGCCATATACACTAGTAGTAGTGGTCGCCATTCAAGACAGCAGACCGACATCCTATCGGGCAGACCGGAATAGGAACTCTTTTCGAAAAAGAAAAAAGAACATTCCTTATGCTGAGCAAACTTGACCGGAAATTCAAACAGGAAGAACAGAGTTCTTCAAAAGTTTTGCAAGGATTTTGCTGGAGAGTTTTTTTTTTTATATTCTCCATTTGACCCTCTCCAGTTCTCATCTCCGTCTGTTTCATCCGTTCTTATGGTGAGCCTTACACGAGAAGATAATATTTTCCCTTATACAATTGTGTACAGTATGCCATTTGGGGAGTGTTTCCAACATGTTTTCCTATGTCCAAAGTGTTAAATAAAATATGGAAACAAAAAATGCTAAATCAAAGGATTTGGTTTATTATTACTTTTTGTTTTTTTTTTTTATAGTCAAAGAAAGAAAGGTTTTTACAAACGAAAAAAAAACACACTGTTTGCCATTTCCTTCAGTGGCACTTCTTCACTGCCAGATACAAGTGTGAGATTTTGCACTCGTGAACATGGTGACAGTGTAGGGCAGATGTCCTTATGTGCATTGATCCACATAGAGATTTCCTTTGTTGTATCAAAAACAAGCCAAAGCCAAACTTTTATCCATCACACACAAAAAAAAAACCTCTCGTTTGAGTGTTAACTTGATGGGGAAACACCATGGTATCGTGTTGGGTTATGCCTGCCAATGAATATGTCAAAACCAAAATCTGTGAGGGGTCCTTTAAAATTTCAAACTTTGTGACAGGTTAGGTTTTTATGACTTAATGGTTGCAGTTGTCGGTTGCGGTGGGATATGCAGTTGTTGTCATAGAGCTAGTTTAATGGGTAGTCATCAATTTGTGAAGAATAATAACTAAGCAATTTTCAATTTTTCAAATTTTATTATTGGCTACCATTTTTAGTAAGTTATTTTCGAGAAAATAACTAAAATAAATAATAAATAAATAATATAAATTTTTGTTTATCCTACCGATGACACAGGTAAAGTGTGAAAGGAGTTTTTCCAAATTGAAAATAATAAAAAACTGATAGGACCCGGCAGACAACAATAATGTGGTACGCATTGACACCATACGTCACCTATCGTAAAATGTGAAAACTTCCTAGTCAGGCTGCAATGAAGCTAGATGACGAAGAGGCGCTGTGTTCACTTCAATCCTCTCCCCCTCATCCGGGTTCTTTCACCAAATCAGGTAGTTGTGTAGCAGTGAGGTGGCTGGTACTTTCACTAATACCAAGGACAGGGAGTTGACCAATGAAGCTGTCGTGGGCACAAGTGGCTTGAACTCTGCTCCTCCCGGCACTTCCAAAGGCACTCGTATAGGAAAGGTAATAGGCATCTCGATATTACCCTAGCCTCCTGTAATAGTCATGTGTCGGTAGAGGAGTAGAGGGTAGTTGTTGAGGGGACATTTTTCTCAGACCATAGGTGGATTAGATTCCAATTAAGCTTTAACCCTAGTGGTGAGTAACGGCCCTGATGGCATTCTTCCTGTAATGTACAATAATAGAAAGCGCCAACCAGGGTCTGGAATAATCTTATGGTTATGGTACGGTGCTTGAGGTTATGGTATATACCTCTACAATGGAGAGAAGTTAAAGTGGTTATCATTCCCAAAGCGGGTAAGGCGAGCCATACTACGTCAAGTGATTTCCTAATCATAAGTCTTTCGTCCTTCCTACTTAAAGTTGTAGAAAGACTGCTTGATCTTCATACTAGGAAATCTATGTTACTCTCAGCATGCTAACCTCAAAGGAAAATCAGTGGAGACGGCCTTACATGAGGTGGTAGGGAAAATCGAATCTAGCCTTCACTTCAAGGAATTTACACTTGCTGCTTTTCTAGATATCCAGGGCGCTTTCAACAATGTCGAGGGCAGAGTTGATAGAAGAGCAGTAGAACTGTACAATGCGGAGCATAGCATAGTCAATTGGCTCTGTAATATACTTAACACAAGATACATTAATTCTACCATGGGCTGCAGCTCCATAAGGAAACACTTAACTAGAGGCAGCCCCAGGGAAGTGTCATCTTCCCGCTTCTCTGGGTCCTAGTAATCGACGGTGTTCCAAAGGAACTCTGCGATATGGGCATTAGCGTTACGGCTTATGCTAATGACGTGGTGATATTGTGCTTAACGCTGTCCTTAATATCGTAACACGCATCCTTTATTCATTTACATATTTATTTTAATGTCGGTCATTTCCGGCATTCGTTTTTATCTTTCAAAAAAGTGGCACGGTTTTTTTTTCGTAGATTTCGTAGTTTTCTTAAGCTTTATTTTACAACAATCGAATATCGCGCAACATATTGGTTCAGAGAAAATTCTTGGACACTCTAAGTGACAGGTTAGAATCAGCCCTTACGAGGCTTAAAAGATGAGCAACTGTGGACTTAACGTCAACCCCGTAAATACAGAACTGGTACCCTTCACAAGAATGGTATCTTACCACCTTTCAGGCTACCTAAGCTTGGTAATGTGGAACTTACTCTTGCCGACAAGGCCAAATAGCTTGGTATTGTGTTAAACCGAAAACTACACTGGAAACTGAACAGGGAGGAAAGGGTTCCAAACAACAGGGAAGAAGTGGGGCCTTAAACCAGCCATGATGCACTAGCCTTACGTCACGATAGTTAGATCATACTCACGCATGGAGCTCTAGTATGGTGGAAGGCTAACACTAAACGGTACATAAAAGAGAAGTTGATGGCGGGACAACGATCAGCGAGTGTTGTTTTTAGAGCTAAAATTTTCTTCCAAAGAAGGAAAACGGGGCAATTTAAAATCCCGGTAGATATAAATTTGTTCCCACCACGCGCCGTAACGTGCTTGCAAAATTCAACTTGTTCAGGAATCGTACACTTATTTAGTGAATGGGTCGAAGAAAATATTGCTATTGATCCACAATTTTACTTGATGAAGCGTAGTTTTGGTTAAATGTCTACGTCAACACATGTACGTAAATATACGTCTACTATACGTTTACGTAAATACACAATCTCCTGCAGATAAGCCATGCTTTTTCTTGTTTTTCGGTTGCAGTGTTGTGTTACTTTGTTTGGGCTCAACAATCGAGTGAAAGCACTACCCACAGCAGCATTGTCATCCTCAAACGACTATATTTCATGGCAACCAACATTCAATAGTGTATTGAGTAAAACTTTGCATGATTTCTTCTTCTGTTCTTAACTTTGAAATCTATTTACCACCTATCTAGATTTTGTGAAGAATTCTTTCTATCTATTTCTTAACCAGATTAACTATCGCGTTTAAGATTTGACTATACAAAGTTCAAATGAACAAAATTTCAATAACCATTTTTTATCACGAAACTGCATCGCAATTTTCCATAATTAATTTCAACATTTCCTTATGCCAGACGCGCACCCTCAATAATTATAGAATTCCAACCAAATTTACTTGACATCTGGAAATCTGGCAAAATTCAAAACTCCATTCGTGCTAATAATTTAATTGAATCTAACGGTTGGATGCACCTTCATTGCTACCAGATGACAATAAACTCGTGTTTTTACCTACTTAGCATAATTATAAAACAGGAAATTAAATGTCTTAATTTCTATTCAAATTTCCTGTAACCCATTCCAACTGGCTTACAACTTACTACACATTCCTACATGCATCCAGTTAAATCTAAATTTTCGTAACTCTAATTAAAGTTTTCCGGTAAACTTATGCGCTCACACCACCCTATCAAAGGGACCGCTATGCATGGAGCTCACAGGACCTGCAGAAAGCCAAGAACATACATACATATTTGCTGACTTGCTAATGCGTAAATGGGAAATCAAAAGTTGCAAATAATTTGCTAAAAGCAATTTAAACTTTTTGTCTACGATTTGCCTGTCATCGATTGTTTCATTCAGCAGACACATATTTCCTACTTGTGATTAACTTAAAAGGGATAACGAATAGTAACTGGAATTGTAATTTATTTGAGCGGAAAAGGATATATGCGACTTAGACACATACATATATGCTTGCAGCGCAAAAGTGTAGAATTGAATTAAGCTGCTTATTTGAATATCTTAAGTACTAACTTGTAATTGATTTCAATACCATTGTCGCGAGTTAGTTGCACCACTCTTATAACCATGTCGTGGTTCCTTTTGAAAATGTGTAGTCTAGGATTTTAAGAAGAATAAGATCATTAAAAGCCCACTTCTGTTACAAGCAGAAGCATGTGTCATAAACAGTGTATCACGTTCGATGTTAAAATTGGCTTTAACTCCGCACTTACCGCCAAGAGAGTACCGGGCCACCTACATAAGATAATTACGAACTATTTTACAAATAGAATACTAGGATTCAACTCTAATCTACGAGGTCCTCAACTTTGTCCAACAAATGCGTTGGATATGGTTGAACCTCGTTGTAGAAGCAGTTGCTCAACAGGTTTACGCGTAGTCTTCGAGCTCGAGTTGCTCGTTGAAGATCCTTGTGCAACGCGTTGAGCAACGATTTCGAGATACTGTGCTGCAAAATGCGTTGTTGTGTTGAAACCGAGGGAATTTGTGGGCGAGTTGAAGCAATTCATTGTTCAACTCACATGTATAGTAAATTTGTGTTTCAATTTCAATGTTTTGTATTGATTCGTGCATTGTTCTTGTATGAGGAGGTTTCGTTTCAAAAAAAAAAATCATACACCCAAAATCGTCATTTCTTCTTTTCATACTCGCTTCACCATTCATTGTCCTCTGAATCGAACAAATAATTTAAATCAAAATGCGCTACAGCTGTCAGTTGCCAAGTGTGTTGAACGCGTTGATCAACATTCAATCCTTATCCAGTGTACGAGGGTATCAACGCGTGCATCAACTCGTTGCGCAACCACACCGAAAACGCTGTTCATCAACTCGAGAAACCGTTTTTTTTTTTTTTTAAATCACACAAGTTGATAAACTAGTTGTACGACGTTATTCAACAGTTGAATGACTTGATAAACTAGACTTACGAGGTTATTCAACAGTTGAATGAGTTGATCAACTAGGTGTACAAGACTCAGAACGCGTTCAACACGAAGTTGTTCAATTTTTAGTCGAATTGCGTTGCTCAACACAGGCAACGTGAGTTTGTGCACCAGTGTACGAGGTAATTAATTTGTTCGAGTTGAATAAAAAATTTAATGGAATTGGTTGGATGCGTTGCGCACGTAGTGGTCGACGGGCATAAGCGGCTTCTGCAACATGGAGCGGAGAAAGCAGCGAGAGCAACAGCAGCCCTGTAAAGGATCATGCCAAACATTGGAGGACATAAACAAAAGAAATGACGTCTCCTGGCAAGAGTAGCGAAGACGATGATGCTTTACGGCTCCCAAATATTGCGCCAATAGACCTCCTCGTTAAAGAAGCTGCATAGAAATATCGTGTTGACAGAACAACGATGATCCATTACAACGAAGAATGGCAAGATAGATGGAACTCTTCTGACAGAGGTAAATGGACGCAAAGAGCGATCACCAGTATCAACCTTTGGAGCAATAGGAAACATGGAGAGCTGAACTTCTACCTACTGCATACTGGTCATGGATGTTTCAGAGCATACGTTCACAGATGGGGAAAACCCTTATTGTCCAACGTGCAGAAAAGCAGTGGAAAAAGCTGAGCACGTAATGTTCCACTGTTCACGATATCATAAAGGCCTTAACCTGTTGGTGAACTGCGAACTTAATCGCAGAGAACTTCATCAGACTGATGCTCAGCACACAAGAAACTTGTAATCGAAACTATGTCTGCCCTCATGAAAAAGCAACGACGACAAGAATGACAACGGAACGCAGCTCAGGTAGCTGTCAATACGAACGAGCCGAGTATTTCATATCTAATTTCAACAGTTGTCAAATTTCACTTGTACTTGCAGTACTTGTAGTTTTGTGGTATAGGCCCCAGGATTCCCATACAGTATAGCTACAGCACTTTTAAATCCTGAAGTACATTAAATAGAGAGGATAATGTTAGGAGCTTATGATGTGACCACCAACCGATTAATGCAACCAAGACTGTCTTTCATAGAAAAATTAAGCATTTCAATTTATTCGCTTGCATTGCTTCCACTTGATGTCTTCTCATGCATAATTTTGAAGCCGCACCCATGTTATGTAGGATGTGGAACGTTAGAGGATTCATAATGCGTTATGATTGCGAATAGTTCTCGCAAGCAAGCATCAAGTTTTAATTTAAAATTTTCCATCTGACTTTTGCCAAATCAAGTGGCCGAAAGGAGAGCAGCGCAAAGGATGGATTAGCTTAGGGCATCCTGTTTGATGGGAAGAAAGTTGTAGCAACAAGCACTTGCGATTATAAATGCCAGAGACAAAAACAACTTTTGTATGCGTCCTTCCTTTTTGTGCCGTCAAGGGTTTGCTTCATTTTTTTTTTCTTCTTCCTCCCTTAGCTCATATAGTGTCATAATAGGGGCTATATGTATAAGATGCTGCGGGTATGACCCATATTCAGTGAGCGCTACTCAAATTAGCAAATGTTACACATATGCATTGAAACCCAAGGGCGCATGTTAGTGTGGCAGCATATAGCTGGGAGCGTAGCAAAAAGGCATTCGGAATTCTTACATTTTCCTTGGTGCGATTTTGCCTGCATTTCAGTTTGTTTCTATTTTGTGCTGTTGCTTAGTGGGATTAAACAAAAAGAAGGTTGAACTAATAAAAGTTTTACCCTTCAGATGCTTATTAAAAATAAAGTTTCACAGTGCAATTAAAACATGAAGCTTTATGAGTTTGAGGATTAATTTGAATTTCAAAATCATGTGGGCTAATGATATGACTGGACTAAGCTCCATAACGTTAGCTCATCTTTATACACAACAAATATGCATATTATTGCGTTCCTCATGCAGCATTTAACTATGTTAAAGTCCAAACGTACAAAGCCATGGCAATTTATCCATCCAATTGAAACACTCTGTATTCAAAGTAGGATACATATTTTTAGTTTTCTTAGAGGTATGACATTAAAACCCGAAGAATGGGGTTGTGAATCGATTGTGAGTCACTGACATAGACCTTATCCTTGACGGATATATATGCCCGATTGAAGTCACCGATAAGACAAATCAAGTATCTACTAAAATTATCTCCAAGTAATACGACTGTTCCCTAGCTCGTAGCGCTTCAGTATTTCATACACTTGCTTACGTGTACTATAGTCTACTGCAGTTTGTTTTTGAAGCCATCTCAATTAAATTTCACGCTGATTAATCGAGCCGGAAGAACGCGTGTTATTAACGTTATTTCCAAGTGTAACTACCTTCTTCTTCTTGTATGACGCTACAGTTTGGGGTAAACCTGAACCTCAACCAATAAGCCTCTCAACTTAGCTCGGTCTTTAGCTAATTGCCTCCAGTTGCGCACTCCAAGTTGGTTAAGGTCCCCTTGAACTTGCACGCGCCACCTGCGTCGTCTCTTCGGGTTTGATTCGAGAACTCCGGGGCCGGAGCGTTGGTGTCCAATCGCTCTGCATGACCTAGCTATCACAACGTCCAATGCGCAGTTTTTTGGCTAGGTTGATGTCGCTGTACAGCTCATATAGTTCGTAATCTTCTTCTCAAAAACCCGTCAAAGCAAACGAGACCGAAGGCTATCTTTATTCGCTTTCAACAAAGTCAATGTTCCAGTGCTGTAAAGCAGGAATGGAATGATCACGGTCTTATACAGATTCTCCTTAGTTCTTAGAGATTGGGCTTTACTGTTGAATTTCCTTATTAGCCCAAAAAACAGCTGTTGGCAAGCGTTATTCCTCGCTTGATTGTTAGAGTTAATAGCAAATCCAAGGTAGACAAAGTCCTTTACTACCTCGAAGTTGTAGCTGCCCACTGTGACATATTGAATGTGTAAGAATGAATGTTTGAAAGAAGATGATTAAAATGAGATTTTACGTACCAATTCATAGAACAGAATGATGGCCGGAACTTTCCTTAAAATAAGTTCAATTAAAATTATCTCAGCCTCTTTGCGATATGCTCTTCAAATAGGAAGTTCAAAATGAGTAATTGGCTGAACCCAGTATCTATTTATCATGAAGCTCACTAACGAAACGTTTATCCTAATCGTCCTTTATTCCGATTCGTCTCTCCTCTGTATTGTTTTTAAACGATTTATCTGCACAATTCTGATATAAATCGTTATCTTACCTATTGCAGAACGCTAAAGGAAGAACTGCAAGTTCCACTTCATCGAACGTAGATAATGACGTACAAAAGTATCAGTACCTCGGGATTCTCTGTCGCCCCATTCAAAGGAAAGGAAATCAATTGAAACTACAACAACTTCAATCCAGAGCTGTTTCTTAACAAAAGGAGCAAGATAAATAAAATCAAATAAATAAATTGAATTCGAAAACCTCTTCTAAGTTTCGAGTACCAGGAGATATTCGCCAACACATCCAGATGCACGCGTACAATGTAATTTGTTCGCTTTTCGAACCGAAGAATGAACCAACTGCTCAAAGGAGTGTAAATTTGTCCCAAGAGCAGGGGCAAAATTTGCTTGGCCTTGCATTTTATCGAAGGCTTTACATATTCGAAAGGAATTCCGTTTAACTCAATAATATTTATACACACGGGCCTAGGAGCAGAAGAAGAAACAGGACTAACAGCAACAGTGGCAACAGAAAATGCAAACAAACATGTGTTGCTGTGGCTGTGGTGCCCTGGGGTCACACAAATTTAAATTGCTCCGAATAAATTGTTGACCATTTGGTTGCAAATTGAAAACTGAAAACTCCGACCGTAATCCCTTTTCACTTTATCTGTGTGCGCACACGTTATCCTCTTGATCTTTTTTCATACCACAAACACAAATACATTTATTATATGGATGTATCTATGTATATACTCGTAGGTATGGAAAAATTCATCAATAAGCACCACGCACATGGGTGATAAAAGGTGAAAGGCTTTTGTGGGCACGTGTATGTATAGATTTGCGTAACGCTGCATCCCTCCCAAACAATAAATTGAAACCGAACAGGCGGACAGTCGCTCGTCCTGAATATAGGTCGGTCGGCTGTCAAGTATCCAAATCGAATGTAAATTAAGATATATTTTATTCATAGCAGCACCCGATTCGGTTGTGGCTGGTATTCTCACAGACGAAGTGTATATCAATTCGTTTCAGGATGAGATTTTTGGATTTGCACAATCGAATGCATGGCAGTGTTGGTTAAGCTATACCATGTACTATGTTGAAGAATAATATCCCTTTCGATAGAAACGAAGTGGAACATCAAGGGAGAGAGATACACTCGAAATAAAAACATCGTCTCACTTAATTGCCAATGTATAAATCTACTTTGATACCCAGTGCCATTAATTTGAATACACACATGGATTGTTCTTAACATTGACGATGAGTTCGCCGTCCATAATACAAATAAAACAACTCGTTAAGCGTTACCATATCCACCTTTTCATTTCACCTTAGCACTTAGGTATGGCTGGCTCCAAATTGTTGCATGACAATTTATTTAAATAAGAAAAGAATACAGTGCAAATCTGGTAGATAAGAAAACACTTTACTAGAATTTTCACCCAATGAAGGTTACCCTTGGAGGAATATTGCCCATACCGCCTTTGTGGTAAGAATTGGAAATTGAAACTTTAGAAGATCTAGCTATTACAATCGCCAAATCAATTATTTCATCTTGCCAAATTTGTAACTCTCCCTCCAAAGGTGAAATACAAGGTAAATCCTCTTTATATACCTTCTTCAGAGCCTTGCGAAACTTCATCTTGATCAGTCATTTTCTGCAAAACTCCAAGAAGACATGCTAAAATTTTCAAAAATGTCAAACCCTTGTTTTGCTTATGGAATGAATATGTGGAGCCCTAAGAGCTGCTCCTTCCGCAGCTCTAGGTACCATTCTTCACCTACTGCCCCTAGACATCGTCAGCAAACAAACAGCGGCCCCAACTAATGAATTTAACCCCATTGATGTAACCACATACTACACCCCCGCTAAACTCAGCTTTGGTCATAACTTCCGCACATCATGGAAATTATGGCAATTAAAGAAGCCCTGTCATGGCTGAAGTGTAATGTACTATCTGCCACGGATATTAGCATTTTCACGGACAGTCAACCACATCAACGGTCGTAAAAGAGATCTCGGAACAATATAACATTCACCTATGCTGGGTGCCAGGCCATAGGGATATTCCAGGGAACTGTAAGGCTGATGAAATTGCCAAATTTGGCACTACCCTCCCAACTGAATCCGCAAGGACGGGAATTGGCATCCCAATTGCTGCCTGTAATCACCTGCTCAAACTTGATGCTATAAGGAAGGCCAATGCTCGCTGGGCTTATTGCCCCTTTAGGATCTCGAGAGAGCTCTGGCCTAACCTTAACCAGAAACGTTCAAAAGAACTGTTGACTCTGAAGCGTCCAGACTTCAGCACCATTACTGGTGTCCTCAGGCCTGCACGCTAGACGGCTGGGCCTCTCATCTTACGATTTCTGTCGGAGTTGTAGGGACGAGAAGGAAGAAGAAACGATTCCTCATCTTCTCTGCAACTGCCCTGCCTTAGCGTCAAGAAGAAACCTCCATCTGGGGTCCTTCTTCTTTGACGACCTCTTTGACCTGACTGGTGTACCCATCAAGCAACTTCTACGCTTTATTAAATGCTCCGGTTGATTCTCCTGACTCAGCGGCAGAACCTCTTCTAAATAGGTATAATTGTGATTGGTAATCTATTTGTACTGGTCCTCTGTCTCTCACTGTAGTGTCGTAGTTTATACATAGTAATTGGCTGTGGTTATTGCAGATCCGGTGGTATCACAATGGGCCTTCTAGGCCTAAGTGAGCTGTTGCCCATCTGTATCTGGGCGCTAGCTGCCACGCTAACCTAAACTAACCTATGGAATGAGTAAGCAGAAATAATGCAGTTGGTATCTAATTGCTAGTGTTTCTTCGACTGGCTTGTTTTATTTGAATCGTGATTGGGGAGTGGGCCGTCCCCCTGTGCCCCTTTTTAGATCCGCCCTTGACAACCCCTCTACAGTTTGTAGGGAGGGTGATCTCCTGAAAAGAAAAGGAAGAAAATACTTATCACACTCGACTTATAATAAAATACAAAGTAAAGTGATTCTTCCGGGTAAAATCATATACAACATTTGTAGTTTGTCATCCTTTCGGTCATGTTCACCCCAATCACACACACCAAATTACTGACCGCCCCCACGTCTCAGTGGAATTTGATATATTTGAAAAACAAAACAAAAAAAATTTCTTCGATTTCAGTCAAATATCAATCTTAGGAGTAGACTTGAATACATGTTGGAAAAATTTTAAAATACGCCCACTACCACGCCCATTTTATTTTATTTTTTTGATTGAAATACAAATTTTTGCAAGTTATTGGTGGAAGGGGCTACATACATACATATGTGTGTCTGTATATAGGAAAGGGATAGAGATATGTTTTAATATCGTGTTGGAGCGGATAGTATGTACGGTGTAGGATAGTTGCAAACACGTAGATCTATCTTATACTAACCTATTCATCCGAAATGTATCGACAAGCCATCGTTGAAGCATTGACGACAGTTGAAGAGCAAGCAAAACGAGTCTTAAGGAAAAAGTACTTAAAAGAAAATGTAGTACTTAAATCCAAAACACGTTGACTATATTGGCCCAGTCACATCAGTCACAGCCAAGAAAATCTTCGAATTGCTGTCACATACGACAGAAAACTAGATCTTGAGGAGTCTTAGCTGGAACACTCCAAGGGTTGGTGATCTTTTCGATAATTTCCACAAAAATTCCTTCCAAAACTACGTACTAATTAGTGACTTCCAGTACCAAACAAAATTCGAAACTGTAGAGCAACAAAGAACACGTTCATCAATCATTTGTCAGAGTATGCTCGTAAAAATCCACAAAATATGTTTCATGTTCTATCATTTCGATAGAAGCACAACGGCACAGCTTGACAGTACAAAGTTCTCTGAATAATAATTCTAAGATGAAGCAAAATTATGACAAACCTTTTGTCCGAGGCGAACGAACGAACATGATACATCATTTCACACTAGTCATTTGAATACGTTTTATTTGCCCCCACAAATTCCGACTACCCAGCACGATAAAGGATCTTTATCGACTATGAATATGGCAGTAAAACCCATAAAATTATGGCAAATGTATAATAGAACGTTTAAGTGTCACCAATTCAGAAAGGAACGAGTGCCATTGCGAAGTGTGATCCCTAGCAAAGGGCCATGGGTTGGAAAATTGTACTCAATTGCTGGACATAAATTACCTTATCGAAATCCTTCATTGTGTCGGCTTTATTATTGTGAATGTAAATCGTCTGCCCAGTCACCCTTTATGGTGACAAAAGGCCGACCCCAACCAACCCTCTTCGAGAATATTTTAAGCGTTTCACTCCCTTGTGAGCGTAACTTCATACTGAAACTGTGCTCAGTTCCGGATGGTAGACTCACCGCTTTGTTCACTAATTGATTGATTTTCAGCAAAGTGCAATTTGCGAAATCTGTTCAGTTTCCTGTTGACCTGATTGATGTTTATTCATATTCGGCATCCAACAAAACACTGACGACACGGCAACAACAAGGACGACGATGGTGATGCTGATGGTGATGGTGATGGTGACACATCCACGTCAATGGGGACCAAATTGCAGAGAGCCAAGGCGGCTCGAATCATAAGCGCCCAGGCGCATAAATGTTTACCTACAGGTATTCGGAGGTAAACGGATTTAACGAGTGGAATCGATTGATTTCTGTTTGCTAAATTATGTACAATCATAAATACGAATGTTGCTGTGTATTATAATGCAAATATATGTACAAATACCCTGTTGAAGACTGAGATGGCTGAGACATGTTTTCATCGTCGTAAAATAGTAGTGGCGGGAATGATGCCCCCGGTACAAGACAGGGACTCAAAGGCAAATAACATTTTGATTTTGTTTACAGCTCTGTCGAGTTGACTTGTTTGACTTTATGATAAATCACTTGGAATCGGATCAGCCTAGGGGCATAGATTAGAATGTGCTTTCAAAATCATTTAAAATTGTATATCCACAAATTAACAATGAAGTGTTCATAAGCATAAGATTTAATTACATAGAATCTTCAAGCGAGTTTGTCTATTATGTTTCAAGGGTTAATTAGGGGATGAAAATGGGGTCAAAGTCTGTTCCAAAAGTAATTTGTACAAGGCCAAAGTGGAACTAGAGAGCGCAAAAGTCAGTGTCTGGCGGCGGCGGGGCTTTGTAATTCATAGATTTATGATGTAAATGACCCGAGTGTTAATACCTGCCTCAAGGCCATGTGCCACCTACTTTTTCAACCCAACATCATATAGCGAGAGTTATTATTTAAATGTTTGTGGGAAACTACAAGTCCAAAGTATACATACATATATCTACACATAGCTTAAGCATGTATACATATATAGGTACCTGCAAAACTTAAGTAGTAAGAACATTTTCTTATGGCTTAAAAGAAATTCAAATTCTGCACAGATATAAAAAAAATAAAGTGCACTACTGGGTCGGACGTACTTGCAGTTGTATGTTGTTAGTGAAAATTAAATCAATTTCAAAACATAAACATCTGTGTTACAATTTTGTAACTTTTGAACTGGGGACCCTGTGACATTATGGTTTTCTGGAAATGTGCCTCAGCTCTCCTCAACGCTTTCCCAGTTGCCGTGCTTCCTTTCATTGCAAAAGTGTGACCAATCCACTACCACCGTTGTCGTCGTATGGTTGTGCCTATAGGTTCATGTGCTGGTTCTCTGATAAAGCTGTTCGTTAGAGATACGGTTTGACCAGAATATCCTTAAGATGCAGGGCAGGCACCTTTTGACAAACGTTTGCAGCTTTCTCGTGATAGTGACGGTCACCCTACAGGTAGTAGCACGTTGCACGCAGCAACGTTGGAACAGAACAGTCGTAGCTTGGTTTTTAAGCTAATTGCATTACTTTGACAAGCTGTGGATAGCATCCCAAACGCAGATTTAGGTTTGCCTATTCTGCTGGCTATATCAATTTCGGTTCCGCCATCGGTTGAGAAAATACTCCCAAGGTATTGGAAACTCTCTACTCTCTCAACTGATTGTCCAGCAATGTATATATGAGTTGATGAGTTCGGTCTTAGGCTGATCATATTTGTTTTTGCCAAGTTCATTTGAAGCCAGAAGGCATACATCTCCGGCGTAGTCAAGGTGTTTGAGTGCAGTTGTAAGAAGTCCTCCATTTCCAGTTGATAAGGCCACATTCAGCACATCGCTAATCACCAATAAAAACAATATTCGTGAAAGTATGCAGCCTTGCCGGACCCCACTTCAGACTTTGAATTCCTCGACAGCCTTCCACCATGTAAGGCGTGACATATGGACCCATCAAGTGCTGACGATATATGTATGTGTCAATGTTTTGCAAACAAATGGGAAAGCTGAAGCCCCACCGCAGTTATACACAAACGCAAAAACACCAGCATTTTAATTATCTGAATGACGAAGTGATCTGAAACCAATACTTGACCTTCTACTCAGACTAAGTTTTGGTACTTACAGCATTAACTGAGACGCCTTAAGTACTAATTACGGAAGGGTGTGGAGGGTAAGAGAGACCTTACAGATCCATCAGTATCGAAGGCGTTCTTCAAGTCAATCTGACAGGCACCCGAGTATTACTTCTTGCTTTTGTTCCATTGGCATTTAAGTTTAAGTGAACCTCACACCTAACGATGTGTTCCGAATTCCTACAGAGAACACATGTGAGCTGGCTTTTATCAACATTGCGCATTTGACGCAGCGAACCTCTATTCAATGCGGATGCGCCCTCGTTGAGTTTGTCCCATGACATAAGCAGGAAGCTTAAAAGATTGACACGTCTTAGACCCTCCAGTTTGGTGTTCGAAGACAACTGAATCAGGATGAACCCTAATTTCCGGGTCTCTCCTTTGGCCACTCACGAACGAGAGACTGTCGGACTTGAAGTTCCCCCAAGTCGGTGGACGGGTTCAATGTTTGTCAGTTGGCCCCTAATTGGTCGCATCTACGTTGGTTAATTTGGAGCTGTTGCTGTAGCTACAACTACTTCTATTGCTGCTTCGATTCCTGTTCTGGCTGCTTGAGTAGCTTTCAATTTTGATGTTATTAAGGCTGAGAGTGTGGTATTTGTCGTGGCTTCTTAGTAGCCATACTATTGATGAGTTGCCACGTGTTAATGGTTAGCACCTGCAGCTGGAACTGCCTTATGCTGGATGATGGCGAGTATGTGGGTGGATTTTGAAAATTGTTGCACTTACGGCCACTGGTTACTTGTATACAAAATTTCATCGACCTATGTAACTCCATATTTAGGGTCAAAAAACTGGTATTGGGTACGGATCCAACTAGTGGGCTTGTACCTCTGATAATCTATTTTTAGATACAGACACAGACAAAGCACGGAGCTCACAGCTAGAATGCCCTTTTTGCAGATACAACTTAGGGTTCTTATGTTGATCTAAAGAGCAAAAAGTACCACTCACCCCTTAGTTAGTAACTCCAATTCCATTCTGATGAATGAATTCTTAACATGCTTTCACATAAAACTTTACTGCACCTAATTAAAATTGTAAAAACTATATTTGTTTGTGCATAACAGTCCAACTTATCCCCTAAGATCGACGACAGCTGCCAAAATCATTTCGCAACACCTAGATGAAACCATTTAACACGGTTCTCATAGTTTTCTTACACGATACACAACTTGTAGTCCTATTCTGCTAGACTTTGGATTCACTTTCAAATGCATAAATAAGAACAAAAACCACTTTTAACCAACGACAAACTTCACCCCAATTTTTCATTAAATATGCTAAAAGTAAGTGCAAAGTACCTCCGGCTTAAGTAAAATACGAGAAAACGACACCCATGAACACATCATTGAAAGAGTGGAAGAAGAAAACCAAGTGGAGGAAGAAGGAACTTTGAAATTTCCAGCTCTCCTCACAATTTATTCAAAGGAGGTCAACTTTTATTCATAAATATTTTAAACTTGTCCAATCCGACTGCAATTTATGTGAAAATTATATTCTGTCAAGATTTAAATGCACATTTCTCACATTCACCGTGACCACTGATGGGAAAGAAAGTCTGCTGCTGCTGGTGCTGGTGCTGCTTGCCATCCTTTTTTCCCATGATGTTGGTCGTCCCTTTTGGCCTATGCAGCCAACTTTTCTTGCCTGTTTTTTTTTTTTCTTTCTTCCGAAAACCAAAAAGAAATATAAAAAACCAAATCCTTTGGTATGGGATTTACTAAAATACGATAATTTAATTTCATCCCTTGGATCGTGTTTTTGCCTTTTGTGGTCCTGTGTGTGCATCGTGCCATTTTAATTTCCTTTCGACAGGCATGACCTTAAAGCTTTTTAATCCTTAACTTTACGATCTAAAAGCTGTAAAATTAGCTTTGAAAATCCACAGTCAAGTAGCATCTGAAGATTACTTTCCACTTAGTTTAGGATTTCTTTTATTTTCCTTTTTTTTTTAAAAGAGAAAGAAAATTCTCCTCCTCCAACGTATTCAACTGCGATGGGACTATTTTGCCGGCAACAGAGGACAAAGACGGACAGAAAAGTTTCACCAACTTAGGGAGTAAATGAAAATCGAAAAAGGAAAGAGGAAAAAAAAAACAAACTTCAAGCACAATCTTGTAGAATTAAAGAATCGAACTTTTAATGCCATCAACTTCTTCAATTTTGCGTTAATTTTTGAAGTTCGTTTTAATAAAAACTTTTACACTATAGGTGAAATCGGGATAAATCCACTGGGTTCTGGTTCTTCTCTTTAGACGGCTGCATCATCTTCTTCGTCTTTGTCGTCATAGTCATCCGTGAAGCAAAAGTTATGAGCAACAATTAGACGGTTGATGTAACTTTGTCCGGGGTAAGTAGGTAGTGACTGTAAAATAAATAGCTGAAAGTAGTTTTCATCCTTTGAGAAATGCTATTGAACCAACGAAAGGACATCCTAACAATAACTCATTAACAAAAGTTCTTTCTCTCTGTGCGGTGATTAAAACGGAACAACATCACCCCCATCGATGAGAGACCTATTCTTAACATTCAAGGAGCTACTTTACTTCCCTTAGCCGGCCAGACAGCCAACTGAAGTAGGACCTTCTCTATGTATGGACGAAAACATGTTGATGCAGTCGTTGAATATAATAACAAAACAACCATCACCGGTCGTTGTCGGTGGTGGCGTGGAACCACCGAACACAAAATATATTTTGCTTCAATAAACTTCTATCTTCAACATATCCTGATCCTTCAATACGGTTGGGTAATTTTTCAGGAAAAGAAAATCCGTTATGGAAGGATATAAGTTTAAGCTAACCAACTCGTTATATGCTCTGCCTCGTCGTCGTAGTATAGTAACCCTTAAATTTGTTTGTTCAGTGAGGGATGAAAACGATAAATTTTCTTGAGGTGTCGTATTACGTTCGGTTCAATAGTAGTAGTAGTGGGGATAGTCAAACGAAAAAAACAAAAACAAAAAGAACCGAACCCGATCCACCCACTTGTGCAAAACCCAACAGCAATGTGTTATTTACTCCTCTCACTCTGTGTATCTTTATGAAACGTACTCGTACTATGCCGAACTGAAGTGTCATCGAATGTTAGATACATCTATCGATTATACTCAATGACTCTATTGATGTGTTTGCCTTTTGAGGTTTCGGTCTAATTAATAGCCTGACACACAACGAGGGCGTTAATGAAAATGAATCAATAGGTTATTACCGGTTCTTTTTCGTTTATGAAGTTTCACATGAATGACTCGACTGTTTGTTTGTGTGTAGTCCTTGTAGGTACCTACCACACACAGGATATATTGGTTTTAATTTATAGTCGGACACGTTTATTATGGAGAGGTTTTCGTTTTTGCTTCACACCCAATAAGGTTAGGCATGAAACAGACACTTAGAAGTATTCTGTATATACATAACATACATACGTACTTCATTTTGGATTTTGTAGAACGTTTGCAATTTAGAAATCGGACACACATAGTTGGAATATCGTTGAAATACTTTGGCACTGATGATAGAACAACAAGCTTGAGGCTCTTACACTTAAAGACGATACATTTGTACTAGCTGATTTGTGATTATATCCTGAGGAAGTACCAAAGCAATATTTACCGCTTTGAACTAAATAATTCACCACTCAAATAACTGCTCTGATAAACCTCAAGTCAACTTTTATGAAATTTGTTAATTGTTTAATCAAGCGAACTATAAACAGAATATGCATCGGGATGTCACTGTCTCTACTAACTAAACCAGTTGTTTCCAACCTTTTTTGGCGCGCCCACCAGGGGGGCCATTCGGACTCAAACGGGTAGCATAGACACGATTTGAATAGTAAATTTTCGATGCAATATAAATGATGAAGGCTTCAACATTTGTTACTAAAGTGTGTGACATTCCTACCCATTAATCCAGAAATGGACATCGTCGCTGAATATGATTTTTTTTACCGAAATTGGGGTTAACTTTTAACAGCTCGACCGCCCAGTCAGCGAAGAAACGGTGTAGTCTATGCTTATTAACTTCGAGCTCCTGGGTCAGTTGAATCTTATACGGGTGCAGGGCCAAGTCATGACACAAAATTCGCCAATTTGTGGTCTGTGAAAGGCCGCGTTCTTGTGCGTGGTGTGCAATTGAGTGCCTCGGATTCTTCTGCACACTCTCACGAATAGCGGCAATATTTTCCGAAGATTTTGCATTTCTTCGATTGTTGTCTGAACCGGTCTACTTAAATGTATCCACCATGTAGCGAATAGTCCTCCCGGAACCGTAAAATGGGCGAAGTGCGAGAAATGCTGTTCGACCAAAAGACCCACTTTCATAAAGCAATTCAATCATTTGCACATGTTGTTGAACATTATGACTCTTTGTGTTAATTTGGCAAATCTGATTAAATAAATTAGATTATATTTGATAGATGTAACTTGAACATTGTCGCCGCAGTTTTATGTCAAAGTTGAGAATTCTGTATTGGAAAACCTTTTATTTTTCTTTTATAAAAACGTAACATCAGAAATTGGTTTTTTTTTTATGGAGCGGGGGGAGGGGGGGCCTGATTGAATACGGATAACCAGTTCACCTTCAGTGAGAGGCATCCCCGATGAGTTCACATCCATCACAGAGGAAGGTTGCCTGAAGAATTCGATTAGCTTGTAATCTGTAGCTGATTCTTTTTCTAGTGGTGATCAGAGAAATGCCTCATGCAGCTTTGATGGGCTCTTAAATCTGAATTCAAACACCTCGACTACGCTGAGCTAGTTCTCCTTCTTCGACGTTACTCTTGAAATCAAGCAATGCAGTGGAATCTGACCACATTTTATGTGATATACCTAGATATAATCAGCGTCCCCACTTTACCCTATCGAAATGGTGTATTAGGTTTGATACATTGCTCCCATACACTATGTTTAACCACGCCCACTTTTTAGGAGCATTTATCAGCATTTACTTAAACTGTTTTCCTTAGATTTTTTTCAAATAATATCAATTCTTGGGAACAAAGTTGGACGGTGGACGAGTCGTCCGGAAGCTAAAGAAAACTGAAAGTCGAAATTTGAAGTCGATTATAATTTTGTAGAATTACGATGGATTCAGAGAACTTGTCTCCAACACACATATTTAATAAGTTTATCTCGTTCGTTTTATGGACATTAAATACACCATAGATGACTCATGGCACAAGCTCTTGTACTTTATTGATTCATGAAACCGAGTTCAAAAAGACTAGGATTTAATAAAATTTAAATCAAATTCTATGATTCTGTGATATCATTTCGGAAAGTAATCAAATCCAGTCAATGTAAGTTCAAGTCGCCAATTTCAATTATAAATATGAATTTCAAATTATTTGAATTCACTTGATGTCACATTATTGCACATAATTACAATCATCAAGGAGTTGAAGTCTGTACCTCTGAAAGTACTGAAGATGAATAATTCACAAGCTCGGCTAAGCAAATGGGACATCAAGTGAATTTAAACTATTTCGATTGAATTCACTGAATTCAACATTAAGGCATAGATGTTTTAAGATGATTTAAATTATCTCAAATATTTCGAAAACTCAATAACCTATACATTATGTTTTTCAGCTCTTAGTCTATAACTTCTCATCACCTTTACAAATCTTATGAAGATTTGCACAGTAACTTAAATTCCAGTGTCAACAAATTAATATTTAAAAAAATAAATCAAAAAACACATTGTGTATTCAAGTGCATTACCATTTTCAAATGCGATTTAATCTTCACTATTACGGTGGTTAAGTTAATTAAAAGGAAATCCTTTTCAGCACAGCTAAATGCATAATATAGTATTTATATCAAATGTACATAATATACTAAATTTAAGGCCATATCTAGTAACCAACCTGTTAAGTAGGTCAGCATAAAATATTGCATAATCAAGTTCCTAATTAAATTGCTCATGTCGGTATTATAATGCTGGCGTATATTTTCGCGGACAATTACTTTTTGCAATTATAGAGCGAAAATATTTAGTCAAATGCAATTTAATGTCCATGTCCACATGCAGCAGGACATCGAGTGCTTTATTTGTGTGGGTTTTCGGTGGCCAACTTCATTAAAATGTGGACCCAAGCCACAGCATACCCGTACTGCAAAGCTTCAAAATTTGTTGCATCGAAACTTTCACTGGATCGAAGGATTGTTTTCGATAGCTGCCTATAGGAAGTGCTATAATGAATGCTGTGGTTTTTGGAAAATATCAACATTTCGCGATTTCGATTCTGATTTTGAATCAGCAACCGCGAATTGATTATTTTCTCCAAACCATAGTACAGAGTTATATTCGATACATGGTTAAGGTTTATAAAGTACAATATTTTATTCCTATTACCTACTGAGTTAATAAAATGAACAAATATAAAATTATGCTGTTTGATTAAGCTCTGCTGAGGATGGAACATATTTGATAGACTAAATTTAAATTGGACACGTTAAAATTATTAAGAAAAAAACTTTTGTGTGTATATTGACTCAACCAGTTCAAAACATACCTAAGCTTATCGAGTAAATTGGAAGCTAGAGAATTAACCAATTCGGATTGGAAATTGAAAGCAAAAGGTACTATTCGTCAAAATATATTAACATTTCTAACTGGGAAAATTGTGCAAAAAACTAAAATAAAGTACCTTGAATGGAAGAACTGATCAGGTACTTGGAAGTACGCGATACTTGGCCTTTTCAAGTATGTACCAGTATCCGAGTAGAGTACTGAAGTACTAGTAAAAGTGCTCGTGCAGGTACTGATACTCGTATGTAAAATTTTTCAGTTTTGGTAGAAGTTTGGTTTAATGCATACCAGTTTTAGGTAAGGTTAGGTTTGCGGGTTGGCATAAGAAAAGAAATACCTCCGCCGCACTCAGGTCAGAACTGACCCATTGTGTCACCCATTGGGGGGTAGAGAAAAGTTCCCCTTGCCCATTTAACCCATATATTGTCTGCAACAAACTATCTATGGTTATACTTACTCGTTTCCAATATATTCAAACCATCCTGATGATCTGATGAAGTTCAATAACGTGTCAGTATTTGCGTTGGAGAGTTCTCCTAGATCCTGGAAAAAGTGCTTCCCACGGAGCCTGTATCTGTACCTGGAATGTTGGAGTCCAGGGCACTGGCAGAGGTAGTGGAAGTGGGTGGTCGCATCTATATCATCCTCATCGCCGCATCTTCTGCAGAGTTCTTTATCCATACGACGCAGTTTCTTGAAGTTCCCTTCTTTAATGAATGCAGAGCAATCAAAATGATTGCATTCATTTTGACTTCAAAGTAATGATTGCAAAAAATGATTGCTAAATCATGGATGGTTCAAAAGGAATGGTAGTTTATAAATAATTTTAAAGTTGAAGTCATTGATATGGATATGTTTCAAATCCACGTGAATTCCAAATTAGTATGCTCCTTTGCAGTAAACTTTGATGAACGAAGACACTACCAGCGGGCACCCACATGATGTTTACTTTGCATGTTCTGGACCTTAAAAGAAATAATGATTCTACATTGGAACGGAACAGTCGAAGTTGGGTTACTAAACTGAAAACATGGCTGTTTCTAGCTTTCTGATCGCAGTTTCAGATAAAGGTCCATTATTAGTAAAAAAATAAAAGTGGAGTTATCTGGTTGTTGCAATGGGTGTTTCAATTTAAGATCGCCTAAGTGGTTTAAGACTGTAGCAAAATGTTCCCTTCATCTAGTAAGTTGTTACTAATCCTAATCTAATAGATTACTTACTATTAAAAGACTTAACTGGATTTTGTTTGAAATGCTGATAACCAATGAGCCCCTTGGTGATGTTATGGAGAATCTTGTTTATACCAATGCTTGATGTTCGAGGGAGGGGACAGACAGAGCTGCCTTATCAACTTTTTTAGACTTCTCAATAATGGTGACTTTAAAATCCATCAAAACTAGTGGTAGAAATATTTTCGAATATAGTCATAAACATATGTACATATGGTCGTACTTGTACACCTATTATAGGTGCAAGAAAAAGTGCCGCATCATAAGAAGGAATATTATAGGAACATTTCTATACATACATATCCTGTATACCTTTTCTATTAAACAAAATCCACATCAACATTAACATTTCATGTCAAGTGTTGCATAAAAAAAAAAAAAAAAAAAACCCTTTCGCCAATTCATCAACATCCTATTTAGTATCTACCGCAAAACGATTATCGATTACATAGTGATTGACGATTGAGTAAATGGAGTAAATGAAAATGCGGAATGGAAGTGAAAAAAAACCAGAGTATTTCCTGCTACTGATATTCGCACACTACTTTGTTGACGCTGCTGATTGATGGCTGCAGATAAGCAATTACAAAATAATTAACTGACATTCCTCATCATTCCTATTATCAGGACGTATTGTTTTTTTTTTTTTTTTCAGGAATAAATAAGTGAACTGTCAAAAGTGTAATTAAATGGTCAATTTGTTAAACATTAGAAACATTTCCGGCAGAGGTCATGGAAAAATCATTCAAACATTTAAAATGCGAATCAGAGTAATTCACCTTGACAGACAGGGTTGATTGCATGAGTCACCCTTTTAGTAACTTAAGACACAATTAAATCCCTGTCACAATCCTCCGGCGACAAATAAAGGTTCCCGAAAATTAATTTACTCTTGGCCTAAGTGTGTGTTGACTTTTACCAGCTAAGAATGAAGAGGTAAATGAAAGAGACTGTAGATACAAGCTTCGTTACAAGAAGCTGAAGCAATCCGAGTCAAGACTCCCAGACTACGAGACCGTGAGGTCCCAATGGATGATTTGGCAGTCATAAACACTGAATTATAAAAGAACAACTTGACTTTTCTTCTTCTCATAAAATTTAGAAAATACATCACATACATTATGTCAGGCTCTGCCGATAACACAAACGATGCTGACGCTACTAAGACTATGTTGAAAGATATCGAGATAGCATCAGGAACCGTTAATGTTCCCATTGAAGCTGAGACACTTGCAACGCTTCTTATGGTTTTATCTGCATGTAATCGGACACACAAAAAAGCTCAAAATCCGCACATCAGTGCTGGCTTAGCAGGAGACTAATACTTGTTTGATTAAATAACGGCGAATCTACTGTCTCCTGTTGCCAGAACGTATTTCACCAAATTCTCCTGTGTTTACTTTAGATATTCGTTTCGCTTTGGAACTCTACATTTAAAAAGTTTATATGTTTGCATCTTCTGCAGAAATCATTTGTAAGGATAGCAATAATGCAGAGTCACTAACATATTACTGTGCTTTTAAACAGTTGGGTCTTTTGTCATCCAGATTATGTGATGCTTATCACAACAACAAGAGCGATTTCCAGAAATAGTTGTGGCATGCTTGGCCATTCAATTGCTTGGTGTATCCCTAAGACTCGGTCAGAAAATTTGATATTAGCTGAAAGTAAAACTAGTAACATTCCACGGATATCACATTATATCTTATACATGAGCCCACGAGATCTTTTTGGCCTATGTTTCAATGAAATACTCCTGTGGCTTGGAAGATAGAAGAAGATCTCTAAGACTAAGTCTTGAGACCTTTTGACGTCTTATCATCCTCTCCGGTAATTTTGAAGTGTACATACCTACATATATGATTTACATTTTTTACAAACTAGGAGTTGCGCAAAAATAAATCGGAGATTAAACACCACTACTACTTTTTGTGGAACATAAAGCCAATGTAGAAGTGTCGTGGAGAGTTCCACTGATCCTTTTTCCTGTTATTTTTGACACTTCAGCAGTAGATCTCCGGTTTCGCTAACATTTTTAAACGACAGCACTGCGCAGATAGGATTTTCATGTACTAACATTCAGCTGTATTTTGATATCAGTTTCATTGATGTACGCTCTTGGCCCCAAATGTGCTTCATTTCCCTTAACTTAGCAAACTACCTCGTGTACAAAAACAAGTAATAAAAAAATTAAAATGTTCTCTTAAAAGTTTGATTGGCTCTCAGGCGAATCCAAACGCTGTAAATTCGCCGGGCATGCAGGCGATAATGGGTTCTTATCTTCGATTGAAACGTGTTATATCAACTTTCCAAGAGAGGGCGTTTTATTTACTTCCAATACAAGTTTTTTTTCTTGGTTTAGGCATTTACTGGACTAAATGCGTGTGCGCTTTTAAAGATAAGAAAGTTTATTCTATGAGAAAGGATATGACCTACATATGTACATTACTTCGATGCCAGAGTGTCAGTCTGACGAATTGAAATCCAAATAATAATACATTTGAGTTATTTTCATCTAAACCACCTATAATGATACAATAGGCTGTCTACAAGTCATGACTTCCACCATTGAATAAGTGGTACATACGGCACACCCAAAAAAATAAGCGCTGTAGATTTTACAATTGAAGGCAGTAGATTTAACAATTCCTTGTAGATTTGTGTAATTAACAGCGAATCTGGTTAAATTAACAATTTTTTGTAGATTTAACAGCGAATTCATTCATTTTTACAACAAAGTTGTTAAATCAACTACAATCCCCAACTGTAAAATCAACAGCGCGTTGTCAATTTCGGCTGTTAAATCTACATGAAAATGTTGTAGAATCTACAGCTATTTACTGTGGTAACTACAGCAGGAGCTGTAGAAATTACAACAAGTTGTAGATTCGGCGTTTATTACGAAAGCGTAAAAAGTAGATACCATTTGAGAATATTCGCATGATAATTTTCAGAGGCCATGGCGTTGTGGTAGTGTATGCAGTCGCCGAGTAAGAGGTTCCACGTTCAACCCCAGCCAGATCCAAACATTTTTCACATTTTGTAAGTAAATTAAATTATATAATTCGGTTTAAATACACACTAAGTTTTTCTTGGACAAGAACCATCTAATTGGAATGTAAAAGCTATTTCCACCCATTTCTCGCACCAAACCAATAAATTAGAACTTTAAGCTTAAGTGGGGGTATGAAAGCGATTGTTGTTGTTTCTACAGCTGTTCTACAAAGTGCTGTGAAATCTACAATTTTAGCTGTTATTTTCACAACTAGATTGTTAAATTTACAACCACCCCTCTGTAAACTTTACAACGAAAATTGTCGGATCGATTCTGACAATGAATGCAGTAGAATCTACAGCGTTTTACTCTATTTTTACAGCACCTTTTTTTTGGGTGTATGGATCATCAATGGATTCAGCATTTGGCATGCGGCTCTTTTTCCACTCAGGAAAATAGGGCCGTACAGAGTAATTGTAAAGCTGGTATATAGTATGCCTATGCTCAAAATTATTAGTTAGATGTTTTGATAATTTACTGATGATGTAATGCACGACACACATCAAGAAGTCGCCTTCGAATTCAAATTCTTCAAAGCAAAGGCCACCAGTTTTTGTTTAGTTTTTCTACGGCAAAGAATTTCTGTTTTTTATTGCCCTGACGTGTAGACCTTTAAGTTTCTTCTTTTGGATGACTAGCATCTTCTCGTTGGAGACTCGGAATTTGAGCTTAGCTGCGACAAGAAAATCGAACATACGCACTTAGCTTGTGATCAATGTCTTCTGTCATCGAAGAAAATTCAGATTGTTGTGTGGATTCTCAGCCTGGAAGCTATGTATGCAGCGCTACTTATTACCGAAGGATGAGCTGCTACCAGGTCCATTATATAATCCTTTGAACAGACTTTGCAGGAGATCATAAAATTCCTTCTTGCCAGGGCCCTCAGCATCTTCGTTTGGAGCGTATGCACATATCAAACAGTTGTCATGAGGCGGATTTCAGCTAATTGATTGGCTTGAGATCGATTTTTCAATGTCATAATAAAAGCGTCTTTGCATACCTTATCTTAATATCTGTTATAAACTGAGGACAGATTCCGACTGTTTTAAATCTTCTTTTAGCCGCGCGGTGTGGAAAATCACGTCACTAATGAATCACTAACTTTATATAATTTTTCTCTTAAATTTTTTTGTTAAAGTGTTGGTGCTTATTTAATAAAAAAAAACACACAAAACATTCCTAAACCCGAATTTTAAAAATCAACGATAATTCTGTAAAAGAATATTCAATTACATTGCATTCATGTACAAATTAGGCTGAACACATAACTCGAATTCTTTTTCATACAACTTTGTATATCCCAGTCAAGCGCATCTGAAATATGCAAGGCAGGTAAATTCTCACGGAAACCATTTAATTTTAATTGAAAACCTACAAGAAACAACCTTCAATTGGTTGCGCTTTAGTTATGATTATGAATAATGATTTCTGTCAAAACAAAAAAGGAACACTCCCACTTCATACTTTGGACTCGCAGTAAAAATCGAATTACAAATTTGCTTAATATATTCTTTACCAACAATAGTAATTTAATGGAATGAAAAACTAACTACGCTTGAATAGCCAACGAAACGTATCAAGAACAACCGAAATATTTCAACATCAATACTACACTGGTTTGGTATAAAAGTTGGAGGAAAACCTCAAGCAGATATCAGTTTCCTTAGTAGAATCACCAAAGTAAATTAGCTAAATGAATCCAAAAGTAAGCCTCATTATCATAAGTCTGGCTGGAGTTGTATCAGCAGGCTATCTTCACGGAGGCACAAGCTATTCGGTATTGACAAAACATGAGGTGCCTTCTCATGGTGGTTACTTGCAGCAAGGACATCAAGAACTTGGTTTAGTGGGAAAATATTACCAACCTAAGTACGAACCAGTCCATTACCCAAAGTACACATTTGACTATGGTGTTAAGGATGCACACACTGGGGATCAAAAGAGTCAGTGGGAGACTCGTGATGGTGATCGTGTTAAGGGTAACATTTGATGGATTTCTTTTGTACTCTAGTTATATATGGTTTTCCATAGGTGGATATACTCTCAAGGAAGCTGATGGCACTACAAGGATTGTTGAGTATACAGCAGATGACCACTCAGGATTCAATGCGGTTGTAAAAAACATCGGACATGCCTACCATCCACAGGAGTATAAGAAGGTTGAATCCTATGGAGGTGATCTGCATGGACTTGGAGGTCTAGGTGGTTATTCTGTAGGACATGGGCTAGCCAGTAGTTATGTGAATGTAAAGCAGCATATTTAAATGGAAAAAACAAATTTAGAAAATGGTAAATCTAACAATCGTATTCTCTATAGACAATTTCATATTCAACTTAATTAATGTATCTTATGTGTGCACTATGAAAATAAATTTCATATAGAAATAACTTTTTCTTAATCATCTTATAAGAAACCTACAATAACTTAAAACAAAATTAAGTATGTATACCACTTTATCTTTACATTATTTAAGCATTATTAGATGCGCTTCTCATTTGATATTTTGTGACACGACGTGACGCTTTTATGATATATCCGAAGGGCAGAGGGATTTTTTGAGAACCTTTCTTATGACAGTAATACTCTTGAATGTTTGTCAGACGGGACGTCTGGCATGCCTTGCGCTGGAGAGGCATACCTGATAAATTAATAGCAATAATCAAGGCTACGTATGATGGGTCCACATGTCACGTCTTGCACAGAGGAAGGCTGTCTGAGGAATTCGAAATCCAAAGTGGAGTTCGGCAAGACTGCATACTTTCACCAATAATATTTCTTTTGGTGATTACCGATGAGCTAAATGCGGCCTTATCACCTGGAAATGGAGGAATTCGATGGACTCTTAAATCTGAACTTAAACACCTAGACTACGCCGATGATATATGCCTTCTGTCTCACAGAATAATGGACCTTGACCAAATGACAGCAAATGTGGAGAGTGAAGTAGCCGTTGTTGGGCTGAAAATTAACTGGGCAAAAACAAAAATGATTAGCCTTAGAAGGAACTCATCAACTCATTTATGTATTGCTGGACAAACGGTTGAGAGAGTAGAGAGTTTCCAATACCTTGGGAGTATTGTCTTAACCGATGCTGGAACCGGACTGGATATAGACAGCTGAATTCACAGTTTGGAGAAGTGATGCAATTCGCTTAAAAACCAAGCTACGACTGTTCCGTTCCAACGTTGAATCTGGCACCTGGACAGTAACCGTCACTATCACCAGGAAACTGCAAGCGTGTGTCAATAGGTGCCTGCGCTACTTCTTAAGGATATTCTGGCCAAACCGTATCTCTAGCGAACAGCTTCATCAGAGAACGGGCCATGAAGCTATAGGCATAACCATACGCTAACGAAAGTGGCAGTGGATTGGTCACACTCTCCGAAAGGGTGACAGATACGTAGCTAACCAAGCGATGCTATGGTACCCGCTTACCCAGGATGACAGGATACGCGGCAGTCCTAGGAATACGTGGCGTAGAACAGTGAAGAAGGAAGCCCGGCAACTGGGAAAGAGTTAGGGAGAGCTGAGGCAGCCTTTCAGAAATCGCACACGATGGCGCTTAGGCATTGTACACGCCCTAGAACCCACAAGGGGATACAGGACATAAGTAAGTAAGTAAGTACCGGACAGAAGCAAGTGATCTTTTGAACTCATCATTTTTACTGCTTCCAATGCAGTTCATATCAATGTCCAGCTTTGAATTTTACTTTTATGCTGTGCTTTTCTGTTCTATGTTGTTAACTTGCTCACAACCACTGACCCAAATAAAATTGTTTCCATTCACTTATTGTGCGTCGATACTTATAACTTCGACCAAGATCTAATCTTACCACTAAGACAAAACGATTGAATAAACCTATCTCAAACAATTAACTCTAAATGCTTTTATAACTGATTTCGTAATTACACAGTTCAGCAGATAAAATGCACAAAAACGTGTTTAAAGACAATTTACCTTAAAAGTATACAAATAATAGAAAAAAGTCATTTAATTTTCTCCCCGTAAACCAACAAAGTATCGACGAAATCCTCCGCACTTCGAATAGCTGGCTTAAGAAAGCTGAATGTTAAATTTCCCGGCAACTACTTTCAATTTTAGATACATGCTCACTTTCAATGTCAAAGTTATTTAACGTTTTTGCCGTTGCAAATATTTATGTATCAATGAACACACAATGCACTCCAGAGTCTTCCATATCTATGCTAAAGGTGCGCGAGGTTTCCTCACTTAATTGTTCGTACACACGCCACAAAATCACTCTTGTAGCTTACAGTACGAGCCTCAATGTTTTCCCCATTTGGTTGTAACTCTTGAAGAAAGACTCGTCTTTTAACTTTTCATTTCACGCTTAGCTATCAGCTTGTTCCTATCCTGTGTGAGTGAAAAAAAGAAAACATAAAACAGCGAAACATTTGATGATTGAAAGAAGTGTATCGTTGCGGTTGATTCTCCACCTCCAACCAAGCAACCACCGAGTGCCAGATTAACCGGATAGATATTTCCGAATAAAAAAAAGAAAAAAAGAAACCACAACTCGATAGATGGTGGTCATCACAAACGCGATGCGACAGCTCAGGAAACTCGTCTTGAGATGTTTTTTTTGCATCAAAGATATCTACACTGCACAAATCCCAGCTACTCACTATAAATAGAGGCGCATTTGTCTTTGGCAAATTTAATTACTAACTTGTCCTTGAAATGTGAACATAGACCAGTGCCTATAAATTGTAAAAAAGAAAAGTGAAAATACTTCATATAATCGCAGTTTAAGGACCAAAGAGGATATCACTAATTAGGTGTTAAAAATCATTTTAAGGAATTTCCTTTTCAAGCAATAAACATGCTATTTTTCGTAAGTGCTATTTGAGTTTTAACATTTTCTATTACAAGTGAAAGCATTCAGCAGAAACTTTCTCCTGTACTTTCCCAAGGATACTCTCACTTTGTGCATAACCGTTTCCATTAGTTCAATAAATGTGACTTGAATCTCCAAACCAGTGTAATGATGTTTTTTGCATTAGCTTTCAAATGCTGTTGCTATTTTAAAATTGTGTATATTTTATAATTTTATAACAGAAAAGTGCTATTTATAATATTGAGTTAAGAAGGCAACTAAATTGTGCGACATAGGTTTAATACTTACTTACATATGTATGTACTTAAAGGGCTCCCGACGCTTGTAGAGTCCCTGCCTGAGACATCGCTGCCTTCCATTGAGAAGACCAAGTTTTCTGACATCCGCGACAACTTGGTCTTTGTACCGGAGATTTGGTCTTCTTCTCTGTCTCGAACCTGGGCGCTGGGATTTGAAGATCTTCTTGGCTGGAGCATTGTTATCCATTCGCTCGATGTGGCCAAGTAGCTGGGCTTATCTTGGCTTTTTGGACTATATCCACATCCTGGTGCACTTCATTCAGTTCGCGGTTGTATCTTCTCCTCCATTCGCCATCCTCGAATAAGGGACCTAATATCCGAAGGAGTATTTTTCTCTCGAAGGTGCCCAATATTTGCTCAGCTTTTTTGATTATCGCCCAGCACTCGGCTCTATGCAGCAGGACTGGTAAGATGAGGGTTCTATAGAGCATTAATTTGTTCCGTCTAGTTAGGAGTTTTGAACACAGTTGCTAGGGTTATTCTTCGTCGGATCTCTACAAAGGTGTCATTTGTAGGTTTGATATTGGTTCCGAGGTAGGTGGAGTCATTAACTACCTCGAAATTATAGTTATCAACAGTGACGTTTTGCCCAATGTTTTGGACAGATAAATGTTTGTTTGTTGATAACATATAAATACTTCGTCCTGTCCTCGTTCACTTCAAGACCAACTCGTTTCGCCTGCTCATCAATAGCCGCGAACGCCTCTACAACGGCTTGCCGGGATCTTCCGATGATGTACCTAGTGGGCTGTTCTAACAAGATGTTAAATAAATCACATGACAGCGCATCTCCTTGCCTAATTCCGGTGCACGTTTGAAAGAGCTTCGAATAGTTGTTTCCAAGTTGCACAGAACATCGCGTTTTGCCGGTATCCCGAATTGGGCCACCATTAGGCCTGGTAGAGCTCAAGACGATGCTGTCACAGGCGGCTTTGAAGTCGATGAGAAGGTGGTAGGTTTTGACTTGAAATTATTTGGTCTTTTCCAGGATATGTCTGCGTGTGAAAATTTAGTCTATCGTCGATCTGCCGGGCGGGAAGCCACACTGGTATGTGCCTATTAGTGTGTTGCAAAAAGGTCTTAAATATTCACACAATACGTTGGATAGGATCTTATATGCAACATGCGATATGCCTCGGTAGTCCTTACAAGACATCCCCTTTATATAGGGTATTCAAAAGAGTATAGGTCAATCATCTGGGTGTCATGAATCAGTGGTTAATGGGTACTAGTTCGAATCCAGCAAAATACCATCAAAGTTTTTTCTCGGCCTTTCCTCTGACAAGCAACAAGGAGTATGTATGTATGCAGAAATGTGTACCACGCATAGCACGTACAGTTGTGAGAACCTAAGCCTTGGCCTTCTATGGATATTTATTTATTTACTTTGTATATTTAATTCCAGTTTACACACAGTCTCTTTCAATTCAAGTCCATATGCTATTAAATTTGTATCAACATGTCTTGACAATTCTTAGGGATTACCTAATTGGATGAATATTCATTTCTTACTGCCTTTAGGTTTTTTTCTACTTGTGGTTTTACGCGCCTGGTCCTGGTCGAACTTTGGCGTACTGTGCCCGCTTGACAGACTGTGGGTGTTTCCTTAGGTGGAATTGCATTAGCCAGTTTTTCCTTTCTCTCAGCCGCCACATTTCCAGAAGTCTTACGACCTATCTTGTGTTCGTAGCTGGCTATAGACTTTTTGTGCTTTTTGATCAAAGCTATGATCTTTTTTTAGAAACCTTCGGAAGCTCTGATGTAGCCAAGAGTCCTCTCATGCTTAGAGATTTGGGCCGGCTTCAGAGTCACCTCGTCGGTTTCTGTCGTTTGCTTACTTACTTATATCCTGTACAACGCCTACGCGCCAACATATGCGATTTCTAGAAATGTGCCTCAGCTATCCCCAACTCTTTCCCAGTTGCCGTGCTTCCTTTTCTATTGGTCTGCGCCACATACTCCTAGAACCGCCGGGTATCCTGCCATCCAGAGTGAGCGGGTTCCATTGCATCGCCTGGCTAGCCATGGACCTGTGTCGGAGAGTGTGACCAATTCACTGCCAATTTCGTCGTCATATGGTTGTGCCTATAGGTTCATGGCCCGTTCTCTGATAAAGCTGTTTGGTAGAGATTACGTATGTGCAGTAAAGTTGGAGTATCCACTCCAATACTCTATCTATCAAGCTAGGACATCTCAGTATTCTTACTCCCATCTGAGCAGTTATTGGAGGCATAACTCCTGTTAAAAAAAACATTCAACTCATCTGAAAAGACTACAGTTCCTGAGCCACTCTTCTTTGTTTAAGATTATTTTTACTATCTTAAATCTTCCTATCGTAGTTCGCTGCCGCGGCAAGCTTCGCAGTAGCACATTCCGTCACTCTAACTTTCCAAGACCTTGTTGATGATTTCGGTCTATAGCTCACATATTGCTTAGATGATATAGGCCTTAAGTGCTTCAATCGTTTTCGGATTGTTGGCATTACAATCAGTTCTTCAGGGTTGTCCACAAAAAAGTCCAAAGAAGTTAAATCGCAGAAGATCGATTGTGGCATTGGCTGTGTGGCATGGCGCACCATCCTGTATGAACCAGAGGTCCTCCAATCCAAAATCCATGTCTTCAATTTCACGCCCACCATTGACCGAAACATTTTTTTTCCGCTACAGCTGCCTTATTCTCATCAGTGCGCACCGTACGACGAAGGGGACCATTAGTGTTGCCCATTAGCATACCAGTCTCATAGAATTTTTGCAAAAACTTGCGTACAGCAGGGGCGGTGGGTGATTAATTTCGGTCAAAACTTTTTTTCAAAAAACGCACTGTTTGGGCTACACAGCACTCACTTTGGGAAACAGCTGTCAGTGTCAAAATAGCCTATTATTTAAAAAGAATCCCCTAGATGGCCCACCCTTAGTTGCAAGTTATGACAAAAGATTCTAGCTCCAAACTAATTATATTGAACATGCGGTCCCAGGATGCTAGCTTTCAAGCAGTGATTGATACATATTCTTTTTGGCATGAGGTCTAATGTGACAAAAATAGTATTCAATTTACTCTTATTTAAGTTTTTTTTCTATAATAACCCTTCTATGGACTATTTGTTCTACAGCTAGTGAGTCAAAGGGACTACAAAGAGCAAAAAGGTATTGGAGATCTTTGAACTATGCTGTACTAAAATTGAACTCAATTTACTAAGATCACGCCGGTTCCTTTGGAAATTTTATTAGGTGAATGGTAAAACATGACCAACCTACGAGTGTAATCTGTTTCTCGAGTTGAGTTAAAATATGTGAAAGGTACTGACTAAGAATAAGTCATTGACACTTCGCCAAGCAAGATTTACGAGTGACCCAATTGACTTATTGCTACAACTAAAGTATTCAAATTTATTCGCTTTCAAAGAAAAAGCAAAAATAAATAGCACATTCTAGCACTGTACAATTTAATTAATATAAACACGCTGTACTACAAGTTAACGCAGCTATATAGGGGACGCTGCGTTAACGCACTCCTAGATTTGCACACCCAAAAAGCAGCACGGTCCAATAGTATTGGCCATAGACCAAACTGGAAACAAATTACACGTCGGATCTTTGATCATTTACGAGTGCCACTTTGAAAGCCAACGCAGCTTCTGGTTTTACTCTTTCAGAGCTCTTAAGCCAATTCAGACGCACAATTCCTTTGAGATTTTTTTTATTAAATAATATTATCATAATATATGTAGTCGATTTTTTTCGGATAGTTGTTGCTAGCAACACCGATATATTGGCAGCGAGTGGTTATGAAATAAATTGTCTTCTGATTTTGAATGGCCAGTTGAAAAACGTTCGCATTGGGCGCATGTTTATAAAAGTATTTATGGTTTCTTGAGTTATTACAGGCAGGGACGACGACGACGACGACGCTTGTAACTAGTTTTTTTGGAGCAAAAACTTACGCAAGGTAAAGCGTAACTTGCTGGCAAAGACACAAACCAACCAATGTGAGGCTGTAGGAAGCAAATGCAATCCGCTTTTTATTGCGGTAATTTATTTTGCATCGTGAACTGGCGGATGAATGGATAACATGTGTCTGACATGCTCACTCATCCTGACTGAACCAAGACGGTATTCAGCTTTTTTCAGATTGATTAGAGGCGTATAAAATTTAAATGCGAATAAGCTAAATCAATTATTTAGTCGACGGACTTAATTGACATCTACAGCATGTCTGTGTACCTATTAGGTGGCTGCAGATAAATTATGTATGAAATAGAGAGTAAAGTAGTCCTCTGGCCAAGCTGCGTACGTTTTTTTTTTTTTTTTAAATTTTTGTTTCTACAATTGCACGCACTATATAAAAACGTAATTGTTTTTAATGGATATAACACACTTTAGAGGTTCTGATTATTTTAGGTTTTTTTTTCAATTTTAGTGCAACTTTACTATTTCAATGACAAATATAATTAAATACAGTAGTTCAAGTAAAAGTCTCGGCACAAGGTTTATAGGGTACAAGCGCAAGACATTTATTAAGTTTTTGTGGTTGAATTGGATCAATTGCATTGTAGAAAAACGCAATCTATTTTTTTAGATGAATATTATTTGCCATTCAATAAAGTAGATAAAGCAACTATTCTCGAGAGCTATACAGTTTTACAATGCTGTAGGCTTAGGCTGTATACTCAGTTCAAATGCACTTGAGAAAGTCTTTTATGAAAGTATGTAAAGCTCTCAGATGTCCCTCAACATCTCGCTAGTGCTAAGACCGTGGAAAACTTTGTAGATACCTAGGGCCGCCGCCTATCCTGCCATCCTGGGTAAGCGAGTTCCATTGCATCGCTTGCTTAGCTATGAACCTGTCACCTTTCCGGAGAGTGTGACCAATCCACTGCCATTTTCGTCGTCGTATGGTTGTGTCTATAGGTTTATGGTCCGTTCTCTGATAAAGCTGTTCGTTAGAGATACGGTTTGACAAGAATATCTTTAAGATGTAGCGCAGGCACCAATTAACACACGCTTGCAGCTTCCTCTGACTTCCTACTGACGGTCACCCTCCAGGTACGACACCCATATAGCAGCACGAATGGAAAGTTGGAACGGAATAGTCGTAGCTAATTGCATTACGGACGTGTCATCTTCGCGCTTCTCTGGGCCCTAGTAATCGACGGTGTGCTAAAAGAACTCTGCGATATGGGCATTAGCGTTACGGTTTATGCTGATAACGTGCTCATCTTGGTTCAGAGAAAATTCCTAAACACTCTTAGTGACTTGTTAGAATCAGCCAGGTGGGCAAATGACTGTAGACTTAACGTCAACCCCAAAAAATGGAACTGGTACTCTTCACAAAAAAGCACAAGATACCACCTTTCATGCTACCTAAGCTTGTTAATATGGAACTTACTCTCGCCGACACGGAGGAAACGCTTCGAAAGGCATACAATGTCTTTTTCATCTGTTTGAAAACACCAGGGAAGAAGTGGGGTCTTAAACCAGTCATGATACACTGGCTTTACGTCACGATAAATCAAACCCATACTCACGTATAGAGCTCTAGTATGATGTAAGGCTACCACCAGACGGTTAATAGAAGAGAAGTTGACGGCGGTACAACGATCAGCGAGTGTTTCCATCACGGGCGTTTTTGGAACCACGCCTACGGTAGCCCTTGAGATCTTCTTAGATCTTCTACCGCTCGACCCTCAAATACAACTTCGAGCGGGAAGAAGTGCGTTTCGGCTTACAGATATATGTAGGTTTCTTTAAGATTAGAAGCATAGGGCATAGTTCCATTCTCAGAAACACGTTTTCCAAGTCTCATGAGAAATCTGATGACATTTAAGGTTTACTTGACATCGAAACTCCATACGAAGTTGCGTATCCCAGAAGAATTCTGAATGTAATTGCAATTTTTTTACAAATGGGTCTAAGACCAACGAGGGAACTAGTTCAGGTATTTATTTTAACGATCTAGACCTTGAAATCTTTCTAAAACTCCCAGACCCATGAAGTGTTTTCCAGGGGGAGGTTCTAGCTGGCTCAAAGCATTATACACGCAGAATCGTGTAAGATTATGCTGGGTATTTGGACTCTGGGATATTGAGGGTAATGCCTAGCCAAAAAAAAACTGCGGAACTCCCATCGCAGAACGTCATCTGCAGCATCAGAGCACCGCTATGCGTTGCCAAGAGAAATATCACCAACTTATATAGATGGGCATAGGGCATAGGGTATCCAAAGCTCTGGTCATTGTATTTTAAGAAGGCACGCCGGCACGTTAGGACTATCTGAATCTGATATTTGTAGTTATTTTGAAAACCTACATTCCTCGGAAGATACTGCGCACATATTCACACATGCGAGGGTATTGCTAGAAAGAGATTCTTACATCTAGGAAGGCACTTCTTTAAGAGCAGTCTTTAAGAGGTAGGTTCTTGTAACCAACTGAAGGACCTTTTCAACTTCTGCAGGGCAATCAATTGCTTGGGCGACTTGATTTAGGCTTTAGGTTTTGTTCTGCTATTTTAGACGCACTAAGGGAATCGCGAGGGGGTCATTATGGTGCCTAGTGCCTTTAGGATGAACTCATAACCCCTTTATAACCTAACCTAACCTAACAAAACATTGGTATTAATTCTGAATTTCGTTTTGAATCGAATTTTATTCGATTTTGTGCAAATGACATGCGATATCGATTGATAACATATCATTTACTCACTCGACTCTGGTCATTCGTTCGACCAGATATTGTTGTCGTGTGTGCATAGTGGTGCATATTGCTATTATAAATATGTACGTTAAAATCAACACTTATTAAAATACATGTAAAAATTGTTACCACATCGCATATCAATTTCTAGAATATTCTCTATATTTCAATGGGTATCGCAACTGATCATTAACTGGCCAGATTGTATTGGCAACCAATTTGGTCCACTCTTTTCCATATTACTTTATTGTTGTAAGGCTATTTACATTTATAAGATACATAAATAAATTCGAAAATACGGTCCAATCGGCCTTAAATAAACATATACCTACCATCCTTGTCTACTATTATCATAATTGTTGACCCAAACTTTAATACTATTTACAGATTCGTCCACATTATTTCAACTGCAGACTTATCGCCTTACTGATTTACGTTCTACCATATAAAATTTCACAAGCCGAAGAAGAGTTATTGGAATATGCTCCCGAATATGTAAGTTTTAATGTTACAAAAAATATATATATACATTTAAGTTACAAACAGACTCCCAGTTCGGGTACATAGACATCTGCGCTAAGGTATGGACCATATGTGGCATAAGATGATAAGATAATGATTTTTTTCGAGATTTTTTGCAGGTAATGTTAACGACAATTGTTATCCTAAGTTGGTCACGTTAGTTCTGATGGATTTCAAAATGTTTTCATGTGTTCTTCTACGGGCCAGAATGTGGAATTGTTTCTTCGTAGCTCAAAAGTTAAACAAAATGCATGACTAGGTCGTGAGTACTTATATATGTTCAATTTGTTTTTTTTTTTTTTAATGTGAAAAGAATTAGGACTCAAAAATGGTTGGCAATAGACCTTTCTTTCAGTGATACCTTCAATTGTAGCTAAAAATATAAAAAAAAAAATCGCAGAACTTTTTTTTGCGATAACATCTCTAGACTTTATAAGGACTTGCGAAAGAGGTGGTTAGAAAAAAAAATTACGCTCCAAGTCAAAACTCTTTGAGGCAGTTGTTAGGTCGACCCTGTGTTATGCGGCGCAGATTTATGGTGTTTTCCAGTACAAGGAAGTGGAGAAATTCTGCCAGAAAATACTCATACGTACATGATCTATCTTGAAACAAAATTCATATATACAGGACACTATGTACTTTCACGTTGAGCTTGCACTTCAATTAAATTATGAAGGTAGTGGCACTTCCCTCGACCGGCTTCTCAACGAAGTGGTAAGACACCTGCTGCAACAACATCGCCAGTGCTTTAGTAAATGGTCAAGCCTACGTGTTTTACACAACATTTCGTCAATGGAGGGATGCAAAACATCTTGGACATAAAGGGTGGGCCATCTAGTGATTTTTTTTAAATCATAGGTTATTTTGGCACTGACAGCTGTTTCCCACTCGAAATCTTGACAGAAAGTCAGTAATAAGTAACATACCTTTGCGGAACGAAATGAGTCGCTTTACGCTTGAACAACCGCCCACCGCTCCTACTGTACGAAAGTTTTTGCAAAAAGTCTGTGAGACTGGTATACTTGTGGACAACACTCATGGTATCCGTCGTAGTAGCCGAGTCGATTGATTATCCTTATGTCACCAGTTCTTAGGCCTTACATTTTGAGCTAAGTTAAAGAAATTTTGTATACGAGGTCCTTGGAAAAGTAAGCAATACAAGTGTACAAGTTTTAACAATCCTCCCACTGATTTCCCCCTTTTTTTCAAAAAAAAAAAAAACACTTTTTTCACTACTTTGATATGAAATAACACGAAAAAACTTAAGCAAATATGTGAATACTCACGTACCTACACTACAAATCTTCTAAAAAGAAAATAGTTTTTCTTCAATTTCAATCAAATTATATCAATTTTAAAGGTGCGTCCAGACCTAGTGAAACATTTCTGAAACACTGTTTCGTGAAACATTTCATAAACATTTTTGAAACATTTATTAAATGTTTATGAAATATTTAATAAATGTTTCAAAAATGTTTCGCTCGGTCTGAACGCACCTTTAGGAGCAGACTTTAGTAAATATTAAACAAAAATTAAAATCCGACAAAAACCACGCCTACTTTGTGAACAAAATTGTTTTGGAGTAATTTTATAAAAAAAAAATTTAAATACAAATTTATTAAAGAGGAATGGGCTATATACATATGTACATGGAAAGGAAATAGGGTATCACATGATCCTCTCCAGGCTGATTGTGGCATTTCCATGTGTATTTAGATCACGCTATACAAAAACTGGATTAAGTTTAAAGACGCCGTTAAGATCGGACTTTATATGCTATCAACAGAAATTCTCATTCAACGTGCACATCTGTATAGGTTTTATACAAAGCAAAAACAAAACGCACAACCAAACATAATTAGTGTGATATCATTTATTGACCCAACTAATTGACATTTCCAACTGCATAACATATGGTACCTGTTACGTAACTCTTAAATCAGCCGCTCCACAAAGTCAATTAAATTCGTTCATTTAATATGTTGGCGCCTGCAATTATGTTCAACAGAAAGTCATTGCACGTTTATTGAGTGCAGTATGATTTATATTCCGACTTAACCGTCACAGTTCACATTGATACTTAAATTAGCAGTCAATGCACGACGCGTTTTTCGCCGGCCCAAATCTCAGTATTTATTCAAATACTGATTTATTTCAGTGCAACAAATTATCATTCCTGCAACCAAGTCCGAGTCTAAGAAAAGTGCACAAATTACAAAATTTGTTGTGTGCCAAACAATTCTAAACGCACACAACCCAGATAAATGTTACGCCTGCGGCAGTCCTACCCAGAAAAACGCATTTTCTAAATTTTCTCAATCGATAAATCTTTGATTTCGGTTCGCAATAGCCACGCAGGGATAGTGCAGATTGTACTCCACGATATAGAACCTTGAGAGATCAACATTTCGATTACTATTGTTAATTTTGTTATAAATAAAGTAAAGTGAGTCAATTGGGACAAGAGGCGCTTTTCAGCGACAACCAGTCACTAATTAACAGCTCAAGAAATCATTTATCGGCGGAGACAAAATAACAAGCTGGGGACCCGCACAGGTCCCATTCCCTCTGAATCGAGTATTTTAATTAATCGGCTTATCACTCTCGGATAAATCAATTTTCGTTAGTTAATATGGATCATTTGAGTTTGTTGCCGACCGACAGAGCGTGCATCTGACAGGCGACAATTATTCGGGCCTAACAAGTATCGAACGGACATTCGAAAAGCCGATCGCAAAACGCCTTTGTAGCACACACACGCACGAGTAAAGCCGGCATCCGATCGACAGACGGGGGCAGGTCGACAGAATCGTGATGAATTTTAGCTTTGTTGATCATGCATTTCTTATTTTCAGTAAGTGGGTAGGTAAAGATTTATTGTGAACAGAATATTTTTGTCATTGATGCTGTATTGGACACTTAATTACAAGTCGAGATTTAAGCCTGAAAAAAGTGTGCATACGTATCTATGCGCCTTTATGGTGACGTGAGATGTAGTGAAATAATAAATAACTACTCCCACATGCTATTGGACATTCAATTAGATGTTCCTTTCCATCATTTAGTTTAAGGTCTTCGTTTTTATTGATCTAATTTTGCGATTTAATAATTGTAATTTTTTCTTAAAGCAAAGGACGGTAGTTCTCTTTGGAGTTTTGAATTTGAATTTGCAGTAGTCCATTAAGTAACCACTTAGCCAACGCCCTCCCAATTTACTGCATTCCCACTAGTCCTTCTCTGGTATTTGGCGGCTCTATCTTAGGAAATGCCGGCAGGCTTCCCAGCTTTGGATCACTTTGTTACTGAGCCCAATCAAGTACTGGTGTATTTGCGTGATCCATTTGTTTGTTGGTCTGCCTTTTTCACAATTCTCTAAATTCGTTGATTGATATTGACTTTTTGTCTGGGTTTCAAGGATCTTTCTTATGAGGATGACAATACAAAGTGAGCCGGTCGTGTTTTATCTTGCGATTCTTCGAACTTCTTATTCCATAAAACTTTGTTGCTTTTACTATCACGCAAAGCATTTTCATCTCAGCTACCAATAATTTACCCTCATGCCTTTGTACGTTGAAGGAATTTTTCGGTCACAGGCCACTTTTTCCACCCTATGCGTACGCGATGATTGATGTTATCACAAATTGCTTCTGTATTGATCATATTCCTAGATAATTAAACTCTTTTCACTTTTCTCTTCAAATTAATGTCTAAAATCTGGTCGATGTGGATCAGGCAGTAGAAAGGCTCTGTCTGTTAAATAAATAATTCGATACCGATTCGCTTTTAGAAACATCCACTCATTCATCATGTGCTAATCGCAGGGTTGTTTGATTTTCACTTATGATAGCGCCATTATTAGCGAAGAAATTTTGTCAATTAATTAACAAAGGACTGGGGACATTTTCTTGGTGTACAGCAATCTAACTCTGATTGGGCTGTCTTCGGTGACCTTAATCCTTACACTTTTGTTGTTGCACTTAAGGCACATGAGAAAGTACTGGAACAAATATTAAGAGGGATAGTAGAAGAAAGACTTCTTGACTTACAATGTGGGTTTGGGCTAGCACATAGCATCCAGGATCATACTTTTACAATAGAGTGAGACAGGGGAGCGTACTATACTAAGCTCTCTGCTTTTCATATGTGTAATGGATGAAGCAATAAGGCATAATGAAAAAAATAAAATAATGGAAAGTCATTTTAGCAGCACAAAATCTACAACCAAAAACTGAAAAAACGAAAGTAATGGTAATCGGCAAGGAAGAAAATAACATCGAGGTGACAGTTGATGGACTGAGATTAGAATAAGTTTCTAATTGCTTACTACATGAAGCATAAAATTTGGTTCTTACAGACAGGCAACATAAAAACATACAAGCAATGGAAATTTAAAACCTAAGGAGAGTATTAGGGGTAAGAAGAATTGATAAGAGAAGAAACGAAGATATAAAAGTTCGTTAACGAAAGGAAGACAGAAGAAACCTCGACACCCTAGGGCTGTGGTTCCCAAACTTTTCTACCATATGCCCCCAATGGTAAATTGAAAAGTCTCATACCCTCCCATTTTCTGGTCGCCATAATTCGCAACGTGATGGATAGATTTTAGTAGTACGGTTCAGTCAACGCCAACGTCAACGAAATGCAATATCATCTGAAAATATTGGAGCTATCCATGAGATGGTGCAGGAGAATCCGAGGCTTTCAATTGTATGCCGCGCAAAAGACTTCGGCCTTTCAAAGACTACAAATTGCAATTTTTGCGGCCCAAAACACGTACAACATTTAATCTCAGGAGCTCAAAGTTTATGACCATGTACAACGCCGATTTTTCGCTCTCGAGCAGTTGGAAGCTAACCCTAGTTTCGGTCGAAAAATTATATTTATTGACGAGGTCTATTTCTAGATTAATGGCATCGTTAAAAAGCAAAATTTTCAAATTTGGGACGATCCACACGTAAATCTTAAGACCTGACCTCGTTCTTCTTGTGGGGTTTTCTTAAGTCAGTTGTCTATGTCAACATAATCAATGCCATTGCTAAAATTCAGTCAGATTATGCGCCACGGTTATGGAAAATTATAAGTCTCAAGTGTGTAGCACCTCGTGAAACCGCGGCGGATGTCTGAATGATGTTGTATTTCATAATGAGCCTTCTAAATTAATAAAAAAAATTTCAATATCTCACTGCCTTCTTTAAATTTAAAGATAAGAAAGGCTAAATGGGAAACCCTTTAGGAAGAGAAAGTTGGAATGTCCACACACTTTAGAGCTGGAGGCATTTAGCAGTGGTAAGTGGAGATGCTTATAGGCTGAGGACCAGGTTCACCCCGAACTGTAGCACCACACAAGAAAAAGAAGAAGAAGTCACAACGAATAGATTAAGGTCCATCAACTTTTGATACCTTTTTTAGTTCGCTAAAGAATACACTAAAAGGAAATTTGTGTTTAGGTGATTATTGATTATGATTGCCAATGCCCAGTGTTAGATAGATATATCTATAGCTTAATCTAGATAGCAAACTTCAAACTTAAACCTTGTGTACTATTGATTACTAATGTATCGTGTATCATATAATGTTCATAATACTTATACTTGTAGTATGTAAGTTTTAGGCGGCTCGAAGCAACTCGTCTTCCTCCTAGCTGACAAACAGAAACTAAAAGTTGGATACTCCTGCTCTAAGCTATAAATAACCAAATTGTATCTGCCTCCACTTCACTTATAATTTATGTCTTTACATTCATGGAAAGGACATGGTTTGTACATAGCTTCACTTATACTAACATACATATGTATGTCCCACTCATATTCTTGGTCTCGTTTACAGTGTGGCATTTATCGCATTTACTGCTGAGTGAAAGGAACTTATCTGTGCGTACACGCAATGGCACAGTACTGTACCAACCCCAATTGCTAGGTTATTGTACAACAACCTGACTACAGTCAGCGACAGCGACAACGACGGTAACAGTGAATGCGACGACCCATTAGCTATCATTGAACGAATTTGGAACGAGTTTCATAGAAAAAAAAATCAAATTTTCCGTCACCTTGCGTTAATAACATGTTGAGCGCGTGGCCCCTATGACCGCACCACGCCGTTATGCATTTAGGTGTGGGCCTAGTGGCTGGGCTTGCCAAAAGTTTAACTGCTCTGCGATCTAAGACTCACAATGCTATCAGATTTATTGACATGGCGTTTTCCAAAGACAAAGAGAAAAAAAAGAAAAACTTTAGTCTATAGCTTTGCCTAAGTATTTCCATCACCTTTAGCATGAGTTTGATTATATAAAAAAAAATCGCATTTTATTTATTGTCGATAGTCAGCTTATCGTTTTTGCTTATCCCACGAGAAGGATCTGTGTATCAAAATTCCCGCTGCGATTCGATCTGAACGGCGATATTGATTCGCCTAACTATTGCCCCAGCCCCACTAACAATGTAAGGCAGGAGTGCTCTGCGTGATATTGCATAAATAGCGCAAAGCGTCGTTGTTCTGCTCATGGACATACGAGTACTTGTAATCTTTGACATATATAAATCAGCGACTGCGAATGTATATAATGCGTGTTGGCTGTTGGTGCTATATTTGCAGCTCAATATCACATGTCTGGAAGCATGTCAGCGCCACTCTGTGAACTCGATATTATATTATTTATATTTTTTAACACCTTCAGGCTATGTGGTAGATGTTCATACATATGTTCATTAACATGTATGCATGGATTCCCCTATTTGGCTTAGAAGCAATAGTAAACAATAAACAATAATGGGGTCTATCTTAAATTCAGTCAAAAATTTGCTTTAAATTACATAATTAAGGCATACATAGGTATAGACCTTATAAAGTTTGTTTTGAAAATCAATTGGTACAACATCGGGGCTTTATTCGAAGACTGCAGGTCGGAGCATTGTTGTCCATTCGCTCTACATGTCCTAGCTTATACATATTCCCCTTAGTTCTTCGAGATAGGGCTTTACTGTTGAATTGCCTTATTAGCCCAAAAAACGGCGGTTCGCAATTTTTATTCTTCGTTTGATTTCTGCACTGGTATTATTGTTAGAGTTAATAGCAAAGCCAAGGTGGACAAGGTCCTTTACTACCTCGAAGTTGTAGCTGCCCACTGTGACGTTTTGTCCAATTCGTCGGTGTTGATTGTCCCTTATTGTTGACAGAATATAGTTGGTTTTGCCCTTGTTGATCGCTAAGCCCACTTTGGCAGCTTCTGATTCAATGCTTGCAAACGCACTGGTGACAGCCCGCTGAGTTCTTCCAATTATGTCAATATCGTCGGCGTTTGCAAGAAATTGTACAGACTTTTGATAGATTTTGCCACTGGTGTGGGTTTATGAATTCTGGCTCTAGGTGGCGAGTATCGATGTTGACTTCTTGCGTTGTCTCCAGGTTCTGTCGCAGTGTGAAGATTTGATCGATTGTGGACTTGCCTGGCCTGAAACCGCTCTGATTAGGGCCAATCAGTATTACAAAAAATATCTTGTACATATGCAATTTTGAGGAGACTTATGCCACTATAGTTCGCGCAGTTGCTTGAGTCCTTTTTTGTGGATCGGACAAACGATACTGAGGTTCCATACATCAGGGATACATTCATCTGACTGATCTTAGAGATGAGTTGGTGTATGCTCTCTGCCAGTTCATCCCCAACTGCCTCGAATAGTTCGGCCGATAAGCTGTCAGATCAAGCAGATTTGCAAGGTTCCAGCTTGGATATTGCTATCCTCACTTCACTTAGGCCAGGTGGACCAAGATTTTGCCTATCATCATCAATGTTGAATGGTGCATTCTGTGTGACAGCGGGGTGTTGGTCTTCCTCACCGTTATACAGTCTGCAGTAGTAGTTTTTGTATATTTTCAGCACCGACTGTTTTTCATCTATACAGGCTCCTTTACGGGTTTTTCTTCTCTGACACGTTCTTTTTACCTTTTGACAAAACTTCCGTACATTGTTCCTAGAATATAAGCTCTCAATATTTTTCAATAAATAAGTTAGTACAAGATTATTATATTAATTTATTTAATAAAGTATAAGTATTCTAATATCTAATCAACTTTTTTGCTACTTTGCAGGATCACCCAGGATATGCATTCAGCTATGGGGTAAAAGACTTACATACGGGAGATGTCAAGTCACAATGGGAGTCACGGGAGGGTGATACAATCAAAGGCCAGTACAGCGTTTTAGAACCAGATGGTTCAATACGGACAGTTCACTACACAGCGGATGCGAAAAATGGATTTAATGCCATTGTGAAAACTGTTGGAGCCAATTCCCATCCCATTACTGATTCACCGCACTCTGAGTTGGGAGAAAACGATGACTCATCTCAGTCTAAAATCAATCACTACAGCAAGGATCAGGAGCACATAGTTCTCAGTTCAGAATTAAAACCAATCAAGAAACCCATTGAAGATCTAACGCATTCACATCCCAAAATACCAAGTCTCATTGAACTTCGCCCTCATGCTAGAATAAAGCAGATCTCAATGGAAATGGCGGTACCCGGAATGAACGAAAGACTTAAGGCCGCCCGAGAAGAATACATCCCGAAGGTGGAGAGTGAATATGGTTTCCAACCCAAACCTGTGCCATATGACACAGATGAAAGCGATTGGAAGGCTATGAGTGCCTTGGCCGAAGAAGCTGCAATGCCTCCACAAAATTATAAACACAATCAGCAACAACAGTCATATCTAAGTGAAAATCTTCAATATGAAGAGCATATACCACAAAAGTCAAAGAATTACCCTGAATCTCATGCTATGACTCCGCTAAATCTCCACACAGACTTTATTTCCTCAAGTCAAATGGCCACGCGAGGTCACTATGGAGATTTTAATAAAAATGGACAAAACGTTGGTAAAAAAGGTGTTTTTACGACTCCAGGACTAAAGCATTTCTCAACTTATCCTAAGCCTTACCAGAACAAAGGCTATCGTCCACATAACGATTATGCCAACTATTTCCAACGCAAACCAAAGTCGTATAGGAAAGCGGAATCTAAAGGTCCTGTGATGTTTGCGATTGACGAGGATGAACAGAATACTGCCTCTGCACGGATTGTTCAGTCTATGATCAAGAAGGACAATAAGAAACACATGGCACCTATGTACGCGAGATACAACGCAGACACTCACAAGCGGAAACATTAAGAACTTTTCACTGTTGCCGGTTTAAGGATGCCATTCAGTTTTTTCTATTTATGCTTTTCTAAATTTCATTCTTCTTTTAAATATCAACCAAAATGCAACTACCGGTCTCATGCTAGGTAAAAAAGTCGGTTTAAGGTTAGTTTCTGCACTTTTTGTCTATGTTGCTGTAATGGTATTCGGATTGTTTCAGTGTCTTTTGTATAAAGTATGAAATAAGTTAAGAAAATGTTTATTTATTACACTTTTTGATAAGTTAAATCATGTTTGTGATTAAAATAAAATTAGATTTTTTAATTAAGTTATTTTTTACTTAATTTGTAAAAATCTTTTCGCAGAGGATCTGTTCTAGATCACAGCTTGAGGATATGAGTTAAATGGAAGGCGGTTTCAAAAGTATAATACACATCAACTCAATAATATGAACACAATTGCTCTGGTGCTCTCCTTTGAAGAGAAAACCTCTGTGTCTATTTATCTTATTCGTCTGAGTTCTCTGTAAGTACATTGAGAACAATATTCTAAGCAAAAAATGCAACAAAATGACTAGGTTTCAATAAATACTTTACCCTGTGTCTCGTAATATAGCCTTAATTTACACGACATTCATTCATTCAATGTTGGAATATACTATCCACATCTAGTTTGAGTGCACCATTCAAAATTGAGTATGATAGGCAACATCTTCGTCCACCCGACCTAAGTGAAGTAAGGATAGCAATATTCAAGCTGGAATCCCGGCCGAACTATTCAAGACAGTTGGGGATGAACTGGTAGAGAGCATACATCAACTCATCTCTAAGATCTCGTCAGATAAATGTATGCCTGATGATTGGAACCTCAGCATCGTTTGTCCGATCCACGAAAAAGGAGACCCCCTCAACTGCTCCAACTATAGAGGTATAAGTCTCTTCAAAATTGCGTACAAGATCTTTTCTTTTATCGAGAGCCTGATTGGCAATTGCTTGCATATATTGACATGATTGGATGAACTCAGCGGGCTGTCACCGTTTGCGTTTGCAAGCATTGAATCAGAAGCGGCCAAAATGGGTTTAGCGATAAACGAGGGCGAAATCAAATATATGCTGTCAACAATAAGAGACAATCAACACCGATGAATTGGACAAAATATCACAGTGGGCAGCTACAACTTCGAGGTAGTTAAGGACTTTGTCTACCTTGGCTTTGCTATTAACTCTAACAATAATACCAGTGCAGAATTCAAGCGAAGAGTAACGCTTGAAAGCTGCTGTTTTTTCGGGCTAATAAGGTAAATCAGCAGTAAAGCCCTATCTAAAAGAACTAATGAGACTGTGTACAAGACCCTGATCATTTCAGCCCTAGGTCGCTGAAACATGGACTCTGTTGAAAGCGGATGAAGAGAAAAATTCTTCGTAAGATTTTCGCTCCCGTTTGCGTCGACGGGTTTTGGAGGAGAAGATTCAACGACGAACTATACCTACTGGTCAACGACATAGCTAGGACATGTAGAGCTAATGGACAACAACGCTCCGTCCCGCAGAGTCTTCGAATCAAACCCGGATCGGCGACTCAGTAGAGGGCCTCCTCGCCGCAGGTACAAGTTAAAGAGGACCTCGACCACCTTGGACTGCGCCACTGGAGAAAATTAGCTTAAGATCGAGGTAAGTGGAAAGGTTTATTGGTTGTGGCCCAGGTTCACCCCGAACTCTAGCCCCCATACAAGAAGAAGACATCTAGTTTAGCGCACCGAAAACCACCGAAATACCCGATTGCATTTCGTCCCTTTACCAACCCCTTACTACACCTGTCATGCTTTTAAAACACATCAATACACCGACGTGTATAGTTGTGGGAAGCTATTCCCTGGATCTCTATGGGATGCTCATGGTCTAATATATGTAGTTTTCTAAAGAATATCTACAACCACATAGAAAAAATTAGTTTTATGTTGTCATTAAATAAAAGACAATATTATTCATATCCTTCAAAGTAATACCTAAATTTGGTTTCATACAAGGTGCTCCAAAAAGTGCCTACAAAATGCTGCGGTTGCCAAATAATGTATACATAGTAACAGTTTCAGCTCTTTACGCTTAACGGTTCATAAGATACAGGGCTGTGACAGACTGACGGACAGACAGCCACCGTATCAAAGCCATAAGTGTTCCGTCTTTCCTTTTAAGGTCCGGAACACTAGAAAGAGTACAATAATTCAAACACAAATTGTTGGCATGAAATAACAGATAGAATGACTGAATGTGTATAACAATAACTCACAGGATCTGACAAACAGAACCATCCCTAACCGCCTTCAAGTCAATTAAATTAATTTCCATTTGATCAATTATTGCCATTACATTTATCATGATCTTATATGGATATTAATTAGGTGCAAAGTGGTTTACCGTCATCTATCACGTTTAACAACACCTAACGCCTAGTATCAAAAGAAACACTAGCTAAATTTATAAATGTTAGACCTTTCCGCTTGAGTGAATTTTCCCACCGACTTTGCCGATACAGACATTAAATTGTTCATGCCCAATTCAATCTGATGAAATGGGCGGTGCGGTGTGGGCAAGTCACACTGCATCACCGCCGCCGCCGACCAAAGCCTCGGGGCTATACATAGAATTGATATTTCAGTCCTGTTTGTTTGTATGCACTTTATATGTCGATAAATTACCTGCGGTAATGGCAAATGCATTGTACTGTGATTGAGTATTTCATCAAAAATCGTTTAGCCAAAGAGATACTCAATATAATAAGTTTGCTGACAAGTTCAATCATTCGTCGTGCATAGATACAAATAGGCCAGCAACATTATTTATATTGTGGTCGATATATACAAATAAATTTTACTGTTTTATTTGTGCTTAAGGTCAGGATATGTTGTCAAGCATATTGATTCGAAAAAGCATTTTGACCATGAATATTTAAACAACTATTTAGGGCATGCTGTCTAAATGATTGAGTTCATTTGTTCAAATTTACTTTGGGCTATTGCCCAGTGGTCGTAGTCAATTGAAACACATTATGCAAGTACAAATTGCCTCAGCAAAATACTATAAGATCATAGAAGCATATGGCAAGTCTTAATGAATAAGCAGTCTGCCTGCAAGGTTTATAAAGTGCATGGCTTTGGAGAACTATTATACTATTTACCTAACAGTTTAGTAAAACTGCTCAAAGAAAATATATGGAAATCCGTCTGTGACCCTAAAAATTGCGCGTGGCCACACAAAATATATGGGAGACATATTTTGCTACTGATAAATAAACTAACTTGGTTCTGAATTTCTGAAAGGACTAAAAATAAATATTAATGACTGTTTTGAATCTTGTGATGCGCCAGGGCTGTGAGATAATTTTAATGATTGTTATTTTATTGATACGAAGTTTACTGTTGCATTGTTTATGTTCCTTTTTGTTATTAGCCAGTTTTTTGTTTGGAAATAAAAATCTACTGCGAAAGACTGCAATCTACTCCATTTTTGTAAGAAAAATTTACTGCGAAAAAGTAGTACTAAAGTGGCAACACTGTTCACAAGAGATAAGAGCTGTAAGAAAATGCAATAATTTCGACATGTAATTCATTTGACTTCACGTGGATTTGTTTAAAGTCAATGTGTTGCGACAGATCTTTGCCGTAAGCGGAGATGTCAAGATGACAAATGTCATGGAGTGGCGTTTTCGCCCATTCTCATTATATTAATCAATATTAATCATATGCTGCATTTGCACACCTTATACTGGTTTTGATATGAACAATGTAATGTCTAGTACGTAGGTACATATGTCCTAGTAAAAAATAAATAAATAAATATTAGCCCGTAAACAGCCCATAGAGGGCCAAGGGCTAGCTTCTCACAACTGTACATGTTGTGCGTGGTATACATTTCGGCACATACAGAAGGGACCTACAGTTTTACGCCGTATCTGAAGGGCAGAGGGGTTTTGAGAAGCTTACTAATGACAGTTATACTCTTGAATGTTTGTCAGACACTCGGAAGAGGTGGGGCCGTGAAAAAACTTTTGATGGTCTTTTTCTGGATTCGAACTTGGAACCCCTTGCGCAGTAGTCCAACGCACTAAGCACTGAGCCACGGCACTCACTACTCCTAGTAATACTGTGCTGAGATTCTAGTCCATTTTAAACTGCACTTTCGATATAAAACTTGTATTAATTTTGTGAAAAGAATGGAACTCGAGATATTAAACAATTCTGAAATTATGTTGATAGAGAAGCTCGTTATAGTAAGTTTTTAGTACGAAACAAGTGAACCAATTTACTTTCAACTTCATGGCAAATGTTTGGTAAGCTTTTTTGTTCAACAAATTTTTGCAGGAAAAAATATTTTTTACTTATATGAAGCCCTTGCAAAATTTTCTTTTATTTGATATGCCACATGATGGGAAACAAAATATTTTGTTTTGCCCTTCATACAAGGTGCCTAAAAAAGGGCCCCCAAAATTAATTTCATTACCACCATCTTGTGCGGGATCCTACATAATGTATAAATAGCGAAAGTTTCAGATCTTTATGTCTAACGGTTCAAAAGTTACAGTGCTGTGACAGTCTTTCCTTTTAAGGTCCGGAACACTAAAAAATCAGCCTTCATTTTAGAATCATAATTTTGAAGATAAAATAAATGCACTCATTTTGATCGCTTTGAATTAATTGAAGTCCCCTTGAAGACACTAATATTCACTGCATGCACTTAAAGTCTTTTAAGTGAAGTCATATAAAGTTATTGAAGTCTTAACGCATATAAAAACATTTATGACTTCAATGACTTCAGATGAATTCAAAGAATCAAAGCAAAGAACCGTTATAAGTACGTACCGTTACAAATAGGGCTAGAACAAAAATTTCGATTTTTCCTCCAATTTTGACCCTACAGAGAAGAAGATATAAAGCTTAAAGCAAATCGTCGCCATTTAGGCTGCAGTAAAACGTACATACACACAGATAGGCATAATCGGCAGATTGATTTATCGACTGAAAATTCCTACCGCTCGAGAGCCCAGTCAGCGAACAAACGGCGTTAACTCTTAGACCCTGGATCCGTTGAATCTTGTACGGGTGTAGGACCAAGTAATGACACCAAAGTCGGAAAGTTGTGGTCTGTCGCCGGTAGTGGCGATATTTTTGAAAGAATTGGCGTTTCGTTGACGTACGGGTTTTGACTGATTGTTGACTAAACCAGTCTACTTAAATTTATTCATCACGTTGCGAGTAGTCCTCTCGAAAGGATGATTATGGTGCGAAATGTTGTTCGAACAGAAGACCCACTTAAAGTAATTTAACTACTTGCACATGTTGTTGAACATTTATGTTAATTTGGCAATACAGATTTAATAAAACAGACTAAATTTGATAAATGGAGCTTAAACAATATGACCGCAATTATATGTCAAACATAGGAAATCCCTATTGGAAAACCCATATTTACTTATTTTTCTGGAAAAAGAATAAATTGCATTAAATACCTGGATCGAATAACAGTTACTTTTTTTACATTACTAAGAAGTAATAATAAAATAATGCGTTTTTCACAACCAATAAAAAAATGTTCAGGAATCCAAACTACGTATCGGTGCAAGAAAAGAATTTGAACTTAGATACATATAAAATCTTCAATACATAAAATAATTCTTTATATCATACCTAAATACATATCAGTGAGAGTTTAAAATACACAATAGATATGTTCATCCAAATCTACTGTTTTGTTTGCATCAGCACACATCCAGTATTAAATCTTGAGTCATCTTTAAATGAAGAGTAGACACAATGTCGAATATATGTAGCTAAGGAAAATGAACAAGCCTTAGGCGTATTCTTAATTACCTGCGTACATTTTTAATAACTCAAATTAGCAGCATTTAGTAGACAAACAAATTCGTTACATATTCGTCGTGCTCAATTATTTGCTCCAACTGACAGACATTTGATAAAAGTTTAAGTATCACTTTTATTCAGCGCTTAACATGTAGATAAAAGCTCAACCGGATCTGCCAGTAGTGACAAATATGAATCACCACATATGTATGTATAAAATGATACCCACGTCTCAGCTCAAAATTATATAAGTACATATTACTATAATAAATGTACATATATGGGTAGAGCATAAGTGCTCACTATTGTAAGTCGCTAAAATGAACGTCACCTCGCCAAGCCCGAAAAAGTTGTTTTAGTCTAGATTTGTCGTCTAAACTAAACCAAGCATCAGTGATGCATGCATTTTAGTGTTTGGGAACATAACGCTCTTTTTGCTGGTTCTGCAAGAACCGTGGGAGAGATATGAAATTATTATCATAAATTAAATACGAATATTGACCATCATTCAGTTGAGAGAACTGAGTCAATGTCAATATCTCGTTTATTCTTAAAAACAAAAAGCGGCACCTATACAAAAAGTGCAATTATAGATTAAAAACTTAATTATAGTACTTTTCAATGAAATTGATATGCATATTGATAAGAAACATGTAATTACCGTGTAATTTTCACCTCAGCAAGGGGTTTAGTCTATATACTTGATCTTGTGTGCAACAGAAGTATAGCATATTGTAAGACCGTACAATTTTGCATAACTACTAAGTTATGCAGCCACAAATCGACCATTATGCACGCGTTCAATACGAAAAAACGCATTACTTACTACATTTTCACCTTGCACCTATAACAGGGGGCAAGTATTGGATTCGTTCAGAATTTCGATCTCGAGATTTTGATGAATTTTGGTCTGCCGATGACGTCTGACTGTCTATCTATCTGTCTACCTGTCTGTCTGTTTGCCTATCTTTTTGTCTGTCTATGCACGAAGCTACAGCCTAAACGAGTGGACGAATTTTGATCAAACTTCATATCTAGGGTCTTTGGGATAATCCCTAGAAAGGAAGTTGGAATTTTTTGATTTAGCCCTTATATTGACGGTACTGTACTTAAGGCCAATTTTATAAAAAAAATGGCTCTAACAGATTTTGATTAAATCTCATTTTTAATTTAGATTGGGAAATTAAAATCAGATGACATATAAAAATTCTTACCAAAATTGTTAGCAGCAGTACTTTAATCATAATTTATTTTTGCCAAAAGCAGATTTGCCCGAAAACAACTCAAATGATTTTGCTTAAATTCCACACTGAGACTAGTACAGAGACGTGCAATAATATGACATGTATTACTTTTCGGGAAAAGTTGAGGTAACGGTACTTATGACCAATTTTGCTTAAATACAATTTTCTTGAAAACGGATTACACGATTTCAGTAAAGTTCCCACAGTAGATTATAAACCGCAAATATTATAAAATGGCTTAAAAAAAACTGTTGGCTAAAAGTGCGTCTAACGGTATTTTTTAAGGAAAGAGGTTTTAGCCAATTTGCGTGAAAACGGCTACAACGATTTCTTTTAAATTTCATGTTTAAACTAGTTAAGTTAGGTCCTATAAAATGGCGGACCACGTTTTTGGTAGAAAGAGCTAATAATTGTGCTTCGCCTATAGCCAACTTAACGAAATGCCATTTTCATATAAACGGTTGAGACAATTTTGATTAATTTTCATATTTGTGCTAATTTTGCGAAGTCCTATGACAACGTTTTTGGGTAAAATTGGTAATAACGGTACTTTATTTATAGCTAACTTAACAAAGTCTTATTCAAAAAATTGATATTATATTAATATCGTTTGTTTAAGGTATTTCAACTGCACATAAAACGTATAGATATACATAGGTGCAAGTTTGGACGACCCAGTTGTGCACTTAAGCCAATTTTATCTTTCACTACCCCACTGTCCTTAAATATGATGAAGTTTAAATAAAATTCGTCCACCTGTTCAGGCGGTGACCCCATACAGAAATCTATTCATACAGAATGTATTTACATTTAAAAAATGTGTTTTCCGTACTTTTGTCGCACAATGTAAAATGTACTGTTTCCATACGCCTAATATGTTGTTGTTTCCTCATTTAAACCCTATTTTGCCAAGTTTGACACATGCAGTGGACGCTCGATATAATGAACATCTATGTATATAGTAGACAATCCAATATAGTGAACACACAATATTTTATACAGGCTATTCTAAATAATGAAGAAAAAAAATCTGGCTACAGTGATCTTATGTTTTTTTTTTAAATTTCTTCGAAACTCACATCCGTCCATCTACTCTTCATTCGCCCATCCACCTAACCTCAATTCATCTATTCGTCCATTCGGTAATTCGATCATTCATTCATTCGACCATTCGCCTATTCGCCCATTCGTCCTTCCTGTATGAGCTCTATTTCAAATTCCTCCTTGTACTAACTGGAAACGGGAGCCTCTTGCGCTACATAAAAAGCCAAGTTTGAAACCAACGTTCTCTGTAACGTCTTTATATCACTTCAGTTGCCTATTTCACCAAATACAATTTACAACTACAAATTTGTGCTTGTGGAACTCGAATACAAATTTGTGATCTGATGCCTAGTCTCGCACAGTATTTTTGTGAAACTAACACATGGTGAAATAAAATTCTCTGGCCATTCCACACATTTTGTTGAAAAACGCTTGTAAATCACAATTTGTAAGTTGGTGAAATAGGCCCCAGGATTCCAGATTCCTACAACTCGAAAATGAGCTACACTTTTGCTAACTGATGGAGCACGTCTAAGCCTCATACCTTCGAATCCTTAAGTTACCATCCTACACCGCTAATATTCGGTAAAAAACGTGGCTGAGGATGAGAACGACAATCTGTATAGCCACTTAGTCTACGTCAACAATCAAATGCCTCACGAAGTATTGGCGAATTTCTATGCCGAGGTAAGTAGTGACAACACTTCTTAAATACTCGATGGGAGTTCATAGCCTTATAATAATAGCAATGTTGAGCTGTATGTGAACTTCTGCAATACAGCTGCCTAATCATTAAAAGTTTAGTGTATACATGCATTGAACGACCGTCATGTAAGACGTTTTGGCACCTTGCTAAAGGGTTCGATATGAAGGACATTAATGCATTTTCATAAATCTTCCACTGAAATCAAAAATACAGTTCGCTCATCAAGAAAGGAAAAACAAGGATAGACGTACAATTATTTTCAATTATGACAAAACAAGATTAAATCATTTCCCCCTAAGGCAAAACGTGACAAGTCTATTTTAATGCATTTTTCGTCTCCAACATCTTACAAACTCTGACAATTGGCCCCTAGAGTTAATCTTTAATGGGTGACTGGGGCACAAAATCACTACTTCTTTTCCGCCGGCCTTTGCAGGCCTATGGGCTTCCGTGGTCTATCATTTTAATTAGGTTTTGGAAAATAGATCCATAATCTAAGATAAAGTTGCTGCACTTCCATGTCGATTTCAGTACTTTCACTTAAAAGTCGAAATTGCTATTTACAGAATGCGAACAAGTCTTTTATAATGCATCTCGAATCGAGGTGAATTAAGTGCGGTTACTCTAGCCAAGCAGGCGACCATCAACGTCAAGGAGGATTATGAGTTAGTGTTTCCGCGAGTTGAAATGTTACGACAGTGTGACAGCAAGTTTCATGAAACAGTTGTGTGGCTCTAATTAACGCAGCGCGTATATGAAGCTAATTGCAGGTGTATGTGCACGCATAATGTGTATCTACAAACGAAATTTCGCGATTGATTATATGGATTGCGCTGCTACGTTCTATGATTATTAATGACCAGTCAGTTTAATTTATATTCGCAATAAACTATGTCGATTATGCGTAAAGAAATAAATATTTAGACTTACACTTGTTGGCTATGTAAGACAACGTCAATGTTGACGTCAAGAGATTACGAAATTCAATATGAATTGTTTCAATTAATGCCGAATGATAGGGCGTACTGATAGATCTCGTCTTTTACTAAACTGTAGTTAGTTTTCAGTTAAGTTATTTATTTTGTTTTGTTAGAGCTCAAAACAGTAATTATTTTACGGAAAGGTGAGGTTATTTTCCTGAAATGAAAAAAAATATGCGCAAATTTCTAAAACGATGCCTGGCCACATAAATAGCACATAATAATTGCATTGCGTTAAAATTATGAAATACCTTTCGAGACAAATTGTTGAAGCTAGTACCTTGTCGGAAACCCTTTATTTTTCACCAAAGGTGCATAGCAGCTTGGAAGAAATAGATATTCAAGTGATTTGAATCTTGTTCCACATGATGTTCGATATCATTCTACAGGTTCTCAATTGGATTCAGATCGAAAGACTGAGCTGGCTACTTTAAAACGCTTACATTTTGAAGGCTAAGGTTAGTCTTCACAAAGCGAGAAGTGTGCTTCGGACCGTTTTCATGTATAAAACACCATATTGGTGGCATATCTGTACATTTTGACCAAAAAGTCATCGATTTGGTAAGGTGTCCTTTTACAATTGACTTTCTCAGCTTCATATTTTTGCTCGTCACAAGTGTTTTATTTTTGTTCTCTGAAGTTTTATTTTTTTTTTTTGCTTCAGGCTTCTTCTTAGAGTCCTATCTGACTCAGAAATGGAATGATGTTCGAAAACACTGTTCTTTATAGCTTTAGACTAAAAAAAAAAAACTGGCTCTGTAGAGTAGAGTCCTCCTTATCTGTGCTTTTCCTTGGCCTTTAACTTGTGCAACATTTTCACCATTGGGTGGCCCTCTCCCCATCTCTAGGTACATTTTCAGTTATTTGAGATTACTTCAAACTAATGACAAACATACTAGCTTCCAAATTTAAATAACTCAAAATATAACTAGAATCACCAAACATAAATGTGTGCTATTTATGTGCCCAGAAAAAAATACGTCCATTCACGCTGCAATCAATGTTGTTGCTGGAAATTTACCATAAACTTAATACGCATTCGATACTGAGTATATGTGCTTAAAAAAGTTACCGAATTGCAACATATTTAACGAGAAATGCCATTTAAACAACCTGCGAAGAAAATGTGCTATTTACGTGTCCACCATTGTATGTCAAGTAAGTTAAGAACTAGAGTAAATAGCTTGTGATATTTTATTTTTATAGTTAAAATTTATTTTAAACTTTTAATGGTGGGTGCCGTGGCACAGGGGTTAGTGCGTTGGACTACTGTGCAAGGGTTTCCTAGTTCGAATTCAGTAAAATACCATCAACAAGTTTTTTCACGTCCCCATCTTTTCCAAGTGTCTGACAAACATTCAAAAGTATTACTGTCATGAGAAAGCTTCTCAAAACCCCCCTGCCCTTCGGATACGGCGTAAAACTGTACTGTAGGTCCCTTCTTCTTTAAATGACATATTCTAGACTATGTTAAACATTGCTTACATTTTGTTTATTATTGACATCCACAAAGTATTAACCGATAAATTGCCATTTTTCTAAAATCAATTACTTGGAAAAGATCCATTATAAGCGATTTCAGCCAAAAAACATGTTTGTTTGACGAAAGTAACGCTAATATGAAATCTAATCAAAATGATTGGCGCCGATGTCGAGAAATTAGTCTACGCTGTTAATAATATTCCTATTGCCCTTCATACAAGGTGCCAAAAAAAGTACCCCAAATTCATTGCCGCCAAAAAAAAGGAAAGTTTCAGTTCTCTACCTTTAGCAGTTCAAAAGTAACATGTGACAGACTGACGGACTGACAGACAGACACCGTATCAAACCCATAAGTGTTCCGTTTTTCCTTTTAAAGTCCGGAACACTAAAAACTAAGCTAAAATCAGCTATCAAATTGCTTCTCACTGAATATGGATATGTTGCCAATTCGAAAACCAATCCTCTAAAAAGACACCCTATATAATCACTATTTCATTCACAAAAATATGCTGTGGCGCTAATGCCTTTGTTTTATTACAAATTCCTTGGCCACATTGCCGAATAGCAACACACAGAAAAAAGTAAATAATACACATTTTAAGGTTCCTTCAGTAACATGTTTCCTTATTGAAAGCACAATTTATCAAAGTAATAAAAATAAACAATTTCAAAACATATATAAAAAGAGTTGGCGTGCGAACTTTATGTTAGATATTTTTTCAATCTTATTTTTTGTTTCGTTTTTTAACTCTTATTGTCCAAGGAATAGATTTTAATTTCAATAAAACAAAAATATGTCTCTCATTTACTTATATCTTAAATCAGCAACAAATTATACTATCTATCAAAAATTGATAGGCAGCGAAGAAAATCTTTACAAATATACATGATTATCTGTGTAAGATAAGATCCTATATATTTGGATTGCACATCTATTTAATTAAGAACAAGCGTCAAGAAACAAATCAATCAAATCCCAATAGTGAAAATTGTTGTTTATTATATAGTAGTCGTGCTTTGCTTAGCAATGTCACCTGGTGTAATTGAGTGGCACTCACAAAAAATTACTTTCAACCTGTCACCATAGTAACCACTTCATACTAATTAACAAATTCTCAACCGGACCCCCGTACCGCTTTACCACCTACGGTATCTATTAAAATTGAGCACCAAGGAACACAAAATTACAGAACCAATTCATAAAAAAAAAATTCTCAAAAGTATACTTCCAAAGGCCAAGTGTTAATCTAGACGTTGAAAATATTATGAAATGCTTATTATTTGTACTCATTTTATAGGGTATGTTCGACACGAATTACAATCTGGAATAATCTATTAAATATATATCAATTCTCAGCACGTTCAACTCAATACGAATAATCATAAGCTAGTAGAGGTTAGGTTTACGGGTTGGCAGAAGAAAAGAATTACCTCCGCCGCACTCAGCTCAGAACTGACCCATTATGTCACCGATAGGGGGTAGAGAAAAGTTCTTCTCGCCCATTTAACCCATATCATGTCTGAACAAACTATATACGGTTGTACTTACTCGTTTCCAGTATATACAAATCATAATGATAATCTGATGAAGTTCAATAAATGTCAGTATTTGCGTTGGAGGGTTCTCCTAGATCTTGAAAGAAGTGCTTGTCAAGGAGCTTGTACCTGTAATGTTGGAGTCCAGCGCACTGGCAGAGGAAGTGGGTGGTCGCATCTATATCATCCTCATCGCCGCATCTTCTGCAAAATTCTTTCTCCGTACGACGCAGTTTCTTCAAGTGGTACCGCAGAGTATTGTGACCCAAGAGGATCCCCACAAGCATGGACAGTGAACGTATTCCTTTCGTATAAGTCTCTCGGTCTTTGCTTTGTCAAATGTTGGCCATAATTGTTCTGCAGTTTTGCAAGTTTCTAGGGAATTCAATCTAAGGTTCGCCTCTCTCATAGCCCATTTCCCTGTTTCAACCTGAAAACGCAGGGCGGGGTGCTTATGCAGGGGTCAGTCGTTTCTAGTGGGTCCGATGAAGCTTTCCTTGCTAATTCACCTTCCTTTTCATTTCCCGGGACACCCTTATGCTCCGGGACCCTGCAGAGCAGACCCTTGAGCTTTATGCCAAGAACCTTAATGCTAATAGATAGTAATGAAACTTTTCTTTTGACAGCTATCATGCGAAAGGTGTTTAATACTTTTAATCAGATGATACTTATGTAAATACATATATGTTCAACTATCGTTAACAATGGGGGATTTTAAAAGTAAATACGCTTTAGCTTCTACATCGCCGCCCTAGGCCATCCCCTAAGTGCATACATCTGTTTCGTCAAAAAGTACTAAGCAGATTATGACTCTTTACTCACAGATAAGCTTTTAATTGTGTTTTTCTCGCATCGTCCACGCATATTATATTCCAAAGAAAATCACCAATTCCGCGAAATACTCATTTTAAAAGGCAATTAGTGCGTAACTTACTAATCAACGGTCTTAGGTGGACTGTGTCAGATAATATATGGATTTGCAGATAACTTGTTCGTAATGGGTTTCTTAAGCTTCACACACATGCACACGAATATTCGAATAGAAAGACTGGGTTAACTCTTAACAGCTTGACGTTTGACGTTCACTTTGCAAATCGTGACCCAAGTTTTATTCTACATCAAGCACGATTAATAATTTCAATTTAATTAGTTCTAGTTTGGGTTCTACTAAGGATCAAATTGTTTTTTTTTTTTATTTAAAAAATAATGAGAAGCTGATTATTTTATGCAATCAGAAGGAAGTCCCTTTGATGAGATGCACTCAATGTTTGAAATCAAATTCAAAAAAGTGGTTGATTTTATTATTTTATGTTAAAATTTATATTCAGCTCTAGCTACATTACAGGTCACATTATAAGACGAATGAGCAACCACTTTCAAGGAAATTACTTAGCTACAACAAAGGCCTTATTCATTAATTTAAAAAAGGACTAGCTTACTTAGTAGCGCTACAGTTCGGGGTGAAAATGGGTCCTCACCTAATACTCCTCTGCAGGCCGGATCGTTGTTTTCCATTCGCTCTACATATCCTAGCCATCTCAGACGTCCAATGCGCAGTTTTTTTAACGATGTTGCTGCACAGCTAGTAATGTCTGTCGTTGAATCTTCTTCTCCGAAACCCAAACGGCACCAAAAATCTTCCGAAGAAACCTTCTCTCGAGGCGACCAAGGATATCTTCATACGCTTTCAACAAAGTCCATGATTCAGCTCCGAAAGCATGACTGGGCCTTATACAGAGTCTCCATAGTTCTTCAAGATAGGGCTTTACTGTTGAATTGCCTTATTAGCCCAAAAAAATAGCGGTAGGCAAGTGAATAACACTTCGCTTGATTTCTGCGCTGGTATAATTGTTACAGTTAAAAGCACAGCCAGGGTAGACTACCTCGAAGTTGTAGCTGCCCACTGTGACGTTTTGTCCAATTCGTCTGTGTTGTTTGTCCCTTGTTGTTGACAGCATATATTTGGTTTTTTTTCCGGATCTGTCGCAGTGTGAAGATTTGATCGATGGTGGACCTACCTGGCCGGAAACCGCACTGATAGCGACCAAACAGGCTGTTGATAAAAGGTTTCAGGCGATCACATAGTACTGCAGAAAAGATCTTGTACCCAATGTTGAGGAGACCAGATCTTGTATGCTCTCTACCAGTTCATCCCCAGCTGCCTTGAATAGTTCGGCTAGTAAGCCGTCAACTCCAGCAGCTTTGTTAGATTCCAGCTTCGGTTAGCTCAGGTGGACGAAGAATTTGCCTATCATCGTCAATGTTGAATGGTGCATTCTGCTTGACAGTCTGCACCACCGACTCTGATCCTACTACGAGGTTTCCATTTTCATCTCTACAGGCTTCTGTACGGGTTTTGCATCTCTGACTCGTTCTTTTTACCTTTCTGTAAAACTTCCGTACATTGTTCCTGGAGTATAAGCGCTTCTCATATTCCTTCTTCCTAAAAACTTAAGAAATTCATAATTAGGATTCCTAAATTGTTTCCTGCTATACATGGATAAGGAGATAAATTGTTAACACTTAATTCAGGTTACAAATTACTCCAGATAAAAGCCAACAATTATCTCTTGAATGCAATTAAAAAATAACATGACCGTTAATTGGATATCTATAAACCAATTAAAGGCCAGAAACGAAAATGGAAATGGCCAAACCAAGAGTTCAAATCCACAGACAAGTACCAACTCGCCTCACGACGAAACTGCGTCAACGCACTCCGAATTGTGATGGTCAGTGATCGTTTCGATCCCAAAACGCATGAGATAAGTAATTCGGCAACGCATTATGCGCATACTTTGTATATATGTATGTATGTATACGATACGCAAAGGTATGTAACGTTTGAGTGTACTACTTGCCAACTGGAGCTGGACTGAGGTATGCGATTAACCTAACCACAGTCGATGTAGGAGAATTCGGTTATTATTGCTTTACATTTTGTTTTTTTTTTTTTTTTTGCTTTGAGGACACCTCCCTGTTAGTATAAGTTGTCTCTGCAATTCGAGTTTATGAGGTATTCAGGTACGAGTATATGATTTTGCAACGAAAGTGAAAGGTGAGAGAAGGAATATCCACCCCGAAGGCATTGAGTTGTTTTTGTTTTCTGTTGTCCATCGTTCGCTCGTAGCCTTAGTTACCGACCGATATTCGTTCAAATTTACGCATTTAATGGACTTACTGCAGGAGATACCTATGAAAAAGGAATCAGACCTGGGAGTGCGAATGAAGTTAAATGAACTCACTGCGAATGTGAATACCTGAATTATTTGCATTGAGTTTAATGGAAACGAACGTTAATTGAACGAGAAGTACCTACACCCGCTTAAATTTATTGATACATTGCAACAGTAACCCAATAAAACGCTAATAAAAATATCTATTCGTGGGATATGATGTTTTGGGAAACGTAAAATGGACCATTAAAAGACAAATAAAAGACTTGCGTGGACTGACCAACGTAACACTTGGAGAAAGGACTGTAAAAATTAGATTTGAAAAAAAGTCTTAAATGGGTTTGGATGAAAACCTATCATCATCATACTTGTTCTTCTTTACTTAATAATTGAAATATATGCTAACATTTAGTAGGTGGGTCAGTGCGTTTGACTACTGTGCAAGGGGCTCCAAGTTTGAATCCACAAAAAAACCATTAAAAGTTTTTTCACGGCCCCACCTCTTACGAGTGTCTGACAAACATTCAAGACTATAACTATCTTGATAAAGCATCTCAAGCTTCACTGTCCTCCGGATGCGGTATAAAACTGTAGGTCCCTTCTGTACGTGCAGAAATGTATAGCACACACAACATGTACAATTGTGGGAAGCTAGGCCTTGCCCCTCTATTGGTCTTTGTACCGGAGGTTCGGGCTGCTCTACCGTCTCTAACCTGGGGGCTGCGATTCGAAGATCCTCTGGTGCAGAGTTGTCCATTCGCTCGATGTCGCCCAGCTAATGTAGTCTGTTTATCTCTCGGCTTTTTCGACTACATCCACATCTTGGTACAGCTCATAGAGTTCGCGGTTGTATCTTCTCTTCCATTTGCCCTCCTCTCATGAGGAACCAAATATCCGACGAACTATCTTTCGCTCGAAGGTGCCCAATATTTGCTCAGCTTTCTTACTTATCGTCCAGCACTCGGCTCCTTACAGCAGGACTAGTAAAATAAACGTTCTATAGAGCATTAATTTGCTCCGTCGAGTTAGGAGTTTCGAACCCAGTTGCTAGGGTTATTCATCATCGGATCTCTACAAAGGTGTCATTTGTAAGACTAATATTTGTTCCGAGGTGGGTGAACTCATTACTTACCTCGAAATTATAGTTATCAACAGTAACGTTCTACCCAATGTTTTGGACAGATAAATTTTTGTTTGTTGATAACATATACTTTGTCTTCTCCTCATTCACTTCAAGACTAACTCGTTTCGCCTGCTCATCAATAGCCGAAAACGCCTCTACGATGACTTGCCGGGATCTTCCGATGATGTCAATATCGTCTGCGTATCCCAGCAGTTGGACGGAATTGTGCCCTACCCTGCGCACTAGTTGTTTCCAAGTTCCACAGAGCAGCGCGTGTTTTCCAGCGCGTGGTATCCCAAATTGGGACATCGCCTGGTAGAGCTCAAGCCAATGAATGCTGTCATTGGCGACTTTAAAGTCGATGAAAAGGTGGTGGGTTTCGGCTTGAAATTTGTTTGTCTTTTCCAGGATTTGTCTGAGTGTGCAAATTTGGTCTACTGTCGATCTCCCGACACATCGACAATTCTCTGTGCATCGGTGACTAGGTTGTGTTCGCTATTTCGAAGAGACTGCGTTCCGGGTTTGTAGCCAGCTCCGTGTGACTAAAGCTTTATTTATTCTTGGCATGTCTTCTTCGCATACCACATTTAGATATCTTAGTGTATAAAGAACGCATTTAAAGATCGTCCAGAAACTCATGACAAATATGCTCAATTCAAGAGAATTTCATGTGAAATGTATTTCAGAAAAATAGCTTTCGTTTTTTCAACTGTGATCAAAAGAATGCTGATCACTAAGAGCGCACATACATATTTACACGAACGTACTTTATACAATTAACGGCAAGTCATAAAGATAGCCTAACCCTGACATGATACTACACAATCTCCCATAGAACCAAAAAATGGCAAATATTTCAAACTAAAGTAGTTCACATCGAGATGAATTAAATAAATTCGATTTTATCACAATTAATACGCTCACTAACGACAGTTCATTGTTCAGATTTCGTTGAACCAGCGTGCTACAGGAGTGCCACCCCAGATGATTTAGTATCTAGATAATAACATAAAGTTGTATGTCCACAAAAGGCACACACAATCACGTTATTCCCATTCCCACATGAGTCAATGGTAGACCTTCACTTAATCAGGGATATGCATGAAGTCTGGCATCTGGACATGGATGCCAGCAACACTGGCTCGCAAAATGCGTGTAATATGTCAATTCTTAAATATTCGAGAGTTATATGCATGCATATTCGCTATGAAGGTCAACTGGGCTAAATATCTTGATTATTTATTAAGTATTTCCACAGTAGTGGCTTTTCGATTCGAAACATTGCTCCTATGAACAGTGGAATTGCCCTTCAACGCACCGTAGAGAAAGGTTGAAATTTGACATTTTTTCCGAGTTTATCCTTTGTACTCGTATATGTATATCTATACATTTGGCATTCACACTTTGGGGAACTGAATGCGATTCGCATAAGCTGACTAATCGCTACAAGGTTGAAATATGGGTATGTCATTAATTTAACGCAGAATAAGGCATCAATAAAAAATACTCTAAATGGGCGTAATATGAATGAAAATATACTGGTATGAGTGTGCATTTAAAATAATTTGACGTTTAAATTAACGTTTTATTTTTGACTGTCCAAATTAGGGTTTTTACTTAGACTTATAAATAGATATTTACTTTAAAAATGTACAATGTATCATACATACATATATACATACATACATATAGGTTAGGTTAGGTTGGGTTTGCGGGTTGGCAGAAGAATAGAAATACTTCCACCGCACTCAGGTTAGAACTGACCCATTGTGCCCATTTAACTCATATAATGCCTGCAACAAGCTACCTATGGTTGTACTTACCCGTTTCCAGTATATACAATCCATCCTGATGATCTAATGAAGTTCAATAACAAGTCAGTATTTGCGTTGGAGAGTTGTCCTAGATCCTGAAAGAAGTGCTTGCCAAGGAGTTTGTATCTATTATGTTGGAGTCCAGGGCGCTGGTTGAGGAAGTGGGTGGAGTCCCCTACAACATCCTCATCGCCGCATCCTCTGCAGAGTTCTTCCTCCGTACGACGCAGTTTCTTTAGGTGATTCCGCAGAGTGTTGAAACCCGTGACGATCCCCACAAGCATGGAAAGTGAACGTCTTCCTTGCATATAAGTCTCTCGGTCCTTGCTTTGTCAAATGTTGGACATAATTGTTCTGCAGTTTTGCAATTTTCTAGGGAATTCTATGTCAAGTTCACTTCTCTCGTAGCCCTTCTTCAAGCCTGAGAACGCAGGGTGGATTGCTTATGGAGAGGTCAATCTGTTCTAGTGGGTCCGATGAAGATTTCCTTGCTAATTCATCTGTCTTTTTATTTCCCGGGAGGGACTCATGCCCGGGGACTCAGCAGAGCAGAACCTTGATCTGTGTTCCAAGAACCTTAAGTTCTTCGCGACAGCTTGGATTTTATTTCTGTGGCGGTAATTGCTTTGATAGCCGCCAGGCTGTCGATAAAGAAGGTAATATCTTCTGGCAGTATTGTTCTTACGGCAGACTCACGGCCGGCTGTTGTCATTCGTAGGACCTCCGCTTGGAAAACACTGCTGTGGTCTGAGAGGCGTATAGATCTCGTTATTCCCAGTGATTCGGAAAAGATTCCGGATCCTACACCAGTGTCCATTTTTGATCCATCTGTATAAATAGCTATTGATTCAGCATTTGGTATGCGGCTGTTTTTCCACTCTTCTCTGCTAGGCTGGTGTAGTCCGTCGTAGGTGCATGGCCAAAAAATCTGCCAAGGATGGTCGATTGCCCTGTTGCATTTGACTTCCAGTTCGCGGTCTGACGCTAATGGATGCCGTTGATGTCGTATAAATGTCTAGCGGAGGCGAAGGTTGAGAATAACCTGGTATTACCAATCCACACTAGTCCTTGTTACATACATACATATGTAAAATCGTATGACTGTTGGGGAGTTCTAAGTGAATTAAGCTACTGTGGATGTTTCAGTGTTATTTTATCATTTTTAGTTATTTGACAATATAAGTAGGTACATATGTGCAGTTTCCTAAGGGTTAAGATCCTCAACCCTGCAAAGCAATCGGAACTATATCTATCCACTTTATAGAAGATTTTCGGAAAAGATCTATGGTATAGGTACATAGAATTGAAGACACCTAATTCATGGTTTCATTACATATGTGAGAATGGGCTACAGATTGCACTTGACCATCACCTTGACCACAACATTTTTCTCAGCGATGAGCTTACTTGTAAGTGACCACCACTGGTGCTACGGCAGCAAGGATTAGTCTTCAAAAATATTGCTTGTCAGAAAATAAAAGTCAATTGCAAGAAGAGAAGATGGGAGTCTTGAAAGCCAAAATGCGTTATTGCAGATACATATACCGCCTCAGCTACTAAACCGATAATTGAACTTAAACGCAATCGCTTTATTCGAGCCAACTTCAACAACTATTGGCACAAGTTTGAGCTCTAGACGATGTCATACTCTAGGTTAAGACAACTCCTCCAGTCCAATTGCTTTAATGAAACAGTGTATCTATGTAACTGCGATTTTCGCATTCATTTGTAATTCACAAGTTTTCTTTGGCATTCATATTGGAACACACCAAGTACGTTTCGAGAGAATATTTAGTTGTTCAAGGGTGAGTCCTACGATAAATTCTAGAGTTGCTGTGGACAGGTTTCTGTTATGTATATACAAATGATGAGCATTAAATCATTGTACTTTGTTGAAGTTTTCCCCGTAGGGCTTAATCTCACTTTGCTCCCTCATGCTAGTGGTCCTATGCTATGATGAGTACGATTATAGGCATGTGAATCTGAATTATAGTTGTCTATATCCCGAGGCTTTTTCCTGTAATACTTCTAAATTCCTTAAGAACTTGAGTAATTTTGTTATAAGCTCAATAGATACATATATATATACGAACTGGGAAATTATGATACCTAATGTGTTAATAGCTAAACTGCACAGATCCAGCTTTAACGCAAGTTTGAAGCAAAAATTTCAGAGCGCATTTCTTTTCCGAAATCTTGTGCGTGTTTGAAGAAGTTCAGATGAATTGTTTCCAAACTGCTCCACGTATTGTGACTTATGGCAAGCTGGACCATTTTAGTAGGACTAGAATTCAAGTTTGTAAGTTGAGCTTGAGACTTCCAACTTATGAGTATTCTGTCCAGAATTTGCCTTTATGTAAGAAATCAGTTAAACTGGAAACCAAACGCTACCTGTGATTGAAGGATTTAAACCCTTTAAACTATATACTGTATTGCATCTTGTATGTATGTTGTATAGGATGGGTTATGTCTAGTTAATTCTAGCTAGGCTTAGAATCATTTGTCTTCAAACAGGGCATCCATAAAAATTATACTCTAATCTAAAAACTCTAATGCTTAAAAGCAACACCTCCGTGTTTGAGTAAGATATGATGTGTCATAAGAATTAGCGACCTATAACTTTTTTTAGTGCTCTGGTCCTTAAATGGAAAGACGAAAGGCTTATGTGTTTGATACGTTGTCTGTCCGCCCGTTCGTCCGACTATCCATCTGTCACAGCCCTGAAACTTTTAAACCGTTAGACGTAGAGAGCTGAAACTGTCGCTATGTATACGTTATTTGGCAACCGCAGCATTTTGTGGGCACTTTTTGGGACACCTTGTAGATACATAAAAATATAACAAAATTTATCAAGTGTTCCATTTACATAAGATATTTTGAATGAAATTTGTATAACAAAAAAGCTTGACTAGCAGTTAAATAATTTTTGAAATTTTTGTAATTTTTAAAACTTTGAATGTCATATTCTGTCGCATGTTTAGTATTGTTGGATCGAAATTCATGAAGTATCAACCGAGAAATAGCAAATTTAGTAAAACCAGTTAACTGCTAATACCGTTACATACCTTTTGAGCCAAAAACGTGATTAAAGTATTTGCCTAAGCTGACCGAAATATGATCAAAATCGTCGAAACTATTTTCGAGAAAATTCCCTTCTGATAAAAACGCCCCTAAGTGAATCAACTTTAATAGTAGTGCAAAAATTTCAATGTCCCCTTGAAGGAGCATTGAGTACATCTCAGATAAATCAAGTAAATCAGTTCTGTTTAGTCATACAGACAGACAGATAGAATCGACAGACCTAATCTTTTGAACTTTTCTGTTATCGTAATATCAGAATTGTTTAATATCTCTAGTTCCAAATTTGTCCACGAATTCAATATATGTATATGTATCAAAAGTGTAAGTAAAATGGACTGGAGTCACTGAACAGTATAACTGGTCAAGCGCAATTACTTTTAGTTTTATCATTTGGTAGAGTTGTTCACGATTTCAACTTTTACTCACTGTTCATATCGAATATTTAGGCAGGTATAATACTGTCTTCTATTTAATAATATAAAACGTACGTCCGGGACACTATTGCACGAGGCCCTCCTCGCACATGCCCAATTTTTTAGTTTTAAAATTAATTGAGGAATATTTAACTAACAGCATACAATTGTAAACGTCCACTGATTTCTCTACTTATTGTATTGTCAAAAAGGATCTGAACCCTTCTTATTTACAGCTTTCCTTAAAGTCCATCTGTATAGCTAAGCTAAAGAGTACAAAAACGAATAGAAATTCGGCAACCGAATTTAACTCCTTTGTATTTTATTAGTATTGCACTGCATAGAATATATGACAAAAAATTAGATATATGCAACTAAATTTGTTGCAACCTTCAACCAAGCAAATAAAGGTGTGTCATTATTTATTTAATTATGGCTAAGCTGCTGGACATATTTCCAATAAGCATAGCTCTGTGAGACCATCGTCCAACCTCAATATGACAATACTTTAATTCAACTCATAAAAAATGCTGTCCAAGATTGATTGTCTAAAACTGGAGAATAAAGAATTTGTTGACTTTTCAAAATGACACATTAAAAACAAGACAAAAAACCAAGCGTTGAGATAATCAATAAAGGTGCACTCATTTTCCTTGCCCAATTTATTGTGTAAGCCTACCGAATCTTACATGCTTGAATTACCGAAACAATTTATCAAACGTAAGTCATTCACACGAAATGCACTTCTACATATGTACATATGTATATATATTTGTTTTACACATATGAATGTTTTCGTAATATTATGAAAAAAAAAATATATCAGAGCGTGGAACCCAACAAGATCACCAATAATAATAAAATCCAATTTTAATTTTCCAGTCTTCTAACAAATTTTATTTAATTGCTTTGGATATATCATAAATACACGCAATGCGTCTTAAATTCCACCACAGATAGCCCCAAGCAAAGACAAGTGAGCAACCTCCTCAAAGCCGCATATTAGATCCTGCGTTACCCATGTGAAAAAATATTTTATAGCCACAGCTCTTTGCTCCACTTACATATACGCTCGACAACGTACGGCCCGCCTCTCGTCACAGCATCGATGCTGCCTACATTGCCCAGTATACATACGTATACATACGACGATGCGATAGTAACTAATTTCAATATGGTAATAATTTTAGTTCGCTCTATCGCGAACAGCAACAACAGATCACTTAAAAATAAGTAAAAATAATAATCAAAATAAAAAGAGCGCACGGATTTTTGAACACCTTTTCAACGTTGGATACATTTTCGGCTTCAGATACACGCAGCAAAGTGCAAATGGTAAGTTAGCTGACTGCTGCGAAACTTTGATATGGTAAGTAAGAGCGTTTAACGCATGCACAGTAACCAATGGACCCAATGGATCACCTGGGCGCAAACAAACAAAAACAAAAAAAAAATCAACTTAATTTTCGTTGAGTATCTGCGAGCGATTTGATTCCATTTGCTCATTTTATGCCTTCAGATGTTTGGCATGATGAAGGTGGGGCTGCTGGGTGTACAGCAGTCGCAGCAATTTTTTGATGCATTAAAGTTGAAACTTGAGAAAATAAAATAACCAAACGACAAGTAGGAATACATATATGTATCTATAGACTTTTGCCAAACGATCTCTTGGTGGTTCTTCGCTGCAACGATAGTGTGCTGCTGATGCTGATGCAGTGGTATATCATTTCTTTCTTTCGGTCGCCTTTTAATATGCCGGTGCAGTGTTGTTGCACCAAAAAACGGGGCAGCATTTCATACATTTACTTTATATCGGTTTCGATTGACCGTATATAAACGACTATAGGGCTAGGCCGGCCATCAGTATCTCGTGGTGCTCTACTTTTGGTGGAGCTCAATTTTAAAATTCATCCACCTGGTTTAAGCGTAATAGTTGCGTGCCGTCAACTCCAACAGTATACAGAAAAATAAACGAGCAAAAAGGATTATTAATACGGTCTCGTTCTGAAAATTGTTACATAATCTGTGTGTACATTTGAAAGTGAAACCCAAACGAAAAGAAAGGATTAAACAGGATACACGACTCAATTTCGATTGTGGTCTAGTTTTTTTTTTAGTGCGGGTGTGATATAATAGAGTGTGAAAATGATGGTGAGTGTGATGAAAGAGAAACCCAAAGGATAGAGGACTTACCGAAAAAAAATATATTATTGAACCCAAAGAACGCTTTAACAATTATTAGTTTTTTTTTTTTATTTGTGAATGACCCACGGGAAATGTAAATCATTACAAGGAATACTTTTTTTGTCTGAAAATATAAGGATACTCAATTCGGATATATGATAGTGCAAAGCAACTACAACTTACTCCTTTCTGGATACGTTTCGGTAACAGATTTCAGTGGTGATAATAACAATAAATTGTCTTAAACTAAATACTCCGTTGAAGCGAAATATTTAGATAGGTATTCGCTCTTTCTCTGTAAAGATGCACAAGTTCAGAAATAATATTATAAATTAACATTGTGTGGCTGTGTGTCACAATAAAACTTCGAAACTAAATTTTGGTGCGTTATCAATTGTTAAACCTGCAGACTTTCACAAATTGTGTGTACCTTTGTATCTACAGATACTACAGTATTAGATAAAACTTGTAATAATGAAAGCTTATTCCTGGGTTCCTACAAAATTATGAATGAAAAATTCAAAACCCTTTTTGTCTAGGAGCAAAACTTTCGAATCAAAGAAAGGTGCCATAAGGGACATATTTTTCAATAGCCAAAAATACGTCCTTATACGTCCTAAAGCCAACACTAACGATATCACGTTAGACAAAGAGACATGAAGGGATAGAAAAAATCTGGTATTAGTTTTAAAAACCGATTTTCTATTCATTTTTCGACCTATTTTATGTCGATTTTTGTATACATGCATACAAGTTAGCAAGCAACACATAAGAGACTTAGTTTTGCTATCTACGAGTATATATATAAAAATGAATGTTTGTCTGTATGTCCTTTATAGAATCATAAACTATGCATTGGATCATGTGATGATCTTTAGCAAAGTTACTGTGCATGAGCCCACGAAGGTTTCTGAGTTGGTACGACCAATTTTCGACAGATGGCGCTACTGTTATTCCAATAAATTTCATATATTACCGTGACAGTTCATGCTGATTTGAATTGAAACGAACACAGCGAGCGAATGATGACGTTTCGAGTTGTGGGTGACATAAGAATTTATGTAATTTAAGAAATTCATGTCCGGCTCACATTGAACAGACAATTTTGTATCCCACAGCACTTCAATAAATATCGAACTTAAATGAAACGCTGCGATGTCACAATTTTTACGAAATCAACAAAATCAATAAAATGACTCAAAATGAATTGAATATTTGTGTAATGTCTTTCCTTAAAATTTATTTTAGTTGGTGGCGCTGCAACGCGCGCAGAGTACAGCTAGTAAAAAAATAAATACTAAGCCATAAACAGCCCTTAGATCAATTGTTCCCAATCTTTTCCATCGTATGCCCCCACTCGGCAAATTGAAAAGTCTCATGCCCACCTCTGCCCGCCCAAAAAAAAGACACATAATACCAATTTCTGATGTTGCATATTCTTTTATCCAGAAAAATAAGTAATGGTAAATGGTTTTCCAATAGGGATTCCACAACTTGGGCATAATGACTGCCACCACATTGTTCAGGTAACATCTATTACTGGGTCTGCTGTTCGAACAATATTTCTTAAACTTCGCCCAATTTACGGTCACCATAATCTCGTCCTTCCGAGAGGACTATTCGCAACGTGGTGGATAAATTTCAGTAGACCAGTTCAGTCAACAATCGAAGAAATAGAAGATCTTCCGAAAATATTGCCGCTATCCTTAAGAATGTTCAGGAGAATCCGAGGCATTTAATTGCACGCCACGCACAAGAACTAGGAATTTCCGCAAAATTCAGTCGTTTAATTTAAACGACCAGATAAACCCCACTTAGGGTTTAAACGAGCACTGTGAAACCGAAAAAAGTTTAAACCAAAATGAGAGTTTAAACTCCCACTTTAAAACTGGGCATCAGAAATGTAATAAAATTAAAATGGCCGCGTTCGCAACCCCTGAAATTCGATAGATGCTAGTTTGCGTAAGCATGCTAGAAGATGGAACATACAGCTAGAGTTAGAAAGTGCTAAACATATACGATATACCCCGTATACCCTATTTATATGAGCAGATTGTGGGATCGGATTGGGAACGAATTGGGTTTCAATCTGGGAACGAATTGGGTTTCAATCTGGGTTCGATCGAGTTCGAAGAAGTATGAGATCGTGTAATATATGACACTTTTTCTTTTTGTGCAGAGTTGCGTTTGCGAAATAATTAACCCTTATTAGCCATATTAGTTTTATGGCCTTACAGTATAGCTCATTCGTGTGGAAATACAACCTCTTTTTGTTTTTTGACGGCACAGTGAATAATTTCACTCTCTTCATTCTTTGCCTGCCAAATTCGATCTTTTAATCCCTCTATGCTTCAATCCTCGATTTCGATGGAAAACTTTAATCCGGTCCCAGAACATATTGTATTCAGATCGAGTTAATCCTGATTCAATTAAGTTTGAAATCGATACGTACATATAAATGGGGCAATGTATACTTTTTAACTTTTCCGTCAAATTTAAAACAAAAAATTAAGTACATAAATTGCCACACACATAAGAATTACCACTTTCGCCACATTTAAAAGTTTAGAAAAGCACATAAAATAAAGTGCACGACTGGTTCGTACGTACTTGCACCTTTAAACTGTTAGATGAAAATGAATGAAGTTTAAAAAAAATATTATATAAAAAAATATATTTTTTTTAATTCTTCATAAAATTAAATATACATATATTGTTGTATTGATTAGATTTTGCTCACGTTTTGATTTTGATCAAAATCCATTAAATATTAACCGAGAAGTGGACATATTTCTAAAACCTGTTAATATGTAAAGTACCTTTATACGCTTTTTAGCCAAAAACGTGGTACGCAATTTGATGGCATTTGTCTAGACTAGCTCAAATATAAAATTTAATCAAAATCTTTGGAGCCGTTTTTGAGTAAACCGATTTTTTTTTAAGTTGGCTGTAAGTAAAGTACCATTAAAAGCAATTTTGGCCACAAACGTGGTACGCCATTTTATTAGACTTTACAAGACTAGTATAAGTATAAAATTTAATCAAAATCATTAGAGCCAATTTCGAGAAAATTGGCTAAAACCGCTTGACCCTAAGAAAAGTACCGTTATTATCACTTTGCCAAAAATTTGGAACGCCATATTTTAGCATTAGCACAGTTTTATACACACCAAAAATTTGAATGAAATCGGTTGACCCGTTTTTTAACAAAACCGGCTTTTAACCAAATTGGCCTTAAGTGCCGTTATAACAAATTTTGGCCAAAATTTTCTAATCCATTTTATAGCATGTATCTAAGCTCGATTCAACATAAAGTTTAAACAAAATCGGTATAACCGTTTTCCAGCAAATCTGTTTTTTACCAATTTGGCTGTAAGCAAAGTATCGATATTAACGCTTTTAGCCAAAAATGTGGAACGCCATCTTATAGCACTTTGCCAAAATAGCCAAAGCATAAAATTTAAAAAAAAGTTCGACCGCTAGATGACAAAATCTGTCATCCCAGTGCAAAAGTATTCTAGCCGCTAGATTAGCCAGGTGTTGGGAACTCGGCCAATGTTTCACTGCCTTTCGAAAATTGTAATAATTTTTATAGTTTAATCATTTGAGGGTTTTTGAGGAGCTTCCTCATGACAGTAAATACTCTTGGACGTGAAAAACTTAGATGGTATTTTCCTGGATTGGAACTTGTAACCCCTTGCGCAGTAGTCCAACGCACTAACCACTGAGCCACGGCACCCACTAAAGTTGCTACTAATTTAAACTCGCATCGACATACATATGTTCGTAAATACAGATACACATTGTTAATGTGTAAACAATTTCAAGATATAGCTCTCTATGACAATATAAAACTAGAAGGCCACTAACAATAAAACGTCGGCTTATATGTAGTCTAGTGTGTACATATTTGTGACCTTGACCTTTGATTATTCTTTTTGTATAAGTTTTATCTATTACTCTTAATAATAAAAAGTCATGTACGTGTAATAAAATTTCGATGTGGTTTATATTCAAAAGTTATTAACGAATGTGTCTATGCAGTACTTACATTATACAATATATAGCTGACCAATCAACGGCACGCATTTGACATAAAGAGAAACAGTATTATTCACAAATACCTTTTCATAAAAATCTTCTTTGAATTACGTTTTTTCCAACTTATCATAGCGAAATATATTATTATAGGACTTAAATATATTAGTCGTTTTATTGCTTTGTAAAATAGAATAGAACAGTAATTATTCCGCGGAATACCGAAAGGATTTTCACGATCTCTCCTATTACGAGCGTTTAACAAACATCCAAGAGTATTATCTAAGCGTGTAAAAATATACCACGCACAACACGTATACCTGTGAATAGTTAGTCATTGATAGTTTGCATTTAATATCCAGCTTTGGGGAATAGGGACATGTACCACAAACCAACAAGGAATACAAATTTAACATCTGTTGATGCTTCGTGTTGTTTTTGATGATGTTGTGTTGTTTTAATAGTCGTTGGAATTTTCACAAATTTTTTACTTATATATATTAACATATAAACATAAAAAAAAATAGATACATAACGCAGGCAGAGAAAAAACAAAGCATAACGAAAACTTAGTATTCAGTGCGTTTATTTAATTCATGTAACCAATGTTCACTGAATTTAAATTTTGATTAAATTCGGCTTAAATTGGATAATAAGTAAAATACCTTAATTTGACCAAATCTCATATTGTGTTTTAGATTGGGAAATTCAAATCAGACCTATAAAATTTCGTACCGAAATTTTAATAACAGTACTTTAATTACAAAAAGCCGAAAACGGCTTACATATACGATTTCGTTTAAATTCCACAATGAGACTAGTAAAAACATATACAAGAAGATGAGGTACCACATTTTGGCCAAAATTAGTTAGAACGGTACTTATGGCCAATTTGGCTTAAAGACGTTTTTTCTTGAAAACGGATAGAACGATTTCAATACATTAGATTATTAATCGTAAATACTATAAAATGGCTTACAAAATTTTTGGCTTAAAGTGGATTTTCAAGGATTAAGAAGTTTTATCCAATAAGCTCGAAAACGGCCAAGATTTCCTTTACATTTTATAATACAATTAATTTGATAAAGTCCAATAACATAGGATACAACGTTTTTGGTCAAAATTGTTAGTAATGGTACTTTACCTATAGCCAACTTTACAAAATTTCCTTTTTCTCTTGAAAGGACCTAATGAATTTGTTGAAATTTTAAGTACTATAAAATAGCGTACAACTTTTGGCCAAAAGTGATATAAGTGGTACCTTATTTATAGCAGACTTATCATAATAAATGTCCCTTTTCTATATACGGGTCGTACATTGTTTGCTTAAATCTAGCATTTGAGCTTTGTTAAGTTTGTAACATAGAGAAATATTAAAACCACATAACGTATATATATAAATGATCAGTAGCTGTGTCGATTGAGCCATGTCAGTCCGTCCGCCCACATATCACCAGTTTTTGGGCCTTAAATTTTGAGCTAGGTTGATGAAATTTTGTATTCGAGGTCTTTGAAAAAGTAAGCAATACAAGTGTACAAATATTTAAAATCCGCCCACTTTTCGAAAAAATCACGTTTCCCAGTATGAAACTCGAAAAAATTTGCAAATTTGCAGCAAATATGTAGATATTCATTTACTCTACCAATCTTCTTCATATGGCCACGTCCACTTTTTAGGGGAGTTTTTATCAAAAAACGGTTTTTCGATGGTTTCATTAGAATGAAATATGACTTATGAAAAACAAAATAAAGTGTTGGAAAATCCATCCACTTTTTTGAGAAATTCAGGTTATTGAGAAAATTTAGGAGAAATTAAAAAAAAAAAATCTTTTTCGAGCAATTATAATTTATAGAAAAAAGATATGTATATAGGCAAGGGATAGGGTGTCACACGATCCGCTCCAGGTGGATTGTAGCAGTTTTATGTGTTTCAAACAATAAAAAAACATAAATTAGTCGTTTTAAAAAAGCAGTGCTTTAAAAAAAATATTTAATAAACAAAAATCGAAACTGAATTGAATACTGCAAGACTTTCCCACTGTTTTCGAAATTTTGTGATCTTTTGTTTTCGCTTCCCCTTCTTGGCAATATGATCATTTGATCAATTATTTGAAATGGACGAATTCTTCCTCTGTTTTTGTCTAAAAATTATGACAAATATATCTAACATATTATATGTATATATATAAAACAAAACCATTTCGCAGCTGTTTATTCGTCTGAATTTTTTTTTTGGGTATTTATTCTGTCACTCAAATGTTAGCAAAATAGACGTAGCCAAGAACAAAAAATGGTTGCAATTGTCATACATATGTATGTATGAGCTATGTAATAGATAGCTTCAGTGCGCAATTCAACTTATTTTAATTTTTTAAGCTGTTTGGTATTGGTACATTCGTTGAGAACGAAGATTTATGCGTTTTGGTGACTTATTATAACAATATTTTGTGATATCGTGAATGATATTTCAAATACACATTTTCCCCCTCCTCTAAGACAGATTCCCCTTTTCCGAACAAAAAGCGCCAAAGGTACAGCTGGGCACCAGCTCACCTAAAAGGCCCATTGTGGATCTGCTAAGGAAATAATCACAACCAATTACTAATTAACACAACACTACAATGAGAGACAGAGGAGCAATACAAAGAGATTATCGGACAAAATAAAACTTAGGAGAGGTTCTGCCACTGGGTCAGGAGAACCAACCGTAGCTTTTAATGAAGCGTAGGGGATGTAGCGGTGACTGTCAGGTCGCTGAGGTGGTCAAAGAAAAATGACCCCAAGTGGCAAGTGGAGGTTTCTTCTTCACGCTAGAGCAAGGCAGTTCCAAAGAAGATGAGGAATCGTTTCTTCTTCCTCCTCGTCCCTCCGACAAAAATTGTTAGATAGGAGGCCCAAACGTCTAGCATGTACGCCAATTAGGCAGTGTCCTGTGAGGACACCGATGATGGTGCTCATCGCACCAGAAGCAACAGTAGTTTTGAACGTCTCTGGTTAAGGTTAGACCGACAGGCCAATCAAATGATAGTATTTTTTTGCTTTTGTGTGATACAAGAGTCTTTCCTTTGAACACAGGGATGCCGAATGTACTACTAAGGGAGTATTCGTACCCCTTTCTTATAGACTGTACTCCTACACTCACCTCGAAAGAAAAAAAAAAATGGTAATGAAAAATATGAGTAGGCACATCATTTTTTGTTAATGAAATCGTATGACACTTTTTTTTAAAACACTAACACAGCAACTCTTGTTTCGTTTAGTATATAAGGTCTGTTTCCGCATTGACTAAAACTACGAAAATCTGCGACATTCTACGAAAAGTAGTGAAGATGAAGTAAGAAATTTCCCTATTCTGTTAATGTCCAAGAATTCGAGAAAAAATATGAGTTCTGTCAAATAGTTGTCGTTGGCTGGCAAAATAATTTGAAGCAGAACATTACAAAAAAGCAAATTAACAGATTTATTGCTCAATCCATTCCTGCATATTTTTCAGGCATTTGTCTTTCTCTGAGAGAATTTTACCCCTACTCTTAGAAATTTGAGAAGATGCGAATTTTGGTGCAGAAAGTACGGAAACAGGCGTAATGTCACCCTTACATATTTCATTGAATGAATCCATTTTGTTTTGAGCATGTTTTGAAGTTCTCTCAGTTTTCCTGTGAATACTAGAAATAATACTTCTTTCTTTTCTCAAATGCATATAGATACATGTACAACTCATTACAACGAACAAAATGCATCATTAAAAAAGAATAAGGCGACGATCTTCGTGTATCTGTCGTTGAAAGTTATTAGTCAAATCGTCTTGTAAGCAAAATTTAAAGTAGGTACAAAAAGGACAGACTAGGCCTTATTTATTATTATTTAAAATAAATAAATAAAAATAGTCCCCGATGAAAAAAACTAACATTTAATTGCAAAACTCCCTAGCAAGAGATTTAAAGCACACTGATTGATAAATGCAACCAATTCGTTTGCTCTTAATACTCGAACAGCTGCTGCGATAGCTTAGGAAATTAGTTAACATACAAAAACCAAAATCGTGTGACGTAACGTTTCTCAATTACTACCTTGAGAATATATCTAGCAAATTATCACAACTGAGATAAAATACCAATGCTTTTATGAGGCTTCCCAAATTTCTGTGAGGAATCGTGCAGGCCAAGCTCTCCAATTCTGGCCAAGAACAGTAATCCATTGTATTCAATTCTGGACTCCCCGAAGGTCAATCTTCTGCTGAAATAAAACCAAGAATATAGCTTTTTACCAAATTCTGCTTGGTTTTGACTTTGTGTGCCAGAGCAGAGTCCTATTGAAAGATTTATTCCTATTTTTTGAAAAAGATGAAAGCCCTTACAACGTGTTGAAAGACATCTTTTTGATAAACTTTTGCAATTACATTGCTTCAAACATGAACCCAGAAGAATTACTCGATATCTTAAGCAGAAAACAAAAATGGAAACTGGCATATTAAACATGTATTTTTTCATTATTTCATCTTTATAAAAAGTATTTTTTTAGTTATTCATGTATGTCATTGATAAAAATGGAATCCCTGAGAAAAATCGTGATGCAATACTATGTCGTACACTGGATCCGCCCTTGGGCAGCATGATGATGGCCACGTTGTACTCTTGGAACAACTTTTTTGTTTCTATTGATAGCAAAGCATATATTTTGTCATTTTATTTAATAAAAAATTCCTTAATAAGAAAAATGTTCTTATCCGTAAAAAATATGTTTTCTTGGCCATTTTTCACCACGTGCCACTGCAGTTGGCACTATTGACCGACGATAGAGTTTTATGTGCAGATCATCCTGAATTAGCCTAAACATGGAATTTTCCCTGCCCATAATTTGTTGTTTCCGAAAGAAATTTCGAAAATGTGATCTGGAAAAAAATTACCGGTTCAACTCCTAGTGAAATTTCCCAACGATGAGCACTGAAATTGTGTAAGAGAACTTATGCCATGACTAGCTATGTACGAGTACGTCAGAGTAAAGCGCAAACTTTTTATCTGGGGTTTGTTGTGAACGGAAATCGGAATTTCGTTATAGCCCTATTATTAACGGTACTTTAATTAAGGCCAATTTTACAAATACAAATTTTTTTTCGAAACGACTCTAACGATTTTGATTGAATTTCAGATTTGAAACCAAACGTCAAATCATCCGAATATTTGCGCTGGCGCTGGTGTGATTAGTTGATTATTATCGCTACGACGATATTTATCGTAATCGATATCGCGGTCGCGGCGGTATGTGAGAGCCTTTATGCTATGTATTGAAAAAATAAAAAACTATGTACATACCCATACGATTTAATTCTTCTTAAGTTTAAATGCGATACTTTTGCATATACTATGTTTTGCTTACATTTTGAATTTGACCATTTCTAAATCCAGTTAATAAGCAAAATACCGTTATAAACACTTTTGACCGAACACGTGGCACGCGATCTTATAAAATTTTGCTGGACTAACTGATATATGGAATTTTATAATAAAAAATACAGTGGTTTTCGATAAAACTGATTTTTTTTAAGGTGTTAATAAGTAAATTACCGGTAGTAATATTTTGGGCCAATAATTTGGTACACTACCTTACACCACTTTGCTAAACTACCCGAAATATAAAATTAAAACAAAAACAAAATCCTAGGAAGCGTTTTCCAACTAATGTTTTTTTTTTTTTTTTTTTTTTGTCAAATAATCCTTAAGTAAAGTACCGTTAATATAAGGCCTAAAAGAAATTTGAAATTTCGCCTCTAGGGATTACCCCACAAGCGTCAGATACGAAGTTTGAGCAAAATCCGTTCAACCGTTAAGGCTGTAGCCTCGCTGACATGCAGACAAACAGAATTACCAGACTCACTTTTTTTGACTTCTTCATTTTTCTCACGCACTGCGATTTAAACTTATATCAACATAACAATTTCTATGAGAGAGATGAATGAACAAAAAAACATGCATTAGCATTTAACTTTGTGACAAACAAAATTGTTACGTGTTTCAGCAGTAACTATTGATAATTTTCTTATTTTTCCTTCAATAGAAATTCATCACACTACTATGCGCTCTCAGCCTCACTCTAGCCGATCCTGCACAAATACCCGATTGCATACATGGGCATGCGGGCTACTCATATCCAGCGCCAGAAGTAAAATTCTCAATTGGACCAGCTGTGAGTTCAATCAAAGTAACACCATCAGTTTCAACCTATACAGAAGGTGGCAGTCTGAAGTATGCCTCAATTGGTCAATCAGCAAGCGGTTATGAGTCATCCGGAGGATATTCAGGTTACTCGTCAGGCGGTGACGTTAAAATTCAAGGAATTATTCCCGGAGTCAAGACAGGATCCTACTCACCTGCTGTGACATATGCTAAAGCGGCTGGCATCACGTATGCTGATCAATCACCCGCATCAAAGTACGCTGCTGTAGTTCCATCAGGAATAGCTGTATCAAATTATGTAACACCTGGCATTAGTAAAACGATTTACTCATCACCAGCAGGAACAAGACTTACAACAGGTCCGGCCTACTTACCACCTCCAGTAACGACTGGTCAAGCGTATGTTGCTCCAGCAGTTGCAAAACAACTCTTAGGTGCTTACCTTCCGCCAGCTCCAGCTGTCACATACTCACAGGTTTCCCCAGCCTCACTTTCCAAAGTGGCATATGCAGCCCCTGCGCTAACGAAATACTCCTCAGCACATGAGGTATCAACCTCCTATCTAAGCTCTCCAGTTGTATCTAAGGTTTCAAAGGTATCAACTTATTCCACACCAGGATATTCATACTCCCAATCTACACCAGCAGTTGCTAAAGTTGCAACGTACTCTTCACCTGCGCTTTCTTATGGCCCAGGCCTAGCTAAAGTCGCGAGTTATACCTCTCCTGGTTATTCATTTGGAAGTGTATCGCCAGGTGTTTCAAAAATAGCAACATACTCGTCACCTGGTTACACATATTCTCAAACCGGTCCAGCTGTTTCCAAGGTGGCTACATATTCATCCCCAGGTTATTCTTTTGGTCTTACCGGCTCTGGAATTTCTAAAGTGTCTACTTACTCATCCCCGGCAATCGGTAATATAGCATACTCTTCTGCCGGCGATGCTTCTCATCAATACCTTTCGGGAGGATTGGCTGTTTCATCATATGCCCCCGCAGTATCATATTCCGCGCCCGCTTTAGCCAAAGTATCAGCGTATTCGACTCCTGCTGCCTATTCATACCATGCGCAACCAATCATTAGTAAGTACGCCCAAGCTGCTTCACCCTTACATGCATATTCATATGCCCCAGCGGTGTCGTCGTCATATGTGTCTGGAGCGTCTAAACTGGCTTATGGTGTCCCATCTGTTACAAAACTTGGTTATGGCACTTCTGGACTATCATACTCCTCAGCTGGCGCAGTATCTCATCAATACATTTCTGCTCCATCTAAAATTGGAACATATGCAACTCCAGTTACAACTTATTCTTCTCCAGCAGTAGCGAAGGTTGCATCATATGCCGCTCCAGCTATATCTTATTCGTCAGCACCTGCAGTCTCAACTCAATATATTTCAGCGCCAAATAGAGCAACAGGCTATGCGTCACAAGGTGTAGCTAAGGTAGCTACTCAGTATGTTTCAACAGGAGCAAAGATAGGATACTCTGTTCCAGCTGTTGCCAAAGTAGCGACGTATTCATCAGCACCTGCTGTATCTACTCAATATATTTCAGCACCTGCTAGAGTTTCTTACGGCGCCCCAGCTGTAGCTAAAGTTGCTACATATTCTGCCCCAGCAGTAACCAAAATAGTATCATCCGCTGCGCCTGTAATCTCATATTCATCAGCACCAGCAGTTTCATCCCAGTACATTTCAGCCCCCTCTAAACTGGCATATGGTGCTCAAGCAATCGGTAAAATTGCAACGGTGTCAGCTACACCACTAGTTTCACACGTCGGTTCAGCGGTTTCTACGCAATATGTTTCAGCACCATCTAAGATTGGTTACGTGACTCCTACTGTTACAAAAGTGGCATCGATAGCAGCCCCAGCTGTGACCTACTCATCAGCCCCTGCAGTATCTACACAGTACATATCAGCACCAGCTAAAGTCGCAACATATGCTTCCCCAGCGGTAGCAACTCAGTATGTTTCAACGGGAACGAAAATTGGCTACGCTGCGCCAGCTATTGCAAAGGTTGCAAGTTATTCCTCGGCGCCCGCTGTATCCACCCAATATATATCTGCGCCTAATAGAGCAACGGGTTATGCCACTCAGGGCGTGGCTAAGGTGGCAACATATGCTGCACCAGCTGTTGCTACTCAATATATTTCCACGGGAACAAAGATAGGCTACGCTGCACCAGCTATTGCAAAGGTTGCAACTTATTCCTCAGCGCCTGCTGTATCCACCCAATATATATCTGCGCCTAATAGAGCAACGGGTTATGCCACTCAGGGCGTGGCTAAGGTGGCAACATATGCTGCACCAGCTGTTGCTACTCAATATATTTCAACAGGAGCTAAATTAGGCTACGCTGCACCAGCTGTTGCAACTTATTCTTCAGCGCCTGCTGTATCATCGCAATATATATCAGCACCAAATAGAGCAACTGGTTATGTCACACAGGGTGTGTCTAAAGTGGCAACGTATGCAGCACCAGCAGTAGCTACTCAATACGTTTCAACGGGAACCAAAATAGGATATGCTGCTCCAGCTCTTGCCAAAGTAGCGACGTATTCCTCAGCACCTGCCGTTTCATCACAGTACATTTCTGGACCATCCAGGATAGCATACGGAGCTCAATCGATCGGTAAGATCGCCACAGTGTCAGCTACCCCTCTAGTTTCACATTATGTCTCAGCTCCAACTAAAATTGGTTACGCCGCTCCAACTATCGCAAAAGTTTCATCATTGTCAGGCTCATCGGTTACATACTCTTCATCAGGGCCTGCGGTGTCTACACAATATATATCTGCACCTAACCGAGCGACAGCATCCATAGCTAAGGTAGCATCGTACAGTTCACCAGCAGTAGCTGCTCAATACGTTTCAACTGGACCGAAAATCGGTTACGCTGCTCCAGCTGTTGCCAAAGTAGCAACCTATTCATCAGCACCCGCTGTATCTACGCAGTATATTTCAGCACCTGCTAAATTAGCTTATCCGGGCCCAGCTGTTGCCACCTATTCGGCTCCTGCTATAACGAAGGTTATATCTTCAGCTGCACCAACTGTTTCATATTCATCAGGACCTGCGGTTTCCACCCAGTATGTATCAGCCCCATCTAGAGTGACGTACGGCAATAAAATCGCCACTGTGTCAGCAACACCACTCGTGTCAACTCAATACGTTTCATCACCCGGTAAACTTGTTTCGGGCTCACTTATCAGTAAAGTTGGAACATATTCATCAGCTCCTGCAGTCTCCACACAGTATATATCTGCACCCAGTAAAGCAACATCATTGTCAGGAGGAGCTGTCACTCTTTCTGGATACCAATCTGGATCATCGATTACCAAAGTCTCAGGTTACTCCTCTCCTTTATTATCATCGCCGGCCATAGCAACTTATTCGACAGGTCCCGCTGTATCTAAAATCTCTACATACTCATCTCCAGGAATAGGATCCTACTCGGCAGGACCATTATTATCTAAGGTGTCCACTCTATCATCACCGGGTCTTGCTACATACACAACGGGTCCTGCATTATCGAAACTATCTACATTATCTTCACCAGGCGTATTGTACTCTACAGGATCGGGAGTATCTAAGCTCTCTACTATTTCTTCTTATTCTACGGCACCTGGATTGGCTAAGGTTGCCACATATTCCACTGGACATCCTGGCCTAGGCGTTGCAGCATATCAGTCCGGAGCTTCTATTTCAAAGGCTGGTAGTTATGTCGTTTCATCTGGTCATGGCCTTGGAGTTGGCCTGGGTAGAGTTACTACAGTCAGTGGGCCTGCTGTTGCTTATCAATCTGGATTATCTTTAGGAAAGGTTACAGGATATCCTGCCACATCATCGATTTCATATCATGGGCGCAATGCCATTGGTAAAATAGGCTCACCAATTCTTGCAGGACACGGAGTTGCCAAAGTTGCGGCATATTCAACAGGACCTGGTATTGGCATTGGCTCATTACACGCTGGTCCAACTACGATCACTGGCTATCCAGGGTCTGGAATTGGTCTTGCTGGCGATTCAATTGGAAAATATGGTGCCATCAGTCTGGGGCATTCATCTGTTTCGCCATCAATTACTTACCACGGTGCCTTAGCTCAAGCTGCTGGACGGGGTGGTATAGGCCTTGGTGAAGCTCTTGGAGCAAGCGCATATGGAGGTGCATTCTACAGATATGCTCCAGGAGCGCCAGCAGTAACAACCTATGCGGCTTCGCCAGCGTCAGTTGTGAAAGCAGTACCAACCGCTGTTGTGAAGCCAGTAATATCGAAGCACTTGGAATATTACGTAAGTATATTGATATCATATTCTTTGAAAACTTTTCAACATGTATAGCACGAAGCTTTCTGTTCAAAAATAGGTAACATTTGTTTTAAGCATTGGCTGAATGTCAAAACGTAAAGGTAAGCTTTTCGAAACATCAATCGGTTATGATAACGCAATTTATAACTTTTCAAAGCGCATTATAAATGTGCTTAACCGTTATTGCGTACACTGTAAACTACCACTTCAATATTTTCTTCACAATTTGCTCTTAGTTGTCATCATCATCATCATCAAGCAGCTTGTAGTGTCCAACGCTGGACATAGGCCTCCTCTAAATAGATAGATTGGTTTCGGTCTTGGGCTGTGTGTATCCAGTGATCTGCTATTTTCCTTATATCATTACTCCAACGCGAAGGTGGTCTTCCTCTGTTTCTTATGGAAAGTCTTGGTCTCCATTCTACCAGCCTTTGCCTTGTCCATCTGTTGTCCGTCGTTCGAGCTATGTGTTCTGCCCATCTCCATTTTGCTGATGCGATAACCTTTGTTATATCGGAAACTCTTGTTCTTTGGCGTACATCCTCGTTGGTAATTTAGTCCCTCCTCGAGAGTCCTTACTACACGTTTGCTTCGTAAGGGTAAGAGTTTCGGAGCCATAAGTTATTACTGGCATCATACATCAATCGTAAATTCTCTTGTTTAAGTATATGGGAAAATCGCTTTTCAACACTTGTTTCAATATTCCAAAAGCTGTTCATCCAAGTTCAATGCATCTTTGGTTTTGGTTATTTCTTTAAATTCTTATTTCATATCTCAGATATTTGTACTCGTATACTTGTTCAGCTGCGGTTCCGTCTGTAGTCTGAAGATGTCCACTATGAACTAAGTTAATCATACGTTTTGTCTCCTGGACTTTTATGTTTAGAACGATTTTTCTCGAAGCTAACTCTAGTTCCCCTAGCATCATTTCCGCATCGGCAAGGTTGTCAGCTGTGATGACAATATCGTCCGCAAAACGGGTATAGCTTAGATACTCGCCGTCTATGTTAATACTTATTCTGTCCCAGTCTAACTGTTTAAAGGCGTACTCCAGAACAACAGTGAACAGTTTGGTTGATATGGTGTCTTGCCTTATTCCTCTTTCTACTCGATAATTTTTTGCAGATGGTTGTTTGTGCTGAAGCCGCTTCTGAAAACAGCTTATTCTCGTGGTTGGTAGATGTCTATTTTTTGTTTTAGTCGTTACAAATGTCATAAGAGGCTTATTGGTCTATAGTTTTCCAGGTTCACGATGTCTCCTTTTTTGTGGATTAGATGGGTACATGAATTTCTCCATTTTGTCGGTATTGATGCTTGTTCTAGGTGTAGGTTAAAGAGGATCTTTATTTCTTGTTGGAGTCGGTCGCCTCCGGCTTTTATGGCGTCCACCACTAAAGTTTGACTTCGTCCACTGCATCCACGTCATTTCTTCTGATCCAACATCGTGTCTTCTTTCTTCCGTATCGTAGGGTGTGTGTTCGATTCTCTGGCTGGTATATACATAGGTTTCTATAAAAGTTTTCTGTTACAGACAGTATCTTGTTCTTTTTTGATACTTCCTCTCCATTTTCTCTTTTAACCCTTAATATTTCCTTTCTTTCTTCGGATACTGTTTTCCTCATGATTCTCAAGATTTTGTTTTCTTCTAAGATCTGTTGTATTTTTTCGTGATTAGATTTTCTTATGTCCTTGCGTATTTACTTGGCGATTATTTTATTCAATCTTTGTATCTCTATGTTACTCTGTGCCCTTCTGGCTTCTCGTCTTAGTTTTGTTTTGTTGTTGTGCTTATTTTTTCGTCCTTGCTTCCATTATTTGTATTTTTATAGTATTTGTAGTGGGCTGACATAATAGCTTCTGCGATTTCTCCATTTAGCCGTTCTATGTATCTCTCTGACAGCAGTTAAGTTTGATATCTATGTGTTCCTTTAATTTGGCAGAATCCTTCAAATATCTTCCTAATACAGCTTCGGGGCCAGGCTAAATATTTCCACGATGAAATATTTTAGGCATTCGATGTTTAGATAATTATTATAAAATTTTTAATGTTTACATAAGATTTTACAATCGTTAGAATAGTAAAAGTGTACTTAAAATATTCTGTTTTGAGTAATGTTATTAGAAATTGAATATATGCGATCAATAGGAAAGGAATAGAGTACTATACGGATCCACACGAATTCTAGCATTTTCATATGTTTCTAAATATATTTCCTTGGATTACACTAATCTAGGTTCAGGTTGCTCAATTTACTGGTCTCAGTTACATTCAGCGCATCCATGAAATCCTGCGAAATCCTGCGAATTGTATTATGTGTACACAGATCGTGACTGAAAGATTTTTTTTAATGTGGCCAAATTGGGTTCCAGTACAAATTTAAAACTATAATTGGTAGTGGTTTGTCTAATCCCTATATCAAAAATTCGGAAGCGTACTTTTAGGTACTAATTTATAAACCATTTTTTAACCAAACTTCTTTTATAACGAACTTCTCTTTATAACGAATAATTCCAAGGTCCCTTATCCTTGAAGTTGTCTTGCATATATGTAAATTCAATTCTTTATTAAAAATGTCTTTATAACGAAATGCTCTTCAGAAAGAACTTATTACCGGCATTTATTATAACTTTAATTTCGCTATAACGAATTATTTGTTCCCGAATTATATATTTTCCAAATAAAAATTGCACAATGAGCAATATGACGCAGCTAGTATGTTCTAGGAGTTATGGTACTAGATTTAAATGTAGCCAACTTCGCATCGCGTTATGAAATCGACGATAGATGGAGAATTCCCGTTTTGTTTTTGATTTTTTGGTGCACTAGAACTATTGTCGTTTGTTCCACTGGCTTAAATAAAACTGACAAGAGTGAATTTTTAGAGATTTATTGCAGATTACTTTGAGTATTTTACACTTCCATACATACATTGACCCTTATATTTTTGAATTCTTTAATGAAATCTCTCTATACCTAGCGAACTTATTTTAAGGTTCTTGGTTGGTTTGTTGGTTAGTTTTATTTTGATACCAATTAAGGCTAAAATCATCTTAAAATCGGAAATCAAAATTTTCAATAATGCATTTGAATGATAACTCTATGTAACTGGCCCCTTAGTCGCAGTCGTGTTAAAAAACCAGTATTCTAAGTGGAAAAGTGCTGCAAACGTATTTTTTTGGTTTACGAATACGCTTTTACGACTTTCTTTTAAAGTGTGCTTATAAATTAGACTGTGTAACCGAAATTACCATTCTTTAAAATATTTTGAAAACTTGTATGCAGGTAATAACAAACATAATTGCATTTTTATATCATCCCCAGAACGATCACCCACGATATGCATTCGAATACGGAGTAAATGATCCCCACACTGGTGATATTAAACATCAAAAGGAAGAGCGCGATGGTGACGTTGTGAGAGGCGAGTACTCTTTGGTAGAACCTGACGGTAATGTTCGTACCGTTAAATACTATGCCGATTGGGAAACTGGTTTCCATGCCGAAGTGATAAATAGTAAAGATGCAAAAGTTATTGCCAAACGAACCGCGCAAAGAGCTTAAACATAGGAAACTCTAATTTCCAATGCATTTACTTTAACGGAATTAAATATTTGTTTATTTTTTGTTTTTTTAATTATGTTTCATAAATTTGTAAAAGAAAACATAAAGGAAAACGCATACATATCGATCAAATGGTATTTATAGAATAATTTTCGCATCTCATTTCTGCTTTTGTCACCAACTTTTATTACATCATCGTGTATGCTCATTAAAATATTTGTAATAAAATGTAAATAATATTTATTTAAAAAAAAAAAGGAACGACAAATCACCAATCTCGTATTAAACATATGTGTACGCATGGGTCACATGGAATTTGTAACTTTTGAAATTAAATTTTAAAAAATTATGTTTCATATTATTGTTAATATTAATATTTTTACTTGTGATAAAAGTGTCATATGTCATATGTAATTTTGTAAAGGAGAAATCGCGACACAATAAATTAAAATATAAAAATATGTGTTTATTTGTTATCGCTCTTATTTCTTTAAATATACTTTGCGTTGTCAGTTAGTTGAATATATGTATAAATAATAAATATGTAAGTCTAAATTCCGTACAAAATGTAGGTATGGAAAAATAAACGTCCTTACAGTGCTAGAAGCAATTCAGTCAAAAGATACCGTCTGGAACAGATCGTGTGATACCTTGTCACTTTCCTATAAGGCCAATAAGGCCCCTTCTCCATTCAATATACGATGGTGGATCAATAAGTAACCGTGTTCGAAGGCAGGTGGCGCAGGCAGGTTAGTTACGACTTGACAGTTTGTATTAGGATTTTTGAATGCGATTTAAGAAAAACTAATGGATCGATAATTTGTTTTTGATTTTTGGATGGAAATTGGACTGTTGGAAGTTGGATTCTATCTATCACCATCTCTGGCAACCTTAAGATATTGGTTCAACGGATTTAAACATAGCCAAACATTTGTTTCTGATGAGGAGCGCCCAGAACGTCCGGCAGACATGGTTACGTGAAATCGTTGAAAAGGCCTTTGATGTGATTCTCGCTGATCGCCGAAGGAAAGTGCACAGAATAGCAGAGACTGTAAGAGAGTCATACGGAGCAGCAATCAACATTTTGCATGATAAGCTGGGAATAGAAAAACTATCCGCGCAACTGGTGTCGTGATTGCTTACGGCAGACAACAAATGGACTCGGCTCTCAACTTCAAAGCGGTGTTTGGACCTCTTTAAGGAAATCCGCAGGCATTTTATGGTCGAGTCATAACCGTCGATAAAACCTGGATCCATTATTTACTATATACCAGAGCTTAAGCGAAAGTCAAAACAATGGATTTTTCCAGCTGAATCTGTTTCTGCAAAATTTGAAAAAAATGAGGCATGACCATGGGAACTCTATTTTCGCCTGACAAATACTGCAGTGGTTGGGAACCTGAAAGAAGATGCTCAACTCGAAGCTTTCTGATTTTCAGTCAATTATCCGTCGGTAGGTATAGAACCAGACAGATGCTTTTTGGGATCCTCATCATAGTCCTAGTAGTCTGGAGAGCATGTTTCAAAGTTTTCGCAGATAAGTCGGTGTCCTTTGGAAGGAATTCTAGTTTTCTTGTAATGGATGCCTTTATGCAAGTGCAAGTTTATTCATCCTTACAGCACAATAAAGTTATTTTTTTTTAATCCTTTGAGTGTAGGGCTTCCAGCATAACATACTCTAAGTATGTTTATTATATTTGGGTTTATTTGGGACTGCCAATTATATACCACTCAGATTTTGAAGGTCAAAATCGGATATTTCGAATACTAATTCAGTATTTTGAGAGTTCAACGGTCTTTAGTTCATACCTTTTGTATTACATACTATGAAAAATCTAGAAGGGAAATCTCCGAATGTTATTTATAATTAAAGGCGAAAAGCTATGATCTTACCATTTTAAGACAGACAGATTTATTACGAAGACAACTTATGTCATAAGGTAGCATATTAAAGTTAAAAAAGATATGCAAATTGTGGTGAGGAACTTGAGCTAGATTAAGATAATTTATTCTTAGTTTTGATAGTTAGAAGATCGTCTGCATAACAAATAGCCAGATAATTGTAATACAACAATGTTCATCAGACGCTCGCAAAAGGTTTTGTTGTGACTAAACTCTTTGGTCTACAGTTCTTATGCAGAAATCACTGAGCCACGTCCTCCACATAGGCAATCGAACTACATTATATCAGCCAGTGTCCGATGTCCAATATATAGCCATTAACTACAAAACATTTCCAGGAAAGATGAATCTTTTGATTAGCGAAATCTTTATGATAAGGTATTGCGTGCATGCACCATTTATCTTATAACTATGTACCAGATTTTTTGAACTCAGTTTCCAAAAAACCCAAAAAATTGTACTACAATTTTGAAATCGGGTCGCTCTTAACACTTGCTTATCTTCCGATGAGTTATAGCCTATTTGATAGATAATATCGACTAAATGAGTCATTGCGAAATAACGTATCAAAATCCCCCAGCGGAATATTTTTTACCATGTTTCCACCGAACCGAAACCTCGTCGTTTGGATGAACTTTTGCCGAAACCTCAGTGAAAGCTGAACTATAATAGTCAAATGCTTTCCTACGGCCACTTCCAAAACAGTGCAAATACACAGGATTAGTACTGAGCGACTATAATAGCTTTTGGATTCGATTCGTTTAGTTTTCAGTCAGTTTCGGTCACTTTTGCTCACTTCCGAAAGTGCGAATCCATCCGCTCTCACTCATGAAAATGCGGCAGTTAGGTGGGGAAAATTCTGAAATGAGATTTTATAACGTGCATAATGCATTCAATTTTAATTTTTAATGAATTATATTATTAATTTGCTCAAAACAATTGAATTTTTTTTATTGAAAAACCCTAAATTAACCAGCGAAACTACGTGACAGATGCTTCCGAACGCTTACTCCCATTATGGTCTACTTATGGAAGTGACTGCACTGAAGGAAACTGAACGTAGAATTTTTACATTATCTTCCGATTACCTCCGACTATTATAGTTCAGCCTTAAGCCGTTCCCACCAAGTCGAAATAATTTCGAATATCATTTTGGGAATCAAAAAAAAACAGCTGTCTATTGACTGTCGCTATCAGTGTTGGAACTTGAGAGTGGGCAAATTTGGATCATCCAAAAGGTTATCGATTTTTCAAACATACCATAAGTGCAACATACAAATTGAAGAATGCACACATATTTTATATGTGTGTAAGTAATGCATTATGCATAACCTAAATAAGAAATATAAAAAATATATAACTTGTAGAAGTCCCAACACTAGCTACAGTTGTTTTCACATTATAATATTTTGTGGTCTAAAAATGAACACCAAAATAAACTGAAGTTCACGTTTAGGCTTGTTCGATTTGACAACCTCTTAGGGACGGATGAACTCGAGAAGATTTCAAAGAGGTTTCCAAACCTCAATAATGTATGGCGAAACCTCTGAGGTTTGGGTGAATTTGAAGAAACCTCGCAATTTCGTTTGGTGGAAACATGGTTTAAAATGACTTAAGTTTAACGAACTATGAAATTGATTTTAATTGCTAAATCAATGATAATATTTAACTACTCTATCTCATTTTTTTAGACAAGGTCGAATCCAATATTATATTCATTGCCCGTAAGTAAGCTAATGAGTAAAAAGCATCAGAAAAAAATAGACCATATTCATTTTCAGCAAACCAATTTTCATAGACGCAACTTAAGAAACAAAAACTGCGTGGTAACAACATGCTAGTAACTAACACGAAACACGACAGGTTTTATCCATATGGGATCGAGTGCAATTATATTTACTTGTGATTTGTTTTTTGTCAATAAATTTATGCGTGAGCGTGATATAGGCTTGCATTCTGGTTCATGGTGGAGAGGCAAATGCAAATGCTAGCCTGCATGATCTTAATAGGCGTAAGTTACGATCGAAATTGAATATTTATGGAGCGAGATGCAGTTCTCGGTGCTCGATCTGGTTTTGTCACTAAAGTTATTGCCTAATTAATGTTACGTAATTTAATTCGAATTCAATGTAAATATGTGTCATAGCAGTCACATGTTAATATAAATAGGAAGTTAGTCTAGAAACGTTTGTACCCTTGAAAACATTACCCTGATTTACTTGCAGCCAAGAGGTGCAAGTTTATAGGTGCTGTATTATTGTGTATATGGGTGCGGTGGTTAGTACGTTGTGTTATTGTACGTGAGATTCCAAGTTGCGAATCCAGGAAAATAACATCAAGGTTTTATCCATCCAAGAGCATTACTTTCAAGAGGCGACTACCCTCTGTCATGTAATGATCTGGAGTGTCTTTATCTGACATATCCTCTGTAGAGACCACGGGAGATATTGCTTCTATGAGATTTTGCTTCACATTCGCTGAGAGCTTGGTTTGGGTTTTCTTCGTGGTTCCTGCAGAGTCTGCAGTGCCCATCTTGTCCTATGTCCAGCGTCTAAAGAAGCTTCTTTAGTCTACAATGGCTTCTAAATATGCCTGTCAGGATACCAAAACGATTTTTGTTCTGGCTTAGGCGTACTTTACGTTTTTGATTTATATTGGCCGTTAGTTCTTTGGCTTGTATATTTATACAGTTCTTAGCTTCAACAAAATCGTGAAATATCACTTGTGTTGCATTCTTCGCTCATTAACAGTATGGTTTCTTTTACAGTCCTATGCAGCACTATGTGCATAGGAAAAATTCATACTAACAGCTCTAGTGTCACTATGGGACATGCCCTAATGGCTAATTATAGGAGCTAGGCTTTGTACTCTGCTCAGAGATATCTTGACCACCTGCCAGCTTATGTAAGAGTTTATCCACTACAAGGCTCCACATAAAAAGTGACAGACAAAAGTGACGATCGTTGGACAACTAAATTTTATCATTCAGTTCAACTTTTTTCATAACAACCAACTTTGACCAACTTTATCGATTAAATTGATCTACAAACATATGCAAAACAGACTGAAAAGGCAGCAAATCCAATAACTCTGACTAACACATTCAGATTTCACTTTGAAACTAAGTTAGAAGAATCCAACAAACAAATGCGTGGTAAGCACCCTTCTTCGAAATACTTTTCAAACTAAGTACACAATTATTTTGTCTTAAAAATATTTAGTGAACGCGAAAATAAACAGAAGCTAAATCTTAATACTCTTATTTTTTTAAGAAAAAGTAAAAGTAACTTGCACTTCCCGTAGGTAAGCTATGCATAGATGGTAATGGCATTGTCTTAAGGTAATCGCCTTAAAAGAAGATACATGCAATAAGAAACCAACAGAAATTTGAAGGTGAACTGGCCACTCAATTTGAGATGATTTCATTTGTCCTTACCATCCGTACGCTACTGCATTACCTCTCTCTTTGGGAGATGTGAACCAGAGAACAAAGCCTTGTTCCCTTCCCTAGCGTCTCTATAACAACCGGTTAAATGTCTGGCGTACTTCCGATGGCATTGAAAGAGTAAAATATCTGTGGCATGCTATATGTGTCACTGTGCCACAACCGCATGAATGCTTCGTAATCCTTACGCTGTTGATGATGATGCACTATGCAGCTGCTGACCCCGTCCTCTACATTCTCGGTACCCTATCCCATAGAACTAGCTATGACCTATGTATATAGATGAATTTCAGAGTTTAAATTGTGTACGATTATTTAGCTTGTAACAAAAACATTTCAATAAGTGATATGCAATACGTTTAGGATTGTATAGTAGAAATCAATTAATTTTTATACTAGCCAAATATTACTTACGCGTTTGTTTAGGTTTAGGTCCATTTCTCAAGCACTCTGAGTTAGCTAACTCTAGTAAATTTGTAGAGTTAACACATGGAAAAGCTTGTTTTAATGCAAGATTAATTTTGATTCATCCAAATTTGTTGGGTTAAGTCGGAATTGTGCGTGAAAGAAAGAATGAGAACCATTATTCGTTAAAATCATTAGACAGAAATATTTAATCAATTCTGATCTTATGGTGGGAATTGTACATCGAAACGTTTCTTCAACATATGAAAAGGCTACAATGCGTTTGGAGCGGATCGTATGATACCTTATCACTTTCCTATCCATATACTAGCACCTTTTTCCACCAATATAATTCCTTAAGCAACTTTTTTTCAAATATGTATATTATAAAACTACTCCAAAACACAAATTTTCATAATAAGTGGGCGTGGTAGTGGGCGGATATTGTAAATTTTTCAACATATACTGTATTTTGTTCACAAGAAATGCTATTATTTCGATACCTTCAAAAAATATTTTTTTTTATGAAAACGCCCCTAAAAACTGGGCGTGGCCATACACAATGTACTAAAGATATGTAGGGAAAAAAAATATCTACATATTACTTTAAGTAAGTTTTATCGAGTTGCACGTAAAATTACTGAATTTTCGAAAAGAGGGCTTGGCAGTGGGCGGACCTTAATAATTTTTAGACATGTATTTCTTACTTTTCCAAGGACCTCGTATACAAAATTTCATCAACCTAGCTCAAAATTTAAGCCCTAAAAACTTGTGACATTTCTATCGGTACCGTTGAGATGATTGAGATTGAGGTTATACATATCACAAAAAGCTATATAGACAGACGTTCAGGCAGAAACTACTGATTTCCAAGCGATACTTGACTTTTTTGTAATGAAATTGAATATTACAAAATTAATCCCTATGCTACTAAATTCCTTGGACAACATAGTCCAATTTCGAGATTACTGTATTGCGTTAAAAATATGAATTAATAGCACAAAATGTTATTTAGATCATTTCTGTTCGAAACTAGCCATTTCTTCCAATAAACAAGACAACAACACTCTGAAGGATATGCTCCAAGAAAAACTTTAGCACAAAAAGAAACAAATTATTATTGCATATATTTTGGCGCTTATTTTCTTTGGCGCTCAACAGTATACTAATGTAAATTTACGGTTCATAAGAGACTCCTCAAACTGGTAACTATTTCTAATATTGTAATAGAATATTATAGAAAAAGTTAATAACACACATCACCCCAAACTGGTGACACTCGGGAAGTAATAGGAATAAATTTTATCGATAAAATCAAGGAAATGGGCACGATTTTAAATTCCACTAGATAAATAATGAGAAATATCATGGTCTCTCCCCCAAGTGAAAAATTAATTAATATTGTAATGGATGTCGCACTTTGGTGATAGGACGTAAGTGCAACATTTATGAAGACATGAGAGCGGCTAAACCCTGCGGCGAAAAGGGTAAAATCAATGTGCAAACATGTGTACATATGTAGACTCACAAGGCACAAACAGGTGCTATTTGAAGCAATAGGAAGCGCCGTATTTTATAAGGACACATGGACAATACTTACCAAGTTCACGCCGATGAACTATACAACAGTGCTCGGGCTCGCAGAGGCTTGCGATCGAAAAATCGATCAAATGTGTCTAAGCATTCCTGACACAGACTTCCAACGACATTGCCATGTGTTGAGTCAAGAAGCCACGATAAATATCGTCAACCTTCGCCAGAACAGTCACCGTATGAGTAACATATTTCCACTCAATCGACAGAGAAGAGCTTTGGAATTTATCGGGCATTTCGCCAAACGGGCTTTCGGTACAATGGACAGCAAAGACGCCCCCAAGGTCTACCATCAGCTTCAGTTCCTACATAAAAAGTATGAGGACAACTTCCAATTAATGCGGCGGCAACTTTCGGTAATGGTCTAACTTAGCAGAAGGCATAGGACAATTAAGTGAATCCTTCCTCAATTTGAGCACAACAACAAACAAGGAAATATCCTTCCTGAAATTGAGAAGTGATGTAAGTGGTCTGTTGGGAATACTAACGTCCTCCTTCACTGTTGGATTTGGAGTACCTATGCATTAAACTCTAGGCGTCTTTCGTATGTGGAGAAATACATACATACATGCCTCACACCACACGAAAAGTTATAAGAAACTATGCCTTGGCCCTCTATGGGCTACTTATAGTCCATATTTGGTGCCTACTTTGGTACTTTGCTTGTTGTTGTTGGCTATTTCTCGACTCACAAATTCGATCAAAACCAAAAACGAAAAATATTTGACTGATTTGGGTCCATCCACTACTGAGGACACTAAATACCTACGATCACCCCACGAGAGTTCACTCACGACTGATGCTGAGTGAATATCAGCTCCCACCGACGATCCCAACTGAGCAACGAACCACTACCACACTGCGCAACCTACCACCAACGATACTCACCGAGTGACCGCCATCCACCATCCATTGACCACAACTAATCCACCTACCGGAAAAGCAACCGACCTCAATTACCGTCCAAACTGAGTGGAAAACTGGCTCTCTCTCAAAAACAACCCCAAAGTGAGTGTAAGTTAAGTGAGAAACATAATCAACATTTGGCTGCATATGCACGCATATGTAAACCCACGAATACACACATTCTTGTTGTGTAGCAGTGTTGCTACAATGATACCAAAGTATCAAAAGTGATACTTTTTAGGTAGTATTTATTTCGACGTGATACTTCGTTTTCTTTAAAATGCCTATGCTGATACTTTTTAATTCGAAAACAAAACATAATAATAGCCCAGCCAATCCCCCTATCCACTGAATTGTGAGTTATTTTTTTGTTTTTTATGTTTTTATGTTTTATGGATACTGCTTTTCTCTCTGCGAAGATAGTTTTTTTTTCAATATACATACATTCTTTTTGTTTTCATGTGATCAAATTATTGAGAACAACTTTAAAATTAAGCTCAAGTTTCAGACTAATAAAGTTTGACTGAAACTAATGAAAACCGCTTTTGAAAATTGACAAAAAAGACTCTCAAAATACGTAATTTCTTAAAATGAAACCACAGTAATACCCACATAAGTTTGAAATACAATATTTTTTTTATAGAGTCCATGCAGTCTAATGACTTTCTTTGACAGAATACGAAAATCTTTTCAAAACGTGTACAGCACTTCTTACATTTAGTTTTGTTTAATTTGCTCTACAGTGGAGGCTAGAGACATGGGCTTTTAAAACTGACTTCGATTATTTTCTAAGAAATATCTTCTCATCCAACAAAGTTCATCAATTCAATGGAAACAAGCAACTGTTGAAAGTTTTGCTTCCAAATACACAGGAATGGATATTTCTGAGGGGACTAGACCCGCCTACAGACTTTTTCTTGTGTCAATGAGACTTTTATTTAGTTTTTGAATACTTAAATAGTTTCAGCGTGAATCATATTAAACATAAGAGAGTTTTGGTGGTTGTTCTGAAAACTATTCTAGAGATAATAGTTAAATATACATCCAAGCAAATGGTCTACGAATGAAACATACTTTAAAGACCATCTGTTGGTTAAGATAGTGAAACTTTATCAGAACACAAAGATATCTCTAAGATCTCGACTTTACTGCAACCTGTTTGGAAGAAATTAGAAAACAATTTTCATTCTTGATTGGATTTGTTTCCGCCTTAGTCGCTAGTTTACTTCTGCCGGTGTACACTACTGACTATGAACTTACCCATTATATCTTCGTTCCTTGTCCTAGTTTCGGTATGCTCGAGTCAGGATTTCGCTCTTTCGTCACTGAGTCATTTGCATGTGGTTAATAAATTCCCATATCAAGTTGGACTGCATGCTAGACTGCACATATGCGGTGGATCCTTAATATCTCATAGATACATCATAACTGCTGGTCACTGTATCTTCAAGTAAGATCATTTCATAGTGTATCATAAATTGTTTGTACTTTTTTGACCTTCATACAGTACAACGCTTGAAAATATCACTGCCTACCTTGGAAGTATTTACATAAAAAGCGGATTAAGAAGGATTCCACGCTCTAAGATTATTCATCCGGAATTTATGCGAGACTCCTTATGCCACGATATTGGTTTACTGGAAATAGATCCCGTCAGATTCGGGATTAATATTCAAAAAATTGCCTTGCCAGACTTATCCAATGGGAATGAGAGTTATGTTGGAAAAGCGGTTATTGTATCTGGGTGGGGAAAAACCAGTAATAGTAAGTAAAAATTTCTGTCATCTGGATTAAATTATCCTCTTTTCTTACTTTAGCTTCTGAGCTCTCTTCCATTATCCAATTTGCTGAGCTGTTTGTAATCAGTAACTCAAATTGCTCAAAGGCGTATCGCCATCGGATTGTTCTAGAAACGCAATTATGTGCTGCATCTCACAGTGGATCTGCTATTTGTGAAGGCGACTCTGGTGGTCCGCTTGTCCTTAAAGAAAGTAATGTCCTTATTGGAATTGCTTCGTACTCTCCAACACTCAGATGCACATCTCACTTTGGATCGGCTTTTACTCGAGTCACCAGCTACAGGCAGTGGATAGGGGACAATACTGGAATTTAATCGAATGGTATGATCCGTTTGTGTGAATGTGATTTGTGATAGACTGACGAGCAAAACTGACTAGACATTAACTTAAACGTTTCATTGTAATGTATACCAGCTCATATATTTAAATAAATAAGAGAATGTGGTATGCTTTACAGGAGTTATAAACTGTTCTCAACCACTACAGTCTTTCTCCGATATTACCGAAGCGACACTAATAATAATAGAAGAATTATTCACTACGAGTGGACCTTCATGATCTCCATAATAGCCAACAGATTCTTTAAGGGATCCGGGACATATCCTGTCATGCGGAACCGGTATTCAGCACATTTGCTGCTGCTAGTGACCTCTTGGGAAGCATGGAGCGTCAACAACGCCTGCGCGCCATCTTTTCGACTGCTTTCTACCTAGAACGTTCCGCTATTCTGTCTGCTTGGGTGAGCGGATTGCACTGCATAGCCTTCTTTGCAATTCAGTTGTCAACTTTCTCGATTTCCTGTGCGGTAATGTTGAGTTCATTTTGAGACCCATTTTGTTTGCCTAAGTGTCTAGATTGTAGGCTATAAGATGAGGGTCTATTATCCGATGTGAAAGTAGGGAAACATTGTCAGCGTAGTCTAGGGGATTGAGGCAAGATGTCATAGTCCTAACCACCAACGTTATTAGAGGTGACAGTAAGCATCATTTACGTATTTGACCTTCAAATTCTTCCGACTGCCCTCGTATATATCCTTGATGATAGGTACGAATTTTCTTGGGATGTCTCTCCTGCGCCAACCAGATAGCATTTTTATTCAAGCTGTCAACAACAATCTCGAAGTCTATCAATACCGGATATCTGTAATCGACGCATTGTTCCATTATCCACTCCTGCGGCTATTGTTTACTATGGCAAACTTTCAATAATGATGTATTGTCGATCCTTCTCCAGATATTCTTAGAAAGCCATGCCGTATGTCTTCGCGGCGCTTCAATAAATGGCTAGTATGGAAACACTTTCTCAGCATGTAGTGAGCTTCAAACTGCTTCGACATTTCTTGAGAGATAAAGACTTAATTCCTGGCATGCTTGTGCGATCACTAAGTCGATCCTAAAGAGACAAACGTACAATGAAGAAGAACCAATGATGAAATCAGATTCATGTTCTGTACTTAAGCTAATAGGAGCACTACTGTCTAGTAATATCTCTAATACAGATATAAAAGATTCAAAAGCTAACTTAGTTTCAGTGTACACTCTTCCGGATCGGCCTCTGGATTTATCAAAGATGTCGAAAACTATGTTGGCCAGTGGGTAATCACAACATCAAATTCGTTTACGACTTCGCCTCTCTCGGTTAGATTATGTTTGGATGACCGGCTGAAAGTAATGCAGTTACACTTAGACTAGCAAAGGCCCATTGCGATATCACAAGCTCTAAGAACTTCCCAATCAAGCCGAGGTTGCAGAAAAATTCCAACTTTCTTCGAACTCCAAGAACTTTACAGGATTATTTTCGAACACATGTAGGAAGTGGAATATAGTCTCTTCATCTTCATCTTCGTCATTTGTTGGGACAACTGGCCTAATACATATAAATTCGATTTTTTTTTTTAATTTGCAATCTTTAAACTTTATTAATCTTTGTAAAATGATATTTAAAGTCCAGTTTGTTGGTTAATCCATGTGCGGAAGGAAGAAACGCGAGCGAAACCAGCTGGATAGTTCTTCATGCAGCCAGCGGAAGCGACAAATGAAACGACACCAACTATGGTTTTGGTACCCTTGACAACAAGTGGACCACCAGAATCACCATTGCAGGTACCAGTACCGTCCCGAGTGGAGGTGCAAAGGGTAGATGACTTAATAATCGAACCGTATGTATTGGCGCACTGAGAGTTACTGATGACAGTCAAATCGGCATATTGAAGGGTACTAGCAACGCTGCTTGCTAAAATAAAAGTATACGTCTATTAGGTGAGGACTCACATTGCATTATGAAATTGAAACTTACTCTCAGTGGTCTTGCCCCATCCTGAAGCGACGACAGTAGTTCCATCAGCCAAGGAATATGTGGAAGAAGGTAAAGTAGCTGGGCTAATGTTAGATGATACAGTTACGGCATCAATTTGTACGACGGCAACATCATTTTCCAAAGTATTGCTGTTATATCCTGAATGAACCCTAATGGCACGGGCACCCCTGCTGGTTCCTTGTGCCCTGCTGGCGCTTCCCAAGTAAATTGTCACGGATGAGGTTGAAGCTCTGTAACAAGACATGGAATAGAACGAATCCTTCCTTTCCAAAATTTACTAATGAATATCTTACCCATTGACACAGTGAGCAGCGGTCAAGACCCAGTTTGTAGAGATCAAGGTACCACCGCACCAAGAACCACCATTAGCTAGACCAACTTGGTATGGGAAATTGGCAATGGTTCCAGGTTTACCATTTGTAATGCGTCCCTCTGCTTCCAAAAAGGGAACAATTGGTTGTATGGTAGCGGCAGATGCCGTAGCAATGGCCAGGAATAAAACAACAAAAACCTTCATAGTTGGTATCACTTTCTGCTTGCGAAAACAAACTTGTGTCTAGCTGCCGAATAGGCTGAGGTTTTTATACGTTATTTTCCTATGATGGTAGTTGATTAACGAATCGTATCTGTGATAAGTTAGCCACTGATTATTTGTATCTTGATGGGTTTTTTTTTGTTTGCATCTTGATTAAATTTGCGTGTGCTATGCATTGATTGATTACAATTTTATAAACAAACAAAGGAGATTATCTACGATAGACATTATTTTGTTTTGAATTTGAATTGGAATTTTCAAGATCAAAAAGTTTGATGATCGTTGACGGTGGGTAGAATGAACCATTTCTGCATATCTAAGCTCAGACGTTGCTTTGCTATCAATTTTGCCTTTAAGTGAAGTGTGTCGAAATTGATTTGTCCAAATGTTATAGTCACTTATTTTCATCAGCAAATATAATGACCTTGGATTTTGCAGTGGCAGTATTGGGTTGATGAAAATATAAACGCTCGATATATTAGTTAAGAGAAAGAAAGTGAACTTTAATTTTGGGATATGGCAACACCAGTGTAAGTATGTCAGATCAGACATTGTCATCGTATGGTTCGGCATTTTAATGGTAATCGAACTCAGAATGTTTTGTCATACGAATGCTATTTCTGTACAATCACTTAAAACATTTATTGGGAAAAAAAAATTGGAATTAAGCATTAACAGTTAGTTTGCTGAGCAACTTGCTATGACTTTTGGCAATAAAGAACCAACTTAAGCCTACGTGTTTCCCTGGTTTCCCAAAGTCGCACTGTGCTTTAGGACGAATTTCCTAAAAGTTGTCCAAAATCGGTTGTTGTGCCAGAAAAAATAGACGTTCTGCGTGAACAGATGTTGCAAAATCGTTATGTGACATATATCGTGAGATGCATACATTTAATAGTGCATAAGCATTTGTCCATCAAAAAATTCTGTTCGCGTTGTATACACACACACGACAGTCACTCAAAGAAACATACGAAAATGCTACAATCCGTCTAGAGCGGATCGTATGATACCCTATCCCTTTCCTGTATACAAACTTTTTTTTAATATCTTATCAAATTACTCCAAAATATGTTTTTTCTCAATAAGTGGGTGTGGTAGTGGGTGCATTTAAATTTTTTTCTTCAATATATATTGTATTTCGTTCCTTAGAAGTGATATTATTCGAATAGAAACCTCAAAAACATTTTTCTTGATAAAAACGCCCTAAAATGTAGGTGTGGTCGAATATAATGTATGGAAGATTTGTACACCAAAAAAATAAGCGCTGTAAATTTTACAACTGAAGGCAGTAGATTTAACAATTCATTGTAGATCTGTGTAATTAACAGCGAATTTGGTTAAATTAACAATTTTTTGTAGATTTAACAGCGAATGCATTCATTTTTACAACAAAGTTGTTAAATCAACTACAATCCCCAACTGTAAATTCAACAGCGCGTTGTCAATTTCGGCTGTTAAATCTACAGATATGAATTTGTAAAATCTACATCAAAATGTTGTAGAATCTACAGCTATTTACTGTGGTAACTACAGCAGGAGCAATAGAAATTATAACAAGTTGTAGATTCGGCATCTATTACGAAAACGTAAAAAGAAGATACCATTTTAGAATATTTGCATGATAATTTTCAAAGGCCATGGCGTTGTGGTAGTGTATGCAGTCGCTAAATGAGAGGTTCCACGTTCAACCCCAGCCAGATCCAAACATTTTTCACATTTTGTAAGTAAATTAAATTATATAATTCGGTTTATACACACACTAAGTATTTCTTGGACAAGAACCATCTAATTAGATTGTAAAAGCTATTTCCACCCGTTTCTGGCATCATACCAATAAATTAGAACTTTAAGCTTAAGTGCTATGAAAGCGATTATTTTTTACATGCAAATTGTTGTTGTTTCTACAGCTGTTCGACGGCAAAGTGCTGTGAAATATATAATTTTAGCTGTCATTTTCACAACTAGATTAGTAAATTTACAACCACACCTCTGTAAAATTTACAACGGAAATTGTTGGGTCGATTCTGACAATGAATGCAGTAGAATCTACAGCGTTTTACTCTATTCTTACAGCATCTTTTTTTGGATGTAGAGCAAAAATATATCTACCTGTTTACTTAAGTAATTCTTTTCGAGTTTCATATGAAAATACTTAAAAAAAAAGGTTTTTTTTTTAAAGTGGGCGTGTCAGTGGGCGGGTTTTGAAAATGTTTACAATTGTATTGCTTACTTTTGCAAGGACCTTGTATACAAAATTTTATCGACTTAGCTCAAAATTGAAGGCCCAAAAACTGGTGACACACAGACGGACGAACAGACGAACCGACGGACATAGCTCAATCGACTCGGCTAGTGATGCTGATCATTTATATATATACTTTTTTAGGTCTATCTGTAATATTTCTCTATGTTACAAACTATGTATCAAACTTAATATACCCTTAGGATAGGGTATAAAAAGTTACAAGCAAATCTATTCAGTCGTAACATGACATTTGTTTTGCCTGTCACTGTTATTGTAACCCAATTTTATCTCCTGCTGTAACCGATTTACAGACTTAGTGTACTTAAGATGATTCCTGTCTTAACGATTTTACTTGAATAAAGGCAAAACACGCCATTTTAGAAAGATTTGAGAAGAGGTTTGCCATCACATCATATCCTATGAAAGCTTTAATAACATTCATATGCAGAAAAGGAAAAATATTTACCAACAGTTGTACCTTACGTATGAATCATAGTTACTATAGTATACGCTATCCAAAGAGATATTCCAAGACACACTTACACTAGATTGGGAGTTATGATATTGGGGATTATCAGCAATCGCAATATCGGGAACACATATAATTAGAAGCATGCCACTTGCATATAAGCTAAGCACATTAAGGTACTTTGCCAGAGTTGCTTGTAGTCTTTTCTACTGACAGACGGAAACAATGCTGTTGGTCGTTTCTTTAAGAAATTCCACATTCTAGAAAATTTTACCACACGGCACACACACAACGGTGTACATAGGATGGCGAAATATTAAATCGAGTGTTGAGGATGGTGTGGATGTTGTTTTCAATTACTGTCATTTACTGTGTTGAATGTAATTGATCGTTTCGACAGATGTAAAATGTTGGATCAAGTTTTCGCAATATGTTGACCGGATATACCTTTCGATTTCTTCCTGTGGGGTTCTTTTTAGAGAAGATTCTTTACCAATAGCTGGGTTATTCGGATCTGAAACTTAACATCCAAACTGAATTAGTCTTCAGAAAGTTATCGATAACCTTGAGATGGTCGCTTGCAACAGAGGTGGTCACATAAATGATATATTTATAGTTGCCATAGACCGAACGTCATTAATCAAAAACGTTTTGCAATGATTTCGTAAGAAATATGTATTTAATTTAATAAAAACTTTCACACTAGCTGTTGGCCCTTTATGTATTAAGAATATTACGTATACGCCCAAGTGAAAATAAATAGAATACTCTTTACCGGGTCATTCAATAGGAGGTGTCATTTTGAAACAATAGACATTTTAAATGATATACATACAACATCTACCAAACGTCCACCTTGGCTCTGCATACAAATATTCAATCTTTTGATAACGTTTTTCATGTTTGAATAATTGTGAAAGGCTATTAGCGTATACCTGTATGTTGTAGGTAAGCGGCATCCCTGGTAATATGTACTTAACCTACTGTATAAGAGATGGTGCCTTAGTTGATTGAGATGGTCTTTAATAGAGCTGTGTCATTCGTTCAAATTTGATAACCGGATCGTACAAGTATTGGTTTCAATTTTGATTCGGTCATTCCAATCAATCATTCAATTATTCAATAATAGTCATGATATATTGTATTGGCTCAAAACAACGATTATCATTCCCAATCAGATCTTAGTATTGGATTGGTTTCGTTCCGTTCTTCGTTTATTCTACTGATGTATCGTGTTGTCGAAAGTGAGACAAGTATATTCTTAGTGTCATATGGAAAAAAACCATAAAGAAATTCCAATTTTCTTTTCGTTCCATTATTGCCAATACTTTTGTTTTATTCGTTTATTACTAAATAACGAGACAACTGAAACTGCCTGAGTTGTGAGACAAGTATTCAGTGTTCCCAGATTGCGGGAAAAGCGCCACCTTTGTCGCTTTTTGATCGGAAAAGGGGAAAAGGGGAATCTGCTTTAAAAAAGGGGAAAATGCGTATTTGAAATATTATTTTCGATATCACAAAATATTGTTATAAAACGTCACCAACGCGTATAAATGTTGGTTGTTCTCAACGAATGATTTGCTATACCGAACAGCGTAACAAAGTAAATTACTGAACTGAAATGTATGTACATATATGCTCTATTATGCGATGTAATTTATGTCTTTCTTACAAGCTTCATGAATAGCTACTTGCAGTCTTATCTACATAATGTATGTGTTGTATAAGGTCTGATTTTAGTATTTGTTTTGTTGCTTGTTATTTCTTTCTTTGTAACCTTAAATATTTGAAGCTTACAATGAAGTTTTCGTTTCTTGTTTTTTTTTTGGGTATGAAATGAATATTTTTTTTAACCCCTGCTTTTTCAAAACGATTGAATTGTGCTTGTTTTTTTTATAAAAGGGGAATATTGCGGGGAAAATAGACAAAAGAAAAGGGGAAAAAAGGCAAAATGAGACAAGCGAAAAAAGTCAATAAGAAAATGATCGAATCAATCACGATTGACACAGGACTAGTCTTTAATTCTCAAGCTTGGACGGGCACGCGACCATCTACGAAGCTATGGAACGGCAGGAAGTATAAACTATTTTTGTCATAAGTGCAACGTCACGATGCCAATATTTTATGGCATATTTTATATTGGCCTTCTAATTAAATGATATCTCACTCACAGTTTGTTTTATTAAAATTTAAAGACAAAAGTAGAAAACCCTACCTATATATGTATATTCAACACAGACAGGACTTACTATTGCTGTGCATCTTGTCTAACTTGGCGGAAAAAGAGGACGTCAGAGAAGTTTTAAGAGAACTAAGGACGCGTATGTATCTTCGGAAATAATAATCCTTTTTTTTTTTTTTTTTTATAATTTTCACATGCCAAAGGGGATATGAATACAGGGCACGGGCGTTAGTTAATTTGGAAGAGAGAAGAAGGGATTGGAAAGAGTTGGTGTAGTGATATTTGAAACTCAGGTGATATTAGGTTTCAATTTTTGTTCTCCATGGGTGGTTTCCAATTTGACTGGGGATAGAGTTGTGTGTAATTTTTGCATTCGTTCGTAATTCACAGTATTTTTTCGCATTCATGTTGAAATACACAAAGTACTTTCTGAGTGAATTATTTAATATTAATACTGTGAAAATTGAATGGACTTGGTCGGGAATTGATCACCAAACCTCTGATTCAATGACTGAACACACTACTACTACACCGTGGCCTAAGGCAGTGAAAAAGACGCGCCAAAACGTTTTAGTAATGTAGATCTTACAGTGGCATGTGGCAACTACTCAATTCTTAACCAAAGGCTTCTTTGCTAATACCGGATGAAAGAGGAAGCATTTTACAAGAGTTTTGAACCCATCAAAATGAGATCATTATGCCAATTGAAGCACTTAATAGCTTTAAGTTTGTTCAACATGCCCACATACCCGAAGCATCCATTGCATATTCGAGGCCGGGAACTGTCCGGATAAGTGGAAGTTAGGAGTGGTCGTCAAACTACCCACGAAGGTAACCTAATGAAGTATGAAAACTTCAATGTATGTGCGGTCCACCTTACCTACCCTGGCTAAGGCAGGAACTGGAACTATCCTTGATGTCAATCGAGAATTTATTAAGCATGCCTTGTAGATATTAAAAGCATGGGTCCACATGTTACATTTTGTGTAAAGGAGAAAATAAGGCTCGACAAGACAGGCGAATAACGACGAACTAAATGCTTCTTTGTCAACTAAAAACCGACGAACTTGATAGGGTCCTACATTCGAAATCAAAAAGCTCGATTGCTTTCCGAAAATATAACAGATCCAAAGATAACCACACGATGCAATGAAACCTCTAACTGAGAATAGTTGCAGAAGCATAAGACGATAAGGAAGCCAGGTACATTGGGTTAGAGTCGAAGAGAACCCATATACATAAATTGCCAGAAACTTTCCACGATGAAGCGCAAGCATTAAAGAGTTACTTAAAGTTAAGAAAGTTAAGCACCGTTTTCTATTTGCTCAAAAATAAATCCAGCATATTATTTCAACAAAAAATCTTTTCATACATCAGCACTTCTAATACATTGCAACTCCCGAGACCTCTTCAATCCAGTCTAGATACGAAGACACTCGTGTGAATACAGCCGGGATACCCCTTGTACATCCAGTACTCTTTCCAAATGACGAGATCCCAATCAGTACTTGTGCCGTTTCATTTAAAACCAATGGTCCACCAGAATCACCCGTGCAAGTTGATCTTCCCTCAGTTGTATCAATACACAAGTGTGTCGCACGCAACGTATACGAATAATACTTTAGACAATCACTATTAGATATCACAGGACGAAGAATGTAATGCAGATTATTCGAGATCGCCGTGGTAGCTGAAACAAAAACAAATAAATCAGCTTAAACCAACACAAATGGCATATGCAAAGTAACCCTACAATCACTGATCCTTCCCCATCCACTGGCGATAGCTTCATGACTCACAAAAAGACTCTGCGTTTCATTTTTCTTTGGCAGATTCACTGCAGCAATGGCACTGCTATAGGTTACCCTATTTGGCAGCTGCAGAAGAGCAATATCGTTTTCCAAATTAGATGAATCATACTTGTCGTGGATGTAAATTGATGAAGCTTTGATGTACTCCTTTGGATTAAGTCTATCTGGTGATCCTAGATAAACTGTCACTGACTTGACTCTGCAATGAAACCTATTAAATCCGAGAGTTCGCGTACGAATTGGATCAGGTCACCCTTCAACGCAATGAGCAGCAGTGATAATCCATTTTTTATCAATCAACGAACCACCACACCATGAAAACTGTCCCTTCACCACTTCAATGTATAATCCAGCTTGATAGGGGAATTGATTCTCAATGGCCACTTCACCACCAGATATCCGACCCTCCAAATCAGCTAAATCGATGCCTGGAGATAGATGGGACAATTCAAAAGAATCAACGGCAGTGGCGACTAACGCACATAAGAAGCCCACAACCGTAATGGCACTGAAATTATTCATTTTACTCTAACCACTATGTTCCTAGAGTTCTAACTGAGCGCCAGCGCTAAACTTCGGACAAATTTAACCAACAAATTCAACTCGGATATTCTACCATCACCCCTTTCTATACCTATCGACTGGTTATCAAAATCGTTCCTTGATTGCGATCGCTTGTGCTGTTTAACAAGACCTAAACGGTATGCGTACAAGCGATTATAAATAATCAGTAATGCGTTATCGTCACGCCTTTTGAATGGGTGGAACCTACAGATGCTGGCGCTTAATAGATTTCATGATCTAATTACAGTCTAGAGTTAGTTACAGTCCGGTGTTAGAACCACCCAGATAATAATGTGAATCTCAGGAGGTCCATAAGTTCAACGTTATTAGTAATTACAACAGAGACAACTCATTATGACGACTAAGTTTTACGAGAGAGGATGACTTAATCTTGTTAAAGGCCAGCCATTTCGTGCCTGTTTGCTCGACGGTGCCTTCATCTTCTATTTTCTTCTGCTTATGCTTAGCCTAGACAACCTGGGCCAGCAAATCGCGTTACCGAAACTAGTCCGCTACGGAAACCGACACAATGCCTCGGATAAGGAATGATAACACGTTGACGACTTTTGGGTATCCTAACCGGGCAAAGATTGGTTTCTGGAATGTGAAGACGCTCCTTGCTCTCTCAGAGTGAAGGACCTCAAAATGCCAGATTCCTTCAACTAGAGCATGAGTTGATGCGATATAAGCAGGACATATTGGGAGTAAGGGAGAGAAGATAGTTAGATGCGGGTGAGTACCAATCCCCAACGCGTACTACTCTACTCCGGAAGACCATCCGGAAGCCCCCGTGGATATGGAGTTGAACTGCTGTTGACACCTACAGCACTCAGAGACCTAATCTCCTGCACGTTGACAGGATTTTAACGGCCAGATTCCGAACGAAAGTACGTCACGTCACCATTATACAGTGTTACGCCCCCACGGATGGTTCGTCTGAGGAAGAAAAGGAGACCTTCTACAACCAGTTGGGAGTTGTTCATAATGCAACACCCAATGGCGACATTGTCATTTTGACGGGGGACCTGAAGGGGGACGAAGGACTCAAACTGGGACGGCAGGGATTAGGCAACCGCAATGACAACGGCGAAAGATTTGTTGATTTCTGCAACGCAAATCGTCTTGCCATGGGTGGCACCATGTTTTAGCACAATTGGGTGGAGAAGGATCAACATGGGTCAGGTTCATGGCCCGTTCTCTGATAAAGCAGTTCGTTAAAGATACGGTCTGGCTCAAAAAAAACGTTTGCTGCTCCTTTGCCTGATGGTAAGATTTTCTCTGATGGTACTGCTAGAAGGTTAAAGTAGGGTTCATTAACAGTGTTGCTTTGTCTTCAGCTATAGCGGCTTATTTTCATAACTAACAGAGCCAACATCTCATTAGGACTCTGCATTGTAGCATTATAGAAAACTATGCCAATTGGCTAGACGGCCTTTCTTACAACTCGGAGGAAATTGCATATGGAAGCAGATTTCTCAGATAATTTCGACGTAATAGCTTATAGATATTGGTTCAACAGGTAATGATCTGAAGAATCCTCAGTTGAGTATAATTTTTACTGAATATCACAAAACTCAAAAACTAGGCCCCAATCTTCGCAACTCGTTCACCCGATCTACAGAAGAGATATAACTTTCTATCTGGCTTCTATTCGATACTGGAAACAGCTATCTCAAATTAGATAGATTCAAATCTTTACCTCAATGGCGCTTGACTTACAAAAATCAAATTGCTGACGTCCATAGATATGAATTGTTTCTATCACTGGTAAATAATGATTGCAAATTCCAAAATGGATAGCAATCGCGCCTTATAAACTATAAGATAGTCAAATTAGATTTGCAGTATCAAAATGTGGATAACAAACTTAGCACTTGGCTTTCTCACTTTGTTTACTGTCAGCAGGTGCAAGGTCATCGGGCAGCAAAGTTACAATGCTAACAAGTTCCCCTATCAATTTGCTTTGATTACGGAGTCCAATTGGTGTGGTGTTTTGAAGGGTATTTATTCATATAGCATCAAGGCCTAGCCTAATAGTGATGTTAAGTCTCTCGTAGGACTAAGGCTCTGACATATGCAGTCTTAGGAGTGGATGACATCACCAATAAGGAGATATTACAACGCAAACTTGAGATATCGTTGAATAAAGTATTCACTCACGAAAATTGGGTTAAGGACACTTCAGTTTCAGTCCAATTTACAGATACACACTATTTATATTCAAGTGAAAATATAACAGACACATTCGCATTTATATTATCTCAAACCTGTGACTTTGCCGCAGGTACACTTTGCGCCACCCATAGGCATTCGATGGATTAGATGCAACAACCTCAGGATGGTCTTATGGTTGTGATGGATACACCAGTGATCTAGCTATTTGTTTGAATACAATAGATGACACTTGCTTCGGCGATTTGGGCAGTCCATTAGTTCTAAATGATGCTTCAAATATCCTCATTAGGGTATCTGTAGGATGTATTCTAGGAGACACTACTCTATTTACAAGTTTCACGAGACATGAAACAACTGGAGTGATCAACAATCGATATTAAAATAAAGAGAGTATAAATTAAAGTTTGCTTTTGGGCGTTCTTTTAAAATGAGAGTAGATTTTCATACTTTTAGGATGATAAATAAGGCAGGTATTATTAAGAAGTCTTAATAGAAGTATTTTATCACTCAGTTGTAGTTTACTCTCTATGCAAGATACGCGCATGGGCTAGTAACTGTGGTTTCAATATCACGGAAACAATAATAAAAACTCTCTTTACTAGTCACCATCGACCAGATTTGGAAAAGAAAATTAGAATTGGAACCTGGCATATAAAAACGATTGTAGAAACAAAGTAGAGCTGGTGCAAGAGATGACAAATTGCAGCTTGGACCTGCTTGGACTAAAAGAGTCTTACAAAACAAAGCCATTGGTAGCTTAAGTCTTCAGAACGCACACTGAACAAAAGGGAATCAAAGCTTCTAAGAAGGTGTAGGTAATCGTACGATTCCAGAACCCAATGCAAAAGTTAATGGTTGGCAACCCTTAAACTCTAGGATACCATTGTTACAATTAAATCTGGAAATCAAATGCCATTTATACAAGTGAAAGCCCCTACGGAGGATCTAGCTTTGCATTAGATAAGAAGGCGTTACTAGCAAAGCTGCAGAGCATAACTGACAAAGAATCAGCCACGATAGGCTTATGAATTTTAGCTCAGTTCTATGAATGTGCTTAGTGGGTGCCGTGGCTCAGTGGTTAGTGCGTTGGACTACTGCGCAAGCGGTTCCAAGTTGGAATCCAGGAAATTACCACCAAAGTTTTTTCACAGCCCCACCTCTTGCGAGCGTCTGACAAACATCCAAGAGTATTTACTGTCATGAGAAAGCTTCTCAAAACCCTCCCCTGCCCTTCGGATACGGCATAAAACTGTAGGTCCCTTCTGTACGTACAGAAATGTATACCACGCACAATACGTACAGCTGTGAGAAGCTAGGCCTTGGCCCTCTATGGGCTGCTTACGGCCTAATATTTATTTATTTATTTATTTATTCTATGAATGCTTAGTTTAGTTCAAATCTGTTTATTGAACTAGTCCGTTCATTAAGTTCGTTTACTAACTCAGGAAATCAGACCGTAAAACATCTAAGAATATTACTGCCAAGAGAAAGCTTCTCAAAAAAGGTATAAAACTGTAGGTCCCTTCTGTACGTGTCCAAATGTATACCACGCACAACATGTACAGTTGTAAGAAGCTTAATTTTTAGTGTTCCGGACCTTAAAAGGTAGGACGGAACACTTATGGGTTTGATACGGTGTCTGTCTGTCCGTCTGTCCGTCTGTCCGTCTGTCCGTCTGTCCGTCTGTCTGTCACAGCCCTGTAACTTTTGAACCGTTAGACATAGAGAGCTGAAACTTTCGCTATGTATACATTATGTGGAAGCCTGCACAAGATGGTGGCAATGAATTTCATTTTGAGAGCCCTTTTTTGGGCACCTTGTATGAAGGGCAAAAAAAAATTATTTTGTTCCCCATCATGTGGCATATCAAATTAAAGAGAATTTTGCAAGGGCTCCATATATGTAAGAAATATTTTTTTCTGGCAAAATTTGTTGAACAAAAAAGCTCGCCAAACATTTGAAAAAGTCATTTGCACGAATGGATCGTATATGTTAGCTCTATGCTGCTTTTGAAAACTAAATAAGTTTAAAAATTTAAATTTTTTTAAAATTTTTTTTTTTCCAAAATATTTTTTTTTTTTTAATTTTTAAAACTCTAAATGCTGCATTCCTTCGCATGTCGAGTATTGCCAGTGTTTTGCTTTACTCAAACTATTTAACAAGCAAAGTACGGTTACATTCATTTTTATCCAAAAGCTTGGTACGCCATGTTTTATATTGAAGGTGTAAGTTAAAATGGACTGGAATCTCAGCTCAGTATTACTAGGACATACATACGTACAAGACATTACATTATTCATATCAAAACCAGTATTAGGTGTACCTATGCAGGATATGAATAAATTGCCTTCTATTTAATGACAATATAAAATGTCCGGAACACTATTGCACGAGGCCCTCCTCGCACTTGCCCAATTTTTTTAATTTTGTTACTGTGAAATTGAATAGATGTAAAAGAGATTGAATATAAAATCGTGCCCAATAACGCACTCTTACCGTTGGAAGAACTAAAGATAAAAAATGCTCGGGATCAATGTCAACCAACTTAGTGATTGCATATTATGACAAGAACTAATAGACCATCTCATAGAAGTTGACTTACTATCCGTTACTACATAGAATCATTCGACATTCTGTGAAAACGATCGATCACAGGCAAGACCAGATTCACCTAGAACGTCTGCAAAAGGATCGGCAAGCAGCCTTAAACCGCAAATTACAGCTACATTTGTAGGAAGTAGGCAGTAGGAAGGATTGAGCTATCCAATAAGTATGACACAAATGCAGAGTAGCCAAGACAGCCAAACTATTTATAGAATCCCAACAAAACTGATAGATGGTCGTTGCTTCACCCAATACCCAGCGAAGGTAACACCTAAAAGTGCAACTGCTTTGCAAACACAAGCTACGTTCAAATTGAAAGGCGCAATTAAAAATCTCTTATCTGATGGCTTGCGCACCTCCAAGTGGTTTGATAATCTCATTCAATCTCAGTCTAGCAGTTCCCCAGCGATAATAACAATCTCAATACGAGTTCGTTATATTATATTCGTTGACGTTGAACGTATTTTTAACTTTGACATTTGAATCGGATATTTTCCCCACGAGACGCATTGATTAGATTACCTGCCTACTGAAGGAATTTAGCTTCTTTGTTAGCAAATAGGCTGCACTATCACCACGCGATAGGCTTATCATGACGAAATGTCCAGTTTGACATGACCAATTACTACAGCTACGGCTATAAATTAAGGAGCATTCAAGGGGGAAAGTTCGTAGTATTCATTGATTCTAGCAATGAAATTGGCAATCGCTTTAGCTCTATTCGTGGCCACGGCTGCAGCCGCATCCCTTGGTGAAGGTGACTTAAAACCCCGTCACATTGATCCAAGATTACCTCGTATTCCTGTCGGTGAATTGGAACAACGTATCACCAATGGTGATGTTGCCAAGGTAGGACAATTCCCATACCAAGTAGGACTAAGGCTGAGCTTTCCAGAGGGATCAGCATTCTGCGGTGGTACTTTGATATCCTCCCGTTGGGTTCTTACGGCTGCACATTGTACAGATGTAGCTTTAAATGTCACTGTGATCCTGGGAACCACCAGTTTAGTTGAGAAAGAACCTGGTGAGCAGCAAATTTTTGTCAGTCGGTCGGGAATCATTGTCCATGAAAACTGGAATCCTGAACTCATTGTCAACGATATATCTTTGATTAAGCTTCCTGTTGATGTTCCATTCTCTCGTAAGTTTCAATTTAACCTCTCTTCTTATACGGGCCTTGTGCTAATTGTGTCTACCATTGTTAGCTACTGTTCAGCCAGCTAAGTTGCCGAAACTATCCGCTTCATACGACACCTATGTAAATGAAATTGCTGTCGCATCTGGATGGGGCAAGGACAGTGATGGTAAGTTAAAGATTCTTGAGTAGAATGAGTATTTTATTAACTATTTATTTTTGTGTAGCTGCCACTTCTGTTTCGCCTGTATTGCGCTACATTGAATCGAGAGTAATGAGTCAGACCAATTGCAACATTCGTTACTTGGGCTTGATTCAACCCGGTAATATTTGTATCACTGGAGAAAGTGGACGTTCGACTTGTAACGGTGACTCTGGTGGTCCATTGGTTCACACGGCGAACGGTGAGAATACCATTATTGGTACAACTTCATTCGGTCTTGCTCTTGGCTGCGAAGTAGGATGGCCAGCTGTCTTCACACGTACTACTTACTATTTGGATTGGATTCTTAACCAAACTCAAATTAAGGACAATTAAATGTGAATTAATGGGATAAATACTCCTTAAAGCATTGATTTCGATTTATTATTCTCTGATAGAGAAAAAGGTAAGATTTATTCGCAAATTGGCAATACTAGTCAGCCTGACTATTACCACTTCGATATTAGGTGCATTGCAGAGGTGACACATTGCTGTACCTGACGAATGTAGATTTTTCAGTTTCAATGATTTTTCTTCTTTGGTGGTGTCTAATTCAAATGGGGGATAATCTATTTAGTTGCATTCGTTTGTAATTCACAGTATTTTTTCGCTTTCGTATTGAAATGCACCAAATGCCTTCTAAATGTTTAAGATAAGCTTAAGCCTAAGCACTGAATATTTCATTCAATGATTGAAAATCAGCCCACATTTAGGGAAATGGAGATACGGCTTCTCTTTATATTTTTCCGCTGGTAATCTCGAGTGCATAGCTCTATTGTGGTTGTTAAGCAGCCACCAATAACCACTTTGAATAAGACTTAAAATCTGCGACATCTTTATTGTACGCTGTGTAGTCTTCGTCTGCATTTAAAGGTAAAACAACAGTTCAGTCCAGTTTCATTGGTTCTACTCAATGAAATTATTGAATGTGTAATCCAAGATGCACTAACTTATTGGATCTGTGTAGTTCATTTGGGTCTTCTTATTTAAAAAGAAACAAGCATCTCAAATCAATCCGGCTACTTTGTAAGGCAACAATAGCCAACTGAATATGTGAAGTATACCAAAGAGCTCCATGTTGTTCTATATTCCGATTATGACATTTTGACTTGAGGTTACACGACATGGGGACTAAGAAACACAAAAGATGAAACCTTTTTTTTCCTTTTTTTTGGATCCTGGTGAAATAGAAAAAGGCATTAAGGTGTCCTCACAATCTAGGCAGAGTAAATTTGTAATAATTATTGGAAAAATTATGCAAAGAGAACTGATGTGAAAGTAAAAAGAGAACCAACTATTGACTTATTGTGGAAATGTCCCAAAGTTCTGGAGACCAGCAGCAATATGAAATGCAGTGAAATAGGCTTGATGATGATAAAGCGGGGAATCTGAATACAATGACACTTTTTCCAATTATTCTGGTTCAGTAGTTGTCAATATTACTAATGACACCCAGCTGTCGAAATATTCAATAAAATTTACCATTTTATTATGCCTATTTTACGCATGCCAAACTTGCGAAAATTATAAAAAAAACTTTAATTTGAATTTCGTCGTGGGGTTTATGCCCAATTCACAATGTCGTGTTCATGCGCATGTACGTTAATGGGCTTTTCACTGACTTGAATTTACGATAATTTCTGTCATAAGCGCGACTTCCAAATTTTGCAATACACAATGTCGTTTCAGAGTAGTGGCGAATTGAGAGGTTACGTCTATGACATACACTGAACCAAAAAGGTACATAATATAAGCGAAAAAATCATATTCTGAATGAAAAAGTGCATTTAAAGTGAACTAAACCTCGAGTTCATACACATAATGAATCCCAGTTCATAAATTTATGAATATATTTATACAGCTATAAATTGTTCATGACATTAATGAATAATATTCATTCAATGATATTAATTGCTTACGTATGTATCATAAGAAAAATTTCTTAGACTTAATGCGCCGATTCATTGCATTCATCAGAGAAAAAAAATGGTGTGGTGAGAGAGAAATGGTGAAATTAGTTTCTACAGAATTCTCCTTGGGTGGGTTGTTGTCCAAGCAACAAATAGTTCGGCTGCTTGTGAACATTTCATAAACTTATGAATAAATTCATTACAATAAGAATCAGCGGTTCATTATCCAAATCTGCCATACAAATATTTTTATGAATGCAATTTCATACGATTAATGAATTTATCATAAAACCAAGATTTTGTTTTAAGAATCTGTACATAAAATACATGATTTCTTCTTAAAAATGAATGAATTTCGCTGTATGAATGCTGTTCATTAATTTATTTTTTTCAGTGTAGTATAAGTAATGTTTCCTCAGATTTCAAATACAATCACAATCGTGATTGATTCGATCATTTTGACCAGTTCACACAAAAGTATTAGTGATTGCATTCACACAACCACAAATCAATCAATCACAAAACAAGTATTGCCACGATGATACCAAAATATCAAAAGTGATACTTTTCAATCTTCATTTCGACGTGATACTTCGTTTTCTTCAAAATGCCTATTCTGATACTTTTTAATTCTGACAGCTTAACACTGTAATATGCCAAGCAATCGCCTTATTTACTGAACTACAAATTATTATTTTGCCATTTTCAATTATTAAATTTTAATATTCTCATTGTTGATTTGATTTAGCCTTGGAATGATGAATTTTTTGGGAAGGAACTAAGAATATTCATGGTATCTAAAGCATTATCGTTTGTGCGTATTTTTTTGAATATTTAATTCTGGCAGTTTTACTCATAATTTCTATTATTATACCTTTTGATACTTTTTGTCTTTCTGTGGAGATACTTTTTTTTCAAACTCTTGCGGCAACACTGAACAAAACCAATACTTGTCCCACAACGCCAGCTCTTTCAGTTGGCTTGGTTATTTAAGAACGAATAAAACAAAAGTATTGGCAATAATGGAACGAAACGGAGATTGGAATTTCTAAGAATATACTTGTCTCACTTTCGACAACACGATACATCAGATCATACGATCTGATTGGGATTTGATGATCTTTCTCTATTATTCAACGATTGAATGATTGAATGCAATGACCGAATCATTTTTGAAACCAATACTTGAACGATTACTCTAGCGAGTACCTCGACTCAAATATTGAGGGCGAGTTTACGGTATCCACGACCAAAAGCGTTGGAAACATTTCGAATTGCCAATTTTTTTCACTCAATATGTCAAAGCGCGACCGCGCGAATGAGACATTAAGAATTGAACATAATAGTCCTCATAATTTCACTGTGCAGGCAATTTGTCTCAGCGTGAGCAGGTACACACTTTGAACCTTAAGCCATCAACCAGACAAAGATTGGTTCGAAATGAAGAAAACATAACCGCTGTAGCGGCCAGTATCAAAGAAAACCCTAATCCAACGATAAGGCGCCGATCAGATGAATAATTATTATTCATTCATTCAATTAATTATTATTTTGCCGCTCGATTTGGGACTGTGCTGACGCAAGAATTGGAGCTGGATAACCATATCCATTACCTTCAATGTTCTCAGGTGCAAGACGACATAAACCGACTTTCAGTGGGAAAAGCTCAACAATCGATATATCCAAACTGTGGATAGCAAGATAGCGCTACATACCATACAAGCGACGCACCACTCGAAGTTGTAGATGAAATGAATTTCAATGTATGGACACACTTGCCAAATTTTTCATAACCATCCCCGACTTGCGATCATCTGACAAAAATCCAAGAATATTACTGTCCCCAAAATCCACTACGCTTTGAATGCGCCATAATACTGAAGGCCTCCTCTATCCCTTAGAAAATGCAAACATCGTACAGTATAAATATTTGTGATAGCGGACCTATGTTCTGCTTCGGCCTTAACATTTATATATTTCAATGAAATACCACTACATACTTTATATACTAAATTTTTTGTTTATTTCGACTGAGTATGAAGAAAAAGTTTTCATTTATTTAACAAGACCAGTCTTGGCATCGATCCAATCCAAGTATGAGGTGATACGAGTGAATACACCTGGCCAGCCCTTCTCGCAACCCAAAGCAATACCGAATGAAGTAGCACCAATTAAGAGATTGCTTCCATCACCCCTGTAGACCAATGGACCACCAGAATCACCATTGCAAGTGGAACGACCTTCCTTTCCTGTGATGCAAATCATTTCGGGTTTGATCGAACCCAGATAGTAACGGTTGCAAGTGCTTGCGGCAATGACAGTAGTCTCGATGTAGTTCAAAATTTCCGATACAGAGTTTGAAGCTATTCAAAAATTGCATTCCATTATGAAAGTTTCAAGCAAATAAATGTTGACTTACCATCACTGTCCTTTCCCCATCCAGAAGCCACAACTTCATCACCAACATAGGTAGCGTATGAGGCGCTCTTCTTTGGCAATACAGCTGGCTGAATGTATTCTAAAAAGCAAACCACACACTCTTAACTCTGCCTCAAAGTGTCGTTAACCAACTTACCATTGAAATCAATTGCAACTGGCAATTTAATCACAGCGATATCGTTGGTAATGGTGGCAGCATCATAATTCTCATGAGTGAATATTCCAGACTTGGAAACGAAAACACGTTGTTGACCAGCTTCATTGTCGTTCCTAATGTTGAAGGCACCCAAATAGACGGTAACGCCATCAGCACCAGATGTGCAATGGGCAGCTGTTACAATCCAACGATCAGACACCAAGGTACCACCGCACCATGCTCCACTACTGCCGAATACCAAGGATAGACCAACTTGGTATGGGAATTGAGTCCTTGAGGCAACAACACCATTTGTGATACGACCCTCGAGCTCAGCCTGTGGCATAAGCTTCAGGCTTGGGTGTGGCAGTGCTGCCACAGAAGCAACCAACAAAGTCAATGCGATTAAGAATTTCATTTTCTTCAAACTGATTTTCATTTTCTATCTAGTAAGCCTTATATACTCGTCGCACTGGATCTTCATAAGCACAGATAGCTAATTGAAAACTTATCACTTCGAGTACATCTTTGCAAAGGCGATTAGATTTAGACTACTGCGAGCGCTATGGGGTTTTCCTATTGAACCTTTATAGCTGTGATTAGATATTTTGAAGAGAAGCATTCAGAGCTACTACGTATATCCGGGTTTATTATCGGCTAAGAACTTTAAGAAGTTAAGTAGGTACTTACCAGTATTTCGCGTTGGGCAAAGTAGTGACATTTTGTTACAAGAATTCGTATAAAATCAGAAGAATTAAGCTGCATATTGCATGAAACATGCAATTGCATGCTTTACTTTCAAGAACCTTTCCTATATAGTTTTCATTGGCATATAATCCTCCTTTATAAAGATTTATGTGCCAAAACAAGAAAGGAGTCAGAACTCAAGGAATTAACTTCTTTTCTTTTCTAACGAAGTAGTACATATATGGTTCCAAAGTAAAGGGGTGTCACAACTTAAACAACGGCAGAATGATCCTACTTATGGTTATGCATCGTCAACGAAGATAGTTTCCAACCCATGAACCAAATAGCTAAAGTAGACATCATAATGTCATATGAACTCAAAATTTGAACCAGAGAACCAGTCAAGCAAAGAGATTTTAGTGAATATTAATAGCAGTTAACATCCAAGCAATCCACTTTGTCGCTAATTAACGATTTTTGTGGGCTTTTACTGTTCAAATTTATTTTTTTCCCAAATAGCCTTCCAAAACAGTGTTCATTGGCCATAATGTCAGGAATTGTATAAGCCATGATGGCATGGTTTGTTATTGTTTGCAATTCTGGTGGTGCTTGCCGTGGCTCATAGATTACTGCATATTTTCAATTCTGTACAACTACTCGCTTACGCCGATGACATTGACATAATCGGAAGAACGCAGCTAGCCGTTAGTGGGGCATTTGCGAGCATTGAGATCGAACCACCAAGGATGAGTTTAGCGGCAAATGAAAGGAAGACGAAATATATGCTGTCTACAAAACAGGACACTCAACATCGGCGTCTTGGACAGAATGCCACAATAGACAGATATAATTTCGAGGAAGTAAATGATTTTGTCTACCTAGGCTCTCCACGAGTGACACCAGTGGGAAGATCAAATGCAAAATCACTATTGCCAATCGGTGTTTCTATGGTCTAAGAAGGCCATTGAGTAACAAAGCCCTATCTCGAACTACTAAGTATGGCGCAGAGGCATGGACTTTGACAAAATCGGATAAAGAAGCCCTTGGTTATTTTGGGAGAAAAGTTCTTCGAGTTATCTTTGGTCGCGTCTGCATAGACGGTGGGTGGCGAAGAAGATATAACGCCGAACTCTACAGTCTATACAAGGACATCGGCTTGGTCAGAAGAGTAAGCATGCAGCGACTAAAATGGCTGGGTCATGTAAAGCGGATGGAGTCCAAGAATGTCTTCGAAACCACCCCAGATGGACGGCGCAGTAGCAGACTCTTAATTTGTCCTTCGACATTTGGCATAATCTTTGCAGTTGTACTTGCTGGCCACTGCCAAATTATGCCAAGGGACATCACCGTACGTTCAGAAACTAAAACTTAATCACCCACTGTTACTGCAATAGTCTCCGTAACTCGCATGCTTTTCAGCACTAATTCTGTCTTTTTGTCTTCTAAAAACCATTCTGATAGCCTCATCGCAGTCTTGCCCAACTATTCAAGAAGTTTCATTACTACGACAATTGCTACATTGTTAGCAAAACCAATTATTTTCAAGCACTTAAAATTCGAAATCTGAAGATGTCATCAGTCATCACAGATTAGTCCTAATCAGCATTAGGGTACCGCCTGTAATGTCATTCTGTTACATCTTACTTCTTAAAAGTATAACTATATTCTGTAGGTAGTCTGCGATTCTCCTGTTGATAAGAACTTGCAGAATGCTTCTCCAGTTTTTGATGAAGGCAGTTTTGATGATTGGGCGATACTATTTGCTTCCGCCTATCGATCGTTTTTCTCAAAGTTTTTGTGAATGATGATACGATCCAATATTTAACGATGAGGATGAACCTTTTGGTGTAAGGACCAGTCCTTGTTTCTTTCTCTATTCCGGAAATTCTCCTTCCTTGCGGCTTGGGCGCATATGGGCGCAAGTTTATTACTGCTTTTAAGGCAATGTTGGAGATATCGACACTCCAGGCGCTTTCTGGACCTTGATCACTTTGTAGACTTGCAAGAGATATTTTGAGCTGAAGACTGATATTGTTGTCGCCTCCGTCGTATTTCTTCTCTCAGTTTGTTCTTTTATAACCTGTTTTTGTGAAAGAAATTCATACAGCGATACATTCTGGGCGTAACAAGATAAACCATTCAAACGCCTGCTTTCATCATATCTAAGCAAAGTAATATCGCTCGGATGATTCAAACACGCAAGCTATAGTTAGTTTGGAGCAAGTGCAGAAAGGATTAACCGATAAATTGGAAAGGACTCATTATAAAAATGACATGGTTAAAGGCGGTGACTGTTTGGTTAAATTGCCCTTGTCGACCAGTTTCAGTTGAAAGAACTCATCCTGTTCTCAGGCCTGTTTCGCCTTTAACAGCTGTTACTCCCAAAATACTTGTTGTGCCAATTTATTTGTCATACCACCACACACTTTCGCAAGCCATCAATCAATAAAAGCAATTAATCAATATTCGCGGAATCTATAATGATAAGACAAATCAAAGTGTGCCTGAGCGTTTGCATATAGGTGTATTCCCGCTTCAAAATAAGATACCGACCAATCTAAAAGAATATATAAATCTCTTGATCCTAATCACAATGGTAATATCCGGATTAAATTTACTTTCCAAGAAGTAAACATAATTATTGTACCCTTCACCGTCACACCTATCGATAAGATAGCTCCACCATTTTTTGCTAATGGAAAAGCCCCATAAAAAAGATACAAATTTAAACTAATCACCGAAAAGCAAGTCACGTTCTAAAGATGATTTCGGTGATTAAAAAGCTCCGTCTTGCTATATAAACAAGGCCAAGAGCGTAACTAGAATCAGTGAAACTATACAATGAAATTGGTACTCGCTTTGGCTTTATTTGTTGCCTGTGCAAACGCTGGCTTCGTCCAGCCCAGACTTAGGCGTATGCCTATGGCTGAGCTTGAGGGTCGCATCACTAATGGTGATGTTGCCTCTAGGAATCAATTCCCCTATCAGGTCGGTCTATCCCTGAGATTCGGTAAATCTGGAGCATGGTGCGGTGGTACTTTGGTCTCTGACCGTTGGATCGTAACTGCTGCCCATTGCACATCTGGTGCTGATGATGTTACCGTATATTTGGGTGCCTTCAACATCAAGGACGACAAGGAAGTCGGCCAACAAAGAGTATTCGTCTCCAAATCTGGCATCTTTACTCATGAGGACTACAATGAAGCAACCATTTCCAATGATATTGCCGTTATTAAACTGCCAGCTGCAATTAAATTTGACGGTAAGTACTAATTGGATTCTTAGAGGAAATATCCTTTGATGGTTTCTCGTTACCCATTTTTTTAGAATATATCAAGCCAGCTGTATTGCCAAGGAAGAGCAGCTCATATGCTACCTATGTAGGAGACAGTGTTGTCGCTTCTGGATGGGGTTTGGACAGTGATTGTAAGTCTTGTCTGTGGTTATAGCTTTGCCTTGGCTGAAGTAACGTTTTCTTTTATTCAACTGACAGCTTCTACCTCGGTTTCGGATGTCTTGAACTACATCGACACAACTGTCATTAGCCAAAGCAGTTGCAATTTGTACTACGTAGGACAAATTAAGCAAAGCAACATTTGTATTACTGGAAAGGCAGGACGTTCCATCTGCAGTGGTGATTCTGGCGGTCCATTGGTCTACAAGGATAAGGGAGAAAATCTCTTGATTGGTGCTACTTCATTCGGTATTGCTTTGGGTTGCGAGAAGGGATGGCCAGGTGTATTCACCCGCATCACCTCATACTTGGATTGGATCGATGCCAAGACTGGTCTTGTCAACTAAGATGTTTCATTCAAAAAATATATGTATACTTAAATAAAATAGTTTTCAGTGCAAAAGTGTCTTTCAAATGAGATTATAGAACATCCTTAAAGTGGCTAAGATCAAAGTTAATAAGCTTGATAGATCGTAGTTCAAAAGTAAGAGTGCCACGTGTTCTCTTGGAAAGGGGGCCATAACGTCGCGCTCTTTCGTTGTAAGGTCAGTTGTTGGTATTCTTCTGCTTCAAAGTCAAAGGTTTGGTATGTATATCTTTGTGGATAAGGACAATATTAAGCTTCAATATTTACTAGGCATATGTCTGTGGAGTGGAAGAAAGACTTCGAAACTTCGCTTATTGGGTTCTACAAAAGTTTGAAGAAAGTCTCGCATTTCATCGAAAAATCATCTTCAGCGATAAAGCACATTTTAGGCTTAATTGCTTGGTCAATAAGCGAAATATGTATTTTTGCTTCCATAGCCTCCATTGCATCCAGAAGAAGTGACCCTGTGACAGGTTAAGGTCAGTGAAGTTCGCTATTGTTCCAGTTGGAAGACTATTTTTTGCCAATGTTTGATGAACTTGGCGTCAGTGAGAAGTGGTTCCAATAAGATACTGGTCACATAATTATAATTGATGTATTGAAGGTGGTAGTATCTCGAGTAATGGTCGGATGGACTCCTCATTCATGCGATTTAACGACGTTGTATTTCTCTTTATGTGGTTTATTTATGCCAAGAAATCAACTGCGTTAGAGGATCTTTAGAACAATATTGAACTCACAAATTGTCAACGTTCCATCCGATGTCTGTGGATCGGCAAATTGGGTCCAAAGGATCAATTGCTTGTACCAATTTCAGTGCAAAACTACGAAACTTTGACATCACAGCTGGTAGTGGCTTGGCTTTCCGATAAAAATGCCGGATGTTGTTGTGCTCGCGAGATTTCTCGATATCCTTGAGCTGCGAAACTGCGTGGTCATTTTTCTTTTTACGCAGGATTCTTTTCTCTTCCCTTTTTCTGATCCGGTACACCTCAATCGCTGCCTTTGTTTTGCGCTGCAGACGCTTTCTTGTCACCTTCTTCCGCTGAACGCATTATCATCATACCAAGGGCTTCTCCTTGGTGGTGATTGGTAGCCAAGGAAGGTCACGGCTACCTCTTTAATGATGTTGCAATATTTAGTCCACTAGTTGTTACCATTTGTGATGGATGAATTGACTGCACTGCCAGTTACTTTTTGTAGGCTATGGCTTCTTCTGAACTCCTAAGGCGTCGTACATCCTGGACAACTCACAGCTTCTTCTCGTTGGACTTGGATAGTCGGTTTATGAAGCAGCAAGATAGTGGTCAGAGTCGATGTTTGTCCCTCGAAAGGTATCTATTAAAATCTTAAGCGACCCAAAGCCTCATTATTCAATTAATACAAACCTCAACCCTATGAAAGTTTTTATACGAACTTTATTTATACATATTTTTAATACAATTTGTTTCTTTCTAAACAAAGGCAACAGATTTACATATTCAAAAAAATATATATATATTTTAAATTTGGTTCAATGGGATTGCATTGCTTGTGTACACAAGGCGTACACCCTTTTTAAATGAAAATTTTAAAGCCACATCTAACCACAATGCAAATAATAATATAAATGTTTAACTTATAATATAACTATTAAGTCATGTGTATTTATGTATTTATAAAAACTTCTTAAAAAATAACATATTAGTATTCATTCATATATTCCGTAACTGAGAGTGTAAGAAGGCAAAATTTGAATTATCCTTTTGTAGTAACTTTTCAATTTGTGTAACAATAATGAGTACAAACATCGAACAAAATGCAGTTAATGTAGGCTTTTAGACTTTTACTTTGGACGAAACAGACTAGAAACTAAGAATTTATCTTTTGATGATTCCACATTCTTCTTGTGCTGATTTTTCTTATAAAAATTCTATATAAGCTATAAACTTAACGACTATTTTGTAGAAATAAAATAATATTGTGCAATTCGGAAGTGAAAATTATAAGAAGACATTAAAGATGGTACTTTTAGACCTATTTGCGTTTATATCATTCCTGGTCGATCAGATTCGCTGTTACCTCGCTTCTCAAAGAACATGGCATCCTTTGAAATAAGAATAAGAAAACACTAAGAGCAATGTATAGATAGAGAGAAAAAAAAAACTTACAATTAGGAATGTTGCACCCAAGAGAACAGCCTTCATTCGAACATCCAGATCCATGGGGAAAGTTATGCCAAAGAAGTCAGCATCGGTGAATATTTCTCTGGCCAAGCCGGACCATTGTTTCGAGATTTTACCCACTTGTTCTCCGGTCAGTGAAACAATCTACAAAAAATATTTTTTTATACAAAAAGCAAGCAACAAAATTTAAAAAAAAAATCTCACCTTAAACTCTACATCACCACACAAAGTGAACCGACATATTGGTCCTTCAATTCGTAGCACGGTTTCGTCTCTTTGATTCTTAATCTTATACGATGGAGCACATAGTGACCATTCCTGTTCAATTGATCCAATAACATTGCCTGGTGGTGCGGACACTTCCATCGTTTGTAAGCAACACGGGAAACAACAGCTTTCACATGCCAATGGACGATTCAAGTGTAGAACTTCATTTTTGTAATTATCAAAGATTCTCATATCGAATGGGCGCATTGGACCGCACATATTACGTGTACAACAATCGTTATCCTCCACGGCATGATATACCTTTTGGCCTAAACTATTTTTTATTGAGAATTTATTGTTGGTCTCAAAGCCAGTCATTGCTTCGAGTAGTTCGACTTTTTGTTTAACCAAAAGCTGGTCGACAGTCATAAGGTACTCCAAGCCGCGTGGACAATTCGGATCCCCATGTGGCATAGGCATCCAATCGCCTGCAAAATACATTTTTTTATTTTGATTAGTATTTTTGGTTAATTTTGAATTGTAAGATTAGTATTACTTTTTTTGTCTTAACGTTTGGACACTTTATGTGGAATTAGAGTTCAGAAATAATTAGTGGGCTACATTTCCATGGGACAAACATCGACGATGACTATCTTTTGCTTGCTGTTCAAAAGAGCCCGGCTGTCACAAATCAGTGGACTGAATACAATAACGTCATCAAGGAGTTAGTCGTGCAGTTGCGTAATAAGAAAAGGAGCCACACAGATGTCAAAGTAAACGAAGAGCCTTGTGGGTTCAACAATACAATGATAGCTTAAAACCTGGAATGTAGCAAACGCAACCTCGTTACCAAAGCCCAAGGAAATCTTCATGTGTTTTAGCAGCACTTCCAGCTATTGCTTAACTTCCAGAAAAGAGAGGAGAGTGAAGAGAACGCACTCTCAATCAATGACGAACCATAACCTCACCCGATATTGAAGAAGTTAGCGCTGTCATCAAATGGGCTTCCATTTGAAATGAGTCAATTTCTAGATAGGGCAACATATGGGCAACGCCATTTGTCAAGTATAGGTTGAAGAAAGCATGCCCGATGTCTGGAGCATTATACCTTTTAAGGACTACCGAGACAAATTCCCGTTAAATGTTTCATACAAGATTATATCTAACATAGTGTGAACTTCCAAGGCTTTATGACAGCTTTCAGCGTCTCAAGCTTTACAAAGCGATTACCCAATTCGATACATCGTCAAATCTTATCCAAACTTGTCCTCTGTGCAACTTTCAAACAGTTCCTTCGAGGTCTTCCTAATGCTGTCCTGTCACTTCTTCAATATCGTGTTGGAGCAGATAGTGCGGAGTGGAAATTAAGAAAGAACTATCATTCACAAATTTCTCAAACTCTTAGAATTGATACCATCGGAGGATCCCAACAATCCGCCGTACAGGCGTTTACATAATTGAAGAGCAAGTGAAACGAGTTGGTTTTGAATGTGAACAAGACGAAGTACAAACGTACTATCGACAAACAAAACCTTCGACAGAACGTCACTGTTTATAGATAAAACTTCGAGTTTAGGGGTTTACCTACCTAAGTCCATAAATTACAACTTTTAAGGAGATCAGTCGAAGAATGAGTCTAGCAAACTACTGCTACTTCGGTTCGCCAAAACAACTGGCTTCAAAACTCTTAACTTGAATGACGTTCCGAGTTCTATTCTAAGGCGTTAAGGGCTGGATAATATTGTAACGATCTTGACGAACATCCTCGTACTTGTAGTTAGGAGCAACATGAGAAAGAAAACAATTAGAAGTTGACATCTGTCAATAGAAAAGAGAAGAATAAAGAACGGTCGACCACGCGCTTTAGAGGTTTTGTGTTTTATTCATTTTTTAATATTCTTTGATCATTTTTATTTATTGGTGGAATATCTCGGGTACAAGCAAATCTTCGTACAATATGTAGGGAACCAGAGCAAATATTGGCGGATATTAGGCTCCATATGAGAAGAGGGTGAATGGAGAAGATAGAACCGCGAACAATATGAGCTTTACCAAGTTTTGTACACATTATGTAGTTCAAAAAGCCAAAACCAAGATCCTTCTATAGCCCGATAGCTATAGGAGTCACTTCATATTTCTAGATTACCAAACCGTAGCACCGTCTATTTATCCAATTCTTCCACTTGCTCCTTCAAGGATAAACAATTGCGCCTGATACATTTGTATTCGAACTGATGGAACCTTTTGCAAACACCCATCTAATAGTAAAGGAACAAACCTTTTGTATACAATTGCATTGGATTATCAACAAAGACAAATTGTCTAATCAAAAGCTTTAACTTTATCAGGCGAACTTCTGAATAGCTATATTTGATAAAAGGCCATCAAACTCGCACTAATGCAATCAGTCATCATAACTCATTGTAAAGTAAAAAGCCAATTTTATTTTCCCCTTTGTTCGAAACTTATTTCACAAGAATTAATCCTTTCTGATATTTCAATTTACTGCACAAGTCGTGTCATATCCATGAACATGTACAAACGTGTATCTTTAGTTTATGGTGTGCACACAGTCGTCTAAGGTCATTACTCAATTGACTTAAATTAAATTAGTGAGCCTCGCTCAAAGGCCAAGTAAACTACAATCCCATTTAGGAAAATTTCACATTGAAAATCATCCCTTGACACTGTTGGATTTATGGTTGATTCTCTCGCCTCTTTTGACAAAAAAATATAGTCTAGGCCTTTGGCGATTATCTTGCTTAATGTTAGGGTAAGATACGAATATGATACACTATCAACGTAGATGAAGACGATAACAAATTTTTAGTGTTTTACGACAATGACTTTGAATTTGAAAATTAGGGCACAAGTTTATTAGTTTTACCTTTTCTCATCATCGGTCAAAAAGACCTCATATCCTTTTCGTTTTGCGGATTTACTCAATCGTAGGGATTTGCGTAATTTTTTTCCCAACGATTTTGCATCTACTATCGATGGGTGAATTGACGACGTAAGCTTTGTCCTTCGCAGGTTTGTATACCTTTCCCAGAGATTACTCCAAAAGACTTGAAATACATTCACTGTTCTGTTATCCTCTCGATCCTTATTCAGCTCATTGATAGAGTTGTAATTAATTATTTCACTCATTCTAAATACAACCGATGTATAAACTTATAAAACGTACTCACGGTGAAGAGATCTTTTTAACGACTGACAAGCAACAAACAAAAAAAAAATAACAAAATACAAATCGACAACAACGATAAAAGTTATATCAGTTAAACATCTGTAATCACAAAAATAAAACCAGCAACAATAACCACTACAGATGTAGGTAACGTCTACATTTCTGTCTTTAAATTAAGAATGATAAGAAGCGCGGAGACGAACGTAGATATTGTATCTTTTTTTTTTTTTTTTGTGCAAATTGTCGACTATCTAAACCGCAGATATTCGATACTAAGTGACTTGTTTGTAGGTGTGTAGCTAGCCAATTGTTAGGCAACTAGATTGTAAATTAAAAAGTAACAGCCACCATCGTCGGTTTGGATGAATGCAATTAAATGTGCATGTCGATCTTATTTATAGAGAATTCAACATCCAAGCCATGAACTGAGATTTTACATGTGTAACAATCGTGGGGGTCAGAGGCTAAGTTATAGCTTATCACTGAGGTACAGATATAAGTACAGTCAATCACAAAAGTAGAGATACACTTTGCCGTCGAATCTATGTATATGCACATATAATAAAACGTCTCGCACGAGAGATGTTTATAACATTAAAAACAGAAACCAAAATAAAAGTTTTAAAATTGTTGTCTGTCTGTAAGTTTATTTGCCCGCGCACCATAGCAAATTGCTGCACGAAATTTTTGCAGTTGCTCTTAACTTAGAACTAAGTCCATATTTTATTGTGGTTCGCTGCCTAGAAACTGAGATGTACAGTAATCAATAAAGTGAGTTCAACTTATCATGGCAGTTTAAGCGTCTAAAAAATCATTCCGATAAAAGTTAATGCCCAAACCATTCGCTATGAAGTGTAAAAAGCTGGATGCGCATCAGTCGATTGCTTTAAAAGTATGTACTTCGAAACTATACGGTAATAAGGTCAACGCCCAAGCATAGCCAAAATAATAAAGAAGGTCGTGTTCGGTCGTTTTGATTCTGTTTTCTGACGTTTCCGGCAAAATCAAATCGGAACTCACGCACACATTCTCAATCGGCGGTATTTTTTTGAGTCGTTCCGTACATTATGTTGTTACACAGTCTGCTGAAAATGTGATGTGCAAACGGAAAGAAAGGAACACCGCGATTGTTTTATAGTTATGTACTTCTTGTTCGCACGTTCGTTCACATGTATTCAGAGATAGGAAATTTAAACTCGGCGTACTTTACGGAATTTGCGGCAGGGGATTATAAAGACGACCGTCTACATTAGTTTGTTCATGCGCTCAAGGTGCATACAATTTGAAAAGGACTATTTAAAAAAATATCTAGCACAATGTAATATTCTTATATGAAAGTAAATTCAACTTTCATGGATCGAATAGGTTGCTGATTGGGTTTAGAAAAAACCATCAAGAAGGCTTAGAATATTGCAGAAGCTGTGCACCATGGTAGCAGTCTCTAATTGTATTGGGGATGTATAGCGGTAACTGGAGTAACATTGACATAAAAAATATATTGAACAAACACCAACTGCCGGTCTTAAAGCTATTCTCAGCCTGCTTTCGTTAGACTACTTTATTAAATCAGCAGCCCGTGAGTCTACGGTAAAAGCAATATCTCCAGAGGGTCAACGCAATTACTGACGTAGAAATAATATAGAAGCTTGTGCTTTGTTGTTCAATAAGATAATCTATAGCGTTATACAACGTTCAAAACTAATTTTAATAGGTACGACCTAAATCATCCGATATAAAAGTAATTAAGTTAAAATAAAAGCTATGAGAAACTAGGCCTTGGCACTCTGTGGGTTACTGGTGGTCAATATTTATTTATTTTATCTTTTTTGAACACTTTACCGCATGTTAAAAAATATTTTGGTTTCTTTTATTACATAAGTACATATAGGGTTTTCCAACAGCGATTTCAAAACTTTGCCGGTTGAATGCGGCCATATTGTTGAAGCCACTTCATCTGTCGAATTGGTTGTAATTTATTTTATTTATTTATCTTGCTTAATAATATGAAGAGTTACATGTGCAAATGTGCAAATTATTAAATTGTTTTATAAAAGTTCGAGCAATATTTTACGGTTCTCCATTTCTGGATGAATAGATCCACTAAATTGCAATGCATCTAGAGAAGATCACTGCTTGGTGTGGATTTTAGCCTGGCGGCATCATCGGTCCATATTACTGTGAGAACGATGTTGGCCAAGCCACCGTCAACGGCGACCGCTATCGATGATAACTGATTTCTTTTGGCCCCGATGATATGGACATCGACGACATGTGGTTTCAACAAGACGGCGCTACGTGTCATTTCGCACAAGCAATTTCCAAACATGGCTATCTCCCTCGGAGCTGATATGAATTGTGCACCGAGATCGAGCATGTTAGATATCTTCTTGTGGCTTTTTTTTTTAAGTCATTGTTCCCTGATAGCCGACGTAACCAATGCCAGTGATCGATTTCAGCCCAAGTAATTCGCTAGAGTTATGGAAAATTCGACATTTCGGAGAAAGAAAAGTAAAGGAAATAACTCAGCAAAGCCATGGCGAACATTTGAATAATGTTATATTCCATACATATTATTAGTTATATTCCTTCTATATAAATAAATAAAATCCAATAATATCTTACGTACAGTTGGTTTTTTTCAATTTTAAAGCTAGAAAACCCCTGTTTTAATTTTCAGTGCGAATATAGTACAGTGAAGTGTGTCTTCAGTGATTCACTGTATGTGTTCTTCATTTCCCATTCTTCGCTAATTAAAAAAAAAAAAAACATATTTGCGATATAATACTGAAACAAACAACAGACGATACATTTGGAAATCTGTGTCAATTTACTGAAGATTACTAGGAGGATTATTGACTTGTTTTACTTTGGTTGTGTATTGGTGAGTGCATTTATTTGGGGTAAATGGACTAATTGGGTGATAATAGAAGAAAATTATCTGTAAAGGCGAAGTCTTCTTTAGCCAGAAGTTTTAGAATGTTAATCTGATTTTTTTATTTGTGTCCATTAGTACCTATATTTTCATGGAGCAGAACATACTGCATTAGCATTTATATTATTTTTGCCGTAAGCGATAGCATCAGCTGATAAGCTGATGATGGAGGATATATCACTTTATGAATCTGTTGCCGATAAAGCCAAGCAGCCATCAAGAGGAATAACAAGAGCTTGTCGTTCATGCGACAGAAAACAGCAAATTTGCTAAGATCACCAAGAATGATGAAATCGCCAGAATCCAACCAACGCTCGAAGGAACACAGCAACCACGGAAAACTACACGGGAGATTTATAATCGCCCGGAGGCAAGAGTTACCACCTAAATTATGACCTACGGCTCCTAAATATTGGCTGGAGCAATGACCATGTATAAAGACAGAGGCAGTTGATAGAATTAATGCATTGAGAGTATGTAGCAGTTTCCGAATAACCTCATACGACGCGGCATGTGGAACGGTTCTATAGGGCTCATCGTTAAAGAAGCCGAATGGAAATATCTTGCCAGTGGACAACGATGCCAACAGCAACGAGTCGAAGTGATGGGGAATTACCACAAACAACAAGCATGTAAGAGTAGCAAGATAGATGGAACTCTTCTGATAAAGGTGAATGGACGCAGAGATTGATCCCCAATGGAAACCTTTCGATCAATAGGAAGCATGGAGAGCCAAAATTCTATCTGACGCAAATGCCTACTGGTCATGCATATTTCAAAGCATACCTCCACAGATTTGGGATTGAAGCCGAGAATAGAAAACTGAAGTCCCCCCTTACAATGAAATGTTTGACAGTATGTGGGTTTCAATTTGCATATCATTTTCAAAAGAGCAAATAACTTTGTATAAGCGATTTCTTTATTACCTTGACCGACTGGAACTCCTGGAGGTGGTGCCGGTCCAGTTGGCTGGGTTACTATTGGTTGTGGTCCGTACGCATCATAGCCCGGTTGATAGCCACCATACGCAGGCTGTTGTCCATACGCTTGCGGTGGTTGTTGTTGAGGCTGTTGAAAACCACCATATTGTTGATGACCGCCAACATGCGATGGCTGATGTGCTATGTAAGGTGGTTGATTTCCTGCATATGGCGGTTGACTGCCAGACTGAAGCGATTGACCGTAGGGAGACATTTGTGGAACAGGAGCGTAGCCGCCTTGTCCACCAGCTGGTTTGAATCCCTAAAATTTAGAAATTTTATTTACAATCAGTTTTGCAGTAATGAAATAGTATCCCAGTAACACTCTGGTGACTCCTAGGATACAAAAAAAAATCGCAGAAAATAATGTGGCAAAGCCCTATCAAGACTCTGTTTTACTTGCATGAGAACTTGCTAGATCCAGAATATAATTTGATTTTATGAAACAGTCAGGCAAGAGATCAATAAACAAAGTTCATCCTATCTTTGAACAGACACATCTTAACGCTTCTTTAGCAACCACAACCTATTGGCGATGATATTCTTAGAAGCTGTTGTAGATGTACATATATATGTAGGTGCCTTTGCTCAATGGGCAGCATTAGGTTCAGCGTATGAATCTCTGAAAGTACCAAAGAGATTTTCCAACCATCTGACAAACATCTAAGACCATTTTTGTCATGATAAAGCTTCTCAAAAAGCCTTTTTCCTTTGGATACGTCATAAAACTGTAAGTCGCTTGTATACGTTCAGAAAGGTATACCATGCACAACAGAGAAGACGGTAGGACTTAACCTTTGTATATTTATTGGATAACATAAATGCAGATGAAATTTCTGACCACCGTAGTATCTTTTGCACCAGAGGAACATAATGGATTATTGTTATATAAGAGCACTGGGGGTATAACTTTTGCGACGCCTTGCACCAGGCACCCATCTACCTAACCTAACCATTGATTGCATTACAGCTCTCGTAATCAAGCATTCAATATCGAAATTTTAGATGACTGCACACGTTACAGTTCGTCCTTTCTATCGAGTAGTCAAGTGAAACATGACAGATATGGGTACACGAGTTCTACTCACTTCTTATCGATTGCGGTTATTCAGCCTTGTGATCCTATTTAGACTCTGATGTTTCATATTGTTTTTAAATCACCTTCAATTTATAATAAGCAACAAAAAATGCAAAATTCCAGAACTGTAGATAGAACTAAAAACTATAAACTGAAAGGCACAAAAATACAGATTCCGTTCGACCGGCTAATGGGAAACTACTAAACGTATAAAAAAATATATATTATAAATAGCACTGATAAAATTTAGTGACTATGTAAATACATAAGTATGCATGTGTATCCACGATTACTATGCTAATATGAGAGCGCACCATAAACAATATTATTACGAGTTATGGTAAGTCACTGGCGTCATTTAAAGTTTTCTGTTCTTCTCCTGTTATCTAAAATAGAAATGGCTGATGATTACAAGCAAGTAAGCAGTGAGATACCTGGATATGTCCTTAAACACGAAGCTCACCTACTTGCAACAGATAAAACCTACATCTGCTGCCCCTCGTGTAGCAAGTTCATACCGAACAGAGTGATCCACCACGCTGACCACACATTCTTCGTGTGCCGGTGACATCACTTCAGACAACATCGTCGAAAAAATGTCAACGACTGAGCAGAATTAGAACTGAGTATGCTTTTTCATAGAGAAAGTACTGAAGAAGAGAGAGGAAAGCCAAGATAAATAAAACCCGCAAATCGAGAGACCAGAAATGAAAAAGACGGTCCCAAAGGGGAAACGACACCACTCATAAGAAATACCAAGACGATTCCGGAGTGGATGGTGTCAAGTAGAAAAAAGAGGATAAGGGGTTTTTAGTGAGTAGGATGGAAAAGATGGGTCAACGGAGAGGCCTTCATGGCAGTGGTCTGCGTAATCCCATCAAATTGCATGTGTGTCATCTTTATCGCACAGTTAGGCTAATAAACATCAACGTACATTATCGTTAATCCTACGACCACGTAAGGAGGTATATCTATTGACGGAAAGACATTAAACTTCTTAATAATAATTGTTTGTACTTACTATGTACTTAACTATCACTGAATTTTCGAACTAAATTCAATTATTTTGTAAATTTATTTTGAAGCGATCACACTATCATTTTTATAAACAACTGCTTTCCTATTGAACTCTAAACTGTGAGCCTTATTTCCTTGATGTTATATATTTGCCAACAGATGTTTTAAAAGTTCTATTTGTTTGAAAACTTCTCCCATTTAAAACTGTGCAAATTAGATCTGTATCTCGTGTGAAAAGAATCTAAAATTTGGCGGGTCTGTGTATCATGTATATATATATCTATATATGCATGTATACGTACTTATTTCAAAATAAAATAACATACTTATACGAAAGAGTGTGAGTCCATCGAGTACTCGAACGAATACAATTTGGCAATCCCCTTTACAGCAATGGAGGAGAACGTTGCGATTTGCATTTGTTTTGATTTACAATGGGGAAAACTCTATTTGGAAAGAGAATGATGTTCTGATTTATCGATCATTCAGCTTCCGCCTGCATTTAAGAGAGAATTCTGCATAATGTCCATACAAAAGAATTACGATTCCATATAAATTGTTACTAGAATCGCCGGCCATGGATTTTATGCTCACACAAATGATATACTCTACTAAACAGTTATCACTTTAATATCGAATTATTTCATTTTCTTCGTTCCTATAAATATACACAAAGAAAGAATGCTGTCCTGTAAATAAATAAATATCGACACAAAAACACTCCCCAAGTGGCGAGTGAATTCAGTCTGTACCTAGTGATGAAATCACTACTAAAGGCAAGGCTATATATGTTTCAAATGCGCCCTGTGGTGTGTGCTCTGACATGCATAGTCTACATGCCCACTGCATCAAAACCCAATTCATCTAAATGAAAGCATTTTTTTGCTGCTCAATCCACTTCAAATTAATTTAATAATTTCCATTATTTGCTATATTATCCATTCATTCACTTAAGTCTAAGTGATAATTAATTTTAGTTTTAAATTCGACCACTAGCCAGACTGACGTCATTACGTAAAGAAGCTTTTGGCTGGGTCATTTATTTTCTCGAATATATGTACGTACGTATGTATGTACTTCTTGGAATTGTGCCGCGACAAAGTAAACAAGTAATTTCATAACTCACAGTAGGTAGTGACGTTATCGATAAAAAAGGGACGTCTTTAATTGCATACGTGCACAATAAAATGTATGATTACTCACGAAATTGCTCCCCGCATTGTGATGAGCTTCAGCTGGTGGTGCATTCGGATGTGGTGGTGGGTAACCAGCACCGAATCCTGGCGGCACATAGCCTCCCTGTTGGAGGTTATTCATTGGCATTGACATTCTTCTGATACAGGCTTTCCCAGAACTGAAAAATAAAAAACTAGAGATTAAACACCAGACGCTAGTTTAACAATCACACACCCCCCAATCCAAGTGATTGATGAGCAATTCGAAGAATACTGTGTGAATCAAGGAATTGGACACTTGTGATAAGGTTCGATTGATTGACGAGTATCAAATAATATTAGATATGTAGTTAAAAACTATGTGAATAAAAGACTTGCCTTGGTGTCAACTTTTTGGAAAATCTCAAGGTAATAAAGCAGGCACTACTGTTTACGTTTTTTGATTTTTATTTTTAGAAAATTAAGTACTTGTTCTGATTGCTGAACGGAATTGTGGGCGAGATCGAACGAATCGAGAAGTTAAATTCGACGATTTCGTTTTTTGTTGACAGATAAATGACAGCCAGCGGCGAAGTGTCAATGGCTTTTCCATGTGGTGCTGCCAGATGCAACAAAGAAAAGATGACCAAAAAAATTAGAAGAAAACTGAACAATTTTATCATTGAAATACTAATTTTTCTACAACATTGAGGAAGCGGATTGTAAGGTCAATGAGAAAGAAATAAATTTAGTAGAATGGAGTTTGAAGGCGTGTTATCTGCCATCGGACCCAGAGTAATGTTGATAGATTCCTGCTATGTTCTCCGATCTTTTGCAAGTTGAAAACATTGCTTCTTTGGACATTTGGTAGCATAACAAACAGAGTTTCATTGCCAAATAGCCGAAACCTGGGTAAGAAAAACTATCTGCCTTCTCAACTTGCTGGCTAGTATTTATTAGTTAAATGCAACTGCCAGAATTCCTGAAGCCTTTTTTTATAGACTTATTCTGAGCCTTGTATTACTTGCCTCAGATTCTAATTCGATTTTTATCGTTCAAAATAATTGCTGCTTTCTGCCAAGGGGCTGATGACCATCAAGAATAATAATGGAAACGGTATGCAGCCCTGGTGCTCTCCACATAAAACCTTAAAATACCCTAGTATCTTACCGTTACCGAAACGACTGCAGATCGCTTTGATTGGATTTTATCTTCCTATAAATTGAAGCTCAACTGATCTTGCAGAGGATCTCATGCTTATACATACAAGCCGTAATTGACTATATGGTTGTAATGCAGAAGTCCACAATCCGCTCACCATAGAAGTTAGCTTCCTCCCACAGTTCTAAGCAGTGTTCTCGCTTTCTATTCCTATTTATCTCTTTAAAGGATGGATATTCTGTTAGAGTTCCTATCTTCCCAGCTGCTCCCTGTTGGTCTTCCAAAGTAGAGCGTGACAGAGAAAATACTAAACTAAGCTTTAAAATGTTTTGTTTGTTTACTCTTAATACAGTGTGTAATTCAACACATTTTAAATAATTATGATCCAACGCCCATTTAATCATAGAGAAACAATAAAATAAAGGTTTATGCAAAGAACAAACAAAATAATTACCAAACAAAGATATTTAAAATGCAAAAATAATTTATTTTTCTATTTATCTCTTTTAGGTCATCAAAATAATAATCAATGACTGTCCATAAACTGTATTTCAGATAAAATAAGTAAGCTATATGGTAGAGGTCTTGGTTGCGGCGATAAGATTGTAAGAGTTTGTCTTTCGGTATCCACATCAGTTCTAGAAATGAATGCGACATTAATTTTATTTTATTAAAAGTAAATATTTCTTAGAACTTACACGCAAACGAATCCAACAACATTTGTCGAAATAACATCGTCTTCAGCAGATTCAGCAAAACTTACAGATAGCAGATGATGCGACAACGAAGGGCCAGGTTGTACAGCTACTAATTTAGTTAAGTTATCTTCTGCCTTCATTCCAATAGGCATACACGAGTCCGGTAGGGCTGGTGCTCCTATTTTGTAAATTTTAATATCACTCCATTTGACTTCAAAGGAAAAGGGATACAGTGGTGTGCGACAACCGTAAAAGTAGTCTTTCACTCGCAGATCTCTGGCTTCGTTACGCAGGGCTTTACTACGTTCGACTACACCTCCGCTCTTTGGCAAAAGAACTACTTTTACAAATGATGGAATATCTCGAAGAAGTTCGTTATAAAGTCGCTCCTGATCAAGTACAAAAATTGCCCCGACTTCAAAGGCCTGGGCTGTGTGCAACAAATGCCTGTAGCCTTCACCTTTTACCCAGCCACATGTGTTAATGATCATTCCTGAGTGTTTAGCTGTAAAACAATTCATGAAACAAATTATTTAGTCAGACTGTAAGCATGTTGAAAAAAAGGTAAAAGACTCTAAAATTTTTACAATGGGTGCAAAACCGCGGGATTGGGAGGATTTGAATCAACAAGTAAACACTGACTATGAAGGGCTCTAGCTTGTCATAGGAGGCACGGTATGAAAAGCACTCTAAAGAGCGATCTCTTGAACGTACGAACCAGAAAATTAAAATGAGAAAAGTGCAAACTTTGCACGCGATTGATTACTTACTGCGCTTATTAACAACCATCGATTCGAGGGTGACTTCAGCCATTTTCGATACAATCGCCTTATAAAGCGTTTTGTTGTCGCTCGGACTTTTGTGTCCAAAATGATAGACCAGCGGCGCTGTTTGTGAAAACCCGTCCTCTATGCCGGCAGGTCGTTCTATCAGCACCGTAGCAATTGTCCCAGGCAGCGCGACAGCTCCTTGACCGACATCAATATCCGCATAGAGTGGCCTCCTTCCTAGACGTACGGCATAGTTGAGAAAGATTCGGCAAAGTGTACTCTTGCCTACATCTGTCGGACCAACAACCATGGCAATTGGTCCCCGCATGTCCTTCTCCTCCGCTTTTTCACGCATCTGCTCCAGCGCAGCGTGACAGTTGAGATACTGAACCATTGGAGTTTCTTTAGACGTGTAACGCACGTCTGTCTTCCCGCGAACTCCTATGAGACATCCTTGGTACGTGAATATCGCTACTTTGGCACCGGTTATAAACTCGTAAGACTTTTTTTTAACCAATTCTGTACCAAACATTTCGGCGAAACCTGATTTCAACTGGAAATTTAAGGAAATTGTTTATAAATATTGGGATCTAGTAAGGAGCACTTACTTGAACGTAGACCTTGGCGTCTTTTTCTTCGATTTCGAAACGTAGTTCCGAGTCGGGGTCAAGAGTGAATGTTTCCTCTTCCATGTCCATGGTGGTCAGTGCTTATAAATTCAGTTAAACTTAAATAAAATTAAATATCTATTCCAAAGTAAGATTGTTTTCGTTTTTATACGGCCCGGATCAGGGAAAAGTAGAAATGTAACTTTCAGAAATTTGTTTGCCTTTAAAGGTACAGTAAGAATGAAAATTAAGTATGAATGTTAACAAGGTGGAAACGTTAGTTGATTATTTAATAAATAGAATTCAGAGCATTTTAATTGTATAATCAAATAATAATTATTAGTTTCCCAATTTACTAAACTAAAAATTTACTAATTCTAAATAAAAAATCCTAATAAACTTTTACAAAAAATTCAAGTATATAAGCTCTTAAATATCTTACAGAACAGCAGCATTAACATGCAGCCTAGCGAATTGAAACACATGTATAAAGCCCGTATGACACTAATTGTTTTTTGTATTTTTAATGTTATTGATATTAAATTAAAGCAATACGAAAAATTCACCATTGAAATTCTCAGTAGGTGTGAGTGTATACGCACTAACGTGAAAATGTCAAAAAATATAATTAAAAAATGTACTTCTCACCACATTATTCCGCCGCTGGCAGCTTTTTGTTGACATTTCTGCATTGAGCTTAGACTTTGTTGCTTGTTGTTTTTGTCGAAGCTGACACTTTACAAAATACGGAAAAAAATGTAGTATCATACGGGCTTAAGGAATTTTGACCATATATTTTGGGCCTTATGATTAAAAAATAAATATTAAATTTATCAGTAGATAATTGACAAGACCTAGTTTCTCACAGCTATACGTGTTATTTAATTTATTTTTTTGTAAGGATCTTCAGTTTTATCACTATCAGGAAGACAGAAGGTTTGCGAAGTTTTTTTTCAATTTTATGTCAAACGCTTGCAAAAGGCGGCGCCGAAAAAATGGCTTTTTGTTTTTGAGATTCAAACTATGATCCCACACATAGTTTATACTCGTATGAATAATACATAATTGGACTGCAATTTCCATAAATATTTTAAGTATAAAATAATATATTCTTTATAATGTCGCCCTCAATATGAACAATGCAGTTTTTCTCCACCTAACGAACACAACCGCATAAAAGTCATCAGTGGATTTGTTTATATTTGTAAATCAAAAGCGAAATATTACATTTTTACCTTTTACCTGGACTATTTCTTTCTATTACAGTATTCGGCTTTTAAAGCAATACATAAATGAGTAGTATATACATTCAAGAACCTCCCACATCGGGGAAAGTAAGTTTTAATTTAAAAAAATCGAATCAAAATGTTCTAAAATCGTCACCCAATCTCCGAAGGTCCTCCTCAAAACGTCGGTGGGCGATATAGACATAGAACTCTGGACACGAGAATGTCCCAAGGCATGCCGCAACTTTATACAACTATGCATGGAAGGCTACTATAACGGTACGATCTTCCATCGAGTTGTTAAAGGATTCATTGTTCAAGGTAAGTCTCTGCTTTGTTCAAATCCCGGCCAAGAAGTGTCTAAAAATTTGATTCTTAGGTGGCGATCCAAACGGCGATGGAACTGGTGGTGAATCCATTTACGGTGCACCATTTAAGGATGAGTTTCATTCACGATTACGTTATGTCCGTCGTGGACTCGTCGGAATGGCCAATTCCGATGTCGATGACAATGCGTCGCAATTCTTTTTTACCATGGCGCCAACCCCAGAACTGCAGAGCAAGAACACCTTGTTTGGAAAGGTGACGGGTGATACTGTCTTCAATATGCTCAAGTTAGAGGAAGGTCTTGTGGATCATACCGAACGACCGTTGTACCCGCATAAAATCATCAAAACGGAAATTTTGAATAATCCCTTTGAGGATATCGTTCCGCGGACACTTAAAAAGGAGTCGAAGAAGGAGAAAAGAAAGAAGAAGGAAAAGGGAGTCAAGTAAGTAACATTCAACAGTTTAATTTTGCTTTAACGATTATCTTGGGGAGTTTGTATTATGCTGGACCTTTAAGTAAATGATTCCGGACTAACTAACTAACCAAAACTAACGGCAGCATGCTTTCGATTAAACTATTTCAAGTTTACCCACTCTAAAAAGGTATAACCACCCATATAGAGAGATCTTTCCACGGTGTTGCCGTAAATATATTCTACGCAGGTGTTTTCGTTTTCGTCTTTCAAATCGCCTTCTTTTAAGAAGAAATACACGATTGTTGTAGATCATGAAATATACTTATGGTTTTTGGTGATTTTCCACAGAAACTTTGGATTGTTGTCGTTTGGAGAAGAAGCCGAAGTCGATGAGGTGCAGAGCAGTACATTCGCCCAGAAGAACGCTGGTAAAGCAAAATCACTCCATGACGTCGTTGATGACCCCAAATTGAGCAAAGATGTCGCACGTATTGAGCGTGGAGATACACCCTCAGATGTTGAGGACATTGAGCCAGCCAATGACGATCCAGAGGACAATGAAACAGCAGAAGATAAACTCCTACGAATCAAGAACAAGTTACAAATGAAAAAGGATAATCGATCTCAACCAGCAAAAGTCCCTGTTCCAGCTCCTGAATCAGATTCAGATGAGGATGTTTTAATGACAGTAGATCATCAGAAGAGAGCTCAACAGGATAAAAAGAAGGAAGAAATCCGTCAAGAGATATTATCACTGAAAAAGCAATACAGAACCGACAAAAAGGCCAAGGACGAGCTGCTAGAGAAGAAAATCGAAAAGGAAATCGTTGCTAAGCCAGAATCTTCAAATGAAATGGTCAAAGACTACATTGAAGAGAAGGAAAAGTACACAAGTTTGAATCAGAAACTACCCAAAAAAGGACCTACTAGGTAAGTCTTCTACTTCCTTTTTGTTTTTGCTTAGCAGTTATATAGTATATTTTATCCTCTTCTAGGGAGCAATTCACTCTTGATTTGCTAAAGAAATTTCGTAGCAAATTGGAAGTCTTAAAGCAAAACACAGACTATCAAGACACCAAGGAGTCCCTCAACGAAGCGAACGTAGAAAAAGAAATCCAAGGCGACGACTGGTTGGCACATACTCTTCGCTTCGAAGAAACCGCACCAGTTCTTGCTAAAGACGCTTCTACAAAATCCGATGACTGGTATGACGCCTACGATCCAAGGAATCCCCTAAACAAGCGTAAACGAGGTGAACACCATCGCAGTCAATCGTCTTCTAAAAAGTCGCGGTAGTAAAACAAATGTGTTCTATTTTAAAAATGTTTATTACAAAACATTATGTTGACAAAAGTTTAAAAAAAAATAAAGAAAAATCAAATCAGTTATTCTTCTCAAAATACTTCTTCTTTTCTTTTGGATTTGGTACAATCTGTAAAGAGAAAATGGTTTTATTACCTTGTCTAAGTCGAGATTTTTTATAAAACTTACTGTATCACTTCCTGGTTTCCAACCAGCAGGACAAACCTCGCCATGAGTATCTGTGTATTGGAATGCTTGCACCAATCGTATAGTTTCATCGACAGACCGTCCAACGGGCAAGTCGTTCATTGTTATTTGCCTAAGTACACCGTGTTGGTCAATGATAAAGAGACCACGTAGAGTGTGACCTAAGTCATCGAGGTAGACACCATAGTCTTTGGAAATCCGATGTGTCAAATCGCTAAGTAATGGGATTTTAATTGTGCCAAGACCACCCTCTTTTCGTGGTGTATTTATCCATGCCAGGTGGGTGAAGTGTGAGTCGACACTGCATGCAATTACTTCGGTGTTGATTTTGCGGAACTCCTCAATGCGGTCGGAGAAGGCGAGTATTTCGGTTGGACAAACAAATGTGCTGTAATGGATATCAAATATTAGTTCTACAGAAATTAATAGAGAATTCGTCTAGATCTTAAGTTTCTATAATACCATACTCAAAAAATGCCCCAGAGAACTAAAAGGAAGAAAAAGGGTATCCGCTTTACAGCCGGTAGTTCCCCGATTTAATCAACTCTTAAATAACGCCAAAAGAAGCGTAAAGCCTGAACAGAAGCTTGCAATGAGCATTAGGATTGTTCTTATAAAGTAGGATGTCCAAACCAACCGAAGCGCTACTTAGGGCCGACATCTGCATGAGACGAGCAATCGAGTGCGACAATAGGGAAATAAATGATATTTAAGACCTTATTGCGGTTTGTCTATCGGTGAAAATGCCTAATATGATTTCCTGTTATTGCAACCGTCACATTATATAAAATAATTTGTGCCTAATTATGCACACGTATTTATTATGGCACGTGGCCTATGACCATGACATCGTTTAGGAAATGGTTTGTGTCAGAACTTAAATACATTTTAATGATTCCAGACATTTTCCGACATTTCTGTGCACAGAAACTTCCTTCCATGGCCTATGACCATGACATCGTTTAGGAAATGGATTGTGTCAGAACTTAAATACATTTTAATGATTCCAGACATTTTCCGAATTTCTGTGCACAGAAACTCCTCCTAATTGGTTTGAACACAAAAATCCATAAACTCCAATAAACAATGGCAACTGGGTCAAGCTATGTCCTAACATTAGATTGTGTATAGAATTACCAGCATGACTAGCCAAATTTCGTCGATTTACACAGAACTGCTTCATATTACACTTTGGCGTTTACTGTGACAAAATCGTTATAACTTTTAGGCAACATCACTTCCGAAAATTAATCAAATTCTGAATAAATAAAATTCGAAGAACCCATGTTAATGACCTTAGAGGTCACAGCGAACTCCCAGAACTTACAAATCCAATGGATAGAACAGCAAGACGACATATTTTCCCAAATAGCTGCGTAGAGCTAGATTAGTAATTTCTCCATTTACCACTGCAGTTCCCTCGAAAGTCGGTGCAGGTTTTGAAACTGAAAGAAAACTTTGGCATAAGTTCAGTTCATGGTACATATGTATGCTCCTTCAGCAAATACTTACTAACTGCTTTGGTGTATTGCAATTGATGTTCCGCTTTTGGTGCTCCAGCTGGATAGACTGAACCGCCAGCAAACGAGTAACAAGAATCATCTTCGGCAGTTAATGAGCCGCTTACAATGGGGAGTAACAAGACTACACCCAAAAAGGCAGCTAGTTTCTCATAAAAGAACATTTTTCCAATCTCAGAACAAGGTTTAGTCTGAAATTCTTTTAAATTTTGAAGCAGAAATTAGTGAAAACTATTGAAAAGCCGGCTATCATGAGCCACGCAATCAACTTTTCTATTTCATACCTTCTTCCACTGATAAGAACCAATCAACGCAATCAATTGCGTCTGTCGTCTTCTAATGATAAAACTTTTTAAATAAAAAAATAATTCGTACGTTGCTTTGAAATTAATCTATCGAAGCTGTTTAGCATTCGATTATTAATCGGGTGCTAAAGTACTTCAGCAGGTGAGGAGGCAAAATAGAAGTGATAAAAGACAACAAGTCGTAATGATATCGTACGTGATTAGCGTCGGCGTTTATTTTACGAAACAAACAAAGGGAGAGAGAGAGAGAGAGAGTAGGTGCACGAGAGATGACGTTTGATGTAATAGATTTGATGGAACCACTGGAGTTTGGTGTTGCCGATTGAGTTATATAAAGGAACATGCATTCACCAACTGTACTTGTTTATCCAATCACTTAATAGGGATGCCTAGTCCAAATAGTTGTAGAGAACTTACTAACCTTACGATTTTGCGATGACCCAATGTACATAGGTACAACACAAAAAAAATATATATTAGCCAATAAGCAGCCCACAGAGGGCCAAGGCCTAGCTTCTCACAACTGTACATGTTGTGGGTGGTATACATTTCTGCATGTACAGAAGGGACCTACTGTTTTATGCCGTATCTAGAAGGCTGAGGGGTTTTAAGAAGCTTTCTCATGACAGTTATGCTCATAAATGTTTGTCTGACACTCGGAAGAGGTGGACTCGTGATAGTATTTTTCTGGAATCGAACTTGGAACCCCTTGCGTAATAGTCCAACGCACTAACTACTGAGCCACGGCACCCACTATACAAGAAGCTTAATCAAGACAAAGTCCTTGAAGGCAAAAGTCTCGTCCTACATTCGTTATGATGGACTTCTTGCCATGAACTACTGGGTGATGACCTCACCACCAGCCTAATCTTAGATCTCAAGTCAAGTTTCTCGCAAATATCCTTGTTGCGGTTGTGGTTGAGATATCTTTTTTCCTACAAATAGAATGCCATAAACGAATGTGAAGGAAATGAAACTATTAGGATAACTATTAGGATTAGTTCGATAATGTGAATAAAACTTGCAGGGCGACCCTGTTCTATCTTCCGAATTAGAGCTAAGGAACATTCACATTAATATAAGTGCAACATCTGGAGCATGCAGTTGATAAGGCAAAAATTATAGACGCTCTATTCTCTATGATATTATAAAGAACTTCATCTACTGGAGTACAAACTCGGTGAGAATATGAGGCAACATTTACTTTATATAAATATTGTCAAAAATTACTTCTTTTTTTTTGAGTGATGTTGGCTAAGCTCACATCTGCAAACCAATTTTGGCGCTCTTTTAAGGGCTGAACAGAATGTGCACCTGCGTCTGAGCCTTGCAGCGCTGTCAAAACTTTGCCGCGCGGCTTGCGGCTATAGCAAACAGACGCAGATGCATATTCTGTTCGGCTCTTTATGCTTTGGGCTTAATAAAAATAGAGATAAATAGTGTTCAATATTGCAAGCCGATTTGCAAAGGGTATGTCACCAACTGCCCGACAGGTTCGTGCAAACAAGTTTGGTTATTTCAAGTTAGAGCATGTGGCTCGCTTCGCTTACCAAAAAGATTTTACCTTTTTTTTTCCACAGGGTTTAGAAGCGCAAGCGACTTCATCGCTCCGCTAAGCGTATATCAAAAACTGTCAGGAAGGTGCCAGGACGAAAGTTTGGTGTATTTCAGGTTGGTAGTTGGTTTTCTAAATTGATATGACGGATGATGACCATTGCATTACTTACTCACAATCTTATCTCATTGATTTACAACACTTTTGCTCTAAAAGGCTCAAATGATTATTTTGTTTGCCAATATATTACTGCACGAGGTTCTTATTTGATCAACTTTATCGTCACCAAATTAAACCCAACGCTTGATCCCAGAATACCTTCTTGTTTGGTTCCACTTCGAATATTTCTAGTACATAGCCACTCTTCTATTACATACAGACAACCACTACCAACCCTCAGAAGCAAAACCGCTCAACTGACAACTTGATTACGACAGTCGATTTCGAAAAAAACTACTTCTAGTCAAAAAGACATCGAATGCCAAACGGTTTGGTCGTTGACGTCGCGACTGGTAGTTGTTAATTTTTTATTCTCTCTCTTCTTTGGGTGTGTTTTTTTCTTGCTTATCATAGACGACAAGAGTTATTATTTTCCATTTAATTATAGTCGTTTCCAATTAAAAAAATTCCCCCCGCCAAATGATTGCGTTCAGTGTTTCGCGAAAAATCGAGTGTTTTTTAAGTGAAAATTGAAACAAAAAGTGTTGTTTTTTTTTATAACTCCAAATGCGAGTGAAATTCCAGTGAAAATGTTACGTCCCGCGATGAGTGTTCTTATAACAATTTTAACTGTGCTAGCCATACGGAATGTTAACGCAAGTAAATATACAAAATTTATCTTTACTTATTTTGTACATAAAATTAAAATAGAATAAAGGCGTCTTTTGGACAAAAAAAGTCCCATTAAACTCTAGAAATTCGAAGTTTTTGATCGAAAGAATCGAAAAGTTTGGGCGTGTTCGGCTTGTTTGGATCGCTCTTTGGGGTCTTGGAGTAGGGGGGGTGACAGTGCTACGATCAACGTTACAATCCAAACGAAGCTTCACATAGAAGAGGGGGAAATTAATTATCATGGATCTTGTGTGTCGTCTGTCTCTTATGCTCTCTACTGGTTGCTTTTTTGTTGCTTCTATCACGGGAGCTCCTAATGCTGGGGTGATTCATTCGCTCGATTGTCAACAAAAATATTTGCGTCATGGCAAAGGTATTCATCTGACGAGTACGAGGAGGTGGAGGATTCTCCCCTTGTGCTAGTAGTTTTAATCTTGTTTTTTTTTTATTGTTTTTGATCATTTGAATGCGGAACACCTGCTAAGCGGTGTTTTATGTTGGGAATTCCTTTCCTTGTTGCCGGCATTTATCAAGGGTTGCGTGAATTGACAGTGGAAGTTTCTGTCTACTGAGCATGCGAATATCCTTGCTCAGGGGATGAGATAATTTCGCTTTGAAATGGGGTCCATGCGAAATGAGGAACACGTGATGCAGTTTTTTTTTTTTTTGTCGATGTTTTCGTTAGATTTTTCCTGCATTTGGTAGGTTATTCTGAGTTGCTGCAGCTGATTAAGAGGGAAACGTATTTTTATGTAAGCATTACGTGGCAGAATGCATTCTAATAAGAAAATGAGTTTTTGTAAAGCACGTCTAGGTACTCAGTCTGAGTGGATTTAATTAAAAACAGGAAATTCAGTCACTGGTTGAGAGAATAAAAAAATCCATGATGTCCTTGCTACCAAATCTGATAGAATGTGCTTTCTGTTCTATTGGTAGTATGCTTCTATTACATAATGCAGTCAATCGTCTTCTTAGGGGATTCCTCTCTTAATTTGGTCGTTCACATACCACAGCAAAAGTGCCATCTCTTGTTATGATGTTTAATTATTTATTATATAATCGACATATGTGGGTACATTTAAGAAAAAAACTTAGATTTAAGTTTTGAAAGATGAAGCACGTGGGAACTTAACTAAAGATGCTATTCCTTGCCACATGTTCCTTTGAGTTTGGGAATATCCAATGAGAAATGCTAATGACGCCAATTACTAGAACAAATCAAACAATCGATATCCGTTCCTTCTGGAGATAAAGCCCAATCATGAATAAAATTCCACCAACTTTTCCTCTTACCGGGAAAGCCGGTATTGTGAACAATGTTCGAAAAGGAAAGGAAACAGTTCTTCAGTGCAGTTTTCGATGTAAATTTTCACAGGATTTTTTTTTGCCCCGTCATTTTTTGGGTAGGTAGGTAGGTTTTTTGAAAAAATATTTTAAAAACGAAAATATGTGTTTCGACTTCTATGGAAATACTTATGAACTAATAAAAGACAGAGAGCAATGTTAGTTAGCCTGATAGAGAAATATGCTTCACTAATAACTGGACGGAGTAAGAAGCATGATTTCGAATTGAGTCCGAAAAAAAAGTTCCAGTGGAAATTGACAGTAGCAGATTGTTCCATCTGAATCTATAGTTTTTCCAATGTGTTTTCCACATTCTGGCAGTTCTGTTCGAGTCGCAATTAATGTCCCACATCGTGTCATTACAAAACACATAAACTTCCAAACTTATTTCGATGACGTCGACAGTATCTATTACTCTCAATGGAAACGAGTGTTTGGAATAGAGGCTCCAAGAACTCTATTTAGGGGATAAATTCTCGATTGTAACATTACTTTTTTTATCACTACTCAAATGCGATCTGTCAATGAAAATTAACACCCAATTGGCAAACTTTCGATGCGCAGAGTACTTTATGAATGATGCTGGTGTTAAGTAATTTCTTTGTACCTAATCGGTCTGAAAGGATTTCCTGATTACATTTTCTTTCTACCCAGCTTTCGTTGATTTCCCTAATTTGATTCTAAAAACAATAAAACTCTGAAGTATTGTCGTTCGTTAAATAGTTGCCAAATCAATCAGCTAATTTATGACATTCATTAACATTTTAGTGAAAAATTCGTCCCTGAGGATACATTCCGGTGCCTCACGAAAATTTTACTAGTTTTTCAGTACATTTGTAGGGTTTCATCCAATCAGAGTCAGCTAATCTGACAGTCTGGACCTCGGATGAAGAAGAAAATAGGTTAAATTTGCAGAGTTTTCATTTCATACTTATGTACATATACATGTGTTATTTTGGCATTTGATATTTATTTCGAGTTTGTTGATTGACAAATCACTAATAGAATAGACTTTCACCATAAAAACGTGTCAGTATTAAGAAAAAAAAAAACTTCATGACGTTCTTCATTTCATATTATGTAAAACACTCTGTACTGACACTGCCTTGTTCCTATAGATTGTTTTCATTCCGGAACACAAATTGCAATGAGCTATACTAATATGTATGTAGGAAAATGTTCAACCGACAAGTAAAGATCATATGAAGACCCTTCCGTTAAGGTCTATTTATAGCTCAGCGAACTGCGAACACGCACGAGCGAATATTCGCCAGGTTTGACGTTTCATTCATTCACTCAACTCTCGATAGCAGCGAGCCATCGGCGAATTTCATTTGTCATTTACCACAGGAAAATAAATTTTTGAGGTTAAACTCTCGTAAATGTTTTGTTCCCGTGAATGTGGATTGCGTTTAACATCTGTGGAACAGTTCGCAACTGTTCGCAACTTCGTCTGTTTGCGGAAAAATCAGCGAGTTGTTAATTTCTTCGCAGAAATGAATTACAATTTGATTTTTTTTCTACGAAACGTTAGGTAAATTAAGTCCTCTTCTTTGGGAATAGAAAAATTGTCAATCGTTTGCATTTAAATGTGCTAAAAATGGTTTGTTCGCGGTTTGCCTATTCGCTGGTTGCTGAGCTGTGAATGTATCTTTAGCTTTCAAACTTTAAGGACTGCATTTGGCCTTGTCCGAAAGGTCACATATCTCTTCAAAATCGAGTACAATAAGTACGCTATTAGTCAGATGTACAGCTAGGTACATCAATCAGTGGATGACTTCATCAAGTTCTATTCGCTGTAACGAAGGGGCCAATCATTTTCAATCCAAAAACCTCATAATAATATAGAATAGTTCTACCTCTGTCTGTTCAACAAAATTATGATCGGATTTGTGTAAGCCAAAATGAACAGTCGTAATGCAAATTGAGGTCTGCAAATCTTCGATATTAAGTGCCCAACAGATGTCAGTATTTTTTATGTGCGATTGACCCCAAGATACATTATTGTAAGCTTACTACAAGAACTAAGAAAAAATCATCAATTCTATCTAGCGACATATGTAAAGTCATAAATTAGGACTATAAGATGAGAAACTCGAAAAATACGCTTTGGAATACCGCCCACTTGATTGACTCCAACAGCGTCTAAATGTCTAATTCAATTATCTTGAACGCACGTCGTCAGTGATGACGGCGCCTAAGTATACGGAATTAGCCTTAATATTCTTTTAATATGTACATCGCATTTAACTGCGTGCACCCCGGAAAGTGAAACAATTCACTTAAACGCTTCGCGAACGCACGTATACAAGACTTATGGAAGTACAAACGATATGAATTCATTCAGCTAGAAAAGTATGCATCTTCGTTTACACACATTCCATCCCCTATTTTGCATTCTTGTCTAGAGATTACTACCCCTTCTCCCCATAGATATCGAACAAACAATCAACGCGCACCCACTAGTAAAAGTCAACGCCACGAAACCAAAGCACAAACAAAGAGTTTTAAGGGTAAAGATTCCATCTACTACTATCTGCTCTTTGTTTATTCTGCGTAAAGAAAAGATTTCTCGTGCGAAAATGCAGAGAATTGATTTTTTGACATGTGGGTCATCAAATTTCGTTCATCATGCTATTAATTAAACAAAGTAATCAATAAATAGTTGTAAAAACGAACTGCAAGTAATCAGCACGGAGATCTTTATTGTTAACTTTCGTTTCGCAGAATATAACAATCGAGTAATTGAGGGCTCCTAAATAGGTTTATCGTAGATTGGAGCCAAACACCCCCGTAGATTGTACCCATTTAGTTGATTGGCTTGAACTTGTGTGCAATTTTTCTTCTTTTTTTCTAACCAAGTTGAAATTGCGAAAGACAATTAGAACACGTGAGTTTGAAACGTTCATGTAAACGGTAGTGATACATCGATGAATCATTGTAGTAGATTTTAATTTATTGAAGCAGCAGTTGTAGCTGTAACCTTCCTTTACAGAAATTCGTCATACACTCGTCAGGTTTTATATGAATCTCAGTGGTTATTCCGAGAAATGTCGTGCGTATTTGTTCCGCATATGTTGCTTTAAATAGATTGATAAAAATAACGACTAAATACAAACCGATCATTTCGTGCGTTTTCAAGAGCTCAAATTTCCACTCAAAAATTCTCCCACAAAAAAGGCGTAAGTTGTTTTTCTATGCGTTGCACTGGCGAAAAAACCTTCTAATAGCTTATGTACGTAAGTCAGGTGTATGACAATTTAATTTTATCTGTAAAGAGTGAATATGTTTATGAAAACTTATATGAAATAAATATTTTTCGCATATTTTAGTAGTTGTGAAATGTATGGTCTTTGTTGTGGGAGTATAAGTGATTTGATTATGTAACTCACCACATGAATGTGCAAGTTTCCCTCGATCGTCTATTCGCAAGAGTCCCACAAGGATCGGGTTTTGAACATTATATGCGGTGGAGTTCTGGGACTATTGCTGTTCGAGTGAGTCAAAGTGATTGGCTTTGCTGTAGGTTAGGTACAGTAGTCGCGGTTGCAAATGCCAAATACAGATAATCTCGTAAGTCATATGACGCGATCAGAAGGCGAGCGGACGGAGATCTGTTCGTTCATAGTATGAGCGAGCTCAAAATAGGTGGGCACTAGAGAAATGTCTAAAGTCCTTTGTGGTTTATTGCAGTTTTCGATTATCCGTTGCAAGGAAAAGTTCATGGGATATTTTTTTGCTGACAATGGTACCATTACAAGCGAGGATCAATCGTTCTGTAAAGAACACTTCTCAAACGCAAAAGTTTCAAAAGCGTAGCAGAAGAGCTACTATTTTCTGCGACTGAAAAACGAATGCTTTAAATTTAATTTGTTCGCCAGGCGCTCACATACGGTTCGTAATAATGGGCAAAATATAAGAGCTAGGTAGGGGGTAACTTAACGGCAATTGAAATGAAGATGAAGCTTCAAAAAAAAGAATCCTTAACTTCAAAGGAACTATATCGAAAAAATTGGAACATGATATGGTTAATTAGCATTGCATTGTTCAAAAGAGGGATCCTATGAGCCCTAAAAAAGGGATGTAGTATGGAATGGAAATGAAACAGTATTTTGGCCTCAGTGAAGAAATGATCTAAAACGATTTCACTAAAGTGAAAGGGTTATGATCCCTATAATTTGATGACAATCACGACCATATTAGGGAAAGAAAGACAGCTTATGTACGAATATGGAAGGAAAAGAAAAAGACACCAACTTGGAGTTAGGACTATTGGATAATGCTACGTAGCTAGGCGTCAAATCAAATCAAATCAAAGGACGTATCTAACTGTGCGAATAGAGGGCATACATTTTCGTCAAGTTTTCGTTTACTTATGCTCACGTGCCACAGGCATATGCTGTTCACACTTTCTGTACAAATATTTGATAGTTTGATGTCAATTTGTTTTATGTTTTGAGGCAGATTTTGGACCAAAGCGACCCAAAAATTACAGGACAAACGACTCGACTTTGACAGATGTTTTCCTTCAGATACACCTACGTACATATTTTAGGGTGCTTAATTGACAGCACTAAAAGAAAAAACTTAGAAAGACGTATAATTCTGACATAAGCTTCAGGTCTTTCTACTCTTTTTAGTACATACAGGAGGAAACATTTTTAGTTGATTTCCATGGTAGGTTACCTCATAAAATGATTCATTATAAAACTACTTGAACTATAAATTAAATAAAAGTCGTAATCAGAACAAACATACATATGTATTTACGTATTTATGGGCTGTACACTTGATTTTATATTCCTCTAGAATAGGGTCTGCCTTTAATTATTTTCATTTAATGTTCCACGCGTAAATCACTGCGTGTACATCCTTAATAAAGAAACGTAATGGCTGCTCTTTTAAAAAGATACCAAGTACCCAACCCACTGTGTGTTTGAATTAAAAACAAACACAGACAAAAGATTCAATTTCTCTTTACACTAATTGATTGCTAACAACATCTGGCTCCTTTATTTTTCTTCTATCAATCAGAAAATTAGCGATAGATATCTATCATGTAGCCAGGACTCCTATGTATGTATTTTCCCCTACTGAGGTCATATCCACCCATTTTAAGTGAATAACCTCATTCCTTTATTGATTTTCCACAAATGGCGTGCAAAAAATAAACAACGGTCAACGCTACAGTTGAATGGAGGTACAACACGCCAACACCTACGCCGCTCCTTGTTCTTCTTTTTTTTGTTTTTCCACTGAGAATGTATGCGAAAATCCTACCCAACATTTTGTTGGTATGTACATAAAATCACAGTAAATGAACGAAAAGGACATTTTCTTAATTTAAAAGAACTTACTGTCAATCGATTTGACACGTGAATCCTTAATCGCAAAAAAAAAGTTTAAATAGATTATTTTAATGCGAGAACTAGCCACCCACAGTGCGGACATCTTTCCTGGAGCAGAGGAGGCAGTAGCTAGGAAGTAATATCCTTTGTGGAATGCATTTTTCTTACTCCAGACTAGACGCGCATTCCTCCGTTCATACCCACACACACGCATGTGTAGTATAACTACACTATTCGGCTGGCTTAGTGAAACGACTCACTTGAATGGCTCACTGACTAGCTGAAGGGTTGTTCTTGTGTATATTACACGGTATGGACTGAAGCACGGATTGGGGTGAGGAATCGCAGCCGTCCTTTGGGATTTGTATTTTTTTTTTTGTGTTTTTCGGGGTGGTGGTGTGACATTGTGTCCTCTTAGCTTTTGTATTCAAACGACATGAGTATGCAATACAAAAGCAATAAACGACTTACATACATATATATGTAGAGCCGCTGCGAGAAGTCCACACTTTAATCCTAACATCACAACCACCATCATCGCTGCATATCATGCGTTTGGGTATTTTCATTTGAATTTCTCGTCTGGCATCAATGCGAGCTGTGAGTTACATTTTTCCGCTAGTAAATGAGGAAGAAGTGCTTTCGTATAATTTCAACAACAATGTTGCTGCTGACTTTGTAGTGTTGTTACCAGAGAGTACAAACTTTTCAACTCTGTGTAGAGGTTATAAAAGAGTCACATTTTAACATTTAAACAACAAAGTAATTAGGTACAAAGCTGGAATGGAGTTCTTTCGTATTGCAAGTGTTTTAAGGCTCAATTTTAATTGTGCTCTGTGTTGGCAACGAAAGAAAGTTTATGTTTTTTTGTTGTTCTTTAAAAGGTAAATCATAGTGTATTGTAAGAATTATTTCAAATTGTCTAGGCATTTAACTTGTAATTGTTTTGTTATTAAACACTGTAGGCTTTAGCGCCTCTATTAGAGGCACTCTACCCGATGGCAAGTGCTTGCGTGCGGTTTGGCAGGCCTTGAACCAAAGAAATTTGAACTTTACCTTTCCTACAACATTGCAGTTTTCAGTTGTATGCACTGTGCTAATACGTTCTATGTTCTACGTTCTGCAACGCATATGAACTGCATCCAACTCAGATCTTGAAATATGTATGAAATTTGTTGATAGTACGAACTGTCAACAATAGAATATACACAAACTCAATAATGGTTTGCTATTGCGCGAGTAACAGCTGTCAAACTCTCAACATCAAATTGACTGTCTGTACTAGCATGAAAAACTATGATTGTAATGTTGAAATACTGATTGAGAAGCATGCAATTTTATGGATAATGAAGGCAATTTTGCTCCTTGCTTCAAAGTTATTCATTATTACATACCACACCTTGTCTGCGCGTGCTGTTACTAAGCCTAATTTTGGTGACTTTGGATGACAGTTCATTATACCACACTATTGTGCATCGTTACTTATAGTGTAGTGAGTCGCCACTCAATTGAACATTTAAAACTGTTACTATTACTACCTCCACAGCCCCAGAGTATTGTGTTCGGACAATAACTCGATTTTCTCCATTGAAATACGATCCGTCATTCCTGTACGCTCATCGATCCGCCGTTATCATTTTCCGATATGTATATGCGGAGACCTTTTACTCATTTAGATGTGAGCCCCATGTAAAAAGCCACTTCTCACGGCCGTCTGGATAGTGCTGTCCAAACCAGTTTAAGTAGACAGCAGGTAACGAAATTTTTATTCTGCTTACAACTGTGAACAAAACTTAGTGTCTATTAAGGTCCATTCACAGCTCAGATACCGGCGAATGAAACTGCGAACTAACCATTTTTAGCACATTTAAAGGCACGCAGTTGACAATTTTAGTATGAACAAAGGCAAGAGCTTAATTTATCTATCGATTGATGTAAAAGAACATACATTTTAATTTGTTTCTACAAAGCAATTTTGCTTGTTGCGAACTGTCAATTTTTTCACATTCCAGAGATGTGGAAGGGAATCCACGATCAAAATATTCGCTAGAGTCTAACCTTGTGATCTTTTATCCACTTCCGGATTATTTTAGCAACGATCAAGTTTTTGGGGACTTCTATGATCATTCCCTTCATTTATTAACCAGGAAAGGCTTCCATAAGTGGGAAAAGTAACTAAGTCGATGTTGCTGGAGCATACGACCACCTTGTTGGTTTTTCTGCCTTGATAACGGTAAAAATCTTGGCTCAGCAGCCTCAGTCTTGGGGCATATCACTAGGTATTCAATAGTTCAAAAGTAAATGTAAATGAACTTGAGTTGTTCAATATCCGAAATAAGCAAGCACTGAAACACTGCAAAATTTTATCAGTATGTGGAAACGTGTTTTTTGCCAAAATTTCTTTCAGCGGTGACCATGCACGAAGCGTTTGTGCATGGTATTTTGGGAAAAATACTTAACAGGAGTAGAAGTGCCTCCGGGGGAATCAAGAGAACCTCTCTCTTTTCGGAATTTCGGGAATGCACAGCAGTTTCGCGTAAAATTTGTGTCAAAGGCGTTTCCCCAGGAAATCACGAATACCACACAATGTTCACGTCCATTCAACATGCAAGTTTGTTTTCCTTATTTTTTTCCACAAGAAATACTTGCTTACCCCGAACGTTGTGGCGTATCGTATTATATTCAAATAAGTAAAAATAAAAACTTGGAATACCTACATGCAGAATTAGACTACATGAGCTTAGAAGAGTTCCTCGGGCCCTCTCTGTTTTGAGTTCAAAGAAAAATCGGCTAAGTTTCCCTTCAGAAGTCGAACGGGTTATAGGGAATAACGTCGAAGGTAAGAAAAACCCAACGCCTAAGGTCTCCTTCGGCGTTGTGTTGTATGTACTTAAACCGCACAAATAAACCGTGGTGTACCCCCCTGTACAGACTGACTGGAAAAACAAAACCCGAGTGTAGATTCCCTGTTTTATTTCTCTTGTTTAGTTTTCCCAGTGAATGCACTTCCACAGCAAATCCTACTGTTGGAATATTTCTTTAAGCTCATTAAGTCGTCTTTAGTTGGTTTATTTTTTTCTTGGTTTAGATTTTGCAGTGTGACACACCGAGGTGGAGATACATACCCATGCACTCCGAGTTGAGCGGTTGAGAATCTTAACGCATTAAGAATGAGAGAAATAATTCGACCGATAGTGTGTAGTCCTAGATAAATACTTACATGGTTTCCACTTGCTCTCGACGACCCAAATATACAGTTTCGTTGTCTTCTTGTCTTGATTTTCTTCTTAATTTTTTTTTCACTATAAGAACCTATAGTAGGTTTATTTTGTTTGAGTAATCATTTTTTGTACTTCTTCTAGATGCGCATAGTGATTATTTTTCGGATTATGACTGTAACGCGCCGCTACTCGAAAAGGCGGTACTGACTGCCACATCCTCGCTGCAGGGTCGAGGTCCTAACAAGGCAAGACTGAATGGTAAGTTTTCTTTTGTATTTTTTATAATTTTTTTCGAAATTTTCGAAAGTTTTTAAGTTTATTATGTGTCGGTTTGTTTGTTTGAAGTAGATTTGAAAAGAATGCTTGTTGGAATGTTTGCGTATTGTACGAGTATGCTGTTAAATGAGAGTTTTATATTTGTTTCTAGTGGATTGCGTGAGAAATATTTATCAACGAGTATTTTAGACGATAATGCGATTGTAAAATGAATAAATTGGAGAAAAAGTACTACCTTTCCACTACCTTCCACTGGGCATTTGGGTTAAGAGGGTTCAGGTCGCAATCGTTTTATGTTTTTTTTTGCTAATAAAACCACTGATGGTGCAAAGGAAATATAGTTCAAAAGCACGCAGTATGCTGTTTGTGATGAATACACAATAGGGACTTGAAGTTATCCGCTGAAAACCACAACAAATTGATAATGTTTGGTGTCTATAAAGTAAAGTCAGGGTATGTGGATCGGAAACCAGAGTTGAATTTAGATGTTAAATCTCTCTTGTTTTCGCAGTATTCAAGCATTAAAGCTTACATTGCTGTGAGAATTTGCTGATTTTCCCACACTCTCCATGTGAGCGGATGTAGCAGTTCCGTCGCAGTATAAAGCGTCACCGGCAAAATAATATTTGGCAGCGATAACACCAATGTTAAGCCTTGTGTTCCTCCACGATTTGGTTTGCTGCTGTTATCTTGGTTTTCGTTTGGGAACGATAGCGGGAAATTGTTGTTTTAGAAGACGCACTATAACACCCAAATTTAGATCTTGTCATCATCTAGTGGCTTAGCAAAATGTTCTCTAGGTTAAGTAAGGTGATCCTCTTCCTTAGGTCCATTTAATGATTCACGATCGTCCGTTTAAGAAGTGTAGCGACTTTAGGATAATAAAAGTCAAAAAAGTGGATTGGAGTATTTTGGAACATTATTTGTTTACTGTTGCAACTCGCTGGGTCACAGACTAACCAACAAATATCCTTTTCTGTGGCGAAAAAGGTTCGCCATTCTATATTTCCCTGTTGTTTTTTCTTCAGACAATCCCTGCGGGACAACAGACTTAAAAGACCTTTGGCTCCCACTTTTTGGGAGATGCTGCTCTTATAAATACTCTTACTTATATCCTGTATTTTGTTGTACCGACATGTGCGGCAGCTCTCTGCAACTATTTTCCTCTTTCCGATTCCGAGCTTCTTTCTCCATTGTAGCAACATGTGCGCCAGCTCTCTCCATCACAGGAAGACACAGAGAGATCGACACAGGAAGATCTTGAGCAGAAATCTGTTTGTTCAAAATCGAATATACCATCCACCATTTCTGACTACTACCTTAATCCAGCCCTCAGCACGTAGATTCACACAGAGTTCCATCTTCCATTTATCATTCATATGGTAAACTCCTCTTAGGCTCATGATGGGTGGAAGTTGTGGAGGAAAATGTGCACCGAAGTAGTTAAAAAAAGACAGTATATCTGTGCTGCAGTTCTCTAATCCGCTAAGGTGAAAGTACAAATCACGACTGGCCATGTACGAAAGAAAGATCCTTTAAACCCCGTTAAAAGGCAATATCAATCAACGTTTCTACATTATCGCGAAAAACCCTGGGTTAAAAAAAAACTGCATCATTCACTGTAATTTTTTCGTCTATTTGCTTAAATACAGATTTTTGCAGTACTTGTGAAGCATTTTAAAAAGAATTTGATACGGGGACAATTCTTTGAACTTTCAATACACTTTGCTGCTGATGTATTATGTGGTATTTACGGGAACGTAGCGTCAAGAGTAGAGTCGCAAATACGCGTACATGAGTATTCTAAAAAAAGATTTCTTGACATTCTCTTAACGCATTTAATTAAAGTGTATATACGTCGTATACTGGATCGTTGTACATGAAATATAAAAGGCGGTGTATCTTTTGAGGAAAAAAATCAAAATTGATCGTGGGCGCTTGTTACGCAAACATATACAAAGTGATCCGTTGTGCTTTTCGTTTGCACTTAATTTGCTACTGTTTATTTCTTTGTCATATCGAAAATCACACTTGCAGTCAGAATAATTATTCTTATTAATGTACATCTACTTGTGTACATTTATTGTTTCCACAATGATCTTGTGCCCTCTTAATTGATTGTTGCTTGGCACGAGATTGATTTCTAAATCATGCTTCCCACATAACTGCCATCGATTCTTTTCGTAGTTCTAGAAAATAAATCAATTGCTCCATGGGTATAATAAAGTACTTGAGTGCTCTTTAACTACCCTAGGGTAATGTGGTCTAATATTGGTAGGATGTGATTTTTATCGCCTCTTCACCTTCTAAAAACAAGTGCTACTGAATGCATAAATATTTGTTCTAGCTAAAAGCCAACAACACTCATCCTAGACTCATAATTTACACTTAATGAGAACAATGGCATATGGTGTGAAAGATGATGTTTTTTTTTTTTTTGCTTTGTTTCTCAATGGGAAATTTGAACTTTTCAACAACAGCGGGTGTTTTATTTAAAAAATGTTGGAAGAGATATTAATATTTATATTTTATGTCGAGATTTGCAAATCGATTGGCTTTTATTCGTTTATTCTAATATCAGGTCGAAAATGGAAATTTTCTAAAAAAATTCAAAAGTTATTAAGACAAGTCGTCATAAGTTTGTAGTTATATAATTTCAAGAAACAAAATGTTCAATAATCATGCACTTATGTACATAGGTGTACCAGCATTATTGTTTGTCGCTTTTATATGGTACGTCTTGCTTCTTTCATTGGCGTTTAAGGCAGCAATAGCTTAACTTAATAGTGGAAATACAGATTCCATATGTTGGTTTATATTTGCATCCATATAATTTTGACACTGACAGTAGTTGTCAAAATCGACACTGAAATGTCTGGTCTTTATTTGAACAACTTGTTTGCCCGTAGTCCATTGATGTTGTCGAAGTAAAGAAACTCGATGTTGTCCCAAAACGATACACATTTAATTTTTTTCTCGTTTTAAAGGGTATTTTGTTTAACAGCTGTTAAAAGTTGTTTTTTCAACGATACCAATTGATTTTATATCAAATGCCTTTACGAAGAATGATATGACATTGTTTTGAACACGACCTCAGGCATTTGGTTTCCTGTCAGTTTAGTTTAGTTTTGGGTCACTCATCCGGGTACTTGGAGTTCAATTGATGGACAATTTCATATTTATACTGGGTCGAGGCAAATATTGACTTTTAAATTGCATAACATGTTTGTCTCATGAAAGTGTAACATCACTTGAAAATGGATTATATCAGATAATTTTTAAATGTGTTTCATTTTAATAAATTCATTTATTGTTACCTACTCAGATTTGCGATGAATCAGCAAGCAATTTGTTTGGACACACCCATTTTGCTGTTCAAATAATCTACTACAATTCTCTCCAGAGAATTGGCACCACTGCTGTTTCTTCACTTATGTCACTCGAATGACAGTCCAAAATCCATCTGTCATTTCTGGTAAATAAATTACCACCATCGGCCGTGTAAATTTCTTGTTTTATAATATCTTTCCACGAAAAATGTATAAAAAACATTTATGTTTTCGTTGGGCAGTTGATTTATCAAGCTTTACACCCTCTCTCGGTCAGTTAACAACAGCTTGCGCTTCAATTCAACCCGAGGAACGGACGCGACTAATGAAATTCCATTTCATCGACGACTTTATGTCGTCACTCGTGGGGCGACTTCTTATGAGAAAATTCGTCAGCGAGACCACTTCTCTGAGTTATAGTGAGATTCTGTTCGATAGGGACGTCCGGGGGAAGCCGTATTTGAAGAATGTGCACCCAGATTCAAAACGAATCAGCTTCAACGTCTCGCATCACGGTGGGATGGTAGTTCTGGCTGGCGTTGTGGCCGAGGAACAGACTTCTTCAACCGAGTTTGGCGTAGGGGTTGATGTCATGAAAGTAGAATACACCGGGGGTAAACCACTTGCGGAATTCTTTCGTCTAATGAGCAAAACATTTTCGCCTGTTGAGTGGCGGTACATAAATCGAGCTCAACACACGGATGGAGATAAGTTGAAAGCATTTATAAGGCACTGGTGTCTAAAAGAAAGTTGTGTGAAGAACATTGGCGTTGGCATTACGGTCGACTTGCAGAAGATTTCATTTACCATTCATTCGGATGAACTAGAGAAGGGTGAGACTGTCACGAGTACAACACTTCGGGTGAACGATGTTCCGGCGGAGAATTGGAGCTTTGAAGAGCACATGTTAGATGCAAGGCATTGTGCAGCGATTTCGTTTAAAAATTGCCGACCTCAGAGTGTGGGAGAATTCAGCTTTTTTAAATTTGATGAGCTGCTAGTGGGTGTGGTCGATGTAGTGGAGGACTTGGAGGATTACTGTCGTAAAGTACTGGAAAAGGAAAGGAAACAAGTGAGGTCATAGCAGCAATGGGAATTTTAACTTTTAGTTTAAGTGTAACGCTCTCTATAAATAAAGACAAACTTTTTTCTACTGAAAACAAATCGTGGCGTTCGTTTTTAATGTTCTTTAAGCATGCAATGCGGTTTTCCAGTTAGTGTTGCCATCTGTAATGCATGTGTACCTATTACGTTTAGGTTTAGTACTATATACATATGTACTACTATGGGTGGGGCATAGAGTGAAGTAGCCTGTTGAATAGCTCTCAGAGTTTGGAAATATAATCTTGGGATATCTCTCTGGAAATTGAAACGGTCTGTTTTGTAGGGTAGTCATTTTCTAAATGACACCTAGCTGTTTTACACAAAGGAACCTAGATGGGCACACGGAACTACAGATCTCTTGTTTCTATATCAATCCCTTACAGTTGCTGAAGAATTTCAATTCGATACAAATGAAAAGGTTTAAATGTTCCCTACTATCCCATTACTTAAGACTCACACACCAATTGATGTCTAAGGCACTATACAGTGACTAATCCACTACCTTCTTTAAAAAAAAAAAAAAAAGAAACACTCCTCTTGTCGCGTCGTTTAGTAAACACTCTCGGTTGTCAGTTACGTCCTATATCCTTGCACCCACTCCTTGTATCAAATGGCATATGTCAATTGGGATAGTTTTTCTTTTTTCTTATCTACTCTATGGAATTGCTTTGTCCTAATTTCCTAAATCGGATAACACGAGACTGATGGGAATTTTATTGCGCTCCTGTTTGTACGTACAAGTAGTTGTGTGCGTTTCCGAAGAGTAAATCCCTTTAGTAGACAGCCTGATGGGTTGAAAATATGTGCACAGGATTAAGTATGAGTAGACAGAATCAATTTGAGTGGATTCCCCTTTTTTTTATTGTCTGTTGGCGCGTCTCGTACCAGGACGTACAGGTTACGTGACGAATGATATGCATGTCTAAAATAAGTTTATATTTTTATGATGTGCATTGTGTTAACAGGGAGCCGGGTTCTGGTAAATGGTAGATTTGGATGGATACTCAATGGATTTGGGTGTATTATTTGAATAAAAATGCGGCAACCTTTCCAAGAGAGTTTTTATTGCTGTGTTGTTCATAGGACTTTAAGCGCTCAGATACCTTTTGGTTTATTTTATTTAAGCCCTTCTTTATAATAAATTAAATTGATTTTTTCCCCACCCTCATATGTACATAGGTGTTTAAGGGACGCTTCTTCATTTAAAGAGCGAAGTATTTGTTATGGAATTTCTAACAAAAAAATATTGTTCCTTCCTCTACGGAGATCATAAGCTTTAGATACTAATCTGAAGTTATAGTTCTGGATACAAAGTAGCATTCGGTGGATTTCGAATGTCAGATTTAATCTTCTGAGTGCCAGATCCTCTATCAAAAGAGATTGCGAGTCCTTTCAAGTTAAACTCCACTCAATACGAAGGCAATAAGCCTGGTTTTCTTACGAAAGTGATTGTATTTAAGTCTTCTTGCCCCGTGGGTATAACTTCTCGCAATTTTATTCTCTATTTAGTACAAATGCTCTATATTTTCCAACGAGGTCCCCATTACCACAATTCCAACATCATCTGCGTCCATACCTCTTTTCTTTGTTTGGAATTTCAAGCTTCAGAACACGGTTTTAAAAAAGGTCCCTCATCGGTTTCAAGAGAATGCACTGCGTTTTTGCACAATATTTATTTTTACCCTCTTCATCTACCTCGAAAACTATTTTTCAAAGTTATAGCCGTTACTGGATCACAAAAATGAGAAAAAAAAGAAAAAAAACACTAGCATTCGGTTGGCTTCAGTGACGAAGTGATCCTTGGAAACGACTGGACTGGAAAGTCTGCTGGTACTTCCTGATGTCAAATCGAATAGGTCAAAGTATAATGGAATAACAAGAGGACTTCCAGCTGTAAGACGCTAGAAGAAAAAAACTTACTTACTTAAAGGGCTCCCGACCCTTGTAGAGTCTCTGCCTGAGACATCGTTGCCTTCCATCCTCTGCGGTCCCAAGCACGCTGCTTCCAGTTGTGAAGACCAAGTTTTCTGGCATCCGCGACAGCTTGGTCTTTGTACCGGAGGTTCGGTCTTCTTCGCCGCCTCGAACCTGGGGGCTGGGATCCGAAGATCCTCTTGGCTGGAGCACTGTTGTCCATTCGCTCGATGTGGCCGAGCCAATGTAGTCTGCGTATCTACATCCACATCTTGGTACAGCTCATAGAGCTCACGGTTGTATCTTCTCCTCCATTCGCCCTCCTCGCATAAGGAACCTAATATCCGACAGAGTATTTTTCGCTCGAAGGTGCCCAATATTTGCTCAACTTTCTTACTTATCGTCCAGCACTCGGCTCCATACAGCAGGACTGGTAAGATCAACGTTCTATAGAGCATTAATTTGGTCCTTCGAGTTTGGAGTTTTGAACCCAGTTGTTTCGCCAAACCGAAGTAGCAGCGGTTTGCTAGGGTTTTAGTCTTCGTCGGATCTCTACAAAGGTGTCATTTGTAGGATTAATATTTGTTCTGAGGTAGGTGAACTTCTTAACTCCTTAACTACCTCGAAATTGTAATTATCAACAGTGAAGTTCTGCCCAATGTTTTGGATAGATAAATTTTTGTTTGTTGATAACATATACTTTGTCTTGTCCTCATTTAGTTCAAGACCAACTCGTTTCGCCTGCTCATCAATAGCCGTAAATGTCTCTATGACGGCTTGCAGGGATCTTCCGATGATGTCAATATCGGAACTGCTGGGATACGATGAATGCTGTCATAGGCAGCTTTAAAGTCGATGAATAGGTGGTGGGTTTCTAGAAAATTCATTGGTCTTTTCCAGGATTTGTCTGAGTGTGAAAATTTGGTCTATTGTCGATCTGCCGGGCCGGAAGCCACACTGGTACGTGCCGATTAGTGTGTTGCAGAAAAGTTTTAGACGTTAACACAATACGTTCGATAGAATCTTATATGCGACATTTAACAGGGATATTCCTCGGTAGTTCTTACAAGACATAGGACCGCCTTTTTTGAAGAAGGCTATGTCTACTTTAGTTTTAAATCGGGAAGACAGCTGTTAGATTTTGTTCGCCATACGATTGACAGTGTGTTAGTGCCACGATATTCAAATTGGCAATAGTTATAGTTGACACCATACACTTACTATGGTAAACAGACATCTCTACAGTCCTCTGCTCGTCTATTAACTAAATTCTACATAAAAATTAGCATTTGTCAGATGTCATAACTCATAACATAACTCTCTCGCGAGTTCCCTTTCCCTGACAAACCACGAAACTTTGATGTGCAGGAAAAGAAATTCATTAATTTTCGTTAAATTTAATCAATTTTGCAGTTGTAGTCAGTGCGGGAACATGTTTTTAGTTAATCAACACCTTAAAAGTATGATCTCGGTTGTGGGTGGTGCTGTAACCTACAGAATTGAAAAAGGTTGAGTTAAAATTTATATCTCAGGTCAAGAGAAACTTTAAAAGCTGTTGGCATAGTATTTACTTTGTAAGATATCAAATTTACCCAAAACTTCTTCAAAGTAAATCCGATATTTCCTTTCTATTTATGTTTCAAAAACAAGGTCATTAGTAACTAAGTACGTTGCCATGAATTCTGAAAATAAATTAGGATTGTAAACAAATCCATCTCTTGAAAAAAAAACTATTTTTCATCGCATAAGAACATAATTCAAAGCGCGAGGATAATGTATATTAAAACATTACCCCAGCGCTTTAAGGCAATCTGCTGAGAGAACACGTCCCATATGGGTTGTCTTGGATAAATGCCACGTGTCAGTGGAAAACATCAACGCAGCACTGACTAATTAACGCAACAGCACTTAGAGGCTTTTTAGCGCACTTCACAGGCAAGAAAAACATGATACTGACAAACATCTTGAAGGCGATCCAAGTACTTTTTTACTCTGCGTTTGTTTATTTCAACGTTCAAATACAAATAACACTAAAGTGCAATAAATTTTGTCTAGCCGTCGCTCGACGTTGTCGTCGGGTTGGAAAAGTAGCGTAGCGCAGCACACACGTTATATTCCAATAATTATTCACCTCCGATGAAAGCTGAAGTCGAGAACTATTACGCTCCACTCAGGCATAAAACTGCAGCGATTAAGTGATGAATTGCAGCTTGCATTTGAGTAAGGGAACACTTTCACCAAAAGGAAATGAAGCGGAACCAAAGAATTCCCTTTTATACAATGATCGCTCCCTTGGAAAGGATCCGTGAAACACAAGTTTTATTTTTTTTTTATTTTTTAATTGGTATTGTTTCAGGACCGTTTATGCTTATCGACTGGTAAATTATTGCTTTTCAATGTCACACCTGCCCTCGTAGGAACCATGCGATTCGTATTCTAAACAAAACCACTCAAGGATCTCGTTGCAATTGTATCCCATGGCGCATAATCGCTTAAGAACCCCTCTTATTCCGGATTTTTTTTGTAAGGGTTCATTGATGTGAAATTCTAAACCGAAAGAATAAACAAAAAACACAGTTTTGTTTCTCTATTAAAACCGCATTTACGGTTGAATAGTCCTTATGCCATTTCCTCCTAAATCGCATTCTGCAGAACGAGATCGGTTTTGTTTCGTGTTTTTTTTCCAGACTAGTGGGAACCTAAAACACTTAAGATCGATTCTGCTGTTGATTTAGGGTTACCTTTAGCCGGGCATTTAACTCTGACACCCCTCTGGCGATAACATCTTTGTTTGTCCTGCGCTAGAGGTTGGCTTCGCTTTTTCGGTTGAAAATGGGGGAAAAAACGGCCATCAATCAGTTCGAGAACGATTTTGAAAAACGCAAAGGTCGGAGACATGTAATTGTTACGGGTAACCTATTCAATGAAAGTGCCAATAAATAGAAATTGTTGCAATTCAAAATGCATGATTGTTATCCTTTTTTTCCCCCGTAGGTATGAGTATGAATGGAGTGGGGTGGATTTTAATGGACTTTTTCGATTGCAAAAGGACGACATAGGTAATTTTCTTGATGACAATACAAATACTCGGGGGCGGAGATTTCGAAAAAAAAATAGACAAAAATTTGTTTTGTTGCTAGCACACTCATTGTCCATTAGACGAGGGTAGAGTGTGTGCATAGAGTGGATGCATTTGTTCCACTTCATGTGACATGGAACAAATCTTTGGCACGCTTCATAGATTCACTACGGTTAGTGTGTTAAATTATGTGGGTCTATTTAATTTAAAGATTTATTATTAAATCTATTTTCGGACTTTATTGTGATTGGAAATTTATTGTGTCTTGCTAAATGGTGCAATGGGATTGAGGCGAGCGCTATATTTAAAGTAAAACAAGTATGTCGGCAAAGGTCTTGTCATATTTTGTTTTTGAATGAATGAAATATTTTCATCGGCCTAGAATTTTCTACTTTGAGACTATGAAAAACGAAACTTTGTCCAACTTTTGTTGGAGATATTTAAGTTGATTCGAACGTTTGACAACTGTCGTGTGGTATTCACCTTTCAAGTACTCATTGCCTGGCCCGACTTTGAAAAGCATTCCAAACGCAACTTCTTCCTTTCGGTTTGACGAGAACTGACGAAAGCATGTATACCTTCCAGGAGTACAAAGTTTGTCTACTCTCGTGACGTGCTGTCCGGCATTATTGAGTTAACGTAGAATTGCTTAGAGCTTTTGTTATTTTTCAAGACCATTTTATATGTCTCACTTTCTAGATTGTGGACCATAAGATGAAGTTCTATTATCATGGTTATCTTTAGCACGAAATATATCGTTGATGTCCACCAAACAGTAGCGGTGACGGTATGGTCTCTTGATGTACTTTACTTTAGTTCAAAATGTGACACTCGTAGCCATTGGATAGTTCCTCAATAAAACCATTAGTTTGTCTGGAATATATCTCCATTGTCCATCTCATTGGGTCTACGCAGGACGAAACATTGAGAAAAACGTCTACTGTCTTGTTTTGAAGAAGTTGATTGTTATTGATAATTCCGATCCGGTCTTATGTCCTCTTGGTAGGCCTAGAAACAGATGTTTAGAGCAAATCTGACATTGATCTTCGAACTCCTGCTAATGAGTTAAAGTTTGAAGCGGAATATTGAGAGGAGTGTCGAGTGTATTATGATGATGATCGTGTCAAACTGATGAACCTCGCAGAAACTTAAGTGTAATTCAAGTCATGACAGTCTGATTGTGACTAAACCAGTTTGGTTATTCTGTACGCCTACGTACGTGGTCTACTTAGCTTCATCATTCGAATTTCTCTCTTAAATATGGTCAACTTATTTGGTTTTAAAACTTTATATCTTTTAAAATCGCATTATCGTGTATGCTTATGTGTATGAATGTAGTTTTTTTCGATTTTATTTATAATTTTTTTAATTGATTTGTTTATCTATTTATTTATTTATTTACCTTTTACTTTCCAAATCATTGCACCTTGCTCTATAAAATGTAAAAAAAACCTCTATATTTTACACCTAAAAAATTATGAAAAAAAAAGATGGATTATCATGGTCCGCACGCAATTCTGATTTCGACCAAAGACTTATCATTGATCTGGGTAACGTTAAGAACATCACACACATTGCCATCCAAGGTCGACCTCATAGCAATGAGTATGTCACCGAGTATACCATAAGCTATGGTATAACAGATTTGGAGTTTGCTGAATACAAGGAACCCGGAGGCAATAATAAGGTAAGCAAAATGAGGTCTCTCTTCTCCCCCCTTTAATTGGAAATAACATGGCGCAATACTAAACTAAACAAAGACATATAATCCACTCAGAAAAAAAAAATCTTAGCACACATTCAGCGTTGTCATTGTTTTGTTACAACATCAGCTGTTGAGCCTTATATCCTTATTGTTTATCCTTTGTATGCGACTCTTGTTTCATTGTTTATTGTTGTATATGAGATTAACAACCAACAAAAAAAAAAGGTGCGCATGGGATTCTGTGTCTATATTCATCCTTAACTTAATCATCACTCCCCCCCTTCACTATGAACATACGAGTCTGAACATCCTGATAATGATCCTTTTTGTGTAAATCATTTCATTTCTCCCTTTTCGTAATTGGCATGTGGTGTAGCGTGGAATACATTAAGGCGATAATGGTAAATGGTTGCATGCATTGCATTATACATATCCTGTCATCCTTGTGTGTTACATTTCCTTGTTATTATCTTTTCATTTTATTTGTTTTGTAATTTAATTTTGTTATTTTTGATTAAATTTCTTTTGGTGTTGGCTGCTGGTTGCTTGTTAATTTGGGTGAATGGTTAATTTGGTAGAGATTAGCTGATAAAACGAAAGTCTGGCAGTGAATTCAATTGTATGAAATACATTCGAAATCGAATTACATTACATAGTTCGAATTTCGATCAAAAAATACATTCGAAGTTAATTTACATCGACATATTGAATTCAATTGCTCGAAATTCGAACTAAAAAGAATCGAATTCGAAACACACATTGAATTTACTGCTCGGTGAAACAACAATATATGTATAATTTCAACTAACAAAATATCCTTTCCTCCTGTCTCTCCCACACAAAACATACAACCTAACACAAATGGTGCACTGAAACTAAAAAATAAAATATATATATAAAAAAAAATAAGGTGAATCTGCATGGACGCCGGTAGAGAATACTTACAATCATTTTCTAACAATCGATTTGGGTGACCGGCGAATGACTCGAAAGGTCGCCACAATGGGTCGACCGAGGACAAGTGAATTCGTAACCGAGTACATTGTCCAATTCTCGGACGATGGTGAATATTGGCGATCCTATGTTAGTCCTACGAGTGAACCGCAGGTAAATTCTAATCTCTTATTGTATGTAAAATGTAATTTTCTTTTTGTCGTCGTCCTTTATGATTTTGCCAAGTTCTTATCATTATTTTTTTACTTTTTTTCGATTCTAAGTGTTTTCAAATTGTTTTCCAATTGATTCTAGTTTTTAGTTATTACTTTGGCTTCTTAATGTCTTGGAATGCTGTAGAGAGGATTTGCATTATAGACTTTTAAAGATCGCCTTTTAATGTGAAACAATTACTCCGACTCCTAGTCCTTGAAATAGATACAAATCCGTGGCGATACCGTGTGTGCATTGCAAGAAAAAGACAGCTAGGTTTTGAGTTTTGATAGAAATTATTTGGGTCCTTCAAAACGCTCTTACTGGGTCTTATGTTATCTAGTGTATATTTTTGCATAAAATCTAAATCATAACCGTTTCAGTTTTTCAGCAATAAAGGTTAAAATTTAAGCTTAAAATGTTTGAAATATAATCTGAGGCTTATGAGCCAGAATTACGTTTCACAGCACAAACAAATAAGTTTGTTCGCGTACTTGGACATTTATACGAAATTATGTTCGCGAACAAAGAAATTTCATAATTCGTCGAATCCGTATGCTTGTTTACTTTGACGAATTAAGCGAAAAGGATTGCCCAATAAAGTATGAATAAAAGTATGAATAAATGACAATTTTTACTTGCACCCATAATATAGGGCATATTGGATTCGTGCAAAAAATCTAACTCGAGATATGAATCAATTCTGACATTATGATGATGGAGAAGCTCAAAAAAGTAGGTCTGCCAATTCTGTCTGTCTTACTGTACGAGGCACGAGGCTACAGCCTGAACGGGTGCACGGATTTCAATCAAACTTCATATCTAAGGCCTATGTAATAATCCCTAGAGGCGAAAACTAAGCCCTATTATTAACGGTACTTTACTTAGAGCAAATATTACAAAAAAAAAAAGTCTTCAACGATTTTTATAAAATTTCATATTTGTCTTACCAAAATTTTTAACAACAATACTTTACTTATAAATTTTAAGGCGAAAATAGCTGCAGCGATTTCGTTTAAATTATACACTGAGACTAGTACAGACATGTGCAATAAAATGATTAAATATGTAAAGGCATTCTTTGGCTAAAAGACGTTTTTCTGAAAAGGGATATAACGGTTTCCTTAAAATTTATATATTAGATTACAAATCACAGATGCAATAAAACTGCTCGCCAAATTTTTGGTCGAAAGTGCGTATAACGGTAATTTTTGCAAGGATTAATGGGTTTAAGCCAATTTGCTAGAAAACGGCTCCAACGATTTTCCTTAAATTCCATACTATAACTAGTTTAGTAAATTCTTTTAAGATGGCATATCACATTTTTTGCGAAAATTAAGAAAATGTTCATTTCCTAGTAAACGGCTCCGACGATTTCGTTTAAGTTTGACATTTGAGCTAAATTGGTAATAACTATATTTTGTAACCAACTTGACAAAGCTGTAGATATTTAGGTCGATCGTTTTTTGGGTATCTACTGCACACAAAACAGTTAGGTATAAATGGGTGCAAGTTTGTACGACCCAGTCGGGAACTTTATATTTTAGCGCTATGTGCAACAAATGGTGCCATTCTTTAGTGCAGGCAGGCCTTGATCTAAGACTATCTCAAAACAAGGGTAATATTATTATAAATAGGTCTTTCCTCCACTTGCTCCTTCAATAGTCAATGAAAACAATAGAAAGTTGGTAACCTTTCACCACTGGTTAGTTAGAAGTTCTGAATTACTGCTCAGAGAGGCCATTTTCATTCTGTTTACAGAAGGACAGATGATCTGAACACAACTTCCGTGAATGTGTGGCATTAGATTGGTTGATGAAACTTATCTTGCAAACGAAAGACGATCTTTGAGGGAGTTGAGATATTTTTCTACTTATCCTATGTACTTAATTTTATACCTATAAGTTGGTGGTACATCTGCGGGGGTTGTCTGAAAACTTTTAAGGGCTGAACATGAAGATGGCGTTATTCGTCAAGTGATGTCCTACAATGGTGTATGCTTCGAAAAAAGCATTTTGGATGTTTCACAGTCGTTTGTGTCAGTCTTGTCTGATGCAAAAAATAATCAAAATATCATATACTGTGATTTTTGATAGGTAATTTCATATTCAGCTATAAACAAGCGGCTATCAACTGCTTCTTTATATATCTTCCAAATAACTGGAATAAACAGGCGCGAAGAGAATTAGTTTCACTCAATGGTCAGTTGGAAGTAAACCTGATTTAGTCTTAATGAAGATACCGGCCATGCAAAGCGTATCGTTCCATACTTCACTTTTGCATCTAATTCATACTCGTAGATTCTTATAAAAGCCATCGAGGATATAGAAGATTGACATATCTAGGTAACTACCAAAAGCTAACACGAAATGACTTCCTAAACAGTAGCACAAGAGAATAAAAAACACAAAGAGACATTGGCTGATAGGAGAGAGGCAATGTAGCCGGACATAGCGGCAATATTGCAACTCGAAAATAAACTTAAACAACAGCTATGGGTGGCTCAGTAATTAGTGCATAAGGTTACAGGAGCGAATCGCAGAGCGAATAAGAGCTAGGTCACATGAGTTATAGCATTGATCCGGCACCTAATGCCAATAGTTTTTTTTTACATACGTACATATATACATAAGTATGTACATAATAATTAAGTAAAGATTATAAGAATACTCTAATAGATAAGGTTAGGTTTCTGCGTTGGCAAAAGAGTAGAAATACCTCCGCCGCACTCAGGTCAGAACTGACCAATTGTATCACCCAAAGGTGGGTAGAGAAAAGTCCCCTTGCCCATTTAACCCATATAATGTCTGTAACAAACTACCTATGGTTTAACTTACTCATTTCCCGTATATACAAGTCATCCCCATGATCTGAGGAAGTTCAATAACATGTCGTTGTTAGCGTTGGAGAGTTCTGCTAGAACCTGAAAGAAGTGCTTGCCAAGAAGTTTGTACCTGGAATGTTGGAGTCCAGGGCACTGGCAGAGGAAGTCGGTAGTGTCCTCTACATCATCCTCATCGCTGCATCCTCCGTAGAGTTCTTCCTACGTACGACGCAGTTAGGGATATGATCAAGTCCTTAATTAATGAGCACTTCATAGCACTGCTGCATACGATCATTAGTTCGATTGTATCTAAAAATGTTCGAGTTTTGCTTTTAATTTACGAATATTTTTGAGTTTATGAAAAAGCTGAAAATATCTTATTGTCTTACATCTTAGAACGTAGGATACACTTAAGTTAGTATAAAGACCGTTTTTAAAGTTCTGACGGCAAACATAGGTACTGGGAATGGAAATTTGATGCTAAATTCGATTCAAGTAGGTACAGTTGATATTTGAAAGGTAAATATGTGGTTAAGGTTGAGGCCATTAAATGTTTAAGAAAATTTTAAACTAATACAACTAACAAGATGGGTGTAGATTATTAAACTATTTCTTTCCCTTCTCTCTCCTTGCTTTTGGTGTACTTTTTTTTTTTTTTTTTGAAGATTAACAGACAACACTGTTCCCTTGTTACTCCCATAAAAAAATATTTTAGTTAACACAAATATTTAATACAACTTTTTCGTATAAATAAAGATGTTCAAAGGTAACTCAGATGGCAACGGAATACATTACAATGTCTTTGAAGTTCCAATCATTGCCCAGTGGGTTCGTATCAATCCGACGAGATGGCACGATCGTATTTCTATGCGAGTAGAACTTTTTGGATGTGATTATGGTAAGCAAATAGTGCTCTTATTTTCCTGGACTAAAGGATATTTAACGAAATATTTTCTATTCTCTTGTAGATTCTGAGAATCTTTACTTTAATGGAACAAGTTTAGTGAAATATGACTTACTGAGGGAACCGATCGCATCGACACGTGAATCCATTCGTTTTCGCTTTAAGACCGCTCAAGCGAATGGAATCCTTATGTATTCTCGTGGCACACAAGGTGATTACCTCGCTCTACAGTTGAAGGATAACAAGATGTTGCTAAACATGGATTTGGGTTCGAAAATTATGACATCTCTGTCTGTTGGCAGTCTTTTGGATGATAACGTGTGGCATGATGTGGTCATGTCGAGGAATCGTCGTGACATCATATTCTCGGTTGATCGTGTCATAGTTAGGGGAAAGATCAAGGGCGAGTACAGTCGTTTGAATTTGAATCGTAATGTAAGTTTGCACCTCAATGAGTATCAGTTCAAATTTTGTATGTGTGTTCCATTTGCAGCTCTATCTGGGCGGTGTACCAAATGTCCAAGAAGGAATGTTAGTGACGCAAAATTTCAGTGGTTGTATTGAAAATCTCTTCCTGAACTCGTCGAATTTCATTCGTGAAATGAAAGATAACTACGAATATGGCGAGGCGTTCCGATACCAGAAAGTGAATACGATCTATGCCTGTCCATCGCCTCCAATCTATCCAGTGACGTTCTTAACTCGAACATCATATGCTCGTCTTAAGGGCTACGAAGCTCAGAAGCAGCTCAATGTGTCCTTCTACTTTAGGACATATGAGGATAGAGGGGTGATGCTGTATCACGAATTTGGTTCTGGTGGTTTTGTGAAGGTGTTTTTGGAGTATGGCAAAGTTAAGATTGATTTAAAGCTGGGCGAGAAGCCAAGGATCATTTTGGACAATTACGAGGAACAGTTTAACGATGGCAAATGGCATTCGTTGGTGTTGACTATTGGAAAGAACAAGTTGGTTTTGGATATTGATCAACGGCCAATGACGACGACAAAGAATATTCAAATATCCACGGGAAGAGTGTACAATATAGCAGGTGGATTCGATAAAAATGGCTTTGTGGGATGTATGAGGTTGATATTGGTGGATGGAAATTACAAGCTGCCGAAGGATTGGGTGCAGGGCGAAGAGGTATGCTGTGACAATGAGGTGGTAGTGGACGCGTGTCAAATGATTGATCGTTGTAATCCGAATCCTTGTCGGCATAGTGGAACGTGCCATCAGAATTCCATGGAGTTTTTCTGTGACTGCAGTCAAACCGGTTATGCTGGAGCTGTCTGTCACACATGTAAGAAAACGAGTTCTTCTTCTGACACGATTATTGATTTTGTTTTTTGATTCTTTGCAGCCAAATACCCTCTCTCCTGTTTGGCATTGAAGAATGTCCAGAGCGTTCAACAGAGAGTCAATATGCACATTGATGTCGACGGAAGTGGTCCACTCAAACCATTCCCTGTGGCCTGCGAGTTTTATTGTAAGTCAGCTTTCCATTTATTTTAGTTTGTAGCTAATATTTTCTTCCTCTTTAGCTGATGGAAGAGTTGTAACGACACTTGGACATAGCCAAGAGCACACAACAACAGTCGATGGCTTCCAAGAACCAGGTTCTTTTGAGCAAAATATTATGTATGACGCTGATTTGCAACAAGTTGAAGCGCTTCTGAATCGATCCCACTCTTGCTGGCAACGATTGAGTTACTCCTGTCGAGCTGCAAGGCTTCTCAACTCTCCCAGTAAGTCTTTGTTAGATAAAACCTAAATACTTACAAGATAATGAATGACTCCTTCCTCTTAGGTGAATTGAATGCCTTCCGTCCATTCTCCTGGTGGGTATCTCGCCACAATCAACCAATGGACTACTGGGCTGGCGCTTTGCCCGGTTCACGCAAATGCGAGTGTGGAATTCTTGGAAAATGCGTAGATCCAACAAAATGGTGCAATTGTGACGCTGAAAAAATGGAATGGTTAGAAGACAGTGGAGATATCCGCGAAAAGGAATTTCTTCCCGTACGTGCGGTTCGTTTCGGAGACACAGGAACACCATTGGATCAGAAGCAAGGACGTTATACACTGGGACCGCTACGCTGTGAGGGTGATGATTTATTTAGCAACGTTGTAACGTTCCGTATTGCTGATGCGACAATTAATTTGCCACCGTTTGATATGGGACACTCGGGAGATATTTACTTGGAGTTCAAATCAACCGCTGAAAATGCTGTATTGTTCCATGCCACTGGACCAACAGATTATATTAAATTGAGCATTATTGGTGGAACGAAATTACAATTTCAATATCAAGCAGGTAGCGGGCCATTGGGCGTTAATGTGGAGACAAGTTATCATTTGAATGACGATCGCTGGCACACAGTCAGTGTGGAGAGAAATCGGTAAGTTTTAACTCTTTTCCTACCTGCAATACGAGTACGCCCTATTGCCCAATAGAGTCTTGATATCAGCGGTGGTCGGCCTTCCAACGATATAGCGCTCAAGTGTCATTTTTATAGACACAACATGAATACTGGACTTAATTTCGTGTTGAAAGACACTACAGGCATGGTTTTTTCTAAAAGAAGGGCTTACTCTTCACTAAGTACGCTTGCTATTGTCGTCGATGGTGTGTTCTTATTGGTCCCGAGACTCGGATGCACCCTGCCCTCTGGATTTCATTGAAATTAAAAACTTGTTTTGTATCTCAAGCACCTGCCACCATACTAGCGAACGATATGCAAGAATGGGTCTCGGAATAGTCACCACACGTATTACGCTTTTTGCAGGAGTAGAAAGCTAGCTGCCTTTTGATGTCCTTCGACTTGAGTTTCGAATCCAGAATTAAACTGAGTCTGAACTAGAAACTTTAATACCAACGTTTTTTGGGAATTTGAATGTAGAGATTGATTCCTTCTAACTTGGCACTTTTAGTAGAGTTATTTGCTTTGCTGTTGGCAAATGTAGTCATCCACGATTTAACCATTTGTGGTTAGTGTTGAATTTTGTATTTACAGTCTCATTCTGAATTAAGTTGACTCATTGTTTTTAGATGAATTTCCCTTTACCTGCGTAATCTGAATTGTGTGTTATGACAAACAAGTTTATAGTCCTCTTTTTTTGTATTTGCACTGTTATTGTTTTATTGTCTGCTTACATGAATTTACTGACAATTTTTTCCTTTCTTTGTTATTTCCCAGCAAAGAAGCCCGTTTGGTCGTCGACGGTTCCCTGAAAGCTGAAGTACGTGAGCCCCCAGGTCCAGTTCGTGCTTTACATCTCACATCAGATCTGGTAATCGGTGCCACAACTGAATACCGCGATGGATATGTTGGGTGCATTCGTGCTCTTTTGCTAAACGGAAAAATGGTAGATTTAAAATCCTATGCTATTAGAGGTCTTTATGGTATTAGTGCGGATTGTGTTGGTCGCTGTCAGTCAAGTCCGTGCCTTAACAATGGTACCTGTTACGAAAGGTACGATGGATACTCTTGTGATTGCCGCTGGAGTGCTTTCAAGGGTCCAATTTGTGCTGATGGTAAGGATTGCAAAAAGAATATTTTCTTCCTTTCAGTTTGATAAACTCTTTGTTTTTTCTTCGTAGAAATCGGTGTGAATCTCCGTTCAAGTTCAATCATTAGATACGAATTCGAGGGCTCTTTCCGTTCTACAATAGCAGAGAACATTCGCGTTGGCTTTACTACAACAAATCCAAAGGGTTTCCTCTTGGGATTCTCTTCCAATATAACTGGAGAATACTTGACAATACAAATTTCAAATTCAGGTACGATTGTAACTGACGAGGAACATATGCAAAACTAATAAATTTTCTTGTAGGTCATTTGCGATGCGTTTTTGATTTCGGCTTTGAGCGACAGGAGATAATATTCCCGAAGAAACATTTCGGCTTAGGACAATATCACGACGTACGATTTTCCAGAAAGAACAGTGGATCGACTGTTATCCTTCAGGTCGACAATTACGAACCTGTGGAATATAATTTTGACATCAAAGCATCTGCAGATGCTCAGTTTAATAACATTCAGTACATGTACATTGGCAAGAACGAATCAATGTCTGATGGTTTCGTTGGATGTGTGTCTAGGGTTCAGTTTGATGATATTTATCCCCTCAAGCTTATGTTCCAACAGAATCCACCACAAAATGTCAAGTCTTTAGGCTGTAAGTAGACATGATCTTATCAAATGGAAAATGTTTATAAATTCTCTGTGTTTAGCTCAATTAACTGAGGACTTTTGCGGTGTGGAACCTGTTACTCATCCACCTATTGAGATGGAAACCAGACCTCCACCTCTGATCGATGAGGATAAGCTCAAGAAGGCCTATAATGAAGTTAATTCAGTGCTTTTAGGCAGTAAGTTTACGCGTTTCCCTTTTGTTTATAAAGAAAAGAAGATGCTATGGAATTTTTTTTAGGTCTACTTGCGATTCTCTTCATTCTGCTTATTATTATGGTCGTCCTTATTGGACGGTATCTACATCGACACAAGGGAGACTACCTGACACACGAAGACAAAGGTGCTGACAATGCTGACGATCCTGACGAAGCTGTTGTTCAATCCACAACTGGGCATCAAGTGACGAAACGAAAAGAATGGTTCATTTAGATTACTTCCAAGCGAAGTGATTGTGAGAGGAAAGCGGTGAAAAGAGGAGATGGAAGCAACGAGAGCGTATTTTTCTTTTTTTGTTTTCCTGTTTTTTTTTCTTTAGTTTTATTCGAACGATCAACTTTTTGTTTTAGTTTATTTAGATTGAAAGCGATTAGTATTTAGATAGGTCAAATGTAAACGAACAGAGATGTGTGCGATCTGTCCACTTCTGTATTTTTTCTTAAATTTTGTAATCGGATATAAGAAGTCGTAAAAAATAACAAAACAAAAACTGTTCTAAGGACACTGCCAGTCAATGCGCAAAACAAAAGGCTTAGCTTTCTTAATTACCTATTTCCGTTGCAAACAGTTTGAGTTTCCCCATGTGGAACGTATTCATAACATCTCCTTAACATTGTTATTGTTATACATACATGTTGTCGTCGGATTTGTGACTGATTTAACTCAATTGTGATTTCAGTCAATTTCTATAATCAGACGATATTCCACCTAAATGCTGTACTGTACCTTGTACATCTCAAAAGTTACTGACCGCCAAATCAATGCTTTTTATCTACTTTTTAGTTTTAATTATCAAAAAAAAACAACCAAACTTAAGTTGACATAAAAATTTTGAAACAAAATAATTTGACAAAATGTTAACGATATTATTTCGTCCCGTCCATTTTTGTACTTTAAGTTTACTTATTTTATTTTTTCTTAAAAATAGTTTTACTTTTATTATTTTCTACACTCTCGTAACTTATAAAGAAAAAAATATACTTGTAAACGGAGGCAACTGAAGCGGTTTTATAAATAAAATATATATTTATATAAATTCCCCTTTGCATTTTGTATATTTGCCAACTTTTTTTGTACATAATATTAAAATAAATAAAGAAAAAGTGAAATAAAATTTCATTGCTTGCATTGATAAAAGAGTTAAAACAAAATTAAATAAAAAATATTTTCTAAATAAACAGGCAAATGTACAGGAAATAATTTAAATGAAGAAAAAAAAAGTTATACACTTTTTGTACAAAACAATTTGTGAATCCGGCTTTGGAATGCTTCCGTGTGAATTTCTGTAATCTCCGTCTCAAAGGTTATTTTTTTTTATTCTTTTTTGTATTCTGATTTTAAAAAAAAACAAAACAAAATTATCAATGAAATCGAAAATAAGTTTTATTTGTGTTTTTAATCGTTCTTTTTCATGATAATTTACATTCCATTATAATTAATATATACATATATTATTAAAAGAAAAGAAAACCAATTTATGTAGAAATTATTTGTTAACATGTGTTTTATTTCGTAAAGATTATATAATATTAAAGAAAAATATAAATGCAAAAGAGAATTAAGAATTAAAGTGAAGCATAATAATTTTAATTTAAACAAATGAAAAGAATAAATAAAACAATAAATTGAATTTTAAATTTTAAGATAAAAGAAATGGGTTTTTGTTTTTTTATTTTGTTGATGCTGTGGGTAAGTTAATATTCAGATGGAATTGAAGGGCTTACTCATTTTTCAGTGAATCTGCATTTTGGTCATACATATGCAATGTATTATTCAATCCGCTGCCGTATTACCAATCACAATTTTCACTTTGAAAAGTCAGCTCGGCAGTGTGGCATCCTTATAAAACGGTTCCTACCGACTTGTCTTTTGAATTCATATCCTTGCCAAATTCCAAGCAATGAAATTACTCTGCCTTTCGTTCTACTATACGCCACGCACTTATTCAGGCATCAATGAAACCCCAAAATGAAACTTATTGCCGCCATCTTGTGCGGGCTTCCACATATGTATACAATTTCAGCTCTCTATGTTCAACGGTTCAAAAGTTACAGGGCTGTGATCGACAGACGGACAGACAGACACCGTATCAAACCCATAAGTTTTCCGTCTTTCCTTTAAGGTTCGGAACACTAAAGAGGATGGCATTTAGGCCGCGTGAAATTAGGCCACGGATAATTTTGTATAGTATTGTTCAAAATTTATTTTGAAAATGATATATGTATGTATTACTGCGATTGTGATTGTGAAATGAAATTACACCGCGCGGCTTAATTTAATTTTTTGATAGGGCGGTTTAAATTTATATTATCTGATGAATTTAGACAGCGCGATCTAGTTTAATTTTTCCAACGCAGTTTGAGCCGGAGTATGCATCTAGCTGGGCTGATGTATCAAGTGTATCGAGCTGGGCAGGTAGGGGTAAGTTTCTGTTAAAAAAAAAAAAATTTCATTATGTGTTCTTACCTCATTGTTAATTTAAAACTTAAGGACTTAAATTATAAAAAAAATGGGGAGTTGGGGAAGGCTTCAACATGTATTACTAAAGTGCGTAAACATTCAAACTTTCTCTTCCTAAAAGGCTTTCTATTTAGCGTTTCCTATCTTTAAATTTGAAAAAGACAAACTCTGAGTGAGATATTGAATTATTATATGAATATTGATATGATATGAACTTTGAGCTCCTGGGTCAGTTGAATCTTGTATAGGTGTAAGGCCAAGTCATAACGCGAAATTTACTAAATTTGGTCTTCTAAAGGCCTCGGATTCTTCTGCACACTCTTATGGATAGCGGCGATATTTTCGGAAGATCTTGAGTTTCGTTTTGGCTGATTGTTGACTGAATCGATGTTCTTAAATTAAATCAACCACGTTGCGAATAGTCATCTTGATGTTGTTGTCCGAACAGAAGACCCATTTAAAGCAATTCAATCACTTACACATGTTGTTGAACATTAGGACTCTTCGTGTTAATTTTTTAAAACAGCCATAGTTGTACAATGGAAAAGGTTGGGAACGACTGCTCTAGAGAATTGATTTAATGTTGTTTTTACTTACTGATCGTCGGACAACTGTAATAATTCTTCGATTGCATTCTTATGGCTCCTTTTATACCCCTGATATCGATCTTATGAAGATTAATATAAAGTCCTACTGCATTTATTATTTTCAATATATTTCGCATGTTTTAAGTTAGTATTTTCTGAGGAATATTTTCATTTGACAGAAAAAAGGGTGAATTTTAAGTCGTTAACAATGTGTGTGCTGGTCCGCACCAGTTCAATAATCGGCATGATTGATAAAACTAAGATTCTCTCGAAAACACCTTAAAAAAATTTGACTAAATCATATGTTGGAATTAGATAGGCAAAATCCAATCAGATGACACATAATCAGCCCTACCGTGGAATCCGTCGGAGTTGAGTTCCACTTCCTTGTATTCTATTCGATTGCTTTTCTCTTTCTACTGTCATCGTTGAATCCGCCGGGGACGTCTCTTTACCGACAATAGCTCTTTTACTCTATGGTACTTGAAACAAGGGTCTTAATAGGTCCGTTCGCGTATCCTCCCAAAACAGTGAATTTTTACGAAAATTTACGAATTTCTACGAAAAGCTGTTCGCGTACGGAGAATTTTCGTAGTTTTTCGCAGAAGAGAGTGCTCAAGAGATAGTATGTTGTTGGCTTTTTCGAGCACATGGACTTCTGTTTAGAAGATGGTTGAAAGTAGCACTGCTTCCGTTCTGCCATTTTCTAATTAAGTGCCACCTGAGTACAAGATCTGCTCGTTGGGGTATATTATGAATCCTTTTTTCATTTTCTCCATTTTTGCCGTTCAAAAGAAATAGTCTAGAGATGAGACATCACTCGATCTGGACGTTCAATTCACCGACTCGAAGAGTCAAATTAACTGTTCTCCGAATTGTTTTCGCAATAAATCCAGCGCTGTGCGTCAAATAGCGTCTTGTTGGTCCTGACTATGACGTACTACGTTTAGGGTCTTACATGAGCTTATAGGACGGAAATCGAGCAATTCGTCTCAGCTTGTACCCCATTGGAAGTTACTCATTTTCGTCTTTCTTGAGTCGTTTTCATTGAAAATAAAGCTTTCACTTTAAATCTCAGATTGAATAGAGTTTCACTGAAATCCTTAGTTTAATTCACAGATTTAGATTTAGATTTTTTAGAATTCGTAACTTTTATCATTGAGGGGAAATGTTTTAGGCAGCCTTATTCATTCATTCGAAAGTGAGTCGAATTCACATAGATTGTATTTTGACTTTCGAATGAATAGAAAGAATAGAAAGTTCATCCAAACTTTCGAAAGTTCATTGGTTGTGCGTATTTTGAGATTCTATTCATTCGAAACAAGTGTCATTTTTCATTCGCACACATTTTCCTGTCGCATAGATTCACAAACACGTTAATATAGTAAGATATTTTGTATATTCTGTAGAATATTGAATGAAGTAATTTTAATTCACATTTGCCTATCCTGTCGGTATAGGTCACGTTCCAATTAGAAAAACTGGTGGCCGGCAATTCATATAAATAAAATAGTCCCACTCAAGCTCTATGTAAACAAAAATCCAAAGGAAAGACGAGTGAATGCACAAAATAATGTTTCAACTTTATTTTTTTACTCTTATTTTAATGTTTTTATGATTTTCTATTGATTTGCACTGTCCACAAAAGAAAGCAGCAATAATATTTATCTAAAAACAACTCTAATTATTAAAAAGAAATCAGCAAGCAAATGTTTACTTTACTTCTGACAGCACTCAAAATAAAGGTAGAGTGACCAGACTCGTGCCGACTATATGGTGGGAGAGACTTGTAATTAAATATGCATGGATGTTATTTTATTTTGCTTTGTTTTCGTGCTCGATATTATTAAAGGTATACAAAACATGTTTCATGAAATGTATTACTTAAATTTCGTCTTTAAACGCGTCAAAGTGTAACTAATAAAAATATTTCAATAAGAAAGAGAAGAGTTCTAACGCAAAAAAGCAAGGCATGGTCAACCTGTATTGAAAGAAATGTCAAACAGCTGACTTTGAGGGAAAATGAAAATGAACCTTTTTCATTCGAATCTCAAAATACACAAAAATCTTTCGAATGAATAGAGACATTCGAAAGAATTGACTATTCATTCGAATCTCAAAATAAGCATGACTGTCTTTTACGAGTTTTTTGGGTTAGGGAAACGAGTTGCACTAGAATTCGTAACAATTCGTAATTTTCAGATAAGGAAATAGACCTAAAGTTGGTGCTAAAAATGTGTACAAACTTTATGACTTACCGTTTTTATTATGAACCAATTTTCCTTAAAATAAAAACAGCATTTTTTATATTTTAGAAGTGATTTTTATTATTCTTTCATACTAAAAATAAGGTGTAAATAATTATCAAAAATCTGTACGTATTCTTTTAGTTTTTTTTTTGTTTTTGTTTCTCTTTTTTTCTTGTTGTTCTTTTTAACGATTTAATACAAAATACAAAAAAATAAAGAATTAAACTATAATATTCGTATTGTCATTATTGATGTTTTTTTTACTTTAAGTTTTAATGTTAAAAAAATACAAAAGAATTTTTTCCATGCAACTAATTATGAAGTGGAGAACACAATATTGAACGAATATCTCTAATAATGAAGATAAAATTGATTTAATTTTATGATAATTTTGTTTTTAACCTAAGTTTTAAGTTTAACAATCAATTTATGTTTGGTTTTGTTTTTCTGAATAAACTTTTACTTCTAAATATATGATCTATTTATGTAAATGTATATACTATGTTTGTTTTTAATTTATCTCGTAAGTGGAAGTCTTTTCATAATGGTCACACTATGTGTATACAATATAGTTTATAGTAGGTTAAACTAAATGGAAAACATCGTGTTAATTTTGAGTGTAAACTAATACTAGATTGAGATAGGTGTGGTAAGGATGAGACAAGAGGTATAATGTTCGAATGTTTTGTGTTTTTACTTCTACTTGGTTTTATTTATGTGAATGCTTTTGTTTGGAAATTGAAAATATTGATAGACGGAATGGCTTGGTCACTATTTCACTATTATCACCAATAGAAGATGGTTACATAGAGGGTTCTGTCCAGTGCTGCCGCAAGAGTTTGGAAAAAAGTATCTCCTCAGACAGAAGAAAAGTATCAAAAGGTATCATGAGTAAAACTGCCATTATTATTATTTTGTTAATAATAAAAAAATGAAGACAAGCTAAAATGCTTAAAATAACATGAATATTCACAAGTCTTTTACAAAAAATCTATCCATCCAAACAGCTGCCAAGTCAACTACAAGAATATTTAAATAAATTATCTAAAAAATTACGAAATAATAACTCACAGTTCAGTGAATAAGAGTATTGCTCGACATTTTATTGTATTTTGTTGTCGGAATTAAAAAGTATCAAAATAGGGATTTTACAGAAATCGAAGTATAACGTCGAGATTAGGATTAAAAAATATCACTTTTGATACTTTGGTATCATTGTGGCAACACTGGTTCTGTTACTCCTAATGCGGAGCTTATGGGTGGACAAACTTCTGTACAAGTTAAAAGATATTGGCGTAACCCATAAAAGTTGAGCAAACAATATAGTTATTAAATTTGAAGTAGTAGGTACTCTGTAAGGTCATCCAGAGAGGACTAAAGCCCATTTGTTGAAACAAAACATAAATATTTATGTTCAACATAAACTCTTAAGTCGGAAGGAAGAAGTGTCTCATAAAATATTTAAGTCAGGCATAAGTTGTGGACAAATTTAGTCAACATTCTGGATTTGTTAGAAAATGACGTGGAAGATTTCCTTTCGTTCCTTTGCAAACTGTTTCTTTGCTAAGTTCAACATAAACTTAAACTAACTTAAATGAACTTATGTATCACTTAAAATTTATGTGTAACTTAGCTATAAACAAGATTTATGTTTCGTTTCAGCAAATGGGCCTAAGATTCACACAGAACTGGTGATTAACAGTAGAAAAATGAGTTAAAACCACTGTGGTCTCAGTCACTAGAAATACGCAACTAAATCGTATTTCGACAGTCCAATAGACAGAATAGTAGAAATTGCCATTGTATCACTAAGAACCAAGTTCAAATGCAAAAATATCTCAGTTAAAACGTGTGCGTATAGCCCAGCATTACTGAGACGCATGCGCACGATAGTAGCCAAACCCATCCTAACCATAACCGGGATATCCCTGAGTAAAGTTCAAAGACTAGTCTGTATGCAGCGACATTTGAGCTGATAGCAGGGCTTTCAAATATGTACAAAGTGACAGTATGGGCTACTGATATGCACTCAATATTAAGTACTTGTCATCCCATGCCACTTTGATTAGCATCCTTTAAACCGTAAAAAATACCTTAATAGACAATATAGAGGAAAGACATCGCCATAGCACAGAGCTCGTATGGGCTCAAATGAAATGAATGCCAATACAGTCACCTTTTATTGGGTACCAGGATATGTAGAAGTCAATGAAAGGAACAACAACTCGGAAAATGCACTCCTCACCATAAGAACCTTTTTGTAGGACATGACGCAGGGGATGCGAGAAGAGAATGAGAAAATGGCTTAGGCGAGCATGGATTAATGCACAAGTCTCAGCAGTATCCATTTAAATTTTACAGTAAAAAATTAAAATATTTCGCTCCAAACGTGCTTGGTTTATCTCTAAACGAACGCGAAAAAAATACTGTGAACTACAAACGAATACAGAAATCACATACAATTAATTCTCTTCAGTAATTTGGACTGCACTCACAGGGTATATGTACATATTGAAACGAATGGATACCCATATTTGAGTACCTACCCGTTCTTTATGAGTACAGTGCACTATAGGTCTATTCACAGCTCTGAGAGCCGTGAGTACGATTAAGCAAATATTCGAAATTTTTTACACTTCATTCACAACTTTTCTACCTAAACCTTAGACCAAATTGTATGTGCAAAATAGCTGCCAGATTTTGTAATTGTATGTGTGACCTTTTGGAGTTCACATTTGGTTTTCCATGAACATAAGAATACAATGATAAAATCTGGCGAATTTTAGCTTGAGGGAGCGAATGCGTCAAACGAACCGAAGTTGACTGTCTTATTTTGTTTCTTTATGACCTAGGCGTAACAATCTGCAAATTTAACTTGTCATTTACCAAAGAAAATGTCTTCGAAACCACCCCGGTTGGACGGCGCAGTAAAGACGACCTCGCGGTAGATGGCGCAAGCAAGTTGAGGGGGACCTTAACCAACTTAGCCTGCGTAACTAAGGAGAGGGAGCTGGCTCGTAACCGGGTTGGCTGGAGAGGTTTGTTGGTTGAGGCCCAGGTAGCGCCACCTAAGTGAGAAAAAAAAGTTATGACGTTTTTGTAATGCGAATGTGGATTGCGTTCTACATTTGTGGAATGTGAATAAAATTTGAGAGTTCGCAATCGCAAGCATCATTCCCTTATTCGCAGAAAAATCAGCGAATTGTTAATTAAAATTTGACTTCTTTTGCATAAACTGATTGCTCATTCGCTGGTCTTTAAGTTGTGAATGGACCTTAAAAAAGTTGGAAAAAGCCGTTTAGCCCTAAAATTCTAGTTTGGACCACCGAATGTTAGCAGATGAAACTGTAATTGGAACGTCGGTCTTTGGACTAAACTCCAAATTATTAATACCTACAGGAATGAATCACACAATGTTCTAGGCCAAAGAAAATGCCATTCTCCGCTAGGTGCCTTCTTAGAATAGAAAAGCATAGCATGTATTATGAGGAATCATTGTCCTCTAAATAATGCAAAAGACATACAAGAGATGCAAGGGATTAAAGCTTAAGCACAACTCAACGGAGTAAAACTTAGTTTTGTCTCAGTTTATCAGAGAGTTCTAAGGACCAAAACCTTTTGGCGCTAACTGGGCTGCCACTTCACCTATGATTAACGTCTGGGAATATTAACATTGACACTGGGAAAATATCTTGCAGGCTTTGAATCCCGGCACGGATCTTGCTAGCGATTAACAAACATTCAGGAGTATTTCTGTCATAAGAAGGTATAAGGTCTGCTCTCTAAACAAATTTCTTCTTCCGGTTAGTAGACTTAGCCATCATAGTAAAAGCTACTCTTAGGTCCAGTTCTTCAAAATTCCAGTGCGTCTATGAGCATTCACAAATCAAACCAAGTAAATACAGAGTCTAGTGTGAAAAAGGATTTTCTTTATAAACTTCTACCATTTATCTACAAATCCTTATGGAAGATTTCACTACATTCTTCGTGTACATTTTTATTTTTTGGATATGTCTACAACTCTATTCTGTTCCATCGGAGAACTCTTTACAAAACAAAATTAAGGACATATTTTTTTCAGCTAAAAAAAATCACATTCATGTGTCAAAACAGAGAAATAAAATACGTATAACCAACTATCCTTTTGATATGTATTCTAAACTAACACAGAACAAGGATTTGTCATCTGATTCGAGTCTCTACTACCGATGACGTCGACGACGACAAGTCCTTTTAACAATCATCCATTCTAATATGTGTTTTTTTTAATTTTTTTAAATTCTTTTCTCTCTATTCAACTGGAAGCTACAACACTTTCAACAGCAAAACGAAAAAAATAAGACAAATTAAGTAAAATAAAATCGAAAGGACATCAATGAGACTATATAAAACTTACATCACACTCTTTGCAATCCGCAAAATGTACATCCACAGATCGTCTACTTCAGCAATAACCGGTGTTGTTATTCCATTCCATCATAGAATCGAACAGACAGCGAATAGGGCGAACACAAAGAACATCATGGCGACAATATCCTTGTGAAGGTTTCTATCCCGATAGAATGGTCGTGTAGTGTAGCACTCCTTGCGGGTTTGTTGGAATAACCACAATGGTATCACCAGCTGAAGGATGTCGGGAATCATAAATCCAATGTCGCGTACCACTTGATGGGCATATCCTTCGCCTCGGATCACATTCATTATGAATTGGTCGAAACTGCTGGCCGCTATATGGAGCAGAGCAATGCCAACAATGCAGAAGACCTTCTTCGAAGTGACAGCGTTATTGGTGCTGGCTAAGTGCATCACCATCACAGTTGATATCAGTTCAGTTATCTGGAATTGAATAGGAGAAAAAGCAAAAAAAAGGATATATGAAAATGCAAAGAACAATGGCAGAAGCAGAAGTGTTTTGACTGCGGCTCGGGCGGCTCTTTGTAGGGGGTTGGCATGGCATCGTGTGGTGGTAGTCATAATTGTGCGACAACAAATGAGCTGATGTTTGCTCAAAGACAAGAGGGATTTTAGGTGAGAAGTAGAAGTATTTGCTTGGGAATAAGGCTGTTAATAATTGGATTTGGCGAATAAGTTCCTTTTGCAATAAAGGATTTGGGTTTATGAATTTAAAGCCGAAGTTATGCACATTTAGGATGTTTCATGAGACTATGAACTGGGGTAGGTAGACGATAATCCTCATCTTAATACGGTAGTCTTGGAAATCGGCGGAGAAACCTCCAAACTCATCCATCCGCATACTTAAATACTTGTTAATCAGAAAAGCTCTTTTCAATAGCTACTGCGAATGAGGAGGATTTAGCTATCGACCCTCGTTGGCTTCTTCTCAGACAACCACCTCGTCGGGTATATCTCACCTATTAGCATTAGCAAGCCCGGTTGCAAAAGGCTTCAAGTGGCTTTTCTCCTGTTTTTCCGAAAAGGTGAGAGAATCAATCAAAGCCTCCTGTGGTAAGAAGAGATATCGTTCAAATCCATTTGGCATCACAGCCAAAAAGTACTAGGCTACGTCGTCGCCTAGGGCAAAGGATATAGCTTTTACATTGGCTCCAGCAGCACCATCCATTTTCTTTAAAGAAGTTCTTGAATGTCGAAATTCTTGCCATTAGTTTTCCGGATACCCTGCTGAATAATGAGCAAATAATTAATTGCCATTCATAACTTCATCTTAGAGAGAATCCTGGCGCTCCAAGGAAATGACGCTAGGAATATATTCCGACGCACAACCTTCCAACTGCAGTTAATCTGTTGGAAGAAATGGCGACCACCAAATAGAGCGTTGATCGTTGATCACCAATTCAACTACTGCTACTTTTGAAGAGTCGTTTAACAGAGTCAATCAGGCATTTATTTGATGTGCCTTCCTCAGAAAAGGTAGGCCAATTTGCAATTAAGGTTACGTGCGTAGAGAAAAGCTCTCAGAGGTATTCGAGACTCAAAATGGCGTACCAAAAGGCAGTATTCTTTCACCAATATTGTTTTTATTGATGGTTATCCACGTTGGTGATGGAACAAAGTAGATGCCATTGAACAAAAAGTTAACTCATCCTAACCAAAAATTACAATCTTGTTATACACTTGTACGTATATAGTAGGTCCTTGCTGGACAAAACGGTTGCGATAGAGGAAAAATTCCAATGTCTTGCAAGTATCCTTTGTCTCAACCGAACTGGATACGCCCAGCCGAATCTGCAAAGCAAAGTTTACATTTCAAAAGCTGCTTACAATTTAGTACAGAGTAGTAAAGAACAATTATATCAAAGAAGGGATGAGAAATAAATTGGTACAACCATGCAGAGAAGGCATGGTTGGTTGGTTGTTTGGACCAGAAATAGGTCCATTGTGATACCACGGAGTTTGGATCCTAATTCTCCAATACTTGTTAGCACTATTTTGAGCTTCCTGTGAAGCGTAAGAGACTTTTTAAGTCTATATTATTTAGGTCTTCTAAGTCGTTATAATAGTTTTCCTCCTCTTCCTCATCTCTGCAGCTTCTTCAAAAGTCGTTTGCGAAAACACCTAGCCTGCTTGCCTATTAGACAGTTTGCAGTGATGACATATTCTAACTCCAGTCTGATCTGGAGGTAATGGTGACGACAAAATTATTGTCAAAGTTAAGGCATGGGGTGGGGTAGTTATGTGTATTTTCGGGGGAGGTTCTGAAATTATTCAGAGTAGATGCGTTCTTCCTTGACCATTTTGTTGATTGCTTCAAGACGAATGGCCGCACTCGCTGCCGAGAGGTTATAGATGGAACATAATCTCCACTGCCGCAGAGGGTGTAGTGCTTAGTGCTCCGCTTATACACATACACGCTGAGCGCTGGACCTTGCTTAGAAGATTGCAACTTATTGCTTTCTCCAGACAACTACCCCATAAGTGAGTATCGGTCTATTAAGGTAAAGAGGCAATGAGTTATTCGAGGTTGTAAACCCCATTTATTCCCGATAGTTTTTTTTAGGAGAAGAGTGCTACTGTAGCTTTCTTGACTCTTTCTTGTATGTTTGGTTTCCATCTTAGCTTTCTATCCAGGATGAGACCCAAATAGAATTGGAGAAGGCATAAGATTCGCCGAGAAGGTGACTGGTGCATAGCTATCGATCCACTAACTTATAATGCCAGATACGTGAAATAACTAATTTTTACTTATGTCTTGTATCCCCTTGTGGGACCTAGGGCCTTTACAACGCCTACGCCTACACCGCAAACGATGGCACTTAGACATTGTAGCGGCGCTAGGCTTCTAAGCGATGAAAGGACATAAGTAAATATAGAAACTTCCAAAAAGGTGTGTGACACAACGAAATTATAAGAAGCGGGGAGTGGAGCAGTAAGTAATTTTGCAAAAGTACCGAAAATGTAACTCTCAATTGCGTGTTTTATGGTATAAAATTTGAACTACAAACTCTTAGACTTAGAATCAAGTCGAATTGCTTTAAAAGTCGAAACAGGTATTCGTCCTTTATAGGTTAATTGATAATTATGACATTGACATTTTGAGGATAAAGTTCTTTCAACATTTGAAGGTCATTCGCTGCGATTAACACTAGACTCCAAGTTACTTAACGATCAAACACCCCTCGAATCAAAAGACAAATTCGTGAAATCTAAACTCCCCTACTAATCGATCAAATAAACCTACTAAATCCCCAAATGAAATACGACCCACAAAACGAGCAGTTCTTCCCCCCTCCTACAAACCATTAATTACAAACTTCTACAACTGAGAATACAGTCTCAATCGCCCAACTCACCGTAAAAAACAATTGATGGTTCCACTGGTGGTAGTAGTCATCGTTATAATAGTTTATATACGCCCACCAAGCGTAATAGTGCGAGAATATGGACAACGAGAATAGCAACACCATTGAGTATCGCACCCGATTCTGTAGAATCAATATAATCAACTGTTTGATGCATTCGTAGAGTCCAATCACTGCCAGGACTGTCAAGATCCACATTTTCATCGTATTCTGTGTCGCATTAAAGTACATATGCTTGTAGGAGGCAATTCCCGACTCGTAGGGTCCTTTGAACACGGTATCCCAGCAGGAGCACGAACAAAACCGTTTATCCACGAAACGAGCATAGTTCTGCCAAAAGTACCATAAAACAGCAATATGTGCGGGTGGTATTAGGGCCGGTGCCAAGCTTCCACAGGCTGCAGGTAACCACTTTGTGTCGAACATTTTGCTTCTTCCTTCCTCTTGGCTGTGTGCTGTGTGAGTGAGGAAAGGGAAAGGCTATTGAATAATTGTTTAAATCCTTGAAAGGAAGAACTTACCTGTTGAGAAAATTTCTGACAATTAACTGCCAATCAACTATTCAAGGAGCCAACAGATGTCCTTCACATTCTTGTGGTAAGAACTTTGTTCAATTGGTCCTCGGCTGTACAGTTGGTCCAATTTATTTGCTGTTGGTGATCCTATAAGTGGAGAGTCGACAGAAGAAAAAAAACAAAATCTATCAGTATGCGAAGCTTTTAACACACTGAAACAGGATAAAAAGGACAGAGGCATGGAACGCAATTTTTATTCTTTTCGCTGTGGGTATACCCTCTATATACATATGTATGTAGGTATATGGAAATTGGCCTAGCAACGTGTCGGTTGGGTAGGGTGGGTGGTCCTGATTCCATTGAATCGATAAAGTCAACTAAAGTTTTATCGAAATTGTACTCGAGTGGAGAATGCCTTCGGGGGTTGCAATGTGGTTCCTTAGTGGTGGTGCACACAAACTGAACGTTACGAATGAGTTTATTTGGTTTCTTTCTTCTATGATGTGCTCTTAGAGAAAGAGGTTAAGTTCTTTTCTGTTTGCGTAATCGGATAAGACACACACTTGGAACGTATGGATTGGGAGAAGTTTGCTTTGGGCAAGTACTTAACCGTTGAGCATATGTCGAAACGGAAAGGATTCGCTTTCATAGTTTGATCTAAATCAAAGTTGTTTTCCAGTCGTTGGATGCTTCTATGAATTCTGTGCTAGGGGTATCCATTTGGTTTTATATCGTATAATAAGGTTATATTTTGTTTAAGAGCCTGTAAAAATCACACATGAAAGACATATGTACATAAGCTAGATATGCTATTGAAAGCCTTCGATGGAAAGGGACAAAAAACTGTTTTGGATAAAATTGGGAAGCTGGCAGTGCTTTAAGCGCCAATATCCTAACACAGAATCGGGATCTGAACTGCATAAAATCTCTTAGGAAGGATATTGAGAGACCCAAAGTGTGGGAACAATTTAGAGAACATCTTACAGAAATGCCAGAGGACAAGCATTGATGAGCTGCATAGAATCCTATGTCAGTAGAATTAAATCGTTACATTTTGGACAGCATTTTCAATGCAGGCATTGGTTTAGAAAATACTCCCATGGTATTGACAACTATCTCGTCTCTCAAACACTGTACCTATTCATCGTATTTGTTTTGCATTCGCTTGTAGTTTAGTGTAGCTCCATTATCTTGCGAGAGAATAGGAATACAGCATCAACGTAGTCGGGGTGTTTGAGTTCGGGTGTAAGAATCCCCGGCTAGTTAATGTTAGAGTGGCGAATGTACGATTTGGGACAGAGTTACTTTCAGGTGTGATACTCAATGCACTTTTTTCCAAAGAAGATTAAATTTGTCTATTGCATTCAGCTTCAACTGTATCGAGGAGCATACAAAGGTTGACTTTATCCGAAAGAATAAGTCATTGCACCCAATAAAGGAGAATATCAAATTAGTTCGAATTCTCAATAAAAAAATGAGTGGTAATTGATGATGGCCTCGGAGGCTGCTTGACTCCGATGTGGATTACATTATATTTCAGCTAAAACAGGGCGAGGATGATGATAGACGAATAGTGGCAGTTGTCGCAAATAACTTGCAATGATATCTAAACAATTGTTTGGTGTGTCTTGTGAGCTGGTGCAATCATCGGTCCATATTTCATGAAGAACGAGGCTGGCCAGAACCCAACTGCCCATCGCGCAATCATTTGCAGCCTTAAATTGAAGCCCGTGATTTTCAGGGCGCTCGGTACCAATAAGAGGGCGTCATCGCTGAATTGGTTGAATTGACATTTTCTTTTAAAGGTATGTAAAGTCTAGAGTCTACATGGATTTGACGGTTATGAAATGAGAGAAGTACAGTGTAGTAACAACGACGTGACAAGCGCAACTACACCAACGCGCTGGCTACAGAAGCAGAGGAGGCTGCACGCAGGTGCGACAGCAGGACCGTATATAGAATCATAAAGGAGCTGACAGGTGGTCGCAGCTCTAGCCAACACCCGGTGAAAAGCCTAGACGGCTCTTTGCTTAGCTCAGATGAAGAACAGCTCAAGAGATGGAAGGAGCATTTTTGTACGGTTTTGAACCGTGCATTCGCCAGCGATATGCTCCCAAATCAGATAGAGGTACAAAATTCCCGAATACGTACCACGATCCACAGGATGAGATCACTGCCGCAATCAAGGCACTAAAAAACAACAAAACGGTAGGACAGACGGTGTCTGCATTCTCCCCGCTGTAGCTATGATAATAGCAGGCTTCCGCTCTGCATCCTCCTGTGTCGATCACCAATTCTATTCCTCTTGGTGATTGGCGATATGATTTGTGCGTCGAGGAGCAATTCTATAGACTCTTCCCATCCCAACTGAAGCATATGGTCCCACCGTATCTCTAATGAACACCTCTACCAGAGAACGGATCAGGAATCTATAGGCAGGATCATCCAACGACGAAAGTGGCAATGGATTGGTTACACGCTTCGAAAAGGTGACAGATCCATAGCTAAATATGCTATGCAATGGAATCCGTTAACGCAGGATGCCAGAATACCCGGCGGCGGTCCGAGGAGAACATGGCTCAGAACGGTAGAGATGGAATCACGGCAGTTGGGAAAAAGTTGGGGAGAACTGAGGCACAATGCCAAAAACCGTACACGATGGGGCTTACGCGTAATAGAGGGCCTAGGTCCCGCAAGGGAATATAGGAGATACGTGGATTGGTATGATTGAGAAATTAGAAGCCAACATTACTCGCGTTATTCGCAAAAAATGGCAAGGATTGTAGCTTAAGTGCCTATTACGTGCAAAATTTATAATAATCTATTAAAAGTTTTAAACAAAAAATAAAAAAATAAAAATATTTCAAAACCTAGACGGAATATCAAGAAGTAAGCCAAATCTTTTAGAGAGTAAGAGCCGAACCATCACTATCAGCAATTCAGCATCACTAGAGGGTGTCTCCAAGGTAATGGAACTTAAGATCATCCAGAGAACTTAGAGTCACAACAGAAGTCCTCAAAGATATTCCTTTGATGTTAATCCTAAGAGAACCACTGCAGTTCAATTCACTAGCTTACTATACATTGTGATACATGGTATCAGCAGCTATGATATGGTCTGAATACTATACGCTAACAAAGAATTTTTTTACTGCGACTCTTCCTGTATTTACCAGATTAACACCCTGCGCATCATAAGCGAACAGGCCTAATAGCCTCTAAAGATGCTACTTTGCATGTGTCAAACTTCCCTAAACTTCTAGTGAATTTCAATACTGCCACCAGACAAACTAGACTTCTAGGGAACACTGCACTGGCTTTACGAATACAATTTCCTGAACAACCTACTTGACAGCTGTCAAGGAAGGAGATATATAAAAAATAGCATGACATTTAATCATATCATATCTTGTATAAACACTGCTATCAAGGACACATGATGCCTTGGCAATCAAGACTCACATTCTAAATTAATTAGTGACTCAATATTTCCCCAACAAAAAGTTTCCAAGTAATAATCACTTTATTAAGTGCTCTGACACTGACACCCACTTTCCGAACCCCTTGTTGCTTTTCAAATAAACAATTTCAAATGCCACTAATGGATTCGCCCAGATCCATTCTCACATGAAATATTTATGCGACACATTGAGTTGGGCTTATCTGTTCCATTGAAATTCCAAACTCATTCATTTGTCCTGGTCATCGCGTGACTCGCGTTCAAGTATTTAACGAGTGCACACTTTTGTGACAAATTCCACCTCGATAATTTTGCCTTCACAGACGATTACCTGTCCGGGCTCACTCGAAAGGACAATTTAATTTTGATGGCACTACTTGTTTTTGTCTCCTGTTTCTGAAAACGAGGTAGAGGCGTCTGCCAGCACCCTCCGAATGCTAAATAATCTTGAATAACTTAAGTGAAGCGGAAAACAAATGGAAAACTATATTAAGGCACACGGTAAGCAGGAGGAGAAAACGACTCTGATTCGATTAAACACACGTCAGTGAATGTTTTCTGTATTGCCAAAGGACATCACATCGGTGGAAGTACTTACATGAAGGTGTTCCTGTTCTTCCGTTGGCAGGCGTTACGAGTTATTTACTTTTGACTTGTTTGCCAAATAAACTTTAGCAAGTGACTTTTCAATCCCTTTAATGGAGTTTAAGATGTTAGAAGGAAAAACCCTTAAAATGTTAGCAGTTTGGGGATATCGCTTTGAAATCTCTTGAAGGCAATATCATTTTCGGCTACACAAGTGTGGATTATGAGGTTTTTATATTGATTTCTAAGAATGAATGATGAAGTATTGTGTTTGATCCTGAAACAGTAATGATTCTGATTTTTGTTTTTCTAGTGAGGGAAAAAGGAGTAAGATTGGTTAATAGGCCGCCGTACGACCGAAACTTATTCTCGGCAGAATAACTATGCCGAGCTTCTACCAATTGATGATGATGATATATATATAGAGTAACATATTGAATAAAATCGAAACAAATCCAAAAATCCGTTGAAAACAAAAAGTTTAGAGCCAATTATCCAAACCAAAGCGAGCATCAAGGTTCTAAGAGAGCCATGTTCTGCATACCATAACCCAGATATTATGGCTAGGCAACGTTGCTTTGGTAAGTTCTTTGAGGTTGAAATATACACTAGGCACAAGCACCAGCTTAGGTTCATCGACGGACCGAAAATGGATTTTGGAGTTGAAGCTGGGGTCTTTGGATCAAGTACAAATGGATACGACTCCATTTGTTCTGTAAGCTGAAATCCATACCATTACGTGATCTGCGACAGACACTGTCTCCTTAAGCGGACAAGAGTGCTTTAGAATACATTTGATATGAATCTTCACAGATAGCCAGGCACCACTCCAATGGCTAAAATCCGCCGTCCGTAAAGGATAATGTCCACTTGAGATCACTTTCGCTAGTAAACTCTCGAGACTAACTCTCGAGTAGCTTTCGATAAGAGAGTGAAATTCGTGTGATTTACTATGGTGAGTTTATTGCGAAATTTAGTTATTAGAGTAGTCAACCAGCTCTCTGCGAGTTGCTCTCAGGTCCGTGCCCACTTACGAAATTTCTCTCGAGAGTGACTGGGGAGCTACTCGACCCAAATTTGACTCTCAAGTGGACAAGCACCTTAAGCAATTTATCTATTTCTACATATATTCTAGTACTCTGACTACTCAGTTAAAGAACAAACTCTCAAAATAAAAGTATATCGTTACGAGCAAGACAACTGAAATGGGCTTAATAGCTTCTCTAGAAGTTTTGAATGATCACGACGTAAATGATCGCCAACAAAATTCTCAAGAAGAATGACTTTTTATAGTAGAAACAGAATAAAGAACATTAAACATTGGTTTTACAGAGCTGTAAAGAGGCTATCAGGGTGAACTAAGTCTTCAGTCTTATAAAGCCAATAAATCTGAGGAAAACTGAAAGAAGCTTAACTAAGCCAGATAAGATCGCAATGCAGCTGTCAGCTCCTTAGACAAAGCCAATCTTGTTAGCTGTTGCTCAATTTGTAGCCAACTCCACATTGCAATATACTGCTTTTTCTGCCCTTGTACTTGAGAGCGTCGAAATCAAGTTCATATTCCAATTCGTAGAGTTGCAGAAGTCTTTAACATATACAAACACGTTTGCCCAGATGTATTCTCCCAGGCTGGCAAAGTCTCTGCATAAGCTTTTCTTTCTATTCTACTCTTCTGGGCTTCTTCCGATAAGATGGGAAACCGCATTTATCCATTGAGTTCCTCGAAAAGGGGAATCCTTCTTTCCAATTCTCTATCACCTAAGTGAAACACAGATGATTGCACTCAGCATTTCAATGTCATTTGACAGAGTTATATGTCATCGTTTAATCTATTCTTTAATCGATTAGAAATTACTTTTCAAGGCGTATGTTACAAGTTGTCTTAGACGTGTTCAAGTCTGATATTTACCATATAAATGAGTTTTGTCTCTAACTTCTTATACGTATAAGTGATCTCTTGTTTTCAACCTCTAATCCAATCCATTCCTTCGCTTATAACGGTATTATCAGTTGATAATATTCGTTTTCTAACTCACGTCCCTACTCTTCGGCCGTAGACGTAATTCCAACTCATTGAATTCCGGCCTTGACAACACGTTAAACGGGGTTACATCAACAGAATGAATGAATTGAATGCTTTCAAAACGCAATGCAGTCTCTCTTAAAAAGGACTTACAATCCTCTATATGAGTATTATATACCATTATCGATGGAAGGATCACAATAGATAAGAAATCCACTGCGCAAAGCTGAAATAGAACGTCCACATCTGGTCCACGGTACCTAAGATGGTCTTGCGCCTATTTAAAATCTTTTAATCAACGAGCTTTAAATTCCCAGCAGTTCTATCACAAACAAGGGTTTCTTTTGTAAGCCTCGGTTCCTTTTCCCCTTTTTCCGTCCGTACTCTGAAACCCCAGCGTAAGGGTACGTATACCTTTTGGTGACGTTCTAAGGCAATTGCCAAAGTGAGGCATACTTATTGATCAATGAAAGAAGCAACATCAACCATTAGTAGCATTGAATAAGGAAGTTCCAAAGCGAAACTAACAAGAATGCCCCGCTGCAGGGGAAAACAACAAGTTCTTTTATTTACCCTTTTTTTTTTTAAATACCCCAAAAGAACTCCCAATAAATCAGATAAATTTGTAAACAACATCATCGCTTTCCAATTTATACAGATAATTTACGATAAATTCAATTGAAATCGATTGCGTCAATGCTTAAGCCACTTTACGCGTCGGATCCGAGTCTTGCGTGCCGCTTTGTATTTATAGTTCCAAAGGCAATTGTATCTTTTTGAAAATAATTTATTCGCATGACGTGTACATTGTTTAAATATATACTCGCATGTATTTGCACGAGTATTTCGGCGCTAGGATTACAAATTACAATTGCCTCGGGCCATTGGGTAATCGCATTCTGGTTGTGCTCTCTGCCGAGTATAATCGAAAATTTACCCTGCTCGTCATCGGGATGGTAGCGTAGCAGTTTTATTTGCACAATTATCCCCATCTTGCGCTATAAATAAACGTTTGTTCACCTCTGCGAGGAAAATGAATTAAAATATCAACGCTGGTTGCATACACAACCAAATTCCGTTGTAATTATAGAAATAGAAGAAATATTTAAATTATCCGAAAGGTAAAGTGTTGAATAATTATGCAACTAAATATTGTAGATGGGTGGATTCCATGGCTTCGTTTTGATGCGCAAGAAATGGAATTTAATCTTCATGTTTTGCAAGATACATGGGGATAATGCATGCTTGGATGAATAGACAACTTTACAAAGTGTAATTAGCTGGAAGTTGTTGCTTAGGATATCGAAGGAACACTTCTGTAAACTGTTAAACGGCAATGATGACCAATATTCCGCTGTCAGGCAGAACGAGCCATTCAACAGTGATTTCTAGACATCGAGGGCGCTTTCGATAACACAGGTTACGACTCGATCGCAAGAGCGATTAGTAGTAGAGGTATCGACGATTCGACCAACAAATGGATAATGGCCATGCTAGTTAGTCGCTCAATCACTACCTCTTCAGATGAAGTATATATATATGTATATATATAAAACTGCAGCCAGGGGCTGCCCGCAAGGAGGAGCTCTCTCTCCTCTGTTATGGTCAATAGTCATAGACAAGCTTTTAGATAGTGCCATAGGTTATGCTGATGACCTGGCGATTTTCATTTGTGGGAAGCACGGCACGACGCGAGGGTCTCTAACGTCATGTGAAGTGCATTACCTCAAGTTTTAGAATGGTGTAGAGCAATACCAATACCGTTTTAGTGCCTTTTACAAGGAAAACACAGGTCAACCTTGCACCAATTATAATCAAAGGCACCACTTTAGAGTATTCCAGCGATGTCAAATATCTTGGTGTCATCCTTGACTTAAATGGAATTCACATATCAAGTCTGCCACCGAGTGTGCTACCAAGACACTATGGGCCAATAGACCTCTATACGGCAGAACTTGGGATCTCTTTCCTAAAATGACACATTGGTTATACATAATGATGGCGAGACCTATAATCACGTATGCGGCCATTGTCCGGTGCGCACCTGCCCGACGACGGCACTAGAAGCTGTTCACTTCTAGGGTTCACACTCCTACGAATCTTCATAATGGTGTTTCGACTACAGACCCTAGAAGTCTGGTTTGGTTCACTGAAGCATTCTGGAGTAGGAGCTGGGGTCTTTGGACCTAACACAAATCCGACTGTGTTTCAGGCTGAACTCCAGAGGAAAAAGAAATTCAACAGTGATGGTTATTTTGCGGCGGCCTTATCGCAAAACTTTTCAGGCAAGAGGAGATGAGCTGACAAGGATTATGCATCAGGTTTTCTAATACAATCTGAAATAGGGAATCTGAGGAAATTATGAAACTAGGCAGATCCAAGACTAGTACAATAAAAAGACTACTTTTGGTCACTTTATCCTAAAGAAACACGATACAGAAGACTAGGACTATCAGACACGGCTGCTTGCAGATCTGACTATGATATCACGCAGTTAATGTGACTTATTAGGCTTTAGTCTTAAGTTGTTTCTTGAAGACCAAAGGACAATCTCCGTTAAGTCGTCATTTAGCTTGCTCACTCATAAGTCTTTCCTATTTTAGTGCTTACAAGTTAACCGAGTTATTTGTTAAACGAGAGCGACAAATCGTCAATAAAGAAACTGATAAGTAGTGGGTCTCAAAATGGAACCTTGAGGTGTTTCAGTTTTAATAAATAATAAATAAATATTGATGCTTAGTCTGCAATATATTGCGGCTTCTCGGATTCTCAGAGACTTAGGAACTAATTACCTTTAGGAGGAGGATAAATAGAAATCAAATAGCTTTGTAATGTAGAAGAGAATGAACCAGTGTATGAACTTGTACAGAAAGGGTCGATAGTATTGAAGACTCTACCAAGATCACGTAGTTAGCACGAAATTAAAAAAAAAAGTTAAACAAAAGAAGGTACATTTTCTGGACAACCAGATTATGACCAACAACTTTTTGCATACTTTGCAATAAGAAACAAATGGTATGATATGTGTACTAGATGAACATTGTCCGATAGATGTAATAAGGCTACCACATAAGCTCACCTGATCAGTAGCTGCCAGAACAAAGAACCTTCAAAGAAGTCACTTCCTCTGCATGGGAAATAGAAATTGAGAATTTGATGCAGGTCCCTCTTTGGAACAGGATATATTTTATCAGGAGTACATGTTTGCAGGGAATCCCCAATAGGACCAATAAGCCCCCTCATACCATACCACACCAACTCTTGGGAGATAATATCACCTATCCATTGGACCATATAGCCATGCATTAAGGACTTAATCCTTTGTGAAAAAAGCACAAACACTACAAATGCAGGATAAGTCGGTTATCCTCTCTACCTACGTGATACTGCCACGTAAGTACCAATGTACTCTTTATATCTCATGCAAATGCACTGTGTGTATCTTATGTTTTTGTTTTTATCACACCGGCACATAAAGAGACGAAGACTCTGTGCATCGCATCATCCCCAATTCCATTTGCACCGCCTGTACACAAGTCTCTTCGCATACACAAGCACAGTCACATGCTCCCATGATAAGCAAAGTTAAAATGAACATTATAACAATAATCATGATCATAGCTAAACAATCACGTCAAAAAAATACACAAAAACAAACAGAAATCGTGAGTGTTACTTGTGACGTTCCCTCAATGGAGCGCATTTCTGTCATAAAACGTGCAGAACAATGCATAACAACCCCCTGATGGTGCTTCTAACACATAACACACAAGAGTGTGTGTGTGTGTGTGTGTGTGCGTTTGTGGCAGCAAATACAAAATAAGGGCGCATACTCTTTTACAAAAAAAAAAAAACTCAGTCACTCTCATAAAGTCTTTGCCAACGACTCCCCCGCAACCACCCACCGACCCAAGCAAAGCCCTTGATGGTTACAATAAAAAGAAAATTATCGCACTCAAGCTGGGGGTGTAATAGATTTTTTGTTTTCTGCCCTCCGATTCGGATTTATCTAAGAATTGGATAATGATTTGCAAGAATTTCAAATCAAATTCGCCACGAAAAAAGGGATGCATTCTGCATCCCGCAGAGATGTAATGTCTCACCGATAGATGTATCCAAACTTTTCACACACTATGGCTTGGGTATCCTTTATCCTTTTTTGAGTTAATTTATTCTGCCACTTAAATTGAATTCACCATCGCGAAAGATACTCGTTAACTAGTTAATTACCACCGAGGGGCTGCAGATACGAATTGGGGGAAAAAAATTCGCACTCGCACTACTTTTCGACACAAAAAAAAAAAGTATCTTTTGGTGAAGAAAATCTTTGCTTTCACTCTTTGGGATTAGACATTTTCTTCTTAACTTTTCACACTTGGATGGGATATTCTAAAAAAGAAAACCGAAAAAAAGGAAAAAACTAATTTGGCGACCGCGAAAGGTGTGGAGGCTTCGGCTACGTTCTGTTGGCACTTGCAATTTGGTCGATGATGAGAAAGTACTGAACACCATCGCGGCGTAGTTCCTCTTTTTCCTATTTTTTTGATCTAGAGCGATGGTGGAGTACTCTTATTGAGCGAGAATGCACACAAGCGGCACACATAACGAAAGGGATACAAAGTGTCAGACAGAAAAAAAAAAAAAAGAAATAATTGTATCTATGGTTTTTGAGATACATTTTTCGTGGGTGAGCGAGAGAATTGCCAGTGTGTAGGTTTTGTTTATGCGCGAAGTTGAGAGTTTTTGGTGGCGCAGAAGACCATATGATTTGGAGCTGTAAAGGATGGTAGATTTTAATGCCCAGCATGTATCTGACAATTTGTCTGGGACGCGATGTTATCATCATTGATGCGAGGTGATTATGCATTTCATTTTCAGATACAAGATGCTTGGCAGAGGCTTCCGAATGCGATTTTGCTATAATGGCTATTGCACCTGTTGGGATATTTATGGGCGAGGAGCTTTTTCTGGGCGTCATGCGCTGTGGGTGTACGAAATAAAGCTTTTTGATTTCGAAAATTCAAAAAAAATATAACGATTTGAATTTGAGCAGCAAAGTTTAACAGTCAAAAGATGTAGACAGATTGGACCACATTAATAGGATGCTTAGGTAGGTGGAAACATAGGCAGAATGGGTTCTCCTAATTAATGAGCATGACTCTATCGCGCGTCATCCTAAGAAATAAGAATGTTCAGAAAGCATGACAAAGTGGGGTATAAGGCCATATCACCATAAACCGGAAAGTCTCAGCGTTTGTCATTGGCCGTCTTTTGAATAACAATGCTTCTTAAATTTCTTTCGAATGGTTCCAGGAACTTTTCTTAGCTATCGGCTCAAGATTTTCGGAGATTAGTCCAATAGTCGTGTGCTGTCTAACTCTACAGCTAGAGATTGGCAGTTTGCCCGGGTGAACTCCAGTAGCCCAGTTTTTTTCCTGTTGAATAATCGATGCCAGGAATACGCTTACGTACTAAACACACAACCAACAAACTTCCTCACACCAATCTCCCCGTGAGACTGCCGTAAGCAAATCAAGCTACTGGATTTGTGTCAGTTGTTTCGGAGACTTCTGCTCTTGATTTTCTTAGCCTTTCTATTCCCCGTAGCTTAGTTTCGTGCCCAAAACAGTAAAATATCTGCGATAGCCACTGGGACCAAACAGAAACTGCGTTAGGTTGTAGTTGCATTCTCAGTGTTTAGGTTCTACCAAGTCCTGTATTGGTCTTATAACTTCGAATGTCCATCTGGCTTTCATTGATTGTGGTTCAAAGCTCTTTTGTCATATATTCAACGTTTCATCTGCAAGAATGTTAATGGAAACCATTCCAGCTATGACGAAGGCGGCCTCGTACGACATAGTTCGGAAGCCGCTGTTTGGCCATAGAACGCAGAATAGTCTCCGTTGTCCTCACGGCATTCAGGCGGCATCCAACATAACTGATGTGACACCTATGGAGACTAGGATCGTTTTTGTGTATCCAGATTCACCAATGCTTCGCAAAAGAGTATTTACGATGTTTTCTTGCTTAAATAGTTCACGTGTATTTTGAACCGTAATCTGTTGTCCAGCAACCGCTTCTCTGAACCAAATTATTTGGTTGTCAACCTGAAAATTCGCAAAGTCTAAAGTTTTTCGATTTTGGAAAGGGTTCCTCAGCGATGAGAAAGGATTAATAACCAGATGGAGCAGATGTCATCAAGACAGTCAGATAATTAGATTAGTCGTATGGTTAGACGAGAGAACGTCACATCACCATTATTAATAGTGTTATGCCCCTATGGCTTATGGTATGTCTAAAGAAGAAAAAATAGGCCTTCTACAATCAGTTGGGAACTGTTAATAATGCAAAGATAGGCACTGACAACCGCAATGAGAACGGCGGGCGGTTGACTTTTGAAATGCAAATCGTCTTGTCATAGGTGACACCATGTTTGAGCACAAAGTCTGCCACATAATCAGTTGGGTGCGAACTAACAGGGAAGCAACCTCCAACTAAATTCACCATTTTACCATTAGTCGACGTTTTGGAAGTAGTCATAGAAACTCCCGAAACAGACGAAGAGCGAAGTGAAGTGCAGTATAGCCTGCGGTATGACCATCGCAATTACATCAATGCCCTGGCACTCATTCCACTCATTCCAGTGCCAATGCAGTAGTCTTCTTTCATGCACCGGAGTGTCTAAGACACAAACTGGGTTGCTCCGATTTACTAACTTTTTGTGACACTCTTAATTGTAGTGATAAGTGTTTTTCAATAGATAATGTATACGAATTCAAGTACTTGGGGCTCACTATCGATTCTAGAATAAGCTTTGCAAACCATACGGAGTCCTTAAGGAAATATTTCCGTTGCACCTTAAGACATTTTTTTTACTTAAAAAAAGTTTGTTCTTATAAACTTCTAAAAACAATTTATTATGGTATTTTTCATTCAAAGCTTCAGTATGGTATTGTGTGTTGGGGAGGTTCCTATTGGAATAAAATTCAGCCTCTTTTAATTCTCCAGAAAAATATTTTGAGGAAAATATGCCGAAAACAAAGTCGATATCCTAGTTATCCTTAATTTTTTTTACTTAATTTTGAGCTTTGCATTTGAATTTGAAATTTGATTTTTTACATTTTGAATTTTAATTTCTGAATTTTTATTTTGGTAATGTATACTCTTAATTTTTCTGATTGCATATTGTTTTTTAAGGGTCACCCCACCCAATTTGAAATTATGTTTTTCTAATTAAGCCCATTGAAGTGGCATTTGACACTATTTTAATACTCTAAGTATATAAATATAAAAAATGTCATATATATTATTTCTTTTATTCTCTATTGTAAACTAACGAATTAATGTGTTTAAATTTAAATTTAATATGAAATAAAAATTTATATCTATCTATCTATCTACTAAAGACAAAGAAGTAGCAGCGAGGTGGGACAGCAGAAGCGTTTATAGAATCACCAAAGAGCTTTTAGGCGGCTCTACTCAACACCCAGTGAAAGGTAGGTTGTTCACATCGGATCAGAATCAACTCAAGATATGGAAGGAGTATTTTGCATTTTTTAATACATAGTACATAATAGGAACAAAAAACCAATAAAGCGTTCTAATAATAAAACGCTCGAAAATCTTATGAAAAAAAAATACCAAAATGGGTTTTCAGAAACTGTTAATGTGGTCTACTATATCTACAGTAGCCGGTGCACTGTGGTTTCTCCCATACGACAAAAAGAAAAAAGTAACAGTACTTTTTTGTATTTTTTAACATTTTCTAGTTGAGAAATATTCCAAATTTACAGTAACAATCACTAAAACATTAATGTCATTTGTTTTCATTCTTGTTTTCCTATCTGAAGTGATCGTATCACTGGTCATTGTATAAACCAAAATATATTAATAATAAGAGCTCAATTTAAAGTGCAATTTATTAAGTGAAAACGTAAGTCCACGCAAATTATTTATTATGAAATTTCAAGAGCAAGGTATGTAGAGTATTTTGCAATCGTGGATTTTCGTTTTTTATTTTTACTGTTATATCGGTACAACCCAGAATAGTTTTAAGTTCCAATTTTTTTATTTTCCTGTACTTTTACATAAAGTTTTAATATATCCCTGAATTTTGCCTAATGATTAAATTATATCTAAAATATTGACAATAGTTCCAGTTTTTTGAAAAAAGGTGACTTATGACCCACAATCGCCCACTAGCTGTACAATTAAGTTTTAATGTTGCGTAGGCGTATATATAACGAATGTTTCTTTAGGACTGATTTTTTTCAATTTTATATAAAATACATAAAATGAATTTGAATAGTAAAAAATTTATTATGGCCGGAAAGAACAGTGTACGACATTTACTTTTTAATTATTTCTTTGTGTAAATGTTGCATTCATTCTAAAGGTCCAATCCTGGATCACTCCTTCCAGCGTTGCGACCGGTATTGGCCGAATTAGGCGACTAATGTTGGCTTTAAAATCCTAGCACGTAGCAGGCATATAGGTGAAGACTTTTAACTTCACATTAACCCAAAGAGACGAACTACTTGGCCATAACGGCATAAGGCAATGACGCACTCAGTAGGTCGATCATGCACACCATATGTTGCTCGAAGCGCACCAAAAACATTTTTCACAGAACGCTGATTCTCATAATACAGTTGAATTTGGAGACATTGTTGAGGTGTGAGTTTTTTAATTAACCGATTATTTTTGCATGTAACTTAACTCGATTCAATAAAAAGTTTAAATAAAATCGGTACAGCCGTTTTCCAGCAAATCAGCTTTTTATCAATATGACTATAGGTAAAATACCGTTGCTAATGCTTTTGGCTAAAAATCTGGTACACCATGTTATAGCAATTTGCCAAACTAGTCGAAAAAAAACGAAACGTAGGAACCGTTTTCCAGCAAATCTGATTTTCATCAAATTGACCTTAAGTAGAGTACCGGTAATATAAGGGCTAAAATAAAAATTTCAATTTCGCCGCTAGAGATTACCCCACAGACCCTAGATAAGAAGTTTGATCAAAATCCGTTTACCCGTTTAGGCCGTAGCCTCGCTGATAGACAGACAGACAGCGATAGAATTTTCAGACCCTCTTTTTTTCACCTCTCTAAAAACGTAATATCAGAATTTATCAAAATCCCGAGATCGAAAATTTTCACGAATCCAAAACTTGCCCTATACATACAACGTATCTGCAAGTAAAAACATACCCGAAATTCAAGAATAGCGGCCAACGAAAACTTGTTGAATCGTTTGCATTTGAGTTCCGACTGCTTTATAACAGGAATTTTTTTTAACTGTGCTTATGAAATCAACTTATTTCATTATTATTCTAGTGAAATGTAATTTCTTGTTTACAAAACAGTAAAATTTATTTATCAAAACCGATTATTTCAAAAGTTATAGATTTTTGACGCATCGCCCATATAACGAAAACCACTGTGCGGTGCATGTATTCCAGTATTTTAAAATTCTACTAACATCCCGAACTGATGGCAATAAATGTTCCATTATTTGAAAGAGATATGGAAACGTCACAACTCATTAGAGGGCCATCCATTGGCAGAAGTTTCTCGGTGGTTTGTCAATGGAATATGGAAAAATGATAGCACTTTATTGAAAACACGTGTGTTATCATAAAATTGATTTACTTATGTACTTCATTTGAAAAAGTAGTGTAGAATGCCAGATTGTTTGTCATTTTTACTTGTTTGTTGGGCTTTTAGTGCCCTTTAATGCACATATGTATATCCAACAATTGACAGTAAATCATTTCGTATTTTGGTTTGAAAACAAACCTAGAGTAGGATATATTCGCCCAATTGAAGAATATGCCTCATTTTTTACAAACTCTTGGGAAAAAGTAAAATAAAATAAATCCTTATTAAGCTTAAGGCACAGTATCAAACTCCAAAACCCATTAGCTAGCCGGAAAACTGGAAAAGATTTATGTATCAACAAAAAATACTTCCTGGAAGAAAAAATGCCTCACCCACCCACCTATGTGTACCTTGCATTTAATTTTTTATTTTTGCGTTATTTATAGAATTACCCCCACCACTTGACATGAATTACAGTAATTGGAACGTACTGTTGTATGTAATGAGTATTAATTTGTTTTTAATACAAAGATTTAGAGGAAAGTACAACAATTTGTAATCCGTGTGAAGTAAGGAGAATCTTATGGGAAATTATGTGTGAACACAGATTTGATAATGTTTTTGATAAATTTTGTGTGTGTGTTTTTTTAAGGGTGGCAAGGGATACTCGGCTATGCGATTAACTAGCTGGCTGTGAGTGTAGATGTCACTAGACTAATCGATTTTGCAGCAGCTCGTTGATAAGCAGCAGTGGAATTTCTAAGCTGAGATTCATAGTAGTTAATGGACTATTTTTCGACGGTCGAACACGCACATGCGTTCTTTCTGATTGAAATACGTTGCCTCTGGTTATTTTAAATTCAGAGCCTTACTTTCCAACGATAAGAAACTGAAAGCAACCCAGCATTAGAAGCCTTATAATGCCAGAAGGATCGACAGGATACACCCACAATAAACTCCGACAGCCAATGGACCGAATACTGACACCGAAAAGGCGGCTCGACGTGAGTAGGTTCAAGAAAAAAGAGGGTGACACAAGAACTGCACACCCAAGCGGGGTAAGATAAGGAAGAGTACTGGAATAGAAATTGGACCACACAGGATGAAAAGCAGGTAAATGCTCCCTAAGTATCGGTTAGTTTGTTAAGAAATCACGATGATGTTCCATTACGGTCCTTATATGATTCAATGGCAGAATACATCTTTCGTACTGTCATAACTTATGAGTATTAGGCTATTATTATTAATATTTCTACAACATATCCTGCGCAAACTGTTAAATTGGTACCCTCCACTATCAAAGAGCTGTGGTAATATATAATTTCTTGAATCATCACTGGTTCCAGACTCCTCTTTTCCGCAGCTCTCTTACTAATTTAGAAAGCCCACTTCGCATTTGTCTAATATTTTTTGTTGCGTATACGTCACCGTGTACACAAACACAGACTAAATGGAACTCAATGGAAGTGTTCATTTTTTCTTCTTCATGTCCATTTATTAATACAAAATCTCTTATATTTCCTTGCGACTTCAATGTGTGTAATATGTTCCAACTCTTCCCCAATTGCTGCACTTCTTTTTTTATTGAATCTCGAGGTATTCCTAGGGTGGAAATGTGTCTTATACTGCTACTTTTAAAGATATGCTCTCTCTATGAAATCGTTTCTCCCTTCTTCTAAGAATTTTTTAAGGACAGATAAAACGTCCGCTCCAGCAGCTTTATTCGACTTTAGTTTGAATATCACTATCCTCAGCTTGTTAAGGTCGTGCGACAGGAAGATTTGTCCATCAGGCAGCAGTCAGCAGAAAATATACCTGCGCGCTGCCTGCTGTGGCCAACGTAATAGATAGAATCATCCTGGAGCGAATCATAGAACACCTTGAAGACACACACACTCGACGCCGAATAAGTAGGTTTCATATCTGGATCCTCCTGTGTCGACCACTTCACCTACTGCTCATCGATTTTGAAAAGGCGTTTGATATTGTCAATCGGGAATTCATTTGGCGTGCCTTGCGCAGGAGAGGTATTCCTGATAAACTAATAGCAATTACTAAGGCTACATATGATGGGTCCACATATCACGTCTTACACAGAGGAAGGCTGTCTGAGGAATTCGAAGTCCAAAGCGGGGTTCGGCAAGGCTGCATACTTTCACCAATACTTTTTATTAGTAATTAGCCATGTGCTGAATGCGGCCTTATCAACAGGAAATGGAGGAATTCTATGGACTCTTACATCTGAACTCAAACACCTCGACTTCGCCGCAATGTGGAGAGGGAAGCAGACGTCGGTCGTTGGGCTGAAAATTAAATTAAATGATCAGCTCTCAGCCGATGGCGGAACCGAACTGGATATACCCATCCGAATAGGTAAAGCAAAATCTGCGTTTGGGATGCTATCCACAGTTTGGTGAAGTAATGCAATCAGCTTAAACACCAAGCTACGACTGTTCCTTTCCAACGATGCATCCGCGCTGCTGTATGGATGTGGACCTGGAGGGTAACCGTCACTACCACGAGGAAGCTGCAAACGTTTGTCAATAGGTGTCTACGGTACATCTTAAGGATATTCTATCCAAACCGTATCTCTATCGAATAACCCTATGAGGACGAAAGTGGCAACGGATTGGCCACACTCTGCAAAAGGGTGACAGATTCAAAGCTAACCAAGCGATGCAAGGGAGCCCGCTTACCCAGGATGGCAGGATACGTGGTAGTCCTAACAGTACGTGGCGCAAAATAGTGGAGAAGGAGCTGGGAAAGAGTTGGGGAGAGCTGAGGCATATTTCCAGAAATCGCACACGATGGCGCGTAGGAGTTCTAGAGGCCCTAGGACCCACAAGGAGATACCGGACATAAGTAAAAGTAAGAAGATATACTTACATATTTATATACTCGGCTATTGAGTTCTGTTCGGTCTTTAAGACCGCTGCATATTCCTTTCAGCTTTTTGTACGATTTCCGAGAATTATTCCTGCATTGTAGCCCCTGCATCTCCTCGATTGGATGCTTCTCATGCTCCATCTCCCTACTTCCATAGCATTAAAAGAAAATCCCTCTTTCAAAAGTATCCATCGAAGCCCAAGTAAGAAATTTTAGAGGCGAAATGTGTTTTTTTCTAACACAAAATTTAAGATTACATTTATTAGCAAATCTTCACAACAAATACAGGTTTTTCTTTACACTACAAATTTCTTAGTTTAAGTTTTAAAATTATGAAAATAGACATTTATTTATTTTATGTAAGCTAAAAATATTTGATTTTTTTTAAATATTTATACACTCTATTTGAATATGACTATAAATAGAACTATATTTTAACATTTACCCTTATTTTTCCACAATAGTTTTTACGTATCTATGTATATGTTGTAATTTAAACAAAATTCTGGTTCTACTAAGGTACGCGAGTATTCAAAGTACATTTTAGAAAAAGAACATAATAAAAACTGCTAGAAATGTGTAAAAATACTTTATACATACAAATATACCTGTAGTTTTTCTTTTCTTACATACATATTCAATACATTCAACACTCAACTTATCTAACTATAGCTTAACGTTAGTTTCTTAACAATTCTATTTAGTTGCTTCTTGAGATTGGTTGCTTCAGCCTTATCACATACCAATTCCTGATCTGTTTCTATTTCAGTTACCTCTTTTTATTTTATACTTATATATTGTTGAGTTGTATATAATTTTATGTAAGTTAAATAATAAATAAAATCGATTTATGTCGTGAAATTATTATATGTATATGTATAGTATTCGATTACTCAAAATTTATTCCGATGGAACGTATAATATTTGGAAAAGTCTTTTTGAACTGTGATTTTTAAAAAAATAAAGTGGGCGTGGCTCTAAATATTTCATTGGAATGGTCTTGGAAATCAAAAAAAGGCAGTGCATACGATTTCATAAGAACGGAACAACTTTCAGTGATAGCGATTCCTAACTTTCGGTTCTTATGTGCAACCGAGTGGTGATCTAAAAGGCTCGTAAAAATTTAAATTATAATGAATGGTCTAAAGTGTAGCTAGCGGAAAGCGGTCAGGAAGTAGTTGGTTCTTGCACTAGAATACTTATCTTTATTCCAGATGACAGCGAAAATAATCCCAAAAAAGTAAAGTTAACAGTCGCACTTACAGTTCTACAGTTAGATTAGATTTAGTGGAACCCCTTACATAAGGGGTTAATGTGATGAATAAAATTATGCTAAGCAAACTACCAGCATCGGGAAAGAATGCTTCAATTGTTGTTGACCCTAGCGATCTAAATAAGGACAAAGACCGTCGGATCTATACTTGGAGAGCTAAGATCCTTAACAGAACGCGTGCAGTCGTACGATTAGCAGAGGCCCTAGATTGTGGTGAAGTAGATACATAAAACATCCCGCACAGGAAGGGCAACGGGGTGGACCAATAAAGTGCACGATTAGGTCATATAATAACATAAACTTCAAGCTTTCATACATATACCTGCAGATTGTACCTAGCATTTCCGCATATGCGGATGATGATGTGGTAATACTGGCATCATGGACATTTTCTTCACTGAGATTATGGAAGATGCCTTGGAAAGGATTAGCCACCTAATGTGGACTCAGAGTGAATTCAAACTGAACTGATGCTCTTAGCCATAAAAACTAAAATGCTGACATTCAGTTCTCAACGGCTTAAGAGCCATTTCCTGATTTTCCAGTGCCAAGTACCTATATTGGGGTGGTTCTAGATCCAAAACTAAATTGGAAGTGGGTAAACAAAACATATGTGGCAGCGTGTCTAGCCAACAAAACAACGATCTTCATAGAGGCTGTTCAAAAATGTTTTTTTCTCAATATATATAAGTCAGAGGTACAGGCTTCTTTCAAGTAGAACTTCTTGCCGTCTACTTAGTGTTCCGTATTGACACAAAGGTACTATTAAGGTATTGTATTTTACCTGCGAGTTGCTTTTTGCATAATTGTACAAAGACGTTAAACGTTTGAAAAGGTAAATGAGTTGTTACCAAAACCGTACCTTCGTTCTTTCGCCCTTAAATATTGGAAATCAAAAACAGTAGATGACAAGCAAAAAAGAAGAAAAATATTGGCAACATGTCGAGTCTCGAAAGAATTCCAAAGAACGATAATATCCATCTTCACGCAAAATAAGGATCATGTTGTTTTTAGACTCAGGAGTATACGAAAAGTAAAGACTCTCCTTACACCACAATAGTCAGTAAGTACGAGACTAATAATATATTGTTTTTTTTTTGTCTATGTGGAGGATCCTCAAGTAATAGTGGTAGAACTTTGAACAAGGTGTTGAGACCATCAGCAAGAAGTACGTTGAATGTACATATATTGCTAACGTTCATTGGTAGTGTCTTAAAGATGTACATACTTAGGTTAAGGAGACAGGTCCATATCGAAAAGTCAGGTCCAAAATACGCATTGCTCCGAGAAGTACCTATATGGCGCAGAATAGTCAAAGTGATATGGGTGGCCACGGTGTAGTGATAGTGTATTCGGTCATTTAATGAGAGGTTTGGTGATCAATTACCGACCATATCCGTTAAATTTTTACAATAATAAAATTAAATAATTTGCTTAGAAAGCACACAGTGCATTTCAACATTAGCCAATCAGGGAAAATATACATATATTGGAATCTGACTTCACCTCAGTTTCAACTATCGCTACAACAACTTTTTCAACTTTCCTATCCCTTCTTCTCTCTTCCAAATGAACTAACTCCCGTGCCATGTTTATCAGTAAAAGAGTATTCATATCCCTTTTGGCACGTGCACATTATAAACAAATAAAGTGCACGACTGAACTGAACTAACTTGCACCTATATCTATACGTTTAGTGTGCAGTAGAGATCCAAAAAACAAACGACGTAAATATGTAAAACTTTGTTATGTTGGTAAAAAATATCGTATTTACCAATTTAGGCCGATGTGACGTGGTATGCCATCTTATAGTGCTTTCTCAAACAAGTTTAAGTATGAAATTAAAAGAAAATCGTTGAAGCCATTTCCGAGCTAATTCTCTAAAACCTCTTAATCCGTGGAAAAGTACCATTATACCCAGTTTTGGCTAACAATTTTATAGAATATGCGATTTCTAATCTATTGTATAAATTTTAATGACATTATAAGTAATATATGTATAACCATAAATAATAACCATAAGTAATGTTCTAACCAACTTTGGCCAAAATGTTGTACCTCATATTTTTGCATATGTTTGTACTAGTCTCAGCGTGGAATTAAGTCAAAATCGTAAGAGCCGTTTTCGAGAAAATCCTATTTTCCTTAAATTGGCCCTAAGTAAAGTACCGTTAATATAAGGGCTAAAACAAAAATTTAAATTTCCCAAAGATCTCATAATATAAATTTATATACATATAAAATTGTTCCTACTAGTTTTCTTTTTTAAACTTCAAATTTTAACGAATTATGATGGATTCTATACTTTCCAAAGCTAAAGTTTGAAAATGTAATTTTGTAAATCTCAATAAAATAAGCGATATCAAAGAAAATGTATACTTCGTTTAGTTAACGAGATATTGAAGATTGAAGGACTAATTTTTTGTATATAATTGCAGTTGAAATTTAATATTATTTTGCAATAATAAATAAATAGGTTCTAACAAAGTACCACTCGGTTGTGAGAAATTACTCTACTCCAGGAGAAAAAAAATTGGCTTGAGACGTATCCAACGCAGAGCGTTGTGGAGACTATTAAATTATTTGTACATAGCGCGCTACGCTACTTCCTCACTGTTTAGCTGTGTTAGCGCCTAGATATATGCTACTGTCTTTATGTACTATGACACAGTGGGGCAGAATGGTCTCAACGTTGTAATAATATCAACAGGTAAAGGTAGGAGCCTAAAATTTCGTTTGTTAACTGAAAGTGTAAATATTTTTGAAAGTGACACGCCCACTCTTTCAAACTACATACTTATAAAGCTTGTATGACCACGCCTACATTTTAAAGGCACTTTCTTTCAGAATTTTTTTTTTTTTTTTCAAGTTCCTGGAAAAATATGAGCCGTCAGCAATGAACACTTTCAACCTACGACTACAGACAATCCCATTAAAAAATAAAAACCATTCAAAAAACGATTTCTTTGAAAAAGGGCAAGTACGAGCACAAAATTTTAGCAGTTTTAAGGCGCTTAAATTCCACTCTATAAAACACAATAAAATGTATAACCGGGATAAATGGAGCTCTTAAATGTTTGTGACTCGAAAACTGTTGAAATACCAATACGTAAATGAAGAAAAATAAACCTAAATAAAGAGTTATTCATTTAGGGGTATTTTTAGTGTTCCGGGCCTTAAAAGGAAAGACGGAACACTTATGGGTTTGAAACGGTGTCTGTCTGTCCGTCTGTCCGTCAGACTGTCACAGCTCTGTAACTTTTGAACCGTTAGACATAGAGAGCTGAAACTTTCGCTATGTATACATTATGTGGGATCCCGCACAAAATTATTTTGTTTCCCATCATGTGGCATATCAAATTAGAGAGAATTTGATATGCCAAGGGCTCCATATATGTAAGAAATATTTTTTTCTGACAATTTTTTTTTAACAAAAAAGGTTGCCAAACATCTGCAAATTAAGTTTCTTCCAAATCCGCCAAGTAGTTCCCGAGTTACAGATTTTAGAAAAGCGCATGGCCTTCCCTATATTCTCATCTCTTCTCGTGCTGCTACGTCATTCGATTTCGATTTTTCAAAAACTAAGTGTTTTGCTTTACTTAAACCATTTAATAAGCAAAGTACCGTTACATGTATTTTTATCCATAAGCTTGGTACGCCTAAGCTAACTGAAATATGAAATTTTATCAAAATCGTTGAAACCATTTTGGAGAAAACTCCGTGTTTGTGAAAATGGCGCTACGTGAAGGAACAAAAATTTCAATGTCCCTAACATGAAGTTTGAAATAAATTGATTCACTTGATTACATACAGACAAACAGAATCGGCAGACACACTATATATAACGAGCTTCTCTATCAACGTAATTTAAGAATTGCTTAATATCTCGAGTTCCAATTTTTGCACGAATTCAATACATGTCTTATGTGGAAAGTGCAAGTTAAAATCGACTGGAATGTCAGCACAGTATTACTAGGACATACCTACGTACGTTTGATTTTACCATTTGATAGAGTTGATTAGACATTTCAATGGTCATATCAAAACCAGTGTTAGGTGTGCCTATGCAGGATATGAATAATTTTGCCCTCTATTTAATGACAATATAAAATGTCCGGAACACTATTGCACGAGGCCCTCCTCGCACTTAGCCAATTTTGTTTTTCTTTGTGCATTTTTTGACAGATGGCCTATGAGTCGGGTTAATTTGTCATAATATCTTTGTTTGGAATTGTTTGACTTTTTTTAAGGAAAAAACTTTGCTTTGCACAGTGTCTAAAAATTATTCAGCTGTATTATGAAAATCAACATTCCACGAGGAACGTATTTCATGCATTTAGAGCAACTTATAATCTACTTAGTCGACCTACCAAACGCACCAATCGCTATCATCGAAAAGCTTTAAACCCAATTTCAATATATTATACACTACGCAACCAAATAGACCACACCTTACGAAAATATTGGAGCAGTAGCGGAGAGTACGCAGAACTACGAACGAGCCCAACTTCAAAATAAACCATATTAACATGCGGTCACTCTCAAAAAAAAATTCAAGAATAGTTCTTTTGTTTGATAATAAAAATCAACCGATTAAACTCAAGTTTGGTTACTTTTTTTGCTTTTGAAAAAAGGACCTCTTAACGAAAAACCATTTATAATTGCTCTATTATTTGCTTCGGCTTCCCATTTTAAGTCTGGTACGCCACGCCACTGGTAAGAAATGAATTAAATGAAAATCTCATATCTCTTGATGGAACTTTTTAACAAAATTTGAAGAGACAATTTTTGTTCTACATTTTTAACAATGGAACCTCAATTTACTAAATAATTGCATAAAATTACCTCCCCACTGATTGGAAAAATACTTTGAAATAATAAAAAATAATAACCACATCGATGTACTGAATTTCACAGAACAAAATGCTATCCAGACTTTAGTAATGCCTGCAAAACAATTGCAATTCTTTGACCATAAAGTCCTATGGACAAAAATTTACATTGTTTCATTCCATTTCAACAGAATCCATTTGTCCTCTATTGTCTCCATTCGAATCCGAGCAGCCTTTTGTTTTAAAATGACAAAAAAAAAAGTACCTCTCATCCTGTGATAAAAAAAAAGGAAACTAAAACTTCTTATCCAATTCGCCTATCAGATCGATTCGGCAATTTTCCTCGAACACCTCCTCCTCGCTGATTTTCTTCAAACTACTATTCCTATTCAACTCGACGTCCCTCACCATTCGATGTCTTCTGCTCGATGAGCATCTGGTCGGAAACGACGACCGATATGTTGAACTCCTGCGAATGTATTGCTCGCCCAAGAACATTCGTCGAAATTCCATGCGAAATCTCGGATGTGTTACCGCATAAATATACGGATCAATGCAAGCAGAAGTCTTACAGAATATCGCTGGAATCATTGAACCTAATGGTGTTATCAAATCCTCATTACCGCTTATACCTAAAAGTGCCACCACCGAATACGGTGTCCATGCAAAGAACCACAGTCCAATGACACCAATCACAATGCCAGCGAGCTTCAATTCTGTTTTATTGCGGTCCTTATTTGATTGGATGCTATCCGCACGGGATACCGCTCTCAGGATATAAAAGTAACAATACGAAATGATACCAAATGGGATGCACCACGCCCCGACAAAGAATACAAACATGAATATACGTGCCGGCACAGACTTGGATAAGTAATCAAAACTGCAGGTGGTCAGATATCCTTCGGGAACGTACACACTCAAACCAATGTCCAGCGATGGTACCACAGCAAAGGAAAAGCTATACAGCCAAATAAAACAGAGCATGAGACGCGAATGTGGCCTGGTTTTCGAAGGATCCAAAGGATATACCACAACATTGTAACGGTCGACAGCAATTGCAGTCAGAGTTATAATCGATACAGTGCCTGTTAGTCCTCCGATAAAGCCATAGAGTCGACAGCCTAAAAGTGAATAGAGAATAAATAGAAGATAGATATATGCGTTAGGACATTCGATACGAACTATGGGCGATAACTTACCAATGTCACCGAGTGCTGGTCCCAGTTTGAAGCTATTGTATATGGCGATGGGACATTTGGCCAGCATGAAGAAATCGCTTATTGCTAGGTTGATCACTAGAGTGTTGGCATGTGTCCGCAAGGACTTGCATCTGTAAGGAGAGAAAAGTGTGTTGATTTATGAGGTTTCTTCTAATAGGAATCGTATAGTGCTAATACAATGCGTTATTTAGTGGCACTAAATCATTGAAATGCAATCTAAGGAGTGTTCAAAGTTTTGTTGGTTTTACTGACACAAGAGTATTTTATGAGAAGAGAACTCCTGTGAAATGGAAACTACTTGCTTCAGCACTCTTAAAGCCATGGCTAATGGGAGATCAAAACTTGGGGAGAAATGCATTCTTATGAAGGGTATCAAATTGAGAGCTAGGGCTTGGAGAAAATTGTTGCGATTGTAGGCGAATGTGCAGAACAATAAATAATAGTCGATAACTGGAGGCCAGTGCATGACTGGCTGGAGTTCTGTGCAAATTGAACTGATACTAGTCGAAGCATAGAATAGGTCCGCAAAGTAGTACCTTACGACAGTCTCGTGGGGAGAGTGGGTGTAGTAGGCCTATTCCTGGGGACGCTAGTCTCATTGAGACCATTAGTATCTATGAAGATTACATCATTCCAACTGTTGCGAGAAAGAACGTAAGCAAAAAGTACTTATGTAACTCTTTCATGCTTGTAGCCTGCATGTGTTTCATTGTCGCTCTTGTTCACAAGTAGGTGGCGTTCTTAATTATACCGTGGCCAGTAAGACATGATGTGTTTCGCTTCCCTGACTTTGGCTAGTAATAGTAAGGTTTGTCAACAAGCCCAAGAACAAGTTCCAAATTTATTAGAACCATACTATCCAGAAGGTCCATCCATCAGAGTATTTATTTGATACTGTACTATTGACGAAGCGACTCATATTGATGGCAGTCTTGTTCTATATCGGTGGCCATCAATATTCAGCATCACCTTTCCTTAGGCACTGGATGTCATTCCTTCTTCGTCATCTTATCTCTATGTATTGTAAATGTTGCTTGAATGTAGGCCAGCTGTCACGACCCTTAATTCAAGCTTGGAAGCTACCATCTAAAGGTCATGCTCAAGCGTAGCATGTCCTCGCACAACTATAGAATTTCGTGTCACCTGCGATAGTGGTACTAGATCTAGAAAATACTTAAATGCTCTCTATACTCGAGCAGTAAATTACTATTAAATTTAAACAACCGACACAACACCCCGTAGCGGATAAAGCCTGCAATAAAATATTGACTTTTTCTGATGGATTTTAATGTTCTGACGGAGAATGAAGGTCATACAATACAAACGATACATTTCTCGGAAACAATACCCTATAAAGAGCTGTTTGCACTTTAGCTGCGAATCGGATCAATTGAGGGTATGATTTTGACGTTTTCGATTTCCGTGTACACCACGGTGACATGGCTGTGAACAGTAATCAATACCTCTGCCTTAAGCTGCATTATATTTTTGTTTTATTTAATTTTGATTCATTTATTTTGAGAAATTTCATCAAGCTGCCGTTGGCAAATGAAATAAGATATTTAAATGAAATCGAGGTATGCGCTCAATTGAAGTGAAAATTGCAAATCAAATGATTGAATTCAGATCCCATAGAGTAGAAACTTTTGTCAATTGTTTGTGGTTCCATTGGATGGGGTATTAATTTGAAGAATTTTATCAGCTTTTCTACAAAGGACGATGTTAAGGATGGATTTATTACACCATGTCTCGACTTTGCAAGAGGTTCCTTTTGTTCCTCATCTAGCAGGGAAGAATGGAGAAATGTAAACAGGTGGCTCAAAAAAAGACACTGGCGTAGCATCTGGCCATATTGAAATCAAGGAGGAATCACCAAGCAGAGGTCGTATTAATAACAATAGAGTCTCGTGAGCCTGTAGTAAGGGTTATACCTCGAGAAGGGATCACCTTCTTCATCGGCAGCTAGTCAGTTCCGAGAATGACTACCTTTTGCTCTTAGAAGTCAAGGGTCTTGGATCACGACAGAAACTTGCGTCCTGTTTCCTTCACAAACTGATGAATTAACAACATGAGGCACCAAAACAAGGTGAATCTCGTGAATCTCAATACCAACGAAGGAATAAGGCAGTATAGAGTCACACGTGGTGTCCCCTAAGGTTCCGTACTAGATCCACTACTATAGTATCTTATTTACGACGATGTTCTTGAGCCCTGAAGTAGTTGAAAATAATTGGCTTCGCTGACGATATAAAGAACGTTGTAGTGGCCAAACTTCTTGAATAGCATAATTGCAATGAAGCCGTCGTTATGGTACAAGATTGGCTACTAGACGGAGGTAGTAGTTAACAGACGAGTTATGGAGACCATGAGTGTGACAGTAGTGCTCAAGTCATAGTTTCTAATTCAGAATTGCTATAGATGCAAGATTAAGCCACATCTTCACTGGCAAGGATCATGCCAAGTATTGCAGGACCTAAAAAAAAAAAAATGTTGGCAAGAGTTGCGACGTCAATGATGCTCAACGGTTATCAAATAGGTATTGGGTGGAGCACTGAACACGAAATCATGCCATGCAGTAGAAAGACAAAAGCAGCTTACAGCTTAATATGTTGACATATAGATTAGATATGGATTTAACCCCAGAGAATGACATCAAGCTGATGCTGATGCTGAGTGCACAAAATGCTTGGGAAGCAGTCAGTAAAAGCGTGGCAAATTTTATGAAGAAGCAACCAAGGCAGGAGCGATAAGGATGTTCTAGAATACAAAACCCAGTTTCTGTGACACTCCATTACTCTGTAGAGTCCAAGGAAAATTTTCCTGGGGAATGATGTCCTTAAAGAGCTCTCTAGCGTAGCAAAGGATAACAGACTCTTTTTTTTTTTTTTTTTTTTTATATAATCTGCACATGCCAAAGGGGATATGAATACCCTTTTACTGTTTAACAGGGCACGGGCGTTAGTTAATTTTGGAAGAGAGAAGAAGGGATAGGAAAGAGTTGGTGTAGTGGTATTTGAAACTCAGGTGATATTAGGTTTCAATGTTTATTCTCCATGGGTGGTATCCAATTCGATTGGGGAGAGAGTTGTGTGTGATTTTTGCATTCGTTTGAATTCACAGTATTTTTTTCGCCTTCATGTTGAAATACACGAAGTGCTTTCTGAGCGAATTATTTAATTTTTTTTTTTTTAATACTGTGAAAATTGGATTTCAATTGTCGGGAATTGATCACCAAACCTCTCATTCAATGACCGAATACACTACCACTACGCCGTGGCCACCCACCATCATCAAAAGCAGATAAGTTTGCAATAAAGAAAGAATAAACGATAATCTTTTTCTTCTATGCGTATCACGATGGGTCAGTTCTAATCTGAGTATGGCTTGAAGTAAATCATAAACCTAAACGATCATTGGTTGTACAGAGAACAAGTTTGTTAAAGAGTAGAACATATGTATACTTTAGTATCAAACTGTCTCACTACATCTTTAAGATGTCTATATATTATGTGACCTCATGTTTAAATGTAAGCACTCTGGCGCTTCGAAGCCCTTCATTGAATGAGTTGTTGTCTTTAAACCATATGTAAAGGTTTTTCATCCCCTGACAGCTATTAGGTAGTAGAGCTTGCAGAGTAACCCACAGTGGTTCGACGGTGCTGCTACAACTTTATACTAACCCCAATTCGTACTAAAACAAAGTTTCATTCACAATTCAGCAGCGAAAAAACGAGTAAACAAAATTGAGGACAAAACTTCCTGTTTGCCAATTACATCTAGGATTAAACAATATTCTCTCTTCTATTAGTTTCCTTAACAAACTCTTACACATGGTTTCATTTATTATGCTGCTAAATGTAATGGAAAGTATCTACAAATCTTCTTTACGGCCGCCAGAGGAACAACAACAAACAAATATACTCATGTATCTCATTGAAGGAAATATAATCTGTTTGCGGACAGACCCGAGGGCGCCGACCACCACCCATTACGAGATAATATCCTCCCCCATGTGATACAGTGTCAGACAACTGTAATAAGGTTAAGGCTTGGTGACAAATTGAAAACACTAAAATTGAAGTTGTAAGAGAAATAAACCAAACACAAATACTTTTGCTAGGTCTTGTTTTGTTGACTAAAGGAGGGTGTTTTTACTTAAGTTCTTGATACTATTGAAACAGGCGTCACTATATTTAGAGAAAGGTCTTTCAACTCACAAGTTCATTTGGTCTTAATTGGGTGTTCTGAATTTTCATTTTTATTATCGAAATAATTGTAGGAGTTACCTACGTGACCTATTTTTCGAAGCTGCATTCATGCTATTATGTGTACAGTAGCACATCACTCAATGTACGGCGTTATTCCGGCAATAGCGACTCGAATGTTAACCTCAAGCTTGTCCTAAGTTGTTGGCTCATTGGCGTTGATCACAGAACTGTATGAATCCATTCATTTTGCCGTTGTGAATCATTCGCTAAAACAGACTCGAGTGGTCAAGTCACATGATCGCGGTGATTGATTTATAGACGCCGGAAAGGCATTTTCCGGTATTCTTCGATGGCTGTGTTCTTCATCCAGCACCAATCTCTATCTAGTTGATGGCTTCTAGTCCAAAGGAGTGTACTCAGGCTCAAATTTTTCACAGGTGCGACGAATTGCTTTTACACTGAAGCCACGGTGACGACGGACTTCAAGACAAAATTCACGTTGCGTATAAACAACTGAGTGGAAATACCGATAAACTAAATATTTTGACAGCTGGATGTCATTGATAACTTTGACAGCTGCTGAAACACAACAATTAGAAAAAGTATCATTACTATCTGGTCACCCACTCTAGCTTTAGCCCATTGCTGGTGAAATGACAAACCAAACTGAGCTTAAATTAGCTACGAGCTGTCAAATGGGTTTTCGTTGGAAAAGTGTTACCAATATAAAAAACAAATCTTTAAGGAAAATACGTAAGTAGGTACATGAAAGCTCAATCATTAACTTAATTTTAAGAATTCAAATACGTTCTTAAGGACTCTTTATATGTTACAGATGTCCTTGGTCCTATTCGACTAGACATGCAATTACTTTGTTTACTAATTTTACCATCCTAGCTATAAATTACTTTCAAAGTTACCATCGGTTATTCCCTTTCCACATTTCTTATGTTAGCTTACAAATGTAAGAATCACTCTATAACCCAACAAGTGAGTAGATACGTGGGAATATCTTCACTTAATTTTTGCCCTGTTGCCGCAAGTCTCACGTAACGCGCACACTTTTCTAACACTTTCTCCCAACCACATCCAACAAATACACATGTGAAATGTTGCTTTTTATGTAATTAAAAAAATCATCGTACAACTCTACCATTCGAGTGTGCAGTATATGAATAAGTCCTTAAAATAATCTCTCACCTAATAAACATGTAAATAACCAGAGCATTGCCAAAGCATCCAATCGATGATATAATTATATAGATTACGGCCATGATGTAATGAGCTCTCGGACTCGGCGGACTGAATTCAAGCCAAAAAGAGTTGATCCTTGCAATGTATTCACTATCGTAATGTCCTTGAAAATTTTCCAGTGCCGGATACTCTTTTATTCTGTAAAACAAACATATGCATTCATTAGAAACAAGACCGCAAATGCGAATAGAAGAAATTACAAAACCATCGCCCACATGCAAAAGGATACAGAGGACTTAAGAGGTACTTATATATTTTAGTTTGATTGAAACATAAAAGTGGAAAGCAATGTTGCAGGTAGAAATCAAAATCAAAAGAAAAACGACGATAATTGCATTCTGCGATAGCTTTTAATCATTCACTATTCAGGGGTAAATAAAATAGATACTTACCGTAAAGTATGATTTGTCATGTTCAAGGACATGAACAAGGTGGTGGCTGCTACTGTTGTCGTGACATCCGTCTCCTCTCCTGATGATAATGGTGCTGTGGTAGTGGCCTCCATGTTGAAGATTCCAAATGGATGCACACTGATAGCTGTTGTCGTAATGAGAGTCCTTTCCAACTGTTGAGTAGTTGTTGTTTCTTCTGTCGTTGCGACTGTATCCATTTCAGTTTCACTTTCTCAACATCCATTTGTTTTGTGTGTCCAATAGCTTCTATTTTTTTTTTTTCTGTTTTATTTTACTGAATAGTTCAGTTGGTTAGGACTTTGCTAAGTTTTCACTTTAAGGATGTCTATACCTAAAATAGAGACAAGAATACAAAGGAAATACAGAGAATAGAAATAATTGATTAATGGAGAATGAGATGGATTTATTGATGAGACTGTACAGTGGATTATCCTTTCTTTTTGTGGCTGGCAACATAGAGGCGTTAAGGATTATTTCAAGTTGAGTTTTCATCGAAATAGATTTTAATTTCCTCATTTGGCGTTATTTCATTAGAAAGTCAAAGATTGAAAGGAAAATAATAAGATTTGTAACTTTTGCTCTGCAGATTCATGCAGGGAAGTTTCTGTGGCAAACTTTTAAGAAGAAAAAGCATCGGATGTTCGCTTTATTAGCAGGAGAGAGAGTTTTAAACCAAAACTACCCTAATTCTTAATTAAAAATGTGTGGATAAGTCTTGGAATTCCCCCTTTTTACTTCGAGGTTGTATGCTGTGGGAATATAAAAATAGAATTTTCTAGTCTCTGCTTAGATTTGGTTGACCTTAGCAGCGTAGGATCACTGATTGCGGGATCGACAACAAAAGTCGTTAGGCGACAATAGACAGTCGCATCTATAGCTTTGCAGCCCATAAAGGACCAAGGCCTTATTTCTCAGAGCACTACGTATTGTATGTGGTATACATTTCTGCACGTAAGGAAGGGACCAACAGTTTTATGGCAAATCCAAAGGGCAAATGGGGTTTTTGGGAAACTTTCTCAGGACATTTATACTGCTGGATGTTTGTCAGACGCTTTAGAAAACCTTAAGGGTTTTTTCTGCATTCCAACTTGAAACCAATGCACAGTAGTCCAACGCACTAACCAATGCGCCATGGCATCGACCTTTTGTAGCTAGTAAACTAGGTATTTGGGTGAGCGAATCCTAGTACATGGCATATTGCGCAATGGAGTTGTCTTTGCGCCGTAGGGTCTATCCAATCTACTGCCACTTTATTCCTCGTACAATAATGTTTTTGTTCTCAAGATGATTCTTAAAAATTCATTTATCAATATTGCAGCCTATGTGTATTAATGCTGTTCACCATCTAGGTGCTGCACCCATACAGCAACACTGCTTGATTCTCAAGCAGATAAAATTAGTTTTCCAACTTGTGGACAGCATTCCGAACGCAGTTCGGTGCCATCACGGCTTGCCTGGACCACACTTCCTATTTAGAACTTCCTGTCCGGTAATGTTAACTTGGGCGCTGGTATAAGAAGTGCTAAAAGCTTTTGTTTTGCCTGTGTTCAAAACTTGAACACCAAACTGAAAGGTGTGGGACTGCTAAAATTAGCTTCAAATTGTGTCATTAAGCAACCGACAATGACGATTAATGCCCACAACTTTTACCTAACGAAAGCTACTACATCTTTTGTACCAGTACTGAATCTAAGCCAGTTCTTGACTAATGCTCCAGCAGGACTATCTCATGAACCATCTGAGCCCAACGACTTCCTGATCCGTGGTGATGAAGATTTGGCATCCATCCAAAAGGGGACCGCAGATTTAAAAACTAACCAAATCTTGCCGACTCCAATTACTCATCATGACGTACACCAATATTTCGTTAGCTACCTATCACTGCTTGCTGCGCTTACGATTATCATCATATTTATCGTCTTTAAAACAAGAACAAAGAAGGAGCAAAACCCAAAACCAGAGGACATTGTATTTGAGCTCCAGGACCTCAAGGTCGGGGAGGATGTTTAAACTAGAATTACCTCTAAGAATAATAAAATCAATGTGTATTCTTTTTTGTTAGCCTCACTATATTTTTTCCATTTTTCAATCCCATTCTTCTCATACATACTGTAAACCCCACTGGTTTTCTTTCCCACACTGTATTCTGCTGAATTGTCAATTTCGGCATTAGAATTTTCTTTTCCCACCATATACTCCGCTTACGTCTGGGTTTTTGGCACCTGTGATATCAAATGCAGGATTGGGTCTCAATGCCCAGAAGTATTAAAATACTTATATTAATGTACTTCTATATTTATCAATTAGTATTTAAGGCACTGTAATTTTTGAATAAACCGCACTTGAAAACGAAAAGTCGTTGCCGTTGTTTATTTAGATCAAAAGAGATCTAACAACATCACTGATGACCAACGATAAGAACAGCGGTGAGAGTATGCATCCTTGAAATACTACATTTTGGACTTCAAGTTCTTCTGACGACTTACCATAGTGCAAGACGTGACATTTACTGCCCTCGTATGTACTCGTAGCCTTGATAATTGCTAAGAGTTTTTCTGGGATACCTCTTCTGCGCAAAAACAACGAGATAGCATCTCTACTCAAGCTGTCGAAAGACTTTTCAAGGTCGATAAACAACAGATGTAGCGAAGACCTGTCATACCTGTTCGCTGCTTCTTCAGCTTTTGAAACCAGTGTTTCGGGTGTATTGACGTTGTATGCTGCACTTCTTCGCATGATATTGGGTTTCAGTTTTCTCCACTGCTAAGGTGGCTGCAATCCGAGCCTTTATTCTTGTACGTTCTTGAATCCATCTCCAGGTATCTGCGGAAAGCCATGTGCGATGATGTTCCTGCCTTTTATCGACGTACATAGCGAAGAAGCAGCAGGAATTTCTCACAGCGATCCAGTCGTCATCTATGCTGTAATGAGCTGCTGAATGCAAGGTGGTCTCTAAACTGTTGGCGCACTTGGGGAACCTTGAATCTGTCAGTATTGAACCTGATGCTCTTTAGCGGTTGCTATTGACGGAATTGCGAAGGCGCATGATCGCGTTGTTGTCTATGTCATGAATTTATGGCTATCATAGACTTCGTCTTCTAACTTGGTATATAACGCTTTTAGCAAATCGTTTGCACTTGTCATTGCGGTTGCCAAGCGGTGCACCTTTATGATTTAAGAAGGTCTCTTCTTCATCCTCCCATACACCATCCATGGGAAATTTACACCGCGACGCATCAGAATTTGGTGCCCGCTCGCTAAATCCTTTTGCAGACATCTTGCCTTAAAGGACACATACCTCACCTTTTTTTTTAATTTTTTTTTATATCTTTCTAGACCGAAATTGTTTGAAGGAAACTGATATCCTTGTTTCAGTAAGTCTAACTATGCTACACAGAATCTACGTAGATACAATTCATATGCACTTACCCACTGTATCCTAGACATCAATCGGCAGCAGGAAAAGTTAATCTGATCAGTGTTTCAAGTTTGGTAATAACTTATCTATCATGTGTAGACCTAATAATCCGATTGTGTGTAGCTTAAACCAATTTCTTTCACTACAAACGAATGCCCGTTCAAATAAAGTATCTGCAACACTCTTGAGTGGTAAATAAAACTTGAAAACTTCCCCAAGTTACGCATATTACGTTCTTAACTCAATAAGCGAATAATTATATTCAAATATCGAAAGCAGTTTAAGAAACCAAAAGAACCACCCCCCGGATTGTAAATCACAAAAGGGGGTTGGGGATTGGCTGTCGGGGGAGTAGATTTTTGTCCTAACACCATCATAATTAGATAAGTTTAATAAGTCTCCTGATTAATAAGATGATTTGGGCTCGGGACTCAACAGCTGGTGTCACCAAGTAAAGGCTTGTACCTTTGCTTTGTAAGGGGATATCCTATTTAGCCGTAGGATTATCTTTTGTATTGAATTTCTTTGGTTGCTGTGGAGAGTGTTTACTTGTCTACTAGTTAATTGGCAGAAGAAAGGTTGTTTTTTTTTTTATGTTTGGTTTTTTGTAGACCAAAAGTATCTTGTGCATTAAATGGATTCGAACAAAGAACGTGTTTATTCTATCGAAGACGAGAATATCTATATTAAGGACGGTTTTGTTTTGCTTGTTTGCTTTGGTCAAATCGACTAGAAAGTAAGATACTGTGCAATCAGGTGAGAACCAAATTGGGGATAATTTTTATGCAGCAATCGTGTCGGACAACAACGAGACGGGCTATAGGGTTTGCTAGTATTGTTTCGAGAGTACATACCTATGAATAAATGCATAAATTACTCGATGCATTGAGGGCTAATTTATGTAGACCCAACTTGTGCTTAAGGATCCCATTATCTCGCCACCTGATAGATTAGACTATCAAAGGACTTACAATATGAGACCATAGTCTTGGTCATCTTTGTCTGGAATTAGCCACACACACATATCTGCTGGTATGCTTGTGGGCATTGTCCGTTCGGTCTAAGAAAATTTAAACAGGAGATTATCTCTTAGTCGTTTTTGTAGAACTTCCATTGCCCATTGACCTCTGAGGATCTGTTCTTCGAATATGGCTGAGGTTCCCGTACCAGATGGTTAGTATAACGTGAAGCCATCCTCAAATAGAAAAAAAAATGTTTTTCAATCGAGATCTACTACTCTCACTGTCAGGAAAAGTATCTCCATCTCACCTTTCGTTGAGATAGTGGTGGTGGTTTCGTTGGAACTCGCACATGTGGTTCACAGATTATTCCAAATAGGTAAGCCCCCGTTTTGAAACTGAATTCTATAGAACTAACATGAGACAAGACTGAAACCGTCACCGATCATACTTCCTTCGAGAGAAGCTGAAGGAGTCAGCATTAAAATCCTTTCTTTGGGACCTATAAGGCGATGAATCAGAAAACAACCAGCTAGTGCCTGCTTTACCTCCACGAGGTTACCGCCGAGAAACTACATGTGCGAGCTTTTCACGTTACCGAAACTCGTGTGTGGTGCCCAGCGATTTTATATTCGTGGGTTTTTTCAAATATTTACCGTGAATAGTTGGTCAACGGTGAATTTTCCGAGCCTAAAACTGCACTGATAAGGACCTATCAGGATCACGGTGAGCGAAATTCGCAGCAGTGTCAGCAAGTTCGTTACCTTTTATCCCTATATGACTAGGGCCCCCATAAGCTTTTAGTTGTTTGGTGTTCTTATAAGCCAGTTTCTGATTTTGTTGATGATTGCAGTGCATTGATTGGGGTTTCTTACAGCATTTGGGACCGATAGGCTATCTATGCAAATTACAAATTTATCACGTACTTTTGAGCCCTATTGAGTCGTTTTTAGTATAGCTACAACTTCGGCAGTAAATATGGATGTCTTTTGGCAAAGGCAGCAAAGGATGTGCTGTGTTTTGTTTTGGACCTATCAGTAAATACGAAATTCCAGCTTCTGTACATCAAGTCTGTGGAGGAGGCGATAAGAAATAAGTGGTATACATATAGTCGCAGGTGTATTGACCTTGTTTATGTCCCATGGCGGGTGTGATGAAAACGGTTTACCAAAACTTCCAAACGGAATTTTTATTTGTTTAGCATATTACAAAGCTAATAAGATTGCAGATTTTATGTTTTTTAAGGTTTTAGCTATCATACAAGAGTTTACGTCCTTATCTATGATCGACCCGTTTGAAAAAATAGCTTTATGGCGATTTTATCTCAGCATTTACTTTCATCTACAGTCGACAAACCGGCCTCAAACAGTACATTCTTAACAGTGGTTGTTGGGAAAGTATTGATAATCCTTCCAGCGGCTTGATGGGAAGCACTTTGTTGTTGTTATGTTTTTTTGGTTTGGGAATTGGAAGAATAGTTGCGAGTTTCCAACTTTAGTGTATTACACGTCGGAATGTAAAATATTATTATAGGTAACTATGAGTCTAGAAGCTATTGAGGGCAAAAGGTTTTTACACATTTGGTAAGAAATCCTGCCTCTGCTAGTGGTTTTCTTTTAGGTTTACTCAAACAGGTGACTTGACCTTCAATAAGTCTTGCTGAAGCAGAGATGGAACGGTTATTGACTGACGCAGCTAAGGAAATATTTATTTTTGGTAATGAAATTTGGTTGGAAGTTTTCATCTTCTGATAAGATAGATCAGGATCGAGCAACGAAAGCATTTATATCAGCGAAAGTAGATGCAGGCTCAGAAGGAGTTCCAATGATTCTTTTAGTTTGGTGACTATAGGTGCCAATTGGACAACGGATGTTAGATCTTGTTTGAAGATGACCTATGGCTAACAGTCGAGGAAAAACTTTGCAAGGCGCTGATTACCTAAGATTTAATTATCTCCGGAATTTAGCACTAATTTTTTTGTAATGAATTAAGTTATCCTGTTTTGGGTTTTTATACCCTATCCTAAGGGTATATTAAGTTTGATACATAGTTTGTAACATAGAGAAATATTACAGATAGACCCAATAAAGTATATATATAAATGATCAGCATCACTAGCCGAGTCGTCCGTCCGTCCGTCTGTCCGTCCGTCCGTCCGTATGTCACCAGTTTTTGGGCCTTAAATTTTGAGCTAGGTTGATGAAATTTTGTATACAAGTGTAAAAATTTTTAAAATCCGCCCACTGACACGCCCACTTTTCAAAAAAATCACTTTTTTTCACTATTTTCATATGAAACTCGAAAAAACTTACTTGAGCAAATATGTTGATATCCACTTAATCTACAAATCGTATATGCATTGTATATGGCCACGCCCACTTTTTAGGGGCGTTTACTTCAAAAATTAATTTTCGAGTAAAAATATTAGTTTATAGGGCAAAATAGAAAATTTTGTGAATACATTTTCCACCGCCCACTGACACGACCAAATAAGATAGGGATAGGGTATCATACGATTCGCTCCAGGCGGATTGTAGCATTTTTCACTGGTTTTTGGTTTAACTTTTTCGTTCCTGAGGAGGCTTAACTTGTACTTCTACCAAGGGACGGTTCGTCTTCGGGTTACTGGTATAGTTAGCGAATTGCTCTCTGGAGTGAAGCTGCCTCTCTGTTAATATTGGTTGAGAGATTATTTCCTGATAAGTATAATGTGCTTACTAAAACAAGTACAATTAGCACGATCAGTTTCAAACTTTCGGTTTACTGGTGTTTGATCATATATAAAACCATTAGTGATAGTGGGAATTATAGGGAAGTGATCACTGTTACATACATAGATCATCCAAAATTTGCCAAAAAGTCTTTAGGTATAATACAGGTTAGCAGCATGATAAAGTCAATGTTTGTGGAGGTGTTGTGTGCAGAATAAGAATATTGTCCTCATGAGTTGGGAAACAGTTTCGTATTCCGTACTTACCGCGTCGATTGCTTTTCTAAGTATCAAGACACTTACTGCTGTAAGTGGTTGTTTTTCTTCTTTTGACAAGATAAGAACAAACTTTGGGTTTTTTTTTATCTATCAGCGTAGCATTACGAACTCGTCCGAGGAGATAAGCAGAGCGTTTACAAGAATGCCTTGTGCAAGGATTCATAGTAATAGGAAACTTGAATATTTAATATGTTATGGCCGTAACCGCATTAACAAAAGTCAAGATTCATTGATTCTTTCGTTCCATTAAATTTACTACTATCCACAAGGCCTCGACTAAAAAGTTATCTTTTAGTGACCTGCAACAAGATGAGAAGCAGACATAGATATGGAAGAGACACCATCATCATATGATAACAACATGCTACAGTTCATTGTAGTAGTTTAAAGATTTCATAACAATTTAAAAAAATCAAATACAAAGCCATAGAACCCACGAAACATAAGTTAAGTAAGTCGAATATATTTGTATTCTTTCGATTGATTGGAAGAAGTTCAACAAATTTACTTACTGAGTTGTGATAACTTTCAATTATTCTACCATTTACAGATATATATTGATTTAAAATTGATAATTGACCGGAAATAAGAGGATTTACCGGAAACACAAACTTCCTAGATAAAAGGGAAGCAACCAAAAATGAAATTGTACACTTCAAGCGAAATGTCCATATAGATAGTCATTGAAATATGAATTCAAATTGGTATACGGCTGTGTTCATCGTTTATTCAAATGTACGAGTGTATTGTGGAGCCATGAAGTCCATTCTTTGAACTCGGAACAAACTCGCTTTGAAAAGTTAATAAATTGAGTTTAGACAAATGCATTTTGTGTCTATTCATAAAAGTTTACTTTAGGACTATGTTAACAAAGAAACAATAGTAAGGAGGATATGAGTAGGTAGACCTTGAATTATGTGTAAAAACTTCTTCTTTGCATACAGGGTGCTGCTCTTTCAAATAATGGCACTATGAAATCACTGTAGTGTGACCAGAGAGATCGCAATCCATATTGGTCTGACGTGTATCATCTGTATAAGAAGTAGTAGCGCATCTAGCAGCCTATCTGAGGAATCATCACACAACATTGAATTCTTTTCGAGAGCGAGCTAGGCAAAAGAAGATGCCATCTACTCCATGCCCATAAAGATGTTCACCAAGCTCATACATTAGCAATGGAAGACTCCAAAACTACATTTTTTGAATCAAAACAATTTTGTATGATACTACCGCACAGGATACGGTAAGAACTGAGGAAAGAAGGGGTAGACAAAATGTGTATAAGCTCTTGGATGTTACTCCGAAATAACACAAGTTGAAGACTAAGATATATCAACCAGAAATGAAGCTAAGTAAACCTATCCAAACAGGTCGCAGTTCAACATCCGAGGTTCCTTTTGTAAAGGGTGACCACATATGTTTCAGCAGCTGTCCTTAAGACACCAACCACATAGAGATTGGTACGAAATGAACAAAACATCTTACGGCGACCGTTCATTAAATGAATGTTCTACTTGATACTGTTCGGATATCTTCTCTGGGGCTACGTCCAGTTTTTAGTCTACACTAACAAGACAACCACGTTGGTAGAGCTGCTGGCTAACATTCGAGATGATATTGCTATATTGAATTGGACCGACCACCGCTTGATGCACTGCTAGCGAAGCCTAGGCGGTCGATTTATTGATATGCTAATGGCAAAAATGTAACTTTTAAATCGTGTTAAAATGAATATTATATTTTGCACAGTGATTATATTATTTTAATTTCTTTTCATATCGTTCTTATATGGTCACACTACGTCTTTCTTTTTATCTGTTTCTCAGTGCATTGAAACAGACATTAGCAAGAAATTGATTGTGGATGATCATATCTCTACCCCATAACCTAACCTACCTGAATCAAAAAAGAAAAAGAGTAAGGCCCATGACTTCTGGGAATAGAGTTGTTTAAAAAGAACCAAAGAAGAATGCCTTTAACACAAACATAAAGCTTGTAATGCTTCTTTATGCCATCTAATCCGTTACAGTAATCCATCATATCATCTACATATGTATGTATATTTCCCCAGAAACTCAACACATCCCAACTTCCACTATACAATTCGATGAGCTTTTTATTTGTTGATTTTTTTCAGCCCAAGTTCAGGCGCAATCAACACTAAAACAATAAACATGGCAGAAACGTGTTGGGAAATTTAAAAGTAAATCATGAATCTTTTGTTTTTCAAAAGAATCCCTGTATCCTTTTTTCGTCATAAATTTCTACTAACCTGTGACCTGTGTCGTGTTATGCAGCAACGTGTTTGCTGTGAAAACAAAAGTACGACACAAGCTGTTGAGCTATTCTCAAGTACAGACAATCCTTAAGTATCCCCATGAAGAGATGTCGAGAGATTATCCTGTTTGTCTTCTATATATTCATGAATGGATTCCATTGAACCCTGTAAACTTGTACGAGTGATGGCGAGAATGGCTAGTTCAACCTTATCACCTCAACCACACACATGACCGCACAAAATGTTGTTGGGTGAAACTTTTCGAAAATTTCATTTCAAAGGTCTCTGCTACTTCATGTGCCATCCATAAGGACTAAGTCTGTCATAAATTAATTATATATTTTAGCAGACGTGATTTGGTACCGATGGAATGTGTGTGTACAGTACATATGTACATATGTATTACTTTTTACCATGAACGATATCTGGAGTCTGTTCAGTCGTTATGAGGCAAAGAGGTAGACCCGAATGTGGTTACGCATATCAGGCCTGCACACTTAGCTGACAGATCCTTCAAGTATCACACAACCACAGAGTGATTCAGGGAGCAGTGGGGTAAATTAGAATTGTGGTGAAGCTTGGGAAATATTTTGTATATGATTATATATATAAGAGTGTCCCCATTGATAGTGTGGTGTTTGAGGTTCAATCTCGGTTTAAGGAAATTTAAAAATAATTGGTGCGTGTTCGATAGGTTGAAAGTAATTACCCGAACACAATGCGCTGTGTCTGTGTTGATAGTAATAGTAAAAGTTGTCAAATAGGGAGGTGACATACTCAAAATATTCGCCCACAACGGTACAAGGCGTTAACCTTTCAAATAACCTTATTACCCTCCACTGTTTTTAGGTAACTGTCAAACTCCCAGCGTGACAGAAGCTAAATGTGGCCAACTCTTAAAGCCCAACCCTAATTCAATTAACCGTGTGAAAGCTAATAAATGAATAATTCAATTGTGATTGGACCTTTACTGCGGACACAGAGATGAGTGTATTCTCCTTTCGACAGATGGAACTACCGCGGTTACATTCCAAACAGACGACATACAGACAATAAGGTTGTCAACTACTTATTCGATAGAGCAAAAGTAATTCTTTAGGTAAGGATTTTGGAAGCGTGTAGGATAATTGCAGCGGTTTATTGATTAAGAATCAGGTTCCACTCGAACTCTATCGCCACCTAAGTACACTCATCTATACAGAGTTATACCTTGTCAAACTTCACACTCTGAAACAATTGATTTATCTTGTCTCAAGAGGAAACACAACACCATTTGGTTAGGGTAATTCAAATCAAATAACATCCTCCACAACCTAAATTATCTATTTACGAAGTAAAAAGGCCAAACAAGCATCTAAAAGAAAGCTCTTACCAAAATAACAGAGATTGCAAAACAACCTCATGAAATATTTCTTTTTTTCCGAAAAAAGATGAATAGACCACACTCACGCAAGGTATTATAAGGACGACACTTGGAATTATTTTTGTGGCACATTCTATCAATGAATAGGAAAAACTTTGTGCCCAAACACTTCGCCTATCGTCTTGAGTGTCCTGTCTAAAGAGGTGGTGCTATGATGCTGTCCTTGACCTTGAGCCAATGGCTCAATGCGTCTCATGGCTGTATTTTCTACTCAAGTAATTATTTCCAAGAGAATCAGGGTTAACTTCTAGTGCGTGTCACCACTATTTGCACTTTAATGAAGCACTTCTGCATAGAATAGAATGACACACGGTCGTTTGTATAATAAGATACTTATTGACTAGATACTCTATTAAATTTAACCAAATTAATTCCAAGAAAGGATGTTGTGCACATAGAACTTATATAGATGAATTCAGTTAAAGTAAACACATCCTTCAATGTGTACCTCACTAAGGTCGTGTACTTGACTTTCTTCACATCATGTGGCAGCGTTTTACGAATAAATTAATTATCTCAAGGATAAATTCATTAATCAATGCAAGTAAGTCGATTAGATTCAATCAATCTGTTAAGGGGTGAAAGAATTTAAAATAAACAAGCAAGTCAATAGAAGGTTTTTTTCCGGAAACTACACCTCCGTTGTTAGCAGCTTTCCAAGCAACAGCTGTTGAATCAAATTCTATTTGTGTGTTCCAAAAATAGCAGCCAGTTTAACTCTTCTTTTAGAAAACAAACGTGCCGTCCACAAGGACATAATTTGCATCGCCGTTTCAAGCTGTGCCCACATAAAGTTTTTTTTTATTTATTTATATTTATACAATAGAAAAAAAGCTGTATAAAACAACAATGGTGTATGATTTTAGCTTTATTTTGAAGCTACATTCATCCAAGCACTGCATTCTAATGGCCGCATCATTAATTTCAGTGTAACTATCAAAACTATTGAGAATACCATGCATCATAGCGAAGGAGTTAAATCGGCACCAATTGCATATTGGCCGCATTTTGCATAAACAGTATTCTGTTCTTGTATTCGTGTTCATGAGGCAGGGCCCTCACAGCTTCACTGGAGCACTCAGACATCATCCATCCGTTGTTCTACCAGAAAGCATCCCATTAAACCCCTTTTACTGTATAAATTTTCTCCGCTTTTCTGCTGAGAAACAGCAAGAAAGCCGCCTGGGAGCATCTGTTTAGGCAGCCTACATACAGGAGAGACATCATCGATGGAAGCCCTGAGCGTATATGCAGGAAGACCTAACTCAGGTTCAGGTCCTAAGAAACTCTCCTCTGCGCCTTGTCTAGCAATCTCATCGGATATCTCATTTCCCGCGATACTAATATGACGTGGCACCCAGATGAGAGTCAATAAATTAAATCTTGCGACACAGTTCAAAGCTCTCATGCATTCACCAACTAGTTTCGATGAGGTTAAAGGGGTTAGCAAGGCCTTAAGCGCAGCTTTACTGTCACTTCAGACACAGATACTACGACCGTTTCACGTTTTTCGTAAAAATGTGACTTGTAGTCATTAAGATTGCAAAAATCTCAGTCTGGAAGACAGATCAATGAGTTTTGCAGCTTTTACTTGACAGCTGTCAAGCATGAGACGAAAAATTATACAAAGAATTCCGTTGCCAAATATCAACAAGCATCCGATATACCCCAACTCGTTCACATTCTTTGTTCTTCTTTAGCAAAAATATAAATTGAATAAACTCCCCCTATACTCTTCCTAATGACTGGTAATTCTCTTTGACACCCCTGTTCATATTTAAAGTTTTTACGCTCACAAAAGCGTTCCTAGCCTGTTGATGTCGATTAGTTAAGGACATTACCTTTCAAAGGCAACAATATCTCCCTGGCGAACAGTTTGAATAATTCAATTACGCAAACTACCATCTGAACTTTTCAACTTAAGTAAAAGTTTACACACATGTCGCTCACAGGATCATCGGGCAAAAATGGTGTGCATACAACGTGTTCATCTCCTTTATGCTGATTATGGGTGATTGCCGAAGCAAATGGTACATATATCCTGCGACAAGAAAACGTGCAATTTCTCACTTAAATTGGCTTCCTTGTGACACATAATGTCAAAACAGTTGGATAATAATCTATGTACCCACACATATAGCACATGACACTCTTTCGTGACAGTCATTCGGAAATAACGATTTGCTAATCGTTGAAACTTCATGCATTGATGCATGTCGTCAACACAATTAAAGCTGATAGTTTATATCCTGCTGTTAGAGACAGAAAAAAACGGCAGGCGGTAATCTTCGAGTATTTGCTTTAAAGGCTACAAAATCAGATAAATTCATGAGAGTTTTGAGACTCACTGAAATTTTCCAAGTGCATGTCCTGGCAACCATGAAACCATTGATGGTGCAAACGAATGCATGTGGAAGAGAATAGAAGGAGAAATGGGAACTTCAAAACCAATCGAGGACAAGTAGTTATGTCGTTGCTATGTCCTGCAGTCATGTATACTTATACTCTCACATGTTTTGCTTCTTTTTTTGCAAGGGAATAAAATACACAAAATAATACAACTAGAAAGCAGTAGTGGGAGTAGTACCTATAGCGAAAGTCCCGTCACACTTTGGCGCATAATTTTGTATTCTATTATGCCGTTCACGTTCACTTGAAGGTCATGCTATGGAATTGTTTCCGTTTGTCTATGCCTTCTAAGAAAACTCTTATGACCAAGGTTTTATATAAATCTTTTTTTTCTGGCAAATAAAGGATTTCGTCAGCATATTTAGCACGTGCTAGTGCCATGGATTTATTGGTTTATTCACTCAATTATTAGGCGTTACATTTATGCTTCGAAAGTGTTTATAAAAATGGTAAAGTGAAGCGTGATAATTGAGTTTTGAAAAACCATTTTGAGAAAAAGGAATACTCACTTTCAGTGTTGCCGTTGGGGTTAAATCTGAAGAAAAAAAAATCGTCTTATGATTCATTTGCTTCCCATTAAGACTTATCGTCAACAACCGCTCCAAGTTCGGTAAGACTTAGGGAGATGGTCTGAAAATTGATGAGAAGACTATTCAAAAATTAAGGAAAAAAACTCTTTGATATGCTACAATACGTCTGGATAGACTATGAAGTAAAAAGTCGTCAAAAAAAAAAACAGAAAAACTCTAAAAAAAAAACCTGGGCGTGGCCAAAAGCAGTGTACTATTTAAATATTTTTAGCAATGCAGTGGCACCGCCTCTTGTAGCTTAAGGTTAAGTGTTACGAGTGGGACTAATGTACAAACCCACGTTTAGATTTATGACTTTACGGACAAATCGGGGAAAAGCCAATAGGTGGCAGTACGTGCGCAACAGTTGTAGCAGGTCGACGTTGCTTGACAGTTGATCAATTGCTCGGCATTTCTGTTAAGAACTGCATATGCACGTATTATGTTTGGAAATTACAATCCGCAATATCACTGTCAAGTTGACACGCTTTTCATAAAAAAAATGATTTTTTTGAGAAATCTGCATTTAATCCAAAAAACTTATGCAAGCATGCTCTACATTTGTAAACTTGGTATAACAACGCCCACCTTTTAGTTGTTTTACAGTTTTTATTGCATACACTGTCCATCTTTTCGTTTGTCCGACAATCTGTTACCAGTTTTAGGGCCTTAAATTTTGGGCTAGGACAATGAAATTGTGTGTAAAATGTCTTTGGAAATCGGGATAGAAAAGTGTAAAAAAAAAATTCACAATTCGTCCAATTTGTTTAGTAATTATGTATGAAACTCGATAAAACTAATGTGAGGAAATATGTCTAACATTCAGACTGAAGCTGGGAGATGTAATAAGCTATTCTATGTTGCCCTTTAGATGAGACTGAATTTAAATATACGCAGTTTATTTATCTTTTACATACAGATCTAGTGATGTCACTTTAAGTATTGTTTCAAAAACTGCAGTCAGTTCAGTTGGCGTCACTTCTCTAAGATTGATGACCTTCTCTGGTACTGACTACTAGACGAAGTACCCATATAGAGAGGAAGATCACTAATGTCTCAATCTTAAAAACTTAACGGTGCAAGGAATCATTTAAAGATAAAACTAAGACCATGCTCAGTAACACTGTAATATTCCAACATATCAGACCGACCTCCTTCTTATCCCAGGTCGTTGTGGAACATCCAGTAAATGTTACGCCACGAGGATAAATTTCACCCTTATATACTGGACTGTGTTTCGTTGTTAGAGCCCTTTGCGAACTTAGTACGGAATCTAAGTAATCTTCATTATACTAGAAGCCCGCACCGCCTGCACAACCTCTATGAATTAGCATGTCTACATACACTCGTTCCTGATCCCGTCATCTGATTTGTGGTAGTTACAGTTCCTCCACTCTCTCTCTGTCCATAATTCAATGGTGGGAGTAAGCTGCCCTTTATCCAACCAAGTTGCGTACTCGAAGTAGGCTTTGAAGCGGGATCAATTGACTGCAAGGAAATTCAGTGATTTTTTAAATCTAATTCCTACCCAGTAGCTCGCATACTCCAACGTCTTTCGACCGGTTATTAGGATAGTCCCGGTCTAATTGGCAGATAGTTCCAGACCGACAGACTCCAGCTTTTGCTGATGTGGTACTCTATTGGCTGTGAGTTTGCTGAATGTGTTTCCATTTGCAGTAATGAAGACAATGTTGACATTCAACATTCATCGTCTTCCTTCGATGATTTTTTTTGGCATATGCACGTCTTTGACGATGGTGTCAATCATAGAATGTACCTTACGTAGACTATGATGGTGGCTTATTAGACACTCTTTCAGTTGTAGAACATGCATAGAGGCATATATGATGAGGGATCATGCTGATTTATTATCTTTTGGTAGAAGAACCAGTCTTTACTACTATTTGGGGAATACACCTTTCCTTAGGCAAGTGCTGTATACAACTGTGTATACGCCTTATGTGAGCGGCAATTAAGTCCTGCTATCAAGCAATTTTGGAGATTCCATCGGCAACAAATGTCTTCTGAGGTGACTAGGGTATGTGAATACCACCCCCGTTCATGAATGCGCTCCCTTATCCATTAAAATTGAATATTTTTCCTTAAATCAATAATCGGCCTTCATTAAACGTAAGTAATATTCCAATTCCAATCTGAAATGACGTCGAGAGACATTAAAAGATGAGTGCCATTAATTAAGGATCAAAATCGGCGACCAACGCGAATTCAGTATCACTTTATTTGTAGATTTTCATTTAAATCGATTTTGGGAAACGAGATGTCATCAATAAAATGTCCTTGAAGATATGTTTATATAAGAGTCTATGAATGTATCCGTGTACAAAGATTCAAGTTCAAGTTTTTGGCGTCATCGTTTCAGCTTACCGTGCTATGAACTCAAAAGGACACAGTACAGCTCAGCGGCACAAATAAATGAATGCACGATACAGGATATGAATTATTTAGTTTTTTTTTTTTTTGTGGTTTACACATGTAATCCCAGATGGGGAAAACGTATTAGGGACCCAAATACATGCAGCATCTATTCACACGTGCATTAACATTTAGATTACCATGCCTTATCGTCTCGCAGAGTGGCAGTATACTTTTCCTCTGTGACTGATGATTTCCATTGACAAACTGAATAAGAAAGGACCTCTCAAAGTGCATAATAAGTCAGAATATTAATTTAATTAAACGGATTCACTTTGTTGGTAAAGCTTGTCTTTTGTGGTGGGTGTTGTGTGGATGGCAAAAAGACTCACGACATACTTGTGGTAAGGGTTTTTGTAACGCAAAAGCTTTAATAGGCTTTTCCGAAACCAATTATACATTCATTGACCGGATAATATTGAAAATTATTTTCTCGCAGACAGAAAATACAAAAAAAGAAGGGAAATAAATGGAAAGAGGGCAATTGATGTTTTGAGATACATTCAGAGTAAAAGCACTCTCGTTTGATTAAATGCCTTTGATTTGTGTTCGCTCTTTGTATTTCCTTTCTTTTGATTGACAATTTATTAGGAATTTATTTCTTATTAATTGGAAAACACGAAATGGAATTAGCTGGAATGCAGAGAGAATAGAAACGAAACACAAGGTGCGCTGTCAATCAGTGGGTTATGGTCTAGACATGAAATGTTTGACTCCGACTGTTGAAATTGTTTCTAAGTCAATCACTTGTTTGGCAGCAAATGTTCTTTCACATCATACTGTGCACCAGATATTGACTGATGTCGAAACAAAAATATCTCATAAAATACAAGGCCTAGAATTCTTGCAGTGATTCCATGTAATCTCTCCATTCTTCTTGAGCATCGACTGCATCTCTAACCACAGTACTCTGGCATTGCGATGTTTACCTGAATGCACAGCATTTATGGCACGTCGTTACAGATCCATAGCTAACCAAGCGATGAAATGGAATCCGCTTACCGCTTAGGATGCCTGGATACGCGGTGGATCTAGGAGTACAACAGGAGCAGAACAGTTGAGAAGGAAGCACAGCAACTGGGAACAAAATTGGGGAGAGCTGAGGCACATTTCCAGAAATCGCACACAATATGGCGCGTAGGCATTTTAGAAGCCTTAGGACCCACAAGGAGATAGAGGAGAATGTAAGAAATGGGGTAAAATCTTCATCCGGTGTTGAAGTAGTTGAACAACGGGGTAAGACTAATACATGCACAAGTTGTAAATTTCGAGGTAAAAAAAATACTACTGCAATGAAAGTCAGTTCATATTCACCCAGTTTGTAATGAGAGCACTAACTTTTTGCACAAGCTTGCGTACGCGGTGGGGGCCCCATTTCGGCACAAAGATCTTTTCAAAAAAAACACTGGGCTACACAGCACTCACATTGGAAATATGTTTTCAATCTCTCCCAACTTTTTTCAAGAGTAATGCGACTGTCAGTCGCTGCTGTCAGTGTCAAAATAACCTATGATTTTAAAATTAACCACTAGATGGCCTACCCTTTGACGTCAAAGTGTATCCCAAATCATAGAGCAAGTCTTCAGCCAATATGCCCAGCAATATAACGACATAATGGATAGTAGATTGCCCACACTTTCCAAGAAGGTAAAGGAAAAGGAACTGAGTATCAAAAAGAAGTTCCATACATTCTTACATGAGTTACTTCATTAACTATTCGAGCTCAACAGGTAGCTGGGGATGAGAGTATTTTACATGCAACCAGTAGATGACCGCAGTAAAGGACTTTCTGAGCATTTATTTTTTTATTTTTACACAAAAGTAAGTTCTATGGGGCAATAGATACGCTTGCCAAACAACAGTCCCTTTGGTTCTTTTGGCTTTGTTCAAAAATGGTTGGCAGTCGCTTCCTTCGAAGCCAATTCTAGGTGAAAAATTGAGCAAGATATTTGCAAATATCCTGCCATAAATTTATTCGCAATTCTGTCAAAATCAATAAATATCAAAAGCAGAAAATTTTGACTTGATCCTGTCCCAAGACTACATTCAAACGCATACATTTTCTTCCACCTATTGTATGTACGACCGCATTTTATCAAAACAAGCCCATATCACTGGAAAATGAAACTGCTTCTCTGCAAACATTGTTCAGGTATATTATTGTTGACAGGTGAATTCTAATTCCATCGCTATGGAATCTGGAATCTCTCAGGTAATGAACGAACAATCCCATTTTGCCTGCTGTGAAACGCTGTACTCCTATATTAAGCTCTTTAAATTTTTTTCACTTTGCTGAATGACGAAGGTAAGAAAGTGGAAAGGAAATTTAAATATTTCTTGGAATTGTTTTGAGATTTGAGCTAATTTTAATCCTAAATTAAGTAAAGGAGCTTGACTTGTTGTCAATGGAAAAGAATACTATTTTTTTTAATTTAGTATAGAATTTTCTTTGATTTAATTCTCTTCAAATGCAAAGTACACTGCGTCCAAGTAGTGCAACTTGGATAGATAGTATTTATACTTTTTCCAATTGTTATGTTTCATCAGCTGTCAAAGATACAAGAAGCAACAATATTTTTATTGGAGGAGCGAACACAATACAGAAGTACTCGACTAAGCATCAATGCATATGTACACAAAGATTGACTGTATGATACCGCTAAATGGATGGCATGATCAGACGGATAACATTATTGACGAGGCCGGCACTCACACTCGACGTGTGCCATGGGGGAAAGAAGCTCCCACTGTTTTTATTGGTGGTTAGCGATGTACTGAACGCGGCCTTGTCAACAGGAAATAGAAGAATTTGATGGACTTTTACAGCTGAACTCAAATACCTCGACTACGCCGATGCCTAATGTATGCGTTCACCAAATGACAGCAAATATGGAGAGGGGAGCAGACGTCGTCAGGCTGAAAATTAACGCGGCAATTATCAGAAAACGGGCCATGAATCTATATAAACAACCATACGAACACGAAGGTGGTCACACTCTCCGGTCCGGATGCAATGGAACCGCTTACCCAGGACGGGAGGATACGCGGTTCCATTGGTCCTAGTGGTACGTGGCGCAGAACAGTTGAGAAGGAAGCACGGCAACTCGGAAAAAGATGAGGAGAGCTAAGGTACATTTCAAAAACCGCACACGATTGCGCGTAGCCATTGTAGATGCCCTAGGCTCCACAAGGGGATACTAAATATGTATAAGTAAGTAGTAACAGTACCAAAATTAGTCTTATGTAATCGCATTTGTTAAGTTCTTCTATTATAGAAGAAGACAAAGCATAGATACCTATACTTATCTAGGATGTGCTAGAATTGCATCTATGTTTTTGAGTATTCTATTCGTCGTCTATTCCCTGTGGAACCAATTAGCAAACAATGCTCGCATTAAATGGCTCACCTCAATGAAACTCACTCAACAACACGATACAGTAGACCACAAAGCCGACTCATAGCTTATGTTGCTATAGGTGTCTACAAACATCAAGCAGATAACGTCCTACACAATTGGGCATAGGTGACGTCATTGATTGCGATGAGGATGATTTTATACTGAAAATTGTCATGCGAGACAAGCCATATTGGAGAGGAAAAGAGGAGCAGCACCAGATTGTGAAGATTGTGTCCTTCGACAAAGCGTTACCATGTGGTATTTGAAAGAATTTCATAAAGGTGCGTCCAGACCGAGCGAAACATTTCTGAAACGTTTATAAAATGTTTATGAAATGTTTCACGAAACAGTGTTTCAGAAACGTTTCGTTCCGTCTGGATACATCGAGGCTTTGGATAATCCGCAACACTAAATTCTGATAAGACGCAAAGTTATGGACTTTGGTATAATCGGATGACGAGACCTTCGGTTACTTTAAAGGGGAAGAGGACGAGAAGAGCCAGGAGAACTAATACGCAGCCAGAGAGATGGAGGCCAACGTTCGATCGAAGTGAAGAGTCCATCGCTAAACTGCCTCTATTTTGACGCAAACGTTTTGGCGCGATATTATCTTTATGATTCGGTGATCGCTTCAAACGTAAAAGCAAACAAGGAGCAATATAACCTTATCTCGTATAAGTCCAAGCTTCTGCATAAGAATATTGAGTGAGTCTTCAGAAGCATGAGCAATGCAAGTCACGTGCCATCTAACATTTTCTGACTCAAGAACAAACTATTTCTAGTTTGTGGGAACATTTTCCAAGTAGAGAAAACCAATTAAATATTTTGTTCTTTTTGAAAATACTTTTTCGTAGAAATCTATTATGCATTCATCCCTCAGCTTTGAAGTTAGGTATAAACGTCTTCTAGGAATAAAAACTGATTGAATTCTCTGAAAATAAATGAGATAAATTGAAAAATATCTTCTATTGGTTTCATCACCAAATGAAGCCAAATCAAAATGAGAAAAGGAATTTTTCAGTCAAAATACACCCAAGCATAGTTTGCACTTATTCTTTGCTTCTTGTACTGCGTTTGGTTTGCCGTATTACATGCAACACTTTGAAACTGGACTGTCAGTGGGTGCCCAGTGCAGTGCACAATGGAGTCGTTGCGGGTATGTTCTCGGAATCCAATGGCAAGATGGCAACTCTAACTTGAGTTCCAGAGTATAGTAACGTTAATGGAATTCTAACCAAACCTCAGCCCTTCACTGCTCATTCGCGAAATTAGTTCATAACCCTCTTTTAAAGAAATCTTATCTCAAATGGATTAGGTCAACGAATCGCGTCACGTCCGGAAAGAATTGGCCAAACCATAACAAGCCAAGAGCAAACGACTTATTAGGCTAAGCATGCAAAAATATAGACACAATAACAGCGATTTAGTCTGGACCCTGGTCTATTGGTGTACAAGCGACTAGACTTAGTATTCCACATGCCAGACATTGTGACAGCTGTAATTTTACCACTGAAGAAAATACCCCAACCCACTTTATATACAATTGTCCGACACTAGCCAAGGACAGGCAGCGGACTCTAGGAGAACCTTCTAAATCAATGTCGTTATGAGTTCGGGAGATTAGTGGAGGACAATACAGCACTGGGCACAATATTAGGCAACTTTTCTCGACGTATGTAGTTCTCTGACTAAAGTTCCAAGTTTAAGTTCATTCTCTGTTGAAGTTTAGCAAACTAGTTATGAACAATCTCTAGAATGCGTCTGCCCTTAGCATGTTTCAATTTCTATTAAGTAACTCTCTGTCGCTTTTAAATCAATTTAAACTTTCCTTTAATAAATTGTCATTAGTTTCCAATAATTCGTTTTCACCTACACAAATCTATTTGCATCCCCATTCTATGGTAATAAAGTTTCCCTTATAATTCGAACACGATAATCTCTTTTCCCTTTGAAATGTCGGTAGACCAAATGCAGTACACATCGTTTAGTGTAACCATCACCAAATAAATCTCAATAGGGATTTAACGCTTCACGAAACAATCTCGGAACCAATTCTTCAGTCAGTTCATCCTCAACATGCACGAAGAATCAATACAACCTACGCTTCCTTGTTCCTTCGGGGAAATAAATCATTCTGCCACTCAAGATGGAATCGCTTTTATGAGTGGTTTCGGATGTTGGCAAGGCTTTGTTGTCTCTCATAAGTCCCTCAAATCCATGTAATCGTTTGTATCCAACTCGCCTTTTCAGTCGTACTTCTTACATACACTCTTTTCTCGTATACCACCTTTTCAAAAGTTACGCCTTGTAGATGTATGTCAATTCTATTTCCCGTCGGTGAATTTCTCCAGCAACATTCCGCAAATAATGACCATGACGACAGTCCTTCATGTGTGTAGAATCTGACGGGGTTGTAGTAATATTCTCAATGAGCCAAGTTAAATGTAAGTGCATTCATGTGATGTACTTCTCTCTTCATGTTACCGATAACCGGATGGCAATGGTCTTAGGGGCAGACAAATCGGTAAACATGGGCGAAGATATCAGCGAAATTGGCTGAGATTAGCTTCAATTGTCAGGCTACGTTCGATTCGAGCACATTAAGATCAAGGCATGAAACCATCGGATTGATGCTCAGCACACAAGCAGCTTGAAACAAAGAAGATAGAAAAGACAACGGGACGCAGCTCAGATGACAAATACTCAAAAAGGTTCGGCGTTTTCGCAAATAAATTCTGCATAAGCTGTTTATAGGAGGAAGAGGACGAAGAGGAGGAGAAAATTCCTCACCCTCTTTGTATCTATCTAGCTTTTCCCTGTAGAAAAAAGCTTTCTACTTTAACGACTGATATGATCCAGAAAATGTAAATACAAAAGTCGTACTACTTTTCATTAAAAACTCAAAATAGTTCTAACGAGTGATGGTGGATCCATCAAAACTTCGTAGTATCACAATCCAAGTGTATTGGCATTTCTTAGCTAACACCCACTTTCAACCAGCCAACGAAATATATGAGGGGCATAAGTCGTTCGAATACGAATTCGACTCAACTGCCGATACTGGGTAAACATTCCTCAAGTGGCATATGTATGTATTTTAAGCTGTGACTACAGACGCAAGAGACCTTCTTCAACTGAACTAACCATGCCCTTGTGGCATTTACGGCAGCATAGAAGTATATTCCAGCTTATCACTACCATTATTCTATTATTATGTGCCACATAATGAAAATCAAATAATTCCTTTTATTAAACTCTTGTGTGTACTCAGTTCTACTTTCCCACGCCAAAGGATAGCATGAGTTAAAAAAATGAGTTCCTTGTTCTAACTCGTTGCTAAATAAGAAAGAAAAGACGACATGAGGTGATTCTTAGATCAGATTTACCAAATTGTTTAAATTTTTAATACTTAAGTTGCCTTATTTTTCTTAATATATAATATAAACAATAACCCATTTTGCTCAAAATTTGTATTTAAATTCCACGTCAACAAACATTTTTCTTTAAAAAATTTTGAGGCAGCCGAAGTGCCTGAAAGGATTGTTTTTTTTTTTTTTGCTGAAATTCATAGAATTCTTACAGATTCTAGTTCTATGAGGTTTACCTCTTAGTCAGAGCTCGTAGGAATAAAAGTTTAACTAATTATACAAAAGCTAATTAATAACGTGCTTAACATTTCAAAGAAAGGATGATAATGATGGTCGCTCGTGCGAGGATATTTTACCAAGTATTATGCATGCGTGAAATTTTTTAATACCTACACATGTTTGCAAATCCTTTTTTTTTTCTACGAGTTTTCGAAAGTATGGACTAAAGTGAGCACTGAATTTCGCTTTAGAGAAAATCCCGACAGGAAAAACAACTTTTTGACTCACAAACAAAGAATGGATGACTTCCATGGAAGAAGATAATATTTGTAATTGGGGCTGATGCTAACAGGATGTTTGTTAATTCAATTCTGGATAAAGTGATATTGTACGTAAACTGTAAATAAGTAACTAACTGGTGTGTATTCTTTAAATAATTTTGTTATGGAAGCTTTACGTAATTATAGAGAAATTGCACTTGATAATGATGTTTTTCAAAATTATTGAAGTACAAAATGAATTTAAATAAAGTACCAGACATTGTTACACAGCAACACTAACTAGTAATCATATACAATTATGTACATAACGCTCTGTATAAATACTGGATTGTATCATTACTTTTTCTCTTGTCGTTTAATAAAATTTATAACGTGTAAGTCGTATTGTCTTGTTTTTCCAAAACGGTGTGGTGGTAGGAATTCGATTTGGTGCAACAGGTTATGGGCCCAGGTTCATAATGAGTGCAGGACTCTACCAAATCGAGAAATTGGACGACGATAATTACGACTGCTGGAAAGTCCAAATGCAGTCAATATTAATTCACAGCGAGCTGTGGAATTATGTCTCTGGAGAGATTGCCGAGCCTGCCTCCACTGCTGCAGAAAATGAAATTTCTAACTGGAACACAAAGGATGGAAAAGCACTGGCGACGATGGTTCTATCAGTTAAATCATCTCAAGTACTTCATATAAAAAATTGCCGCACATCCAAATCTGCATGGCAGAAATTGGAAGAAGTACATTCACCAAAAGGACCTGCCAGAAAGGTAACATTGTTCAAACACCTCTTGAATCTGAGAATGCCAGAAAATTCATCCGTCGTAAGTCATCTTAATAATATATTCGATTTGTTCGAAAAATTAAAAGAAGTTGATATCAAAATGCAAGATGAATTGATATCAATTATTCTTCTGTCGAGCTTACCCAAAAGCTACGAGAATTTCGTCATAGCAATCGAGACTCGTGATACTTTACCTAAGCCTCAAGTGTTAAAAACAAAGCTAATAGAAGAGGGTAAAAGACGAGAAGGGGACATTTTGCATGAATCCGGCGAAGCAGCATTCTTTTCCAAGCACCGGTATAAAAATCCACAGCAACAGACACCACATTCAAATTTACAATCGCAAACACAGCAGACAACACACTCACAATCGCAAGCGCCAACACAGAAACGTGGTAAGTGCTACAGATGTCATAAAAAGGGACACTACGCATCATCATGTCGAGCACAAAATTCTTCGAAGCCAACCGCACATTTTGCAATGTTGAATACAGTAAGCCACACACACACTAAGCTTACAAAATCGACTTGGGTTCTGGATAGCGGTACCACCAGTCACATGTGTTGTGATCAGAGTATGTTTGTCTCTCTTGAACCACATGAAGAAAAAATTCAGCTAGCGGCCAACAACTACATACTATCAGAAGGGATCGGGCACATATTGATTGAAACAAAAGAAGTGCAAATAAAACTGCATAATGTTCTTTTTGTCCCGTTGCTTAGCACAAATTTTATTTCAATCAGTAAGGCAGCTGAAAATCGCAATGAGGTTGTGTTTAGTGACGAGCGCGCGGTTATTAAAGATTCATCCGGAAAAATAATTCTTACTGCAAAGAAGTGTGATAATTTGTATTTGTACGCCGTGGAAAAGGAACAGTTGCTGCATATACGCACAAAAACCGATGACTTGATGAAGTGGCACCAGCGTTTCGGCCACTTGAATGCTAGAGATTTAAAGTTCATATACGCGAATAATATGGTGCTCGGATTAAATTTGCAAAGCAATACAAACCCGTTTGATTGTGAGACGTGCCTAAGAGGTAAATTGTGTACCCTCCCCTTTCCAAAAAATGCAAGTAATCGAAGTACAGAGGCATTACAAATCGTGCACAGTGATATTTGTGGTCCCATGAGGGTATCTACCCCAGGCGGTTTTAAATATTTTTGCCTTTTCATCGACGATTATAGTCGAAATATTTTTCTCTATTTGCTTAAAAATAAAAGTGAGATTTTTAATACATTTAAATTGTTTAAGGCCAGAAGTGAGCGTGAGACATCGAAAAAAATTAAAGTGCTTCGAACAGATAATGGGTGCGAGTACCTTAGTACACAATTCTCTCAGTTTCTCGATGCAGAAGGTATACAGCGACAGCTCACTGCACAGTACACACCACAGCAAAACGGTGTTGCGGAACGCGCCAACAGGACCATTGTGGAGATGGCAAGGTGTTTGCTGCTAAATTCAGGGCTTCCGGAGATGCTATGGGGTGAAGCAGTCAAAACGGCTGCATACCTGCGGAATCGGTCGTGTACGAGACTTTTAGGCAGAACAACGCCCTACGAAGCTTGGACTGGGAGAAAACCCTCTGTGGAACACTTCAAAATATTTGGTTCCAAAGCAGTGATGCTGGATAAACGACCTGGAAGGTCAAAGTTCAGTGCCAAGGGAATTGAATGCTTCATGGTAGGGTATTCGCCCGAATCGAAAGCATATAGGTTGTATGAAGCAAAATCTAGAAAAATTTTTAAGAGTCGAGACGTCAAGTTTTTGGAACACATCGGTAAGAATAGTTTGTCCAACGGTTCTAACGATTATACCATTGTAGATTTACCGAGTGAAAAAGCTCTTGTTGTGGGACAGCACATTGAAGCAGTCAAAAATGGAAGTGCAAGCATTGTGTCGAAGGAAAGTCTCAATGGTGGGGCTGTTACTACTAAACAGTCTGCTGAAGATGTCGCTGACTGTGCGATCGTTGATACTGATGACGAAAAAGATGGTGATTCGGTGCTGGGCAGTTCGAATGAGGATTCTGATGGTGCAGGCGGAAGTGGTGGTGCTGGTTTGGCAGAAGACCGGATGCGTTCTCCGTATGCTCTTCGTCCACGTCAAAGACTTAATGCACACGTAAGTGACTCAAGCTATTTTCTTTCTAATCCATTGACAGTAAAGGAGGCCTTGAACCGGAGTGATGGTCAACGATGGCTGAAAGCTATGCAATGCGAATATGACTCCCTAATGGCCAACAGCACATGGGAATTAGTGGATCCACCCGCAACCCTGCAAGTCATAAAGTGCAAATGGGTTTTTAACATCAAAAGGGACAAGTGGGGAAATGTAGATCGCTACAAATGTCGGCTGGTGGCTAAGGGGTGTAGCCAGAGGTTCGGGTTGGATTACACCGAGACATTCTCACCTGTAGTTCGGTTTTCATCGTTGAGAGTAATATTGGCCCTTGCTGTTGAATATAATTTAGAGGTACATCAGATGGACGTGACGGCAGCATATTTGAATGGAGATCTGAAAGAGGACGTTTTTATGAGCCAGCCAGAGCATTTCGTGAATGAAGGCAATGAGCAAAAAGTCTGCAAATTAAAGAAAGCCTTGTACGGATTGAAGCAAGCTGGGCGTGAGTGGAACACCAAATTGCACCAGGTCTTAGAAAAGTTAGGCTTCAAACAGTGTAATGGGGACTCTTGCGTGTACACTCTGAATAGAAGCAACGAAATCAACATTATCGCAGTGTACGTAGATGACATACTCTTGGCGTGTTCCAATTCGAGAATTTTAATCCAGATCAAGACGCAAATAAGCAAGGAGTTCGACGTGGTGGACAAGGGACCCATCGATCAGTTTCTTGGAATGGAAATAGTACGTGAGGGCGACGGAAGTATAAGCATTTCGCAACGTCAATTCATACGCAGTTTGTTGGAGAAACACAACATGGTTCAGAGTCGTAAATGTAGCACTCCTTTGGATCCTGGTCAAAGATTTGCAAAGTGTAGTGGTTGCTCTGGATGCGGAAAAATCGACAGAACAACATATCAGTCAGTAATTGGGTCATTATTGTATTTGGGAGTGTCAACTCGGCCGGACATTTTACACTCTGTGAATAAACTATCACAGTTTAATGTAAACCCGCATGCTGAACATCTCACAGCTGCCAAACACATCCTAAGGTACCTAAACAATACACTTAATTTCAAACTTAATTACAGGAAGACTGGTGGGCAGTTGAAAGGTTTTGCTGATGCTGACTGGGCGTGTGGCAGCGATGACCGAAAATCTTATACCGGTTATTCCTTCTTCATTGGCGATAAGACAGCAGCAATCACTTGGGAGTCCAAGAAGCAGCCTTCAGTGGCTTTGAGCAGCACCGAAGCTGAATATATGGCACTATCAGCAGCAGTGAGAGAAGCAGTTTACTTGCGGTCTTTCATCAAAGAGCTGGGATTTCCTGAGTTGGTGAAGGAACCCATCGAGTTGAACGGTGACAATTTGAGCTCGCAACAGCTGGTAAAAAATCCTGTTTAGCATAATCGTAGCAAACATATTGATATTCGTGTACACTATGTACGAGAAGTTTTTCAACAAAATATAATTTCACTTAAATATGTTCCTACAGATGAAATGATTTCTGATATTTTGACAAAGAATTTGAGTAAAGTAAAGCATCTTAAATTTTCACAAATGTTAGGCTTACAGTCATGAATTTGTTTGAAAAATAGATTTATCTTTTTATGTACTAGTTAGTTTTGAGGGGTAGTATTGAAGTACAAAATGAATTTAAATAAAGTACCAGACATTGTTACACAGCAACACTAACTAGTAATCATATACAATTATGTACATAACGCTCTGTATAAATACTGGATTGTATCATTACTTTTTCTCTTGTCGTTTAATAAAATTTATAACGTGTAAGTCGTATTGTCTTGTTTTTCCAAAACGGTGTGGTGGTAGGAATTCGATTTGGTGCAACAAAAATCTCTAAATGTATTTCGGCATGAAAACATATACACTCTGCCTGGAGAGGAGTATTGTGTGATACCCTATCCCTTTCCTATATACAGACACACATAAGTAGCCTTTTGTATCAACATTTTTCGAAAGAATTTTTTTTCAAGTACTCAAGTCTACTTCTAAGAATTGATATTATTTGAGTAAAACCTAGGAAAACCAGTTTTTCTTTTTTTAAACCGTTATTAAAAATAGGAGTGGCCATATGCAATGTATGGGAAATTTCTATTGTAAGTGAATATCTACACATTAGTAATTAGTTAGCACAATTATTTTTTTTTCGAGTTTTTACCCTTGTATTGCTTACTTTAAACAGGACCTCGTATATACAATTTCATCAACCTAGCTCAAAATTTAATTCCCAAAAACTTGGCAGGCGGACAGACGGACAGACGGACATTGCTCAATCGATTCGGCTACTGCTGCTGGCCATTTATGCATAATACCCTTTATGTGTTTCCTGCAGTCATTTTATCAAAGTTCTGCTTATGGCTGACGACTTAGCATAGGGCGACTAGATAGCAATGATACTTTTTTCAACTTGCTATGTTTCAGCAGCTTTTGAAGTTACCAATGACATTCTCAGTTCCGTATTAAATACACAACACAAATTTTGGACGCGAGTAAACCCTTTTGACCTTTAAGCAACCAACCAGATAGAGATTCGTGCTTAATAAAGACATAGCCGCCGTAGCATACATAGCCGAATTGAGCATCGCCGGAGAGTTTAAACATGCGTATAAGATTGTGCTAACGCAAGAATCGAAGCCGAACGACCATTGACAACTCAATGACTTCTTTAATAAGGCGTGGAAAATGTTGGACAGAAACACGCATTTTGGCCAAAAAATTATATTCTCCGACGAGGCCCATTTTTGACTCATCGACTATGTTAACAAGCAACGTTTCCATTATTGGAGCGAACACAATCCACAAGTGTTCGACTAAAATCGACAAGATCGCTATATTTTAGCTGTGGTTCCCACAAGATGGCGCTACATGTCATACAAACGACGCAATGCTCGAAGTTGTAAAGGAGAATTTGGTGATTGGATCATCTCATGGCAAGCGTTCAAAAATTGGCCTCCCCGAACATTATTTTCTCTGAATCAACGTCAAGTCCTTAGTCCACGCTAACAAGCCAACCACACTAGACGAGCTCGAGGAAGCGATTTGAATAATGTGCCATTCCATAAATAATAGCATGAATGTGATTGAATCTTTAATAAAACGTCAGAATAAAACTAATTCTTCTCGAAAAATATGATTCAAATATCCGAAAGTGATGTTTAAGGATTTTTTTTTTCAAAATTTTGAATAATAATAATAAGGCATTCCCCAATGAAATACTTTCTCTGTTACATAAGAGCACAGATGCGACCAGATATCAGCACCAATAAAGCTAATAAGCTCATCATTGAATAAGTTAACTCATATGAATTCTATCGTAAAATTGATCATAAAATCTTACTTTGCATCACACTGCATTAGAGTACGAGTGTGTATCTACGCGTTTGTATGAATATTCACTCTCTTTTTAGGAAGTAAATTGAAGGAAACATGACAACATTTAACTGCTTTTAGCTACAACATGAATATCCTTTAAAACCATCATACTTACATACATATGGACGAATAAATTTACCTTTTTTAAATGCATACATTGGTCGTAAGCTATCTACAAGTAATGTAGGAAATATTTCAAGGAATTTTTCTAAATTCCTTTGAGACTCTAATGGGCAAAACTCCCACTGTAACCCTGAGGACTCCCACTCTATATTTGCCTTGAACTTGTAAATCGATCCTTTAAAGTGTAGCGTCACAGTTCCGCTTATTGATTTTTGGCCATGTTATAGTATTCTTGCGAACCAGTTATAAGGACACAAGACGACTTTCTAGATACTTAACCTCATACTTTGCCTTAGGCCGATTTGATAATCAAATTACAGAGGCTGCCATAGTAGGGCAGACATCTTATAGAAAAAGTATATCGCTTGAAAGTTTTGAATATTGCATATCATAGTGCGGAAGTACATATATAGATGTATATATGTATGTATGTACATACCTTATCCAAGGACGAGACAAAATTATATTTTTTTTTTGTACTCAGTGCCCTTATTCGAGTGGCAAACTTATTAGTATGATGGTTACTTGAAGTTATGATGGTTACTTGAAGTTATGGTAATGATAGTCCTATCAAAATGAGCTCATAAGTTCATGGAGCGAAATATAATTTGTAAGAAGAAATATTTTGTGTATTTTTTGTGATGGACCCGAAATATTGGCATGGGTTACATGAAATTGTTTTGTTACGCTTCATGTAGCACAAAGTATAAGGGATAATATAAAGGGCGATTCATTTAGAGGTACTTTTTCGTCTATGAATTTTTTGACAGATGACGCGTGAGTCGTGTAAAGAAAGTTTAATATGTAGTGTGGCAGAAATCATTAATTTTGGTGTGATAGCTCAGAGTCTATGTAATGCCCGAGAACGACACGTAACAGTCAATGGCACCCATTATCGCCTCATGTTAACGGACTACATATGTGCTACCAAACTTGAAGCACGTGAACTGCAGGACATTTGTTACAAGAAGCACTACTTACCATCCAGCCCGTGAAACCATGTCCTCTAGATTATTTCCTTTGTGAATATGTCTACCTAGATAAACCGGGTACGATTGAGGAATTGGAAGAAAACTAAGGCATAGGGATCAAAGCTTTCTCGATTAAATTTTGAATAAATAATTTGCGACCTAACAGCATGCACCAAAGGCTTTACATAGGTTCACAAGCGGTATTCGAGTAGCAATTAAACCGCAAGATCTCGGTGGAAAATTCACTGGTCACTTCTGTGAGTGGCTGCAAATATTCAAGGGTATTACAGTCATGAGAAAGCTTAATAAAAAAAGGCTCTGACCTTCGGAAATGGCATAGTACTATAGGTCCCTTTTTTACGTGCAGAAAGGAAGAGAGAGAGGAACAAACGAGGTAATGAACAAGCAGTGTGGGAGGCAATAAACGTTTTAAATGGAATAGAACTCAAAAAGTTATAAACGAAAATCCTGATTATATTGCAAGAGTTGTGGTGATTAGTATTGGTCGCTGCATGCATACATTAGGATTCATGCAAACAATTGAGGCATCACAGTACAATGATCATCCTAGCCAAAACCCGTCTTTGACATCCTAATAGCGGGGAAAATCATTGGTGAATTTGTCAAATTTTATTATACCACAGGCTAGAGTCGAAGAACCTACTTCTGGTGGTACTATAACGACACCTAAAGGTATAAGGCGGTTTTAGGATGGTATACTGTTAGAATAACTGGTATACTTTGCTTATGCACTACAAAACATACAAAAGGACGGAAAGTGGATATATTTTCCTCTCGCTTCATCCCTCGTCTTGATAATTTGTGCTGGGCTGTGTTATCATCCGACCTGACAATTTTAGGCTTGTTGCTTTGGGTTTGTTTGAAGTCTCGGTGCTATACGAAAAAAAAAAAATTTATCAACAAGAATCTTGAAACAAGTCATGAAAAATGCTGCTAAACGAAAATATCCATCGACTCAAATTTAATAGAATAAATGTTAGACGTCTACGTAGGCACAACCAAGAAACAGAATCAATTCAAAGTTAGTAGCTTAGGAAATCGATGAAGGAATACCTAGTATCATTTGCTGATTCGTACCTCTAGTATATCACATAATTCCAAGAATCTGGTACCTGGTGGTAATTCCGCAAATTTGCGCTTATCATCAAATAGCACAGATCCTTATATTTAATGCACACAATTGAACAGCGTTATTTCAATCAAGATTACTATGATACATTGCCCAGATTCTGTTGATGAACTTTTCGAGAAAACGTTCCGGGGTCGAATATTGGTTGGTTGGTTGGAAGTGGCTGCCAGCTTAGAAGCGCCGACACACTTGCACCAGAAATAGGTCCATTGTCATACCACGGAGTTTGGATCCTAATTATCCAAAACTCATTAGAACCATTTTGAGCTTCTTATGAAGTGTAAGAGACTTTTTATGTCTATATTATTTAGATCTCCTAAGTTATCATAGTATGAAGCTCTTAAGTTAAGCTACCTTCTAGGGAGAGAGCTGGGCAGCCACAAAGAAGGTGAGGAATAGGTTCCTTCTATTCCTCATCCCTAGCTTAGGCCTAGCCTTGTTGCGTGGTTGCCTATTAGATAGTGTGCAGTGATGACACCTATTGTGATGCCAGTATGCAACCTGTTGAGAGAAATCAAAATCTTAGAGCGTTTCTAATGCAGCTTAGTCGCTAGGCATGTTATACCACTTGTCCACCTAAGATGTGTGCTCTCGATTGCATCTTGCTTGAGTTTTTGTTTACATGTAGCGATTGGTATACCTATGGTGCCCTTTTCTGGTAAAATGGGTAAGGTTGTTCCTATTCCAGCGAGTTCGTCGGCCTTACAGTTCCCTGGAATATATCTATGCCCCGACACCCAACACAGGTGAATATTAAACTGCTCTGCCATCTCCGTAAGAGACGATTGCCAGTCGAGGGCTACTAGAAAACATGTAGAGATAGAGTCCACGGATTTGATGGTAGCTGGGCTATCTGAAAAGATGAGGATATCTTTAATGGATATCACGCTTTTCTTGAGCCACGATAAGACTTCTTTGATCGCCATAACACGCTACAATGGTTTAGTAGACGGAGTGAGAGCTTAAGATTTAGGCTTTCTGAGAAGACACCTTCTCCTATCATTAGTCTGTGAACCGTTAGTGTGGAAGTTTATCGGATTATCTTCTATGAAAGCATTCTCACTCCAGTCTAATCTGAAGGGAATGGTGAAAACCTTGTCAAAGTTTAGGCATGGCATGGTGGAGTCAGTATTTTCTGGGGAGGTTCTGAAATCATTTAGAATAGATACCTGGCCATAGTTCCTCCTTGACCACTGTGTGGTTGCTTCAAGGCGAATGGCCGCACTCGCTTACATAATCGCTAGCTTTCTCCCTTAACATAACATTAACGTTTTTAGCAGAGCTTTGAAATATCATAGGTTAGTGCACTAGTTATTATCTATCTCACAAATATAAGACCGTAAGCAGCCCATAGAGGTTCAGGGCCTAGCTTATCACAACTGTACGTTTTTTTACGTGGTGTTCATACATTTCTGTATGTGCAAAAGGACAGTTTGATGCCGTATCCGAAAGGGGTTTTGAGGAGCTTTCTCATGACATTTATACTCTTAGTTGTTCGTGAGATGCTCCCAAGATTATCTATCTCATGCTTACTTCTGATATCACAACATGTTATTGAATTTTAACTGTTATTGAACTGAAACAACTGCCCCCCGTCGAAGTTTTAAAAGAAAGTTATGACACGAAGGATATAAATATTTTTTCACTGTCATAAATTTCTTAGAAACGTCTATCTTACAATTCGTACGTTACAGCACAAGTGTCATAGGTATATGTATATATAGTGTAGATATACATTAGCAGGAGGGGAGGATAGCCGACAAATAACACATCCCTGGTAGTCAAACACAACTAGTCCATTGTAAGTGCATGCAGAGCGTACGCCTCTTAAAGCCATTTTTATTGAAATTTTCCTGTCTTCTGAAGGAATACGTGATGAGGAGCATATAATTCACTGCATCCACAGCTAAAACCTGAAGCCTAACACGAGAAAAGACAGGTTAATCTCCGATGATTATGAGTGAGAATGAATGTTCTGGGGCTCAGGCCTCAATCATATCCATTCAGGCACTTGGTGTATTCCAACATCAATAATAAAAATACTGTAAACTGCAAACAAACTCAAATTTCGGGTAAAATTGGCACCAGTTCAACAACTCTTTCCTAACTCTTCGTCTCTCTTGCACTTTATCCACAGCTCGTGTTTGGTGCATCAGTATAAGCGTATCCATATCACTTTTAGATTGCACTAAAATACAGGAAGTGTTAGAATGAATGAATTAAGAGATCAAAGACTCTTAGCGTCTGTATAAATTCCCAAAGGCGTCATCATCCCAATGTCAGATGAAGTCGCAAAGCAAAATCGCGAACTTTATATCAGATCTACCTTTTGTGCGCACAAATTAAACTTGACATAGACTCTCAGTTTCCACTCCACTCTGACAAAAGGAAACGTATCCTGCTTGCATAAGAAATAAGTCTATTGATTTGTAAAATAAAAGGAACCCACTATCATGCTGGCTGTTGGTGCAACAATGCTTTGACATCGATACACAAGTGCAAAACCACAAAGCAAATAAACAAAACATTAAAATTTCAATCTCGTTCTCTGTACACAGCACACACTGGTATCGACTTCTATCACTGAAATCACTTCCCAGGATACACACACGTTAAAAAAATTGCTTAACCTCAAATATTCTCATTTTTCTCATATCAAAACTGTAACACGGCATATTCATCCAACACAAAGTTTTGAGGAAAGCATAGTAAATCATACTGTTTGCTCATGAAGATTACACCATTCGAAGGATAAAGAGGACTTGAGTTCGAGGAAATGAAACTGAAAACCAACATGTAGTCGTTTGGGAGTGAATGTTGCGATGTAACCCCGACGAAATATTTGACCAAAGTTTCACGAGCGTGTTGGCGTTAGAGTCAGATTCAGGTTCAAGATGGATGTAAAAATGTAAAAATATTTCATATGCAGAGTCCTTGCTAGCTTTTAATATACCTCACGTACAAATAAATGTGAATATTTAATTAGCAGTTGGCTTTGGTTATATTAAATTTATAATTAGTTACCAGCTGTTGGATTCTGTACATAGATGTATAAGCAAATAAACCTTCACTATAACATTATAGCTAACTCCAGCATCATCTATCTTTCGTGATTGTGGTCTGAATCGTAAAGACCTATACTAGCCTATAGTAGATACTGAAACGCTTAACGCAAACTGTAAGAACAGAATGTGTATCGTAGCTAGAAAACATTTTAATTTATTTCTTCTATCTACCTGCTGCAATTCAGACCACAATGTATGGGGTCCATCCTACTGATTTTATCCGCCATCTACGTTCCATAGGCAATAAAAGAGGCCTTGATAGATCTAGACGTGAACTGGCATATAACAAACTGGATTGAGAACATGCTTAACAGCAGAATAGTTAACTCAGTCGTAGGACCCAGTTTTATGAGAAAACTGAAAGGCACGCCACAAAGAGGACTACTCTCTTTGACGCTATGGCTTCTCACCATCAAGAAGACTCCTAAGATCTATGAGGTGAAAACAATTGAAATCGCGGATGACCTAGTGCTAGTGGAATAGATGGGCGAACCAAAAAAGTTTAGAAGTTAATCCGCGTAAGACCGAGCATCACCTACGGTTCTTTAGTATGGTAGACAGCAACTGAAATTAAGAGCAATCTAAATTAACTCTACAAAGTGCAAAGACTGGCAACACTCTGCACCACAGGAGTAATGAAAGTGCACCACAGGCAGGGCTGGACAAGATTTTTCATCTCCTTCCCTTGAACTTATTCATTACAGGCAGTGCCGCAAAAGGATATCGATATAGGCACCGGAGCTGGTTTATACTTCCAGAAGAATGTAGTCTCTTCCAAACTGAAGTACTGGCAATCCAAAAAGCAGCCGTATCTATTAAAGAAAGTCATCCCTCCGACGCATATATTTTTGTTGAAAGGCGGCTAAGAAGTGCCGAGACTCACGGATCACCATCAGTCACCACAATCTCAAACTCTGATGGGTACCTGGACACAGCAATGTGGAATGGAACGAAAAGGGCGAATAAATCGGTAAGGCAGGGGTCTGCTATGGACATTAGTGAGGCTGACACATCCATACTGCCGCCGATTGAAAAACTATACGGATAACATAATGTAGAATGAGGCCAACGCCTCATGGTCATTCAGGCAGGTCTGCACGTGAAACGCCCTTTGGCCAAAACTGAATAGAAAGAAAACAAAGACCCTATTAACAATGGATCGAACTTCTACCCGCGTGCTCAGTGGAGTTATCACAAGACACTGTGCTGCCAGCGATTTATGCAAAAGCTGTGAAGGCGAAGAGGAGGTAGATTCACTCCTTCACGTCCCACTCCTTTTTAAAGGGTAAGCACAATGAACCTTTTAGTGTCTCCGGGTGCAAGTTTTTTTTCCTTGGATTTCTTTAGTAGTGAGATGAAGAAAAGAATAAGCTTATTACAAGACAGTAACCTGTCGAATGCAATGGACATCGAGAAAGTACTATGTCCAGTGGGTACCGTGGGTCAGTGCTTAGTGCGTTGGACTACTGCGCAAGGGGTTCCAAGTTCGAGTCCAGAAAAATACCATCATCACGGCCTCACCTCTTCCGGGCGTCTGAGAAACATTCAAGAGTATAACTGTTTTGAGAAAGGTTCTCAAGTCCACTCTGCCCTTCGGATACGGCATAAAACTGTAGGTCCCTTCTGTATGTGCAGAAATGTATGCCACGCACAGCATATACAGTTATGTGAAGCTAGGCTTTGGCCCTCTATGGGCTGCTTACGGCCTACTATTTATTTATTTTACTATGTCCAATGGCAGACAACTATGGATGGGACAACTGACTTTGTATTCTTCTAGGATAATCTCTGTGCCAAAAAAACCACATTTAAAGAAATCTCCATAGATTACAAATAGACATAATGTCAGATAGCCAAGCAGCTCTCATGTCCTTTAACTTTGAATCGAAGCTGGTTGTGAACCACCTTCAACATCTCTTGCATCTTGCTGTACACAATAAAAACACATTAATGCACACAGGCGTATTAAGCTGCCGACGGGATTGCCAGATTGCGGGCTCGGGCTTTATTCATTGGCCTAAAAAAAAAGGCTGTGTCCCATGTGTCCCCAATATCTTGAAGACACTGAAACTGTGTGAATGTCCAGTTGAGACTTAAGTACAACATACAATCGAACCTTAGGTTAAAATGAATCTTAACACCCCAGTGTATAACCATAACCGAGACTTCCTAAATGCACATTTGCATGCATATAATAATCAAGCCGAGATACCTTGTGGTTTACTAAGGTATCAGGTCAATGCTATTCATACGTGGATATTTGAATTCTGTATTGACCTTCAGAACCTGACCCATTCATGTGGTTCATGACACATGAACCATAGGTGTTGTCGAGTCACGGAACGATATGCTTCCCTGACTCTAGCGGCAGTATTGGATGCATATCATCTATAAGACTATCAATTGTCAATTACCATGTCGATTGTAGTTGTTCTTTTCTTTAGAGCAGTCGTTCTTAACCGATATCGGCGATATTCGATTTCGTCGGTTGTTGACTAAACCGATCTACTTAAATTAATCCACTACGTTGCGAATAGTTCTCTCGGAAGGACGATTATGGCGACCGTAAAATGGGCGAAGTGCAGGAAATGTTATTCGAACAGAAGACCCACTTTCATAAAGCAATTCAATCATTTGCACATGTTGTTAAAGATTATCACAATGTGACCGCAGTTAAACTTAAAAACTCTCTATTGGAAAACCCTTTATTTACTTATTTTTCTAGAAAACTGGATATGCAACATCAGCCCACATGGATATCACAATGGGCCAACATGGAGTTATTCTTCTTGCCAGCTTGTTTATCTAACGTTAGGATGCCTGTGGTACTCAGGTTACAAAATCTCAACAGAGCCTTTATACTGACCCAAAAGTATAATAAAGTTACAAGACTGTGACGCACTGATGAACGGTCGGACAACCGGTTGACTTACGCTTTTCCAACTCCAAAATAAATATTAAATTTTAAGTTCTACCCTCAAAAAGTAAAAATTACCAAGAAATAAAAATTAATTAACGTATGAAGACACCTTTCCACCCCCAGTTCACAGGTTATATTACTTCTTTAGAAAACCAAGCAAGGATTCAAGAATATAAATGGAAAAATAACCAACAATCCGTTTCCTTTTCGCTCAAATATCACACACATGTTTCTTCCCAAGTAATTACTCTCAATTTTACAACACAACATTTTTCATATCCATTTCGCTGAGTTATAAATATTCCCTGTTGTTTTAATAAATTCCTCGAAGTAAAAAAACAATATATGCTATGGCTTTAAACACTCATTTTTCATTCCATTTTCCATGTTTGCCTTGTGAATTCCATCCGTTAAAAGCCTTCGTAGTTTTTATTTTCAATAAACTCATTTTTAAAAAATATTCCTAGAAATGTAAATATGTTCGTAAGACATGGACGCACTCATGCACAGAACTATACATTCGGAACTATTTACAAAATGTGTTTTTCTGTTTAGAAAACCAATTTGTAAATGGAAGATGGGCATGGGTGAACCAGACATCCTTTTCAACTGATTCCACAACATCCACTCAATAAACAAGTAAAACAAGTAACCCCTTCAGTACACAAATTATTTACACATATTCCGTCAAAACCGATCAGAGAGACACATGTCAATACTATAGACCCAAGGGACCCGGCTTAATCTTAAAAACAAGCAACTCTTACCTCGCAAAGAGAAGATAGAAAAAAAAAAATTCTTGAATTCTACTGAATTTGACTTAATTGCATTTGAAGCCTTCTCAGCCACTACACTCCATCACTTGCACTCACAGTGTATCCAACAGATGCGGCAGCACAATTTTTAAATCCCATCAGGCAAAAGCACTATCCGCGCGAAGGACACTCTCTAAGAGGACATCACAATCACAATATAACACCATATCCTTAGGCACCGATCAAAATTCGAACGAGAAATAAAATCGAGAAAATTTTGTATCCACAGAGCGATTGCATCCTCCCTGGATGCAAAGCAAAACTCAACTGAACGTTATTGTGGAACGGCGCAGGCATTTTTATCTCAACAAAAAAATAACAAATCTAAAAGAGAGATCCTTTTGCTACTGCTGGTGTTGTGGGTGCTCGTAACTAGGATGCTGCTGTGCTCAGTGGACCAATAAATGGAAAGGCGGCAGGGAGTCGATGTGGAGACTAAGTAGATGTGGATAGAAAGTGTGGATGATAGAAGGCATACACACGTTCATTCATCCTTAGGTTTTGCGACAGGACTATGAATGAAAAAGACACTTTGTTTGAGCTTGGGGTTGGAGGTTGTTGTACAAAATGCGGGTATCTGTGAAATGTTAGGAACAAAATGCCTTTGGGTTCGATTGTTTCTCTTTATTTTTATTTTCAAATGCAAACTTTAAGGAATTTGACATTAAGGAGATCTGGGCAGAGATTTTCCCCCGAGTATTCGCATCCGCACGACGCACTGTCGTCAATTAATAATGGAAAGGGGGTTAACCATAAAAGCGAATCGTTATTTACAATTATTGGTGCGGGGTTGAGTGATTTATTTAGTTCTGTGTCGACATGGGAGGATTTATTTTGCCGTGGGTGGTTGATGTACAAAACAATACTGTCATTCGTAGGAGCACACGTGAAATATGATGCTCTTGTGCGTGAGCTTAAGGTTGCAGTTGAGGTCGTTGACATTGCCATGATAATACGGAGGCGAATGGCAAGCAACATGTGATCACGTTTACGTACATGAACAACAAAGAACTAATACGCCCTTGGGTAGATGGTTTGCGAGAGTACAATAAGCAGCTATACAAAGACACCGATAGCAAATATAAATTCTTCTATTTTTTAAACAGGGCTATGTTGGTTCCGTGGACTGTATAACACCTACAGGCTATTTGAAGTGCGCCTCAGTTCATTTTCTTCCTCGATTGTTTTGATCCATGTAATTCTCGGACTATCGCTTATCCTGTCATCCTACGAGTAAGTCCATTCCGACTCGAGGTTAGTTTAGGAGCTGTGTAAAACAGCCATTTCCATTCTTCTTTGATTGTACAGTAAATAGGCAGAATGCCAGTTCACAAAGGAAGCCAATTTCTTCAACTATAACGCCAAGACCAAATATTGGCTTGACTCGGCAGGCCTCGAACTAGCTGAGCAGAAAACAGAAGCCATCCTAATAACCAGCAGAAAGACTGCGGAATATGCAAGTTTTCGGGTCGGGAACTACACAATTAGGTCTAAAGAGGCACTAAAATTGTCATGCTCGACAACAGGCTAACATTTAAAGTATCATACATATCGAGTATTCTAGCAAAAAGGCGTCACAGATGCAAGCAGCGCTTTCTCGTATGCTGCCAAACATTGGAGAGCCTGGATACGCAACGAGAATGAATGGTGAGCTCCATCCTTTTGTATGCTGCTCCAGTTTGGGCGGCTTCACTTTCAACTAAGGAAATAAGGAGGAAACTTTCGTCTGCTTACAGGCTCTGCGCAATCAGTACAATTTGCGGTTTCCGAACAATTTCGGACCAAGCAGCCTGTGTCATAGCTGGGATGGTACCTATTGACATCCTCGCCAATGAAATGCAAAGCATTGGGCTTATCGCGAATAGACAAGATACCAGACTTACGAGGAGCGTAAAGGAGGAAGAAAGGGCACTCTGGCAAGCCAGGTGGATAGCCACCACCAAAGGGAGATGGACCCACAAGCTGGTTCTTAACATTGAAACTTGGACAAAAAGACAATGGGACTGTAACTATCACCTTACGCAGTTCCTGTCTGGGCACGGTGGTTATAGAAAATACTTTCACAGATTTAGGCTCAATAGCTCGCCTTTTTGCGCAGAATGCCCAGAAGCAGAGGAAGATGCGGAGCACGTTATGTTCCACTACCATATCGAATCTACGAAGCCCGGAGCATCTACTAGACCTTATGATGGGGTACTTAACGGCAGTCCCGCGGGGAGAGTGGTTTGAAGTGTATAGGGTATGTGTTTAGTACGCAGGCGTATTCCTTGCATCGATTAATCAGGTTCAGGTTTGCGAACCGTGCATGCTAATAGAACTCGCGCTATTAGTATCTATAAACATTTACATACATACACATCCATGGCGCAACAACAAAAAAAAAATGGCAAGATTCATGACGAAGAGTTTACACAGGGTTGCCTAGTATGTATTATTATCTACGGCCAGATATTTTCTACGGAAACGTGCGTCGCCTTAATCATTCAGCTTCAAAAATCCATCCATAACTAGTTGGATGAGAGGTTCTTCTGTAGCCTAAGTATGAATGTGACCAGATAACAATAATACTATTTTCACTTATTATGCTGTCAAAGCTGTCAAAATTACCAATGAAATCTATCCATTGTTAAAATATTGAAAACGAAATGTGAATTTCGTCTTCATGGCTTCAGTGAGCAGACAATTCGTCTCAAGTTTGAGCATGATTACACCCTATAGTTTTCAGTACAATCAGCAGTTCTTAATTTATTTGAATTCAACGTCATCCAGTGCACGAACTTTTGTCCAGACCCATTTAGTACACATATTAGCTATTATTTCTTAGAACTTTGCTACTGCTTCCAGAAGCAACGAAGATAAACTTTTTTCTTGACTTTTCATAAGATTCCCGCTAACTGCCTGAAATTCAAGAAATAATAAAAAATATAAAGAAAATCCTTCAGACAATTACCTGCAATGGATATTATCTGGCGAACAAAAAAAAACCTCAAGTGGCAATCAAATGAAAACTTACTTCTAAAGGGGATGATGGAACAATTTGGTTCATATGGCGCGCATAAATGAAAATTATGTAGCCAAAGGATAACAGATATTCCCTAAAGGAGCACCAACCTAAGTATCTAATTTGAGTCACTCCTTACATTTAACGATATTGTACTCCAGAACCATTGAAAAAAACACGCCGTTCAACTGAACGTCCTAACGATTGGAAATCAGAGGTACTCGTTCCGAATGTTATATTACAACAACCTGTAGGCTACAAGGTAAGGGTGTGCTTTAAAAAAAAATCCTTCTCTAAAGAATACGGACTGAAAAAAAAATAAAAAAATAAAATTACGCTTTAGTCCGTATTTGTTTGATTTTACATATAGTGTATCTCCAATCTTCTTTTTATGTGTTTCGGACCTGAAAAGGTTTAAACACAACACATGCGTGTATTTGTTTAATTTAGAGTGCGAAAAGATACACTTTTAGGGCTCTTTTTATGAGTATGGTGGGCTGTGAGACATGAAATACAAGAGGACTGGGAATATGTAAAATGGAATTGGATTCTTTCCTCATTTTGAATTTGGAAAAGCAATAACTTTTGCTTTTGAATTGAATTGCTTTATTGGCAAAATATTGGAATGATAGCCGAATTTCCAAAAGTGCAGGAAATTAATCTAAAACTCAATTTTATGTTCCCAAGAGGATAGAACTTTTTTTTTTATTAAAATGAACATTTATTTAACCTGTTACATTTTTTTATGCGACGAGTCTAGTACAATTTTCTTAAGCTCATCTAAGTTTGTTCTTTGCCTTAACTAACTGTCAAAGGCTGCGTTCCCTATGCCGTGGATGTAGTCCAAAAAGCCATAATACGCCGACTACTTTGGCTCGGCAAAATCAATGCTCCAGTCAAAAGAATCTTCTACTAACTTGGTCTCCCCAACTGGAAACAGCATGCCCGGTACCGCAGAATATGAAAGGCAGCCGTGTCTCAGGCAGAGACTCAACAAGGGTTTTCAACTAACTCCATAAAGGTGCAAGTATTACACGTACGACCCAGTCGTGCAGAGGCGAGAACTCTTATGAATACTAGCAGCCCTGTTACGAAGTTATCCCCGACTCCAGGCTCTTACATGTCTACGTGCTGAGTAACGTTTTTTCACTCTACAGGACCTCCAATCAAGGTCCCCTTCATAGAGGCAGGTATTGACGGCCTGTCTTTCTTTAAGTTGTTGGGGATTCAGTGTTTAGTTTGTTTGCTTGCAATGCTACTATCGGCGGTTTCCCGTCAGTCTTCTTAAGGTTACTGCGTTGCTGACCTCTCTTTCTGGAGTTTTTCTCGCAATCTCGTGTCTTTTGTATTCTACAAGAATGTGTTCGCCTTTCCCATCCGTAAACCGTGGACACATTGTAAAAATCGCAGATCCATGCTTCAACACTTTCCCATCTTTACCACTAAGCTTTTCTAATGGTTCTTCGACTTCTTAAATTGAAATTGTGAATGCTTCCCGCTTAAGACAAGAATTTTTCATGTGCTACTTGTTTACGTCTGTTGTAATTTTCCTCTCTCATACCAGTGTTGCCGCTTACACTGTTATCCTGATTTTAGTCTGCTCTATTCGAACACGCTTCTTCTTTTTCTTCTGATCCTGAATCAACCTGTAGCGTGTCCACCGCTTCATATAATCAGCTGCGTCAAAGTTTGGTAGGGTCCATCGTGATTTCTAACTTTCCTGAACAAAAATCATTCATTAACAGACACTTTGACTATCTCGTAGGGCCTGCGCCTTTGAAATACGACCGCTCCTTAGATCATAGGTTTTCTTCTACCTATGATTGCAGACTGCGACTGTAACTGCGATTTGTTAAAAGGATTGCGAGTTAGAGATGTAGAGTTTTTCTCATTTTGAAGAATAGCAGGTTATTTAGTATGTCTTTCGAAGATTGCGATTGCTATAGGCATATTGTACATAGACTCCTGTTGATTATTAGCAAAAAAAAAAAAAAAACACAAGGAGGCCCAAATCGTTTATGGAATTTTTTTCCCACGACTTTTCCCGTCTTAATTCTGATTTTCAACTGTAGATAAATACGTTATCAAATGCGAATAAATAACTTTGATTAAGCAAGCTATTTACCTGATATTATACTGCATCACTTTATCAACAACATCAGTAATTATTCGCACGTGTCCTGAGGCTTCTAAATACGACAAAAATTAATTCTAAATCAAAGGCTGGCTATTCTCTTCCCACAATTTCCAATTACCTATCCATTTCTAGTTTATTGGTTCTCTTTAAAGTCTACGAATGTATACGAAAGTAGAATGAGATAAATCATTTCAGTTTCACCGACATCACAGGACGAAAAGGGCGCTCATTTTACCCTACTCTTTTTCTACGAAAAGTCCTTTAAAATTTAAAGCTTTAATTTTTGTGTGTCAGTCTTTAGTGGTGGGCAATCAAGGAGTAAATTGTTTTCGAGAAAACTTTACTCTAATGTGCTACAGACATTTAGGGTCACTGATTTCCTTTATTTTTAAATTCCCTCAAATCTATTATGAGTACTTTTGGTCCCTAAGCTGCGACTATTCAAGAGGTATTCCTTCACGGAAATTGATTTTACAAAACACACTCCGCTCTATGTATGTGTTAACACATATTATTGCATCGCATTTATTCCTGAATTGGCAGGATGCATGCATCCTTTCGATTCATTGACACAAAACTAAGTGCATGCGACACTTCACTGGGCGTTTGTGTATGAGTTGAAGAAAAGTACCTAATGCAATAACTAGGTTCTGAGGATGTTCATTCAACATTTTGAAGTGTTGACTAGTTTAGTGATGAGTGTCCTTTGGAAAAAATTTAATATCAAATCTTAAAGCGAGGATGTATAGTTGTTTAACTGAGATTGTATGAGTATGTTGGAAGGAAATCTACGCGCTCGAATTTATCTGAGAACAACCTTGAGGATGATTAATATTTGGTTGTACCTACACACATATATATCTAAAGGCGTATAGTAAGGGAGTTAAAGAAAATTAAATAGGTAAATAGGTTATTGCATTTCACATTTTGCAGATCACAAAAACTATCTCTATAATGTCTGGTCCGATGATAAAATCTATTTATCCCGATAACACGTTCGGAGTTCAACAGAAAGCTAAGAGGATGTTGTCGTTTATGAATTGGCGGATAGTCTACAAAATCAATCGACCACTTTAAGTTCTAATGATTCCGTTGGGTACTAGGATATGAATGAAGTTCAAAATGTCAACATGGGATGACTACATTAGCCGTGCGACATCGGGGGAATGAACAACGTCGCTCCACCTAAGAGGATCTTCAAGTCTCAGCTGCGAGGTGGGAAGGTGAGTTTGAGGAAGCAATTATAAAGACCACACTATGTTGGATGCCAAAATGCTTGATCTTTACAACCGCCACCAGCGTAACCAGGAGGATGAAAGATAACAGTGTCTCATGCAGCTCTAAGTGTAGGGAGCTCTTTAATTCAATGCGACGAAAGTGGAGATTTTTGTCAGTTTGATAGAGAATCCCTTTCCGGCAAATAATAAGTCGACTACAACGGCAAACCTATGTAGATGGTTCACTGGATCGTCCGTGGGGAGGAAGTAGTGCAACCGGTCTAAGTGGAGCCTGACTGCTGCTTTAGTTTAGCTTTTCTTATTCCAACGAAAGGCTTCAGACACTTAGTAACAGGTAGACCTTTACATTAGCCAAGGGGCAGTGACGCCATATCACCGTGCCTACACCAGGGTGTGTTCTCGATGACAGCAGAAGCAGCGCGAGAAATATCCATGAAACTAACTTTGATTGATTTATTTATTGATAGTTAAGCCTCCATCAAATCAAATTCAGACTCGTTAAGCGCTGGCGCAAAGAGCTCAATTTTTTTTCCGAATGACATCAAACAACACTCTGATGGGTACTGGACAACATGGAAGCTCTAACGAACTGACAAGAATAAGACTTAAAGGATACATGTTAATGGTGCGTTTCTTTATTATTCCTCCCTTACAACTTTTCAAATCCAAAATAGTACTTGAATCCACAAGACAAGCTAAAAAAAGATGAAAAAGTCTGCTCTTATCCACAGGCATCATTATTAGGGACATCCTTTTGGCGATCTTCCGAAGAAGAATACTTCTAAGAATAGATGACCTATGCAGATGTTTCCTTTATATAGATATAGAGGTAGCAAATGTCCCAGCCTTTGTTTGACCATTAGTTAATTTACCCAAATATTTTTTGTACATTGACTCCTATATTACTCTTGTTTCATTATCTTTACCCGGAAATTGTCCAATCTATACAAAGTCACCCTGTTGTATGTATAGTTGTACAGGACCTCATCGGAGTGGAGTTTCATGTACTGAAACTCTGGTATTCTGTTTCAGTAAAGACAAATCTTAAAGACTCGAATCCTTTCCATCCTATTGAACTTGCCCCTATATTGAACCAATCGGGTCATCTGTTTACAATCATGGAACGAAAGAAGGTCATGTACAAGCGAGTTCTGCGTTGGTTAATATAAAACAGGCTTTGCAAGGCCAAAGCAAATATACATAGATAATGGCCTAGCCAAAATCTCAGGTATTTGGGCATATTTTGATATGCAAATATACGTCCTTGTTCTCTAATAATAAAGTACCTACTTTTGCCAATTTTTCATAGTAGTCGTAGAAGCCCTAGAAAATGGCGTTAATAAAAGAACCAGTTATCGCAATATTACTGTATTCTATCAATGAACCGATGAACGGTGAATTTGTAGACTTTGGGGAGCTATCATTTTTACTGTACTCGCCTTACCTGACGCCATTTGGGGTAAGTTTGGGAGAGTTAACACTGGTGTTTTGGGCCAGCCGGATTTACTGAGAGTCATGAACGGCTTAACTCTAATAAACGTGAGATTGTTGTACGTCTTAAGAAGATCCACCTCCTGGATGGGGAGCACCATTCCTTTTAAGAGTATTGATTGAATAGATTCCTGTTTTGGTACTGGGTTGATGTTTTCTTTGAGGTTTCGACTACCTGCTCCCGCTTTGTCATATATTTGGCCTTCGAATTTGACCTTTCACGTCATCCCAATCATCCTGACTGGTAACGTCTCCACTTTTGGAGACATTTGGATCTTTGTTTGCGGTTTCCATCACCACCCCATCTGTTAACTTTTCAGCAGACAGGGTTTGATGTTGGTTTGGTTCTCCTCCTCCTCCTCTTAACATCATAGCTCACTGGTACTGGAACTAAAAGACATTATACTTTCGCTTCACTAAAAGTCATTATTATTCCGGCAAAGACAATTGAGTATTTTTCAAAAACCACTTTCATACATTACTTCCGGAAGGAAAAATCTTTGCCCCGCAAGTATACACCACAAAAAGTTCTACACGATGATCGAATGATTTCACATTTACCTCCGACAAAAGTAGGAAAGCACTTTTCTTCAATAAATCCCATTCAGTTGGAACAATTTTTCCACTGCATTTCCTGGAACCCGAAACGAACCCAAAACCATTCCCAACTTTGAAAGCAAATCAAAATTTCAAACTTGAACTTTTCTTTTCTTTCATCTGTTTGCCAAACAATTCTCATAATCTGCAAGATTTATTGAATATTTTCAAACACTTCATCGAAACGGGATGGGCAGAAGAGATTCTTTTTTTTTTTTTGTTATTTTATTCCACCTGAAAGGTAGTGTGTACCTACAAGTTAAACAGTACTCCCAAGACGATATCGAAAAAGTTACCACGACCATTCCCAGAAAGAAGTAAAAAAATTCAGTCACTGCCTACAAATGCATCTCATGAGGAACAATACTAGCTGCATCTCAAGTACTTAGAAATTTAATTTAAGATACAATTTCAAGTGACAGTTGACCTTTATTGCACAAACAAGAAACCTTTTAGAACGAGTTTCTATCTGTTTTTTTTAAGGAAAACTTTTTTTTTATGAAGGACGATAACAAAGCCAAAAAGGATTCATTATGGTAAAGTAATTATTTGAAAACTTCATCACATTGGTTTAGAATTTATCTTTTATCTCGTTATTATTTGAGAAAATTTCTGTTTCAAACAACCACCAGAAGACCAGAAGAAGTGCAGTGGAGCGGTTTCGCTTTTAATTATGAATATTAACTGAGGGGTATCCCGGTATCTTTTGATGTAATGAGTCTAATGATTGCGCGATGGGATTATGAAGTATCTATCAGTGTTTGGGATGAATATGTATCTAGTATAGGGGTTGATTAGGAGTCATTGAAGGGATTAGGGATCCCTGGATAGACCATCGAATTTGTACTTGATTTCATTTCCTTAACTAAACCGAAAGAACCTTATAGCTATTGTTTATCGGATCGAGGTAAGAACGTTAGTTTTATGTTCAAAGGGCAGGGACAAACCTAATGAATTTGCAAGTCTACTGGTGTCAATGGACTTGCCTTTCATTAATTTACTCGTGGTTCCTTGATTGAATTGCTTCTTTACGGATCAAAGGTTTTATTGTTTTCGTGTGGCACTATTCCTAGTTTCGAATAGAGATTGTATCACATACAGGTCATTACCTCTTTGCTTTGTAATCAATTGACCGACAGCAAATTGGATTGTTCTCTTATCGTCCATTCTGGGTGATGTTTTGCTTATCTATAAGCAGGTTTAATCAATAATTATTGAAATTCATGCAGGCGCCAGGAACCGTAGCTTTTGTGTCGTAGTTTCAATAGGGTAATAGTAAATAAAAATTGTTCACCTAGCTGATCACCAAAAAATGCAAAAAATGACTTCTTTCCTGTATCAGGTCCAGAAGCCCAACGACAGGAACAGAGTTCAAGGGAATTACACAAATATACTTGAGTTCACGAATCCACTGGTCATAACTGTAAGGCAAAGTGATGCGGAGAAGCGTTTACTTTTCACGGGCTCTAAACCCTCCAAGAGTCTCTGCGACACCAATACCTGTCTACAGCCCCAACTCGCCCGCCTTACAATTATGAAGGACAAGATGCTATACGATTCATGTCTTTATTGTTGCCCCGAACCTGTGGACTGAGCGATCATCTTGGTTAATTATTAATATGCTTGATGTGGACAACTTATTGTCTTACAAGCAAAAATCATTGTCGTTTGATAAACCGCTCTGTGAAGCAATCTCATCACCGGGTATTGTAGTTCTCTGCAGCGGACCAGACCGCTGTGACATACCAGGCAATTGTGAAACCAACGAGACAGTTCATCAATAGTGTGGAACTTCAAGTGGTCGTCACTTAATTATGTAGGTAGTATCACTTGGGCTGAAAAAGATTCCCTTGAAGTGGGAATATCTTGTTTTTGTCATGCCTTGAGCACTACGAAGGAAGATGTGTCCTAGCCCAACTTCTGCCCCTGTTTTGACTTGAACCTTGCGATCACTTCCAGCAGCCATTTGTCAGTTTGCTGCTTTAGACAATCTACCGGTGGAAGGCCTGCTCCGAGAAATATGCCTTCAAATCTAAGTTTGCTTTTGGAGACCAGAGCCAGCTTCTCAACTAATAGAACTCTAGTGTCGACAATTAATTGAATCGAATTTCGATAGCGTGTGCTCGATCACGTGAACGGTAACGCCATATCCCCACGTTTCAATTACCTGTAACTCCTTATCGATTTTCGTTGTAATTTAGAGCGAAAATTCTCCTTTTGAGTTCCGTGAGGCAAATAAAATTACTGGCAGCATAAAACATACTCGACTAGCTACTTCCATTCATAAAATTAACTTCAAATTTCAACTACTGAACTGCACAATAAAAATCCATTAGAAATTCTAATTAAGGCAATGCCTCACCACTGATTTTCAATTGAACTCTCATCGAACGAAAAGTAATGAATCCTTTGGACAACATATCAAAACGTGGTTTCGCTACGAGTATCTCGTGCAAATATTCTCTCGTGTTGACTGGATGGACTTTATACATACAATCTATCTGTGATTTAATGTGCGTTGCATGTGGTTTCTGACTTTTGCATTACACCAAATTCAGTGGGGCAAAAAATAATTAATTTTAATGGCTGCCTTCCTCTGATTAATTAAAACAACTATTTTATGAATAGCAGATGATACGTGAATATTAAACTCCATATGTCACTCATTTGGTATGTATGTCTTTTAGATAATATTTGCCATTTGTTCCTTGAAATGTGTCACAAAAAAACTCTCCCGCCTTCAAGAAAAAGAAACTATCACCTCAAAGAAAGCTTGATGATATTTTCACAAATAAAAGTAGAGAAAACCCTCTCTTAAGATACATATAGGTATAAACAAAACAATGCATTTGACTGGATGTAGGTACATGAAGAAATATGGTATACAAGTTGGTGTGAGGTAAAAAGTACATTTTCTTAGAAAAATGATAAAGGCTCTCTCAGCTTATTTTTGTTTTGTGTGCGATTTTAATGTAAAAGTAAGAAACAATGCCTTTGAAGATGACTTAACACTGCAAATCACTAAGTACACAAGAAGCATTCATTTAAAAGGAGGGGGGATATTGGAATCTTCCGCTTTGTGGACATTTTTCTATTCATGTCTGAAAACCAAAGTATATAAAGGGTCTGACATTAAGAATTTGTGTTTTAAATTTATAAATAACAACTTTTTGCTTTTAAATATTTTTTTTTACCGAGGGTAGGTGAAAAATCTTCAAGACACTATGGGGACCGTAAAACGCTCATAGTAGTGTGGGATTTTTACCCACTAAAAATAACTCCCTTCAATTTATTTCTTACTACTACAACTAAGTCTTGACTTATCATACAGTTTTTATTTAACAAGATTAGAACGTTTGGCATGTAATTTTCCATCGAAAGGTCCTGCATGTATACCGACAAATAAACGCGGTTGTAGTTAATTGAGCTAGGTCAAAAGGCTTTGTTCTTTGTAGACGGCGTATTATTCACGTGACCTTCTAATCGGTTCTTGTGTTTTCGAGCAAAGTTTTTGATTTCGTCTTTCACGGTAGCTATTCTGAGATCTCTATGAATATCGTTGTTCCTTATGTACTACGGTGCACAAAAAAATTTAACTTAGCATTTTATTTTCAAATGTTTGTAATACTGTAATTGGTTTTCTTGGTACAAACCCCAGAGTTGGCGGATTGTCGAATTTTCGGATTGGCGGATAATCGAATTTTCGGATTGATGGATGGTCGAATTTTCGGATTGGCGGATGGTCGAATTTTCGGATTGACGGATGGCCGAATTTTCGAATTGGCGGATGGTCGCATTGGCGGATGGACGAATTGGCAGATAATCGAATTTTCGGATTCGCGGATAGTCGAATTTGCGGATTGTCGAATTTTCGGATTGGCGGATAATCGAATTTGCGGATTGTCGAATTTTCGGATTGGCGGATAATCGAATTTTCGGATTGGCGGATAATCGAATTTTCTGTTGGTGATACTGTAGATTCTTTGATGATTAGAGCTTTGGAAAACTTTGACTGCCTTACATGGAAAACAAAAACAAAACGTTTGAAGGAAAGACTTTATCTACATCTGTCAAAAGGAAATATTTTCAAAACAAGCGTTAAATACTTGCTAGCAAAAACAAATTGCTTTAATTATAAAGCCCTCTTTATCGTTATCATTGAATTTTGAATATTTACCAGATAAAAACGAAATGAGGCACGGTCACGTTGAATTTGAATTTGACTTTACTTAAATCACATCACACAAGGCACAAGAGAGAACTCAGGTTTATCGGTTTTCACAAAATAACCAATAAAATTCTGTGGGAACAATAAAACTTGAAATTCTTCCCTTCCGCAGCCAACTGCAGTATCTCATTACAAAGATTTGAACACGCAAATTATCAAAAATCACGTACCTATATATGCGTAAAAAATTCGTTAGGTTAATGATTCCCAGTGTCATCGACAACATTTTCTGCTCATTATTCTTGTCTTTAAAAAAAAATGCTCCAAAATCGATCGATTATTTCTCAGAAATCATCAACTATACAAATACACAGCACTGTTGTAGGCACATCTTCCATAGGGGCTCAGGTTTTGTCAATGCTATAATCCTTGCCATTCCTTTCAACCACATCAATAGCAAACATCCCAGAGATGAGGAGACTAACAAATATTGGCACGTACGAGTACCTTCGTTGAGAATATGGATATTCAAATATCACTAGAGAAGTTTTTGTGAGATACTATTTGTCACAGAATCTCACTCCATTTCGTCCTTGAAATATTCTCTCTGTTGCACTTTTTTGTTTCGTCCCTGTACAACCTATACGTTCGGAAAAAAAAAGGAGACATTTTTTTGTTCGAATTTAGATTGTCTTTGAGTTGATCATAATAATTAACACCTCGCGCTGTAGGACACAGACTGCTGGCGTTGGAGTTTCACTCAGGATATTGGGTTACTGAAGGGATTTATATTTCAAGCTTGTTGAATCTGAATACGTGTTAATTATCTTTTGTGAATATTGAAACGATGAATGTCAATTTGCAAGCAATTGAGGTACATTCTGGACTGTGAGTACCTCTAGCGTAATTCTATTTATTGCGCCTTTATACAGAATGTTTCAAAAATTATAGCAGTTGAAAGTTTACCCAGATTTTGAATTGAATTTAAGAATTTGAAATATTTTAAAGCGGACATTCCTTGACAGCTGATATTTATACACTATTACTTATAAGAAGAGCATCCGGTCACTATAACCACGATGTCATGGCTTGACAGCTGCCAAGCTAACTTTATGCATATGAGGAGTGTATATTCCTAGAAAATCTCCCCCTTCAGTAATACTGCGATTGGGAAAGGACGTGGTTTAAGTGTCGGATTATTTTGGAGGAACTCTACGATGGCTTAAATGCGAGTCATTTTGTTCGAGTATGAGAAGCACATCTGAGGTCAATATACTTCAGAAAACAATCTCCAGGGATCCAGTTTCCTAAGTTGAACTTATTTGCGATAGATAGGTGGAGATACACTTTTAAGTCAGATCAGACCTGGACTTTTCAAACTTCCAAAACAAGGGATAAAGGATTACACCGAAGAGAAGTCATTTAGACCAGTCTGACTAACATCCTTTCGCCTTTCGGCTGAAAACAATGGAAAGAATCGGAGTGGATGCCTACCAAGCTGGTGCATCTACGGAAAGAGTGCTGCACCAGGTTGTACGCAATGCGGAATAGGATTGCAATGACCACAATGACAGACATTAAAAGTGGCTTCGATGAAATATGTTTCGTAAGTGGGCTTATCTTTCAAGAAAATGGTACCGTCAATGGACTTCTGCATCGGGATGTCAACTGGCACTGTTGTGGCCCTATCTCAACTGCGAACTTTCACCAATGATTGTTGACATAATCATCTTTATGGATGGGTTGTGGGCAGAGGGGTAGCAGGTATCTCTTCAAAAGAACTAGATTTGCCTGGCATGGAAATTTCATGCATTAACTTAAGAATATGGGGCTTTGGGAATGATGACACCTGTGCACTAGCTAGTAGAAGAATGCCAGTTTTGGGGGTCACTGAGTTGAATTCCAGAAGACTAACCAGGTTTATGTTAAAAAGTGTTGACATTAGGACTCAAAATCCTATACGAACTGTAGAGAAAACCAAAGAGTCTCTCTATCAGACGCTCTTTGAAGGCTCTAGCTCATTTTGACGTGTTGGGGCATCCAAAGTTAAGCTTCTTCTTCTTATTATTTGAATTATTTTAATTCTTATTTCACATTCAATCACGTGATCGATTTGTTTGCCTATTCGGCTTGCAAACTATATTAAGGATGTGAAGATTCAGATTAATCTCCTGTCGGTAAAGTATCGCTGAAACCTAAAGTTTTTAAAGCTCTTGCAAATATAATTCCCTAAAATCCAACGAATATGTTTCGACTGAAGTTTCTCCTTATAATTAATATTGTTTCAAGACAACATTGAATAAAAATAACATATATTTAAATACGTTTGTTTTGAAAAATAAATATCCCATTGCAGCCAACCCGTCTTGTTTGCATGGAAACTGACTATGCATATCAAATTCTCGAAAAGAAATCATCATCAACTTCTCTTGCGTCGTGTGGGTGACATCCTTTCAACTTTTTTGGATACCTAGACTTTTTATGTTATGGCGTTCACTCAGCACCGTTGTACGTCGCGTCGTACACATATCTTTGTGCACCTTCTTTGTGCTACCTTCACTCCTACAAATCAACTGCAGGAAGTTAACATGATGAAGGGAATAATATTCTCGTCCTTTATAAATATTTTTTTCTATTAATAAATACTCACTCCTCTTCTGCAGGCAATGCATGGTACCTTTAATCCTTCACTTTAACGATTCGAAGGTCACAAACTTAAGGTTTTCAAACAAACTTCAGACGAACGTGAGATGTCTCCATTGTTTGCAGTTTAGACAGTTCATTTTACGAATCACTGACCGAATGCAGTCAATTATTGTGAGCAAATTAATTCACTCATTGAATTAAGTAACAAGTACTTTTTTTCCAACTAGTCAGCGAAATGATTTACCATTCAAAGCACATAGTTTCCTTTTCACGTAGGAGACTACTTTCTTGCATCCTCCTTCGTATTGTGTAGATTGTTAAAAAGTCAGCGACATTAATTTCGAGTGCAGTGAGTAAAATGAGTTATTGTACTCGTTTAGGTACTCCTACTTGTATTAAGTTTCGCCATTCATCATAGATAAAATGCGGCCCACCAAACGAAATCGCGAGTCGGTGGATGTATGGTTAGATCTTCGTACCTTAATGGCAGCAGTGCGTATTTGTATGATCGATATCATAAAATGGAGATCCCGTACCATCCTCTCAACTGATGACAAAATCAGATAAACCTTCAGGTGCGCTTTAATCAGCGCACTCTAACCTTTGATTGCTTGTCTGTAAGTTGGCACCTAGCTATTACGGCTATGGTAGGCTTTTTTATCTTTCTCGGATTGCAATTGCTTAACCCGTATTTCGCCGTAATGTCTTTAGGTCCTCCTTTCCCCACTCCCATGTGCTTCTGCGCCTATATAATGGTACATACAAGATTTTCTCTTGTTCTTTTGATGAATGATTATTCGGGTTCTAGTCCTCGAGGATAGACCAATGCAGTGAGATCACACACATATCTAACCATCTTTTTTTCACTCACTCGGAAACTAGCCAGCTCATTTCATGAACTCTTGATCGAGTTGAAGGCAACTGGTGCTCTGAAGTCCTTTAATCTATAATCTAGCGAGCGTCTTCATATTCTAGAAACCAACTTTAGTCCGAGTACGATAGCCAAAATTCAGCAATGAATCTGTGTCATTTGTTAATGATACGCCAACCTAGTCACAGTCATAAATTAAATAATTCGTTCAGAATGCACTTTCAACATAAATGCGAAAAAAAACTGTGAATTATGAACGAGTGCAAAAATCACGCACAACTCTCTCCCCAGTCAAATTGGATACCAGCCATAGGGGATAAATTTTGAAACCTAATAGGTATCAACTGATTTTTAAATACCACTACATTGACTCCTTCCTATCCCTCTTTCTGACTTACAGTATTCATTCAATAACATTAAATAACACAGCGGCGCTATGTAGGATAGGAACTTAAATGGAGTTCACATATCAAGTCCGCCACCCAGCGTTGCCATCAGTGCGTAATGGACTGCTAGGTGCTTCTCTAGCAGACTTTGGGTTAACAAAATGCTACATTGGTTGGATATAATAATGGCTTATCTGGTCTAGAGACCGAATGTCCTTAAATGGGCAACTAAGGTATAAAATTTATAGAGTGTTGCCTATCTTAGTATTACCGGTGCAATGTGTATCTGCCCTACTGTGTTGGGCTATCCTTGCTACTAACATTAATCAGGGATACATGATCTTTTGAAATTGTGAAACGCCTGAAATTATTTGACTGAACTCCTAAAATAAGACATGGTCAGAGACTACTCGGGGAAATATTAGAACGTGAAAACGGGTATATTGTTAATCCGGTACTGGAGCCTAGGGTACTGGTCTGGTTCACAACGTAGGGATCTATGGAAACGTGATTGCGTCCCTACTCACCAGTGTATTGTAAACAAAGAATCTGCAAACGAACTGACCATTTCTCGCTCAGAATCTACATCCTTAGGACCAGAACTTTATTGTGACGTTGACATTAATTCACAAACGCACAAGTTGTTTTCAACTTTTTGGGAATTTAGGGCTTAGCAAATTCAAATAATCAAATCGACAACATACTTAACCCTACAGATTATCAAAAAGCTGGTGAGGTCTTTCACAGGACACTCTGTCTTATTAATCTCTAGAATAGTTTCTCTGTTGTCTATGCAGAAATCCGTTCGTCAGTGGATTTAATGAACTCTTCCACTAATGGCAGACTAACCTTCAGAAGGAAGGTGAAGCATTCCAATCCCTACCCTTTGAAACGATAGATGTTATTAGTCGCGTTTGCAGAAATATGGGTATATTTTGGCCATGCAGTGGTTGCGCTTATAGTTTAGATCGTTGAAGAAGTGTTGACCCGGACTATAAATCGGGATGTTGGCTTCCGTAGCACAAGGGCTTCGGCAGAGGTTGTTGTAGATCATGTCTCTCAGTGTGTCTCCCTGTTGTACATATTAAGTTCAGAGTTAGAATTTATAATTTCTTTTCAAGAATTTATCTTAGTCACTGTACCCAAGATAAGCTAAAAATAAATCTCTCGCCTGATGCAAGATTTTACTGACTTATTGGTACCGAGAACTTATTGCATCTGCAAGGAAGTAGATACTTGTGCTTGTTCGACGACTAAAAGCATCTGCAATGGAAGAAAATGGCACACAAAAGGTGTCCTCAAGCATGAGAGTATGATGACTGCAAAGAGAAAGAGCCTACTGTAAGGCTTAAAATCAATTTAAATCGACTTAAGTTCATATGAAATATAACAATATGTCTGCATAAGAACTAAATACATATGTATATTTGCATTTAAAAGTGCCAATAGTGTCAACCGCTAAAATTGAAATTGATTTTCGTCTCGTTTATAAATTAATGACAGCAAATTGAGTGGCGAGAAGATTATTGTCGCACAATTAGTTATTTATCGAACGCAAAATTGAAGCATAAATTCAATTCATTGTCATCGAATGAATGTATGCTGTTTTATGGATCGAAATTGATTTTTTTAGATGTGATGGGTTGTACTGCGTGGCACGTGCCACCATCGAAATGACCAAAACGCTATGCGATCAATTAAGAAAGGATCATGTGACAAAGAGCATATGACTTGACAGAAAATATTCCATACGAAGTATGAAGAGCGTATACACATATTTTGTATTATGAAAGCTGACATTGCGTGGCCAATTTCATCAAACAGTACATCCGCATGTTATGAGAACTAGCTTCCAACAAAATAACAAAAAAAACATCCAATCCACAGCATATATACGTACAAGATCTTAAATGAACTGAATTCTTTCTGATGATGATAATGGATTACTAAGGGCTAAAGGCTGTCATTCTAAAATTTGTCATTATTTCTTAACTATTAAATGATAACCTGTCATTCGGTGACAGCTGTCAAATAAAATCAATACGATCGAAGAGCTATATGGACGTGGGAAAAATGGAATGGATAACCTATAGAATGACATTCATTAGGTTTGACGAAACTTTATTAGAGCTTAAATTTCTAATATTGACGGTATTACTAAAAACCATCCACGATTCTGAATAAAAGTAAAATTGAATAGATATGATATGAACTAACTTTGGATATGCTTGTAGAGAGAATCAATGAAATCAGTTCACCCTACAGTCGGCCAAACAGACATAAATACAGCCATTTATGAAATTCGACACAACTTCATGATATAAGTATAAAACTGTATATATTTTCAAGTATAAATCCCATTGTAAGACCATTGTAAGAGGCTTTTAGGCAGACGAAATTCATGACTTGCAATAAAATGACTGGAACGCGCGATTTTGATCAGACTAAGCATCAAAATTAATGATGCCATTTTTATGAACCCAGGCGGGTTTCGAAAACAGAGATAGAGAAAGTTTGGTACCCGGTTGAAAAATTTACCGCACTACGTCTAAAGTATTAAGCTGTCATTCTTTGACAACTGTCAAGCAAAAGCAATACATATACAATCTACAATATAAGTACAGTAATGGAAGTTAACCAAAGCTTCTTAAAGGATTTGTAATCGTGTTTGTTGATTTTGACAGGCGATTCAAAAAAGAACTAAGCAATCTAATATATTGTAGATGTCGCTAATACAACAGGGAGATCTTAAACCCTACTCACAATTGATTATGGCCAAACCCATTATCCTCATAAGTATTAAAATTGAAACATAGTTAAGCCACGGATCATCGAACCTTTGACATTTGCTCATTTCGAGAACATTGGCTCAACAAGCGACAATAGCAGAGAGGCTGAATCCGAAGCAGCTGTCCGGTCGAGAATATCTCTGTGGGAAGTAGACCTAGCCCCATATACCAATCCAAGATGGGTGGATAGCACCATCAGGAAAGCAACAATAAGGGTAGTAGATACGCATTTGCAAATTCGCCTACGAAATCACCGGTTTTTATAGCTAGAGACGTCAACGCGTGGGCAGTCATTGGAGGTAGTACGAGAACCAAGCACAGAGGGTGGCATTGTCGGATGCATTTATTAGCCTTGAGCTTGTGCTCCAGCAAAGGAAAAAAAACGCATTTATAAACGGCAGATCAGATACCATTGTAGGCCTAACTTTTGCCAGTAGAAATATGACTAAGAAAATAAAATGGCAAGTCTGCATTTCCTATACAAATATGTGGTGATCATCGGGCCATCATACTGCAAATAAAAGAGGTAAAAGCACCAAGAAAACACCATAAAGTTGCAAAGGAATAAGCAACATGGAATAGGTGCTCAATCGGAAATTTGATGCATATGTAGGTCAAGACGGGAACTCCGGAAACTTACAAGAAAGAGTAAAATCGAGTCCTTACATTCACTAAGAGAAGGCTTCCAACGCAATCCGTGAGGAAGGGCTTACAAGACAGTTATGGGAAAAGTAAAAACCGCCACGGCTACTTATAGTGAGCGGCTTATTCCCATGCGAAGACGAAAACAATACCACCGGTCACAGCTATAGAAGCCATTAATCTTCCGGACTCAACCAAGAGTGATAAGGCACGTGGAATGAACGGAATCCTCAACTTCGTCCTAAATAAGACCATTGAAGCCTGATTTTAGGCATTGGAGGAGGCTAACCTCCACATAAAGATCTGACAGAATGAAAGTTTGTTTTACAATTGAAATGTCAGAGATTCCTATTAAAAGTTGCTGTTCCTGCCCTTACATGCTGTGTCGTATATTTGATAGAATCTCCACTCCACTGTTGCTTACATAAACATCCTACGCATTTTCCTGAAAGGCCCAAGTCATTTTTGCAGTGCATAGCAATGTGTTGGGGTTTTGTACTCTCACGCTCTACACTTAAAGTATTTTTTTATTCTTTGCTATGATTTGGTGCGCAACATCTGGTACGCGGCTTATGAGCTTGCGTTGGATCCTTTGTCTCTCTAATGGACTTATATACATATGCTTACTTGCAGATGCAATTTTCTCCCCTATGGCTGTGTAGATCTCTTCCTGGGTCATGGGCTCGTCTAGGACAAGTAATTACTTCGATAGTGAGTTAGTAGGCTCTGTATCTTATTAGAGCACTTCGGATCTGTCTTCATCACATTTATAGGTCTAACTTCCTCATATTTTGGGTTTTCTTTGACTCTTGTTGCTCTCCAGGTCTTTCTAGGAGGCTTTTTTTTGCCCTTGTGCTTTTTCCCTCTCAGTAGTTAGCCCAGCTTTGCTTTGTCAGACTGCTTTTGCTTATTTATGGCTTCCGCGGAGATTTTTGGCTTAGTGCTCTGATCATTGGCAATGGTTTCCTTTTGCATCTCTATTGCCGATTGCTTGTACAGTGTTTTGATGCTTTCTATCTAAAACATCTCTTATATGGTATTAGATGGTAAGCCTTTTGCTATATCCTCTATCATGTGACATGTCTATTTACTTTGATGTGTTTTATTTCCTTTCAAAGTTCTATAACTTTAAAAAATGCGCTGACTATAATTACTATGTATGTATCACGTAGTAATCAGTGTCAAGACTACTAAATTACCAATTTTACAACACAATATTCGACTTTTGTTACGAAAAAGTGCTTACATTTAAGTCAATTGCATCATTCGACTGCCTACTTAATGGACAATAAAACAGTCCATTAGAACGTGGTTATACGGTCAACAATATTCGTACGTGCTGTTCAATAAATAAATATGTAATGGTTTTTTAGTTTTTTAAATTGTTCCTGCATGTGCAATACGTAGTATAAGTATAGTTAATAATTTCATCGAAAATCTCAAGATTGAGAAGCTTATATTGATTTTAAAATATTGAAATGTGTCTATGCTATTTGTCAAACGGTTTGGAAACACCGCAAAATTCAAATTGACTGTGACCCTTAGAGCCCAGAACAAAGCTTTTGTCAATATCAATATTTGTTTGAAGAAGCAAATACTTATATTGAATTTCGTGGTATTTTCAAACCATCGAACGTTTAACGAATAGAACATGACACATTTTGGGTTCCTGAGAAATGGAGTATCCACTCCACCATTACGAGCTACAACAAATTAATACCCTTTACCTAGAAGCTCAGACTAAAAGAATAAACTAATAAAAGAGTTAGTGGATGCCGTGGCGGAGTGGTTAGTGCGTTAGACTACTGTGCAAAGGGTTCCAAGTTCGAGTATTCGAGAGTATCTTGGAAAGCGAATTTGTCTGGCGACGGTCCTATGGGACAGCAGTCCAGTCAATTTATATTTGCTATTTCCAGATTAATTGTTTTTTTTATTGTAACAAAACAGTACCTTATCTCTACAGTTACAGGTGCAAGGTAAAATTAACGACGTATTATTACTAAATATTTTTTCATTATTCTATAATGAAGCTTGAAAATTTATGAGACACATAGTGGGCGCATGTAACTTTTAAAAATATTTTCGGTTTCTTTTTTTTTTATTTTAATATTTATGACTTCGTTTTTATGTATCTATCTACTGTATCTTGTTTTTATAACATTATTTTTTTAAGGGAAACTACCGTGTCAATACCTTAGGAGTATAGTCTCTACCAATTGCGGAACCGAACTGGATATAGCCAGCCGATTAGGCAAAGAGAAATCTGCGTTTGGGATGCTATCCACATGTTGGCAAAGTAATGCAATTAGCCTTAACACCAAGCTACGACTGTTCCGTTCCAAAGTTGTATCCGTGCTGCTATATGGATGTGATACCTGGAAGGTGACCGTCACTATCACGAGGAAGCTGCAAGCGTTAGTGCCTACGCTACATCTTAAGGATATTCTGGGCAAATCGTATCTCTAAAGAACAGCTTTACCATTAACCTTTAGGCACAACCATAAGATGACGTAAGTGGCAGTGTAACACTCTCCGAAAGGGTGACAGGTCCATAGCTAACCAAGCGATGCAATGGAACCCGCTTACCCCGGATGGCGGTATACGCGCCGGTCTTAGGAGTACTTGGTGCAGAACAGTTGAGAAGGAAGCACGGCAACTGGGAAAGAGTTGGGGAGAGCTGAGGCACATTTCCAGAAATCGCACACGATGGCGCGAAGGTGTTGTACATAAGTAAGTAAGTAAGTACCGTGTCTTGATTGGTCAGGTTTAATTCAATCTCTAAATGTGTTGCAAGCGATCCTCCCAAATCCAAGGAGGATGGTAATGCGCAACAAAATTATTAGGGACCTTGTAAATTCCTATTCTTGCTGTGGGGGGTGCATTATCCTTCCGGCCTGTCTTATTCGGAGTGTGTCTAGAACCTAGATCCTATTGAAAGCATGCTGCGAGTTCTATTCTTGTCCGTTTTTTAATCCTTGAATCAACCTTAAAGCGTTTCGCCTGCGGTTACACTTACGGTCTTGTTCTTGTGTTTGTCACGTTGCTAGTCTTACTGGAATTGGAAATGGGAGAGGTTAGCGACCCGGCGGTATAGGTACTAATGAATTTTCATACCGAAACTGATTGTGGCTTGTATTGATGTGATCGTCCTTTCCGCCTCAACAGGTTGTCTGTATGCTGAACAGATCTTATAAGCTTAGCCTTGAAAATATTGAAGAAGATCTGCGAACTGCATATCATTTTAAAACTAGAAGTTCTTCACAAGTACCTTTATTCTCTAGGTTAGGGTTGGGGTAGGTTCGCTCTTACACTATCTGAAAAGTAGATCATGAGGTAGTACAGTCGTCTTCTGGATTATGTAGATCGTAGCCCCGTTTTTCTAGAAATAGATACAAATATCCTTCAAACGTAGCTTTATAATTTTAAGCTATAATCAGTAAGCACTACTTGTATCTAGCATCGTGAAATCGTAACAGCTCCACGAAAAATCAGTGGATCAATTCATAAAACAAAAAAATGTTAAAAAGTTCCAAGACATAAGTACTCAAAAGGAAACTTCGGAAACTGTCCATTTAATCATAGTTGCGAGAAACAAAGCCCTGGTCCTTATCGATCAAACAACGTCGGTATTGCAGGCTTCATATCCAAGGAGGCAAAAAATTAGGACTTCACGAGTTCTTAAGTCTTCGTTCCTCGGTTTGAATGGAGAAGTTGCTCCACAACCACTCGTATCACCTGGTAAATTTTATATATGAATACATACTACTGTAAGCTAGTCTTTTCCAAAACACATACCGGGATTCTTTAGTAAGATGCAAAGACTCCAATAAAATTGAGTACTTTCTAGCACCGCAGTGGACTACTTGTATCTACCCATTGGACAATATCTTACTACATTATTTGCAAGTCTGATAGGGGTTTTATTACATGCCCTAGTGCACACCATCGCCTGCTTGTGCACTCCACTGCCTTCCGCTTAGCTTTGGACAATAACTTCGTAGATACACTACCTTTCACATGAAATCCGCAAAACAAAAAAAATACATTAAACAAATACTTAATTTATTAGTTAATATGAGCCTTAGGTAACCCTCTCTTACATAAGCTTTTAAACAAGCACCATCGGGCAATATCTTACAACCGTTGTAATCTCTCTTTTAATTAGCCATTTTTACAACATATGTATTTGTATCTATACTTTCATACAGGCTTCCTTTATAGTTCGGTGAATCAGACCACCAAATGTCTACATTCAACCTGTTAACTTGGTCGCCTTGTAGACACATAATTTCGCGAACCATATTTCTGCTTAGCAAACAAAAAAAAAACACACAAACTGTATCTGCAATCTGTAAAATAGAAAGTTCAAACACACACATCTCTTGGGGATTCCCTCAACAATAGATTGCAAATCTTAGTACGATAAAATATAAAACTCATTAGTTTAACTGACTAACCCTGACCTCTAAATAGGTACTCCTATCCCTAACGAAAGAGCATGACTTTAATTACGTTTACAGCTACTATCGGTCAGTGCAATAAAATTAAGTAGTTTCGCAAAATACCCATGGGAATTTGAAAATCTGTCCATCTAACATATGAGGAAGTCTCTTCGCCAAAGTACCAACAGTGCAGCACACGCACTATGAATTTCAAATTGACTTATCCACTCCCTATCGTTTATATGTAGATACTCAATCTAATTGGCCATCAACTCTTTACAAATTTACCCGATACTTGTTGATAATATTGTTTTGTAAATTTTCATAGAATACTCGGATACTTTAGACAGTAAAAACAAGACGAAAAAAAATAGTATCTATTGTCTATTCCCACTGGTGTATTCTATCATCTTGCCCCCCAGTCGCAACAGCAAGCTGTGACTATCATCACTCTGACTCCAGAGCATATAGGCTACGGATACAGTACGTGTGCCGCGCTATACTTACTCCCCGTCGTCGTCGCCGGTCAGTGTGTTTGTGGTGGGTCTTTTTTTAGCGAACTTTGTCCATTCATTTATCCACTGACAGCGGAACTGTCTTGGTCGTCGTTGCCCTCATCGTTGAGCGCCTACTCGTTGTTTTTTTTGTCAGCTTTGAACCGTCAACCATCGTCGTCGTCGTCGGAGTACTTAAGTATCTGCAAATGCTTGATAGTATGTCCAATTTGTATAAGACGTGCGATACTTTAAAAAAATTTCGCAAATATAGTATCTGAGAATCAATATTGTGTATTTATTGTCCAACTCTAGTCATAAGAGTAAACAGTGTTTCGTGTGTGGTGTTTATTTGAGTTTTTGGTGCTTTTTGTGATAACTACACTTCAAGTGCAACTAACCGTTGCAAATTGTTGTTTAACCAAATCAATAGATACAAGTCAAACAAAAGAAAAATGCTCTCTACACAACTGGAAGCTGTACTAAAGGCTATCTTTGTCATACTTTGCTTTGGTAAGTGAAAGAATAAAAAAATTGAAAGTGATTGAATTATGGCAATATATTACCGTTAGATTTTGGGTAATTCATATTCAAGACATACTTGCCGCCGATAGTCGGTCAAAGAAACACAAAACGAATTTCTTCGAACCAAAAGCAAAGAAATTGCAAATTGTAGTGTCGCGAGTACTTTACGACTTTTAACGTGCCGCCATAAATTTTAAGATATATTTTGATTAAGGTCCTACAACAACAACAACCAGTTAAGAAATTAATCGCCTTTTCACTTTTATTTTCTAAAAAAAAAAAACAAGCAAAACAAACAGTCTCTGTCTCCGTGATTCACCCAATTGTTGCTTTCATTTGGCCTTAGATACATTGGTATCCGCGGGAAGACAAACGCGAAAAATATTGCAAATTTCGCAAGAGTTTATTGTTTGTTTTGTTTTCTGTTAAATGATGTAAAATTTTGTAATAAAAATAAATCATTTGACACAGAATAACATGGTTGCGCCAAAGCTGATCTGGTTTTGTAACCCAAATGTTTTGATCCGCGGCCGCGGCGGTTTGAATGATGCACTTCTTGTATCTGTGGCTTTTGTTATGTCTGCATTTCTTTGTTCTCGTTTTTTTTTTCGTATTTCTTACTCGTTTGTTACGGGATTGTGTGCAGATCAGATTCTGGTGGAATTACAGTGTGTTATTCTAAAAAAGTATCTGCAAGAAAACTGGTTCTACAGCTGAGATACAAAAAACAAAACAAAAAAAGTATAACTTGAAATCTTTGTTGCGCGGGATGGTTCCTTTTATGCGTAAGATTCGGGATGAATGTGTACGTGCCAGTAGGAATATAACTCATAGATCCGGGAGTAAAAAGGTCACGATTTAGGTCATGTTTTTATGGTTTTTATGGCTCAGAGTGTAAGTGTGAGTTAAGTTATTAGACCACTCAGGATCTTAGTTCTAAGAAAGACTTGAAAGACGTGACTTCTATATAGCTCTATATAAGTGCACAAAGAACAATGGGTAATTTGAGACCCAAAAATGTGTTCTCTCGTGTCGGTCGGTGTTTCAAGTTTAGTGGTCTGTTCGAGTAGTTTAAGGTAGGATTTAGAGACCATATGGCCGTTAAACGCTTTGTATCCAAGTACCACTTGGAACGCATCGATTTTTTTCAGTTTGACCCAATGGTTTCGAGCTTACTTGGCCAAATTACATGTATCGTTTGTTAAAATTTGATCAGTTCACCTCTTTACTACATATATCCTTCTTCTTGAGAAGAGTGGTTCCAAGTCCAAGTGTCCGTCCACCGTGGCAGTCCACGTAGTATTCATATGACTTTCCGAAATATCCGTTTAAACCTCTGGATGCTATGAAGAAAATCGTAGCAGTCTAACCTGATTGCTACATTCTTGATCTCAATGCTGCCCAAACTTGTCCACTTGCTACTTTTTGTTTGGTTAGAGTAGCTTCTCCAGTCCAAGTAGTTTAATAAATCTCAAAAGTATCTTTATTGGATCTAGCGGAAGTAGATAAGATTCTCTGTTAAGGTGTAGGCATCCAAGCAGGTTCTTTTTGTGAATTACTAGTTCACATTCTGTGAACCTGTCTTAACCCTATCAAAATGATTTTGATGCTATGTCAGGTTCAATTTCAACAATAACTCGTTCAAGAAAAGTGTTTGGAATCATATCACCATCGTCTAAGTGGTATATGACTGTATATATTGGGGAAGATAAAGTTAAATACCATGTTGACATTTAGGCCTTGACTTTGAGCCCAATGTGCCCAAAAAATTAAGAATCTAAAGAGCCTAAACTTTTTAGTTTCAACCCGTAAACTAAATCATCGACAGTTGAGGTAGTTATTGCTTAGCTCAATGTTTCCTATATCATCCAGCTCCGAAAAGAAATAACTTCCGAAAGTATCTTACTTTGGATTGGTTACCGATGCAAATGAAATGGCGAATGGGTTATTTTTCTTTCCTACAGCTTCTGCAGAAGTCATTATAAAGTAGTTTATGGAGTAGCCCTAGTCATGCTGCGTGATACGAACAGCTGTTACGATCGTGGTACCAAGAACCTGCGGGCAAGTTTAATGAAATATTGTAACCTCTTTTTATTGTAGACATTAGTGGTGCAAGTATCTAGTTGACACTATCGTTTGCCAGCTTCCTTGTAAAATTGAATTAATTAAATTGCACGACTTCGAGAGATTGCTGTTGACACGTGAAATACGAACACGTATAAAAGCTGGCATGAAGGTCTGTCTAGAAAACAATACCTGTAACGGCTGCTTAAAGCAATGTAATCAATCTGCGTGGTTCCTGTCAGTTGAGACCAAAATAATTTGATAGGGGATTTATGTTACTGAAGTCCGCAATCTTAAGTATAGTTTGTTGGACAGAGCCTAAATGGCTGTCAGTTACATATTCAATGGGATCAAAGTTATGGAAGGTCAGTTTTCTTACTCTGCTCTGGAATATAGCGGTCAGTGTCTGTTCACTGTGAGGTTCCTAGGACAACAATGCATTAACATAGGAGTTTAACATCAGTGTAAGGAACTTTCAAAATACGACTTTGAAACAGAAGTCCCCAAACGCTTGACTCATCACGTAGTTCTCATCAAACGTCTGTGTGTTTTATACAAATTACGTGACGACTCATTCCACTCTAGAACGGACAAACGTGCTCCCATGCATATATACTTCTTGCAGATGAGTATTTGCATTCTGGCTGGCTCACTGTTTTAGTTCCGGTGTGGGCATTTGTTTACTCAAAGGGTCAATCCCAGGAAAATTTTCTAATGAATTATGCAACTCGTAATCGCATGAGTCTATCTGAGTCAGACAATTGGCTGATGAAAGCCCATTCTTAGTTATTTTGTCATAGTTCACTCCATTGAAGGAAGTATACGTTTATTATGCACTTTTAAGACTTGTCACCAGCTACGTCATAGCATGACTTACTCGCATTTGGTTTCCAATAAGCAATTGGCATTTTGAGAAAATTTCTTTGACGACAGACAAATGATAACGAACCTAGTTTTGAGATTATTTTTCTTGTTCTTAAGATAACTATGGGAAGTTATTGGCAACAACTAGTGTTCACAATCTTGTCATGTATCTTCCCAATTTATTAACGGTTATAAAATGCGTAGTTCTTTTACTTGGTCCTACGTAACAGATAACAGTAATTTTGTTGATTGATTATGTTTATCTTACACTACACGATTACGTTTTTCTTTCCATTAAGTTCGAAAGATAATATCGGACACGTTGCTACTGTCAGATCTGATGTAACTACATTCCAAAAGTTCTGATTACAAATCCTCCACTTCCTGTTGAATGTTCTCTTTTAGGGCTGGCAAGAGCTATGGTTTTTCGGACGCCACAGTAAAACAAGAGAATAAGTGGCTGGGACAATCTAGCTGCAGAATATCCAGTTTTACTGGAACTATCTGTTCGCCAAACAAACTGGAAGTTATTGAAATCACCTGCGCTGTAACAGAGTTGCCGAAGACATCCCTGAAAAGTATGGCCCACCCACCTTTACTCCATAAACGCCACACCAGAAAGTGGATTTTTAGTCACCCGTAACTATAATTTCGCACATTTAAGTACATTTTCACAGAGTAAGTAGTCAGAAATAACCCTCGACGATCATGATAACTTTCAGTTTAAGATCATCCTCATCGTGGACTGTAATTTAGTCTTGCTGCCGGGAATAGTTGATACACTGTTTTCATTTTGGGCGGGTACATCGTCAAAGCTTTCACCGAAGTCGATACACATGGAACTCAATGTATCTATGTTTCTATGTGTCCTGTAAACTCCGAAACGACTAAGCCAATTCAGCTAATATTCGCAGAATATTCGGTAGATTCAGAGTAAGGTTCAAAACCACTGACCTGCCCACTGACACGCCCAATTTTTTGTCTAAATATCGGAGAGTTATATATTTGATTGTACTTTTATTTAAATGATAGGTAGGCGCAGTAACGCATCTCAGGAACCCCTTGTCAGCTGTAAAAGCCACCGTATTTAATGGCCAATCCACAGGTACTGACTTTAAGGAACTCAATGCAATCAGTGAAGGCTAGTGTCTTCAAAGAATGCGAACAATCTTCTTTACAATTCTAAACGCTAAAAATGATTGCTGCAATTATGACATCAAAATGAATGGTGATTTATTTATTTTCAATCTGAAGTCATTATTGAAATCAATGAATTCAATCATTTTCCGGAGCGTTCCAAGGAATTGTATTCAAAAATGGTTGCATTCTTGTACAGCTCTGCTGGTCGCGGTCTGCTCCTGTCTTAGTGATGATCGATGTTGATAGACTTTTTACTGAAGATTTTTCTTTTTTTTTCTTTATTGATGGCAGCCTTACATACATACATATATGTAAGTGAGATGTGACTGGTGAACGCATTCATGGATAATGCAAGTATGTTGTTTTAAAGAACATCGATGATTTCAGTTCGATTATTACCGGACATCGATGTTATGCCAACATCCCTCATCCCTATACTGTCTTACTGACTCAGTTTCGTTGAAACCGCAGCAACAACTTCCATACGGGAACCGATAACAAAATGCACGTCAAAACAAAACTACTGATCGAATGTGTGTCAAAAATATGGAGACGCCCCACGTCCTTCAGAAATCCATGGCTTGTCAGCTATATGCTGCTAAGGTTTGGTTAATCCTTCTGATTGTCTGCACTTTACTTGTGAGCTAGGCTTAAGGTGAGCAAGGAAATATGTAACTTGAGAAGATGAATATTCATATCCTGACTTAATATGTCGTTCGTGTAAGAATATAAAGCAGGGCACACAAATATTCACCTCTTCTCCAAAAAATAATTCAGAACTCTTCCTCGAAGTCACGTTTAGAGACCATATCTCATGCCAGAGCTAGTTGTCTAAAATAGCACACAAGCGCCACTGAATATGACCACGAAACCGTTAGCAAGGATAATCAATTATTGATCCAAAACGTGTGTAATTTATGCTCCACTTCATGTGCATAACTAATGGCTTAAGCACACAGCATAATATCAGTTGGGCTTGCTAAATGCCTCGATAATTTAAAAACTTCTCAACTGTGCAGTGTTGGCTTAAGTCGTTCATTGATTGAATTAAGACACAACTGTTCCTATCTTCAACTAAATAGCCGCGTTGACTTGAGCAATGACTCAATGAAAGTGCACAGCTGCCTGACATATAGGAGTCGCACAATTATTAAGGACTGATGGGCTTACCCAACCAGCGGACGATATTAATTTTCTGAAAAGTTCCTCCAACATCGAGTAAATGTGCATAGATGATGAAAAGTTTAGAGTGAGAAAATATTTCAATTTGTTTGGTCAATGTTGGCTGGTGAATTCTGCTTCAGCTTAAGTCCATATGGCACACAATACCATCAACAGTCGTTATAAGGAGCAATACCCCCAAAAACCATTTGGAAAAGTTGAAAGAGATTTAATTTACTAAGTTAAACAAACAACAGCTCTCGTAATTATAATGTTTGAGTCCAGATAGGCATCGTATCTGCTCAAATGAATCTTTTGAATTTAATTACTGAACTCCACTGCTCGCATGGAAGCTGAACAATGCTCACAAATGCGATCGAGATCGAAAGACTTATTTGGTTAGTTTTAGCTTGACGCTAATGAAATTGTTGTCACCTGACGGCATTATCATGTGCGCTATTCACTGCGATTACATCCGATAAAGGTAATAAGGCCCCTCACATGGAGCGTTGGTGTTATGTTAAATCATCTGTGTTTAGGTTTTGTTTTTTTTTCAGCATTTTTGTGTGAGTCAGTTTAGTGAATATCAATTCAACAAATGCCAGTCTTAATTGAATTCAATTCAACTTTCTTCAAATCATTTTATTTTGGAAGAACTTTTAAATGATTTGATTCTTGGAAAAAGTCAAATTTAAAGCAAAAAACTCAATTAACAACAAGGCCGAAATCATTATAGTATCCTTCCTTACAGATTCGAAGAATATAAATGTGTTTATATGGAGTAAGGCCTACATGTGAACAAAGAAATACGAGTATGTTCTAACGGTGATTTAATCACGATGTATCTATTTGCTGCGAACCAGTGAAAGTGAGTTGAATCCAATTGTGTTATTTTGTTCCTCTCGACATCCAGGCTTCAAACCCAGTCGGTATTACTATCACGTCAATACAGTAAATGCAGCGCTATTGATGTAGCTGTAGTAATAGAGCAAGCTGTCAAGTGGCGTTACGCTACACGCTTTTGTAAAGTAAAAGTGTCTGGTTGGTTTTTATTTGGCAATCTTTTGTTGAAGATAAAAGTTTCTGAATTTAGCTTTATATGTTTAAAGTGTTCTACTCCATCGTCTTCCATTTCAGTCTGTAGTAAATTGTCAAACTTGCAGCACTACAAGTACAGCTCTTACATTTGCTACTACTGCTACACTATCCGACAATAAGTCGTTGAGGGGACCGTAGCTCAGTGGTTAAGTGGGTTAGTGCTACTGAATATTCCACCATCAGAGTTCCATCAAAGTTCTTGGCCCCACCTCTTGCGAGCGTCTGATAAACATCGAAGACTATAACTGTAATGAGAAAGCTTCGTAAAACCCCTCTGCCCTCTGGATGCGGCATAAAACTGTAGGTCCAGAGAAAAGAACAATCTATTTTTCAACCTACAGACAGCTTGGTTATGATCCATTAGTTTTAAATAGATATGTACGTAAAGTTCGTTCTGTCATGTTATATTGCGTCTAACCGATGTAGACTGGAAAAATGTTCGTATGGAAACTTGTGACTCAACCACTCCAACTGTGGTCCTCGAAGCTATTCACAATCTGTTTCCGTTAGACATTTACATGAGATCAACGCCAGCCATCAGTGCCTTAAAAATAAGTCAGACTGCGTGCCGGAAGGCAAATGCGATAGGACACGCGACTATCCTTGGCCGATTTCTTGGCACCCACGACAGACTACATTACGCCTTACCTTGCAGAGAAGAGTGAAAGACGGCCGTATACCAAATGCCGAATCCATAGCTATTTATACAGTGTAGGATCCGGAATCTTCTCCGAATCACTGGGAATATCCAGATCTTCACCACAACAGTGTTTTCCAAGCGGAGGTCCAGGTGCCCGTGAGTCTGTCCCCAGAAGGTATCACTTTCATTATCGACAGCCTGGCAGCTATCAAAGAAATTACCGCCAAAGGAAGGAAAGCCGTCTTTTGCTCATCGACCAACCAACGAACTGACGGAAACTGATCATATGAACTCGGTGTTAGTATTTGAAAGGAAATTCGTATACGAATTCCGGACAGAGTTTACTGCAAGAGTCTTAGAACTGGGTAAAAGAAGGAAGGGGGTCTGAAGCAAAACGATTTCCATCTACATATATAGACAGCCAGACTTCTGCTAAGCCTCTAGACTCTGCTTTAATTAGATCGAAGCTTGCGATCACCTGCAACTTGTGCTGCCATAAACGAGATACCCGAAGACAATATGTTGATCTTCTGCTGGGTACCATGGTATATGGATATTGATCATGAAGAGCTTGCAAGGAAACCCACCAGTCAAGCAAACTGAATCTGCGTAATGACCGCCATTTATCAACAAGAGTTCTATTCCTCTGTTGAAGTTTATACTTCAAATTGCATCTTGTTTGAACTCTGCGCACCGAACCGAATTCTGTAATACATACATACCTTATTCACTAGATGCAAAGGAGAATGTATGCAAATTGGTATCTCAATCTCCATACAAATCTAAACCCATTACCGCTGTAATCATTACGAAATGCATACGACATTACTTATAGTACTTTTCCATGGCTCAATTTTCACACTCTCTTCTAATTAATCATCAAGAAATAAAAAAAAAACTATCTATACTTTGTTCAAAAAAAAATCCCACCACCACGAGCAACTTCCTCTGGATGATAAACGACTTGACGGATTTATCTTCCGAATGACCAATCTCTCCCACAACCTCCACCGACCAATTATTCTGTGAAATTATTTTATCGCTAAATGATTACGACAACAGAGGGCCGCTGACATTTGATTACTGCTAAATGCATCTCTTTTTTCATACAAAATTGTTCGCCCTTCCGGTCGGGAGAAATTATTTGAAAAAAAAAATCAAATTTAACGATTTGAATGCACCGAGTTGAGTAACACACAAAGTATCTGACATTGGATTGCCAGACAGCAATTTTTTTTGTTACTATTGCATTGTCTGTCATGCAATATGAAGTGTAATTTTATATAGTTTTTTTCGTGTGAGTATTAAAATTTTAATGCATTTAGATAGCTATTTTAGATATTTGCATTGCAGGTAGGTACGTATGTATATCTTGTGGCAGTGAGTTTGCAATTCGGTTTGGAGGAATGCAATTTAATTGTTCTGGCAGAATGAGGTTGTAACAGGATGTACATTACCTACCTACGGACATGATTGGAATAAACCGTGCAATAATTTGCATAATTTTGCTCCATTAACCGGGATTAGGTGCAAGTTGACGCGACGTTTAACCTTACCTTGAATTTTGTTACAGAAATTGTGTATGCCGCGACGCGAATTGGATTTACAATTTGATTGTTTATGTTTAGTCATTTGACAATATATCTATTCACTGACAGAGAAGCTTAATTTTATTGATTCGGATACATTTTTCAAACGGAAATAATGATGCGTGACGGTTTGGAACGAAAGAATTAAATTGAGTCACTTTTGTCTAGTGAAATAATGAATACAATACCACCACAGTAAGCCATACCCTTTCTGAATGGTTACCTGGATTATGGACTATAGAGATATTAGTAGCCTTCCATCTCGATGAGATGAAGATAGAAAAAAAGATTATAAAGATACAATCTCTATATAATTTAAGTAAAATATATTTCTTTTTTCGAGTTCGAGTTTCGAGTTAGTTTTATAGGTTGGTAACACTTTTTCCATTGACAGTTGACAACTGATTTATGTTCCTTGTAACAAGTTTACAATTTGGGCAAATATATTATAAAAATTTTGGTTCAGTTCGTGAATATAAAAACACCGAAAACAGGGGGAGCCTAAATTGTCTCATCTGTGAATACATGTGAGTTTGTGTGTGACCAGGATTTGTCGTGCTGCTTCCTTCTTTCCTTTTGAGTAAAATATTTTTTGCAGGTTATGATTTCTTTACCAACAACAAATCATACATACCGCAGTGTTGCCGCAAGAGTTTGAAAAAGAGTATCTCGGCAGAGGGAAAAAAAAATTTCACGAGGTATCATAATAGGAATTATGAGTAACACTGCCATTAAACATTCAAAAATTACAGAACAATAACTCACAATTTAATGGATAAGGGCATTGGCTGGGCTATTATAGTGTTTTGTTATCGGAATTAAAACGTATATACATAGGCATTTTAAAGAAAACGAAGTATGACGTCGAAACAAAGATTATAATGTATCACTGTGATATGATGGTGGCAACACTAACATACAGTATCATCTACAGCCAGTACCCCGAACTGTCAATCCTTATGCCCAAAACTTCACTTGAGTGAAGTCCCATTTAGTTTTGCTAAAACATTAAAATACAGATGCGTTTTTTGGTGAATTTTACCTTGGGAAGCGAATCTGTTAAATGACCTGAAGTTGACTGTCTCATTTAGTTCGTATATGCATGAAACCTATCCATTTAACTCCATCTATCCATCTATCGTCCATCCAAGCATGGATTTCCAATAACTTTGGCGTCCTACAGTGAGAGCCGTAGAAGTTGTTGCGGCTATGGAACCATGCGGAGGATCCGCTATACTATATAAAGCGAAGAGATCAGCAAACTCCGCGCGAATCGGCACAGGGGGAAACGATTGAAAGATATGAATTTAGTCCCACAAAAGACCTAAAAACTGTTATTAAAGAGAGTATGATGAGATTTGTCTAACTGTTTAAATAAGCAGATCAAAATTCGTGTTTCAAAGCCTATGAAGTGGTTATGATGAAGTTCCAAAAACCATAGATGAAGTAAAGAAGAGGGGAAATAAGATCGCGGCGTTACAAATACCCCTTGTCCTGCAAGATGCTATAAGATTAAGAATCCTAACGTGCGTGGTTGTGATGAAATCACCCAGCAATTGCCTCAAGGAAAGATTATTCCTTGAACAGAAGATGAAACGAAGATTGGTCTTTCTACAAAAAAATTAATGAACTACTGCATGCTTGTCTGGAGCACCTTATGGAAAATATTGGATCGCATGATAAGTAGGTAACAAGTTGGAGAGTGTAAGCGGTGAGGCAGATAGCCTCATTTATTCTACAAAGTCATGAATGCGAAGATGAAAGCCATCCAAGGAAGTCCATGGAAAGGCGGGAATAAACATCCGTGAAGCCAGATGTTAAGAGCACCTTAAAGACCGCAGACTAGGATAACTTTCGGCAAGTAAGTACTTACCACCAAGAGAATACCAGGCTACCTACGGAAAATAAAGACTATTTTAGTAATCAAATACTACACAATGACTATATAATGAGCTAGTGTAATGCCACTAACCTAAACACATCATGTTCCATTTTCGATGAACGTTACTATTGAACAGACTGCGAGAGGCTGCAGACAACATCACCAGACGAGTACTGAGTATGCAAGAAGTTTGGGAAGTAGTTAGCGGCAATGTGGCAACTATCACGAACAACGAAATGCAAACGACGTATGTCAACACTATCGAGGCTGCCAAAACTAACTAACTAAGGCGACATGCCATGGACCAGGGTAGGAGCGTGGTAGGTGATAACAGGCATAAAGTTTTTCGTCCCGCTAGAGGTAGAACCAATTATACTCTGGATTTCCTTGCACCCACTAGGCTTACCAGAGTCTTGCATGACTGTGGTTTTCGTTGAAAAGTGGTATTGGACCATCTCAATTCAAACTTTATCAATAGATTATCCCGCATATTTTATTCTGATCAACACAAGGTTTAACTCAGGGTTATGGTATTGGCTCGCTGAGCCACAGACACTTAACCTCTTTTGTTTCTTTGAGCAGAATGCTCGTAATTTATTCTCACCCATTCGCAATTTCCTCAGAAATTCTCACCTGACACATGGAACCACGAGGAGGTGAGAGTAGGTTTTCGCTTTTCTTTAGCAGACCTATCAAAAGACTCCGCTCATACAAAGCATTTGTTAGTCGTTTACAATCAACTCAAACTTATACGTCAGTAAAGACTATTGAAGAGCTTATAAGAATTAAGTCTTCAAATGCTTAGGAAGTGAAACCAGTTATTTAACACTCAAAACAATTAAAGACCACCATGAATGCAAGTCGTCAGCTCCATTTGTCCTTCACTAAACGGATCCTTCTTTATGACGCTCCACTTTCAACGAAAAATTCCATGCGTTCATTCATTTTAATTGGCATATAGTAGACCTTAACCCCCAAGACCAAATCTAACACACAATGCTTTTTTTTCTTCTTTTCAACCAACAACTTACTCAAGCAATTTACCTATTGTTCCATTTCGCCTCCCCCAGAGCACTAAAATCTGCTAACAATGCATAAGTCAACTGAAAAGGCAAAAGTAATCATCTCTTCAAAATAGCGCCATGAAATTGTTTGTCATTATTTTTGTCATTATCATTCATTAGTTGTAATTTCATTATACACTTAAGCTAAACAATAAACGCTTTTGCCAATTTTTTTCTCCCAAACTATATAAGTATGTAATTTCGTAACTAATTTAAGCTGGGACACATATTGACACCCCGCGCACCCGCAACCAATTATATATCGTAAATAACGTACCCACGATAATTTGATAATCTATCAACGGCACGGAAATGTGTATCTCTAAAACGACACTCAGGCAAGTGTCATGCCATCGACGAGCGTCTTAATTGAAAAAACAATTAATCTCATTCGAATCGGGTGGTACAATGGTCAAGCCTTTGGTTGACTGAACACAAGATCTACTACCTTCTCTGCTTCGTCGTTGTCATTAATTAGACCGCTTACTTCAATTGATTGCTTAAATAATTCATACGCCTCGCATCATTTGGATGAATTTTCCACCAAATAAATACATAAGTATCTGCAATTTGGTACCGGTGAAGTGAATCATTCCAATTTGTGGGATTATCCTTGTTTACAACGAATTCTAATGAATCTCTCAAGAGATAGAGAGCGAGACAGAGATGAAGAAAATGAATACGAAATCATATTCTCAAGTGGACCGTGAAAAAAATTCGAATAACAATTAGATACGAGTATCTGCCAACCCTTGGCCGTGCACAATGCCATCTAAGTTGACCACAAACACACCAGTCGATGGGAGAGATAATATCTTGGGTTGGGTATATGACAAAAGCCGGCTTTTGGATCGCATACGAAATGGCAATGTGGATTGTATCTGTAGCTTTTGAGGTTAACTCTAGCTTCGCGAACGGTACATAGTTTTGCATTTTAATGTCCCATACGTGATAAATGGGTTTTAATGCCCGTAAATGATCTAATTCTTGCAATGGAAAGTTTCCATTTGTAAAGCTATTTCGCAAATGATTTTAAGGTTCGGCAAGAGAATTAGGTTGAGATTAGAATTATTTAAGTTTTTTCTACGATTGGCAATGTCACATGTTGGATTAAATCTGTGTAATTACAGGTTGTTAAAAGATAGATTGTTATGATTGCGGAAATGCACGCTAGCTATTAAATTGTGTGAATTCTATACAGTCTGTGGAGAATAAATTTATTTGATCAATAAATTGGTCGGCGAAGGTGTGCAAGTTGGCATGGGAAAATGCCATATTACTGGCTTACTAGCTAGCTAACGGTGTAGGTAGATATTAATTAATAGGAAGGCTATATATAGAGCGTGGGAACAGCTCTTTAAAACCCACTGCAGTGGTCATATCTCTTTTTTTTTTTCTCAGTGAAATCCATTTTAATTGCTATGTCTGCAGTCTACATTATTTGCATATACAGACGTAGTTAAGAGACCTGGATATTTGAAACTATACCAAGAGGTTATGACTTAAACTCGCAGAAAATAAAAGTAGAAATTTCAAGAACTAAACATTCTTGTACCTCCATCTCTGAGCAAAAAGGATCCTTGTGCGATTCCAATGCAACGACTAGTGGCAGCTACCCCTTTCAACATAGCCTAACCTCCATCTCAAATTAAGACACAGGTCTCGCTAGTAGCTTATCATACCAAGTAACAATGTGAAAGCAATTTTTAAGATTTTAGCAAACAATTTTACCAATTTTACTTAGGTTAGTTTGACCGACCCCTCTCCCCTCAGTCCAGGAGAAATTGTGATCTTTAGGAATGAGTTGCAGTTGCTCTTTGCCGGTTGAGAAATAAAAGGGCAGTTCGAAAGCATTTCAGAAGTTCGAATAGGATGGTAAGTAATGAGTTTCTTGTTATTCACAACTGCTCTGTACTACGTTTGGATATGGTGCTCCGCTATTAAAGAATGGACTACTACATCCATTGCCAATTTCTCTTCCATATATGTATGTTAGAAATGATAATTCTTAGACAGCCACCTTTCAAATACTTAGAGAGAAATAGTCGTAACTTGAACTTTCAATTTTAGCAAACAATTTTACCAATTTTACTTAGGTTAGTTTGACCGACCCCTCTCCCCTCAGTCCAGGAGAAATTGTGATCTTTAGGAATGAGTTGCAGTTGCTCTTTGCCGGTTGAGAAATAAAAGGGCAGTTCGAAAGCATTTCAGAAGTTCGAATAGGATGGTAAGTAATGAGTTTCTTGTTATTCACAACTGCTCTGTACTACGTTTGGATATGGTGCTCCGCTATTAAAGAATGGACTACTACATCCATTGCCAATTTCTCTTCCATATATGTATGTTAGAAATGATAATTCTTAGACAGCCACCTTTCAAATACTTAGAGAGAAATAGTCGTAACTTGAACTTTCAATAACAGTTCGACTTTGGACTTCTTAATCCCGTGGAACCTTAGAATATGGGACTGGTGTAGTAGTGGTACTACATATACATATAAGAGCAATGCAGGCGAAGAGTGCGTGTCTATAGAGTATAGAGACCATTCCGACACCACAGGACAACATTATAATATCAACCTTGTATCAGTTCTTTTCTGAAGTGAGTCAAGGAGGGTCTTGATGATCCAAAAATCGGACGCTGTCCGCTTTGTTTCGCAGTTTTTGGTTTTGTGGTTCCATTCATATGGCCATTCGTCCTTTTTTGATCGCGGTTTCCTTCTTAAATAGCATCCTTGGCAGACAGACGTTTATGACTTACTAACAGAGCTGCTATATTTTCGCCGCTGTGGTTCTTACTCGTTACTAAGCAGACACCAATCGACACCTTTATTTTATTTGATTACCATCCACAAGTCACATAATTATGACGTCAGCAAGGATCTCTTTTTCTTTAGTATGTGATGTGGCATTGCAATACGACAAGCCACAGATCTAAGCGATCCTAAGGAGTAATATCCGACAAGGAATTGAGAATTAAATTGCCAGAAATTTTGAGAAAAGTTATAGAATATACCGTTTAACCCAAATGTGCATCAATTTCAATCAGTTCAGCGATATTATCTTCGTGATTTAATAAGCAAAACGTAAACTTAAACCACACTTTATACGAATGTGGGATAGGGTATTACCGTGAAATAACAATTTGAATGACTAGCTAACTTTAAGTACCAACCTGTAGCTGTAATTGTACCGCTTTATAGACTAATTGCCGTTGACGCAATTAAAAAGGATAAACACTTAGCACTAAAACCGGCTCAATGGACACAAACCATAAGCACAAACAGCACTTGTTAGATCAGCAACAAAGAACAATATCTTTCAACTCTTGTTCTATAACAGGTCTTGTACATTATAACTACCTTCTTATGGATAATACAGATCAAGTAATTAACACAACTACTCAAGTTAAAAAGATTGCCACTGGTTCTTATCCAACGTTTATTCCAAGGTTATAATTACCTGGTAGATTTCGATAACATTTTCTTATAATTGTAGCACGATTGCATGTGCTTATAGGACCACATCATATTATAATGGAATTTATCATTTTATTGCCATATTATCCCACCTCGGTGATAAGTTGTTTATAATTTACAAACTTGGAAGCTGGTGCCAAGTATCCGTAATTAAATTTTCTTTCCAACTACTTTGTGGCTTGTACTGAGGTACTTTTTTCAAAAGTAAAAAACTAAAAATAAAATTAGTTTTATCCGGTTATCTTTATCTTCAAATAAAGGTATCATTCTTGACATTGATTATTCAAATATTATTTCCTTAAATATTGCCCGCAACTGCGGTTTACACAGTCCATTCTTAAATTCCAATTTTCGATGAAGCGTCAAAGCATTTCGAGTTTCCTTAATCTTTCGCGGCTTATCCTTTACACTAAACCATTGTTTTACCTCGATATAATGGCAGCTCTCAACTTTGGATTACTTTTCAGTCCAAATATGGTAAGTCTGCTTATTGACTTACCCATTAAGCCAGAAATCGATCGATGATCGCTATAAACCATAAGTAGATCTAAGTGACACATTCCTCGTAGAAAGCTGAACTTCGTAGTACAGCCGAACAATTTTTAGAGGTTGTGTTGAGCTACCTCTTTTCAGGATGAAATGTCAACTTATAATATATAAAAGTATCAAAAACAGATTTACATGACTCACACGGCATGTTTTAAAAAATTAATAGAGAAAAAAGTACCACTAAATGAATCAGCTTTTAGTTTTATATCATATCCGAGAGGCAGAGTTCTTAAAAAGCTTTTGAAAGTTTGTCAGACGCTCGGAACGCAAGAGGTGGGGCTGTTAAAAACCTTTGACGGTACTATTTGGGACTCGAACTTTGTACAATCGTTCAAGCACAGTCAAGTGACACCACTTAGTCACGAGAACCACTAGAGACAAATAGAGTTATTCACTCAATTCATTCAATGACGCAATGATTGGTGTTATGAATCGTGATTTAAATGGGTAGGGTAGAACAATCACAACTTGCCTCGTCCGTGCACCTTCCGAAAGAGTCCTTGTGTTGTACAGCCATGCATTTGGCAGGAATACTAATGGCACAGTGCCATTGCACATACACATGCTTTCTTCTTTTACTTTCTTGTCTGGAAAGCATATGCATATGCCCATCGCCTTCTTGCTAGCCTCTTCGCTTTCGACGAAATTCATATTAAGGATTGCTAAGTTCTTGAGACACTATTGGGTCAGTAAGTATGTCGCTGTTGAAACGGGGGATTTTTTGTCATTGGATCTTCAAACGGTAGCAGTGCGAGCAGCGGGTGGCACTAGTTATTTACTTTGTTTAAGGTAAGTTGAATCCGTTCACGTACGAAATTCATTGCCCCTTGTAGATCATTCGATAGCTTTGAGTTCCTATTCGCATCAAATTTCACAACAACAGTAATTATATCGTAAGATGCATGTAAATTGGCTGTATACCGATTTAATTTCGAATAAACCCTTTTAAATTCAAACTAGTTTACTTAATTAAGCTAGAACTGGATCCTCACTTACTCACTTTAATATCAGTCGATTACATGCAATGACTTGCCTATAAATCTTTGATGAGCAATTACTTTGTCCCCTAATAATGGGGTGGCGATTTGCAATTTAAATAAAATTTTAGCTACCCCCAAAGCAAATTGTGTTTTTAACTTAACGTTCCACACAAATTGTTGTTTCTTATAAAATTCCATTACAATTTTTGTTGTGCCTTTTCGATATACTAGTCATTTGTAACATTTGAAATTGTATAAACTTATATAAATAAATCGACTTCTATTTAAACAATTTATGCAACTAAATGCCAACTAAAATGCGTGCAGCATGACGTTATGAGTGTATGCTCTCTTTAAAAGGCACACCAGGTGCATTCTATTATCTAATAAATAATGCAATTCAATTCGATTGGATTGCGAAATAATATTTCTCATTTTATCAAACGAAATGTGTGGCATTTCTCAAGCGAATTTCTGCCATAAGGAACGAATCAACTTGCAAAATGTCAATTGGAAAACAGAAGGCATTCTTGAGTTTCAACGTTTCAAGTCTCAATGTCAGGGAAACTTTTAATGGCCAATTACCTAGTTGCTTTCCTTGTTGTGTGATAGAAATATATAGGACATTGGAGGGATTCATAGTGGAAACCTCTAATTAGCTGCTATTAAATAATTTCATTTCTTTGAATAGTACATTGGCGGGGCTCTTTGTGAAATATTAATTGCCTTGCCCTTGGATGGGATTTAGTAAATCGATTTTATTCAAATGATTGTGAAGTTCATTTGTAGCAAAGGCGGAACAAATTATGGTTTAAGATTGATGTTGTTGGAATGACAAGTTTAAAAAAGCGAGGAGGGCCTCGTACAATAGTGTTCCGGACATTTTATATTGTCATTAAGTAGAAGGCAATTTATTCATATTCTGCATAGGTACACCTAATACTGGTTTTGATATGAATAATGTAATGTCTTGTACGTAGGTATGTCCTAGTAATACTGAGCTGAGATTCCAGTCCATTTTAGCTTACACTTTCAATATAAAACATGGCGTACCAAACTTTTGGATAAAAATGCATGTAACGGTACTTTGCTTATTAAATGGTTTAAGTAAAGCAAAACACTGACATGTGAAGGAATACAGCATTTAGAGTTTTAAAAATTTTAGAAAAAAAATTAGTTTTTTAAACTTATTTAGTTTTCAAAAGCGGCATAAAGCTAACATATACGATCCATTCGTTCAAATGACTTAGTTTTTTCAAAAATTGAAATGGAATGCAGTAGCAGCAAGAGAAGAGCTTATAGGGAAGTCCATGCGCTTTTCTAAAATCTGTAACTCGGGAACTACTTAGCGAATTTGGATGAAACTTGAAACTTGAGCAAACAACATTTTTCAAATGTTTGGCAAGCTTTTTTGTTAAAAAAATTTTACCAGAAAAAAATATTTCTTACATATATGGAGCCCTTGCAAAATTCTCTTTAATTTGATATGCCACATGATGGGAAACAAAATAATTTTATTTTGCCCTTCATACAAGGTGCCCAAAAGGTCCGGAACACTAAAAAGAAAAAATTTTTAGCCTCGCTATGAGTTAAGAAGTTAAACCTCTGAGCAGGCTGGTAAAGTTCTGTGTCCAATCAGATACAGAAAGCAGAAATCATGAATGATCTAACAGAACTCAAAAAGGGAATTTAAAGTGATCTTCACTCACGAGTTCCGGCACCGCAATCGCAATAGAGGATGCCAATAAACCCTTACTTAGCTTTGGCAAGAATAGTTCCCATTAGAGCTCACTCTCTCCAGAGAAGTTTCTACCTGGTATTACCAAATTATTTCCAGCTTTTATGGATCAACACTTGTTCGAATAGACGATTATATCGATGAACGACGAATGGTTTTCATGATGAAATAGGCTCCGCGGGTGTGTGCCATCAGGGTTATGATCCAATCCTTACCAGAGAGCTGTAGTTCAAATTCGGGAGTTTCAGCGACAGTGCAAAGTTCTATAGTTAATATTATAACTACAATCAGTGGTATTTGTTGTTAATTGATAGCTACACGCATCCTCACTCACTTATTCCCAAAAGCATATATGTATCGCATGAACTCTTGATCGAATTCAAAGTATCTGTCTAGTGTCTGAGTCTGAGTATAATGGCCAGGATTCATTTGTGTTTTGTTATTCCTTGCTCGAAAAGAAATAAATACAATTACCGGTGGGCAGAGTACACTTTGGCTCACAAATATGGGATGGATTCTAAAAGAGTAGTAGCATAGGGCCCAGCTCCATTCTTAGGAGCACGTTCACCGAGACCGAGGATAAGTCGGATAATATTTTGGGTTATCTCGACTTCGACACTCTGTACGAAGTAGTGCATTCCAGCAGGGAAGATTGGCTTAATGATGGAATTCACCATCAGAATTAGATTACCATTTTTACAAATAGGTCTTAAACCAATGAGATAAGGTGTTTATTCAAAAGACTTGAACCCGGACCTATGCAGAATTTTTCAGGCCGATGTTCTAACTATGGTCAGAGCTGCAGAACTACTTGAGGTGTAGTATCCAATGAGGATATTGTCATCTTCATTGAGAGTCAGAGTCTTTTATTATGCTTTGTTCCTGGACAGTGATGTTGAAGGAAACGAATGCACGAAAGATTGGGCAACAAAAACTCCGCAACTCCCATCAGGGAACATTATCGACAGCATTAGCGCACCGCGCTAGGGAGATCATAAATTACGGCTAGGATTGAAATTCTTTCTGGATATTGTCTTTTGAGGAAGCACGCCAGTAAATTGGAATTATCAGAATCGGATATTCATAGGTATTACGAGGATCTACATACATATGTACTGTGCGAGTATGAGGGTATTTATACAAATAGATCTTTATATCTAGGCAGGTAATTCTTTAGTAATCTGAAAGAGGTAGGTTCAAGGAACAAACTGAAGGACTTACTCAATTACTGTAGGGCAATCAAGTTCTTGGACGACATGGTTTAGGTTTCTTTCTGCCATTTAGGCTCACCTTAGGGATCACGATAGGCTATTTTGGGGCCTAGTATTCTTAGGATAACTTTAAAATCCTAATTTTACCTAACCTTACCTCAGTTTCGCGGTTCAGTCACAGTATATGGTTCTGAGAAGTTAGGCCGTACGTTCCAGTGATCTGTGGCGTCTCTATTTTGAATAAGCATTCAGTTACCCTGGGAGGTAGAGCAAAAAATATATTTCAAACTTAATTGCTGCGTTAATCGCTCTTACTGAATAAGTAGGTACTAGATCAATCGTCATGTGGGTGAATTAGACGTCTGATATCTGTACCTCCATCTCGTGAGTACCAACCAGTTAATGTACTCGTAAGCGTCATTAAGGAATCAACTCATTTTCATTGATATACATATTTAAATAAATAAAACTAGTCTTTGTAAAGTTCCACTGCAATTAGCTACCTCATTTCACGTAAAATTAATAGCATTCCTGGAAAAAAAACCGATCTACAACGTTGATCTTCAAAAGCGCGGGTAAAGTGCTTTTGAGATCGTTTTCTTTTTAAAGATGTACACAGCTAATTAAGATGTGATTTTTGTGTTACGGTGTCAGAAGTCCAATCAAAATTACGTTGACCTTTGGTAGAAATTCAAAGATTGTTTCTTTTTTTTTTGTATCTTTTATGGATACAGAATTCTAAGCATGCAAGTGATCATAGATATATGTACATATATCTGTATCTATAAATATTCTTGAGAAACTCTAATGGATAGTTCGTCATTTTGTTTAACTTCACATGCAATAAATTAGTGTTTATGAAAGTTAATTTATTTTATGACACCAGGGGGACTTTTACGATTGGATTGTGCCTAAAAATTACGTCTGTACTTGGGAACATTTAGAGACCGCGTGGTCTATTGATGATTAATGTCAAACACATCATGTATCACACCTAATGTACAATGAGCGGTTTAATAAAATAACGTAACAAAAGATCAACGTATTCGAAGTTGCTAAGGCGACTGCAAACTAGAAATATGATTATTAAATAATCTTAAATGCCGCACAATACAGAAAGGAGACTATAGTCGTCAGTTTGTAATATCTAAAAGGTTGCAATAAAACTATTCAAGTTCATTGTGAGAATGTTATTGTCTGAAGACCATTAAATAATCTGCTATATTTTCACATCATAATCAGTTCTACATCCATATCTGCACTTCCATATCTCGACGAAAAGGCATTGCATCGAGATCAATTTACGTGGTACACTCAGCGTCAAAAGTGAGTAGACACTCTATACAGCGTGTGTTCTTTAAAACGAAATGCAATTTCATCAGGTTTTCAAGGCTTAAGATTGCATAGTCTTCTTTCCCAGCAAAAGGATAAGGGTAAAGTAAAGACTTAGGGATTGGAATAAATATGGATAGTGTTTTAATCCACGCATCAATTTAGAAACGATATGCCAAATAAAGAACTCTTCTTCGCAATGTTAGTTTTAAGACGCCACGGTATACATCATTTGTGTGAAAGAATGACACAAATTGATAGACAAAATAGACAGACCCAATATGCATGCATTGGAAAGTAATTAGCACTGGTTGTTATACCCCATCCAAAGGGTGTTTTAAGTTTGAGACATAGAGAAATATTAAAGATAAATCTAAAAAAGTATATATATATAAATGATCAACATCACGAATCGATTTAGCCATGTTCGTCCATCCATCCAGAAGAAGCAGCAGCGAGGTGCGACAGCAGAACCGTTTAAATTTTGAATTGAATTTGTATACGAGGTTCTTGGAAAAAAGCAGTGCAACCCACCACCCGCTGACTCTTCGAAAAATTCACTTTTTTAAGTATTTTTACATGAAATTCGATAAACCTTGTTTTTGTTGTTTCGGCCACGCCTACATTTTAGGTGCGTTTGTTCTTTGCACATTTGGTTGTTGTTGTTGTTGTTCTAGTGCTTCGGATAAGCGATTGGAGTAAAGAAAAACCGTTGATCCAAGGTTAGTATGGCACCATCTTTATTTCGCAGAAGTATGGAAATTCTTACAGACCTAAACCACGAATATATCTAGGTTGCCCATGGAAGGTGACTGTCAAAGCTTCCATTGATTCCGCCGTTGGAAGAATCCTCCGAAAGTAGGTTAATGACACAACCAGATTGCTGCCGTCCCCAAGACTCTTGCCTGTATTTTTTGAATATACATACATAAGCATCTACGTAATTTGAAAGGGAACAGATGCAGACTATGGCCTAAGAAGTTCTCATCTTGTAGACAGAATTGTATCCAATTTGTCTGCGGTGCTATGCTATTGTACATAAACAAACGCAATCAAATTTTTCGTAACAAAAAATGCAATAAAAATTCCTTAAAGCATATTCATGATCAAGGGGGTTCATAAAAACCACCGCGTCTTTATGCAATCATTTCAAACTCAAAAACGAATAGTATACGTACATATGTAAGTAAATGCGAAGCTATAAATCAGAAATTCAATCTGTTTTCCTACTTGCAATTAAATAATCGCTAGAGTCATCTCATTACAGCACCTCGACTTGATGCGCACGTTTTTTCACACAAAAACGACCCTTTTTAATGGGCAAATACGAATAAAAAGAGAAAAAACTTAATTTACGTCAAGCAGCTATAACGGTTAATTATATCTAAGAATTTGTTCCACCCCAACGAGTGCACACAAATATTTAGAAATAAATTTCCCCTAAAGCCGCCCTCCAGACCCCTAGTCTAATGCGGCCTTTGCGGTTAAGCGGTTTATTGCCATCCATCAGGTCAATGTCGCAGTTACCGATCAATGAGTTTGAAAGTAACAAACTTCTCATTAAAATCTGTTTATTTTGATTTCCACACTTCTATTCGCCTGGTTTACTTCCGCATTTACTTCTGTTTACTGACAACATTTATGGTTAATTGTTACTGCAAATGTCAGATGAGATTTTGAGCCTCAAAACCTCTTCCAGCATGGTACAATTGTTGTTAATTTTAATGGAAATCATATCTTTTATTTTGGCAAAAAATTTGCATGATGTCATGTAGGTACTTATACATTACACACAGAATTCTATTTAATCGTGTCATCTGTCAATTGACAGTTCTTATCAATTACCACAAACTGTGACATCTCGCGCGCCCAAATTTCACAAACAAACAGAGAAATGACTGCGGGATTACTCACGAGTGAAAAAGATATAAGGTCTACCGGCCCATTGTTGCTAAAAATAAAATTATTAGCAAGTTATTTTTGAATATTCGTTTGTAAATTTTATTTACATTATCAATTGAAGTTGTGTACATGAATATGCCTTATGGGTCGGATGTCTAGCCTGAGTCAATTAGCGGTATACCAGTCATGAAGTATGATATTTCAATAATTTATTTGATGCCTTTCGTTCCTCTGTCGCCCGCTTGATTCGTTAAGATTAAATCGAGCGTGTAGATGAGTGCTGCTCATTTGGAAGCGGGTAGTTGTGAGTTATGAGTAAATTTGATAATTCGAAATTATGAGCTGTACGGTAATGGATAGATAATCGATACGTGTTTCATTTTGCACACAGAGATACATAGATGGGGACAATTATAGGGGGAAGATTTTAATTACACGTGTTAATTGAATTTAAAGAAATTTGTATGTTCCCAATGAGTAAATTAATTTCATACTTTTATAATAGGCTATTCACCATTCTGGCATTTAAATTTTAGACAAATTGGTCTGATGTGATTAATTGAACTCCATATTTCACCCTAGAGTTGAACAAGTTCTTGTGAATTAATAGTGAGATAAATTTAGCTGAAGAGTAAAATTTGACTTATGTAGTTCAATAAAAAGGCTTGATTCAATTAAACGAAGTCAATGTACCGTGCAAGGTCATAGTTAGATCATACACTGAACATACGATACGATTTTTGGGGCAAAAGTGCACTGCCATGTATAAGGTCTATTCTCTTGGAAATAATAGTTTATTAGAATTGAAATTAAGGCTTTGGTCAACCTCAATAATTCACTGATGTATACAGCGATCATCAGACCCATCATCACCTACAGGTCTTTCAGTATGGTTGAGAGCAACAATAATAAGAACTATCTAAATAATATCATTCTCGAGTAAACACTGTACATTGCACTATGCTATGCTCATGGAATGGAAAGACTAGCAATGTATTCAAATGCACTCTATGCTACAAATTCTTTCTTGTCATTGAGCAGAGTAACGGATAATAGCCGTACTTATATTTGTTAAGAGCTCCAATTGGTTAAAGGGTAGACAGACACTGACATAGGTGTCCACCACCCAGTACTTTATTATTTACCACAATGACCCTATCGTGTCTCTGAGTTTTTTGTCCATCACACACCTTAGCATCCAGGTAAAATGGACTCGTAGTACCACTCTACTGCTTTCTTATAAAGTTTGTCATTGAAGGTGATTCTTACACAACTGCCAGGTACTCCGCTCATAAGTTGCAACCTGTTTCTTGAGCTGAAAACATTGCTTCTCCAAATCTTGGATAGCATTCTGCATGCATCTTACCTCGTCCGAAATACACATCCAGGGCTATGCCACCGAGTCCTTACAAGCGTTACTGAGATCAGACTTTCTAAATATGTATAGAAAGCTATCAACTTGCGCAGCTTCCTGTCCGGCAATGGCGGGTGTTTGAAGTGCTTAGAACGTATTTGTATTGGATGTGTCTGGTTTTGTTTGTCTCAGCTTCGAGAGTGTGAGCCATCAATTAAAGATCCATTATCGCTAACGTACTCTATAGTCTGTCCAACATAAATTGTCAGTACAGGGAAGATAGGGATGTTTGTCTCTCATTCGCACTCGTTTGTTTTCCGTAAGGTGCTACTCTAACAAAAGCTCTTACAGGGTTGCCGCAGTATCATTTCAAACCAGGAAAAATGTGAAAGAATATTAGGTAGGGTTACCGTCCTGTTTTTTTAGATTGAAATTTTCATTTAATTTGTTTTATTAATCAAATATAAAACAAATTTATCTTTTTCAGTATTTTATCCAGGGTCGGAAGTTCGTTTTTTGAAAAGAACTGATGAACAATTTGCCTGATGGAACACTTATCGAAATCATCTACCTTACATTTGAGACCAGTTTGGTTTTTCTTTTTCGGTGGCGAGTTGTGGCCTTTGGTACTTTTTTCATTTAGATAGTTCGTTCAGTCACAGAAAAAATATCAGCTACTTGCTTCACAGCTTCTGTTTTATTTTTTAAATTTTCATGAATTTTTATTGCCGCGTCAACAATTTCTTTTTTTTTTCCGGCACTTAAGTCTTTGGATGATTTGGAAGCCATTTATTACTACTGAGCACAAAATCCACGACTTAAAAATACAAATTGCACAATACTTCTTCAAAAAACAATTTGAAAACAGTTCTTAAAAACTATCCGTCTTAACACCTAGGGATCGAAAAAAAACTGTATCTATTTTTGGCAACGAAATAAGAACTCAAAGACTATCCTCCCTGTATTATGTTTTTATACGAGAACGGAACTAAATGTCGTACATCCTATAATAAAGCAATTAATTCTTAAGTCATACATGGAAATAGGATAAAATACAAAAAAACCCAGTCTTGAAAAATCTCGACAATTAAAAATCACTTCCTGCAATAAAGCAATAAAAGTTATGTACAGATGAGCGCAAGGATATAAGATGACCAAATTGACCTGCTTCTGTAATATTTTATTGCTTAAAATATTCTAACAATGTTGGTCAAAAATATTTTTGGCCGAGTTTATGTATATACACTGGCGGCATTATCAAAGATTTTTTTTTTTTGATTCATGAGAGGCGAATCGGCAAAGGTGCAATTTTTTATCCATTGAAATGCAAAAATTGTCAATTAATTTTCCTATAATGGAAACAAATTATGTAGAACAATGCTGAAGAAATTTAAATTATTCACTCACTGCATTGCTTGCAAGTACAAAATAAACGTCCTATTTTACCAATTGCGTATTTTATGTAGGTATTTTTCAACGTACTGAAAATTGAACCCACAAAGAGAAAAAAATGTATGCGTACCTACAAAGTGCAAAACAGTAAAACATTTTAGAATAGAAAACATCTTACAATTTTGTAACTGCATTTTAACGTATTTTCAACACATTAAAACAAATAATATATCAGATCAAAACATGATGGTAACACTTATCAAAAAAGAACTTTTTTCAAAGCTCTAAAACCAAAAGCTCCTTAATAGAAACCCAAGGAAAAAAAACTGAACGAGTTACAAAACGGACACTGGTAACTCTGAATGCACATGAAAATAAATAGGGGTTGAAATGCAGCAGCCAATCAGCGCACACCAAATGGATATTCACAGGCGGGTATACACATTTTATGCGGGGTTCCTCTCAATTTAGTATGGTGCAAAAATATGACACGCTACTGATCTCTCCCATAAGACGTGTACTGACAATTTATGTTGGACAGACTATAGGTGATTTGGGTTAGATGTTATAGTGAAGCAAATTTCACATACATACGTATTCCATCCGTCAGTACTACAGGGAGTATATAAGCATCGAAAAAGAAGCGCTAACAGTATGTAGCCCTAACGTACTCCATTATGTATTTCAAAATCTTCGGACACCTTACCATTTTATAAAAAGTGACACTTACTACTCTTGGATGTAGCCTTTAGAGTAACTATAAGCTTTACTAGGATGTCTTAACTCAATCTCTTTCGAAGTTGCATAGCAATAGATGTAGCGCAGACTAGTACTCAATGCGTTGCGTGAATGTGGGACAAATGAAATTGACGACGCTGACGAGATTGCTGACTGGGTTCTCGAGCAGTTAGAAATGAATAAATGTTGTAGGATTCAGCATTTATACATTCTTTGCATCGAAAATTCCATGTGTCCAATGAGTAAATATCATGTCTATGCCTCCCGTGAGAGTGTCAATGCCCCCATTGGGGGAGCGCCCCGCACCGGTTGGGAATCACTGATTTATAGTGTCTAGTAGCCTTTATAACAACACCAATGGACCATCTCTAGCAATGTGCCTGATGGATTAGTCTGTATCTTGTTTTCTGACAAATTAGCTATAGAGCTGTAACTTTGTCGGAAAGTGTGACTAAACTATTACTATTTATATTATTGTTATTGTTGTAAGGTTTTGGCTATTGATTCCTAGTAGCTCTCTGATAAAAATTGCCATAAAATACGTTGAATGTCATTCGTTGAAATAAAAGTCACCCTTCTCTTTTCTTCTCACTTAAAGTCAACCCGTCTCGTTGGACATGACATTCATGAGTCACGAGCCAAGTCACGCATTAAGTAAACATTTGTAGCTGAACCATTAAAGCCAGGACTAACGATTTCGCTGCCAGAAAATGTTGTTATTATCTTTATGGGACGTCCAACTATATATTTGTTTGTTGGAAAAGAAATGGTCGAAGTTGTAGTATAATGAGGAGGAAGAATCCTATATAAATACTTTGCAGCTGCCAGCAGTATCCTTCCGATTCAACTGCCAATATAGCAACTAATCGAAAGTAGTGCACCAACATCGTGTTTGTGGATAAAGTACAAGCAGTAAGTATCAGTGTACATTTTCCATCGACATGGTGCCATCAATCATTTTAAATTTAAGTGTCGAAGCTGGTCACCTTAAGGAACAAATTTCTTCTTCAACCAATGGTGTGGTTCCTTAGAGTTCAGAGAGCTGAAACTCATGTCATTGAAATTCAGTTGGATTTCTTGTTTCTGTCTGTTCCTAGTTGAAACAGTTCAATCAATGTAACTATATATTTAATGTCAGGATAACCTTCAGTGATGGATGAATACATTTAAACAAGGTCTCGTCTGCACTATCTTTTATCCTTATGTATGGTTTAGAATTTCCGCAGTCAATTACCAAAGTCAGATGGTAGTCTAAGTCGAAAGGTATATACCCAATTTTTTCGTGGTTAAGTGAATGTCCTGAAAAGTCACCACTCTAAATAAAAACAGTTCCTAAAAATATGACAGACCAGTTCTAAGTACTATGGATTTTGATAGCGATATTTACCTCGGATCTTCTTTATTTCGAATATGAAACAAGACCTCTCATGTTCATCAACAGTACCACTGAGGACGTCTTTTGATTTAGTTTTGAGGAGCTTGTCATATGATGTATTTTACTAAGCGTCCATCTCTTTTTTACTCTTTCAGATCTCAAGTCGACAGATGCACAAGATTTTTCTTACGATGGTACAATGGGTAAGTATCCCAGCCATTCAGAGCACATCTATATCTTCATGAATATTTATGATTTGTAGGACCGGATCACTGGGGTGAACAATACAACGGTTGTAGTGGCAAATTTCAAAGTCCAATCAACATTGACCTTCTCGAAGTACAGGAACGTACATTTGGTGACTTAGTTCTAGAAGGTTTCGATGACAAACCCATGGGTGGTGATTTAGTCAATAATGGACACACAGGTACTATAAACCCAAAATGATCCATTTAAAATCCCCTAATTCAATTGTTCCCTTAAAAAAAAAAAAAACTAGTTCTAGTTCAGTTAAATTACGAAAACGAAGAGCCCACTGCAAGAGGTGGACCATTGCGTGGTAGTTTTCGTTTTGCACAATTGCACTTTCATTGGGGCGACAACGACACCTATGGCAGCGAGGACAGGATAAACAATCAAAGTTTCCCAGCCGAATTACATATGGTCTTTTACAATACAAAATACGATAGTTTTAACAGTGCAGTCGGACACAGTGAAGGCGTTGCTGTTTTAGCCTTTTTCTACTCTGTAAGATTAATTACAAATGATTTTATTACGTATGAGTTTAATGAGTAGACTTTCTTTTGAATAGCTTCAAGAGGAGGACAATCCCAATTACGCGGATTTGGCGTTTCTTCTTAACTCACTGCAGAAACCAGACCAGCATGTGCCTTATTTAAGTGCACCATCCCTCAGTGAGTTGGGAAGTACGGAATATCAAAAGTATTTCACATACATTGGGTCATTAACAACACCACCATGTAGTGAGGAGGTCCTTTGGATTGATTTTGAGGAGCCTATCATGATTTCACGAGCACAGGTAATATTTCCAAGAACTTTCTGTCGATAATAATGAGTTGGTAGACTACAGATTATCATACAATGACTGTGAACATTTTATGGTAACTCAAATGAGCTCCCGTCATTGTTTTCACATATTTAAACGTTTTAATTATATAGCCTGTTGAAACAATATGTTGTTAACGACTGTGTACTTAAATTATTTATTAAACATTCCAGTGGTGTACTATTAAAAATACTTTAACAATGGGACATGGTGATTATTATTGAACATTTCTGAGTCAATTTAGTTACACTTTAACCGGATTTCGTTTAGTTTTTTTTTTTTACAGTGACTTACGTGTACCGCATTCAATGTCTAATTATAAAAATGAATTTAACTCAAACAATTTTACTCAAATTCGTTTGGAAAGTAAGACTTCTAGCTAAAATAAAATTCCACTTGCTGCGGCTCCTTCGGGTTCTCTATTTATTGCCAAGGTATTAAGAACTTTCTACTCTCTCAGGTAGTTGCCCATCTGTTAGATGCAGTTGGAATACAGTGGCTTGCTTCTTAAGACTATTTCCATTCATTCAAAGGCCATAACAGAGGCGGTCTATTACTTTGTACTTTTGGTAAAGCCAGCTCTGAGTACACACAACAATCATCTGGAGACAGGTCAGTCCGATTTTCATTCTCAATTCAGGCAATAGGCTTTCCTAAATCTTATCGGCCTGCAAATTTAGCACCATTTGCCCTCGAAACTATGGAGAGACCAATTGATATTCCACTATTAGGTCGGTAAGACATGTCTACATCTCTACATACTTATGTCGTAAGTATTGTTATGTTTCTACAAGGTTTAAGCCGGTTCATGTGTTTTTCTTTTGGCGTTGGAAGTTAAGGAAACTGAGTCCGTACTCTATAACAGTGTGGGATCCACTGAACCCAGTACCCCACCTAGACTTTGACGGCAGTGCGATTCACAGCCGTCCCCTCGTTTGTGTTGCAATCTCCGCTGCGTTCCATCGACAGCCACAGTTTCACTAATTACTTTGGTGCTCTGCATCTCCCTGATAATTTTCCCTTCATTTAGGGCCTGATCCAGTCTGTTCCATCCAGTTTTGTTATTTGTGATACTACGACAATAATTCCGTTCAACTTCTTTAATGAGGATTGACACCATTGACACAATTTAAGCTACTAAGCATGCGGCATCATATAATGTTGTTAGGACAATGCTGTAAACTGCAGCTTCTGTGATGTCGTCTTCATTGCACCAGCCTAAATTTGAGAGCCGACGTCACAACTTTTGTAGCCAGTAGACTCTTATTTTGTTTAGGTCTTTCAATATTTGGTATGATCCTTGCCAATGCAGCCGCTTTTGTTCTTTGTTGTCTTCTCAGCTACATGTTGTAGATCCATCTATAGTAACGCCAAGATGCTTCAACTCCGGTTTTCAATCTACAGTGTGATCTCCCACTATTACTCTTACAGGCTCCATAACCCTTCTGCTCCTGATAAGTTCTACCTCCCTCTTTTCTTCTTCTGTAATCGAAGGTCCATGTTTACTAGCCAGTCATGTACCATCTTCATTTTGAAAATGTCATTGTACATGAAATTCTACAGTAGTAGAACTAGTCGTCTTTGTCGCATCGTAAAGCAGTACTCCATTTCTTAAATATTGAGTCCTTATATTCTGCAAGCAGTCCAGTACTCTGTTGGTGGTAAGTGTTTGCAAGTTTGTCTTCCCTCTATGGATTTGTGGCTGTATTCACGACTCCTACCATGGCGAGTTCATGGAACGTGCGTTACGGAAACTATCGATCGCACTCTGCAATCGATATTTTCTTTTTTTTTTACTTCATGCCATTTAATTTCGATTCATGACGTAGACTTGATTTTTTTTATATAAATTATTTAAATTTTTGTGTTGATTAAATATTATTTGTTTTTATTTATTTTTTATTTATAATTTGTTTGTTTTCTGTTTTTAATTTATTTTTTATTTAGATTGAAAAATTCCGTCACATCTACAATCATGCGGGTGAGCCGCTTACACACAATTTCCGACCAATTCAGCCCCTTAATAATAGAATTGTGTCGAGAAATGTCCCCGGCTTAGAGAGCTATCTCGAAGAAACAAGTGCTGAGGAAAGCAATATTTTAGATGACATTACCAATAGCATACCATTCAGACATAATTCAAGCAATATGTTTGCCTCGGGAATTCTTACTATATTTTCTATTTTATTTTTCTTTTTTATTTAAATAATTTTCACTATGAGAATGAGCAACAAAATGGCTTTAAAAATAAAAAGTATTATAATTGTAAATTTATCTACCGATCAGTTGTTTAAGAAACAAATAATACAATGTATTATTATGAATTATTATTTTGACGTAATAAATATAAGTGCTTAAAGTTATATTATTGTTTTTTTTTTTTTCTTTATTATAGATTGCTGAGCATATATCAAAATGTGTTTTGATAATTAGTTTTGAATTTTCGATAAACTGTTTTTATTTTAGTTTTTTTAATCTGATTACAGATAGATAAATTTCGACATCTTTACGATCACGAAGGCGAACTAATAACCCATAATTTCCGTCCAGTTCAACCACTTAACGGGCGAATTGTAGAAAAAAGTATCCCGAGCAAAGGCCCATCTAATGCTAAAATTCCAACGGAGGAACCAATCGAGGAAATGCCAAGTAATAATGAATTAAATGATCGAAAACTGAATGCAGAGAAAACACTTCATGATGAAATCACAGACAAGGATTATATTGATGAGGGCAAAGAAGATGTATCGCATGCAGTACCATTCCATGCCAAAAGAAATAGCGTTAATCCAATTTTAACTGACAGATATACAATTACAGCATGCACTGGTGTTATTCTTTCTTTAATTCTGTATCTTAAGTTAAGAATTTGAAAATAAAAAAGCGTAATGTTGACTACAAGATCTGCACAAAGTCAAAATGGCACCATTAGTCTAAACAAACTTGTATGGACATATGATTAATAAAAACTTTGTTCTTCAAATGTTTTTTGTTCTATTATTTGATAAACAAAATTGCCAGCAAGTATCCTTTAATATTAGAGCTAAAACCCTTTAGGGATTACTCCACAGACTACATACGCATATGAAGTTAGATCAAAATCCGTTCACTCGCTTAGGCTGCAACCTTGCTAACAGACAGATAGATAGAATTGCCAGACCCACTTTTTTCGACTTCTCTATAAAGGTAATGTCGTATTTATCAAAATCTCGAGATCGAAAATTTTCACGAATTTAAAACTTGCTGTATATTATGCTCGATTCACAATGCCGCGATAAAGCGAGGCGAGTCTAGCGCGAGTTGTCAAAAAAATTTCAATTAATCAATGCAAATGTATGAAACAATACACAGTGACACCAGACTCGTTTTCTACCGCATCGCTTACTTATCGAAAAATAAAAAAGTCTCGGGAAGTACAGAATGCTACATGTTTTTGTAAAGTAGCCAGAAACATAACGTGTTATTGTTGTTGTTTTTCATATACACTCTGCCAAAAATATCGCCTACATTGTGTACTGTACTGGGAAATGATTTTATGACAATAATTATTTCTCGCCTCGCTCTAGTCTCGTTTTCACGCAGCATTGTGAATCGGGCATTATGCATGTAAAAGGAAAAAACTTTACAATTCATGGCTACTATCATGGCAGGCAAATATCCATCCACCAAAAAAGTTCTCAAAATACACGCCTCGAGGCGCAATAAAATATTTCTTTCACCTCTGTTCCTTATCCGAAATAAGCTACTCACTGTCTAGGACTTGCACTTAACGTTCACTTAAACTACTGCGACAACGATTCAACTATTTAGTGATTGGGTATTTCCTTGCGGCCCTATTCATTTTTTTGTAGCCAGGTGATTGATGTATGTATGTATAATAGGTCCGTTCGCGTACTCTCCTTAAACAGCGAATTTCTACGAAAAGCTGCTCGCGTACGTAGAATTTTCGTAGTTTTTCGCAGAAGAGAGCGCTCACGAGAGCCCTTATCCCCATGATAAGAATTTTAGTGGAAGAAGTTTCTGTGGTCTGGTTTATGAAAACTGTCAAAGCTGTCAAACCAGTGTATTTTCAACTTTTTCTTGTTCAACCTTTTTCGTAATTTTAGTTCTCTCTGAGAATTTTACCCCCACTCTTCGAAATTTGATAGTCTACGAATTAAAGTGCAAAAAGTACGCGAACGGACCTAATATGTAACATATGTAGTTGTAATGTCACACACAACGCTATACTTCATCTACATATATAATTTGATGTTAAAGGAATATCTTCAGGATTTCGTGCGCTGAAAGCATAATTAATTTCTCGCCTTGTACTAGGACACTCTCTTGCGTTGAAATAAAGTTAATTTACTTCGATATTTTTAAGAGATATTTAGACATTTAAATGAGACGTTTAGACTAATATATTACTACTTACTTTAATACAGACCACGAATCTATAAGCACTACAATAGAGTACTGGTTTGAATCCGACACACTCTATTGCAGAGATGATGCAAAGGAGCAAAAACCATAAAAAAGAGGAACAACGGACATATAAACATATGTACATACGTATTTATATGCACTTTAGCCTAAGCCTTCAACTAGAGATACCGAAGCAGGGACTTAAGGAATTTGAGGAAATTTCCCTGGTCTAAATATGAAACCAATTTGAAAGGTGGATACACCCATTACAATGTTCATATTCGATCTTTGACATGAATCAAATTCAGGCAAAAGCTTCACGGCCGAATATTTAATTTTGAATGCAACCCAAATACAAGAGATCCTGATGATCCTATTCATACGTTTAGATTCGACACGAAATCTCCCTTTCAATAATTAAACATTCCGTTAATTTGCAGGAAAACTTTATTAGAGGAAAATAAATGTCTCAGTTTAAACTGCAATAACAATCTATTAAATCACATTTGCTTTGACTATTTCGTAAGGAACATAACATAAAAAAAAATTTAAAACATAAACTTAAAATTCCAATTCAGCAGATCAATAACATTTGAAAGAAACACAATCTAATCCTGCTCAGCTTCAACACTCCCTGCCTTTTGATAGACCTTCTTCTTTGCCTTGGTATGAGTTATCATGTGCGACTTTAAGTTCGTGGATTGGGCAAAGGACTTCCAGCACCCGACCACTGGACATACAAATGGCTTTACACCCGTATGAATGCGAACATGGGTCCTCAGATTAAAGTCTAACGAGAAACGTTTGCCACATCCTTCGTAACAACACTGGAACGGCTTCTCTCCAGTGTGCACCAAGTGATGGCGCTTCAGCTTCGAACTCTCTACAAATGATTTGCCGCACTCAGCGCAGATAAATGTCCTTGGACCGTGAATGTGCATATGCTTGCGAAGTGTTGAGTAGTCCTTGAAGGTCTTCTGACATGTTTTGCAAGTGCATGTGTAGGGTGGATTTGCCTGTCGAATGGGAGACTTCGAAGACATCTGCTGAGGGGCTTCATGAACTTCGGTTTTCACCTCGACTTCCCTGAGTACATTCTTCTCGTCATCTTGGTCATCCTTAGACCACATGATAACCTTAAATTGAGACTCTAAAGTCTTGATTAGAACTTCTTTTTGTTTCCAACGCCGAGCGAGTTTCGGCTTCTCATCCAATTTGATGTTGTTTTTAAGTATTCCACGTGAAGGGAGTGGTATACCAATTGCTTTTACCTTCAACTCGTTGGGAGTGAGCAAAGGCCCTGCCTCCTCTGTGATATTCATGTATTCTGGGTTCTCACAGTCAAAGTTAGTGCTATCATCATCGAATACAATCAAGTCGCTAACATCGCAGAACGAGATCTCATTTTCTGGATAAAAAATGATTTTACTTTGCTCGTGGCGCTCCAGGAATCCTTGGTTATCCATTGTCTTGTCTTTATCTTGAATATATAAGGAATTTAAGAGGAGAAAACAGCGGTGAAGAGTTACTATACCAGATCCGGGAGCTCCTAGGAAGAGTACCTATCCGAGTAATGGAACGAAAACAAAGTCACCCCCTTTGCCTCAGCGCTTTTGGTGCTTACTTATTAGTAAATATATTTAACTCGTTAATTTGTGATTATTATTATTTGTTAAGTTTTCTAAGTTATTGTCAGTTAAGTTTTAAATATTGTCAAGTATGGCGCAGACACCAATAAAATTAAAAAGAAAGATGGACGAAAATTTGTGAAAGCTAGTTATGTTCGTTTTGAAATTTTCATCAAAAAACATATGAAAGAGAAAAGTGTGAGCATTGCCAAGACAAAAATATTTAATTACGTTTAAAGTCTTATAAATCTGTGGTTATAACATGTTACAACGTTTTTTAATTAACATTTAAATTCCAAATGGAAAACATGTTACCAATATATATTTTCAACGTAAGTTTGAATAACTATATAACGCTGTTTAATAGTGATGATTTTCCAAAATATAATGATAGTTAATAAGTGCAATATGCACATTAATATGCTTTTTGAGAAGTACACACAATAGGCGAAGTAAATGCCAGATTTAAGATCCGTTCGCTTACTTTTTTTAATAAAATTCGGAGATTTCTCTCAGAGAGAGCTAAAAATACAAAAAAGTACTCAAACGGGTTGAACAAGAAAAAGTTCAAAATACACTAACTTGACAGATTTGACATTTTTCATAAACTAGCGCAGGGACATTTATTGGGAATTTTTCGCTTTAGGATTTTATTTTGAAAACTACCCCAACACACAAAAATTCTTTTACTTGACTACTAGCAACTAATCACTACGTTTATATCACCGAATTGAGAGATCGAATAAAAAAAAGGATGGATTTTCAATGCACATTTGTGCTGTAACCGGATTAAGGTGATCGGAATCGAGGATTAAATTTGACACTGCTTTTCCATTTTATTTGCGTGCCTTCAAACACTTCAAACAGAAAAAAACACGAATGGAAAATAAATTTCTGTACATTCTTTTTCTCCATTTGTCAAACTCAATCTTTCGATCCGCGTTTATATGAAAAACTCAAATTTTGTGATCGGGTCGAGTCATTCCTGTTTGAAACCAATCGTTCAATCCGCCATATAAACCTGCTAAATGTTATACGACGCAAGTTAACATACTCACAAGACAAGCACTACCTTACCTTACGTGCGACATTCATTTCTACTAATACAACGTTATTTTCAAAATATGTATTTTAATTCTTATTGCAAATTACATATTCCAGTTTCAATGAAAAGAAATTCATTTTAAATCATGATTAAATATTGCACTAACAATAACAGTTCTACAGCCGTTTCAGTAACAATATTTCAGGCAAATAAATTTTCTTCAATTTTTCCTCCACAAATTCTTCATGCTTATGCTTTAAAGGTGCATTCTCTACTTTAAAGTCGCTTTTATAAAAGCGTATTGCTTTCTTTTCGGAAATATATTCCAATTCGAAATATTTACAATCTTCTACGAGATTGTTGGCACTTCTATATAGGAGGAGTTTTTGTAGCCAATCTGCAGACAATGCAAGCTGCTTACTATTGTAAGCTGTAGAGAATATTTGAAAAACTTGCCTGAGGATAGAAAAATGTAGCAAAAATTGGAATTGAAAGAAATACTTATATACCTTCGAATGATTTGGAGCTTTAACGAAGCTATTGCACAGAGTATGTGTGGAAGGCGGGCAATACCGTGAAACACCTTATAGAAGTTTCCCTGAAAGTAACTGATGGCAATGCGGTTCACTGAAGTGAAAAGATCATCGGCTTTGACCTCGGTGGGGAGTTGGATGCTCCTGTTAAGAGCTTCTATTGAGCCAAGGTTGAACATTTGATACAGGGATTCAATAAAATTGCGATTTCGAATTTCATTTAACTTTAAATCGTCGACTTTTGTAGACGAATAGACCTCATCGTAGCAACAAAGGACCCTCTTGAGGCACTCTTGTAAATGTTGATCGCAGATTTTTGTGTCAAAATTATCTATTGACTCCTCACAGAGGCTGAAAAAGAATGTTTACTTGTTTGTTAGCTAGAAGATAGAAAGGATGATCTATTACCGATAACGACTGTAGGCAAGAAACATAATCATTGGTTCCAGTAGCCTTATAGTTGACTTTGAATCGTAGTTTTGCATCACAATCTCCTGTCTTATGGCTCTCAGTCGATCAAATACAAAGTCGTACACGTAGTTAAAGGGCCTTCTCTTATCAAGGATGATGCTAGGGAGGAATTTCATTTAAAAATGAACTGAAATGCATTTCCAACTTACTCCTTTAAAAGATACTCCAGTGTCTTAACCAATGCTCGCTCTGTTCGCAGGTCCTTTCGCTTGGGAATCTTAATTCCAGCTGCGGATCGAGCAAAAGATTTCACTAGGATACCGGGTACATTCTTTTGGCCCGACTTTAATTCATAAAAATTCAAGAGACGCTCTTTTGTTCGTCTAGTTGAAGAAATTTTAAGGGAATGGATGTTCCGTTATTTGACATCTACTTACAGTTTGATTTCATGCTCCGGGCACATCTCCTCACATGTTCCAAGCACAAATTCTGGCATTTTCTTTGTTTTTCCTGAAATTTGGGTCCAAGTTGTTTGTTTTGATTTCAGAACAGAAAAGAAAACAAAGGAAAGGAAATAAAATTGCCAAGTGCAAGCGATTACGAACGATGTCAAAGTCAGCTGGTAGAATGCTAACTGTACAGTTTTAAACGAAAGTGTATAAAGGGTGAATTCCAAATACATAGAATGATTAATCATAAAGAGAGTTTTTTAGTGCGCCCGACTTTAGCACCATTCCAGGAAAACACGCAAAAAGTTTTTTTTTCATGAATCTACTTCTTTCAAACAAGCACCTTGGAAATACCACCAACATGGAATTTCACGAATAAGCTCACTTTGTGTGAGCGATTTGCTAAACTAGTTCAAAACATTTCAAATTCTCTTTCTCTTCTTCTTCTCTGCTTGCACTCGGCCCAACCTCTTCCGACTGTCATGAGAAAGCTTCTTAAGAAGCCCTTTGCCCTTCGGATACGCTATAAATCTGTAGGTCCCTTCTGTACACAAAATTAAAGGAGGGAAATCGGAAAGAAAAGAATAGGACCACGCAATATAGTCCAATATGAATATGGGAAAACTATTTCCTAACAAAGTGGGAAGCTTTATTGTATTTTTTTTTAATTCATCTTATAGCACTGTTAACTATGCTTAATGCAATTATCAATTAAGACGTTAGCTATCGCATGCTTTTATAGTTGGGATTTTATAGTTGCAAAAAATATACTCAAAAAGTGATAATTTAGCGGTTACGAAAGTGGAGAGATAAAAAAACGCAGTATTATGATCATTGATTCTAATAGACTCAAAAAATATTTTATTTGTATCACACACAATATGGAAAATGTTATTAATTTTCCAATTGGTCTAAGTGTTACTTGTTTTTTCTCCCAAAAATGGTAGCATTCACTCAAAATGTCTAAAGTAGCGTATCTAATCTTCACCACGGCAACACTGCCTGTATGTTTTTTTTTGCGGTTTGTCTCCCAAGAAAATCGTTTCGTTTATGTAGCTCTTCGCTACAACAAAATAGTTTTTTTTCGAAAAAAATAATATATATAATTAAATAACATCCTGAGAGCCGCATTTAAGCAAAACAGAAGATGAACATCCTCCAGCTGCCGAATGTGATGCTGATCCAAATATTCGAGTACTTGCCGTACGAGGAAGTCGCCAAGAAACGTCTGGTAAGCATAAAAAATTCCCCAAGAAAAGGGATCTTTCTCGACTTTTTGTCTCCTTCAAGAATTCTTTGTGTTTTTCTGCGGAGCCTCCCTCTAATTTGTTTGTTTTTCTCTCGAAAAGATTTGCAAAAAAATCGACGTAATTTGCCAGCACATTCTCAATTGTGGCTTCAATAAGGTCGTCAAACAGCACACAATCAGTCTGAAGAGGATTAAGGCGTTGCTGCCGCGTCGCGAATCTGAAAGAAGGTAGGTATCCAACTAATGTAGAGTGGGCTAAGGCAAATTTTCATTCGCTTGAATTTCTAGAAATCACTGCCTGGCGCGTCACGCAGACATACTCACGTGCATCGAGACACGAATATCAATGTTATCGATGACTTACTCCAAATATATGGACCTGAATCTTTGCTGTTTTATACCGGGGCGAGTTCTAGACGAGATCTTTCGAATTTTACGCTTAATTTCGAAAACAACGAAACCCCTGCGACCTCATGAAGTGTTACAGGAGCTAAGGGATATCTCTTCGATGGCAATTGAACATTTTGATGAGAAGATTTCACATTTATTGAAGAAATCATTTGTCGATACGAATACACAGATGTATATGAGTAGTGTGGTGGCTAGTGGTTCAACGGCTAGCACCTCGAGAAATGTATGCTGTGATCAAATGAGACAAAAGGTGAATTTGTTGCTTGGCCTAGGGCAGACTACAATTGAGACTACAGCAGTGTCAGTACAATCGAGAGTGCCCCAGGCAGTAGAACAGGCAAATTTGCATCCTGAGCAAGGTTGCGAAGAGGCACGCGCCACAATGGCTTATTTTAAGAAGGTCGAACAGGAGTATAAAAAGGGAATCACGAAGGTGAGTGTTAAATAGTTCTACGGGTATGGGGAATTGAAAGGTTTATTAGTTTAGTTCATATGCTTTCAAATGATATTGAAAGTATTACATAAGAATACCACAAAATGCGATCGACTTCGAGTTTTGGACATCAATTAACGATGTCTACAACTTAGCGTCCAGGTGTAAGCAAGAAGCTTTCAAGCACATAAGTAGAGATATAATGCTATACCAGTTGGTATGAAAAACACCATGCAACCGTAGAACAAACATCGCGTAAGCAGAAGGAGCGGCTGTTTTAGCCACATCGAAAGGTCGGATGAATTATGATTGTTTTATTCAGATATCCCTTCTTCTTTAGTGTGCAAATTGGAATTCTGTTAGATAGTACTTAGAAGAGTTAGTCAATAGCCAATATAACAAACGGATGCATTCTAATTGCGCTTACATATATAAAGAACCTGCGAAGCAGCAGTAACAGTGTTGCATTAAATCTGCTTATGTTTCACTGGTTGGAATAGCGTCGCTTACTAAACAAAGAACGACCTCGCCTCTAAAAAAATAAATGTAAATTGGCAGAATGTACCAGCAGAAAACAGTCGCATTACATGAAGTAGACACGTGTCAGATAAAGTTCTGCATTTTGCCTTGTAAGAACTTTAAAGAAATCTTTCATATTCATTTGCTGACCTTTTCCCAAAGTGAATACTTTTTTACTACCTAACAACAGCATTCAAATAGAAGTTAAAAAACCTTGGCTTTATTATTGGTCGTAATCTGACTCATAACAAACTTTTCTAGGTTTTTTTTTATTATACTAAGGTAAAAACAAAATTGCAATATCCCAACGAACGCTATCCTCTTTGCAGATGAACAGAATGCTGCAGGTGCAGAACAATCAATCACGTCGCTTACAGCAAAGCTTAACAACCATAGCTGATCTTAATAGCCAAATTCTTGAGCTCAAAAAACGTATGGAAGATATCGATACAAAGAATCGTGAGCTGTCGGCAAGTATAAAACAGCTCAATGGAGATGCATCAACACCAAGTACACCCAAGTCCACTGCCACTGGACAAGATTTCTCCAATTCCGATGAGACATCAGATATGATACATGAGCATGACAGCACTGCCGCTCCACAAGACATAGCCGATATTGATGAGGACGTCGACGATGCTGATGATGATGATAATGTTGATGACCTTACTGCCTCTATAAAACGTCCCCTTGAAGAGCCAACCTTAGTCGACAATCAAGAACAAATTGAAGAAGGAACTGTAACCGGTGAAGCAAGTACAGCCAAAAAGGCCAAAATGGAATAAGCCATAAGCAAGTGTACATATTATATATATATTTACATATAGAGTGTACCAACTATTGTGCTGCTAGTATTCTGAATTTGCTAAGAGTTCATTTTTATCCCTAGATACTAGTGATTTATTTAGTTCTTTACTTAGTTTATGCATTGGACGAGTGAGAAAGAAGCTGAGCGACAGTTATTTGTGTGTACAACAGAGTTGATTACCCTAAACAAAATAATAAAACTTTAAAATAACATTCATATGTTTTCTGCGAGAACCATTTAAAGATATTATATCTACCTGAGAATAAAATTTGTGCATTTTTATCATCAATTTGTAGTTTTGTCTTAATGAATTTTTCACACATTTAGACAAGATGTCACCACTATTTCCAATGGTTAGTCATTCGCTTAATCGATAGGCATGCATATGAGTGACAATCGTGTGACACGTACAATTAATGCAACTCTTAATGCTTCAATAACGATTACATGCATATACGTCGTTGGTAAGGGATTTTATTGATAACAGTGCAGCTGATCATGCAACCAAGTCTTTGTCACTTTATTGTGATGAGAGGTGGAGGGTTGTGATTGAAGATTGAAAATTTAAATCCATCTGTGGTCTTTCATTATTGTTGGCAAATCAAACGCAATTCATAGATTGCTATAAATTTGATAAAGGAATATATTTTTAAGGAATTTAAATTCAATTATGTATATTAAAGTGACGTGTGAATTGTATTTTTTTCCGGCTCTCAGTCAATACAGTCGAACGAAGTATTTAACATCATTTAGAGCTATCGTTCGATATGATTATTCGTTTTTTGTTTTCACTATTTCTTTTCTAGTAGAAGTCGTATCATGCTACAAAATATATATGTACATACAAATGTATGTATGTCAGCAAACGAAACAGTGTGACTATAAGTGTTTGAAGGTTTTCAAGGAAGTACATAATATAAATAATCTGTATAACTACAGTGACCGTGGAAAGCCGCGTTTGTGCTGCACAAATTGTTTGTGAACAGAAAAGAGGTCAGGACCTGCCTATACAGAGTAAGAAGCTTAGGCTAGACTAGTGATAATACTCGACACATCGGTAAACGAAGATCAACTATCAAATGGAAATAGTGATCCCCGAGACGGAATTAAAAAAGAAAAATATCATCTGTGCCTTGCCTAGCAATCCCATCGGATATTTCTCGTGATCCCTTTATGCCCAAGGAGCAAGAAAAGAGTGAATTAAATCCTGTGACGCAGTTCAAAGAAATCTTTAATCTACCATTTAGTTTGAATTGATTGGCACAACATGACTGCTTGGGGATATAATTTTGTCCAAAAGAGATGACCTTTCCAAATAGACTTTGTTCTCGATGATCTAAATTCCCTGAAGGCATACTATGGTTAGGTTAGGTTAGAGTGGCAGCTGGTGCCCAGATATAGATAGGCACCTGCTCAATTAGGCCTAAAAGGCCCGTTGTGGTACCACCGGATCTACAAAGGAAAATCACTAGCAATTACTACGATACTGCAATGATAAGAAGCAGAGGACCAGTACAGAGAGGTTACCGGACAAAATAACACTTAAGAAGAGGTTCTGCTGATGGGTCAGGAAAACCAACCGGATCTTTTAATAAAGCGTAGAAGGTGCTTAACGGGTAGACTTGTCAGGTCGTCAAAGAAAAAGGAGGTTTTTCTTGACGCTAGAGCAGGGCAGTTGCAAAGAAGATGAGGAATCGTTTCCTCTTCCTCCTTGTCCCTGCAACTCCGACAGAAATCATTAAATGGGAGGCCCAAACGTATAGCGTGTAGGCCAATTAGGCAGTGCCAGAGCTCTCTAGAAATTCTAAAGGACCAATGTGCCCAAAGAGCGTTGGCCTTCCTTATAGCATCAAGTTTGAGCAGGTGCTTACAGGTAGCAATTGGTATACCGATTCCCGTCCTTACGGATTTAATTGGGAGGGTTGTGCCAAGTTTGGCAATTTCATCAGCATAGGTGAATGTTGTATTGTTCCGAGATCTCCATCAGAGATGAACGGCAATCTTGTACGACCGTTGATGTGGTTTTGGATGATTCCAGAGATTTGATGGCTGCTTGACTGTCTGTGAAAATGCTAATATCCGTAGCAGAGAGTACATTACACTTTAGCCATGAGAGAGCTTTTTTGATTGCCATAATTTCCGCCTGAAAAACGCTACAGTGATCAGATATAAGATAGTCTAGTCAAACAATATGTAAAGGGTTAGAATGCTGTAACCATCAGAAAAGACGACAAAATACAGCAACATTCGATGGACTACTTCTATCAACGGATAGACAAATCAAGCTTATGTCTCATACTATGAATAATCGCTGCTAGTACGATTCTAATCGAAGGAAAGTCGACTAGCTTGCGAATAGTCGCATAATATCAATAGAGGTTTCTTCCTTGTATTATAGACAACAAACCTGTTGCGTTTGATTGCAAAGATAAATGCATTGGATGTTTCAAAAATAGTTACCATGTTTAACTTTTTTTTAAGCCAATCTAAGAGCACATAGCTAAGCTTCGTTCTGTACTGTGACTGATGCACCGTATTATGTTGCCGTGGAGCACGTTGTCATTTGCCTCCAAATAGGCTAGTCGTTGCAGTGGAATTGAATCTTCATTTGTCTGACGTAGTAGTAAATTGTCTGAGCTTTTAAAATACCTTTTTCTTTTAAATATAGTACAGGCGTTAACAAATTAATATTGTCCTGGCCCTGAATATTGGATAAGATGTACATCTCTTTGCCGATTGCGATGCATGTTTAATAGTAAGAGTGCTTCTTAATGTATAAAGCGACGCAGTCCGTTTCTTTGTAATTCAAGCAGTGGATGGATTCTGAACACATTGGCAGCCAGAACAGCAGGCGCTCTAAGCTTGATACAGCCATCTTAGACGCTGTATGCGAACGCTTCTAATCAAGTCGATGTACAGGCCGTATAGTTAGGCGTTACATCTTCTTCATCATTCACCGTCTACGCGGACGCGACCAAACTTGAAGAACTTTTCTTTCAAAATAACCAAGGGTATCCTCATTCGATTTTGTCAAAGTTCATGCCTCTGCGCCATACAGCACGACTGGGATGATAAGTGTCTTATAAAGAGTTACCTTAGTGGTTCGAGATAGGGCTTTGTTACTCAATTACCATAGATCTTCGTTTGATCTCCCCAGTGGTCTCATTCGAAGAGTTCACCATAGAGCCTAGATAGACAAAGTCCTTTACTACCTCAAAAGTATATCTGTCTATTGTGTGTTCTGTTCATGTGTCCTTTTGTTGTAGATAGCACATATTTTGTTCTGCTTTCATTTACTGCTAAACCCATCCTTTCTGCCTTGATCTCAATACTCGCGAATGCACCACTGACGACCCTCTCGGTTCTTTTGATAATGTCAACTTCATTTACGTAAACGAGTAGTTGAACGGACTTGAAGAAGATTGTACCTCCGGTGTTGACTTGTGAGTCCCGTACCATTCTCTCAAGTACTATATTAAAGATATCGCATGACAGCACGTCACCCTCTAGAAGTACATGATAAATAGTAGAGGTGATATAACGCAACCTTGAATCACTTCTCTGCATTATCGGCTAATTTTGAACGATTCAATTTTATTTTTAAATCTATGGAAAGCCATCTCGATTTTATTTATCACAATTCTGGACTAAAGTGTACTGCCAATAAGAGCTTCTTGTTTACTAGAGAGTGATACACCTTTGGGGAACCTACAAGCAAATCGAATCAAAAATCGATGAGTAATTATAATTATTTATATCTAAGGGGTTGGAATGAATAGATTACTCATAAGTCAACCCCTATCTCAGTGAATTCTTCGTCATTTCAAAATAAAACTAACAATTCTTTGGCGTAATAGAACACATTACATTTCTTTTTTTATTTTTATTTTAAATGCAAAAGGATACATCATCAAAATTATCTTTTTTTTTTTTTAATACATAGTACTACAAGTAGTAGGTAATCTCTTATTTATATAAATATACAATAAACTGTGCATGAAATTTTACATTTTTATATCAAAGAAACAAAGGAATCGATTACGGTTCCTTTTCTTCTTTTTCGCCTAAAATACAAGCAATATTCAATTAGTTTCTTCGCCATTGTGCCACAGAGAACAGCGCATGAGATTGTTTCTTGTTTCAAATGTTTTTGTGTTTTTATTTTTTATGATTTTCTTTTCGAAAAGAATATATTTATTAATACAAACGGTTTCGTTGTCGCTGCACTTTGTTTTGTGTTTTTTGATTGATTGAGAATGAATGTCCTAGATTGGTGGGATGGATTCCAGAAGTGGATGCATGTGTGTGCAGTGTGGAAATTAATTAATCAAAATACGGAACACATTGCAGAACTAATGGAATGGATTATCTCAGACTTGTTTTGCGGATTGTTGAAGGATACTTGATACAGGAGTGATTCCTAGTAGATTACCGGTGAACGACAGCAGGACAGAGTAATTAAAATACCAAAATAGAACGAACAATACGGCAAAGATGATATCTGCAAAAGAAATACATGATTTTAAATTATTATACTGATAACAGGAGTGGGCTTTATCTATGAGTTGGATAGGTAAACAACATAAATCGATTGCTCAATTGGGATTTTTTTTTTTTTCGAGAAGTTCTTCGACTTACGGATGGTGACACGCTCCCATTTCTCGACCATGTATAGCTCGGTAACCATCAGGTAGCGAAACCACCAGTAGTTGATAAAATCAATTAGTTTTTGAAACATTTTTCTTCTATTTGCACTGAACGGTGATTAATTATAGAGAGAGCAAAGGCAGAAATCAACTAACTGACCGATGACGACATGACATGGCTTTACAACTATCTATTATTGTAAAATTCAATCCACTATCAGTTGTGCACTGTGTGGAGTGGTGCGAGCAGGGGGGAGGTCCCTTGACAAGTGGGTAGCCAGCAGTGATGCCAATATTCATATTTGGGGAGTTTTATCGAAGCGTTTTCCAATGAATGAATAAGGGGTTGACTCTAAGAATGTATTCGAATTAGACACGTTGAATATACTAAATTAAAGGTTAACTGAGGGGCAATCAAATCAATACATACTGACCCTTTGAACTTTTGTTCTCTATTCACAATGATGTCAAACACATTAGATTTCAATTGAACGATAAATTCACAAGCAAAATACACATTAAACAGATGTTTAGCTTTTTAATTTGTTAATTAGCGGCAAAGTGCTATATCTGGGTCATAGTTTAGATTACTTTTTTTACTGAATAATGTTAGGTGTTAGCGTCGTTAAAACATGCCAACATTTTGAAATTATGCCCTCATTAAACCTCAGGTAGTAAAGCAATATTCTGTAACATAGACTGAAAAACATGCGTATCATGCTGATCAATGTCGTTCATATTTTTCAACACATAAACAAATTGAGCACCGATTATGCTACCAGCGTGAAAATGTTCTTGATTTACCGAAGAGTGCACCTTTGCTGTTGTAATATATTTTCTAGATTAGACTTGATTTGACTCCAGAAACGACATTTGCTTTTTGTGTGCCAGCCGAATTCAAGTTCAATCCTTACAACGCGTTGTGGCTGTTTCTTTTGCTCACTTAGCGTTTTCGGACTTCCTATCCTCACAAGGAGATAGTGCAGAATCGAAAAAGCCACAGGTTCATTCTGCCAGCTGCAGAAACTATGTACTACGTGATAGTGACCTTTAATTAGCCTTATATATAGTCTGGTTACAAGGAATGAGCAAAAAGCAGCTGCTGCAAGTACATAAGAGTAAGGAAAAGTCGAGGGTAGAAGATCAGCAAACAGACAAAGGATGAAGAATTTGCAAGTATATAGTAGTCGCAGGCAATTGTCTCGACGGAAATAGGTATGTTCTCATCAGTATTGTAGGGGATAGCTTGACAGCATAAAAACCTATAAAAGCATCCACTATGATAGATTCTTAATTTGTAATAATGAACTGAGAAATCTTTTATTAGACTGGAAGACCGGAAAGCTGTGACATAGAAAAGGCGAAAAAAGTTCCACGCGCCTCATCCTCTAACACGGCTTCAACGATTTTATTTACATTAACTTTGTCCTCACGAGTATTTCGTCATCATCGTCTCGACTTTGTATATGTATTATTCTAGCGATAATTAAAAAAACTACAAACAAAACATTTAACTAATTTTTATTAGAAATCTTTAATTAACGCCGCATGTTTACTCTTGTTTTCGTTTTAAATAGTTATCTGCCTTTTTTTGTTTTACATGCTTGTTAGCTTAATTAATGACCTGAGGTGTGCTTCCGGTATAGTCCCGGAATTGCATAGTAGCATTTCTTACTCGCTGATTCGGTTACATCCCAAACTGGTTCCACTTTAAGAAATTTAAGAGGTTACTGCGACTTGGCAAACCCCACATGCGGCCTAGTAGGGATGCAGTAAAATGGGAGGGTTGTTGATCCGATTCCGGAGCATAACCTCCCGCAAAGGAAAAGAAAAAAAGGCTACTGCGTTTGTTGCAAGCTACAGAACCATGATCTACAACTACTTGTCGCCGCAATTAAAGAAAAGATGTTGGGGAACTTGTACTTATTAAACTTACGAGAATATAACCACAAATACAAGGCATCTACAATTGTAAGCCTTGTGGCCTTTTCTGGGATTCAAACCTTGATTTTACTATATTTTTAATAAAGGAAACTCTAAAACTAAATAATTTGGATCACAAACCCAAATGGCCAATGTTTGATATCGCGATGAGGAATATCGTCGCCTACTGGAAAAATCCACAAACTTATAAACTTAGCTATCTTTAGTTATCTTATTGCCAAGCCAATAGTACCGAGTACTATGTTTTGAAACAAAGAATCCATCTAAAAATTCAATTCATCTGACCCTAAGGATAACGAGCGAGTCGATGAGCTGGCCAAGCGAGTCAATAGCTTATGTGTCAATAAGGCTCTTAAGGATTTAACATGCAAGGTTCTGCTACAACAAACCTAATCAAATGAGATAGTAGCAGAGAATATCAAGGATGACTATTGCCAAAATGATCACTATACTTTCTGTGAAAGCCTCAAAAACAATAATGAGAAGGAAGGTTAGGTTTGAGTGGCTGCTGCAAATACCCTAGGTGGAGATTTCTCTTGATAGACAATGCTTGGTAATCGCAAAAAAGGATAGAGATAGCCTCCTTCGCCTCTTCATTCCTGCGGCTTCAGCAAAAGTAGGTTGAGGGAAGAGCTTAACGTCAGCATGTACACAGGTCGTACAGTGTGCTGTAAAGACACCAGTAATGGTGTTCTAGTGAGAACGGTTTAAGGTCAACAGCTGGAAAAGGAAGTAAACTTTATTTCCAGTACTCTGTACCCATTTGATTCAAGCGACGACTAAACTATGTGAATATATAATTCATCAACTAGCAATAACAATTAAACAAACAATTCATATGAAGTCCTAAGTCCACAGCGATGCGCCATAGCTGCGATCGGTTGAATTGTCACCTTCAAGCTAAAGGCAAAAGTAATTTACCAAGTAGAATTGGCAAAAAAGGTTATGATTCATTAGGCAGAAACTAGGTACCTACTAGGGCTTTATGCTGGAACTTAAAAAAAAAAAGATGTTCAGAAAATAAAACTTTAACTTGTCATCACAGATGATTGTTTTAATTTGGCACCACTCAACCTCCCCCACACTAAAAATTCGTTCCACATTTCGACAAGTACAGAAACCACTGGCACCGATTTGTTTTCATTTGAGGTGTTGCCGTGTTCAAACCGCCACCAGATAGACCACCAGACGCGCTCCCGAAAAGAAGCCATGTATGGGCACGAGTTTAGCATGCAAATCACTTGAATGCCGTCATGTGGTAAATATTTTCAGGGAGTTCCCTTCGAAATGCATTTGAGAAGGATGCTAGTGTACTTACGAATGGTAACGCGTTCCCATTTTTCCACAATATAGAGTTCCGTTACCATTAGGTAGCGAAAGTACCAGTAATTCAGAAAGTCGAGTATTTTGTTCAGCATTTTAAATTTATTTTAGTTGGTAATTTCACACCCGCACACGAGCCGATGAGATGACTTGAATAATTTAGATAAGACTGATTGAAATTAAGAATTTGCCGCCGCCGGTGCACTAGAAATTAAAATTGCAAAAATGAGATTCTCGTGATGATCTTTTTTTTTTTGTGGTATGGGAGGGAGGCAAAAAATACGTGTACTGCAGATTTGACGGATGTGACAGATGAAGTGGATCTTTGGCGAGACTCGTTGAAGGATAGAGTTGCTGTGGGAGTTTATTGGAAAGTAGTTTTTATTTATGAGTAAAATGTAACAAAATCAAATATACAGTAGTATTTACTGAGTGTAACATCTATGGTACCGAGAATCTATGTCTGATGGCTGAGAAATTTCTTCCTCGACAACAAGTGATAGTTTAGACTTTAGAGTGAACATGAAGCCTTAAAATGTCTTATATAATAGAGCAATTCACATTTTATAGATTTTTAAGCGAATGGACGGACTGACAGTCTTTTGTATGCATAACGCATTGATGATTGAGATTGACAGCTTGATTTTTCATGCTTGGTTTTGAAGAGAAAGACTTGGATGATTGCTATATCCATCAGGATAGGACGACGGTCCATAAAAGTTGTGAAACAGCTAGACATATTTTTGACTTAAATCCGTGCTTTGGAAAGGAAGAATAAAGTAATGCCACTAGTCTTACTTATTATCCAGGTACGTCACGATTACGACTGTTTGGCATATTAATTGATAACACCAGTTGTATTCATGTCCTTCCTGCAAGCTTCGCAGATAAACGATTTTTTGTACTCAAACAAACCTCGAAGAGGTCAGAACCACCTTGCCTTGCAATCACTCTTCTGCCACTAAGATCAGTACTCATCTAATGAACCTATTAGATAATATTGCTTTTTCTTCGCGGAGCTACAACTTTTGAGGGAATCGGTGTTATGCAACAATATGAAAAGAATTGACGCACTTAATACAATATACATAGATCGAGCTTTTCGTGAAATAGAACTATCGCAGCTCAACCAAAAGTCTAGAAGTAACAGAACTTTTTACGTCTGCAAAAAGTAGCTTCCACTCAACGCGGTACCACCGAACCTTCTGTCAAAGAATCAAATATGAAGAAGCTATGTTATTGGCTGGAGAACTACGCAGCAGCAATTCCGCTCAAATGTAAATTTGTCCTTCTTAAGGGGCTCATTATTTGGGAAGTGAACACCATTATAACACTCAAGGAATTCGAAATCATAAAGAGATGCCCAAGAATAATCTTGTATCTCTTCTTTTTGTATCTTGAAGACAGCTCCACCCCCATAACGAAACATACCAGGCAAGAAAATTTTGCCGTTTACGCTGGCAGAACACCGGAGAGCACTAGGCACACATGGTAGCGTGTGAATCGATTCCCAAAAGAAAGTTCAGCTCTACCACGTCTTCTCGACGAAGAGCTGTGTCTTGGACTTTTAAAGACACTGCCTTTCATTTCCTATATAAGGGAGTGAAGCGATGAATTATTATTAATAAATTATTTCCAACCCTTTCTTTTCTATTTTATCAGAACTCTATTTCATATTTTATTTCATATTCGTAAAAAATAAAAATAACTTCGCAACTTGTGAAACTCCACCATCGAGTCTCGATTTCTGCAACGAAAAACCGACAAGAAACACTCTGCTGTCATGTTACTTGTCAGAATGCTCTCCCGTCTGTCACTTAAAAAAAAAAAAACTTAAAACATTGTAAATTCTCTTCTTTCACATCTTCTATATTTTTTTCCCCGTCGTGTGTGCATCTGTTCCAATAAAACAAAAAATAATGGCATCTGACGCCGCTAAAGAACAAAAGCCAAACGACAAAATCATCCAAGAATTTCAATTGCTACGAAACGAACAACGAAATCTGGTGAACAACCTGAACACCCTCGAAATGGACCTTAAAGAACACAAGTGAGCCCAACCCTAACCTCAAAATAAGTTCTTCCAAATCTAAAGTTGTGCCTTCTTTTTTTTTTTTTTTTCTTCTCGATAGAACTGTGATAGAAACCCTTAAGACAGTGGATCAGGATCGTAAATGTTTCCGTCTCATCGGTGGGGTACTTTGCGAGCGCACAGTCAAAGATGTCCTCCCTCAGTTGCTGGAAAACAAAGACTTTATCGAAAAGACCATCACCGTGATAAACGACGACCTCACCAAGAAGGGCCAACAGATCAACAAATTCAAACAGGAGCACAATATTCGCATTCGGGGCGAGCAACTGGCCGAGAGTAAAGACGACGATAAGAAGTCGGGTACATCTGCGGCGTCGTCGTCGGCCGCAAATCCAAATCGAAATGTTCTCGTTTCGAATTGATTGATTTCTCTCCGCATAAAGAAGGTGGTCTCGATCCACACTCACACACATTGCAATTTCCAGTCATATTGCCTCTTAATTTAACTTAAAGTTCGTTTTTTTTTTATTTTAATTATACTCTATTCATTTTTATTAATCATTCTTTCCTTTAACACTCGGAGAATTCTCATTCATGTTTCGTTTTCGCATTAGTTGGAAAAAAAAAACACACCAAAATGTTAACACAAAACACCAAATGAGCTAGCAACTTCATCTAATGATAAACAATCGTATTTATGGTTCAATTGCAAGAATGTCGTAAGTAGCGCAAGTGTTTACTTTAGAAATTACATTACAACATTACAATACGGTGTTCAATAAAGAAAAACAAAAGAAAACAACAAAAATGTTTACAAGAAGTCTAAATTACAGAAGTTTTTTTGTTTTAATGATTAATGTGGAGCTAGTAAGTAAGTGGACATTAAGGATGTGTTCGCAATTAGCTCGGTTCTTAGTCTTCTTAGTCAGCGATGTGGTGACTCATGATAAGTCACAGTGTGTTAAAAATAACTACGACGGGTTACTAAAAAACCGAGCTTTTTCGCATCTCATAGGAACGCATTTGACCATCTGTGCTGCCAGCACAGTATATCGATTATCTGGAAAAATATTTGCCTTTGACCATCTGTGCTGCCAGAAGAGTATATCGTTTATCTGGGAAAATATTTGCAACAGTGGGCCTCAGTTGTTGGTGCACGAGATCCAATATAAAACTCCAATCTCACAAAAAATTTCGAGTTTCTCATCTCAGTGATGTTATGTCTCTATAAAGATTTCAGGTGAGACGCCGAACTTAAAACTGGCTGAAAAGGGAAAGCGTGTTGGAACGATACCTTTATTGTATATAAAAGTTGCAGCTTTCCCCTACTAGAGCCGACTCCTTTTCTGGAAAAGAACATATACCCGCTTTTTGTTATTGTTATTGGGGGAATAGAACATTGGGGATGTCATAAAACTTTGGGTTTCTTCTATTTGTACAAAAATGTAGATATTTAGAACCAGAAACATTTGCAACCGGGGATACATCCCAATGGAAAGTTGGAAAATGTAATTTTCATCCAAAAGAGAGATAATAAATCTGCTTGAATCTTATTGACCTAAAAGTCTTAATTCATTAAATGTTGGAACAGGCATCATGTTAAGGAAGGAGTGGGCTAAAGTTGTGATGTTGAAGAAGTGTGCCCGAGGTCTACTCATCAAAACCCAGAATCATAATAATCCATCTCATCCGCAGTGAAATAACTCTCCTGAAACGGTGCCGCGAAGAGCTTAAAACGCTCAACGTAAACCACCATATAACACACTCTTGTCGGTTCTACGGCACTATGAAATCTAAGTGATTCTAATGACAGAGGAATTAGCAAGACAGATATACAAACAAGACCTCTCACTGGGTACGAAATTCAGTTCAACCTCTCCCAGAACTTGTTTGAGCCAGTACTGCATTGACTTCACAAACAGACAAGAGATTAAAGAAGATTACCGTGTATCCAGAAAGCTCTGGACAAAGCAAAGTGACCAAGCACTTGGCCGCTGACCAAAATATCAGCATGAGCATATCAGACTCTCAATACCAGACTTAGTAAAATGATTGTAAAGACCTGTGCAACGATATGTTGACAATTTTTATGGACAAACGTTACGTTACGTTACCTAGCAGCATCATGTACCTACCTAATGTGCATCGACAGCCAACTTCTAGCACAATGAGATCTAGGACAGAGATAGACAGCTGCTTATCTTTCAATGAGATACATATGTAGCTAGATAGGACAACCTCACCCTCACCCCCATCCCTGCCACTGTGATATTCTGGGAAATTTTGCAGCTGATGAGCAAATGGTATAAGAATAACAGCGCCAGGCTGGTAATGAGGCTCAGGTCCCATCCGACTTACTTAACACAAGATCTCCCAAAAAACAAGCATTCTCGTTGGACACTGTGATATAAAAAGTCACGTCCAGAGACTGCGTATCCCCTACAATGTAGCAATAACTTCTTCAGCATGATTTAGTGGTGGACCTAGGAGCTCTCACATGAGTTTAAAAAGCAAATCCTTTAGAAGAATGCTACCTGTTCTTTTATTTGTGCGTACATCTTAGTATACTAAATATAAATACAAAATATTTGTACAGTTTTAAAGCTACACTGTGTTAAACCACTATGACTACCCAGTTCCTTACTCCCAATTCCTTTCATTCTACTCCTCACGTTTGAAATATCGTTTTCCCCCAGACTTCTCCCACAGCCGTATGTCCTTGATGGCAATATCATGTGACACAGCCTTACACATATCGTAAATCGTCAGCGCGGCGATAGATACCGCCGTCAGAGCTTCCATTTCGACTCCTGTTTTTCCTGAGCAACGCACTGTACCCGTAATTATCACAGAATTCTCCAGCTTGTTCAACGTAGCGTTAACTTTTACCGAGGATAAAAATATATTATGGCACAGTGGAATCAATTCGGCGGTTTTCTTGGCTCCCATTATACCGGCTAGCTGCGATATAGAAAGGACATCTCCCTTTGACATATTATTCGATTCAATAAGACTTGCGATCTTTGGGCCAACTTCTACGATAGCCCTTGCTGTAGCTTGGCGATCGGAGATACTTTTTTCGGAAACATCGACCATTTTTGCTTTACCCTCGCCATCAATATGGGTCAAATGGCATAAACGTTTTTGAATTATATACTTTGTAGAAGTTTGAGAGAGTAGTGGGGTTAATTGAATTTGTCTGAAATCCATGTTGAATGGTGAAGAATTTTGAAAAACTGAAAGAAAAGAAGAAAAAGTCTGTTTTAAAATATTGTTAAGGTAAATAAGCATAAATGTATGAAAGTAGGTGAAGTTTTGAAGGTGATCTTGCCGCTATGTAAAAAGACAAAATCTAGTTTGGTTCAACATTTTTTTTAATTCCAAAAATGAAAGGCCGAAAAGTTCTAAAATTTAGAAAAGCAAATGTGTTTGAATAGTGTCAATACCTTGGACTCTAACGCGTGCTGTCATGTGGTATCTCGACTAGTGAATCCTCAATTACGACAGCGGAAATACGAAATAATAAAATTATTCTCTAGATCATGGGTATCAAACTCAAACTCCTGGCACTTTGTTCTTTGAAGTATGACAGCGGGCCACACTTAAAAACATAAATGGTTTTCCAATAGGGATTTCCAAACTTTGACAAGTGATTGCGACCATTTTGTTGAGGCTACATCTGTCAAATAGGTTGTTCTTTATTTAATCCGTTTTGCCAAATCAATTCGAAGAGTTATAGCGTTAAACAACAGCAAATGATTAAATTGGGAGCATAAAGTCGACGAATCTCACGGTTTAGAGGGTGTTGTGTAATAACGCTAGAGGAAATAAATTCCGTGTGTCTCCTTTCCCAAAAAAAAGAAAATAACGCTCACGAAATTCTCCTCCATCCTCGTGTTGCAATAAAGCCCACCATGAATAAACATCAAAGCCCATTGATTTTCTTGCCATTCAGATTAGGCAGACCTGGTTATAAAGTCACAACTGAAAGGCAGAAAAGAGAAGTATATCTCATAAAAAAAAGCCTTATTGTACTCCACCGTCGAGATACGTAAGCTCAAAAGAATAAGTGATCTTAGTGGTAAAGTGGTTAAACCGATGGATGAAAAGGTAGATAGATACACACAAAAAATGTGCTCTAAATGTTTAAAATTAGATGTTACAGGCTACAGAAGGCGCTGTGTAAAAATTATGGTGCCATTCGTCAGACCTGCGACTATCTCAAAACATGGATAATTTCACTTGCCTCTTGATTGGTTTTGAAAATTTGCTTACGATATTTTGTCAATCTAGATTTTGTCTTTCGAGGTACATAGTAGCTTAAGACCCGTTATGAAGTCATGATCTTCTTTTCTTAACTTCAAAACTAACCTTATTAAAACCTAGAAAACTATTTACAATACTATTCGACAAATACTATCCGCCGATTAGTATCATCGGTCGATTTTCCATTTGCGATAAATTCAGCATGCCTAAAAATAATAAATAAAACATAAAATAAAGTGCAAAGAAAGCAGGGCTTCACAGAAGTTCCAGGAGCCTAAGAAGTAGCCACTTTTCTCTTACCAGCATGTTGCTTCTTTTTCCTCTTTACCGCTGTTGAGATCAATGCAACTAGATCGTCTTCAGAGCATTTGTTTCTTATGGCATCTCTAAGTGAAAATTCCTTATTGCCAAAGAGGCAGACCTAGAAATCATTACCTATTAGTTGAAACCAAATATGGAGATACTACTAACTCGTACCTTAATATTTCCATCGGCGGTTAACCTCAATCTATTGCATGTCCCACAAAAGTGTTCCGTCATGGAGGTGATAAAGCCCACCTGGCCCTTAAAGCCAGGTACGGCATAGGCCTTTGATGTATCATTTGGTCCATTTGGAAGAGCCTCAAAATTAGGCCAAGTCTTTTTGATAAGCTCCACTGTTTCCCTATCAAATTTGCACAAGATCGTAAGTAATTCTTTTTCAGTAAAAAAAAGTCTCCATATACTAACTTAAAAGGCATCAATCGATCAGTCTGCCATTTGTTTCCACTAAAAGGCATGTATTCAATGAATCTCACGTCTACATTGCGGGCCTCTGTGAATTGGACAAAATCACAGATTTCATCTTCATTGAAATTTCTCATGAGGACACAATTGATCTTTGGTTTGTAGCCAAGTTGAATGGCGAGATCAAGTCCAGCAATGACTCGTTCCCATCCCTTGCGACGAGTTATTTCCTCAAACTTTTTAGGTTTTAAGGTATCCAAGCTGATGTTAAGGGAATCAAGGCCAGCACGTTGCATTGGTACCAGTAGCCTTGTGAGTACTAGACCGTTTGTAGTAATGCCAACGTTTTCTAGATCGGGGATTTGTTTAATTTTTTCTACAAAAAAAAAAATCAAATGATAGATCTAATCTTTTGCTATGATGGCTCGACATACCAATGATCTCGACGATATCACGTCGAACTGTAGGCTCACCACCGGTGAGACGAATCTTACGGACTCCTTGTTCAACAAATATTTTAGCTAAATAGTAAATTTCATCTGTAGTCAGAAGGTGGGACTTTGGACTAAGAGGGACACCATCAGCAGGCATACAGTATTTACCTGATTGAAATTTATGAAAGAAAATAAATGTCGGATGAGGAATGCTATTGGATCAGCATTTTTGTAAAAGTAAGGTCATGAAAATGAATTTAAAATGATGATGAAATAGGTTCTTTGTAGAATTTTGGGTCAGATTTTGAGTTATCCACAAGTCAAAGCTCAGTGTGGGCACGACGAAAAATAGGAAAAGGAATTGGAAATCTGTAGAAGTAGATAAATTCCGCCTTTTACGACTCTGGAAGCTACCGAAACTGAAAGTAATTCTGTCATAAGAAGCACCTTAAAACAAAAAAGGCTAGTGGTTAGTTTACTTTTTGGCTATGGTTCACAAATTCGAGTGGCACTCGGTTTCAAAAAATCGATTTTTTTTAATTTAATTCGAACCTACAACTATTCAAGAATGTTCCTTTAAAATTTCGAATGAAAATTTCAAAAACTCTTGAAGATATAGCCGATTTATGGTGGAACGTAGGTAGGTTTTATACCCAAGAATTTGCTTTTCAAAACTTTAAACACGTTTTTCTCGAAACTGTGTTTTTACGTCTGGAGCATGAGGTTACTCAAAAACTATTAATTCAATCGGTTCCAAATTTTAATACGTTATTCTAAACATATATAGCTATGGTATGAACTAGGATAAATCAAATCGTTGAAGATCTTCTTTACTTTTTAACTTGATTTGTGACTGAAAAAAGGCGATTTTCAAAAAAAAATATTTTAAAGGTCCGCCATTTTGTTAATTTTTGTGCGAAATTAATAATCCTATTTCATACCAGAGCCAAACATGTACTCTTTCTAATCCCGTTGGAATTTTTGGCTTCAGATGTTTCAGTGAGTGGAAAACACACGCACCGCCGAAAAGAAGGGCTTTTGTTTGATCACAAAAAACAACAACAAAAATAAAAAAAAAATTATGAAAAATTGTTTTCTTCTTTTTTAAGTCTTCAAATAAATGTGTGCAAAGTTACAAGCCTAAAAAATAGTCTATGTTCATTTACCAGCCCATTGAAAATCGTCGAAATTTGAAATCCAGAATGGAGGGGGGTCCTCCTAAGGCTAGTCCTTAATTTTCTCAATTTTCTCAGTAATAATAGGAAATAGTTTATGAAATAACCCTAATAATTTTGACACCACCCACAGTTAGTCGAACCTGTACTGTGAGATGTTCTTTTGTACTATCCCTCAATTGCTAGTCTTATAAAACTTAAGTTCACTAGCTGAGATCCAGAGCGTTAACGAAGCTAAATATAGCTCAAAATGAATAGGGCAGTCGATCACATAGTACATTGTGGTTTGTTTCAGTGTCTTCAAGACAGTGTCCGATTCTCAATCTTTATCTGATTAGTTCGCTCAATAAATGGAAACTGTGCTTTTAATCTAGCAAAGCAGCTTCATTGCCAGGATGTCTATGTGTCCAGGGACTAACACTAGTGTGATTTTATTGCTTGCGTGAGTTTTTCAAACATTTCCAAGCTTAGACTGGTCGACAGTTTGTTTATTTCAGATCTGCGGAGATTTTTCGTGATACATTATTGAACACAGACAAAGAGCTTCTTTAGTTATTCAGTTTGCGACATCTTATTCACTTCACTTTATTGTCTGAGATCATGCTATTAATTCTCTCTAACTTAAAAGCATTCATCGAATCCGTCAGTTTGCGACTGTGCAATACGTAATAAAAACATTACATATTAACGATATGATGCAACTTTGCCCGATTACCAAAAGAAGCTGTCAGCCGGGCAAAGGAACAGACCTAATGTAGGACGCTTTAACATGTCAGATGAAGTCAGAGTTTGCAAAAGTTACCTAATCGCTCAAATCTCAACAAACAGTACCTTATCATCAAAGGCATTGACGCTGTGATCACACAGACACTTACTTTTCAGTCACCAGTTCAGTCGACATCGAAAAAGGACATTTGGCATAAGGTCCGTTCGCATACTCTCCCAAAATAGCTAATTTTTACGAGGAATTTTTGTAGTTTTTTATAGAAGAGAACGCTCACGAGAGAGTAAGATATTTTCCAATGCCACGAATTTTAGTGCAAGAAATTTTCTTTGGGCTGGTTTGTGAAAACTGTCAAATCATTTATTTTCGCCTTTTTCTTATTTAACCCGTTCGTTTACTTTTTCGTATTTTTAGCCCTCTCTGAGAGAATTTTACCCCAACTCTTTGAAATTCTGTAATCAAAAATTTTAGTGCAAAGAGTACGTAACCAGAGACCAGACCTATTATGATGAGAGGTGACAGAAAATGCACATAAGAAGATAAGAATTATGAATGGAATAAATTCTCTGAACGCAGCAGTGTGCAACTATGCTGATTTGTTTGTGAATCTCACTCAGTTTCATTAAGTTTTCGTTCAATTTTCGCTTCGTATATGCGGTTGCGCACTAGCTTTGCGCACAATTAATACAATTACATATGATTGGACTTTAAGATAAGAATACGGAATCAAAGAAGGAAAGGGCAGTGAAGAAAAGAGAATTTGGTGTTAAAAAAGGAACGAAAAGAGCGAATGAACTAAGTCATAAGTGCAAACATTAAGTAAATGCTGAACTATGTATAATAGGAGAATGGTTTCGTAGCACCACTTCCGAAATAGTCCGAAAAAAAGGATTTTGGGTTGAACTATAATAGTAGAATGGTTTCGTAGGACCATTTCCGAGGCAGTATTTGGGTCACTTTTGTTCACTTCCGAAAGTGTGAATCCATTCGCTCTTACTTATGAAAATTTGGCAGCTAGCTGGGGAAAATTCTAAAATTATAACGTGCAAAATGCATCTAATTTAAATTTTCATAGTCTTGAAACAATTAAGTATATTATTAATTTTCTCAAAACAATTGAAATATTTTTGGAAAAACACAAAACTAACCGGCGAAACTACTTCACAGATGCTTCCGAATTCATATTCCTTTTATGGACAACACTTAAGGAAACTAAACGTAGAATTTTGATATTAGCTTCCGATTGCTTCCGACTATTATACTTCAGTCTTAAGCCAATGACAACCGTTTTGGTAATCTGACCTTATAAAACCGTACTTTGGTTTGGCAAAATACTCCAAATTCATCGGATCAAATGTTTGGTAACCGATATTAGATCGAACCACTGACCCTTATGAAGAAAAAGCTTCTAAAAATAATGCCTTTTATTGATTATTGTTTATACTAGTAGCAAGGTGGACATTCAGTTGAAAAGATAATTTTTTTTGCTTAATCACCATGGAGTTCAATTTAAAAATGTGTTCCCATCCAAGGCCAAGCGGACGATAAGCTTTAAATACATTTGTCTCGTATTTCTGTTTATTTTTCTCTTCCTAACACCACACTGATTCACTTGAATTGTGTTATTTTATAGACACCTAAAGAATTTCTTCTAATCTGGCAACATTCCTTGCCGTAAACTAAAGAATCTAATTTTTGTAGAGTCCAAGTCGTGAGTATTGTCTATCTTATCGCTCTCGGAGCGTCGCCGTTCGTCACCCCTTTCAAATTACATAAGCTCACACGCATGGCACTGTATACATATGAGCAAGAGCATGTGCACTCATCTATAAAATTATCAATTGAGTACTTTCATATGAAAATAACAATCATCTGAGAGATACCTATGATTAAGTACTTACATCGTAAATTGCATCGTTCGGTCAGCGAAATGCGCAGGTATGTATGATGTCTTCCAAAAGTATCTGTGAGTGGTGCTTTAGCAACAGTCTAAAACAAACAAATTAAGAAAATTAAGGTCAAACAAATTATTATACATGAGCAAAACATAGAGATTCCAATCTACGTACCTGTTTTAGAGCAACAGGTTGAGATTCAAATACCGACTCAGCGGTTTTTGGTGCTGACTCAGTAGCCGATTGAGCGCTCAATGAACTGGAGAACTTGCAATTTTGCTGCATTTGCTTGTTTATCACAGAAATCGTTCGAAATATCGATGGACACGAACTTTTAAATGTTCCCATTTCAGAAAATTGTGCAATATATTTAGCTAATCAAATAATATTGTTTTTTTCTACTATCGTTTGTCTGGGGGACTAAGTGGATTTTGGAGATAAGGGGATGGAAAAACGACCGGGAACAACGAATGAAACGTTTTATAGTAGCAAAAGCTCCAATCGCTTGGAAAGCCACGGACAAACTAAATGTGATTTGGCCGGTACTGGGTACAATGTTATTCTCAAGTGGGGGTCCCGGCCGCTAGTGGAAGGTGTGTATTTTGATTTGACATACGGATGGAGCAGCTGATATCAGTGGAGAGAAATCTGCTAAGTTGACGCTGGCGCATGAATTATAAACGAGTGGTGATGGGAGCCCAGTGGGGCAGGGGGTGTTCAAACTGTTCTGCTCTCTGAACAGTGACGAAGAAAATTATTGCGTGTTTAGGAAATACATAATTCAAAAGATGTAATCATGTATTAATAATATTTTTTGTGAGAGGGACTATATTACTAGTATAAAAAGTATAATTGATTCATTAAGTAGGTTTATTAAAGCTATATAGTTGTGAAGGTGCAGCTTTATAGGCGTGTCTTTGAAAAAACTTCGCACAGTAAGGCAAAATAGTTTTAAGATCTGCATCAAATCAACCCATGAAGTAGTAAAAGCACTGACTGAAAAAAAATTTAAGTTTTTCAAATCAACAGGGTGCGCTATCTCTTATGTCGGTAGGTAAACATTGATTAACTTTGACATTTATCACGCGACTGACTTGAGTTGACATGTTTTTGAAAGGCTAATTTAGTACAATTTTAACCATGAATCGCTTCACACTAAAACAGTGTACCGAAACAGTGACGTATTGACACATCAACAGCAACTTTGAAATCCGGAAGAAATTTTTTAGAACCAATACTTTCCAATGGAACAGAACACATTGAACACAGCAACAACAACTTAAACGTTAGACCTTAGTCCTAAATCTGCTGTTGAAGGTGACGTAGTTGAAAGAAGGAATGACAAGATATATGTATATTACAAACCAAATTTTATGTTTGAACTAGGTCCTTACACTGGAAAACTCTTTCTAAAGCCCTCGCTAGTGCTCATACTTTTTCAATAACGCAGTGGTGCTATTTTTTTCTAACTAATTGTTCATGTAGTTTTACTATCATTATATATCGCTGAAAAGCTTGTATTTTAGGCTATTAAAATTGTTAAAAATATAATGATGTATGTAATTATATGATGTTTTTAATAATATTCATTGTTTTTAGAAATAAACACATTTTTTTGTTGCTTTTAGTGTTCCGGACCTTAAAAGGTAAGACGGAACACTTATGGGTTTGATACGGTGTCTGTCTGTCCGTCTGTCCGTCTGTCCGTCAGTCTGTCACAGCCCTGTAACTTTTGAACCGATAGACATAGAGAGCTGAGACTTTCGCTATGTATACATTATGTGGAAGCCTGCACAAGATGGCGGCAATGAATTTCATTTTGGGAGCCCTTTTTTGGGCACCTTGTATGAAGGGCAAAAAAAAATTATTTTGTTCCCCATCATGTGGCATATCAATTTAAAGAGAATTTTGCAAGGGCTCCATATATGTAAGAAATATTTTTTTCTGGCAAAATTTGTTGAACAAAAAAGCTCGCCAAACATTTGAAAAATGTTGCCCCCCCCCCTAGCGGCCAGACCATAAATGGTAAAAATATGAAAAAAATTGGAGATACGTAGAATTTTGTGTAGATTGTAAAACCAATACGAAAACTTCTATATTTTATATATTTTCTGAGAAAAATTAAAAAAATGGGGCATCTAGTTACCCCACTGTATCTCCCCCATTTTTAATGTTATTCAAATAATTTTTACAGTAGATCATTTTGATAATACGATTTGCTCAAGTTTCAAGTTTCATCTAAATCCGCTACGTAGTTCCCGAGTTACAGATTTAAGAAAAGCGCATGGACTTCCCTATAAGCTCTTCTCTTGCTGCTACTGCATTCGATTTCGATTTTTCAAAAACGAAGTCCTTTGCACGAATGGATCGTATATGTTAGCTCTATGCTGCTTTTGAAAACTAAATAAGTTTAAAAATCTTTTTTTTTTTTTTTTCAAAAATATTTTTTTTTTAAATTTTTAAAACTCTAAATGCTGTATTCCTTCGCATGTCAAGTATTGCCAGTGTTTTGCTTTACTTAAACCATTTAACAAGCAAAGTACCGTTACATTAATTTTTATCCAAAAGCTTGGTACGCCATGTTTTATATTGAAAGTGTAAGTTAAAATGGACTGGAATCTCAGCTCAGTATTACTAGGACATACCTACGTACAAGACATTACATTATTCATATCAAAACCAGTATTAGGTGTACCTATGCAGGATATGAATAAATTGCCTTCTATTTAATGACAATATAAAATGTCCGGAACACTATTGCACGAGGCCCTCCTCGCACTTACCCAATTTTTTTTAATTTTGAAGAACGTTTTCAATACTTCCGCTGCCTTTTGCTGTATTGTTGCCTCAATGCATTGTTAAAAAGACAAAAAAAAAAGTTTCCGTCTCGATCTACTCACCCCTGATTATTAGCGATAAACGCATCATACAGTGCAAAGCGAAAACAAAAAAACTTTTGTGGGAAAATATTTTGTTTACATAGGTGATTTTTTTTTTTTAATTTATTGTTGTTTCACACTTATATATATCAGTATAAATATTCTTCTTTCTTATTTAGCTGGAAAAAAGTTCAATATTCTCGTTATATGGTGTTACCGCATGCGAAACAGTTATGCTACCCTCCAAAATGAAGCATTACGATAATTGAGATTAAAGCAAAAGTTAAAATATAAGATTTGTTAAACAATACCGCTATACGCTTCTTGAGTCTCTTCAAGTAATTTTGAACTTTTTACTAAATGGGGCTGTGATGGCTCTTCGGGAAAAAGTGAGTATAAACAAATATTAGTAGTAGAAAGTGAAGTAATATCTGACGCAAACTTTTGTGTTTATTTGTTGTTCCGATCAAATTTATAAACCTAAATACTAACATGGTTTTATGGCCAAACCAAATCTTGCTCTTCTGTGCGTAATTGTCGTCCAATCTAGATAGAATTTTCAAGAGAAACTCCTGATAAAATAAGAGCTGTTGTTTTTTTGTCTGTTAATGCTCAGAAGTTTGGCAAATACTCCTGCCGAAATCATCACTTGACTTGCTCGAAGTGGTGGAAAGCTAAGCAAAAAGTGATCATCTAGCTTTGGTTCCAACGAACGTGGGTGAGATAAGTGAAGCTAGACTTGTACGGGCTCTATAGGGAAAAGCTAGTGTATCATGCGAATTGGCCTAGATGGATTAAAAATTGGCCATAAGTATGCATGTTTAAATAATTTTCCGAAGGATGCATTGGCATTTTTTAAGTTTATGGCACTAGCATTATTATTCATCATCACTCCTTATAAGAAAGAACGAGATCGTTGGTAATTTTTAGACTTTTGTTTACAGAATAAGCAATAACCTTATTATTTCACACCAATTAAGTTTTTTTTTCCAAGATATTCCATAAATTTGTGAGGAAACACTTTTAGATTAGGTACAGGTTATTTACAAACTCGATGACACGGCTATCATTTCCATTTGTCATCAACAAGTTCGTGTGTATATTGTTTTAGTTTTGTTTTCAAATTGTAAACAAAAATTTGTGCATAAATTAATCATTGTACATACTATGAACTGAATTTTTAAAATTGTTTGTGCTCGTGACGAGAAGCAAAGACGGAATACTTATGCGATCGATCTGTTGTTATGCCGGTCTGTATATTCATCTGTTACGACCTTGCAAATTTTAAATCGTTTCACGTAGAGAGAGCGTACAAAGAAACATTTTTTTTTAATTAAATATAAATCTCAAAACAACCAAACTTAATAGGTCCGTTTAACTATAGGGTAGGAACCTTTATTTGCTGAAGTAGTGAGAAATTTTGGTGACCTTTGTTTTATCAGTACGTGTCTGCGCCGCTGCTGTTTTCCCGATTGGGTGTCGAACTCGTATACATTGGCTTTCAAGTGAGCACACCATTCCCTCCTTATTGACACACACCGGAAAATATGTAGTATAGGTAACGTTCCCATATTTGTTTCGCTAAATACAGGATAAATTGGAAAATCTATGTATAGGTCTTTATAGTCATACAGACATACATATGTATATGGTTATGTGGAAAAACTCAAGGTGAAAATTAATAAACTATGCACTTTAACCACTCTCCCAGCGGGAATGCCATTAGCTATTGTAGTTAGGGTCTCATCTCTGAGGCTTCCTCTATCGCTCTTCTTAGGGCTTCTGCACTTCGCAGGTTTATGAATGAACACATATTCGTCCACTACTATAGCCCTTGGTATTGCCGGCGAGGTTAGTTGTGGAGACCTGTTGCCTTATGTTTTTCCGTTACCACTCTGTACTTGTGCAATTGTTGTGCAGAAACTCGTACACCTGGACGAGGAGAGAATGGACCCATCATTTCGCAGACATCCACTAGCTTTTATTACCGCTGGTTTGGTCCCAATCGACATCTTTAAAGATGTCGCTGAACAAAAAAAAACTGGGGAGATGATAGTGCATTGGACATCGTATATTATATGCATTACGAAACGAATCGTTTCCGTATTGGATCACATGCCTGCGTCGGTCCTAAAGATATGACTCTGTATATCTTATTGTCTAAATTTAAGCTGACGTGGGTTCCGATCAAGGTTGACCAGTGCTGATTTTTCCTAAGTGAAAAGAAAAGCAACCGCTTTTGAGATGAAGAAAGAAAAGGAGAACGCATTTTACTTGATTTAAAATGTATTTATAAAACTTTGTTTGTCAGAAAGAAAATCGATATGCATAATGTGAATCTCGATGTTAAAATAATTATCCCCAATAGAACTTCCATTACTTTTCTTCGTTACTTGGCTCCAATCCGTATAAATAAACAACACCAAGTTGTTCAACCAGCTGCAAATTTCGAATACACATCTTGACTGATGTCACCACACAAACTGGTTTTTTACCCTCAAAGTATTCATTATCTCGAAATTCAATTCTTTTTGCTTCCAAAAACAATACCAACGAATCCAGGCAAGGACACTGCCAAGGATTTCCAATGATAGCAATCTTTTTCAATGCAGAAAAAGTACCATTGGTGTCTGGTAGGAATGTCAATTTGTTGTGATCGATTAGAAGCTCTGCGAGACCATTGAAACTTTCTAAGACTTCGACGGGCATATCTTTGATAAGGTTGTGACCAAGGTTGAGTTTCTTAAGCCTCGGCATTGCTACGGGAAAGACATTCAGATTCAAGGTAACTATGCTATTTCCACTTAGATCGAGAGTATCTAGACTAATTAAAGATGAAAAAGTATTTTCGCCGACCTCTGAAATGTTATTGTTGGATATGATCAGCTTTCGTAGTGTTCTTAGACCATCGAATGAGCTTAAGTCGAGTGAATTAATTGAATTCCCCGAAATGTTAAGATTTTGAAGTAAAGTAAGATACTGAAACGGTTGATCAGAAAGCGATTTGATCTTGTTTTGACTCAAGTCCAGGTGGATAAGTTTAACTCGATTAAATCCGATGAATACATTTGGAGTAAGTGATACGAGACTGTTGTAAGACAAATTTAAAACTTTTAAGTTATCCAATCCTTGAAATGCACGATCTTCGATCTTCTTCAAGGGATTTGCAGCGATTGACAAAATCTTAATTTGAGGCACTTCTTTAAAGCTGTTTGATGGAATCTGAGGAATAATTCACAATAAGAATTCATAGCACTTAGAATAAAATCAATAAATACTCACTACATCAAGTAAATTATCATCTATCGACAGATATTCCAGTTTCGATGCCGATTTAAGGAAATTAAACTCCAAGCTCAAATTCTTCGTAAACATATTTAGTGCATTCATTTGATTTTTTTCATTCAGCAGATAATCTAATGCGGTTATTGGATTGAAGTAGCTTACTCGAAGTGCAGATATTTGTCCACCAGATACATTTAAATTTCGAAGAGAAGAAAGATCTTTTAATGGGTGGCGATGGGTAGCGACTATTTTACCAGCCCGAGATAGATCGAGTTTTTCAATTACATTTAAATTTTGATCCGATGCAGAATCTAGAATAAGAATTTAGAATATTTATAACGCCAAAAGGGAAGCAACAGATCAATGGATTACCTCCAATGAGAAATGTATCTCCAACTTTGTTGATTATAGTAATATCTTTCCATGTTGGTGTTATTTCTTTGGAGAGATCACTTAATGAAGGTAGATTCGAACAGATAACAATGCCTTCATTGTTTACGCATTTTTGTGTACTAACAGATGTGTTTAGGAAACAAAAGAATGAAAACACAAGAAAATGTGTTGAGCTTTTTTTCCACATTTTGCCGTTCTCAGATGGATACCGAGTTCTTGACCAAGGTCACGGCACGGTACGACTGATGAGTGTTCTCTCAAAGTTGACTGAATTATGCTAGGAAGGAACACGTTTGCGTATATTCTGCACTCAGCTCCGCATGAAACTCTGCAAATGAAAGACATGTGCAAACGTCACTGAATCGGTTGCTATCAAACAAGTTATGATTATAAGAACATATAAAAATCCTTCAATCTGCTCTACATACATCCACTCTATTTCTGTTCTCTATATGGAGGCTCTTCACTTACAATTTAAAGTCCAAAACTAGTTATTGACATTCAAATTGTCAAATGGGGAGACAAGTGCATATAATTTGTGATTCTTTGCTTGGTACATTTAAAATTTAAAGTAAGATAAATGTGCTGTCATAAGAGAGAGTGGGAAGAGAACTATCTTCTTAAGGCTAAGTTGCATCAATCTATGTATCTAAAGAAGAAACTTGTAGACAAAAAACGTGCTAATTTTAAAAAAATAAAAAAGCCAAATCAATGATAACTGTATTGCACTTGTCATATGTGTATGACTCTGTAATGAGTAATCTGAATCTAAAGATGATTAAGATGCTATTTATGCGATGTGACATCTAAGAATTTTAATAATATAGACAATATGTTAAAGCGGCATATAAAGAGAAAGCATTATGAATGGTTACCAACCATTAATGGAATAGACAAAGACTTGATTTAAGTAAACCTAGCGGTTTCGGGATAAAAACTGACAAATTTAGGTGCTTTTGCTTTGAAACATCTTGTTTGTATATATACATAGTTATAACCTTGGTATCTCATAAGCACAAGTCTTCACAAAATCCTCATGTCCTTCACTAATTTCTTCAAGCCCTATGACTACATATACACGTTCTAAGCCAGTTCTAAGGTATGTAATAAGATTGTAGGTACTTACGTTTTGTTCGTGCAAAAGTGTATCAATTCCGTCTGAGCAGAATGTGCAGTAACTTTTGAGATGACGTTCAGGAAGAGATTTTTCAAAAACAAACAGAGAGAAACATCTCTCTTGCCTTTCTGATAACAAATTGACTTATTCAATGCGAAATCAAGGAAGAAATGTCTATGAAGTTTTGCTGATAACGTTTTAAAAATAACGTTAATCAGAGTTATCTGTTAATAAGTGACCTAAAATAAATTGTAATCAGAAAAGTGTGCAACTGTTTTATTAAAATGTTCACTAAAGTTTATTTATTTACTTAATTTTCGTTTTGTGTCAGTCTCTTGATGTTTAAGTAATTTTTACACAATATTTCCATTAATCGTCCTCGAATACGTATAAGTCTACAACACCATATTGTTGAACCAACTGCAAATTTCGAACGCATCCCTTGATTGGTGTCACCACACAAAGTGGTTTTTTCCCCTCAAAGTATTCATTATCTCGAAATTCAACTCCTTTTTTTTCTAAATATGACACCAACCAATCCAGGCAAGGGCACTGCCAAGGATTTCCAACAATAGCGACCTTTTTCAAGAAAGGAAATGTTGCATTGACTTCTGGTAGAAAAGTCAATCTGTTGTGATCGATCAGAAGCTCTGAGAGGCCATTGAATGCTTCTAGAACTTCGACGGGGATATCTTCGATAAGATTGTGACCTAGGTGGAGTTTCTTAAGCTTCTTCAATGGAGCAAACATCCGGACGTCCAGTTTATCATGGGTATTATGTCCTAGGCCTAGATAATCCATATTTGTGAGAGCGGAAAATGTATTATGTGCCAGAGGTCGTAGAACGTTTCGATTGAGGAGAAGCTTCCTTAGCCTCGGCATTGATTCGGGAAAGACATTCTGGTTTAAGGTAACTAAGTTATTTCCACTAAGATCGATCGTATCTAGACTAAGTAGAGAGGAGAAAGTATTTTCTCCGATCTCTGCAATATCATTGTTGTAAATGTACAGCTTTCGTAGTGACCGCAGACCAGTGAATGAACTTGAGTCGAGTTTTTTGATTGAATTCCCCGAAATGTTAAGATTTTGAAGTAAAGTTAGATACTGAAACGGTTGGTCAGAAAGCTCTTTGATATTGTTTTGACTCAAGTCCAGGTGAATAAGTTTAACCCGATTAAATCCGATGAATACATTTGGAGTAAGTGATTCCAGACTGTTGTGAGACAAATTTAGAACTTTCAAGTTAGACAATCCCTGAAATGCACGATCTTCGATCTTCCTCAATGGATTAGCTGTGATCGATAGAATCTGGAGTTGAGGCATTTTTCCAAAGCTGTTTGATGGGATCTGAGGAATAATTCATATTATAAATTTGAGCTTAAAAATTTAATTTAATTTAATTTACCACATTGAGTAAATTATCACCGATCGATAGATACTCCAGTTTCGGTATCTCTCCCAATGAAATCGACTTGAGAAGATTAAAATCCAAGTTTAGGTATCCCAACTGGTTAAGTGTTTGAAATGAATTTTCCTGTACGGTGTCTAGATAGTTATGTGAAAAATTTGCCGATCGCAGGTTTGAGAAGTTCTCCATCACGCTGCGTGTGATCACCCCTAACTGGTTATTACTTGCATCTAGGTACTCAAGTGTAGATCGTGGATGAAAATAGCTCACTTTAAGTATAGATATTTGTCCACTAGATATATTTAAACTTCGAAGAGAAGAAAGATCTTTGAATCCATGATCGGTGGCGACTATTTTACCAGCCTGAGATAGATCGAGTTTTTCAATTACATTCAAATGCTTAGATGCATGTTCTAGAATAAGACTTTATAGTATTCACAATGCATTTACGAAAACAACACCTCAATTAATTACCTCCAATGAAAAATGTTTCTCCAACTTTGTTGATTATAGTAACATCTTTCCATGTTGGTGTCATTTCATTGGAGAGACTCTCTAATGAAGGCAGATTCGAACAGATAACAATGTCTTCATTGTTTTCGCACTTTTGTGTACTAACAAACGTGTTTAGAATAAACAATATAAATACGAGAAATTGTGTTGAACTTGTTTTCGCCATGTTGGCATTCACAGATATTATACCGAGAGTAATAGTTCTCGTCGATGGTCGCGGTACAACTGATGAGATTGCTCTCAATGTTGACTGAATAATTCTCAACTCGATCTGATGGTATTGATTTCGCACATTTCAAGACTGGTGTATGAAAAATATGCTGTTATAAAAAAGTGCGAACTATTTCTTGGAGGTATTGTTGTATCGCATCTGTTGAGAAGGTTCAGCATATGTCTTGGCTATATCTAGCCTCTTACAAGGATTTTAAGCCTATAAATCTGAAATATGAAATTAAATTAAAAACGTTAATGTGATATATGTAAGTACCTACTAGGAAAAAGAGAGACTAGTCACCTGACTGTTCCTCACTTTATTCAATAAACAGTTTTCCTGTTTTCTATAGAGCCCAATTCACGAACGCCTGAAGCAAGCCTTGCTCTCATAACTTTGGTTCCCGTACCAGTTGGATCTTATACGGATGTATGCCGAGATCTTTCTTCACGATGATGATTTGACGATTCCAGTTCCTCTGCCACATTTTCATTAATAGCCGATACAATTCGTAAATTGGGTTCACATCGGGCTTCTTGATCTGAACTACAAATTTGTAATCTGATGCCTTGTTTCACAACTTACACATGGTGAAATTAAATTGCCTGGCTATTCTACAAATTTTGTGGAAATAACGCTTGTAAATTACAGCTCGTTAGTTGGTGATGCTCCAGACTACAAATTTATAGTTGAGATTAACAAAGTCCAAATTTGTGGGTGTAGTTTGTAGAATTTTTCCGTAGCGTATTATATTTCTAAAAAAATCGGTCTCACCATGGTTCCAAAACTGTTTGACTGACTGCCTTCTATGTAAGCATGAGTTAAAATTTTCACATAACTAATCAGATTTGGACAGCCAATTGTCAATGGGAAAAAACTCTGTTGATTTTTGGTTCACTTTTATGAGGATGTTGCTGTTTTCTCGTTTTTGACTCGAACGAATTGGTTATGGAGCGAACACACAACTTTCTCATTACACTATTATCGTCTGCTATATCGTTTCATAGTTGATTATGAACATTTCCCTGAAAAAAACTGAGTAAGAAATTGCAAATATAGTGAATAGTATATTACAAATTAAAACTGACGAAATACTTCATTCGTTCTAGCCTATCGAGTGTTGCTTGTATGTATATATTAAATTAAAGGAAGGTACTTTTTTCAAAAATAAAAAAAAATAATAAAACATGTAAATTTGATTGGGCTGTCTTGGCATATATGTATAAAAACAAAATCTTTTAAATATTGGCTTTAATTGCGGTTTACATGGTCTATTTTGAAGTTTCAATTTTCGAATAAGCATTTCAAGTGGTACATGTTTGGTTTATAAGGTGAATAATGCTGGCTTCAAATTCCTTCCAATAAGATATGATCTGCACTGGTCCGAAGCGCGAAATTGATTTTTCCATGAATTGCTCTCGCAATAAAGTCATATTTTCACAAGCAGCTCTTAAATCTCTTTAGGTCGTTATTCAGGCCAAATACGACCATTTTTCTTATCGACGTTCCCATTAAGCCAGAAATCTGCTGAACAAAATGTTTGTCGAAAACAGTGAATAATTTGCTATGCCAGAAGAAGAAGTACTTACAGTTCAGCCTCAAGTCTTGCCATAATGAAATGTCCCACAATAGGTCCGTTCGCGTACTTTTTGTACTAAAATTCGTAGTTTATAAAATATCGAAGAGTGGGGGTAAAATTCTCTCAGAGAGAGCTAAAATTACGAAAAAGTAAACGAACGGGTTAAAGAAGAAAAAGTTCAAAATACGCTGATTTGACAGCTTTGACAGTTTTCACAAACCAGCCCACAGAAATTTCTTGCACTGAAATTCGTAGCACGGGGAAATTTTTTACTCTCTCGTGAGCGCTCTCTTCTGCAAAAAAACTACGAAAATTCTCTGTACGCGAACAGATTGTCGTAAAAATTTGTAAAAGTTCGTTAAAATTCGCTGTTTTAGGAGGGTACGCGAACGGACCTAATATCTCACAAAAATATCCCATGATAGGTTGACACAACTCAAAAAAAATTCATACAAAAAAAGTACTTCTAAATGAATCAATCTTTCTAACCAATTCAATAATTTAGAAGAGAGACAAGATCGTTTAAGTAAGCATGCTCTGCAGGCAAACTTGACATGTGAATTCCAGTAAAGTTATTCATCAGGAATAATACCTAAATATTCTAATCCCTGGAATTAAACCATTCCAGTCCTTGACTGTGAAAGATTTGAGATTAACCTGCATGCTACTTGCTAAAGGCATCAGAATAATCTTTATAAAAAGTCTATCTTTGTGCAGCATTCTAAAATATCATCAGCATAATAAATGTCGATGTAGGCTTAACTTTTTAAAAGATAGTGACCACAAAAAGAGGGTGAAGAATTCTCCTTGTGGATTGCACTATCTTTGGCTACTGTTACAGGCACCAATGTCATATAGTCAAGAAAGTGAAAGTTGGACTTTCTAGAATGTCCCTTATCCACTGGTTGGTGGAATTAGCTGCTTCTGTTATTCATTGCTCTTGCTACCTAGTTTGTTTTTCAACGTTTTCTCGACGTCTAGGAATGAACACAGAGCTATTTCCTTGGAACTGAGTACTTTTATACCTTTTATACGAGATAGTCAAGAACACTTTTCGTGGATCTTCACTGTATTTTCTGAGTTTTGATCATCCTGTTACAGGAAAAACAATGAATCCCTCCATTGTCTTGCGGACAAATGATGTTACACTTTCGTAGGATTATGGAATTTTGGCAGGTCACTAGGCGGATGCCTGGTTTGGGATAAGGGATAACTGCGATGTATGCGCAGTTATGGCCATCCTTTTTATTCAACAGTGGCAGTAAGGAATCTTAAGCTGATTGGTTCTTGCACCACAAATCTACATGCTGTCGATATTTTGGCTATATCCTCAAATTGTTGATTCCCTTCGTATATGTGCATTTGGGATGCTATATCGTGAAGTAATGCAGAATAAACAACGTACGTATGTATCATCATCATATCATTTATTAAGCCCTTCTTAGGTTATGAATACAAGGCAGCATATTTTATTAATTCTAAATCTAGGATAATTTTTTTTTAAATTAACAATTTCTTAGAATATCCATGAGTCATTAAGTATCTATCCCGATGCAATTAATCCTTTTTCAATGACAACAATCTCTGATAGATACCAGCGACACCAATTTCTCGAACTTGGTTCAAATCACGAACACATTCCTTCATTGTTGTTATCACGCAAAGCGGTTTCTGCCCATCAAAGTAACCATTATCGCGCTGATAGTGAATCTTTTTAGCCTCAAGAAACTTTACTATTGAATCTAAGCAAGGACACTGCCATGGATTACCTTCAATAGCGACTTTAGTGAGTGACGAAAATGATGTACTTAGTTCTGGTAGAAATGTCAACTTATTGTGATCGATAAGAAGTTCGTTGAGACTATTAAAGCCTGCAAGAACATCGACGGAGATAGATTCGATTCCATTGCCAGCTAGATGTAGTTTCTTGAGCTTCTTCAAAGGAGCAAACATTCGTTCGTCCAACTGGCTGTAACAATTGTGCGAAAGGCTGAGAAAGTCGACACTAGGTAGTCCAGCAAATGTATCATAGGCTAGGGTTTTCAAGCTGTTCAAGTTGAGAAAGAGTTTGCGTAGCTTTGGCAGTGATTCGCCGAAGACATTCTTATCCAGGGTTGTTAGCTTGTTCCTGGCTAGATCGAGCGCGTCTAAGTTCTGCATGGAGGCGAAAGTATCTGCTGCAATTTCCGTGATATCATTGTTGGATAGATAGAGTTTTCGTAGCGATCTTAGACCTGAGAATGATGTTGCATCTAGAGACTTGATTGAATTCCTTTCAAGGTTAAGGCTTTGAAGTAGATTCAGGTGTTGAAATGGCTGCCCAGAGAGATCAGATATACGGTTTTGACTTAAATCCAAGAAGACAAGTTTTACTCTATTAAAGCCGAGGAATATATTTGGAGTCAACGATTCGATGCTGTTATACGACAGATTTAAGTCTCTTAGGTTTTCCAAACCAAAAAACGCCCGATCGTCGATCTTTCTCAAGGGATTGCCAGTGATAGAGAGAACCTGAAGCTCGGGGATTTTAGCAAAGCTGTTAGCTGGAATCTATGACGAACTTTTTAGACTCAATAAAGGAAGGGACATTTTGTGCTTACTTACCACATCTAGTAGGTTGTTATCTAGCGATAGATACTCCAAGTGTGGGACATTTCCTAAGGGAATCGACTTGAGTAGATTAAAATTCAAGTCTAAACGTTTCAGTTGAGTCAGTGACTGAAATGCATCCGTTTGAACTGTATCTATGTGGTTATGTGAGAAATTTGCTGATTGTAGATTCAATAAAGTTCTAAGCATGTTCTGAGCTAGCAAATCAAATTGATTATGACTTGCATCGAGGTGTGAGAGTGTAGAATTCGGCTGGAAGTGGGTTACTTTCAGTGTGGGTGTCTGGGTGCCGGAGATATTCAAACTTCTGAGAGAGCGGAGGTCTTTAAACCCATAATCGGAGATGATGAGTTTCCCTGCTTGAGCGAGGTCAAGATCTTCAATTGCTGTTAAGTATGAGAATCTGGTTTCTGGAATTAAAAAACAAAAATATGCATTGAGAGAAAGAATGCAAAGAATGTGAAACTTTGCTTATACCTGCAATCTGAAAAGTAGCTCCTTCGTTGTTGACAATCTTCACTTCCTTCCATTCTGGCCGTATTTCCTTGGAGAGCTTGACCAATGAATGTACATCAGAACAGGTTACACTATTTGCTTTGCCATTGGGCTGACAGTGGTGTGCATACACAAACGAGTTAAGAATGAATAACAAAACCACAGCGAATTCTGTTGCTTGAAGATTCGTCATTTTACGAGTTGCCATATGAAGATGTGAAGTTCAAGACGGTCGCGATTCAACTGATGACAAACATATTCGAGGAAGCACGATTATATTAATCGTATTCGTGTTATTGTAAACAAATTAGCACATTTTAAGAATGAATTCAGAAAAAAATATGCTGCAAATGGGGATTCCCAGAACGTAATTAAAAATTTTTATAGCTGTTTTGAGAAGCGCTATCTCTGTATTTGTTCTTTAATTCGAATGATTCTGCGATCTACAGATTAAGTGTGTATCTAGCGGTATACCCACCATATGATACTAAGCAGTTCTTAGGTAGCCTAGAGCACAAAACGTGATACTCAGCACCCTGGTCTTTAGTTCTCATCATTTGAAGCAATTTTAGTTCACTATAGAGAGAGATAAAGCAAATTTCCTTGAGGCATAAGTCCGACCGATTTTGTTTCATTCGGTCAAAAAGTCACACATTTCGTTATTGAATCAAACGAAAATTTAGGGCAAGATATTTAAGAGTCAACCATCATCATAGGCACAATAGGAAGGTATGGCATCAGGTCAGGACTTCTCTCTAACGAAGCTACGCGGACAGGGAAAAGGCACAGTCCACACTTTACCTTGTATGTACGAGTACATGCCAAGCCACCGCTTGGGATTTGCAAGCTGGACCATATGAAGATATAAGCAGCCCATATTAAGGCCTAGATGAGAATCGATAGTTTCCATCAAGGGCAGATCCCCTTTTGGCCAACTCGTCAGCTCGCTCGTTGCCCTCATAATTGCTGTGCCTTGGGACCCAGATGAGGGTAATTCTCAGGTGAATACTTAATTGGTTGATTTTAAAACGACCTTGCTCTACCAGTTTCGAGGAAGTGGCATAAACGGCCTTAATAGCGGTATACATGGCAATATTTTGGTTGGATGTTGAGTGATATCTTAGACCCCGGCAGGCTTCTCGAATCGCGAGGAGCACCGCCTGAAACACGCTAGTAGAATCTGGAAGGCAGAAAGATTTCGATATATTAAGTTGGTCTGAGAAGATGCCTGTGCCGTCTCAGCGGTACATCTTTGAACCGTCTGTACATATATATGTATATGTATATCACTATATCATAATCGTTAATAACGCTTTCATTCTTCCATTCTTCTCTTGTAGGGAATCTGACTGAGAAGAGTTTTCTATAACTTAAAGTGGGTGTTCTATAGTCAGTTGAAGACGTAACTAGTTTATGTGGAACCGTCTCTAGAACCTTACTATGGCCATATGGTTAAGTGGTCCAGCACCCAGATTCTCTGAGTCGAACTGCGCTGCATAGAGCGGTATGTTTTATGTGAAGTTTAAAAGGGATCAGATGTAGGATTACACTGAGAGCATCTGTGGGACATGATCTTATCGCTCCTGTGATACCAACACAGACTCATCTTTGTACTTTTTTTAACCTTTCAATGTATTTCTTGCTCAAGGCAGGCCACCAGACGATGGCACCAGAAGGTAAGAATGGGTCGTACAACGGCTGTGTACATCCATTGGGTCATCTTTGGCTGCTCATTTACTACCAGCCACTGCAATCTAACCCAAATTACTGATTGGGTACCTCTAATGGCCAAGATAGTAAAAGAACATTGCGAATAGAATCAAAGCCTGCAATTGATGTTGTCCTCATTGTATTGTGCGAATGAATTTCTTATAAATTGTGTATATTTATTTATTATTTTTTGCACCACTCAAGGAATCTTACCATTCTACAGCTAATTTTGGCGACTTTGATCGTTCCGTCGAAGATGCTTACTGATTACTTTTTCGGTTTCCGCGATGCAAGTATCATTCATGGATAATATGAGTTGAACCTCATTTGATTAAGCTGTCGAGAACGGAATTTGAGGAGTTCGACGTACGTAGACGAAGACGAGCAGGGACCCGAAGCTGAGTCCTGTGTTGGATATAAGACTAGCTTCAAGTCTTGTACCCAACTTGAACCCATCGAAAAGTAATTTCTAACCCAATCAAAGAGAAGACTTGTCGATGTCACATTTTTGCTGACACCAGCCTGATGCCAATGCCTTTAAAATCTGAAGTGTGACCATTTGAGATTCTACTTCTGGTTGAGATTTGCCATGGAATCACCAGTGAAATGTTCCTATAAAATTTATAGCCGGTCATTGAGAAGTGTTCATGAACCAAGTGACAAATTGATGATTTATCTGCGTCTCCATAACTGTGCAAGGAAGGAACGTAAGTGCAATAGGACCAACAGAAGAGTCGACTTTTTTGGGACAGGGGGGATAAATCTTTTCGAAAGGAGCCCTGAAGCTTACTTACTTTACTTATATCCTATATCCCCTTGTGGGTCTTGGGGCTTCTACAACACATAAGCGCTATCGTATGCAATTTCTGGAAATGTGTCTCAGCTCTCCGCAACTCTTTCCTAGTTGCCGTGCTTCTTTCTCTACTAGTCTGCGCCACGTACTCCTAGGACCGCCGGGTATCCTGCCATCCTGGGTAAGCGGGTTCCACTGAATCGGTTGGTTAGCTATGGACCTGTCACCCTTTCGGAGAGTGTGACCAATCCACTGCCACTTATGTCGTCGTATGGTTGTGCCTATAGGTTCATGGCCCGTTCTTTGATGAAGCTGTTCGTTAGAGATACGGTCTGGCCAGAATATCCTTAAGATGTAGCGTAGGCACCTATTGACTACTGCACGACTTCAACGTTGGAAGGGAACAGTCGTAGTTTGGTGTTTAAGATAATTGCATCACTTCGCCAAACTGTGGATAGCATCCCAAACGCAGATTTTGCTTTTCCTATTCAGCTGGCCATATCCAGTTCGGTTCCGCCATCGGTTGAGACAATAGTCCCAAGGTATTGAGAACTCTCTACTCTCTCAAACGTTTGTCCAGCATAATGCATATATGAGTTGATGAGTTCGGTCCTAGGCTAATCTTTTTTGTTTTTGCGGAGTTATTATCCATAATTAATATAATAGTCCAGAAGCTTAGGGCAGACGGAAAAGCTTACGCAGACGTTTTTCCAGTGAACAAGAACATCTATTCAGAACTATACGAGGGATGCCATTTGCACCAGCGCGGTTGTGTATGTTACCATTTTCAAGGACTCTTACTCCTGCAACTGTGCGATTGTGAAAGTAGACTTAATCCATAGAAAATTCGGCGTTTTCAAGCACAGGGACAATCAAAGCACTATCTTGCAGTACAGAGTCGGCTGAAAATTGTGCAGCAAATACATTTAATGTTTTCCACGAATGATAAAACATTTTTACTACCTTTGGGACACTGTAGAATTTGTTGCCTCAAATATGCTGGCACAAAATTTACCACGTTGAATATTATATTCCGTGAACAAAGTGCCTAGGTCGCAAGTCTGTGGAAAAATTAAAAATTGCATAAAATAACAATAAAACAAAATGCTGTTTAGTATTCTGTAAACAAATCAAAATTCAATCTTTTTATTTTCTTTTTCTCCATTCCATTCAGTTCTACTAGGCAATTTCTGTTACTTTATTATCAGTGTCTTTAATTATTATCATTATTTTCTTCTGTTATTTTTTTTTATAATAAATTTCCCTTTACTTGCTATTTTAGTCCTTCATTCATTCAGCTTTCAATTAAAGTACAATAATAGTAATTATACATAATTTATAATAATTATATATTTATATATATATATATTTAGCTACTAAAGATTATTAAGTAATTGTTTTTTTTTTCTTTTTGTGTTTAATAATGATTCATTTTTTATATAATGATGGATAACAATAATAAATATGTCTTAATATGTATGATAATTCATTTCATTTGATTTAATATTTTATTTTAATGAGAGAAAGACATTAAATTAAATCATAAGAAATAATTCAATGACTCTTATGTAGTAAGTTTTTTGGTTATAGATCCTTTAAAGACAAATAATTTTGAAAAGTAAGTAACTTATGATTAATGGGGCGAGTTTGAAAAATGATCTAAGAAAAATAATATTAGACCAAGAAACTTTATTGTAGTCTCTGAGTGGCAAATTATTTTTTGTAACTTAATTTTAAGATTTTATTTATATATATTATATATTTTTAAATTTAATGTAAATAACCAAAAATTTTATTGCGCTAAAAAGAAAAAAAAGTTTATTTCAATTAAGTAGTGTAGTAAGTTATGTCTTAGTTTGCCGAAGCTAGGCTAGGTAAGTACGATGCTGAGTAGGTAAAATATTTTTAAAAACTTTTTTGTGCGATTTTAGGACAAACATTGTCATTAAACTGTCAAAAAATATCGAGGAACAAAATGAACTGAGTTACATATACAATCTCTACTGCTGATGCTGCTGCGTCTAACCCATAAGCGAAGGACATTCTTTATAAGCCATGAAGCCTTCTCTTTGCTGTACTCTTCATATTAATTTATTTATTTATAAGGCGCATTTACACGTATTTAGTTTGATGGATAGTGTTCTTTGGATAAAAGTGATGGCTGTTAAGAAAATATAATATCTACATACGACTAATGTATGCTAATGCTTTATTTAAGGTTTTTTCCCGTTTAGATTTATGACGTATAGGTTTCTTTTAAGTATCATATTGCAACTAAAAGTATGACTCATTTGATAGAATTGTACGATGCTGCGGTATAGATTTAGGCGGAATGGAATCTTTCTTTATGCATTGGTGCTGCTGTGTAGAAGTTAGACAAGAGGTATATAGCCTAAGGTAGGTGTGTTAGGCACGGTCAGATCGAATGGTTTGCAACCTCAAAACGTAATTAAAGAGACGAAGTTTATTTCAGTATAAATTGTAAGAAGTGTTAAACTAGAATTGTTAGATTTAAAACATTTCACATTAAAACTTGTAACATCCATAACTTAATACAGAAGAACATCACGAGTTGTAGTGCTCGGTATTAGAACAAATAGCAAAATTATTGATCTTGATAATCTATATGAGGGGAATGCATGAATATGCTAATTGCTAATTCGCCGTGTACAGGACTCTGATTATGAGAATTAAAGTTTAACTAGGAAAAAAACCAACAAATTTTTTCACAGTCCAATCCCTTGCGGACGAAGACGAGTTTGACGTCTATAATGGAGTACATCACGGGTGCATGTTGTCACCGTTGTCGTTTTTAGTTGTCTTCAGTGATCTATTACATGAAACATTGAGAGGTTGTCCACTTTCGAATAGGGTAATCAATATTCACCTGATGGCTTACAATATACATCTTGAGGCAAGCAATATAGGATAGGTAAACAGGGAAAGAAAAATCCTGAAAACTTATAATCAACTTCACATGGCCTAACAGGAAGTCCAGAAAGAAGACATCAACTGCTGAATGTTTGCACCAGAAAGGCTAAGGAGTCTGAAAAAGCAATGAAAAGAGAGTAGTTCGCTATAATGAAGAATTTTTGCAGCAGTGGTTTGGGGTGAACTTTACATTGACACCAAATTATTATTTTATTTTCTTTTTTTTCTGAAGGGTGAAGTTCTGAGATTGCATTCCCGTACATTGCCTGCATGTTTCCTCTTAACTTAACAGTACTTGAAAAGTGGTGGATTACATTATGACTAGCTAGCCTTTGTTGATATGTTAATGTACTGGAATTATCTTAAGATATTTTTGGCTCAATGAAAAACTTATCATAGGCACGTTATCTAGATAATGTATCTATCTTAGTGCCTTTGACGCAAATCTCAATGCCATTTTCGATTCGTCGATGAACCAAACCAGACTTCTGGGATTCAGTGTCGGAAACACTGGGACCAATTTTCACTCAACATCAAATAACCTACCGAAGCAATATTGCTTGACCATAAAAGCTAGTACAGTGCATAACTTGTGTCTTTTGGGAATTGAGTGGAGTATCGTCAGATGTCCCACTCTAGGTCTAGCTGCAGTGTGATTGCAGCGGTCTTCCTGATGAATATTTGTGTGGGAGTTAGCCCTTCAACAGCCTGCAGAGCTTTCGTCGAGCAAGTAGACATTGTACCTATAATATTCAGACATTAATTCTCTGCAACTTCTGCAATTTATTTGCCGTTGTCGGTCCCCAGATTTTTTGGCTACAATACGATTGCTGCATTGGGTATTGCCATCATTATGTATCATTTTGGAGGAGATACCACAAGTTATGCGGTATGGACGTCCAATGAACCACAATGTTCTAGTTGTATGCTAGGTATTGGACTTTATGTATGAATTTCAGTTAAGTCTATTGACAAGAATTAGTTCAAGATATTAGTCCTCGTTGGAATAGAACAATGTGGTACCTTTACTTAGATAGGTTCAAGTTTGACCTGTTTCTTCCTTGCAAAAGGCACTAGAACGGTTTTACTAGGATTGATGGATAGTAGTCCTTTTTATTACACCATTCTAAAAGTTGAAATATGGCACTTGCACCATCAATATATACTATGATGCTGTAGCCTTATTTGTGAAGATCATCTTACAGGTTGTCGATGACTATGGACACTAACAAGGAGGAGAGAACTATGTCTCCCCCGAAAAAGGACGTAATGGGCCGACTTACCAACATGGCTCACACCCAACGGTTAATCGATTTATCAATACGCCTGCTACTAATCGCCCTTGCGATCAAGACATAGCAAGTACTATCGCTATTTCCTAAGAGTTAATGTCAGAGACTTTAGAAAAATGCATTGAATTTGAAATTAGTATAGGAGTGATATATAAATACTTCATAATGACAAATACTGGCATAAATAGTGACTAATGTGTCATTGCATATTTTTTACATTGAATTCAAATGGGGAAAACGGTTTCGTAATGGCGAATTTGTTTCAAAAATTTCTCCAAAAAAGGGACATTTTTCAATAAAATAGTTTGGTATCACTGGTAAATTAATATCATTTAGGCACTCAAATTCTACACAAAATTAAGCGCAATAGTAGAAACACATTGACCACAGCAACAGCAACAGTATCTTTGACAACCGTGGGTAAATTTTCAGAGCCAATGCTCTTCAATGGAACAGAGCACATTGACCACAGCAATAGCAACAGCAACATCAACCTTAGACCTAAGTCCTAAATCTGCTGTTGAAGTTGAAGCTGTTGTTAGTGTTATCGTGCTCAGTCTGTTGTGTTGCATTGCAAAACTCATTGTGTGCTGTTGTCGTTGCTGTGTGTATAGTGTTTCACACCACAGTATCTGACTTTTTGTGTATGCTGTTGAGTTGCTGCTGACTGTTGCTTTGTTAATGTGTTTCTACTATAATACGCGCGGAAATACAATTTCATGAAGTTCACCACAAAATTGGAACATGAGTCGAGATTCTTTTTCATAATTATTATCCTTGCTCTTGTATGTAAAAGTGTTGTGAGTCTGTATAGTCTCCTATTTACAATGTCTCTAGTATATGCCATATCCATTTCTGATCTCTGCTATATAACTACGTCAATTTTTGTTTCTCGCAGCTGTGGCATGAGTTCGATGATGATGAGCTTTATGAGACAGTGCTGAGTCCAGTTGTATTGTCCAGTGGTTGGCACCGATTTCTTGGTGTTCCCAAGAGATCAACGTATCATTTAGGACCTAGCGGATTAACTCTGCCTGCTACGAAGCGGTTGAAACCTGTCCGCTTTTTGATTTCTTGAGACAGACTGCACTGCATAACGTCGTATCTTATATGTAAGGTCGGAGGCTTTGTTATCAAATGTGTTGGGCAAGATTCTTGTTCAGAAACTTAATCTTACATGGTATATTCTACAGAAATTTACTATGCCTTAATAGGCTAGCATCCAACCCCCCCCCCCCCCCCCCCCCCCATTTTTCATGCCGTATCCTTTACACAAAATCGAAAGAGGATAAGGTATATGATCAAAAATATAGTATCTGTTGTACAATATTACTTTGCACAGTTCTTCAGCTTGGCTGCACAGTTCGAGGAATTTAATAACTTTGCCGCAAGTGTGTGAAAATGTTTCTTTGACTGCCTCTAAGCTCTGGAAAGGTCTGTCAAAAAGTTTTGTTAAAGAAGAACACCACAGTGCTTACTCTCAGAAATTGAGTGGTACCTCGTATTTATACCAAGGAAAAAGTGGTTATCAATGGTAAATTTCAATACAGCGTAAAGGAAAATACAGTCATAGACTAATACAGACCAATTGAGAAGGTAACTAAATTTCGGTATTTTCAAAAGCTCACAGAGCCTAGGCAATATTGTTTACGCTAAAGACATTTGGAGTAAGTGGCATCTTCTGAATGGACCATCTTTTAGTTGGAATAATTTATTCGATCTCAAGAGTTACTTAAGCTAATTCTTGGTGACCTCTAGTTAAACATATAGGTCAAGGAATACAGGGTATAATGATGAATTCAGCTTATTGAATAATAAAATTTTGGTATGCCTGTAACGGCAACATCTTCCTTTGAATAGTAGGGTATTTCCAAAGGCATTTTCGTCTTTTAATTCAAATTTGTAAATTAAATTTCTATAGCCTTGTGTAGTTAAAATCTGTTTCTGACGTTTTAAACGACCTTTCTTTCTGAGTTGCTTATGTAGCTAAGTTTTGAATTAAAAATAAAATAACTTTGAAATTCCCTTATTATAATGAAAAAAATGGGCTGCTTTTTAAGGGTTTACATGTCTAAGTAAACAAACTTAAGTATCATCGACCATTAGTTTTGAAAGTTTGGCGTTTGACATCAATAAAATTTTGAGCTTTTTGGTGGAATTACATAGGGTGTTCCCGCAGTAATATTCTTCTTTTAATTAAAACTTTGGTTATGAATTTTCGTGACCATTTTAAAAATGGAACCCTTGGCTATTACAGTCTCTCCACATTGATCAAATTGGGTAAAAAATTGTCCCATTTCTTTCTATATAAAGCGCCAGTTTTGATCGTAGGACCACCATATTATAGTTGATATAATGCCCGATAAAAAAACGCATTCCCACCTCAAAAATACCGATTTCAATATCAATTGTCTTTAGCTTTGAGATTAAACCATTTTAAAACAAAAATTTTGAGCTTCTAGCCACTAAATTTGAAGGGGAAACAATTTGCATTTAAAAGTTGACATTTGACTGACAACAGAACTACTATCTATTCAAATTGAACCATGTGTATGCGCCTTAGGTTTTATTATCGAAAAAGCATTACTTTTCGTAAATGTATAGTACTTTTTTATCATTATCATTAATTTAGTATAAGTTTTTGTCTTTTAAATATTTTCCTATAATGAATATGTTTTTTAATGATTTTTATAATAGTAGTCAAGATTGTTTTTTTTTTTTTAATATTTTGTGTCTTGTATTTTGTTTTTTAAGTTCTGCTTAATACTTAATGTCCTATCGAGTACAAATCACTAAAGTCAGACTATCGTAACAGTAGGGGTTAAGTTTTGTTGCTTTTGTTTCTGTTGTTGTTGGTGATTTTGTTGCGGATGATGATTTAGATGAATTTTTTGTTGATGATTCCTGACTTCAACTTCATCGTATCCATTTACCTTTCCATTATACTGATGGTAGCCATTTAGTAGATTTTTACGATTCTCTTCATCCACACAACTGTCAGAGGAACTATTACTTCTTGTGTCACCATTACAATTGCGTATTGATGAGGTTATGGTTGTTGGTGTTGTCGTTGTTGATCCATTGTATTTCCTTTCGGGTGATGATGACATTGGATCACCAATAAGAGTTATCTTAACTGGCTTATAGACAACAGTGGCGGCATTAGGGCGCTGTTGTTCCCATGCAATTGATGCACGCCTTGGTGATGGTGAGATCTGATTGTAGTTGGTGAATGTTGTTGAGATAACGGTATGGCGACGAGTTGGATTTTTTGTTGGTGTTGACGCCTGCGTTGGTGATGTGCTATTACTATTATTATTCGATGACGTTGTGGTGGTGATTATCGTCGTGGCAGGGAAATGTGTAGTATAACTTGTATATTCAGGTTTACTTCTAAAATAATTTGCAAAAAAAATTATATTATTTGATTTATTTTTGTTAATTAAATTTAAAACTAAGCAGGGGATTAAAGCCACACTATTTATTAATTATGCGGTTTATTTATTTTTTAAAATAAATACATATATATATATTATTTTTTATTATTTACAATTGACATGCATGTCAATGAGAAGAAAAAAATATTAAGATTTACCTCACTGGACTACAATTTGCAGCATGCAAGAGTAATATGTTACCAAGTTTTAAAAAATTGTCTGTGATACTTTTGGGGTATTTTTTTGTTTTGTTTGTTGGTTTTTGTTTTTTTTATAAACTATTAGCTTAATTGGGACTTAAGAGCACTTTAAACGGGATTTGTGCAGGTTTATTTAAAATAAAAACAAAATAAAAACATAAAGAAATGTATTCGTATACCAAATTTTTCGAAAATTCAATTTTCAACTCAATTTAAGAGAACTAACTTACGAAATTAGGAAAATAATAGGAGGCCCTCACTTGGTAGATAAAATTGGAAAAACTATCCTAGTAAATCGCGAGGCAAGAAGGCACTGGACACCGATGGCGTAAGCAATGTCACATTCAAAGTAGTAATTACGTGAAGCCAGTGCAAAAGGAAACAAGGAACCATAAAAACCGTTCCTCATGTAGATCGTTCTCTTTGATGGTTACATAAAGTTAGCTAGACGCTCTAAGCAAAACTAGCGATTTAATACGCTTAACTAAAAAGTACTGTGGTGTTAAATAGCAACAAAGCCATTAACATAGTAAATTTACATAACAAACCATGGATGGCACAGAAACCATTGAAGGTGGCGCTGCAGAACCGAAAAGCAGACAAGTCGAGGAGTAAAAGCGCGAGGCCATCGTCATGCAGACCATTACTAGACAAACATATTCTCAAGTAAGGTGGAACTCAATCAGCGATCTATTGCCATAGTGAGAGAAACTGAAAGCAAAACTGCAGGAAAATCCAAATATAAGCTAGCCAGTGGTATAAAGGCTCGGCTGTAAAATGATTAACAGCGACTCCACCACACCTAGCACAGAGAAGATTATGTGGTATCCTGTAAACATACATATCTAGGCCTATCTAGGCCGCACGAAAAATTCGCGAGCACATCTAGTTGAGCATATTATTACATTACATTCTTCAGTCAAATATGTGCTTGTATTTCAAGAAGACTATCCCATTGGTATTACTGTTGTAAACAGACGAATGGTCGCAAAATCTGTATTTAACATTGCTTAGACATAACACCTGCCATTGAATTATACTGTTTAGACGGGTTCTTTAAAAAAATGTCTTTTAGACGACTGCAACACACAGCTATACAGCTTCTTAAGTTTACTCAGCATTACCATGTCCAATACCGATCCCTCAGGGTGCTAACAATCCAACACCCAACTAACTTAAGAAAGAGAAACAATCAGCTTCACAATACTGGATAACGTGAATGACCACTGGGAGGCTTTGCAACTGGGAAACATTACAGATCATAAGAGTACCAATGTGGTAGCGTGGTGTTAGATATGACAAACACCAGAATATTGACTGATTGCCTTAAGATCTGAAAAAGTAGGAAACACGTGCTACAGTAAAAATGGTTTTACCATTACCACGGAGCATTAGTCGCTGGAAATCTAAACAATAAAGGCAATGGCAGTATCCAAATAATTTAGGCCTTTGCGCTTGATCATATTACGAAAATAACTTTCATCTTTAAGGGCAATGCACCGAGTAAAAAGTTTAGAGAAGTTCAGAGCTCAGGAGTGTACTTTGTAGAACACTCTCGAAGGGTAACTCGCGAATCTAATGAAATATGATATCTTTCTTAAAAAATACGTCGACTAAACTGACAATGGTTGACTATGTGCTTTTACATAGGGTAAAGGGCAGTGATCTCACAGGACATTCACAAACTAGACAATCAAAATTTGCGATGACAGCACTTGTTATAGTACGTCATTTCATTGTGCGGTCGAGTCATCGAGCGATACAATAAAGATATAAGTACACAAGTTCTACTTCCTCACTCGATCGCGATAATCGGCCCATTATTTGTAGCAGAATTGAAAAGACCAAAAGTGTGCTGAGACTGACGAAGCAATGATCTCCGCACAGGCATCAATCATAACGGTTGCTCTTTTGTGTGCTCTTTTACAGGTGTAGTTGGAACTTGCAAAGTCGATACCGCTATCAGAAAAAAAATTCTAACGATAGATGTGATGGGATCTCAATTGATCAGTTTTCTCATGGAATGGGCCAATAACCTGCAGTGGACTGGACACAATCAACTGCGTAAAGGAAACTCCAGTACAATCCTCTCATTCAGGCAGACAGAACTGCAAAAAACCATAAGGAAAATAGGAGTCAGAACCTAGAGCAGATGTGAACACACGCCGACAACAGTCACTATTCTTATTCCATCGAAGTATGAAACGACTGCTATGGAAAATAAATACATATAAAATTTAAATTCAAATATATAACGCCCAACGGTGGGAAAAAATACTAGACAATTTTGAATCTTTTTAAATAAAAAAACATAAAATTTAAAACAAATGTTATGCACAATGGAATACACAAAATCTTATTTAAAGTACAAAATAATTAAAAAACGGTATGCCCTAAACATATATAATTGTCCAAACATAAAATTTATTGTCCTTTAAAGACTCTGTTTAATCGTTCCACTTTGTGTATTAAATTCTTAATTTATTTTTATATTAATGTTTAGTTAATTCTATTAATGGTCCAAATTATCATATTACAAAATTTGATTAGAATATATGTTTATTATTATTTTATCTACGAGATAAATCTCATTACAAAAATAAATGACATTTAAGTGTTAAATTTTAAGAATATTCAGTTTTTTTTTTTTTTTTTTTTTTTTAAGTTTTTTAAAGGCACGAAGAACAAGGATCAAAACACGAATAAGTTAAATGGAGAATACAAATTATATTAATAGCACATAATACTATAATTGCCATAACAACATCACAAAAGAGTACCTGGCCGAATTGTATTCTGCGAAATTATTTTTTTTTGCGAATTTCATTGTGCATTGAGTGGTTTTATTTTGTTTTGTAAAAGTGTAAATTATATATTATGTTTTTTTTTTTTAAATAAATAATTTAAAGTATTATACCATTTTGTTTGTTTATTTGCAAATCCAAAATTTAAACAAATATTTTTTTTTTTTATTAATAGCAGCATGTAATGATTCGAGGAGAAAGAGAAAAAGAAATATACGATGGATTACTAAATGCAAAAGCAGGTGTTTTTTATTTTTATTTAAGGAAACTAAGAATAAATAAATTTTATTTAAAACGTGTATACCGAATGAGATATATAAAGAAAATGAGACCTCCTACAGGGTGAACCTTTGAATATAATGAAAAGCTAAGAACACGTTAGATCCTACAAAGTTAATAGTCGAGTTAAAGCGAGTGACAAGTGATGGGAGGATCCAATAAATCCTAGAATATAATCTACGGTAAATCAAATTAAATGTCTGAGACGGAGTAAGCCTCTGATTTATTAGACTGAGATGGTAATTACTCAGCTTGTGTCTGATTACATTTGTTGTTGAACTAATTCGAGAAATGAACTTTTGTATAAAATAACGAAATGCACGCAAAATGCGATTGAAGCAATTATGTTGTAGGTGATTTACTGTTCTACATATCACTGTGTAAGTAGTTGTTTTTACAATGAAAAACGCGTTCGTGAAAATAGTAGTTATTCGCTGATGCAGTAGCTGAGTAAGATGCTTTATTCTGGAAACGGTTAGTATTGGTTTAATAAAAATAAAAATAAAGTAAAAAATATAAAAATTAAAATAAAATTTGAAAAAAAATATATAAATATATTTTTCAAAACTGAATGAAGGGTAATGCTACCTTTAAGAAAGTAGAGATCCTGATACATAGTTAAGTTAAGATACCAACGGATGAAGTTTCTATCTCTTACTGAAAGTAATACCTGGATACACTAGATTTATGAGGCTGAGATCTTTTAACAAGCGTAAGGAAAGTTTTTAACAAGCAGTGGCAACTGAGCCACGGCGGGAACATATTCCGCTTAGAGTGAAAGAATATGAATAATTCATTTGAATTAATAATTCATTTGGACATTACTTATTTATTCCTCAATGATTGGAACATGAACCAAGTATCGTAACGCCACCTAAGTTTCAAAACTTATTTCTTTCTTATCACTTGTTTTCTTTACTAATCTGGATCGCCTTAACCCCCAATATTAGCATAAGGGTGTCCTTTGAACAGTGGCCTTGGCATTGCTATAGGAAAAGTCATTGTATGATTTTTTTATTTTTTTTTATATTAGGCCGTAAGCAGCCCATAGAGGGCCAAGACCTAGCTTCTCACAACTGTACATGTTACATACATTTCTGCATGTACAGAAGGGACACTCGGAAGAGGTGGGGCCGTGAAAACTGTACATGTTGTGCGTGGTATACATTTCTGCACATACAGAAGGCACCTACAGTTTTACGCCGTATCCGAAGGGCAGTGGGGTTTTGAGAAGCTACATAAAGTCGAGGTTAATTTATGAAATTGTAGACTTGTGTCATATCTTCCACAAAAAAGTTTTTAACATACGTTTCTTATGTTCTTAGGAACATAACATAGAACATTAGTCGCAAGTGCACCATGGAAGCTTGGTCATCCGGTCAGCTATTATTCGCATGAGCTTTAAAAACGAAGAAGAGCTAGCTATTTATCATTCTCAATTCTTCTGCCCAGCTTTCCGGATCGCAACTCACACTTCTTTGACGATTTTAACGATCTGGTATATATACGGATGTCAGACGCGTCCTCCGACAAGTACAAAGTTCTAATTGTTGTACCTAAACTGTAGTCTCAGTCTGTATTTGTCTTAGAATATTGCGTAGAGTGGTATTACAATGGACCTTCGGGCTAAATGTCTACGCATTGCGGTCTCATAAATGTAAGCAGACACATAAACGTAAGCCTAAACTACTATAATGGAAGCATTACCCTTCATTCATTCATTCAACCTTAGCAATATAAATTAAAATGAGTATACACAGCCTTATTACCTTGACAGTCCTTCGGGGCCAATTGAGAGTGGACGGGTCTAGACAACGTTCAAAATAAACGAAATCATCATTACAATTTCGATTTGTTACTTCAAAAATGTTGACTTACCCTATCTGTTTGTGTTGCTGTATTTACACATTCCTTTTCGGATAATATTTGTGGAAATTTACCATTATCCGATTCAAGTTTGTCAATTAGGGTTTTTTGCATTCTTATTGTTCTGTCACGATCCTCGACTTGTCCCTAAATACATTTTGGACGACAAAAAAAAAAAAAAATAATAATTTTATTATAGTGAAACATTTAACACTACACGTATTTTACAATATTGAACAAAATAAAATATTAAAACTAATTTTACAATGGCTCTAAGTCTATACATAATTTGGTTTTTTAAATCGAAAATTTAACAAGGAAAATACAGTTTCTAAATAAAATTAATTTGAAAAAAAAGAAAATTTTATTTTAAAAATTAACATCTGTGCTGTACATGCGATGTTGTTTGCTTTATTTTTTTTTTATGAATATCTGACAAAATTATTACTTTTGTTTGCTTGGCTTTTTTGATTGTTTACAAAATTTAAATAATAGGCTAACAAATTTACGAAAATTAAAGATAAAAAATATAATTTAATGTAAAAAATGTTAGGTAGGTTAAGGTATTGTTTTAAGTTTTTTTTTTTTGTTTTTTTAAAGGTAAATATTTCAGAAGAAGTTACCTTACAAACTATGTAACTAAAATGGAAAAACAAAGTTTTGGGAAATATATATCGATAGAATTTTTATTTAAATGTTTATTTTTTTTTTGTTTTTTGTTTTCTAAATTTTTTGAGGAATTTTATTGGTTTTTGTGTTTTTTTTTTTTTGTTTGCTGAGCATTTTAATATGTTAGGCATATTTTATAAATGAACTCCAAAATTCGTGTTTTATTTTTTCAAAGCATCTATTCTACTTCTTTTTAGAGCGTCTCGTATTGACCTGGTGTTGAAGTCGAAAATGTCTTCAAAATATCCAGAATCTAAAGAGCAATTGCTAGGGAAAATTGAGTAAATTTTAATTTTTAATGCCAATCTTTGAGTGAAAGAGGGTAGGTAAGCATATGAGTAAGAAAGAGCTGAGGTGCACACTATAATGGATCGCTTAGACAGTACATATTATCATGTCATGAGACCTTGGAAATATTGTAAAAGCTTGATGGGGGATTTTATAAAAGATGTGCTGGGAATTTTATAAATTCTGACCTGTTTACGGCAATAAAATTTTGTAAATCTCCAATCACCCTTTAAGGAGTATAGAGACCCGTTTCGGAAGGTGGGTTCATTTCGATTGTTTTGACTAAGCTAGAGCTTAGCCGTTCGGTCTTCTCTGTTTCAAATGCTTGATTGTTTGGAAAAGGAATCTTTTCATCATAAGATCCAGATTTCATCAACTCATATATGTATTGTTGGACAAACGGTTGAGAGAGTAGAGAGTTTGCAGTACCATGGGAGTATTGTCTCAACCGATGGCGGAACCGAACTGGATATAGCCAGCCGAATAGGCAAAGCTAAATCTGCGCATGGGATGCTATCTACAGTTTGGCGAAGTTCCTGCTCCGTTCCAGCGTTGAATCCGTGCTCCTATATGGGTGTGGTACCTGGAGAATGACCGTAACTATCACGAGGAAGCTGCAAACGTTTGTCAATATAGGTAAGACCGCGCTACATCTTAAGGATATTTTGACCAAACCGTTTCTCTAACGAACAGCTTTATCAGAGAACGGGCCATGAACCTATAGGTGGCAGTGGATTGGTCACACTTTCCGAAAGGGTGACAGATCCATACCTAACCAAGCGATGCAATGGAACCCGCTTTCCCAGGATGGCAGAGCCGAGAGCTGAGGCAGATTTCCACAAATAGCACACGATGGCGAACACAAGAGGATACATGCATTGGTGATTGGATGCGGGATGTACGGTATAAGATCAGTAGAAGTTACCCTGTCGTTGCGTTGTTTTGCTTTATAACTTCAAGAGATTTTCTAAAATCACAATCACAATTTATTTTCACTGTGATTCAAAAATGAAAATCACACCTAAGCCCAATGATTTAAAAATAAATATTTGCCTTAACTTTATTGAAAATATTTATACATATTTACTATTTATATGAGTTCAAGAACAATACAATTACCAATGTTTTACAATGTTTGCTTTAGGACGTGATTAACACAAGCAAAATGCTGCACACACAAAGTTCCAATAAAAAAGAAATGTATTAAAATGCTCAGCACTGATAATTTTAGACAAACCATTAGCTAATTAGTTAATCTATGCAATCGAATCTTTGGTTTTATTATTTTGTTTGGTGTTTGTATCAATGTTTTCGGAAAAAAATAAATAAATGCAAAATAAATGAAAGAAATTAAATCACGTGCAAATACCTGAAGATAAACCACCTGTCTACGTAGATCGGCCAACTCCTGTAGTGGGTCGTCAGTAGTGGATGATGTCAGACTGGCCACGTCGATGTCTTCTAAAAATTTCGTATCCAGTCCACAGGATGCAAAGAGTTGCCCATTGTTTGTATCGAATGGGTTGAGAGTATCTGTCTGCAAATTTCGATAAATCATTTCAAAAAAAAAGTTGTTAGTAATTAATTTAGCATTTACTTTCAGTTGGTGTGGCAATTGAAGTTTTATTTACTTTTTTTTTTTTAAGTAAAGGTGCAATAAAAAAAGAGGGAAAGGAAACAAAATTTTGGAACAAGTGTAACACAAATAGAGAAGGGGAATGCAATGTGTTAATGGGTTGACCAAACATTCAAGTGAAATTTATTTTGTCCGTGATTGGGGCGAATGTATGTACACATTTATGCAAAAAATTTTGAATTGGGGAAAGAGTATAAAAAGGGGTACAGTATGTTTGACAAGACAGTTTTATTGCACTCATTTCAGTAAGCTACGTAGTAATTCTTAGTTAGGGTTGGATGTAAGTGTGGTAGACTCTGAAAATGGAAAATAGCGACTTATTTAAAACAGAAAACTGATCTTCGGAAACCATAAGTTGTCTACGCTTGTGGAATAATTATGGGCAGGAATTGGGAATTGCATTACGGCAATTAGGCTTGTATTTCTTTATGTTAAAGGCAACTTCTACCCTGTCAGAAGATACCATACTGCATCATTTGGTTTTAGATCATGATCCATGGAGATATCTTCATACAACATTATGCAAAGAATTGCCCATATGGGCGGATGTAAATTTCGATCCCAATACCCATAGTAATCTATGGAATCTTCTATGCAAATAGATCAACATTACAATTGATATAGATAAATGGACAATGCTGGAGGTTCAGAGAATTACGATGTTCCAAGTAAAAACTGACCAGGTTGCTAAAAGAGGCATTATCCTTATCTAAGCTAAGGCTTTCTTTCTTATTATATTATCTATTCCAGATAACGCTGTCCACACTCCGTCGTGGTTGAGTGATGGGAAATGTTGGCCATTGCTATTTATGTTAGGTGCATCAATCTGTGTTGCACCGGAATTTTCGTCATTACGATTGCGTTTTATATAAGTTCTTCTTCTATATCCTCAGTATTGATTGTGATTCAGCAAATAGCCCGACCTTTTGGCTAGCGCAAATAGTAAATACCTTTGTTATTTTTATAATGGAGTTGGGGGAAAGAAAGATAAAAGAGTCCGACGGATCGGATTGATATACTAGGTTTATGTATAATAACTTTTCGTATATATTTATCCCTACAATCAATAGAAGGCATGTGAATTTGACCTTTTACCTGACGCACATTCTTACACAGGATGACAACCCTGATTGTTTAACATGCCTGGGTAATAATTGAAGGCTCAGAACCCATTGTCTGTGGTACAAAGAAGACCTAAGTCTATTGAAAGACAGACTGGGCCATCGAAAACATGAATAATCATATGATCAGCTCGGAACATAATAGCTACGTGTTACCTTAAGCACGACAAGAAAAATTTCAACGAGTCTGAAGCTGCAGCACAACAAGTAAAGCTACAAGTATTTAAGCTGCCATTGAAATGATGTGCGAGTAATGTTGGCTTTCAATTCCTTAATCGTACCTGGCATACCCATGTCGACTTTGGACCTGACATAGCCCCAAAAGAGAAGGTCTAAAGGTATGATATTAGACGATCTACATATGTAGGTCCGTGGAATGAGCTTATCACTGAATTGGTACCGTATGTTCTATAGATCACGGGCTTCAAAGGCAAGAAGCAGTCCGTTGTTATGGCGCGATAACGGGCTCCAGTTACGTACTGGCCAGTCTAGTTCTTAAAGATTATGGACAAATGAAAATTGGGTTTCAGACTTTTCGATTAAAAGTTGTTCTAACTGCACGAAAAACATTTTGCGCAAAGTGCTGGTTTTCGTAATACAGTTGAATAAGTTTTTTTTTAAAGATGAAATGTCAAAAAATACCAAACAGAACTGTAAATGACAGGTTAACAGGACTTACGCGTCATCTGTTAAAAAATTTATAGACAAAAGATACCTCTAAATGGATCGCCATTTACTAAACATGTATGTATGCTTAAATGCCCAACTCTAGACTGTTGAACTGTTTTGATACTGGAAAGCAAACAAATAGTTTCCAGACTTCCACGAAAATGTATTATAGTCAATTGGGTAAGTTATCGCTAAATTAATACCTAATACGGAAGCACACATTTGATTGATGGGCTCATTGTAGCAAAAAACAACCCTCAATTTGAATGATTAATGGTTTTAGTGATTAGTTTATTACTAGTTTTTTTTTTATGACGTTCCCCATACTCTTACCATGCAGAGTTATAAAAACAAAAAATTCTTGTCAAACACACTGTAGATATGAAAAAAAAAAATTAGTCACACTGGAAATGTATGTATAGTATGTACTTTTGTTTCTTGAATATTATGTAGGTACCTACCCTCGTCAAACTATCTTCGTCCTTTCAGTGTTTTTTATTTTTTTTTTATTTTTATATTTTTCGACATAAAATTGAGTTGTATGTGTATTTTAACGGTAATGTTCGCGTATACCACCTCCCCACAACAGGGATGTAGGAAGTAGAGCAGAGCAGAAGAATAGTAGCAAATTCGATGTGACAACAAAATATGAAAAAAAGAAAATGTGAAACATGCAACAAAATTAAGAATAAACAAAACAAAGAAATAAACTCAAATAATAGATAAGTAATTAAATAATATCTACTATCTGTCCTACAGTAAAAGATATTTATAGCTAATTTGAAAACTAACCTCCTGAAGGATTCGTCGTAATCGTAAAAGTTGCTTCTTGAAGTGCAAAACATCCTGAATCATCGCATTCCTGAACGATTTGTCATGCAGCAGTAAATCATCCGATGAGCTATTTGTATCACGTTGGCTATGGTGTAGCGATGAGGCCCGGGATGGTGTCCTTCGGAAGCTATCTGTTGATTTGGGACTGTCAGAGCCGTTGTTACTCAGCTGGCACTGCTGCAGGCGAGATCGATTGAGTAGTCTTGTTGCACGAGCTGGCAAGTGTGTGCTATAATTAGAATAAAAAAAAAGGAAATTGTAAATAATTGAGGGTGAGGGTGAAAATTTAGGTCACGAGAGTTGTTTGAATAACATATGTATGCGTGCTTTATGTGGGAAGGTAATTTATTATTTAAGGAAGTCCTTAATTGGATGAGGGAATAAGCTACAACAAGTTAATTAGAAGAGTATGTTGAGAAAGAAAAGGATCAGAGAGACCTGTATCTATTTTGGTACATGAATCAAAGTTGTTTTTTTGACTTGACACTTTTTAATTTAACAAAAGCCGCTTTATGCTAAAAAAATCTGCCAACTTTGGTGCTAGCCATCAGACTGGGCACCCATATGTAAGAATGGATTTACATTAGCAGAACAGTGAATGGTGGCAGGCCACATTTTACCAAAGCAATACTTAAGACCAATTTCGTCTAGCAAAGAATGGACAGCAATTGATTGAATGATTCTTCCGAATTATCGCTCTTCGACACTTTTTTCCTGATAAGTGTTATGGATTCCTTAAGCAATATTAGAAATATTTTACTGCATTTAGCCACCCAAAGCTAAAATGTAACCAACACATAAGACATGCTTTATCCAAGAAAGTTTGATACATAAAATTGAAGGTATGCATGTTTGTACTTTATGGATTTTTATGTACCTACAAACATGTATATCTAGCTAGTTTTTCGTAAAATTTTCGAAAATGCTTTAATTCCAATAAGCCCACCCTCCTCAATGGATGTCGCCACTCAAAAATTATTGAAACTCATATTGGGATAGGTCTCCACACGAATTGGAGCTACTTGGGTGAATAAATGATTCCTTAAGGACCCCAGTAGTCGATCGGATTATAAAAAGATAGGTAATCCCTACTTAGGGAGGACTGCAAAAGTCTTAAGTCATAGCTACAACTTGTTAGACTATCAAAAAAAGGAATGCACCATTTATGACAAGAATGCTCTAAGGGGCATAAAGTTATTTAAACAGAGTGACACAAAGTAAACAATTAAAAGAAAACACGCCTCCAAATCCCATAGCTTAACTAGAAGTGGGCTCATTACAATGTCCCTATAGAATTGCACCCTACTTTACTCGGTAGCAACATAATTGTTATTTCCTTTTATTCTTTACTACGCAGTGCTAATGAGAAAAACACCCCCTTACGCCCGAGTATTTAATGCATACAAACGCAGTGATGTGTACTGCGATTTCGTGTGACTTTGCCTAATTGACCGAAATGATTTCAAGCCTCCTAGAGGGGCTACCCAAACATCCAACCCCACCTAATGTGCGAACTGTGCGGTGCACTTGAGGAGAAATTCCTTCCGGCTGCAGCATACCGCCGTGAACTTCGTCCTTGCGGCTGTAGTTGTGGGTTGATGTGCTCATGATGGTGGGGTATCGATATGGGAGACGAAGTCCTTGGGCTATTGCTAAGGAAGACATTTTCCGATGTCCGTAAATCGGTCCGAACGCGTCTAACACTATTCGGTGATGACATACTACACTCATTCTCGATATAATCAATTTTTTTTTACACGCTTTTATTTGATTGATTTTCAGCCACAAAAATATGTTTCGTTTTTGCCAAAACACTATTTTATAAGTCACACCCACTCAAGGATATGTAAATGGAAATTCACTTTCATTTTGTTATGTTTGGATAGTGTTCTTGTAAAAGGAATTGTAAATGAAAATTGAGATGGAAAAAATCACGTTTGACGGAGAACTTTCACGAGGAAAAACTAGCGAAAAACTAAATTAACGGTCGTGGTAGTAAAATTTTGTACCATCCCTGATGGGTGACACAATCAGCACAGGCGCACTGTCAACTTTGAGGATGTGTTGTGTCTACCAACATTGCTGTCGGGTGGTTTGAGGGTTCGATGTGCTTTTCCTTAGCAACATGTTGAGAATGAAGGGAAATATTTACGCTTAGGGGTGTTTGGGTTTTCTAAAAAGTTCTTGGCACGTTCAAAAGTCCTTAGAGCCTAATAGCCCTAGAGGAATAGACATTTGGGAGAGAGCAGGGAACAACTTGTTGGATCAATGTTTTGTCGGCTGGCGGCGTATACAAAAAAAAACCTCCTTCTTCATATTTCCTTACTCGGTGACGGCGTAATAAATCAATATCAAGTGTAGATTCGGTGGAATGAAAGGATAGAAGAAGTTTTTTGGCAGGAGACTCGGTTTAAAAAAAAAAAAAACTTGTTTTGTCGATGTAAACATTTTCTCATATATTCCAATTTGCTCTGGAAGCTTTAAGGAATGGGCTTTGGAGTAAAGCCAAATGCACAATAAGTGTTAACAAATTAGTGGACAAGCGGAAGTGGATAATGAATAAGAAAAGGAATTTCTCAGTGGCACTCATAAAAGATGCAACGACATGAATCTTGACGAATTGATTTAGGTAGATTTGAGGATACAGAATGTCCTTTTCTTCTCAATCTCGTTGTTTTTTTTTTCAAGTTTAGGGGATAACAAACCTCCCATTTCATTTACAGCTTAGCTTTTAGTTACGGACTAAGATTCATTGTTATCAAAGTTTATCTCATCATACATTATGAGGTTCATCTGTTATGACAGTTTTTACAAACTGTCGGCGAATGGACGAATATGTACATATATGTATGTTCAGTATAAGCTCTCTATAACGAATCATCAAGGGGATTCAAAATTAGTTCGCTATAGAGAGATTTCGTTATAAAGAATTCAAGAATATAAGCCTCAATGTACATATGTGTATGTATACTTATGTAAGTGTAAAATACTCAAAGCAATCTACAATGAATCTCTACTAATTCGTTCTTGTCAGTTCATAGAAGCCGGCAGATGCCTCTTTAGGTTGATTTTCAAGAGACAAGTTTCCTTATTAATTGATATGTAAACCCTAGTTTTTTCGCTGATGATTTTTCAACAAAGCCTGAGTAAGGCTATAGAAAGAGACTTTTACATATGTACATAACTACCTTCAGGCGATTTTGCAGCATAACTTTCTATACAATTAAATCACTCGATATAACTCCTTCGATCTTCGAAATTACATTCACAGACTCATTAATTCTCCACCGATTTATTACATCTCGATCCACAATTATTGTATAATAAAACTTTTCTATTATTAACCAAATGCAAAAGAATATAAAAACATATGCAAATATGCCCCACATAATAACTTAGCGATCATCCAAGACCCATTAATGATCGAAGAATAAATTTCTTTTATCGGAGCACAAAAATGACTGTCAAGATCATTAGAATATTGGGCAAGCAAGCAGTTTTTGTGAAAGTCTTTGGCATTTGCAAATTCTTTAACCTAAAATCCAATCGGCGAGCTCAAATAATAAAAGTGAATTTGCTTTCAAAAAAACAACAAATGGTAAACTGGTGCCTTTCACTCTTCAAATCGTGCATTGTTAACTTTCTGAAGATATTTCTTTTTCGATGATGAAGCACAATGCAATTCGGCTCCTTTCTCCTGACTGAAATATGATATTATTCATTCGCCAAAAGATTACAAACCCTTTCAAAACCGCAACATGATTGCCATCACTCTTCTATGGCAAACCGTGTCGTCCTCGTATTCCTCTCCGATGCCGATGTGCATATTCAAATTGTAACTGGTGCAGAACATCAGAAATTGAATTAGATCAAAAAATTGAACAAAAAAAAAAAAAAACAACCTTTCTCTTTGAGTCTAAATCATTAAAACCTCATCTAGTCCGAACAGTAGGGCATCCCTGTGTACATGATACAACAGGGAGGTACGTCCAGGGATGGCAAACAAAAGAAACAAATCAAAAAGTAGAAAAGTATGTCAGTAGTGAATTATATCACGATTTATGATAATTATCACGAAATATTCAAACGAATACACCTCCATCTCTCCCGGAGAAGGCATCCAAATTGGAATGGATATCCCAGCAGCGGCGGCGTCGGCGGCGGCGGCGGTTTAGATTTAATGGGCCACGATAAGAAATTCTCTTACAATAAACATTATCGTCAAAGTGCAGAGCAGAAACGAGTCCAAGAATCTCATTTGAATATGAAATTTGAATATTCGATTGATCTGTTCGAAATCGTTTCTTTCTACCTCGAAGCTATGTTAGCTAATATGGTATGAGCAACTCACAATGCAACAAACAACAGGCAGACAAACAGTCAGATAGATAAACGGGCATCTAATGAACCAAAGCATCGTTAGAACAAGTTTACAAATCGATTGAAAGGTTGGTTGGGGGCCCTTTTTTGGATTTTTGTTTCTTATTAATTACGCCTTAAAGTGGTTTGTATGCAATGCTGTTGTTTTGTGATTTAATTAATGGTACCGATATGTGGATAAAAGTGCGTTGTTTATAGGTAGATACAAATGATGATTAAGATGCTGCATTGGCTTAAGGGTGTATCTCTTGGGCTGTATTTAGAAACGTGAGGTTTATCATAAGACGCTCTTAACGATTTGATATTGCTTTAAGGAATCGGTATGCCTTAATGAATGCCTTAATTGATGTCTTGTAGAAGAAAAGTGCATTAACAAAATGAGAATTGTGTTCTTATGTTTTTTGGAATCTCTACAACTTAATTGTATCCGGCTCTTCATTAAACATCGACAATTTATAGAAAAGAGCTCTTAACTATCCCCAATGCACATACAGTTGCTTAAGTGAGTAGTAAGTAAGTATGTATTGAGTTACAAACAAATCAATACAATTGTTGTGTGCTGCATACATTTTAGCTGTTTCTTAAGAGACTTAGTCATGACAGAAGTATCCCTGGTTGTTTGTCAGACGTTTGCAAAAAAATGCCACTATCCAGAGCCTTAAAGAGAAATGAATGCTGTAGTCGAAAACCAGCCAGATTTTTCAGTCAGCCCTACTTCCAGCACCTCAGAGTTCCATCTGAGAACTTTTGTGGAAATGGTGAACGGCAAAGAGCAATATTTGTTAGCTGAATAGGGCAGGTATTGCTTGGTCTATAGCTCTGCTAGCCATACTCTAAATGGACTATAGCGTCTAGGATACAGAAGGACACTTTGTTGATAATGATAACCTTTCACTGACTCCAGAAAGAACCTCTAAACGCCATATTTCAACCACTAGACGAGAGTTCACGCGAAACAGTTCACATACAGTGCTATGTGACCATCCTTCAGTGTACCCATCGAAGACACGTCTGAGGATAGTAAGGAGGATTTCTAAAACCCCTTAAGCCTTGTCTACAATCAAACAACTAATAGGGATTTCCAAAAGATAGGAAGCGACAATATATTTATAAGCATGAAATGGGGATCGAAACGGCTACGATGGTTTCTGGTCTCCTGGAAAATTGTTCGCCTGGTCATTGGAGGTAATTGAGTCCTAGTCAAATAGCGAACATTCAACTAGACCGCTTCACTGCGTTCAGTGACTTTAGCAATTGTGTCCTAGACAATATGAGAGTAGAATGTCCATGAACACCCTAAGTAACCTCACTTTGCGCTTCTACAATTCTGTTCTAGTAAAACTTGTAAAGTTTTTTCTGTCAATTTTAGCAACATGAACCCAAGAAACCTCCACCAAATAATGACTCACAACTTCACATGATGAATTTTATGCTACAAACCTTCCTCCACTCTAGCACAATGCAATTAGCAAACACCGAAGTCAAATAAAATGTTTACATAATTCTCCACTCAGTATCTTCTACTGCATAATAAATCCATTAAACGAAAATTGGAAAAAAAAAAAATAAAGTTTGTGAAATCCGTCAGAGCTCCAGAGCACTGTGCACTGACCCACAACTATGAACGTAGATACAACATTTTTCACGGTGTAAAAGATATTCATTTGAATTTTATGCAAATGATCTTCATTCGGCTTTGGGTTTCCATCTTATGTAAACTAACCTCTCGCTCTCTTTGTCTGTCGACATGGTGAGTGATCTTCAGAATAGCGTTTGCTTGAGTATGTGTTTATTTTTTTTTAGCAAAAATCCCCCAACCCAACTGTGATCCCATTTCGCAACTAATTCCAATTAAGAATAATCTTCTAGGGTACCTGTGGCCCTATCTTTTGCGCCTTCTTATTCGCGATTATAATAGAAAAGTATCTCAAAAATTACAACGATCGTGCAGATGGAAAAATGTATCTCTTTTTTTTGCAAATAATCCCTGGTCGTTCTGAAGGCAATCATTCTCAAGGAGTACTTCATCTTAGGCGAGATCGAGGCAAGTATCTTTTTCTATTCAACTGACATTCACGCGACCGGTGATGATGATTATACCACGAGAGGAGGTACAAAAAGCAAAAAAAGAACGAAATAATAAAAATAATTTCTTTGCAATCGTCATTCCTTGTCATCGTCGTCGTTTTCGTTCGCTTGTTGTTGGGTTGATTGCTAGCTGCCGTGTATAAAACTACTGCCAGATCATGGGTAACCAAGGAAACAACATTCTATTCCATCATCAACGTCAGGGCAAGTATGCCTCTCTGTCATGTCGTAATATTAACATTTTACCATTCTTCTTCTACCATCTTGAGTGGTATCTTTTCTTCTTCTTTTCTATTTTTTTGTATTTTTGCGCACCATCATTGGATAGAGATACCTAGTATCTAAACCACATTGTAATTATATTTATTTGTTTGTTCCGAGAAATATGTTTCTGCTATAGGATGCTAGAGAAGATACATGAAGAGCATTCACTATAGCGATACTTCTTGTTTGTGTCATTGTGACGACACATAGAGTGGCAGAGAAGAACGTCAGTGAACGAAAAAAAGACCTGTGAAACGATGCACACACCATTAAATCTTATTTTATGCTCGCAGAGCAAAAACTCTACAGATACTTTGCTTTGAAGGAAGAATTGAACTTGTGGAATGCTGTTCGAGTTATAGGTCCCCTTCTTCAACCCAAAACCGTCGAGTGTGAGTGTGTGTAAGCACTTTGAGTTTGAAAATAATTTTGATGACTCAGACTGAGTACGGATGGAGGCGGAGGTTCAAAGATCATAATGGCTGAAGCGTTGCATTGATGATGACTGCGTTTAGCATGAGGAATTTTATGACAGGCCCTCTGTCATTAATTGCCAGTTTCGTTAGCTTAACCAATACCGGAAGAAACGTGGGTAATGGGAATAAGAGCGTTAGTAAAAATTTCATGAGGTCATCAAGTATTTATTGGCGTCATTAAAAAGTTTATAAGCAATAGATGTGTGCAAGAGTGTCACGCCAATTTAATTTGCTAGCAAGTCGTTTATTTTTCTGTGCCATATCAGCGAAACCTCGGTTTTCTAGGTTATTAACGGTTGAATTTTTGCTCACATTGCAACAGTATGGAAAATTTCTTACAAGCTGACGGTGAATTCTAAAAAAAAAGAAACAGGGCATTAACCAGTAAAAGTTCTTACGGATTCGTTGCAGGATTATAGAAATCGTTAAAGGGTTGAGTAGATGCCTTCTAACAGATGTACAGGATAAGTCCGTTACCTGGTATTTGAAACTCAACTTGTATTTGGTTTAACTATTTATTATGTGGTGTCTAAATTGACTCGAGAGATTTGTATGTGTTTTTTGCACTCGTTCGTAGTGCACAGTATTTTGTTTTTGCGATCAACATTTGGGTTACTATCCTGTCACAGAGTATCTGCTACTAGGTCATTTATCGGTAGAGGTTAATGAAGTAGCTTGCACATTAGCAAGAAATAGAAACTTCAGACCTCCGTTCTTTTACCAAATAGAAACACGAAAGTGTGACATACAGACAGTAACCCATGGAGCTCCTTGGGAACTAAATAAAATCATATGAAATGTAAACTTTGCTCGAGGGTACATAAAAGGAAGCGCAGCGAAACGATAAGCTTGTCAACTGAACGTCGAGGGTCAGCTGAGATATCTATTGGGAATGGAACTATGTTCCACTTCAATCACTTTTTCGGGTAGCTCCTTAGCCTAAATATGGCAACATTGCTAATTGATGTCAAATAACACTAAACAAAAGAACTGTGCTAGGTTAACACAACTTACGCGTCATCTGTTAAAAAACCCATAGACAAAAAGTACCTATAAATAAATCATCTTAGCAAATTTGGATGCAAATCCATTACAGTTTCAGAATATGGCTATGCTTTACCGCCTAGCTCTTGCGATTCTCAAGCCAAAGTAAGATAAAGTTGGTTTTGATCCAGTGAGAACTAAGCTTGGGATAAAGTTTTTGTAAGGCGTGGCAAAAAAATGATAGGCAAATACTTATTTTAAGTTTGATTACCAAATATATTGTAGATTGTTTACTTAAGGGCAACCCTTACTGTCAAGTAATCGTAGAGGTAAAATGTGCAAGCAAGTGTCGGGGTGATTGATTCAAGAGTTTGCAGTAGTTCAACAACATAATGATCCTAAAAATACTCTTTAACTTACTTCTATGTTTCGCATGACGATGTTGGTAACCTACAGTACCCTTGCAGTACATTCTGGTCATTATGTGGCAGTTATGCCAAATTTTATGGTGAAACACTCCACTGAGTTTCCTTTAAACACAATGAAATAATAATTTTACAGGCAGTAATTTTTCTTGTTAGGAATTGAAGAATGTAAATAACAAAAGAAGGTTTGCAGATTTATTTTCACAGACGTTTGGTAAAGTCTACTATGTATGACAAATCTATATAATCTATACCACCTGGCATGAGGTGCTCCCCTCAACCCATCATTACTCAACCAACCGAAATGGGCTTAAAACAATCTGTTTTTCAATTTGATTTTTCTTTTCTTCTCCATCTTATTCGCCAATAAATCCATTGATTGACTATGGGTACGAATCATCTGCACCTAATCATGTATCCATCGCTCAGAATCGTAAAAAGTCATCACAGGACTGATGAACTCAGTAGAAATGTTTATGATTCGATCGTAAAACATCCTCGGTGCGAAGGTCGGTAGTGAAGATTCTTGTAGTAAGGTACCTTTATCTTTTGGTACATGTTACACTCTGTGATGTCGATTAACATTATGTTAAAAAGCAACGGGTTGTGTGATAAAACCCAAGCCAAGCCGAGATACTTTTGTTTTACTGGGATTGTGTAAGCAGAAGTACATGAAAAGGCAGGGTACTGTAAGAAGCATTGAGAAAGTCAAGGAACCGGACCGGTTGACCGGGTCGGTGAATTTAAGTCGGCATTTGAGATTGCGAGTCCTTGCCTAGGTACTTAGAAAAGGACCACTACAAGCACGAGAAAGCTGCAGTAGTACCTTAATAGATTTGTGCGAAGTTTTTTAGGTATTTTTAGGCACAAATATACAACGGCGCAACTGGCATTGGATTTGTCATACCTTCAAAAAGATCACAAAATGCAGTAAAGACAACTCAGGGTGGCATTCAAAAAGCACACTACGCAGAATAGTCGAGGTAGAAACACAGCAATAGAGAGCCAGGGCATAGCTTCTCGCAACTGTACGTGTTTTGCGTAGTATACTCCGAAGTTCAGTGGGATTTGGGAGAAGCTTCGAGAACTGGGGCCGTGAAAAAGAAAACCTTGGCACCCCTTGTACCATAGTCCAAAGCATTAACCACTGAGCTAAAGTTCCCACGGAGTTGAGGGTTATTACAATAATATGTTAAGCTGTTGATACCTCAGGTAGGACCAACAAGGCTCGGATGAGATGGCACTAAATGGACGCAAGTCTTTTCTACAGTTCTTAATCGCAGAAAAAACAAACGGCACGAAGATGCACTGCATAAATCGTTCAGGATACACAATTCTATGGAAGATTTCAACATTATACCGCCTAGTATCTCCATATGAGAGACACGTATAACGCAAATATCTATTTCAACCCAAAAAAGAACAATAAACTTGTCGAGCTTATAATATTCCAGATTATGAGGTCAAAAGACGACTGGTTAGAGATCTGTCCAAAAGGAGAGCGTAGAACGAGAGTTGAGAAGAGTCGGAAGACTTATTAGAGTGAACTGGAAGATGCTGATGCACATAATAGAAGTTAAGGCAAGTAATATGGACAGACTAGTAGGAATGCAGTAAAGTGGGAGGGTTGTGATGGATCATAACCTCGCCTAATGAAAGAAGAAGGTAGCCACTCAAGAGGCAAAAGTGTAAGAACAACCATTTTTCGAAGAGTCCTCATCTTATGAATGTGTGTGTATTACTCCGGCAAACACAGGCTAGTCCAGCGAGTACTGTCTAAGGCAAAAGTAAAAGCAACTGTATGAGTAATACAGGATATCAAAAGGTACCTCACCAGCAGAATATCAATTAAAAATTTCCTTAATTTAAACTCAAGTAACTTTCTAAAACAACCTTAGCTTAGTGAACTCTTTGTAAAAAAAAATCTAAATTTACAGCAAAAATATGGTTTTACTCACAAAAACCCTCACACACGAGCAATCAAAATGCCGTATCAACATAATAGCGGACGACACACATAAAAACACCGAGTATCTATCGCATATTGAATATCTTATGACATTTATGCAGCATAATTGCTTACGAATACATAATGCTTTCCATCAGATACTCCTTTCAAAGCACAGAAAAAAGCTTAAATAATCTATCTTGGCGGGGAAAAAATATCTGGTCTTCTATTGCATATTTTATTTCTCGTTGAATGGTGTGTAACTCGTATCTAGCTGTAGTTTTTATTTCTATTTTACTCGAGCATTTTTCCACATATTAGCAATTTAGCAATTCCACATCGTAGATACATCTATCTGTGTCTACACATAGGGAATAGATTAGCTTCAATCACCATGACCGTTAGCCATCTCTAAGCATTACAATTTGTTTTTATTTTTTCTTGGGTTTTTTTTTTCGTACAGATAAAGCGACAGTCGCGTCAGACGATGCTTAGATACTTTTGTCCAATTATTGTTATGACAGTAATTGTTATGACAGTTGAGGAGGGGCTAGGCGGTAAGACCACTCTCATCCCAAAGAGGTTACTAACATCAAAGAGTAGGTTCGCTGCAACAACACCATCAGTAGCAATTAGATACAATAAGAAGCGTGGATAAGTACACAAAGTTTGTTTATTTTTTTTTCTTTCTTTAGTTTGTTTTCCATTCATTGCGCTCATTTTCGTTGTAATAATGGTGATTACACACAAAAAAATAAAAAATAAAAAATAAAAACTAACAAACACGAAGGCTTATAAACATGCCAAACAGTTGTTTCTACTTTTTGGGGGAAGCCCTCCACCATTTGAGGTATTCTGGAGATTCACTTTCACCACTGCAGATACACGAGCGATGTTAACATGATAAGACTCCGATGAACAATATAATTGATGTGCAATTAAATGTGTCTTTCCCACGATAGATAGACAGCTAGATCTAGACTTATGTAACAGATGGGCTGAAGCCTGCTTGGACAAGAATTCAAGTCAAGTTTAGTGTGAGTCTTCTGACCTTTTACTCGATTGGCAAGTGGATGAGTGCTAGACGGATAGATTGTGGAATGAGATCGTGTTAAAGTGGAATTCTTTTTTTTTTGTTTTTATGGAGGAGATGCTATCTAAGTGGCCAAAAGAATCTTAAGTGGATAGCTGAAGTGGTTCCAAAGAGCTAATGAGGTTTCAGCGAATCGAATGCTTGTGGTGGGTAAGTACGGAAGCTTGGATTATTATTCATGGTTGGCGATAGTATCTACAAGACCTTGGAAATAATTAAAAAAAAAAAAGGCAGTTAGGTGAAGGACTATAAAAGGAATGTTGGTATTCATGGGGGAAACAATTTCAAGCACGCTACTTGTGTTTTATCGAGCGGGTTCCTTTGATGGTTACAACGAAGAAATTGATGAAGGAAACGATTTTACTTCTCCGACGCTCATGCAATTGAAGTTTGGTTTGGAAAAGAAATACTGCTTTGCCGGTGAATTCATTAAAATCACGGAAGGGAAAGGTTCTAAAAATATCAGAGTTGTGTAGAATCTTCGAAGTCAGTTGACCTATTTGTGAGCTATTGCCGTGGATGAGACGCATAATTCCACTTTATGAACTCAAAGCGGGTCCCGATATATTGAGGGAAAAATATGGATTTTGGGAATCGATATTTCAGAGAATGTTGTCGCATATACATAGGTCTTTGTATTAAGAAGATTAACAACAGTACGTACAATAGAAGGTTTGTGACGATATTGAGAGACAAGCAGTCATAGTGTGCAGCTATTCTGACGTCAAACAACGAGAAGGCATGATGACTGACCTCAAGACCTCCATAACTGCCTTGCAGATTGTACTAGCATTGACGTTGATTTATCTATACACAAGAAGCAAAGAGATGCAATTAATCATATACTGGATTACAATATGGTGCTTCCGTCATGTACTTGGCATTGATGGTCTATTTTATTCTTTTCAATTTTCGTCGAGTTTTCGTTCAGTTTTAGTTCCACACATAGAGAGCGGTTTGACGACCGAAAGCTAAGGTTAACGACATTGTCTGAGAGCCAGACGAAAACCATATGACATATCGGCGTTTTTCTTAAATATTATTAACGGTGATGTCAGATTTCGACAGCACGCGAGCAGAATTTCCGTTCCATTATGTAGTTATGGTATGCTTAATGCAATTATGGTTGGGCCTTAAGATCGGCTGTCAAAGCTTTTCAACGAAATCAATCGGTGGTTTCCAAACGAATTTTAGAATTTCCATTTCGCCACTGGAACTCTGCTTGTCAACAAATGAAGAAAGAAGAAGAATTCTGGCATTGTATTCTGTAGATCCCAGTCTTTTCCACCTTTTCCACTTGATGAATTGAAAAGTCTCATGTCCCACCTCCACCCGCCAAAAAAATGGCATACTTTTAATTTTTCCTGAAAAATAAGTGAATAAAGAGTTTTCCAATAGAAATTTCCCAACTTTGGCATATAACTGCGGCCACATTATTCAAGCTACATCAAATTTAACCTGTTTTATTAAATCTGTTTTGCCAAATTAAAAGAATCATTATGTTCAACAACAGGCGCAAACAATTGAATTGATTTATGAAATTAGGTCTTCTGTTCGAACAACAATTCTCGGACGAAACGCAAGATCTTACGAAAATATTAATCCAAGGCAATTGCACGCCATGCACAATAACTTGGAATTTCGCAAGGCACGTGAATTTTGCAGGGCACCCGGTACAAGATTCAACTGACCCAGGAGCTCAAAGTTAATGAACATAGACTACGCCGTTTCTTCGCTGACTGGGCACTCGAGCAGTTAGAACCGATTTCGGTCAAAAAATCATTCAGCGACGGGGTCCGTTTCTGAATTAATGGGTTCGAATGTCCACACATTTAAGTAATAAATGTTAAAGCGTTCAGCATTTATATATTCTTTGCATCGAAAATTCACAATTCAAATATTGTCCATTCCCACCGTAGATGAATAAATAAAGTATGATTACGATAAATGAAGGACTATGCCTACTAAAGCAGAGGATAACATAGGCAAAGGACACATGTTCCTTCAAGGGTCTCATGTTCAGTATACATCCCAGACTCTCTCTGTTGTAACAAGTAGAAGGATCCGATGACTCGGATGAATAAACCTGCACGGGCTTCATCTCCACACATGTGAAAACGGTTGCCATAATACACTGGTCATCCGCGGTTTCAGTGTGCAGTCTTAATGGGTGGTGTCTAAACTATTGACAAAAATTGTTACAATTTTTTGCATTCGATTATAATTCACAGTAATTTGTAATATTCTGGGGGTGCACACGCACTTGAATTATGGAATACATTTTCACTGTTTGGATTTGATCTCTGGTTATATTAGAAATATGTAACTTATGGTATTTACCCAGCATTTTCTAAAGTGCATTCAATAGCTTGTCGGTGAATTCCACTAGCATATATCGCATTCTTCCATGCAACCTAAAACACAGTTTTCTTCTCCAAAACCTACAGTTGCTTGTCATAAAGGATCTTCCTAGTTTATAGTCTAACAGTCGATTTGATTTTTGATTCTAAGCAAAAACAAACTTATATTTGACCCAAATGCAATTTGTTTAGATTGCGTGATAATGACTTTTTGATTGCACGGAACGACGTGCTTAATAAAATTTATAGGTAGACTTTTTCCATTCTCAAATTGGGATATGCTAAGTAGGAAATCACCAGTTTATTGCAACTACTATACATTTAAGTGCAAACTCTTCTGTATAAGTATGTAGATATCAACTGTATGTAACTACTTCAACTTTAAAGAAAACTATCCGCCAAACAACGGATAACGAAATGATTTTGAAAATTCCCATAACATGCCAAGATATGCATGACAACACAATTAGTTATGCATAATAAGAGTTTCAAAGTGCATTAGATAGATTGCATGAATAATACCGAAACACGCAGTCAAATGGGTATCCATGAGTCCATTGTTTACAATTGGTTCTGATTTTATTCAAAGACTTTTCTGCTGCTGGCGAAAGCATTGTGAATCATTTTTGTATTTTCTGAGACCACACAAGCGTGAGAGAGTGGCAAAAGAGGGAAACATAAATAATTCATTTCTACTACAAGAAGTGTTGATTCATGAAGTTGTTGAAAGGAAAAACAATGAGCAAATTTTAACAGTGTGTGAAGGCGGACCTTTGAGGCATTCGGGCAATTTGCCGAAAGGATACTAAAGGTATAGGTGGAGTACAAACCGTGTCCCTCCAGATAAGCCAACTTAGGCTTCGACCTTAAGACCAACATATACTTACGTATGAAGATCTTTTCTTGCCTTAAGCTGTGACTAAGCACTATTCACGGGGATATGTTGACAGCGGTATAAAAATCATATCATCTTCACACACTCGCAACGTTTCTGTAACTTATACATGCTTACAAGCGGATTGCAGCTCGTCATTTTTTTAATCTTTTAAAAATTGTAGCTTAAGGTACAACTTCATCGCTGAGAGCGTGTTTTCTGATCCTCAGACAAATCGGACGAAAACTGGGTATTAACGACTTCGACATTTCATATGCCAGGGAGGATTGGCAAGGCTAAGAAGCCCAATATCAAGATGCGATTTTTATATGAGTTTAAAACTAACGAGGGAGTATGCTATCCAATATCTTATGGCCGGTGATATACTGTAAACAATTTTAGCAAATTATTGAATTAGGTAGATCACAAAAAAGGATGGTTTTAGGAGTACTTTTGGATCACTATCTCCTGAGGAAGCACGCCAGAAGATTAAGACAAGCAGATGCGGATGCATGAGTTGATTCACACTTGTCTGAGGGCATTACTCACATGTGTATGTATGCAATTGTGGAAATTGCAGGTTTTAACCTCATTCAATATGACCAGACAGGATGATAAGGACCAAAGGCAGAAGTAGTTAACACTACTAACTGTGCGTCTACATGACAGGAGAGGCAAAAGTCTAAACACCCAACGAAAAAACTTCCGCGCGATGCTCTCAATTTGAGTTCTATTTGGTCTGCAGATTGGACAGGACCTATTGAAAACCATCGTGAGTAGCGAGCCACGTGGATAAGCAAAATTATCGCTAAAATACCACACATAATGCACAAAGAGCGAATATCAATGTTACTGTTTCTGTGACAGGTGACGATACAGAAGGATGATTATTCGTCCTCCTGTGAATTGACGAATGGTTTTACGACAGCTTATGATTCTAACAAGCCACTAAAACTGCATACAGTGACATACAGCGACAGTGGTGCTTACATTTTAAAGTAAGAGCTTCACGGACGCCTAATTTGTTGACTTAGCGATGTGCACTAGAGCGCAGGAATACCCCTCGATATGACCATTCAAGACTATGTTTTTGAGTTTATTGTTTAATCCAAGGGCCTACACGAACCACCCACAGACTGCGGTGTACCTACTTAGAGACGAACATCCAGCAGGAAGAGCACACTTTATTGACAGAAGTTATGAGAACAGCCAGGTGCAATGAGTTTAAATATACGTCAACTCTGACGGCGGCCACTTAAAGGATGTTACTTCGCGAGTCTATGAACAAAAACAAATAAAAACGTCTAACTAAATATTGAAATAGAACGTGATTCCATCTCTTTATTTTACTTGGGCTATTGAGTCAGAAGTTTTGTGGCATAGGCAACATTAGTGACATTCTAAAATCAGCTTCTTTTGTTTTGAAAAACCTATCACTGGTTTCAGTTCTTTTGATGCATTTCATCAGGATAGTTCTCTTTATGCGTATTTTAGGCGAGGATAGTTCTCTTTATTTCTCTCTCAATTTACTATATAATTAAGCGAGATCGATAGACACAGCTGCTTTAATAACTTCCTTCCAAAAAGGTAGCTGACTTAAACAACTTCCTTTAATTTTCAAAATACCATACCGATTAACGAATAAAAAAGCTTATGAAAGAAAAAAATAATCTTATTTACCAGTTGAGTGAATTCTCCAACATCAATCCATCGCTGGTCTTCATATTTCCAAAACACAAACCACTTCTTTGCGGTTGATGGTCTATTTTAAACGGATACTCTTATTATGCAATCAAACTGTGTCTACCCGAACACGTTTTACAAAACCACACAACTCACAATAATTCTAAGCTTCGAAAATGCAAACAATATGATTCCAAAAGATACTCAGATACTATGACGATTCATCTTCCCGCGCTCATAACTCAATGGTAAAACAAAATTCAAACAATATAATCACTTGCGGTCAGTGCAATTAATTCTTAGCCGTAGTATGAGTAAATTTGTTACGAATACCTTTTGTTGGTGTAATCTGAGATGACGACAAAAGAAAAAAGAAAAATATAGTAGATACCCTCACACCGCAATCACTGCCACTGCCGCGCTGAAAACAAATCTTTTCCTGATGACGGTGATGGGGTACTTGTCACCATGAAACCCTTCAAAGGCAAACAAACCGCTTTAAGGTTGGGGTCAAAGGAACCCTAAAACAAATAATTAACACTACAGTGGCACTCAGACGTACTTCCTCTAAAAAGATACAACAAACTTTTTTTAGCGACACTTTTTTAATGACATCACATACTATGCGACGAGTTATGAGGGTCAAAGCACTTGAATTTGCAAACTATCGCACTTTTATTAAAAAAAAAAAAAATATAAAAAAAAACTCGTATCTAATCCGTATACTGTGCATAAATTAATTTAGACACTAAAGCCGACGAAAAATCTACCACCGATTGGACCATGAACACGCGACGCAGTCTGTAAACATACTAAACTGGAGTTTGGTTGTTGGCTCACCTGTGCGCTGCTGCTGGCCGGTGTGCAGAGTGCGAGAGTTTGTCGACTTGGAGGTAAGGTACCTCTAGTGGGGATTGTATTACTTGAATCCCAAGATAAACAAGAAACTAAGTGGCTAGGCTACCACCACAACACAACATAATCGAACTTGGAGTAAGTATGAAAGTGCTAGGCACGATGGATCCAACTCAAACTGGTTGGGTAAATTGATTTCTTGTAAGACGTTCGACTTTTATCGCCATTGCTGTTGACTCAGCAGAATTGTGGGATTAGTCAGCAGCACTTTTTAGTTATATTTCACGGATTTGTGTTCACATTGAGGGGGGATTTGAGAAATACGTGAGATTTGTTGGAAAATAAGTAAGAGGATTACAGTGGTGGGTAAATAGATTGGATTTTTTTATTTGCTAAAAAAAGTAAAAGTCATTTATGAACTTGTAATCGAAGGCACAAACTTGAAGTATGGAATCCATTTGGAAACTTTGGAATGGAATAAATTTAGTGGAAGATACTTTAACTTCGGTACCGTACATATGTATTTGGAAAAAGTTTGCAGCCTTAAAATTCTAGCGCTGTTTATGCAGATGGTTACAGAGTTCAAATGAAAACACAGTGGGTCTATGGTTACAGTAAAAGAAACAAGCTGGCTTGTATACTGCATGAGCACCAAGAAATCACTCCTAACAGTTCTTATGGTAGAGGTCTTTTACTGCAGCTCAAGTCGGCATTCGAATGTAATATGACGTAAAGCGATGGAATCAGACATTATTTGGTTCGACATCGGGAAAAAAGTGGGTAAGACTATCTGTTTAAGGAACCTGAATTTTGAGCAAAGGATTTTAATTACTCATAAAGTAGAAATTTTGGGAAGACCACGGACTTTCAAATAATAATTTGTATATACAGGGCTATTTTAAACGAACTATAAGCCAAATGACACGGAGCATTCACATATCCAAAACGGATTACATCACGCTATACTTTGACTTTATAAAGCCTTTTCCTGACGCCTATCCTAGAAGAAAAGAATGAAAAAGTGACCGTAAAACAAACGCCAGATGCATCGTCATATACACCGACGGATTGAAAAAGGATATCGATATAGATTAGCAGATGACAGCAGTGTTTTCCAAGCAGGAGTCCAGCAAAAAGGATGCATCACCTGCTCTATCGACAGCTATTCATATATAAAAGAAACTAAATCCAAGCTTGTAAAGTACTGTCGAGATAAGCTTAAGGTTCTTCGAGCACAGCTCTACTTAGGAACTATCAAGAAAAGGTTTTACAGATATACTAGGATAAGCTGTCCTCTCTGAAAGCATTCCGCCTTGTGTACTCAGGCTTAAAGTATTGAAGTGGAATTCTATGAAAACTTGTAACATCAGAATAAAACGTCCTTTAACAGAGCAAGGATAGAATATACCTTTCCATCATTACGGGGCATAATACTCTCCAGGACCAGTTGAATAAATAACCCCGCATAAAAAAAAGAACCCTTCAGAGGCTGTGGTGACGATGGAGTTCTAGATGACACCACTCTTTGCCACAGCCTACTATCAGCAATTACTTCTAATCTTGCAGAGCTCTGCGGTGTCTTCAAAAGGTGATATCTTTTAAGAGCTTTCTGTAGTACACAAATCAACAAATATTAGTGTGACTTTCTACCGGAAAGATTGACAATGTGCCAAATTTTCAAATTAAAGCAAATTCTGGATAAGACGGTCGAAACTTAGCACTTCTTATTCATCAATTTCAGAGACGCTTATCAGAGTATTCATGATTTGGCGATAATGTCCCAATTAAAGATAGTGCACAACGTTGAAAAACACGCTATGTTCTTTGCTAAATAGCTCCTTATAGCTCTTCCAAAAATGCTCTTGATCTCGGTAAGAAAAAAAAAACATTATCAGACCAAAAGCTTGGACACAACGCTAATATTGACCACTATAGTAGTACAAGGGCGACCTTAGCCAAGAATAACCTTGGTTAACTCCTGTTTGGCAAACAACTCGGTTCAAAATGCTTAGCTCGAAGGACCAAGTTTGATAAAAAGCTCATCTTAATGGTTCATCTGTATGGCCCCGAATGCTGGACATTTTCGAGCGAAACTCGAGAGTCTTTAGGATGTTTATATGACAAGGACAAGAACGTAGTCCAAAAAAGCTAATACACATCGACTGCATTGGGTCTACAAATTAGGTAAAAGGATATCTGAATCTCCCTGTTCAAAAGAATGGAGCTTCAAGTAAAAAGACCAAGCAGAAAATTTGGTCCTCACAATTGAAAGTAGCGACTATAGACAATGGAAGACAGCCGTGTCTTAGATAGGGATTCCTCAAGGGTCGGGAACCCTTTAAGTAGGTGAGTAAGTGCTTCCAGCAATTATCATTACCTGTTCTATGGGTTTGACCAAGCAGTATCGCTGAACTGGATTTCAAGTATAACCACCGTGCCATCATGCATGCATCCCATTTGGTAGGCATAGAACAGATGATTTGATAAAAGTCTACATCTATTTAAATCCATTTGTAAATTGATGTTGATGAATTTCCGGTGGCGGAAATGATTGACGGTATATGTAGTAAATATATGTATGTATCTCTTTTGGAAATATATGTATATAAGAGAGATCCAATGATAAAATTTTGTGATATAAAACCGCCCCAATAATCTAATTGAAAACCATTTAAATCACGAAATCATCAGCGTAATTAGATTGAGTAAAGTAGGATCCGTATCAAAGCAAAATGGAAATATGTAATTAGTAGATCAAACAATGCAAATATATCGTCAGTTTAAAATAGAACTTATTATCGACTACATTCTGGATTTAGTGGTTTATTTCTAATCAATTTATTTTAAATTTCCCTCGCCGTTTCAACGTTTCAAATTTTTATAAATTTAGTGACAAATTCGACTTGAAAGCGCCAAGAGCACAATGTTCCTACAAATAATTTTGATATTCTCCAGCTCGTCTCCATTAGCATGGTCTCAAAGTATTACCAAGGTCTAGTTATATATTTTTTCACAATTAAAGGGGCAAGCGAAAGAAGGGCCTACCTCCAAGTCTTCTTACACATGCCTTCTTACACTTGCCTCTTTTAATCCTATTTTACTTGTAGGATGTTTCGGAATATTATATTAAAACAACAAATTTAAAGTGCATGCCAAACCCCGATTGGGCCGTGAATGTTTCATGCAAATTGAAAGCCATAAATTGGGAGAAAACAGTTGCAAATTTATCTGTGGACTTGGTGAAACCTTTAAGAAACATTTCGGTATAAATCTAAAACTTAGTTTATATTCGATAACATTTTCTTTCTTTCCTTATACATACATAGGTACAATTAGAACTGTTTCGTCGTGAGGCTCGTTTTCTTCCATTTATGTTAAATGTCACAAGAAGCGTTTGTGAAGTTTTTAACAATCAAAGAGTACATTTCTATGAAAGAATTGTACTCAATTTGTTTAAGCAATTTTCAAATATTAAGAACCCTCGTTGTCAATTAACGGTAATATTAAAAACTTATATTAAAATTTCTGTAGCTAAAATTGTAAATATTTTTAGGGTCATGTGGAAGTAAGAAATGGTTACTTACATGTTAAATATGTAAGAATAATAATTCTAACAGGAGTGTACAAACTGGTGGCCTCCTTAACCGAAGGGTATCCACCACAGCCAGTTGGATCAATACAATTCGAGTGTATCGTTGGTAAAAAGACGTTGAAAGAGCTTACTTAATTCTAAAAATTAGTTACATGTGTGGGTGATATTTGAAAGGCAACCAATTTGCTTGTGAATATCATGAGTCGAGTTTAAAATAAACCTCACGATTGGGTTGTACTTACTTATTTACAATATAAATTAAATTACAAATAAAAAATATATTAAATTAATAAAAACAATTTTTGTCAAGAATGTTTACAATTTTAGTTTTTAAGTTTAGTTTTAAAAATTACAATAAAATAAATATATAAGAATTTTATCAATTATTCTTAAATTTCATGTGTTTAAAAAGCAAATTTTAAGTTTCACTTTTAATCGGCATCCACAAAGTATTAACAGGAGAAATATAGATTTTTTTCAAAGCCAGTTAATAAGTAAAGTACCGCTATGTGTAAATGAATATGTGGTATAAAACCGCCCCAATGCATATATCATAATATAGCCTTAGGTAAGTCCAATGCGATATTTGGCCTTAAATATTAACAGACACTTAAGTCCAAAGTGTACCAACAATGTTTTAATAATCAGCTCTTATTTAAACTTCGCTCTTTCAAAGAAACTGCTACATTTTCAATGAATCTACTACAAATATTGGTTTGGAGATGAGATAAGATCGTTTTCTTGGTTTGTGCATATGAAACCGTCATGCCATTGCACTGAGGTTCTTGGTACCCTTTTTCCTTTCCAAATGGAAACTGTGAGCTCTTTTAAAAACTCTAATACAGTATTATTTCCAAAGTATTTCATTAAATTATAATGAAGGTGATGAATTCCTAAGATTTAATATAAAATACAACCTGATTCGATTAAAATTTTACGCAAAATTTTCGTATTTTAAATACCAAATTTAGTCCTTTTTAATATTGTTCTCGCTATGGAATTGATGCCATGGTATCTCTTTGTTCTCTAATAACATATTTAAAGAATTAAACATGGCTTACTGTACATTAAAATTAAGCTGTACCTACACTAAAACTAAACTTGGCTATTAAAGTCGTTATTGGTAGTTTGAATTGAAGCAGAGAAAATATCAGAGGGTGTTTTTAAGTCTTTGTTAAAGCACTTAAGTCTCAGCTGAGCACAGGACACATTTTCTTGGGACGGTTGTTGAGAGAGAGCAAAAGAGATTGTAGACAATTCCAGACGAACTTTGACTTAAGATTAAAGGACATGAGAGCTTTGAGAGCTGCTTTGTGATCTGAAAGTATGTTTATATGTGATTAACGGAGGTTTCTTCTAATACATTCTCTGTCACAGAGCTCGATTGCGAGGACCTCGACATTGAAGATACTTGTTTTAGAAGAATAGATAGTTTCTAGTTTAGATCACAGATTCCAGTTCCAGATCACTTCGACATTTTTGAGCTGTTAATGTACAAATCTCTTGAAGAAGATGTTCCAGAAGCTTCGATTGGGAACTAAGACATGGAAGGGTTTATGGAGACGAATTTTCTTAGAAAAGAATTCTCTCAATCATACTGCTGAAGTGAATAGTAGAGTAATTCCTTCTAGAATCTTCATGTCCAACTAAGTTAGGAGTGGAATTATTACATAGCAGTTAAAGCTTTAGTGCACTAGCAGCTGCAGTCTTCATAATAGTTATGTGGAGAAGTGGAAGATCTAAGAGGGCCTTTAACGCAGGTGTCGGATAGGAGTGCATTGCACCCGTAATTCCTATGCATGCTAAACGTTATGTTCTTTGAAGGGCAGACCGAGCGATGCTTAAGTAATTATCGGAGGGAGGGAGTTGTCTGAAGGTTCATTCCTCTGCTAAGGCACTATGATACCTTCTCACATTTTTTTAGTGTTCCGGACCTTAAACGGTAAGACGGAACACCTATGGGTTTGATACGGTGTCTGTCTGTCCGTCTGTCCCTCTGTCCGTCTGTCCGTCTGTCCGTCAGTCTGTCACAGCCCTGTAACTTTTGAACCGATAGACATAGAGAGCTGAAATTTTCGCTATGTATACATTATGTGGAAGCCTGCACAAGATGGCGGCAATGAATTTCATTTTGGGAGCCCTTTTTTGGGCACCTTGTATGAAGGGCAAAAAAAAATTATTTTGTTCCCCATCATGTGGCATATCAATTTAAAGAGAATTTTGCAAGGGCTCCATATATGTAAGAAATATTTTTTTCTGCCAAAATTTGTTGAACAAAAAAGCTCGCCAAACATTTGAAAAATGTTGTCCCCCTCCCCCTAGCGGCCAGACCATAAATGGTAAAAATATGAAAAAAATTGGAGATACGTAGAATTTAGTGTAGATTGTAAAAACAATACAAAAATTCCTGTATTTTATATATTTTCTGAGAAAAATTAAAAAAATGGGGCATCTAGTTACCCCACTGTATCTCCCTCAGTTTTCATGTTATCCAAATAATTTTTACAGCAGATCATTTTGATACTACGATTTACTCAAGTTATAAGTTTCATCTAAATCCGCTAAGTAGTTCCCGAGTTACAGATTTTAGAAAAGCGCATGGACTTCCCTATAAGCTCTTATCTTGCTGCTACTGCATTCGAATTCGATTTTTCAAAAACAAAGTCATTTGCACGAATGGATCGTATATGTTAGCTCTATGCTGCTTTTGAAAACTAAATAAGTTTAAAAAACAATTTTTTTTTTTATTTTTTTTAGTTTTTAAAACTCTAAATGCTGTATTCCTTCGCATGTCAAGTATTGCCAGTGTTTTGCTTTACTTAAACCATTTAACAAGCAAAGTACGGTTACATTCATTTTTATCCAAAAGCTTGGTACGCCATGTTTTATATTGAAAGTGTAAGTTAAAATGGACTGGAATCTCAGCTCAGTATTACTAGGACATACCTACGTACAAGACATTACATTATTCATATCAAAACCAGTATTAGGTGCACCTATGCAGGATATGAATAAATTGCCTTCTATTTAATGACAATATAAAATGTCCGGAACACTATTGCACGAGGCTCTCCTCGCACTTACCCAATTTTTTTTTAGATAAAACCAAAACTTTATGTGGGTAATTGAGTACAAGCATTGTTCTATTGCAAAATTGTGAATTATTTGCTAGATAAGCAGGTAGGCAGGTATCGTGAAGGTTCACAAAGAACCCATTCTATCCCTGAATGTTTTTAAAGACTTTCTTTGTGACATACGATGTATCACGTGGCACGTAACACGATGTATAAATTTATCATGAATTTATATTGCCCTTCGACTTATGTCCCCCAAATTATATACTGTGTATTTCCCAAGCGATAAAAACTGTCTCTCTTTGAGAGAGTTGACCTTTTAAACAATCAAATCGATCATAAATCAACTTATTGATCAAAATCGAATTACTTTACATCAATTAACTGCTGCATATCGGCATATTTCAAAGCGAAAACTCCTTCAGTATCTATCACGCACGAGCCCTTTATCTATCAAGACAATAAAATGCATTCCAAAACCAGTTTGTTGACCCACTAACAAAAACTCTATTAAACAAACATACATCAGTGTCAATTAGATTCGTGATTCACAGATAACAGATCCATCCAAGCACACTGAACAAGCTTCAAGTGAACACGAAAAACTTTTATAGATACATTTCGTGAGTGCAATATACAATGCATTCCACTTTATATTTGACTGATGACTGGATAATGTATCTAACATCAAAATTGCACTTTCATTTTCAATGCTCATTCGTCAACCAGATAGTGGCTTCCATGGTAACCATGCTTCTCCACTTCAAACATAAAACAGAACTCTTAAAAAAAGATTGAAATAAAAAAACAGGTCTAACAACTTGTTCCCATCAAACCTAACACACAAGTGCGGCGAAAAGAACCTCTACACAAGTTCCACGAGTTCACGAGTCGCACGATTCTGTTGCCAGTGTTATGCCCTCCATGCATAGATCAACTGACGCCACCCGCTCACCAACCACGAGGTCTCTACTATGGTGAATCATACCATCCTCCTGGTGGTGGTGGTAACTGCTAGCTAACCCATAGAAATTAGAAACGCGCCATATAACGGAATATTATGTTTCCTCTGCAATGCAATGCTGGCTGCTTGTGGGAAAGGTGCACCTTCGAGGCCATTTACAGTTTGAAGTAAGGTGCACCAGGAATTTAGCGAAAGGTCCTCCTAGGCTTTTCGCGCACGTTTTTTCCCCGCCATTCTCTACCTTGCAGGCGAACGGGCCGGGCGATGGCAAAGAATTACCACCGTCATACTGCTGCAGTTGTAATAAATTTTCCGCCCGATAAAATAACAAAGTATCTAGGTATGTTGAGAGACTATTTGTGAAGAGATAGTATAATGCGATACTAGCTACTTGACGAGCAGACTTTTGTGCGGGGTATCCCCACATGTCATGGTTTGTTAACCACCATACTAAGAGCGGAATAATTCGTATGCAAAGAGATTACCAACTGTGTAGCTACCTTAATGAGGTTATCTATTGCATTTCTAACAGCCTGTGCACGATGGACATACAAAAACAAAAAAAAAACTCTCAATGGATAGGATACTCTTGTGCGGTTGTTATAAATCAAAACTAAAGTACACTCGAGGAAAAAAGTGATTGAGTTTTATTTTTTGTAAAATTGTCATTTGATTGAGTCAGATGCATGTATCTGCATGACATATGAACATTAAATTTTAATTAGTGAACGGATGTATAGCTTTAGAGAGAAAGAGATACTTTCTACTATATAGGTCCGGCCTCGGGGCTTAGTAAGGATCATAAAACGCAGACACAAATCTTAATGGAATGCGTAATTTGAACGCTTTCACGAGTTATAGACAAATGAAAGTGGTCACAAAAGTTTCCACGGAGATAGTGTGTTGAAGTGGAGACAGTTGCTGACAGTCTGAATAGACTTTATTGGCGGCGGATTAAGTGATTGAAAGGATTAGTGGCTAAGAGTTAAAGAATAGAGGAAAGGAAGAGATAATCCTAAGTGTATTTGATGTGGACTACAGGTTGAGAGATGAGAGGGAATGTCAGCATTTAAACTATGTCGAGGAAGGCAAGGTTTCGAATTAAGAACAATAGTCTGTGGCGGACTGAGATGGTGCATCGATATAGGTCTAGTTAATTTGTTCAAATATACTATACAGACAGAGTTATCAACTCTCAAATGACGTCCTGTGTAATCGGTTCTGGCATGTGTTAAGTGAGCAGACGTATCAACCACGTCGATGTGGTACTAAATGGGAAAATACTGCTACATTTAGTGTCTCGTTTTGAGGAAACTGTCTCACTATGAGACAGTAAGAGATATTTCTGGCTCCGAAGCATAATTTTGATCGACAATATCACCTATGTGCCCGCACATATCCAAGAAGACCCTCAAATATACACCAGATAACGACACATGTCATTGAATATCAATAAGTAATCTTGGCAGCATAAAGACCAGGAGATGTATTCTTACAAAGTGTACATAAGCTTTTGTCTGAAATACATGTCAACATTCTGGTCCTATGTCATCAATTGACATCATTTAGTCGCTGGTGCCGGGAAGGATATGTCCACAGATGTTCAAGAGAATCTTCAAATGCATACACGAAGTAGCATTATAGCCTCTCAAAGTCACTGTTGGTTGTTTGGGTTCACCGATGATGGGTAAGGAACTTTTTTCGCTAAGGAATGGTGATCATGATCAACGATTCAATAGATGGGAAATGGGTTCCAGCATGAGCATCCAACAGCATACACAGCGTAAGGACTTCATTCGAGGCTTCTTTCTCTGTAGTTTTTCTTCACCTCGGGTCTAAACAAACCACAGACATAGGAGTTGAACGCATTTTGAATCAGTGGCACAAGTCAGGAGATTATTGCCTGGAAAAGTCTATGCCAATCTCTGAGGTTCACCGTCTCAGTCTCAAATAGTGAATGCTGCTGTTGTTGCATCAAAGGTGTTCTCATGATCTCCTTGTTAAAAAGGGCAATACCAGCCGACATACTTGAGCCCTATTCTTCGCGATGTGGACATTTTTTAGAGGGTACAATGCACCTTAATTGTTGGTCTAAATGAGCAGTGACTTTCTTGTAACAATGCACCCATCTATCAACCCTAACCTAGAGGATTTCTTTAGCGAATATTTGAACGTATTATTTAATAAAACTCTGTGACTCCTCTTATAGTCTTGTAATTGACCCTTTAATGCTGCTCTCGAAGCCATGTTTGAACTGATTATAATAGTCAAACACTACAAGTGAATAGCTGTTATAAGTACCTTGAATCTAGTGCAATTTGCAGCACATAGAGTGCCAAAGCGTTGCTTGTCATAACAATAAGTGAACAATCTTCTCTGACACCCAAGATGTTTATGTAAACGTCGTCGACACCAAATGAACAAAAGCAATCCCAAGCAGCGTTACCTTTCGGCCCCTTTAGGGGCAAATCGACCCTTTTTTGATGACACAGACCCCTGGACCCCCCTTTTCGAAAATCATCGATTTTTGACCCTTTTTGAAATATATGACCCTTTTTGGACCCTTTTTACTAATTTTTACAGAATTTACACATTAATGTCTATTTTAACCATGCATTTGTTTCAATAATGTACATTTACTCACCCCATGAACATTTATGTAGTGAGTGTTTATCGTTTCGTATACCTACCTACTTCATTGATATTCATATTTCTCATATTTGGGACGATATCCCTTGGTTCCTATTCTTTGATGTACTGTGCATTACATTGTGCATTGTTCTATCGGCATTACTTGTTTTGGAAGCTAAGGAATTAGAAGAGTGTCTTCCTATCCAAGTTTAATACAGAAGGTAATGGACTCGATTACAAAGAATTAAATGTAAATACAGTCAAAATTGCTTATAAAGACATCGGTTATAACAACCAAATATTTCGGTCGGATTTTGGATTTCGGATTTTGATTGAATTGGAATCACAACTTTATTTTTCTTGTCCTTTTATTTTATTTTTATAATTACTTTTTACCAAAAGGAACTGATTTAGTTATTTTTTATTAATATATAGCTTAACTTTGTTTTAACAAATGAATTACATGAAAATAAGGAAAACATTACTTGATTCACCAAATTTGGTTCTTCGATTTTATATCGGACCCTTTTCCTTCGGCAGCGACCCTTTTTAGGACCCTTCCCGATATTTTTCAGAGGTAACACTGATCCCAAGATCAATGATGCCGATCACTGAGTCTAAGTCCACCATGAACTTTCACAAGATAGGTAGTCGATATGAGATGAGGAGCACTCACTTCATGGCAGATTACAACAAAAGGAAGTGCTTTTAGATTCATGTATCTGTGACATCTTTATGGGTTCAAAGCATCACCTTGGAGGTGCAGCAACTCGATATCCTAAAATATTTTAAATAATGAGCTTGAAGTTGCAAGTACCTCAAGCAAATTATCGCTCAAAAATCACTCTATAGAACCTTTTCACAGAAAAGAGTCATATCCTCTTAAAATGCAATTAATTTTAATCGCCACAAAAACCACTAAAAATTATACAAGCAACCGCCGACCCTTTCCAAAGCCTCTATGAGTAATGTCACCAAACAAAACACACTTCACTTTGTCCATGTCTATGTCTATGTCCCTCCCACATACACAATCAATTATTATATCTCATTCCATGTTGTAGGGCCACCCAAATTGTAGCCCAGAAATAGCAAAAACTGACAAGTTTATTGCCCAGTAGTTATGCAACTTACAATCGTGCTTTCTCATCCATTGGGACGATTTTTTCAACAATATTATCGCGATACATTTTGTCCGGCACTACGACTTCAGATTGATGTCGTGTATTCGTTTGTGCTATCCACTTTGTGTCTCTGCAAAGTGCAATACACTTTGGATATGGCATAGTGCCAGGGAGCAAATTGATTTGTCTTTTTCGTTGCACAAGGGCAAAATGTAATCAGAAAATAGAATTCAAATACATTGAGGTTAGTAGGAGGATACATTCAAATAAAATGGATACAATATTGTTTCCGGATAGCTATCCACGTGTATTTTAATTAGATTCCACATGGAGAAGATGTTTTATACTCCAAGTAGATCCAGGGGAGAATATGGGTCAACAAGTGTCTGTCATTTGTACTGATTTATGATCCTATTTCGAGTTCTTTGATGGACATTAAGAGTTTTATAGCAATTTTACACTTGACATTTCGACGGGTTCTTAGAGAGAATTAAAGACACTAAAAGAAGGTCCGGTAGCAGCATGTTGATTAGTTTCGTCAGACAGTGTGGAATGAGGAATAAGAAATATTGTGAATATCTGCACTAGGTGCCATCTGTGTGGTTATCTAGAGGCGGCATATGGAACATTCGGCTACCAAAATTATGATGCTCGGTTTTTTCCAGACCCATATCTGGCTTTATTTGTAAGTAGAAAAACGAGGTGCCACTCACTTTGTGAGAGTAAGCACTGTGGTGTTCTTTTGAACAAACTTTTTGAACAGACCTTTCCAGAGCTTAGAGGCAGTCAAAGAAACATTTTCACACACTTGCGGCAAAGTTTCGATTTATTAGATTCCTCGAACTGTGCAGCCAATATGAAGAACTGTGCAATGGTATATTGTACAACAGATACTCTATTTTTGATCATATACCTTATCCTCTTTCGATTTTGTGTCAAGGATACGACAGGAAAAATTGGGGGGTTGGATGATAGGCATAGTAAATTTCTGTTGAATATACCATGTAAGGTTAGGTTTCTGAAGAAGAATCTTGCCCAACATCAAATAAAGTGTATCTGATCTTCCTCCGGCCTTACATATAAGATACGACGTTATGGAGTGCAGTCTGTCTCAACAAATCAAGGTGCGGGCAGGTTTCAACTGCTTCTTAGCAGGCAGAATTAATCCGATAGGTCCTAAATAATACGTTGATCGCTTGGGAACACCAAGAAATCGAAGAAATCGGTGCCAACCACTGGACTCAGCACTGTCTCATAAAGCTCATCGTCATCGAACACATGCCACAGCTGCGAGAAACAAAAATTGACGTAGTTATAAAGCAGAGATCAGAAATGGATATGGCATATACGAGAGACATTATAATGCAACACAACAGACTGAGCACGATAACACTAACAACAGCTTCAACTTCAGCGGCAGATTTAGGCCTTAGGTCTTAGGTTGATGTTGCTGTTGCTATTGCTGTGGTCAATGTGCTCTGTTCCATTGAAGAGCATTGGCTTTAAAAATTTCCCCACGGTTTTCAAAGATGTTGTTGCTGTGGCAATGTGTTTCTACTATTACGCTAAATTTTGCGTAAAATTTGAGTGCCAGTGATACCAAACTATTGTTTGTAAGACTTCCCTTTTCTGGGGAAATTATTGAAACAAATTCCCCATTACGAAACCGTTTTTCTCCGTTTGAATTCCATATAAAAAATATGCAGTGACACATTAGTCACTATTTATGCCAGTATTTGTCATTTTGAAGTATTTATATGTCACTCATATACTTATTTCTAACTCAATGCATTTTTCTAAAGTCTCTGACTCTTAGGAAATAGGAATAGTACTTGTTACGACTTGATAGCAAGCACGATTAGTAGCAGGCGTATCGATTAATCGACTAACCATTGGGTAAGGGCTATGTTGTTAAGTCGGTCCATTACCTTCTTCTTCGGGGGAGTACTCGTAACTGCAGCCACTCCACAACATGGAGTTCTCTCCTCCTTGTTTGTGTCTATAGTCATCGACAACCTATTAGATGATCTTCACAAATAAGGCTTCAACATCATAGGGTATATTGATGGTGCAAAGTGCAGTATATCAAGTTTTAGAATGGTGTAGTAAAAAGGGCTACTATCCATCAATCCTAGTAAAACCTTTCTAATGCCTTTAAAGGTACCACATTATTCTATTCCAACGAGGACTAATACCTTGAACTAATTCTTGGCAATAGACTTTACTAAAATTCATACATAAAGTCAACTACAGAGCGTGCAACTAGAACATTGTGGTTCATTAAACATCCTTATCGGAGAACTTGTGGTATCTCTTCCAAAATGATACATTATGATGGCAATATCCATTGCAGCAATATCGCCTTGTGGCCAAAAAAACTGGAACCGCAAATAAACAGCAGAAGTTGCAAAAGAATTCATGTCGAAATATTTTAGGTACAATGTCTACCTGCTCGACGAAAACTCTGCAGGCTGTTGTAGGGCTTACTCCCACACCAATCTTCATTAGGAAGACCGCTGTAATCACACTGCAACTAGACCTAGAGTGGGAAATTGGAAGATACTCCAATCAATTCCTAAAAGAGGCAACTTCTGCACAGTACCAGCTATTATGGTCAAGCAATATTGCTTCGTTATGTTATTTGAGGTTGAGTGAAAATAGGTCCCAGTGTTTCCAACACTGGATCACAGAAGTCTGATTTGGTTCATCGACGAATCGAAAATGGCATTGATATTTGCGTCAAAGGCACTAAGATAGATGTATTTTCAGATAGCCGGTACTTAGGTCACTATAGCCGAACCTATTGGACTCCAGAACGAAGCACTGCAATCCCTTGCCAACCACCATATAGTAGAGCTCAGCTCTCTTCCTTGATATCAGGCGATTGTGGAGATTGTGCAGATTGCAACAAATCTGCAGATGCTAGTGCAGGCTTAAAATCTGCGTTCCTAATCCCTAAGCCTTATTACGGCGCCAATTGCAAAAGGCATTAGTAAACTAGCTGGGTGCCTTACTAGCTACTGTGGCCACAGATATGACTTTAACAAGCTGAATCTGTTCCAGGAAAAGGACTCTCGATTCTGCCTAGAAACATCCGACTATATTCTTTCTGTATATCCAGCACTACCCTGGATAAGGAAATGTATGTATTCTGCACAAGGAGATACTAACTTACTTAAGAGTGAGGAGTCACCAGCTTTCAACTCTCACTACAACTAGTATACAAGACATTTATAAACAATTTAAGTATGTACTTACATCATAGCATTGTCTTTTTCGTTCCTGTTGTGCACTCGCAGAATAGTATTCAATTCCCTCATCATATCACTGCCTTTGCCCTCCAATTCTGATAAAATTTGCGAATCGTCCATTTTGTGCAAAGCTGATCCACTTCTACTCCTTATCGATGCTGACATCCTGCAGGAAAAAATAAATGTATTAAACTCAAGATACCCGCTAGGCGCTCACTCATTACTTATCAATTGAATCCATGCTGCTGTTCACATCGAAATCCATCATCAGATCGTCTGAGCAAATCGACTCACAGGGAGACAACGTGTCCAGAGACTCAGCTCGATTGAGTACCACTTTTCTTAAGGACACTGGTGTCCTTAGACTCAATTCAATGGCAGCTTGTAGGGCGCTCCTCGCTTTGGATTGACTCTTGAGCGATCGCATTGATCCAGTTTCCATGAGCGTCGGCGTGTCTGTGTGCGAGTGACCGACATGTGCAATTGCTTCAGGACCTTCATTAGATTCATTAAATAGAAGCGCTGGTTGATCTGCGATTTCATCATCAATTAAAAAATCCCGTCCACAATCGGAGAGCGACAATGAATGCGATGCATGTGTTGGAGTGCCCGGAGAGAGGGATGAGCAAACTTCTAGTTCTGGAGAAATCTCATCGATGTCCTTTTCTTGGATCTCTTCGTTGGTTTTCTTCTTTTGACGCTTACACGCAACATCTTCAGACTCTGTACTACTGACCAGACTATCGGTTGGTGATGTCTCATCGTCCAAAAGGAACTCAGAGGCGGCTGCTGCTGCCATTTCAGCGAACTTTGACTCTGTGATGTTTGTCAAGGACTTTGGCCGCTCTGGCTTGGAATCGGCTTCTTTTTCTTTTTGCATTTCCTCTTCCTGTCGCTCGTTATGCTCATTATCTAATTGTGGTACAGACTCTGTGATGGATGCTATAAACGCGAAGAGAGAGAGAGAGAGAGTTGTAAGTGATTGTGGAACTGGATGTAGGTATACTCGTACTTACAAATGGAACTGATTGGTATGATATCACTGATCATTGTTGGGCTTATATCTTCTGTTATTGGCTGGGTGGCCTCTGTCTTCTCGTTTTGATTATCCTTACTCTCATCACTACTGCTAATGCTTAGACTACTACAATCCTTTATGGCTAATGACTCTCCAGCGTTACACCAAGATGCCCTTGAGCTTCCAGGCGATGAATTTTTACTGGATGTGTTTATATCTTTGAAATGATGGTTCTGTTGAAAAAGAGAGAAATGGGCTTAGAAAGTTGTTAAAGGAAAAAGGATCTTGAGCAAAGGCTATTTCTAAGCCTTTCATATCACAGCTTTACTGTGTGCAAGACCATATAACAATTTGATAGCCTTGTTCTGAGATTAAATATTCGACCCTTCCCACAGTTTTGGAACTCATAAGCCGTGGTTCTCACTAGTCTTAACTCCAGGGAGCTACAAGGCATAAGCTTGATGTACTTATGTTTTAGGCAGAAAACATGCATCTGCTTGCTTGGATCTAAGGCTTTGCTTAATGTTTACACTTTTAGGAGGATTACAACGCATGACTCTGAACTAACGAAACGACATCGCCGATGAGAATCCTAAATCCTAGTAGATACATACTTGCATTGAGCGATGATTGGAACTTGCATTGAGCGATGATTAACAAATCTGTGGGACATGACTCTCTAGGATGTAATGGGACAAAATGGATTCTTCTTTGGCCCTCTCAGCAGAAAAGGTAGCACTTTAAGGAATAGGTTGAGTTTATGTGTATAAGCTCTTTAATGCAGGGGATGACGACAGATCACGTCCTGCTGACTTTCATTTGTAGTACCTACGCAATGTTGGGTCCTACACAATACCTGGGTCTGAAGACGAAAGGAAAGGAGCAGAGAAGAAGCTTGGAGATTCTTTGGGCTAACATATAACGTTTTCTCTCTCGTAGGAATTGAAACCACATCTATTTCTTGCCACTGTTTTAAGATGGAAACAAATTTAGGAAGCTTCGTAGGATAGCATCCTTGGACGGTTTACCTCATCGAAGGTCGTTTGCAACTGTGCAGGCATGATGCTAAGGTATTCTGAAAGGTGTAAAGTTACTGATAGCCCAAATAAGCTTAAGGACACAAGATGAAGCATTGACACCAACAGGCTATTGAACCAAACGTTCTTACAAGAGTCCTCGTAGAATAACAACGCAAAGGTACTTCGACTGGATTTAGGCTCAAAACGGAAAATATTTTGAAGAAACTGAGGAGCAAAACTTATCGTTCTATCCAGCTTTACAGAGAATTACTCCGGCATGTATCTGTCGAGTATAAGGATTTGGCGATTTGGTCTAAGGAACTCCTCCAGAGTAATACGTAACATGTTCCAATTTAAATGAAACAATCGAAATCAATTTAAGAATATGCATTTCCAACTTACTTTGGCACTCTTCTCCGAAGTGGATCTGTCCAAAAATAGTTTCTCCTCCTCTAGACCCTCACTGTCTGAGGTATTTTTGTGCACTTTACGGCGTCCAGTATCAGCCGAATCTATAAAAGAATTAATCATTACTAAAAGAGTATAAGAATAAAGGAAAACACCCAACCTTGTTCATCTGTCGATCCGGTCGAGCGGAAGAACGCCTCCCTATTCAAAACGGTATTCGATCGAACTAGTCCACTTAGTGGCACCGTTTGGTTGTCAGATGAGAAAGCACTCGGCAATTTTGGCAATGCCAGCGGCTCTATAGCACTATCACTGGACAAGGGATCTTCCAGATCCCGAACTTCAAATTTGTGTCTTCCACTCATGACCATCTGGAGATTTCGTGGACGACTTCGGTTCCGACGACTTGGTGAACCTGGTGGTGCTGGTTGATTCTCAGCTAGAGTTGTATCCATGCTGGCTATTCCTGAATCGGCTGATATCTCACGACTGCCCTGGAATCCCTTACGATTGGTGTTGGCCATTTGTTTGGCGGTCTTCTGATCCATTGGAGTGCCAGAAGTAGACGCTGCACTCGGTGCTGTGCTGCCACTCAAACGAATTGGTACCGGGTATTCTGGCTTGGGGAGACTCGTCGTTTGTAACGTGAACTTTGAATATGTAGCCGATGGTGGTCGAGGTGTTGGTCGGACACTATTTGCGTAGGTTGGACATTTAGATAAAAAAATAGATCTAAAATCAAAAACAACACAAACTTACATAACATTTGTGTGCATTCCAGTGTTGACGAACGTATACTGAGGTGGATTCACTAGACATGGTGTTTGCCTAGCGCTGTGCGCCTGCTGTTGCTGCTGCTGCTGTGGTTGTTGCTGCAGAAATTGCAGCCTACTTCGCTGATACTCATTACTGTGGTAGTTGAGTGATTTCTGAGTTATTTTGGGAGCGTGCGGCTGATACTTTGATTCCTCCAATTGCTGATCGAGATTCAATAGATTTGGTGTCATTGCACGACCAGAATGTGCGCTCTTCGAACGTCGTTTGACTGTGAAGGGATAGACGGACGATAAATAATAAAATTTCAAAGAGGAAAATCCTAAAATAGATTCACACACAAACTTACTTGTGGAATTGATGTTATTGTTGTTGAAATTGTTGTTGTTATTGCTGGCCTGGCTGTAGTTATTATTGTCGACGTTATCTTGAAAATCACTTTGGTATCTAGGAGTGATTCCGGTCGAAGCTGGTCGTACTGTGCTGGTTCCTTTGAAACCGAAACGATTGCTTCGGTTGATGGCACCACCACCGGAACCACTGTTGGTGAGGATAGAACGTGTCTCGACTGTAGCCACTCCTTGAGTTGTTGCTGCTGCTGCTGCTGCTGATGGAGTTGTTGTCTGATGGTGAATCTTTCCAGCGCCCACTTTCTCGAAGGTAACAACAGGGGCGATTGCAATTGCTGGCGGTACTGCGGTTGTAGTAGATTCTAAAAATATTCCAAAGAAAAATAGAGGAAGCGGTCTTAGATTGGTTTGTAATTAGTGACGTTGGCATTGATATGGCACTGAATGACGACTGGCGCAATTTGTAAATGTGATTGGAAGTGAGCGATAAAAATAATCGAATCAATAGAGTAGACATACAGTGTGTCTTACAAGAAAAGACATTTGCTTAGTCGTTGGTTGTTCCTTAAAAAAGTTAGTGACTTTGAATAAAGATCATGAAGTAGGCTCGCTTGTAGTTTATCTGTGAATGGCGTGGGAGCGACACGTCAAACTGCTTTCAGCGCCATCTCTTGCCTTCTTTGAAATGCTAGTGACAATTAGCACATTAATTTATTTGCGAGATGTTACTATCACTAAATATTAGATTTCTTATATGGTTATAAGTTAGAGAAAATGTATGTACATAAATTGATACCACTTTGCTTAATTTATCAAACTTCTCAGCTGATAGACAGTGCATCATAACAACACATATACCAAATTTTAAGTGAAACTCTGTTCAATGGAATTGCGAAAACCTCGTCCAGTTTCATGAAGTAGTTTTAGCGCAGTGCATGAACAAAGATACGTTCAGGCAGACAACAATTCTGTTGTAAAAGACCGTTGTTTTGGCTTCTGGTTTTCTCGTGACACGTTGTGTCATGTCTTTCTCTCATGTTATAAACGGCTCATTATGTATGTATAGATGTCCTAGTGTTGGGTCCATTAGATAAGGCTCAGATTGTGGTAAGCATTTCCTTCGCGAGCATAAGTTGCTGGGGGTAAACGCTTTCGAACGAGTCTTATTAACTGCGATACAGTATTTGTTTACATAATAAATTGAGGCAAAAACATTACATTTGTTGAAAGGAGCCTGAGGGGTCTCCTTGAGGTGGCTCTATGGCTTAAATAGTGTTCAATAGAGACCCCTTGATGTTGAAGAGACACTTTCACCGATGTCTGTTACACAGTCGCTGTCAATAAAGCAGCTCAAAGTGAAGAGTATAACACAAGGAAGAAAAGAAAATTGGTTAAAACGATCACTACCGCTAGAAAGCACTGAGCCATCCAGGGAAGATCCCAGTGACTTGCCGCCAATAGTTTCCAGTGTAGCAGCCGAACGACGGTAGTTGAGAGTGTAGTTTTTGAGAAAAAATTCTTGAAAGATGAGATCTATAAGATCTAAGAGAGACAAAGGGTTCTATGGAGCGAGAAGAACCGAAGTTCCAACTAACTTGGAGAAGGCCTTCGAAAGCTTGAATAGAGATGCTATTTGGTTGGCCTCCCGCAGGAGAGGTATCCGAGAAAAATTCATAGCTATTTGAGGCTATATATGAGGGCAGTATGTGTCACGTCTTGCACAATGGCAAGGCGGGAAAAGAATTTGAAGTCCAAAGCGGAGTACTGTCACCGCTGTTATTTTTAGTGGTTATCAGTGATGTTTTCCATGCAGCATTGACGGAAGGATATTACTGCATTCGCTGGACTATGACATCTAGACTACGCTGGTCTACTTTCACATTGGATAATGGACATCCATCTTAAGGCCCAGAATCTAGAAGCTGAGGCAAACAAAGTGGGGCTCAAGATTAACACAGGCAAAACTTAAGCCCTGAGCACTTCTAATACCAGCGGCCAACTTAACATTGCCGGACAGGAAGTCGAGATAGTTGAGAAATTTCTATACTAAGGAAGTGCGGTCTCGGCAAACCGTGGTGGCACCGGGCTGGATGTGTGCAGCAGAATCGGGAAGGCCAAAGCTGCGTTCGGCATGCTGTCCACCATCTGGAAAAGCAATGTTATCAGCTTAAGAAGCAAGCTGCGACTGTTTTGCTCCAACGTAGAATCGGTACTACTTTATGGGTGCAGTACTGGGAAAGTGGGCACCATTAACATGCGCCGTCTGCAAGTCTTTGTAAACAAATGTTTAAGAGTTATCCTGAGGATCTTTTGGCCGAACCGTATCTCCAACGAACAGCTTTATACGAGAACGGGCCAGGAACCTATAAACATTACAATACGAAGTAGAAAGTGGCAGTGGATTGGACACAATCTACGGCGCGAAAACAATTCCGTTGCGAAATACGCCATGCAGTGGAGTCCGCTCACACAAGCCAGCACCTCACATCACCCTTTGTGTAGCTGTTTTTTGGTACTTAGAATAGACTGATGCCCAACGAGGCAAGTTCCTCTTTTGCACTATTCCATCAGGTTGTAGAAAAATGTCGGCAATATTCATCGATGAAAATGGCGATACTACTAAAGGGCTTAGAGTTGTTATATTCTGTCACCAACTTGACTTTTTTTGAGTATTCGACTGATTCTAGGTTTGATACCTTCAATAAAAGCTGTTTCAAACTCTGCTTCAATCCTGATAAGAAAACTAGTATTCATAAAGAGCTAATAGGATACGACTGAGGAGCATTTTAGGATAGGAAAACGTAACAGATCTCAGAGGAAGTCATGCAACTTCCATTATCAATGGCATCAAGGCACCGAAGTGCGTTGGCAGATGAAATACTCTCCACAGAATGCAGTTAGGATATACACGAGGTTTTCCAAGGCCCTTTAGCCGGAGTCAAACCGTGAGAAATCTGGGTAACTTTTAAAGTTAAGTAGGGCACAAATGAGAGCTAGATGTAATGGAAATACTCTCTGGCTAATTGCTTTCTGAGGAAGCACGCAAACAGATTAGGGTTATCCAAAACGGATACTTGTCAAAATATAGAATAGAAGCAGCCTGGAGGAAGTAGGGCCCTATGGCCACTTGAAGGATCTACTTAACTATTGCAGGTCAATCAAAGGGTTAGGAGACGTGGTTAAGGATGCCCAGTACCCTTATGACAACATGACAAGCCAACCCAACAGATTTCGGCCTCAAAGTAAGCTTCTTGCTATGCACACTGTCTCGCTTCTAATAGAGTTTTCTACCAAACACTGTCGCTGTCGATAAACTCGTCAAAAAACCGACTCTCTCAGGCACACAGATAGTGTTATCGTAAAAATCAAATTCAGTCTGCTCATACCGACACGCAATTCGCACATTCAACGGACAAAATTAAATTGCCAAACAATAAACACGATAGACAACGATTGCATGATTCACAGCACAACAGATACTCAAAAAACTATTCTTACAAAAAAAAAAAAAAAACTATAAAAAAAAGGATAACAAACTCACCTGTATTCCCATTCTTATCTCCTTGCTTTGTCGCTGTTGTTGTTTTAATATTCTCCACCACGGCTGCGGTATTCGTTATCACAGTATCTGTATTGAGTTTCTTTTGTGTCTTTTCGTCAAGATTTTGCAGCAAATTGTTATCTAGCATTTCTTTCTGTTTTTGAAGATTTTTAGATTTCTTCGGTGTTGTATGTAATTTCTTACGGAAACCAAAGGACATGGCTGTACCCTTGGTTTCGGGACCGCCAGCCTTCTTTGAGCTTTTCTTACTTTCTGTTTGACCCTGAAATTAAGGAAAAAAAAAAGAAACTTTTAATAAAGACACCACCCACTACTTTGGTTGCTATTCAATGACTGACGTGTAAAAGTTCTCAAAAAAACAAAAAACAGTATCTTCTAGTGCGATAGATACATTATGGAGGTTGTGTATCTAAGTGTAGATGCGGCACGGAAGTGCGTGCAAGCACTCAGTTCCTCATGTGTTCATGAAAGCATTAAATTTTCGTTGTGCAGCGAGTTAGTTCAAATAAAAAACAAAAAAATACTTGAGTTTTAAATATGCTTTGCTGTTGCACTCACTGAACATAAAACTTCAATTAAAGGTAATTTATTGAAATTGTTGTTGTTCACTTTATGCCTTTTTTTATAGCTAAGAGAGGAAGAGTGAAATATTATTTAAAAATTTCTAGAGGTCAGAACTGCGTGTCTGTTAGATACATTATTCGTAAGAAATTAAAAGTTATTGCAATTATATAGTAGAGGGGGAGAGAGAGAGATTGTTGCGTGTTACCAAAGGAAGTTAATTATGCATGTGCATATACCTCAAAAGTATGTGAAAGCGAAAAATCAAAATTTGACAGAACACGGAACTTGCATGGATTTAGAAAGACGTATGTATATCAATACGTCATTGTTACTCTAAATGGCGGTGAAGACAGACACAGCAAAGATAGCCACCTTCCTTGACATAGAACATCCTAACTGAAACTATTCAAGATGCTCTTATCCAGCTATGTATGTATATATGGCTTTCTCTCGTTGCCATCCACATAAAAGCTGTATGCTGTGCTGTCCGACTAAGGGAATCTGGGTCCTGGAGTAATGTACTAATTTCCCCTTCGATCGATTATAAAATATCCACCATATTCCTCAGTAAATCCTTGTTAGTCAGATTCCCTACCAGAGAAGGAGGGCGAAACGAAAGCTTAATTCATAATTAAAATATTGGTATGTACAGGGTGGGCCACCTAGTGGTTTCTTTTTAAATTATAGGTTATTTTGACACTGACATCTGTTTCCTGCTCTAAATCTTGACAGAAAGTTAGTATCTAGTCCACTAGTACTGTGATATGCTAGTGGATAACACTCATGGTCCCCGTCGTCGTATGGTGTGTGCAGACGAGAATGGGGCTGCTGTAGCCGAGAGTGTGTGACTCAATTCACGAACATCAATTCGCCATCATAAATGTGGCTGTGAACAACGTTTCGATCAACGGTGGGCGTTACAGAGCCATGTTAACCGACTTTTTTTTTTACTGAAATTGAAGACATGGACTTGGAAGACCTCTAGTTCATTTACGATGGTGCGACATGCCACACAGCCCATGCCGCAATCGATCTTTCGTACACCAATTTCCCAAATCGTGTTATAAGCCGTCTTGGCGATGTCAACTGGCTGCTTCGGAACAGCGATTTGGCCCCTTTGGATATTTTTTGGTGGGGAATCGGGAAGGACCGATGTTATGCCAACACTCTGGAAACGATTCAAGCTCTTTAGGCCAATATCATCTTGGCGTCTGTTAAGATCTTCCAGATCAACTAATCACAACATTGTCATCTTCTCATATCGAAGCCAGTGATGCGTTAACTATATCCTAGAAACTGGTAAGCCAATGACGTCTTAAAGTAAATCAACTATGGTCCTACATAAACGTTACTCTCGTTTAAGTCCCAGGCCACAATAACTTTGAGGTTAATGAACGATCAGAGATGCAGGCAGGTAGAGTTTCGGCGAAACCAAACCAATCCAAGAACATGAGACGATAATACGGCAAGTGCCAGGAAGAAAGCAGGAGTGGATCCAGATAAAAGACTGTGAATGGCAAAAACTGATCTCATACTTAAGGAGCTTGGAGAAAAAGTTGAACACATCAGAATGTTGGGGCAGTGGTCACAATAGAAGTGAAGGATCTTGATGACGACCAAGAGAGAAGTCGCCTGAGACCTCACGGAGAAAATAGAACTTCAAAAGCCGATATTAGAAAGTACAATAAAGCCAATGAAGCAATCGGAAAATTAGGATCAGTTTGGCAAATTGCCGTTTATCAGGAAAATCGGACCTAAAAAGATGCTACCACTGCTTGGGCTTTGGCCAACATGCGAAGGATTGCAGGAGTGAAGGCCGGTCCGAATATTGTATAAAAGGGCACAAAAACATAAGATGCCCTGCGCATTTTTAACACACACAACTCATGTGACCTATTGGTTGTAAAATGGTTGATTAAGAGGGATAATTTTAGATGACTAAAGATTAATTAAATCCAATGCGCTGTGTTGAGGAAGCTTATAACGTCAATAATTCAATCAAGTTTCGGGTGCAAGAAAATACCCAATGGTGCTACCCCTTGATCCAACGATGCACCACATTTTCCCAGTCCGATTAGGTAGTGGACACGTAAGTTAGAATGCTTCCAACCATCAGCACGGTGTAACCTGTAAGTCTACCTAACGAAAGATTTCTAATTTTATTGCTGTCGTCAGGCATCTTTGTCGAAATAAAATTAACCATTCTCCTGCCCTGACAATATGCAAACACAAGTTCCTCGTAGACCATTGATGCCTCATCTCCGGAAGTTATCTATATTTTCGGTCAATGATCTTGTCTATTCCCCATGAAGCTGAAGAAATTTATAATCCGATTCTCTCCAGAATACAGTCACATATTTACATATGTACGTACAGATAAATTCAAAAGGATTTCCTCATAAGATAAACAACAACAGCAATAAAATTTGAACTAGTTTCGCAATAGCAGCCGCAAAAAAATTGATGGACATAAATAAACTGTGGTAAACATCCTGCCTTGGATGTTATAAAAGAAAGAGCTATCGTATATATACACACACATATAGGAGTATGACTGTGTGTAACCGTTGGCGCCATAGAAAGTCAACTGACTAATTACAGGACTATGTGAAGGTTATAAATAAAAAGCAATAAGGATACATACAGCGTAATCAAATAGCGTGAGCGATTTCAGTGTCAAAGGAACAAAGCCACGTGAAATTAATTTTATTGCCAGCAGTAACTCAATTGTATGGGTTACTTGTCTCCAAGTAAAGCGTTTTATTGTCCTGTGGGTACTAGAGAGCCCTGTAGCAGAAAATAGGGTGGCCCAGGCGATATTTTAGGACATGGAGATGCAAAAAGCTTTTATGAAAAACTAATAGACTAAACTAATAATAGCTAGTCTTCTCCAAGGCACAGTTTTAAGGCAGGAGATGTGGAAAAGTCATGCTGTCTACTTACACGGCAAAGATATAGCGAATTGTTCTAACTCTGGACATATTACTCGGTAAAGCGTTGGCTTAAAGAGGTGTAGGAACTTGATGGCCGAGGTCTGAGACAGTGATAGTCAAAAAAAAGAGTTCTTAAATTCTGCAATCCCACAAAATTGCATCGAAAACGTAGTTAGGTTTGGTCCATACAACTACCCAACCATAGAAGTAATTTCCAACGTGAATCTCCTGAAGTTTTCGAGGACTGGTGTGTGAAGTCCCCTGTCTGACACCAGATACACATACATCATGAACGGCTTCCAGATATGCACAAATGTCAGCTGCGAATAACCGGTAAGCGGCCACTGACCAAAAGTGATCGAGAAGGGGGGTGAAACTGAAAACGGATCGAAAAACCTATGAACTCTTTTTGTTAGGACGAGTTGATCTTGGCCAGAAATAAGTGCAACCCACTTCAAGGAGTGCTGACACAGGAACTGAAAGCATATGTGGTAGGCATTAAGACCGAGTCCGGATATCAGACCATTGGGGCTGATGGTTGTAGTATTCTATTACCCCGAGTGGAAACTAGCCGAAAAGGCACTCAGACCAACGCTGGAACCGCCCGTTAATAACCTGACACGCCTTCGTCTCTCCGTCACGTCGTCACTCTAAGGTTAATAGTGCAAGTTCGGCTGTACGAATTCTGAATTACATGAATCTGGCTCTGGCACAAGCATCCACAAGGTCCTGTGTCAACACCCACATGGCCATGGCGACGTCGATGATGCTCCAATGAGGCTCCCAATGAATACGAAATTATACAGTAGATAAGAAGAAGAATGGAAATATTGGGTCAGCCGCGGCGATGTGGACCTCAAATGGAAGTGGGTAGAAATATGTCCAATATGATACCACGGAGTATGGATCCTAATTCCCCAATACTCGTTAGACCCCTTTTGAGCTTTTTATGAAGCGTAAGAGACTTTTTATGTCTATGTTATTTAGATCTTCTAAGTCGTTATAGTGGAAGTGAGTAGCTAGTGAACAGACAAACAAAGAATGGCAAGATAGATGGAACACTTCAAACAAAGGTAGTTGGACGCAGAGATGAATAGATAGACCTTTGAATGCATGGTGAGCTGAAATTCTACATAACGCAGCTGCTTAATGATCATGGATGTTTCAGAGTATACTACTTCAATAGTTTTGGGCAGAAAGACAGTCTTTATAGCAGCCGAAAACATGGAGCACATATGTAGTATTCCACTGTGACTCCGCCCACGATATCACCAAGGTTGGTTTGTTTGAGGAAGAAAAGGCGAGATTTTTGCAACCTTGTTGCGTTGGTTCACAGAACCAAGAGCATTACAGACTTGAGAAAGTTTCTCTTTGACCTTCGCATGTGCATAAAACTGCAAATAACGTAGCATACCTAGTGTCAGAAACTAGACCTTGATGGACAGTTAATATTTAGTTTTTTTCCTAGAACCATTTGGCTGTTGTCATAATGAGCGGGGACGTAAATCTTAAGGATCCGGCTAAGGGTATCGCATTGTGATGGATGGGGATGGAACCATGCTTGAAAAGGGACAATGCTATAAATTCACCTGAATGTCAGCTGAACGGGAAGCAACCCTTTTCACTGACTATTAACACTATCAGATGCAAACGTTTAGACGCCCATCCATCACAATAGCATTTGCCCAAATATGTATTGTTTCTATCCGAAGATAGAGGTTCAAATACTAAGAATAAAGGAGCCCTTTCGCCTGCTATGTGAAATGAGTCACCAAATAGCTGATCGGCGGCCGCAGCTCAACCCTACACCCACTGAATAGCTTAGATGATCCGTTGATAATAATAGATGAGGTTCAGTTAAAGATATGGAACGAATATTTGCGATGGTCTTAAGCTGAGTATTCGCTAGAAATAGCCTGAGGTATTCGTGCAATCGTCTGACCTGGAACCGAATCCGTCTTACCACGTTCTGAGCACTGAAAATCAACAAGGCGGTAAGACTTGATGTCGTGGAGTATTAGGAATTCACTATGTTTCATCAGCATCGTAGTATAAGGAAGCTACAGCAGCAAAAACTTTAAGATATTGCCTACTTCTGAAATAGTCACAACAAAATTGAGTTGGTTGAAGAACTAAGAATTTAACAATATCTTAGGGGTGCTGGTTGGCTATAGAGGTCATTTAATGATCACTAGTGGCAGTATCCAGTCTAATGTTAACGTTGTTGGAGGGCACAGAGAGCCAAAGCCAAAGGTGGGATAGTCGGCACATGAGAAATAGTGTAGTGCACGAAATACCATGATTTAGGTGCGCATTCAGCGGCCTAGATTAAGGTTTCGAAATCTATTCTTGCAGTGACAATCAAGCTTCCCACATAGTTTATGAATGCAAGAAATCATTCAACTCGGTCGCAAGACACACACTGGTGCTTTTGGAAACGAGATCACAGATGAGACTGCTACGCTAGGCGCAGAGGAAGAGTTTCCAGGACCCGACAAGTTGATGATTGGGCCTTTTCGTCCGGCATATCGCTCCAGGTTGCGGCCTGACTAAACGAATGCTCGTGTGGGTAAGAAATCAGGGTGATTCTTGATGCCACTCACCAAAAACGACTGCAGATACCTAAATCTACATTGCCTATGGGATGGCAAACGACACTGCGGAGCAGTTCCTCTGCAAATGTCCTGCATTTTGCTTGCATTTGCGAAAAGCTAGAACTTGACAATATATGGACTGCTTCCAGCCTAATAATAATGTCGCTCAATGAACCAACACTAACATAACATAGTTTAAGGCATTTAAGGATTTGTTACCTTTTTCTGAAAGGGTCACTTTGAAACGGTGCAGCAACTGAACCATTTGGCTTAACAAAATTGATCTCATTTCAGACTTCAGTGATCCGTATCGTTTAAATATAAAGAAAAGGCCAAGCCTCTTGTGCCACCCTATTTATGGGTATTATTCATTCTCTTGCAAAAGCACACACACAAGTACAACTACCTTGAACTTGATCCGGGGAACATGTGTACGATGGAAGAAGGACAGAGTCACGAACGCAAGGCCTTGAATGGTCTTCTAAATATTTAGCTATAGATCCGACTTTTCCCTTGACAAAGGACCAACAGTATCCCACTTATAAATATAAGAAATAAATACCATTTCACTTGGAATATAACCAATTAGATATTCATAGGTACAATCATCACGTAGGACGTACATATCTCTTTTGAGTGAAAATATCCTGCTGCACCTGTGTGTTAGCTGATAAATTTTCCCAAAACCTAATATATGAATACACTCATTGGCATAACGTGACTTCAATACGAAAAAAGGTTATTTCCATTTTGCAGGCAATTTAGCCTGTCGAAAGAGGTGTAAGGACCTTTTTCTTTTTGCCAAGAGCGCACGTAATGTATTCACAACGCAATCCCTAATAAGGTGGGTTTTGTTTTAATTACTCCGCTGGGTAAAATCACGTTGACCAGACAATATAATTATGATGGAATACATTAGACTTGGTTGGTGTTAGATTCCCCACCCAATCTTTATGTGTTTGTGTGCTTTAATGGCGTCAAAAAAAAATCGAACATTGCACTTTCTAGTCATGCAAATATGAGGGGCGACCGACCGACGGCGACATGGCACAGGGAGCGTTGTTCCCCCGCACTCTAATCCTTTTTCGTTTGCCAAGCCTGCTCCCATTTTGAGTGCATAATCCTTCGTCCTACTACTGCGGTTTGAAAGGAAAATCAAAATAGTAATGCCACCAAGGAGGGAGAGAACGAGGACACACCGAACAGGAAATTCAATTATTGCGACAAAAAGTTCCATCAAAATGTCATTTCAACCTCGAGTTCATAACCTGTGCCGTATACATACAGCGTGTGCAGGTGGATTGTTGTTGCATCTTTTTACATTAGACTGCACTAATGTAAGGACGAATCCTATCATCCATGCAATTAAAAGTATTTAAATTGTAGTTTTTCTTTTTTTTGAATCCTAAAAGGGGAAATGAGAGAAACATAATAGCCTTTCAAGAGAAAAAAAGAAAAGAAAAATACCCACCCCTCTTGGGTGGATAATTTACTTTTGTGCTACACTGCGCACATACGAGCAGACAGTGGGGTTGACAAGAAACGAGGGTGCCTGTGCATTGTAATGGAACGACGCGACGTATATCTGTCAAATGGTCAACGAAATAGCGACACAAATTTCTTGAAGAAAATATTCTATTTTGTGGTTTAAGCAAAGGGAAACGATTTTATGGAGTGTAAAACAAAATGATCTGACAATTTAACTACACCCTATTAACATTATAAGGAATGGTAGATGGTCGTCAATCGTGAAACGTTTATCTCCTGTGCATCAAGCAACACGTAGGACAAGCCTTTCAATCAAGTCAAACTCAAGCTCTCATGAAGGGTGACCAGATAGCATCACCTTTTCCAATTGTTATGTTTCAGCACCTGTCAAAGTTACCAATGACATCCAGCTGTCAAAATATTCAATGGGGTTTCGTTTTACGCTTGTCGAATGAATTAAAATATACTGTCAAAATTCCGGATCAGTTGTCGATACGCAACGTGAATTTTTTCGTAAACTTGGTCGTTACCATGGCTACAGTCTTTTGACAGATAGATAGATAGTGGCTAGTTTTGAAAAAGATGAAAAGAACGATCGGCATCGCCCGAGAGTCAAAATGGCTTATTTTGCGAGTGGATTTGGGCCTACATCCAAATAAGAGTGTGCTGATGCAAGACGGACGACCGAAGAGAACGTCGTGAGTTCGCTAATTGGGCGCTGGAAATGTTGACTGGGCGAGCCCCATTTTGGCTCAACAGCTCAACCATCCATTAATGAATCCACACAAATTGACACTTTGGTGCGGTTTATGGCTTTCGAAATAAGGGAGAAGACACTGCTACCGTCTATGGTCTCAGGTATAGAGCCAGAAGGTGACCAAAAAGCTGTCGGTATGGTCGCCGTGAACCAATTTATTCAGCGACCTACAAAATGCTGCTCTTGTGTCAACAATACCAAGCTGAGCGGACAATTGGGCATGCGGCCATATCGAAGCTCGTGTGGCGTTGGCCTAACGCTACATATATTAGACCAAAAGCTTGAAGCGTCCATTTGAATTTGAATGATGTTTCACACATAATGCCATGGTGCTGTCATTCACATACATAGTCAGTTTTAAGCTGCTGTAATAGTCTACAAGCCTTGGCTCATTAACAGTTCCTGAAAATGGATTTTCAAAAGTGCTAGAGATGGATTCCAGAGCTGCGTATGAATTTTGAGAGATGACCAGTTTGGTTTCCTTTTGGTTGATGAACGTAATAACCGAAGGCCAGGGAGTATGCCAACAGCGGTCTTGTATATACTCTGGAATATTGAGCGCCTATAGGGACTGAATAGTTCCGTGTACTTATATGGAAGACAGTGCCATGTAAGGTGTATAGGTCCAATGAATTGCGATTGAGTGCTGCTAAATACTTTATACAAAGTCGCTCTTTTAAACTGACAAACCAATGAAAATTGACGCAACAGTTATTTTTGATTTATGGTTGCGATTAGTGGTTGCGAAGGTTCAATATGATGGGTTAATGTCCTTTGGGTATCAGCAGCAAGATGGAGTTGGTGCATGGTAGAAGGTACTTCGTGCAGTATCAACTGGTGACGATGGATGTAGAGAGTATCTGCACAGAGTCAGACACTTACGATAACAAGGAAGTTACATTTCGTCCAGAAGACTGAATTGGCTCTTAATATGATTTCCTAGCTCATCTCACACGTTTCATGTGAAAAGACTTGCAGTAGAACTTCAATATTATTGCAAAGGACTACAGAACTCTACCATATAGACTCTATACAATCACCTGGCCAACATGGGTCTCATGACAGAAGATATGCGAGTCTAGTCTTGAAGGCGAGGATATAACCAAGCTCTATAACTAACCAATAACTGTTTTGGCCTTAACTAAGAGCACGAATTGATTTGGCCTAGCGAATCTACAGAGACAAAGTACAAAAGAGTGGTTTTATTGCTCTTCTATTGCTGCACAGACCGGAGATATGCAGCTCACTGGAGATCTGATGCACCTTGGGGATTCTTAGTGGAACTGCAACCCGATCCAGATCACACTTAAGATCTCAGAAACAGCCTCACTACATTCTAGAAGGTTAATCAGGCTCAGGAGGTAGTTCAAGAGAGAAATAGCGAAACTAAATCTAAAAAAACAAGCAGCAACAAGTGAAGTACAATCCAATTGGGTCGATCTAGAAGTGCTTTTATAAGAACGAATGATTGATTTTGTATGCCGGAGAGTATTGACCTTAAGTCAATCAACAAGAACTCATTTGAACTAGTCCGCGGTAAATGTACTTTAGGGCATGGCTTTGGTTCAATTTGTTTGCAAGCATATCCTCTCTCTATGAAGATTCATTACAATCAACACCGCGCATGGCCATAGTACACAGTTGACCGTATGTTGATCCTTGTAGAGTGTGTTCCTGCCAAGGCACACTTGGAATTTTGCCAATAAAACCAATCAGATAAACAATCTTGAATGCGATTAATTTGTAGACCCCCTGCTTGCCGTACATACTGTAGCGCACAACAATCCAACAACATATTGCACTCTATCCTACACCCTAAACACTACAAGTGCACTTGTGTATCGTTCATGGTTGAGTTTCCTAACGACAGCATTTTATCCTCCTTCGTGAGCAGAGCGACATACACAAATACCTACACACAACATGTGTATGTCCTTATAAACAACCGTGTTGTCCTTTTTTTAGAAAACGGCACCGGCTGTCTCCAACACTGGTTTGTGCCTAAGATGGTAAGTGCTTTAGATATGATTCATCGTGATTTTTGTGTCACAAAACGAAAATGTGGGTGATATATGGAAACAAGGAAGGACAGGACAAAATACATAATTGGGTTGGGGGGAGGGAAATTTAATTTACCATCGCGTCGCCTTCGTCTGCTATTTCGTCATTAAATGGTGACTCCTCGAAATCTTCTGGATCGATCACGAGGTTCTCACATTCATCCATTTTGAGCCAGTCTTCGCCCCGTAGTGGCTGGATGGATGTTTTGTTGTTGGATTACGCCAATAGTCCTATCTGCTTCCTGCCGATAGTACTTACATCCACTTTTATATCTCTGTATTGTGTGTCTGTGTGTGATTTTCTTTCTAATTCATTGCGGATAGACGCGAAAGGTGCGGAGCAGCTCAATTGTCTTATCGTTCTGCAAGGCTGCTTGCAGATATACCGAAAAATTTTCCTTATTCAATTGGTCCTTACTTCCTTTTAATTTTTTTTGTTTTTCTGCCTTCACACTCACACTATGCACTTGGGAGGACACAAAAAAAAAAAGTGTCGGCACCTTGGAAGGACGACCACAAAAGGGGAAAAGTTTCACTTGTATTTGCTAGTTCGCGGAGAAGCTTAGAAATTTGCGATTTGCGTTGTTAAAATTTTGCGCTGATGAAGGGCAAAAAAGTCCTTGGAATTGAAAATTTTGCTCTCGGACGAGTGTGTGTTATGATTTTCTGGAGAAGGGGTCGATTGGGTTTGATTGATTTTGAGCAATTCTTTTCTTTAATTCAAAACAAAACACAATCACTTTTGGAATTGAAGTCACAGGATAATGAATTTAATTGGATTTTAAAGCACTTTTCACAGGGAAACGTTTGTAACATTTTTTCTTCTGCAAGGGTATATGCCGTGTCGGACATTAGTCCTCGTGAATGTACTCGAATCCTATTTTCAAATGAATGAGTACGTAGTCGAAACGGAGAGAAAGTCTCGTATATTGTTGTGCTATGTGGCTGTGTAAGAGTGTGCGCACTGGCTGAGGGCAGCACCATATTGAGAAAGGGAGGGAAAAATCGATATCCTTTTTGTGGAAGACACCTGTGCATTGATGCTGGGTTTATGCAGAGGGTTTTCATTTTACTTGTGGATGTTAAACTAGGGTTGTGACCTGATATGTAGCGTGAGTTTGTATTTCCTTTATTTCCCGGTAGAGGGATAGTAGTGAAAGCTCTCTATAAAAAAGAAGCTTTTTTTTTTTTTGAAAAACATCAGAAGCTTTTATTGGCTCGTAGTTCGAAAGCAAAATGTCACATGGCTCAAGTGGCGTCACCTAGTAGTGAACTAAGGATAAATGTATAGCGAATCCATCTATTCATGTATTTCGAGTGCTGAGAAGTAGGCGAGCGCTGGGTATGACTGTGACAGAGGTGGTCTGGAGTGTTGAGTGCCAGGGGACATAATGAGACTTTGGAGTTAATGAGATCAGTTGTATTTTCGAATACCAGTAACTTGTCGAAGACTTGAACCAGTTAGCCGATCTAAGAAAAGAAATTCCTTAGTTTAGTTGGTGTTAGATGCGATGTAAAAGGATTAATCATCCGATAGAGGCCACTGAGACATGCCGTCAAGGGCGTTAGATAAGTTAATAGTTTCATCAATCCGATAGTGGGTTGGTAGGATTCAACTTTTTGTGCTGGTAGAATGTAACAACACATAAGGTACAAAGGTCTAAGAGCTAGCAATGAAAGAAGAGTCACCACTTGGTAAGGTTTGGTAAGGTCCTCGTCTCTAAAAACATTGAAGGCAGGGTGAAATAACTCGTGGGTCTTTATGTCGGGTATCATATCAAAAGGAAGAGCATGAGTTTGGCGCAAAACAGCTAAGGTTTTCGAGCGGAGTCATTTAACCTTCTGGAAGTAGACAAAAAGGTTGGAGAAAGCCCATCAAGTATTCGCATAGCGATTGTGGCAAATTATGATTGAAAATATTCATTTCGGTTCCGTTGTATAGCAGATAAGAAAGAGAGGAAATAAATAAATAAAACAAACTTTTGGTCGCGTTACAGCCCCAAAGGATTTCTTTATACTAATGATGCGCCACCAAGTGATGTCTGCTTCCTCATTTGGAAAGAAATAAGGTTCTAATGATGCCATGCCTCAAACTGCATCAAACAGTCAATCTTTGTGGATGAACAACACTAGTGGATTGTGTTTGCTTTAATGGACTGCTTTAATGAAAAGATGATTTTTTAGCCGAAATCTGGATCATCGGCCAATATTTCCAGTGCTTTATTAACGAATTCGTGACCTTGTCTATGGTTTGACTTAAATTTTTTCGCCAGGAACGTTTTATACAGATGTGGGCTCAAACCCAACCGTAAATAAGCCGGGCTGACATTCTGGCGATGCCCAATGCAACTGATCAATATTTCTGGTTCTTCTTTGATACTTAATTTTACACTAATATCTGCCCAAATCAGTGTACTCAATCTCAACCTTTTCCAAGGTGCGACAAATTGTCAGGACACTGAACCCATGATGACGATCGACCTCACGACGAAATTCTTCTTCTTGTATGGCGTTACAGTTCGGGGTGAACTTAGGCCTTAACCAATAAGCCTATCAACTAGGTTAATTGTCTCTAAGTTGGACGGGTCCCCTTCAACTTGTACGCGCCACCTGCGGCGAGGAGGCATTCTACTGCGTCCAATACGCAGTTTTTGACTAGGTCAATATCGCTGTACAACTCGTATAGTTCTTCGTTGAATCTTCTCCTCCAAAACCCGTCGACACAAACGGGACCGAAAATCTTACGAAGAGTTTTTCTCTCGAAGTGCCCAAGGATATCTTCATGCGATATCAACAGAATCCATGCTTCAGCGCTGTAAAGCAGGACTGGAATGATCAGGGTCTTGTACAGAATCTCCTTAGTTATTCGAGATAGGGCTTTACTGTTGAATTGCCTTAATAGCCCAAAAAACAGCGGTTGGCACCCGTTACTATTCGCTTGGTTTCTTTGCTGGTATTATTGTTTGAGATAATAGCAGAGCCAAGGGTGACAAAGTCCTAGATGTCCACTGTGACGCTTTGTCCAATTCGTCCGTGTTGATTGTCCCTTCTTGTTGACAGTAAGTCCTTGGTTTTGCCCTCGGTTATCGCTAAACCCATTTCGGCCGCTTCTGGTGCAATGCTTGCAAATGCACCGGTGCCAGTCCGCTGAGTTCTTCCAATTCGTCGGCGTATGCAAGCAGTTGACAGACTTTTGATAAATTGTGCCACTGGTGGTGTTTGTTTGCGAATTCCGCACAATCCGCTCAAGTATGATGTTAAAGAAGTCACATGCCAGTGCATCACCTTGTCTAAAACATTTATTGACATCGAAGGTCTCAGTACGGTCATTACCGACCTTGTTGGAGCAGCGAGCGTTCTTCATCGTCATGCTGCACAAACGGACAAGTTTGGCAGGGATGTCAAAGCTAGACATACACCAGATCTACACTTCATCCCTATGGATGCGGTCATAGGCGGCTTTGAAATCGAAAAAGAGATGCATGACGCAATTCCCGTTGCATATTTACAGCAGGGCCAGAATTTCGATAGATTTCTTTAGAGTTTTTTCCCGTTCGGCTGGATATTTTGACAGCTAAATGTCATTGGAAACTTTGACAGCTGCTGGAACATAATAAATCATTGTTATCTAGTCACCGTTTACATAAACATACATACATATCAGTGTTTATTTATTTATTTTAGGCTGTGTGAGTATGTACTTTATTGCATATAAATTCGATTTGGGCAAGCAAGTTTAACGCTTTTGTCACTATAGAATCGAATTTTCCATTAATAGTTCCGTCATGTTGGCGTTATTGTTGCCACTATACTGTGAAGAACAATTTGTTGTATTTATGTACCGAAATATTGATTTCTATAAGTCAGCAGATGTATAAGTGCGAATGATTTTCACTCACAAATTATCTCTCTACGCATATTTCTTACACAACAGATGTTACAGACGACATTCCTGTGAGTGCGTACCGACTGATTCACCCCTCCTAATCGCACTTTATTGCTGCCTAAAATAATCCCAATAATCAATATTACCTTCATCTCATGGATTTGGATTAAATTCGGCGAGCACTTTTTCTGTGCACTCCTTCTTTCTTGCCTTCTACTGAGGCATCCTTTCTCCTTTTTGGTTTTTTTTTTTTTTTTTTTTTTGAAAAATGTAATCACATCGAGGCAAAAAGTTTTATTTGCCAAAACTTGCGAACAAGTAAACTTTCCTTATCGGTAAAATCAACACTTTACCAGCCCATACCTCCTATAGCTGGGCCCCGGAAGAAGTCAAAGTTAACTACTAAGCACCCACAGACAGCAGGACGATACTGACTCAAGTAGCAGCCAGCACCAGCAGTTGGGCAACACGAGAAAGCTATCATAGAAGCCAACTGTTTTGTTTTGTTTTCGTTTTATTTTCTGGGATTTTTTTTTATTGTTTTCTCCTCTTTCGTCGATAATAAGGGTTTAATATAAGGGCTTAGAGTAGTTTCTGAGAGTTTGTTTCCTCTGCAGCAATATATGCGTGGCCGTGGACTTGCTTGCCTTTAAGTCAGTTAAAGGATGCACCATTAAAAAATATCCGATATTCACAGCCACAGGCATTCTTAGAAATCACTGAACCCTTGGATACAAAATCGCAAAGTCAAAGTTCAAACGTAAAGCATTCAACGCATATTTAAAGGATTCCACGATTGCAGATCCTATTCAATAGGTCGCCGTATTCACACAATAGAGGGATGGGTTTATTCTTATTTTTTGTTTGGTTCTATTTTCTCTGGGAGTAGTTTTTTGCTTGTTATTCAGAGTCCTTCTTCGCTGCTTTGGGTTCCTATTTTGTTTACACATGGATGGAGCACTGGGGGAAGAAGTAAAAAAAAAATAAATAAATTTAACCCCATTTACATAGAAGATGGATTGAGTCGGAAGGGTGGTTAGAGGACCCGATAGAAAATCAACGAAAGTGGACGGAAATAAAATGAAGAAGATACTTCCTCATGGTTATCAACAAGCGATCCGGATACTTAAAAGTTTCCTAATTTGCTGAATTTGTATGCTGAATATATTAGATGCGGAAATCGAATAAAATTCCCAATGACAATATGTTATTTTGGATTCGAAAGTTTTTGGGGGGTTCGACATGCTCTTTGGCACTTGCTATGGATGGCCATTTTAATTTCGAATTTTTTGAATATTTTTGTTTTAAATTGAAGAGAGGTACATGTAAAGTTTTCCGGTAAATTCGTTTTTGGGAAATAGTGGGTTTTGTAAAAGTTTTGTTTTTTCGGCAGAAATAAAAGTCTTAAAAATAAGAACAACTGGCAACGGACTCCTCAAGGCCTCTCAAATACAATCAGCACTCGTAGACACAGTAGTTAAACAGTCAAAGGCCAACTATAATTCGACTTTCCCCAAACTTTATCTTCACTTTTCGTTTTCTTGTTGCTTTATGTGGAGATATTTTGCTGTGCTATACACTTTCCAATAAAACGCGGTTACTATGTTTTGCACTATTCCGGACATATTGGTCGGAATGTTGGCAATTTCGGGTTGAAATGGCAATGGCATAAATCACCGACTTAATAGAGTCCCATAAAAAGAATTCCAAATACTTTAAGTCCCACGATTAAGGCCATTCGACAAGACCATTTCTTGAGATTAACATCCCCAGCAATGGATCCCGACCATCTGGGTAGCATCATGTTGAAACCACATTCACTGTTGCCGATTCCATCTAATTCTAATCAAAACTAGTCTCCCTACATGGTGCGATAGAGAACTCCATGGCTATCATTTTCATTTACGAAAAAATACGGTCCGATCACACCTCCCTTGGACATGAAACCCACACAACACGGTCTCCTTTGCGGATCCAATGGAGTGGAGATGACGTTTCGATGTATCCGGAATATTCAAACTTTTGCAGAGCCCATTTGGAGAAATTCCGACGTTTCAAATGATCAAGAGGTTTCAGTACTTGAGTTATTATGCAAATTGTGGATTGACAGATTTCCAAATCCTGTGAACGGCATTCACTCGGATTTGATTTGTTTTGCACAGAAGCACTTACTTTTGGTACTTCGAATCACTTAGTTTTCCAAAGACCTCGTATACAAAACTTCACCGATGTAGCTCAAAATGTAAGGCCAAAAAACTGGTGACACCGTGACCGGCATATGGACGGACCTAGCTCAATCAAATCGGCTACTGATGCTGATCATTTCTATATATACTTCATGGTGTCCACCTTGTATGTGTCCAATTTAATAAACATACATACGTAGGTAGATACAAATTACAATCTTTATTACGGAAAAACATTTAGCTGAAGTTCGTGTTAAAAGTGACAGATGGCAGCTCGATAACAGCCCGGTTCTAAAATGTGTGTTTGTTTACAACTCTAATTCGTTTATCGATAGACTATCGACTTTTAGAATTTAGCGATTCACGAGGATCAGTTTACCGTGGAACGTCACAAGGAGGTGTACTATCATCACTGCTTTGTCTTATAATTATAAAGCAATGAAAGGGCACGTTATCGTAATAAATCTAACAGGTACAATAGAAATCATAGGATACATAATCTCAATTGTAGACTTTGCTATTGATTATAAAATTAGCATTCCCAACCAATGGAAAGTGCGATATTAAATGAATCTGATCTGATGAATCTAAAATGTGTGAGCGTGTATGTGTGATAACTTGACTATAAAATAAATGAATAAAGCTGAGACGAAATTTCAGTTAATAGACTCAAGGAACGATAGTTGCTAACAATTACTCATGTAATCGCTAAGTCCCCTGAATGATGTAACTAAATAATAAGATCCTTTCCTAAGCCTGATCTGACAAAACCCTGACTCTGCTATATGGTGCATATACCCGTAGATTGATTTAACTTATATATATGTATATGTACAGACCCAAACAATGTACAGAGAACGTTGATTTAGGCAGAAGAGTTCCTATTCAGTGATTGGATGAGACATGAAAAGCTTCGAGATGGGTCGCACTAAGTGGTCTTAAGTAAAAGATGAACGTTAAAACTCCTGTTCGGAGAGTTTTTGTAGTCAACAAATAGGGACGACACAGTAAATCAAGGACATATCTAAGGTTGATCAAGTAAGTGAAAAGTGACATTAACAAACTTTGCCTGCCTTACTGGAGGTAATTGACTTGTGATGGACACTTCGGTTCAAAGAGTCTTTTAATTGATTTAAGATGGACGAAACGAAATTATGAATGAAACGCTTAGGTGAGGCCAAGTCGGACTATACAACTAACTATGGCTTCAATACCAAATTTGTTGATTTGTTTAAGCAACACTTCCAGCAGTAAGTAGAAAAAGCGATAGGGCAAGAAGAAAACCCACTTCCAGTCAATTAAGACTTTCAGCTGAACTCTATAAGAACGGAGATAATGCCTTGGTAAGACGCATGCACCAAGTTATCATCAAGTGGAAGATTGTTTGTCGGGCGACTGGAGTAGCAGCTCTACATACCCCATCTTTAAAGAAAGGCGATCCTATGTCTTGTAAGATCCCATCCAACGCATTGTGTGAACTTCTAAAATCCTTCTGCAACACACTAATCCGCACGTACCAGTGTGGCTTCTGGCCCGGCAGATCGACAATAGACAAATCCTGCAAACGACCAACAAATTTCAAATCGAAACTCATCACCTTTTCATCGACTTTAAAGCAACTTATGACAGCATTCATCATCCCGAGCCCTACCAGGCGATGTCACTATTCGGGATATCGTCAAAACTTATCCAGATGTGTCGCGTAAGTCTGGAAAACACGCCAAGCTGAGTGCAACTTGGAAGTAGCTCTTCTCAGCTCTCACAAAAGGGCACTAGATTCTACCAAGGAGAAACGCTGTCATGTGACTTCTTCAATATCGTGTTGGAGCAGATGGTGCACAGGGTAGGTATCAACATGGAAGGCACCATCTTTCATAAATCCGTCCAACTACTGAGATACACAAGCGAGATTGACATCATCGGAAGGTCCCAGCAAGCTTACAAAACGAAGTATATATTGTCAACAAACAAGTAAATATATGTCCAAAACATTGAGGAGAACGTCGCAGTAGTTCAGGAGTTCACCTGCCTCGGAACGAATAAAGCTACATAAATTCTACAAATGACACCTTTGTAGAGCCGAGAGCTGGATGATAACTAAGAGAGCTGAGCAAATGATAGGTACTTTCAAACGAAAAATACTGAGGTCCCTTATGCGATGAGTGCGAATGGAGGAGAAGATACAACCACGAACTCTATCAGCTGTACCAAAATGTGGATGTAGTATAAAAAGCCAAGATACGTAGACTACATTTGTTCGGCCATATCGATCGAATGGACTACAATGCTCCAGCCAATAGGATTTTCGAATCCCAGCCCCCAGGTTCGAGACGGAGACGAAGACCGAACCTCCGGTACAAAGACCATATTGTCGCGGATTCCATAAAACTTGGTCTTCAAAACTATGGAAGCAGCTGTGTCTCAAGCAGATAGTCTACAAGGGTCTGGAGAACTACCTAGAGACCGAACTTTAAGGAAGTGCAATTTACGCTACCGACAAATCTGCGAAAATTTCACCAGCTTTTCCGAATCATTTGAGTAATCAACCAATCGCGCAAAATTCTATTTCTAAACCCTAACACATCCATGATCTTCAATTTCTAGTTCCTCGCTTGTCCTGCAACTCTCAAATTAATTTTACAAAACACCCTTAGACGTCTTATTTCGCCCCCAAAGCCTTTTAATCTCCAAACAATGTTAGTAAATTAATTTCCCTCATTTCGTCAATGCGGCGCGGCACCATCGACACGAAACTTTCTTCAAAGATTGTTTAAACTTTTTAAACGTTCAAAACTGTTCCTGGAAACGATAGCTACCCCTCGGTTCCCACAATCAAACAACTCCAAGCAAGTCTCTGGTCTAGTTTTAACAATTCAACTGAAAATAATTAATCGATTGTGTAATCTAATTAGTGCTACGAACTTACCTCATTATCTAGACCACATCCAGTGTTGCTGCCGTCACCAAAGCTACAACTACGATTGCAATCAACCGGAACTTGTCCTCGTCCTTGTCCGCTTCGTCGATAATTCCTATTATTGTTGGTGTCCTGTGCCTCGGTTGTGGTCCAACGATTCGACGAGTTCTCCTGTTTTTTTGTTTGGTAATAAACTTGTGTATTTGCTTCGCCAAAATACTCGTATAGAGGATTTCCTTGTTCGTCCTTGAGTGATATGTAATCAGTACTGTCTGAGAATTTACTTAAAATATGATTCGCTGTTGCTAAGTCTGTCGTGGATAGTGCTATGGTTATAGCCGACGGATGTTTTGATATACACTTTCCCATAGATTTGGTACAGCGGTGACGTTCCGCTGCTGTCGACTGTTGGCTATACCGTTGACAACGATAGCAATTACAATTCAGCAACAATTGGCAATGATCAGCATCACAACGATGAATCGTCCACGATGAAGAAGACCCTTTGAATTGGTCCTGGTCCTGTTTGTTGGGGACGAGAAGAAAAAAAACATATTTCAAATGAGAGCCACTGTTTGAGTTGTGATAATGAATATTCTGTTGGATGGGGTGCCACCCATTCATGCCACCCCCCTCGCAGAAGGACATTTCTAAATAATTTTCTTGATAAAATTCTCTCCGTCCAAGAGAGAGGGTTGGGTTGGGTTTTGGTTTTGGGGGGAAACAAGGATAGCAATGAAGCGGATTATTGAAAATTGTATCGCGAAATCGTTAGCAGCAAGGACAAGCTTTGGGAGGTTACATTCTCTATGCGTGGGTGGTGATGGTCTTGGGATAGGAAGTAGGATGTTATTAATGGTTGTTGTTAGTGTGATAGGAAACATGAGACGGACTTAATAACTGTTGAAATATGTGCAATGGGTGGCGCGTGGTGCCTTTTGGCTGACAGATTTTTAGTCTACTCTTGGATGGTACCGGGGGAATAAACAGGAAAATATTGTGATTTTGTATCTTGTTGCATATAATGTCTACCGGAATGGGCGTAGAATTTCGTGTTGATGGTAACTTTTAAGATAATTTATCGGTTAGATGTGGCGTTGTTTGGCGCCGGATTGTTTTTTAGAATATACATGGGCGATTAAAGCAGGAATGAGATGAATGGCGTAGTTGTATTTTTTGGGTTATTTGGATTTTTCACGAGAAGTGATTTAATGAGAGGAGGTACGTCGGACATATTTTCGAAGAATTGACTGTAACATGAGTTTTTGTATCATATTTAAAAAGGGATTGAGTGTGTCCTTGTTTGCTCACAAACCAATTGAACCAATAAAATTACATTATATTCTGACGTAAGCAAAAAATATGAAAAATGTCAAAGAACTGTCACAAATGACAGCTTGGTTTTAGCATGTCGAGTAGATCCACAATGGTGAAGTCCTCTCTCGATAGTAGTCTTCCCCTTCTCTCAAAGGACCGGCAAGATATTGTCTTGGTCCAAGAACCATGGCTTGATAACAATTTGGTATGCAGACATAAGACTCCAAATGGAAACACTCCCGTCTGCTATTACGTTCTTTCACCCATGATAATATGGACTATGTAGATACTTTTTGACTAAATTTTAAGCATAAACCTTATTTTGCAAGTAGTGCTCGACGTCATCCTTGTCTAAGATAAAATTTTTGAACGAACTGGAAGGTATCATGCGCACCCTCTTTCTCGGATCACAGGCACCTCATCTCTTTATAAGACGATTCTATTAGTTCACTGAGTCTTGAACGACCTCCAGCGAAGATCAATCTACTGTTTGACACTTAACTGGTTAGGAAACTTAATCACACAGGGCAGACTCCATTGGGCAATCCATAGCTTCAAATCATATAAATTCGTGGGATAGCTGCCGAATTGCAGAAATATCGAACATGATGCCATTGCTTCAGACAATCTTAAAAAGGTGTCTTGGTCTGGTCCATATGGAGATAAGTTAAAATTGACTTCATACCCAGAGCAGGTAGATGCATGAATATGAATCTAAATGATATAACACTTACTAGTGCGCAACATCGAATATTCCTTGTTCAAAAAGGACTACACAATGGTTAATTTCCTTGACACAGAAGGCGTTCTTAACAACGTTACCTAATACATCAGCAGCCAGGATCGACAGCAGATTTTAGGAATTCTAATGCTTTATGGTCGGTCATCTCAACTCCAAGCTGGGTGAGATGACCACAATAAGAATTTGCTGGTCAATGAACTTCTGATAATCTTGAAAGGCTATCGCCTATGTAGATGATGTTGCTAAAGCTGTCTCAGGACATCATTTGGAAGGGTTTTTATACGTTGGCTACAAATCTGAATTGTGATTTTCACGAATACACTTCACTTAGCCTCCTCCAACAAACTGATATAGCTATTTCTGTCCCTTCTTATCTAGGAATAAAAAACTTAACTGGAAACCTAGCCGATTGGTGAGTTTGATAGTCCACAACCCGCATGTGGATGCACAACTCCTTATACGGCACTGGCCCTTGTATTTCATTTAAAATCCCAAGATATATTTAGTTAGCATTTAGCGGCAGGGAGTGCAGCTACCGCAAAGTGGTTAAAAACACAATTTGATCTACCAAACTATTGTAGCGTACCCCAAGCGGAAATTGTGGCTTATCTCAGCGTAATCCGTTCTAGACCGTCAATCGTCACTCAAGGCAATGAGAAGCCCTTTTCGGTTTTTATTTTTCTTGTGTTGGAATATGGGAATCATTCAGCAACCGAATTGAGCCCGTACTAAGTTACAGTGTGCGATTTTCACCCTCTAAATTCACTTCGCCCCTCATCGATGGTACTTAAGGCAATGCCGCAAATCGTGGACATGATGTGCATTCTTGAATGTTTCTGTCTAACCAGTTGAAGTAGATAAACTTCAGTAGATATCTGGGTAGAAGTTCAGTACTCCTTATCCCTAGTGATACGGGCGTCTGTGTTGGGAATCAATCTCTGCGTCCATCTGCATTTGTCATAGTTGTACCATCTATGCGTTGTCCTTGGTGGTATTTCTGTTTCATTTCCAATCGTCATTGTAGACACCATAGGTTTGATTATGTTACTTAGGGTGTATGATGGAAAAGAACACATCACTTGCACTCGGAGATACTAAAAAGGTTCATTGTTCTTTCCCTTTAAAAAGGAGTAGGACGGGAAATATGAAGGATCTAAAAGTACCAGTTGGTACTATTAACGAATCTAAGTAGGTTTATTATTCGTGACTCTGTTACCTCTACAATGCTATCAAAGAATCTGTGGCCTAAAATTGCACTCGGGAAGAAGTTCGATCCATTCTTAGTAGGTTCTTTGTTTACACTTAATTTAATTTTAGCTAGTAGTGCAATAGTACAGTCCTCTATGGATAACCAGGAGGCGTTGGTCTTATTCTCTATTACATCGTCAATAATACCATACAGTTTTCCTATTGGTGACAGAATAAATGTGTCGGCTTCACTGATATTAATAGCAGACGTCCGCCTTGCCAATTCATCCACCTTTTCGTTCCCCTCCACATTGATGTGTCCAGGTACCCAGCAGAGTTTGACCCTGTGGTGACTGATGGTGAACAGTGAGTCTCTTTGATTTGAGACTGTATTGGAAGTTATTGTTTTTAGAGTCGCTTGACTTAAAAATTCTCATACCTGACACGACGTTGGGATATGACTTTCTTTAATAGATACGGCGGCTTTTTTTATTGCCAGTATTTTAGTTTGGAAGACACTACATGCTTCTGGTAGTCTGAAAGACTCCTGTTTTTGTAGAACTTCTGACGTGATCTCGTGATTTTGTATTACCTCTTTGACTCCCAGTCTTCAGCAGTTGGGTATAAGTCAGGTATGTCTGTGTTGAAGTCATTAAATGGGATTATATTATTCGTTTTCTTTACTACATTCAGTATATTTGCGTGTCTATAGTCGGCTTATTCCAACATGTTGGATTCCCTCAGTTTGAGGGCTCCTTTTCCGCCACTGCCTGTAATGAACAAGTTCAGGGGGAGGAGATGAAAATCATGTACAGCCCAGACTGTGGTGCACTTCTCATTACTCCTGTGGTGAAGAGTGTTGCCAGATTTTGCACTTTGTACAGTTCATTTAGATAGCACTTTTTTGGTTGCTGTCCACCAGACTAAAGACCCGTAGTCGATGTAAACACCATCGTCTTGGACGTAATCTTTAATTTGACCATGTGTTTGTTATTTCTTCATGTAAATCAATTCCAAACCTTTAGTTTTACACTCCAACTAATAGCTACGACTTACTCCAAGCATCATATGTTCTTTAGCACGACCTTCCAGTAAGCCATTAGCTAAGAGGATGCATACTCAAAGCTTTGTCGCAACAAAAGCAACCCAAGCTAACGCACTAACATTCAAGGTAAAACCACCTCAAGGTGACGCATAATGTAACGCATGTTTTGAACCTTGCAACAAAGTAACACATTAGTTTTCTTTTGTTTTTTTCAAATCGATGGTGACCTTGCAGCACAAGCATATCCTTTTCCTTCTAGCATTCGCATCAACAGCAAGTACGAGTACACTTCAATACTTTTAATATTCCAAATGACCTATTTATTTGCTTAAATTTTTTTTTCCTTTATTATTTCAATTTTATTTTTGCTTCAGAAAATAAAAACAACCACCCACCGCCACCCACATAATTCTGTGCTAATTTTTTTCAGCTTCACTTGTATTGTAGGTCAATTCCTAGGGCAATCACCATCTGCTGCCATGTTTCTCTGTGCGCCGCATTCACTACAAAAAGTAGCTACTAAACAATAATAGGGGGGAGGAATAAAAAAAAATGTTGGGGCACGCGCGGGGGGGTTTAAAAGGACGACCGACGTCGAGAACGCAAAAGTAAAAAAAAATGAAAATAAAATAAAAGAAATTACCGTCTCTCTCTTTGAAACGAAACGAGGGGCGGCCGGGCGGTAGGATGAAACAGGGTGGGTAAACGAGTCGAAGGAAACGGGCTGGAATTGCCACTATTGTGAATATCTAGGAGCATTCATAAATCGTTTATTTAATGGAAATTTATATTTACAGTCGTCGGAAGCAATTTGTCCTTTGAAATGTAATTGTGACTTCCGCTTAACCTTTTGCCACCACAATTCGCGTTCTCGTTTTATACTCCTTAAAGGATATTTTTTGTATTTTATTTACCGCTTATGAGTTCAAGGGGTTTTTAGTTGAAGGTAAGATCCTTCATCTTTCTACGATTTCTAGTAAAATATACATTTTACTGAAGATTATTAAGTGGAGACGACGACTGCGTTTGTTTGACAAAAATAAGAGAAAAATTGTGCACTGATTTCCATCTGGGATATTTATTTGAGTGGCATAAGCCAGGCGATGCCTTTTTTGTGCAGAACCTTACAGAATTATAAGTACTCCTCGGTGGTGCATGACTTTTCTTGACGTTTAATTCTGAATTCAAATGTAATTTGCTTACATAAAGCGGGGCACACACGGGTCGGTTTCCAGCGTGCGGCTGGAGTACAGCTGAGTTGTCTTGCGAAGCCACACGGCCACATAATTTCACGGCTTCATGAGCTCTGTGCCAAGTAGCACCGTCTTATTTACTTACTTCTGTCCTGTATCCCCTTGTGTGGATACCATCGTGTGCGATTTCTGTAAATGTGCCTCAGCTCTCCCCAGCTCTTTCCCAGTTGCCGTGCTTCCTTCTCAACTGTTCTGCGCCACGTACTCTTAGGACCGCCGCGTATCGTGCCATCCTGGGTAAGCGGGTTCCATTTCATCGCTTGGTTAGCTATGGAACTGTCACCCTTTTGGGTAGTATGACCAATCCTCTGCCACTTATGTCGTCGTATGGTTGTGCCTATAGGTTCATGGCCCGTTCTCTGATGAAGCTGTTCGTTAGAGATACGGTTTGGTCAGTATATCCTTAAGATATAGCGCAGGCACCTATTGACAAACGTTTGCAGCTTCCTCGTGACGGATTCAAAGGTCCATTATTCTGTGAGATAAGAGCATAGGAGCATACATCATTGGTGTAGTCGATGTGTTTGAGTTCAGATGTAAGCGTCCATCGAATCCTTCTTCCTTCGATATTCAACACATTGCTCGATGATGATCCGCAGGGTGTTGATGTGGCTGACACATAAGGATCCAGATGGGACTCGGCGTCGAGTGTGTCTTCAAGGTGTTCTTTGATTCGCTCCAGAATGATTCTAGCAATTATCTTGGCCACAGCAGGCAGCACGCAGATACCTCTCAAGTTTTCGCACTGCATTAGGTTGCCTTTTTCAGGGAGCTGGGCGATCATTCCCTTCTTCCAATCTTGTGGTGCGAGTTAGGGAATTTCTTTCTACGGACACTTCAGTCTAACTGGGGTGCATATTGCTGGCGAATACTCGGCTTAAAACCGAAACAAAATGCTCTTTTCATCTCTTCAGTTGATCTTCATCCGAACATCATTAGACGAACCGTCTAAGCCTTTCACTGCGTATTAAGTAAAGCTTTGGCCACCTTTAAGCTCTTTGGTGATTCTATAAACGGTTTATAGCGTCATGTCTCACGCTACGCTGCACTTCCCTCATCTTTATGCGATGTAGGGATCCTTTCAGCCCCTGATGTGAAAACATTTTTGAAAGCACACCAATGGTCTTGGATGCTAGAGTGCAGTGAGATGCTGATTGTTTTTACTCCACGTGAGAGATGGTCCCTTGGTTTTTAATACACTATGGGAACTCTCAGTCGGTATACGTTGAACCTAGGTATTCTTGTTTCGTTAGACCTTCGAACGGCAGCAGTGCGTAATTGGACAGTAGTAGTAGATGGTGATCTCGTACCAGCCCCATGTCGGCACCTCGTCTGTTTCAGAAGTCTTGAAGATTACTCCTAAAACGGCGACTGATGACAAAATTATGAATTTGGTTGGAGATTGCTTATCTGTCAGTTGACACCCATCTGATATTATGGCAGGCCTTGTGCGTTGCAAAAGTCAACAATCTTTCGTTGTTGTCATTGCTGTTGGCTAATCCATGCCGTCGCATAACATGTGTGCGCCATTCGTTGTCGCTGCCTACCTTGGCATTGAGGTCCCACATCACAATGACACTGTCGACGTATGGTGTTGCATTATGAACGGCTTCCAACTGGTTATAGAAAGTCTCCGTTTTTCCTCGTCTTCCACGTCAGTCGACAAAGAATCGAGTTCTTTAGGAATCAGTTGGAGTTAGTTGACACGCATACAACATGATGGCACGAAGCCATTTTTGACGCAATTTCACATTGTGGGCTTCATTAAACACAAGGGAAGCTTGCAACCTTAGATACTATTGAGGTTCATCAGATGCCAGGACAGGATACACTAGGGTTCCCAGTGCATCGTCTCGGATGAACATTGACGTAGTACTTATGAGAGGTGTGGTTTTCTGTTATTCGATTCCATGGAAAGGACTATCTTCCTACAAATTTCCCCTCTCTATGAGTTTACTCCTTTTCTTTCTGACGGACATTTGATACAAACAAGAGCCTCTTCAAGGCAATTCTTGTACAACTCTTGGTTTTATGTTTCCTTAGAACACACAATGCCAATTCTAATTAAACTATCTTCCATAGTCATTTAGCCATCTTAAAATGCATAAGCCAATTTTGCTACCAATTTTTTGTATAATGCCCACAATGAAATTATCAAACCAAGAAAAAAAAAAGAGTCCTCCTAACCCCCATCTACCGTCCTCCAAGTACCAACGCAAAATACAATTAAAGTAATTGCCTTTTATGCTTCCTTCTTCTTCTTTTTCCTTTTTCTCTGCTGCCCAACCTTCGTTTGCTGCCATCTTATCTATGCAAAAAAGTAACAAGGTAAGAAAGTGTGGATCCTTCTGGAGGTTCATAAAAGCCAACTTCTGGTATTTTTATTTCAGTCGTCTCAGCCCATGCAGCCAACCACCACCCCCTCTCCTAACCCTTATATCGCTTATGAGCGCGTCTTCATTTTGCGGTGTAAATGAATTTTATTCATCCGTCCTGTGTCGCGCCCGTTATATTGCTACCACGTGTCCAGGACAATTGAAATTTGCCTGCGTGCACACAATTCCTATCGCCGCAAGCAAGGTACAGGCAGCAAAAAAAAAAGGACTCCACCACACAATAAGTGGGAGTTACAAAAAGGAAAAAGGAAATAAAAAATTTATTTTTATTAACTTTTAAATTTACTACTACGGCTGCGGCGGCGGCGGGCTATTATTACATCCAAGAAGATCCTGGCGACTTTAATCGTAACCTTTGAATATAATTGATTTTATGATTTTTTTTTCTTTTTTCTCTCCATCAAACAGAGCGACAACTCTGTTGGAAATTTTCCGTCACTATTTTACGTTTGCTCGCTACAAAGACATGTCCTGGCAAAAGACGGAACTAATAAAGGAATCCTTGGGCAAGTTGCAGATGGCGGTGGTGGTGGTGCCAAAGAAAGAGATATAATTGGAATGAAAACGTAGGCAGAGCAGCCACACATTTATATTTTCAAGTTAATTAGGTCAGATATAATTAATATCTGATGGACGATTGGAGCGGCAGGTAGGTAGGAAGAAAAAGGGGGGTTCAAATGATTGCTGCCCTCCCCTGCCAGTGGTGGCAAATTATTGTTACGAGTGCCTCGTGTAGGTACTAAAGAATGCAACGACAAGCTCTATAGTGCTTCACAGTGGTTGTCAGTTCATTCGAAAGACATTTTGATAATTATCAGCAAAACCGCTAAGCAAGGATATTAAGTTATCAGCTTTGAGGCAGAACGTGAGGGCAGGTTTATCTAATTAGAAGCTTATTTCGTTTAAATGTGTATGGGATTATAATCTGGGATCTGATTAAATTGTATGGTTTTATTTGCTATATACACTGTAAGTTTGCTTGGAGGGATTTCATAAGTTCATGGTAATAATCCTGCCTAAGTTCCTTAATCTTTAGATTTAATTTATTTTCCTATAAGAAATTTATGATGGTACACTGCGGCTTTTTATAGTTTCCGATCCCGGGGACACACTGCTTTTGGCAAGATTTATGAATAGTCTTGGCAAATCACTCCTTAAGAGGCAACTGTATTCCCGTGCGAATGGATATTCCAATAAGATTCTCCGGAAGCGTTTAGAACCGAGCACACCTATTCTACTATGTTTTTAGGCAGAGCTTTTATGTTAAGTCTAGAACCACAGACAAAAAATCTAGTACTATTGCATAGTTTATACGGCTTAGAATAACTAAGAATCAAAGGCCTTTGGGATCGCGATTTAGTCGTTCGTTTGAGTTCAATCACTGTGCATGGGATCACAGAGCTTTCCATTGAAGTAAAAGTCTCGAATAGGCCGTTGGGGATCAGAGAACGGACAGCAGAGATACACTGTCTTTTTGTCATTTCCTCTAAAATATCCACACATTCATCAAGTGCTAGTTGAAGAGATGTTTGAAATCACTTGGGATAACTCCATCGTCAGCAATCAGAATAACTGATGCAAATAAATAACAAAGGACTGAGAACGCTTCCCTGGTGTACACTAACTTTATTGAGAACGGTGAGTCCTGCAGAGCATCTTACTCTTGGCTTTGCTCCCTTCTACCTGGCATGGACATATGTACGTAGGTTTCTGGGACTACTAGTTGTCTTAGCGCCACCTCTATCAGTTGTCATTTCACTTCTGTGGCCCCTAATACTGAAGGACTTGGAATTTTTCAGTAAGAAGAAAAAGTTATTATATTACTAGATTATTTCAGCGAGATCAAATATCTTGGAGTTAACTGAAATTGACGTGTCAAGTCTGCCCCGAAGATTGCTACTAGAATAATGGGCGCCAGTAGGGATTTGACACATCTCATATCTTTCCAGATAGACAGATTTACTTAAGAACTTAAAGGTTTACCGTCCCATTTAATGGACTCCAGGATTGTCAAATATTTAAGATCCACTACAATCCCTTGCCAAACATAAGAAGGTAAAGATAGGTGGGCCCTTGGACACCAGGGGATTGTGGGCGATGAATTTACCGGTAAACTTTCTAGGACTGACTCAGAATATTCGTTCATTGGTCCTGAGCCTTATTTAGGCTTTAATTGGACATCAGACATAACACTGAACAATGAAGTAGGTAAGGAAAGCATACAAATCTGGTTAGCTTTCGTACTGGCCATTGTGACCTTAACAAAATGGTTGCCACCTTAACAAATGGTTGTGCGTGCCTTCAGGAGGGTGAAGCATTGAAACACATTTCTGTGTGAACACACTACACTGGTTAAGGAAACATTTTCTCCACTGGCTACTTATACTCAATTCAGTGGAACTGACTTACTTCAGTAACGAACGAAAGGGATTCACTACAAAATAAATACTTTCTTTCCTAAATTTTCTAAATCTAACTCCAAGTCTTGTATTGTGCAATATTTTAGATTTTTTTTTAATCAAAACAGTTTCTGTATAAAGGTATTATGAAACAAATGATTTATAAATTCATGAAAGATCATTACCTACACCCAAAATGTCTACGAAAATGTACGTTATGTCCATATCCAATGGACATTTATATTTTTTTACAATTTTTCTAGTTAGCACTTGTAATTTTCACTATTTCTTTGGAATTCATTAGATACTATATCAAATCACTTACAGAGCACTTTATAACACACGAATATTGTTTTAACACTACACTTCACTGCTTCATTGTTAAAAATATTAAGGGAATGTCTTATTTATCAATAAAATTCACAGAACTTGAAAACACATAACAAAACGTTTAGAACGGTGTTCACTGTGTGGCGTCTAGATACAAATGTTCGTACAAGAGAAGCGGCCTATTAATTAATGTCACCAGCTATTATTAGAGGATTAATGACTTTTGTCATCCATCAACGAATCTGTCCTGTTTTTTTGTTTTTGGAACTGCATATAGAGATATAGCGGTGCTGTTATTTTTTTTTAGTTTTCCTGGATCAACATATATGTATCCACAATCCATGCTGTTTATAAAACCATTTTAAGTTTTATGAGTCTTATAGTCTGCCAAACCAATTTCGTTTATGTGATATTTGTGACACTCTCTTGCCCTCGAATGTCCCACAGAGATACATATCTATTCTTTTGATCTTGGTCAACTCAATTTAAATTACATTTAGGAATATAATCATAATTTATTTTAACTTTATTGAGGCCCTTTAAGCAAGTTATTGCTGCCTGGGCACAGCTTGTCATCTCATCTCTATGACAGCAGCATTTTCGCGGTATTTTCATCGAAAATGACAGCTCCTAGTCGCATGCACTTTTATGAGCCACTGCCAGTTAATTGGTCAACAAAAATCTACAAGTATATATATTGTAGAGCCAGTGTGTTAATAGTCACTCGTTTCACATGTCCTAGTCATCTCTGACGTCTGAAGGTTGACCAAATACCAATGATACTTTTCCCAATGGCTATATAATGTTTAAGCAGCTGTCAAAGCTACCTATGACATCTAGCTGTCAAAGCTACCTATGACATCCAGCTGTCAAAGCTTCCAATGACATCAAGCTGTCAAATTATTCAGTTAGGTTTGCCATTTCATAATGCATCGTTTCATGGTTGCCGAAAGTGCGGAAATTATTAAAGAATATTAGGAGTATCGAAATTCCGGTTTAGTTTCAAATACACAAAGTTAATACCGTGAGATCAGATGTCATCAATCGTAGAAGACACAGAAAAGTCGATTCGGCGCCGATCCGCCGGATGACCATAAACATGGTAGCCAGCAGCTATGCCCAGAGTTGTCTACTTTTACATCTAAGGTCGTCTGTTTGGTGCCAGGTTACAAAAATATTTCGGAGTCTAAATCAGGGACTATCCTAAATATCCTTTAAGATAAAGTCAATCCCTCGTTACAAGCTGTAAATGGCACTACATGATATACCTACGAGTACATATGTCAAGGCAACTCTTGCCCAAATTGGATCAGAAACGCACTTCGGAATTGATCCAGACGTTAGCATCTTCATAGGTGTTCTTGCAAGACACTCACCGATAGGCCTTTATGCCAGACGTCTACAAAATCCCTTAAATGTTTTCTGAAGAATTTGCAATGACGATCAGGAGAAAACGAGAATTATTCACCGACTTAGTCTGTACCGCTCTTTCTAGTAAAAAGGAATCTGCCTTCTTCGACGATTTAGTCGATCTGGCTTCGTATGTTATGAGAAGTATCTTATCTTTATAAAAAGCATGAGTTGGTTCACCTAACAGCTATTCTAGCTGTAAGCCTATATTGCCTGTCCTGGAAAGTTGTGATTAGCCCCATGTAACCGTTGGACAGCCACTTTAATTTAACCCGCCATTGCACGACATCTCTGTTTTTGCAAATTCGTATTATCAATTAGAGCATGTATGACACAATATGGCGGCATCGAGTCGCTTAACAGTTTCGCTCCCTCAAGATAAAAATTACTCAAAAATCTATTTGTTTTTTGACGTTTCAGCAAAATTGAATATAAGTGAAGTTTTGAATGATTTGACAGCACAGATGAGACAGTTTAAGCTCCGCCTATTTTAGGAAAAGCGAGTTGACTGTCTAATCTATGGTCAAGATGCCAAACCAAACTGATCACAAATCAGCTGTCAGCTGCCAAATAAGTTCTCGCTAAAAAAAAGTGTTGCCAATTTAAAAAAAATACCCTTTACTTTAACTTAAACTTAACTTGCCACCCCTTTAAGGTAATTAACTTCCGACAGGAACCATCAAAGGCATTCTTACAACCACAACCAAAGCAGGAAACAAATCAAGCAAAAACCAAAAGCCTTCATATCGATTTCTTGTCAATTTTACTCACCTCTCAGTCAAAAGTTGCACTACACTCTGTGTGAATCCTCCTTTTCTTTTTCTTTGGTTTTTTTGTTGGTTTTGAATAAAAGTTTCTCCTCCACTTGACTTCTAGTTTCCTTCCGCCTGTACGACGCCGCCGGCTCTATCAAGAATTTGGCTCGCCTCCTCCACTACTATCACCCAGGATTTGACACACACAAATAGATTGACGCGAAAAAAACACCCAACGAATCTAAACGTTAAAAATTGACAAAGAAAAATGATAAAATGTTATATCGTCAGAAGAGACTAGGAAAAACTTCTCTCGCAAAAGATGACATGATGATATAGTTTTTCGTGTCCTAGATAGTTTTCATTCTTATTTGCCATAATGATATGAAAATCTTTAGCGTGGAAGAGCATAACGACGAACAAAAAAAAAAAGAGTAGCAAAAATATTATAAAAGCGAGAGGATAGAAATCGTCATCATCAATTTATTTTCGCTTCCACAGTCGGTCGGACCCTACCACCCTACCACACTATTCTATCCATCTGAAAGGACCTTCTTTCTTCCTATGGGGTAAAAATCAAGACATCACTAGTGGAAGGGAATTCGCCAAAGTGACTTTAAAGTTTTCTCTTACGCCAAAAATGTTATTATTCCAAAAGCCGGAGCAAACTAGAACACAAAAAAAAAAACCTTCTAGGACGACAGATTATTTCATGACTTTGTTATACTCGTAGAGGGAACACGATGATGGTGCAGTGAACAACTTGTAGTTAACAAATCTTTTCTCTCTTTTAGAAGAGTTTTTTTTTTTGCTTTTTCTCTGTTTTTATTCTTTGGCAAACAATTTACAAGAATTGTTGATAAACTGAGTTCATTCCCTAAAGAGGACGAAAGGAAACTGGGATTTGAAAAAAAAAACACCCACTTCCTTGAATTTACTCATTGAACTGTTAAGAATGAAATTTTTATCGAGTTTCTTATTGTTATTCCTTGAATTGGTTAACCCAAAAGAGAGTCAAGATGATCTCAGTTGGTAAGGAGAATAGGAATTTCTGTTGGAGTACTTACACATGAGTTTCAGTTGCATAAAATTGAACAAGTTTGTTCCTTAGAAGATATGCCTTTTAAATTTGATACTAAGTACTTAAAATTGGGAAAGAATTTCACTATAAACTTTTGGAAACGGTAACAATTTCAAAGGATTGGGGATTAACTCGTCAAACTGAAACCGAACTAGTCCTCGACGTAAGCAAATACCTGATATTGACTGATGAGTACCTACAAGCAAAGTGAAGTGACTTCGCTGTAAGGAAATCTACGAATCAAACCCATGTATACATACATACTGGCTGCCGTCCACTACAATTATCCTAGCTGTGCACAAAGATCATGTCTCTAATGCTGCCTTTTGTTATTTATAGCAAGCACATTTCAGCATGTATGAGAGGACTTTCTCAATCGTCCAGTCAGCGAATCAGACATCCTATCTAGACTTTCATTAAGGTAGGTTTTAGACTCACATACTCACATTAGGCCTATTCGTTAAGGGCCTTTGTAGAAGCCGAATAAAGAAGGAGGAAGAGGAGCGTGTACTTCACCTTCTATGCACATTCTGGAACGTTAAACATTGCTTAAAAGGCAGCAATCAATTGGCACCCACATATCTTTGCAGAAAAACACAGCACTTGCGTCAGAGAAGGAGTATTCACACAGTCTACCCTCCAAAGAATACAACACTTAGCTTGGGTAGGAATACCGGGTGCAATGCGCTCCTGCCCGACAGCTGCGTTGGAGATTCTCTTAAACCTTGCCCCCCTCCACATAACTGTTATGAAGAATGCAGCTGCTAGTGAACTGAAGCTTCAACTGCTATACAACAACTCCTCCCCTAACTAAGTCGGACACATGAAAATCATTGAAAGAATTCCTCTGTTATCCTATCCAGCAGTATGCCTTTCGAGTCGGCGAATGCATTAGAAGAAACCTCCGTAGCCAGGCAGCTCTCAAGGCTCTCAGCTTCTTTAACTTTGAGTCAAAGCTAGTCTGGAACTGTCTGCTCTTGCACACAATAATGTCACACTAATTTGGGACCCTGGACACAGGGGCATCCCTGGCAACGAAGTCGCTGATGAGCTTGTCCATTCATGGGTCCTGAACCTTTTTGTGGCCTACAAACTTATCAAATAAGGATAGAGCTCAGTAGATCGGAACGCCAAGAATCGCTCTCCCACTGGAACTCTGAAAATGACTTAAAACATACATCAAAAAAGAGAACAGAAGACATCCTCTCCATGAGCAAGTACAAAGTCAAGAAAATCACTGACTTCCTGAGTGGACATTGCTCTTTCAATTAGCATCTCTAATCGGACATGTATCGCTTATGTCTTGAAGGCACGCTCCAGCCATAGCTGGACATGTTGATGCTCAACATAGATGCTTGGATCAATATGAAGAACGTAACCTACTAGTGAATCAGAGTGATACCATTACCAGACAGATGATGAGCTCAAAAAAAGCTTGGAAAGCAGTTAGGGTAGTAGTAGACATAGTTGTAGCTGATGTAAAACTATCCAGCAAATATAGCTGGAGACTTCAACGCATGAACAGTCGAATTGGCGTAGTGCGTAGATTAATCTCCCCACATTTCTGACCTTAGCAGACCATAAAACGGAGGCTGTCCAGATAAGCAACTGTAGGAAGGTCGAGCGCCTGACTATTGTCGAATCAAGTTAAAGACTTGGAGTACTGCTTGACCATAGGCCAAACTTTAGAGAACATCTGGTCCATATAAGTACAATCGGACTGTTGTCGCAATATAGAGGCTTACGTCAACTTTTAGAAGCCCGAGGCATCCAATTAAAGTCCTACTTGCAACAGTGAATAAGTCAGTACTCTGGTATACAGTTTATGTATAGGAATCGGCTACAGTTGTAAGCACATGCAAAGGAGGGATAAATCATACTCATACCATCAGCGAGGAAAGCATGGGACACCGCCGACCGAGTGTATAATCGCAACCATTATACAGGGGCTTTATGATCTATAAGAACAAGCTACAGGCAGTTTGAAAGCTATTAAAGAAAATGTCCGACAAGAGTGTGAGATGATAGCCAAAACGATTCAAAAAGCCCCATACCCTGACACTGGCAAAACATTCGTCTCTAGAGAAATTAACTTCCTCTCCCATCTATTCTCGATTTCAGACGGAATAAAAGTAAAGGGAAATTATCTTTAGATGCTAAATATCCAGTCAAACCTAACCCAATATTACGTAAGGACTGATGCTTTTCACTTTAAATAGCATTGCATACCTCATCCACCGAGGATCATCTCTTCAGAGATGAGGAACAAGCTCCTTCCAATGCAACTCAAGCATTCTTCCCAACCACACTGAAGAGCTAATCTACAAAGGCCGATTTCTGACTTATGTAGCTTCAACTTCAAGCAATACTCAGATGTAAATATTGCTTCTAGAATCAATCCAACCACCAAAAAATATTCCATACATCGGTTCACGAAAATACTTAAGACAAACCATTCTCCCCCCCTAAGAAGACGCAATCAAATACTATTCACCGTATCTTATCTCCTTTTTGATTTTTCTTACATTTGCATCCAACAAGATGCATAGATTCAATATCAGCAAAACGATTCAAGAAGAAAACTATCGACTTTTGAAATTGCATTGTTACCATCTTAGAAGGGATGAGAGGACAACGTGCAGAGCGTCTACTACCTAGATATGTCAACATTTGTAGATTTCCACTTACTTGGCAAAAACAAAATCTTTGAAAATGAAATTCAAATCGAAAATTCAATCATGGAATCGGTAGATACACAGTCTATACTATACAGTGTGCATACAGTTTGAGGCATGGTGCTAGAGGTTGTGCTTACGTTTTGGTCTCTTATGAGTTCCCTGGCATTTGGAGAGGGAGGACAACAAGTGAATTGATATCATTTTTTGGATTACAGATATGTATATCTATTTCAATTGATACAAGTTTTTCTTTTGCTTATCTATTTAAGGTGTCATTGAACCAAAATCATTGACAAATAGCAACCAATAAAGTGATTGTTAATCAAAGTTCCTTTATTGGATTGTCGAAGGAGAGCGACTGATTGATCGAAATATGTCGTTGGGCTTTCAAATGCGACGACTGTCTAGAGAGTCTGATTACCATCGTCGGCAGATTTTATTATAAATTTCAGATGTCATGGGAGGCATTAAAATGAAAACAGATAGGCAGACGACATTGACATTGTCTGTCAATAAAATTTCATAGACCCCACTACCACCAATCAAATAATTCAGCAAATGCGGTAGACATAACCTGAAAATAATAAATTGACTTGTCTTCTAGCAGCACCACAAAATTGAGTAAGAGCTGCACACTTCTGTGGACGATGTTATTTACCTAGCTAGCTTATTAGTCGTTCTGACTAGATTGCCTCTCTTGGCCCATTGGTTGATATGTGATCATTCGACTAACAACACCGATTCACACTCATCTAAGAATTGTCAGGCCCAACTTTGCCCACTAGTCCCCGACATATCATTAGACCTTAGATGGCTTTCCTGGTAATCTCATCTGCATGTTCTTCCAATGAGAGTTCACTATCTAAGGGTATACGTTCATTGTTACTGCAAAGATCTGCCAAAGTAAAAGACAGTCATGGTATTTCGAAAGAAAAATGTCGTATTAAATATAGTGTGACCAGATAGTAATTTTTCAACTATTATGTTCCAGCACCTGTCAAAGTTAACAATGACATCTTATTGTCAAAATATTAAGTAAGGTTTGCCTTTTTATACTGCATCGCTTCCCGATTGTCGAACGTGCGGAAATTATTAAAAAATATTACGAGTATCGAAGTGCCGACTTAGTTGTTAATACGCAAGGTGAGCTTCGTCGTGAGGTCATCATAGCTTCAGTGTTTAGGGAACTTGTTGAACCGTGGAAAAGTCTAAGCGTGGGTACACCCTTTTGGACCCTAAGTCACTAAAAACTCAGAGATTGGTGTGAAATGAAGAAAACACAGCCTCCATAGCGGCCAGTACTGAAGAAGACCTAAAAATGTCGATACGGTGCGCCGCGGCCGATCATCGAATTGGACATCGCGAAAGAGTTCAGCCGGCTTATTTTGCAGTTGGACTTGGGCTCCCAAATTTGGCTCAGCGGCTATGTCAACAGGAAAAATTGTCTTTATTAGAGACGAACACAATTATTATCTCACTGACATAACACTCGATTATTTTCTCTGGAACTACGTCTATGCTAACAAGCCAAACACTTTGGACGAGCTCAAGGCCAACATTCGAAACCGACCAAGTCTTCAAATTTTGTTTGACCGCTTGATGTATTGCCAGTGAAGTGATGTTGCTATTCCACACATAATGTCGTAAATGCATCTGCTCACCCAAAAACGCACTTACTCCATGAAATTTTGTCGTCTGGGATAAAGTACTGCGAGCAAACATCCAAAACTCGTCATGAGAAACTACTCGAAGTACTCGAAAATGGAAGAAGTTGGGAAGTTTATAACCAGTTCTCAATAAAACGTCCATACTCACTTTCATACTCACATTTCATTTATACTTTCCAAATGACATTCGATTCTTAGATAGCGCTGACTCGGATTGTAGACAAAACCCATAACTGAACAAATCCTTCTATCTATCCAAGCCATCTATGATACGACTTTCTCTACACTTTATGTTCACTTTTGGTTACTGACTTATTTATCCTCAATTATGGTTTTGTTTTTGCTTTGTGTGGGAATATTTACTGACGCGGCCTTACACTTTCCAATAGAACACGGCTAATATCTAGATATACGTATGTTAGGTGCAAATTTGTACGACCCAGTCCTCTATTTAAGTTGTATTCCAATAAACCTGACACTTGGGTGCCATTCGTTTTAAGGTATTCAACGTGTGGAAAGATCTTTACAATGTGGGTTTACATGGGTACGAGTACTGCCTAACTGTTTCCACATCTCGAATTCAGTCTTAGCCTTCAGTCACATAAAGGGAGGACTTTAAAACGGTGTTCAGTATAATATCTTAGTCTTTACTAACGAATTAAAAGCACACCAAGTAGTGGACCTGATAGTGGACCCATTTAGCTTTCGAAATCAGAGCTGTGTCAAAGGTATGTAGTATTTGACTTCTTCGACTGGTGACAGTGTTTATTTGACAGCACTATCAGCTTAAATCGTTCAACTTTCCTCTCATTTCAATACTCCTTTGTATTCGCATAATGTCACAAAGGTTTCCGTATACATATTCCCTTTGACGATTATGATTACGTCATCAGTGTCTGAATGACAGTTGATGTCCTGGAAGCACTACTTGCTATGCTATGTTATTGATGTCCAAAAAAGTCCTCAGTGCTACTATTTTTGTTTAGGAATGTATAGTACTACGCTGGTTAGCTGGTACAGCTGGTACCAGTTTCTGCGGATCTGATTGGGGAGTATTCATGCCTGGTGACGGTGTCTACAGCTCTTTCATGTTATGTTGATTGGTTTATAAGACTTAAACAGACTGGAATCCCTCTGTTGTACTTTCGTGATGTACATCATCTTTGCCTATATCCACTAAATTGGTATATATAACCCACTCAGGCAGTTTTTACAGGACGATTGTAATGCCATTCACTTCTCCTGATTTGACTGCACTACTAAAGGTCAAGAGGACACATTCAATCAGACGGACGGTCCTCAATCATCCAAATAAATGCGAGTTCATCAGAATTTAAGTGTATCTCCATACATATGTATGTTAAGCCATCAAATTCATTCACAAAGTATAAACCAGTGACCAGTGCCCTCTGTCATCCTTTATGCATGCAAATCTTATGCCAAAAATAATCTCAAGCTAGATAGCCTCGGACTTGATTTGATTCAGGATATTTATTATTTTGTGCAGCGTTACAGAGTCATGTTTCATAACAGATCCTGAACATTTCCAAAATGTCAGACCACTGGCATAGTGTTCCAGTGCTCAAGGAATGGGTATTATCTTCTCTTCTTCGTCCAAGCGATTTGTCTAAATAATTGACAGGTTGCAAACGGACAGGACATTTTGTATTCTTCTCCAATTACAAATTAAGTTGAGTCACGTACGTCCTTCAGTAAAGGAGCGGGCGATCCAAGTAATAGCTCCAAGTTAAGCTCTCGTTATATCTCTTTCCTCCTTCCATTACCATTTCACGCATATCTGTGTATTTTGTTATGCGTCCTGCGGCAAATTAATCACAAATTTTCCATATCATTCATTTTAGGGGAATATATAGTCCTTGCCCACCCACACGAAGACACGAAGAGAAATTCGATACGAATGCATTGACCTGCAGGGGACTCCCCCAGGCATTCGAGTTATGCAATCCTGCACTTTCGCCCATTTGCCCGGCAAAAGGATGACATGCCAAGGTAGGCTATTGTATCAATCATTTTCAATTGAAAACAATTAGGCTAATATTGGAATTAAACTTGAATCCCTTTTCTCCTTGTGATGGCTGATGTGATTGTTTGTTAGAATGGTGGTGGGAGGGAGGACCATTCTACCAGCCACTTTACCCCCAATGCGATCAGGAATTTCATTCGATGCAATAAATTAATGTCACATAATCTGTCAGGATTTGCTGCAAAAGGACAACGACTACTACTACTACAACTACCATCACATCAAATGAAGTATAAAATGAGATTTCTGAAGCTTCGTGTGCTGTTTTATTAATGCTGAGTGTCACCGATTTGGATGCTGGCACATTACGTGTTGTGGACCGGCTTCGTCTGGATTACATGCGGCTACATCTTCATAACATTATTCTTGCCGCCTGTCCCACTATCTGAAATGTGATGTGATAGTTTGCTTGTATTTTAATATCTTAAAGATCTCTTTACTCTCTCTCTCTCTCTCTCTCTCTCTCTCTGTCTCTGGAAGGAATCTTCTTAAGTATGACTACAGGATATCTACTTATTTCCAACATAATACATATGTATAGTTCAACAGAAGAAGAAATGGATTGTGCCTAGGTAGAATTGGAATAATTGCATTGAATTGAGATGGATTTTGAAATGACTGGCATTATAGGCATAGTTTGCTGAAATAGCTGCTAGTGTGGAGCAATAAACAAATCCTACCTAATGGGTGTCCATTATTATATCAAGTGGTTGAGTATTTCTTTAAGAGATCAATTAAAAAGGATTAAGAAGATTTGACTATTAAATGGAGACTAAATTGAATCAGGATTCAAATTTATATTGTATCCTAAGGATCTATAGTTTCTCGTTGTATCTATAGCTTCTTTGGTTTGTATTTTGACGGTCCAATAGCATCAGTGATTCTATCTCACCAATAATATGCTCGAAGTTGGTTTTTTTTTGTTTGAATAGTTCGCGGCAGACCGCTGAAGAGTCAGTTCCATAGAAACGGATCATCATCATCTGCGGTTAGTTGTGCCTTATTTTTTCGGTTGTACAGGAGGTTCGTTCTTTATGGCCGTCTCGAATCTGGGGGCTATATTTCGAAGATTTTCTTAGCTAGAGCGTTATTGTCTACTATTGTCTGATATACCCGTACCGATATAGTGGACGTATTTTGGGTTTTTGTTCTACATTCACATCTTGGTACAACTCATAGATTTTGCAGTTATATCATGTACTTGATTATGCCTTCTCGTACAGGGGACTGACGTAATATCCTTTAAAGTATTTTTATCTTGAAAGTGTCCAATATTTGTGCTGGTTTTATACTTATCGTCCAGCATTCAGCAAAATATTGTAGGGCGTGAAATATGAGCGTTTTATTGAACTTTAAAGCCAGTTGTTGTGTTAAGCCAAAGTAGAAACGGTCCTGCATATTCAAACAGTTGAAATGTATTGAAACTAGTGCGTTTTGTATTTACAATGGCTCTGCGCGAAAGTTTCGTGGAGGAGTCTTAGAATTTCTCCCAGGCAGGGTCTTCAGCATCTTGATCCGCATGGTAACATTTGCAGTTTTTTTTGTGGCTGCTGTAACAATTGTCGCGGGTGCTTCTTCCTTGTTGGCTGAGCCAATACGGTTTTCAAGCAAGAAGGATGAATCTTTCAATAGATTGGCCTTCGAGAAGTCCAAACTTTTGCACACTTTATTACTGTTTGTGGTCAGAATTGGCCTACAAGATTCCTCACAGAATTTGGAAAGCTTAAGAGAGCCATTACCCGCAGCTGCACCAATAATGTCCACAAGAATAGGCCCATTGTGATGTCGATATGTGAGGTGGATGGGTCAGCCTCTTATTCTGGGAGCCATTTACTCCCTAATATGAAAGAGCCAATCTCAGCCGTGCAGGCGTTGCTGAGATCGTTTAGAGCGTTGAACAGGTATTCACCTAGTGTGGCCTTTCTAATGTTGGCGAGTGTGGGGTACGTGCACAGGAGCCTCTGCAGAAGTCATTGTAGGGGTTGCCCAGTCTTTGGGCATACCTTCCTATACAACATGCTGAATGAGACGTGGATGTCCAGGTCTTTTGAAAAGATTCCAGTACCGACTCCTTTTTCGGTTTTGGAGCCATCCGTAAAGATTCTCAGCGATTCATGGTGAAGGACACCCCGTTGTGTCCATTATATTCTGGTTGGGATGGTTTGGAGCGCTGCGGTTGAAGAAGTTCGCAGTGCACCAGTAATTCTGACACAAGCAGCTAGTTGACTTTTGAGAAGAAAGACGTAAGGCTGATTGGTCTTAGGTCTTTCGGGAGGATGTGCGATGATTTGCCTGCTTTGGGTATGAAGACCACTCTGACCTCAGTCCAGGCGGCTGGCATTGTTCCTAGTTCTAGGAAACCTCTCAGAATACAGGACAGATCATGCGCTTTTATGCTGAATGCCGCCTAAATCTGTCTAGGAAAAATTCCATCCGGCCCCGGGGACTTGAAAGGCTCGAAACTCGTCACTGCCCATTTCAATTTGTCTTCACTGACGAGTTCAGGGGGTGGTACTGTGCGTGCAGCTTACGGAAGGTGTAAATGAAATGGGGCATTCAGTGTCTTTTGATATAGCTTGCCTCTCCTGAAGATTAGTTCTTCCACAACGTTGATGAGTCAAATTCTCACAATAAGCATTCACTTGTCTAAGCTTGTGGCTTGTAAGCACTCTGTCACCCTTTCGGAGAGTGTGACCAATCCAGTGCAACTTTCGTCGTTGTATAGTTCTGCCTATATGTTCACAAAACAACCTTACGTTCCTCTAAGTAAATGCACTCAATTCGTAGAAAATCAACGGATTTCAACTCTCAAGTTAATGCGCATTCCTTTGCATTCAAATCTACGTCATAAGTTATTAATTTTCTCAAAAAATCCCGTAACTAAAATCCATGCTCAGACAAATTGTTCAACTAAACAAATCAACACAAAAAAAATGCAAACAAATTAAAGCCATGGAAATGATTAATGACAAATGCTAAGGTGAAACTTGTTAATTATACCAACATCCGAATGTAATCTATCATTTGCTACACAAAAAATTATGCACAGAACAAATTCCAGACGGAAGATAAGATTTTTCAATTTTTCTTAATGAATTTTCAGAGTAGACAGTAGATATTTTTTCCCCCTAATTTTATCTTAATGATAGAAATTTCTTAAGATAAGATTAACAAAAAATTAAATTCTCAAATACTTAATTAATAACTTTATTCCCTCAAAAAACAAAACAAGAAAAAAGTATCTGAGGGCGATCTCCCCCCTCGATTGCAATCATCATTCAGTTCAAAAAGTGTCATAAGGACAAATCGCTTGCGAGTTAGGGTACCATCATGGCGCTCGCTTAATTCTTTGCATAAAAAAGTTATGTTGTATCTGCCGCCACCATTCGAATATGTATCCGTATACTATCGCGTGATCTAGGGTAATTTGGAAGCGTAATTGAACAGGTTTATGCATTTTTCAGAACTTCTGCAGAGTTATCTGTTCGTGATTTGGAATTCTTTGCGAATAAGTGTTTACATTTGCTTTTGTAATTTGCTTTACTTAGGTAATATATGAGGGGTGCTTTTTTCTGAAGGAATCACGAACAATTTGTCAAAATTAAATCATGTCAAAGGATATCGTGATTTTTGTTGTTTTTTTTTTGCCTTCAAAAATGACAGTAGTGGCTGGGGATTGTATCAACTTTTGCAATCAAGTTTGGTTGTGGATTTTATTAGAAAAGTTTTGTCCTTGTATTTATTGTCAGGGGTAGGTTACAAAAGCTAACAAAGATCAGGTGTTTCGCTACTTTGACTAACACTGAGCATAAGCCAAATAATCGGACTACTAAAACATAGGAGAAGGACTGGGCAGCAGCTTAAGTGAGTCATTTTACAGGCTTGCAGAAGCTTTAAGGATGAAGAGAAAGAAAGTGCCAACTTTCACTTCCTGTATACTTGTTCTATGATTACCAAATCAGAGAGAAACAAATATAAGAAACCAAGGTGGAGACAGGGGTCAGATCTGTGACAACCAGCACTGCCATGCGATGTCTTGATGGCATAAGCACGAAGCAGGTAACAACGAGATACACTGTCTGGGAAGAAGAAGGGAATGATCGCGAACCTCCTTGATGTGGCTACATAATAAGGTGACAAAACTGGAGAGCTACTGGAAGCGAATCAAAAAACATCTGGAAAACACACTCCATACTGAAACAAGCCAATGTTCCCTCTGTATCATTCTGAGGGGACCATATTAACACCCTGCAGATCATAATCGAGCAATCTGTTGAATATCGATCACGACTTCGACTGAGAATCTGGTACCCAGTTAAAGCGAAACCACATTTCAAACCCATTTTCAAGGCAGATCTTCTCCAAAGGTCAGGTGGCCTTTAAGAAAATGCCCAAAGTCCTTACCTATCAGTGACTGCTTATGGTGACATCCTGTCGATGAAGATTGAAGATTGAAAAGAGTTGATCTTGAAGTGAACGTGGACAAGACGAAGTACATACATATATGTTATCAAGAAAGAAAAATGTATCTGTCCAAAACATTGGATCCAGCCAAGAAGATCTTTGTATCTCAGCCCCCAGGTTCGAAACGGAGAAGAAGACCGAGCCCCGCCGGGACCGTCTTAAGCAGGGACTCCACAAGGGTCGGAATCCCTTTAAGAAGAAGAAGTACTCGCAAGCAAGTCTCTCTAGACTTCTGCTTGACCGTCTGATAGATTGTCGATATTGTTGAGTTGAACACTTCTCTAAATAACATAGACCCTTTATATTCTTAAATAATGCTCAAAATTGTGCGTAATGATCTCGGATCTTGGATCCATCCATATACCTCGTGATCGAGTAAATTGTGGACTTCGTTTTTCCAGTCCTTCTAGTGGTATCGTATCGTATATGCATTTACCTTTCTTTTCTAATTCCTACTATCAGCTCTAGTGCCGCTGTGGGACATGTTATACAGATGAAGCCTAGTATTTGCTTAGAATTATCCTGGCTGAGCGAAGCTTGGTTTTACGAGTCGGCGTCTCTATACTTTATACCTTAGAATGAGTCAATCATATTAGTTACATCCGCAAGTGTTGCCTGCAGCAACTTCTACACACTATTAGTGCTCGGCTGGCTTTGGCTAATAAATTCTATTTATGTCCGTTTCATAGCACATGTTCAGTGTATTTTGTGGATCGATGAGTGTTTCTCCTATAAGGATTGACTCCATGTGAATTAGATGCCTTTTCCCTCTTTCAGTCCCCTCTCACAGTGTTGTCCTCAAGATTACTATATCATCACCCGCTGCAGCTCCGAAACATGTCACCGACGATGCTCAAACGCACCATCCAGAGGTAAAACAAGTTTTAAATTTCAATCACTTGCAGGATTAGCAACTGAAATAGGATCCTTTCGGCAAAGAGTATCATTTCACTGCATTCATCTTTCCAGCAAAAAAAAAAAAAGTACAAACGTTTAGCGACAACCTAAGTTACTCGCTATAAATCATTCGAAGAGTGGATGGAGCTTCTGGAATTTTATCCTCGAAATTCAAAATTTTAACAATAAATTTCAATTTTACAACAAACACGTCCGAATATCCCGTAGAAAGTTCTCAACTTTCTGCAAACAAAACGATTATTCATCCTAAGACTACCAGTGCAGTGGTCCTTAGTGTCCTATCCCTACGCCGACAAAAAACAAAAACCAACTTTAATACATTCATTGGTGCTAGTTCCGTTGTCGTTGTCCTTTACCGTGAAACATCGACATGCAGCATGGCAATGAAACGATTATTGTCCCCCTCTACCCCTGATCCCGTCGAATGTCAAAAGTAAAACTCTATCTCTCTGGGAATTTTTGTGGTTCACTGGGAGGACGTTCTTTTGATTAGAATTCGCAATTACCCCAGTTCTTGGATCTAAAACTATGGGAGGAAAAAAAAAAAGTTTAATGCTGCCATAGGTTTTTCGGAGGAACGCACAGCCATACCATGAAATAAAGCAGCAGAAAAACAGGAGAGAAACTTTTTCGGACTTCAGGGATAATCTGGGATTTCACTCACTCAACACAGAAGTACGAACTCTGACTGGAGTTCAGCTGGATGAGAGTGTGGACGGACACTCGTCTCCTTTGATGACGACAATAATTGTGCAGAGCTCCGCTCCTAGATCGACCGATGACTTTCGTCGGAAATTGATTTTAGTTTTTCTTTTTCGATTACGAAGGAGTTTTTCTTAGTTTTTGTACCCGACCCGACCGACAGCGACAGGACCACAAGTACTCGAGTGAAAGTGAATGGATTTGCCACTTTGGAAAAGTTGTCATTAATCAAAAGAGTGTGCGGTCCAAGAGTATTTTTCCGGTAGGCAACCAAACTAAACACACACATTGGTTTGGGTGGTGGTTGGCCGAAAAAAAAAAGTATCGATATGATTAGGGATAAATTAAACGTTCAATTTGGAATTCTTCGGACGTTGTTATTTCTGGCGGAACTGTCCGTAACTGAAACTATTGGACATTTATAAATGGTTGTCAGAATGAGTTTGTGACAGCATGCGGGAAACTATGTCGGAGCCGGAGACACGTGGACACGTTGGTAATGTAATTTATTTCGAATTACTTTGAATCAGGAATCCTATTTGTAGTTCTGGGCGGTGATAGCTATTCGTTTTTTTTCGATGAATTATGTCACGTTAAATGTATCGCAGTGTCAGTAGGCATTTGTTGTAAATTCTTTGAATAGAAACTTTCAGTGGTATTTGCTCGGTCATGTGTCATGATGCGACGCACAGGCTGGGCAGAGGAAATATGCCAAGAAATGCTTAATGACAGTGAATAGTTTCGAGTTGTAAAGTGGATGGTGTTCTAGATTTAAGCCATCAAGTAGTCTTCCTTAAATATCTGCATATTTGTTTCTTTTCGCCTAATTGCCATATCGTGAAGGTGTTTCCAACTGCCGTGCCTCTATTTTCACTATTTGTCGACATGTTTCTCTCAGTCCAACAGGTCTCATGCACTCCTGGATCTATGGATTCCATTGGATTGCTTAGTTGGCAATGCAACTGTCGTCTTTTCAGAACGTGCCCAATCGTTGGATATCAGCTTGGGCCAGAAGATGTTGCTAAGCCACCTCTCGACGAAAGTTTACAGCTTTCGTGTGTGGCTAACAGTAACACTTTCTAAGTTCTGCATCCATATAACAAAACGGACTTAGCGATGGATCTGAACAGTGTTAGCTTCTGGACAGCTTCCTTCTCTTTCCACCACTGGAAACTTTTTATTCTCGATAGTAGTTGTTCCGCAATGTCAAATTTGAGGCGATTAGCTTGTTCCAAGGCTCATAAGTTTTGGTTTTCTATCCCCATCGCCCGAGGTTTGCCTTCCTCTAGACAACTGCTTTTGGTAGAGGTACAAATGAAAGCTCTTCTTGCAAGCATGCATCGTCTGAGTAGTTAAGGCGTTTGAGTTCAGTTGTAAGAATCCAGCGAAGTCCTCCGCCTGCTGTTGACAAAGCTGCTTGGAGCACGTTGCTGATCATCAATAGCAAAAGAATCAGGGACAGAATTAAGCCTTGTAGTAGACTACTTTTGCTCTCGAATTCCTCAGACAACCTTCCCCTTTTTGGACCTATTCAATGGAGATGGATCTCCTGAGTAAATAAATAAAATAAATATCAGGCCGTAAGCAGCCCATAGAGGGCCAAGACCTAGCTTCTCACAACTGTACATGTTGTGCGTGGTATACATTTCTGCATGTACAGAAGGGACCTACAGTTTTATGCCGTATCCGAAGGGCAGAGGGGTTTTTGAGAAACTTTCTCATGACAGTTATACTCTTGAATGCTTGTCAGACACTCGGAAGAGGTGGGGCCGTGAAAAAACTTTTGATGGTATTTTTCTGGATTCGAACTTGGAACCCCTTGCGTAGTAGTCCAACGCACTAACCACTGCGCCACGGCACCCACTCCTGAGTAAGGCTAGTCAAATAAACTCTCTGTTAAAACAAACAAACGCCTTTTTAACATCTATGAACAATAGATGAAGTGGTGACCTGTATTTCAAGCACTGCTCAGTAATAATCCGAAAAGTGTTAAGTGGACCATACTCCGGGTGATAGAAGATTCCGATGCAAGCATTCGAAAGAGATGGTAAGTGGACAACACTGACGTTAAGCAAGAGAATTTATATTTTTATGGTGAGGCTGCCCTGTATTTCCTTGTGGGTCCTGGAAATGTGCCCCAGCTCTCTTCAACTCTTTTTTTTTGGATCTGTACTTCAAAGGTACATACCTCTTGATATCGGCGAAATAACTGACTATGTCCCACAGACATGAGTGGGAATCCAACGCACCAACCAGTGCACAGGGCTTCAAATTCTATACAGGCGGGTCAAACTCCCAAATGACTGCAGTATCTTTCAAGTTGAAATCTTCGCCATTGGAACATCAGCACAGACTATACATGCAAAAGAACTAAACCCATCCAGTCAAGCTGCGCTCAAGGCACTTGAGGGCGTGCTTATTAGATCAAAAGCAGTTTACTCATGCCGACTAATGATAAATAGAATATGTAACACCCACGAAATCTCTCTCTGCTGGGTTCCCGGACATAATAATATAGAAGGGAATGAAACAGCGGGTCACGAAACAGGTCAACATTACATGAAGAACTCACCCAGCCACAAGCAGCCATCCCCTTTGGTGTACTGAAAAAGAAAAGACTGCATCATATCTCGCAGCGTATGGCCAAAGTTGGACGATAAAAGGAAGATAAAGTGCTCACCAGACTACAAGGAATCTCAATGGATCAATAGGCTCCTTTGTAAGAACGCCTTTGGTGGGCAACCCTCATATCATACCATACTATACCATATTGCTGGTGTTGAGTCGTCTTTTCGATTCTGTGACGGGATTTTAAAAGAAGGTATGGTTCTAAGTTGTTTCGTATCGTCTTAAGAAGGAAGCCTCCGCGGATTCCACTTTTTGAGAACAAAACAACACGAACGTGTCTCCAGCTCAGGAGGACGTTGTTAAGGATAATGCGGCTTCTACAGATCGGAATTATGACGTGTGCCATCAAGGCCACCATAGCAGCCATGGAGTTAAAAATGCAAAATTCCCACAGGATAAATAAGACAGGATGACTATTATGGATTAATAATAGAATAACAAAGTGTACTATGGGTTACGGTTATAAAAGTTTCAAACTCTTTGGATCAAAGAGTAAAAACACAAATTCGGAGTGGACAATCCTTCTTTCACTAAAGACGCCTTTATACACTAACCCATGTCAATGACTACAGAAAATCCTGAGTATTTACTTTTAAGTAGGTAATCCAAAGGAAGTAGACTCTATCAACAAAAAACAAAAACACACTTACATTTATGGTTAAAAATCCTGTGCTTTGAGGAGTGAGCTACTATAGAAACTTTCAAGCTAAAACTTTCGTACTTTAGAGTAAGTACTAAAACGATGTGAAACTCTTATAGATTCAAGACAGGAAATAAAGTTCCCTAAACCGTTTCATACACAAAAACAAGGAGTCTTTATAGAGAAAAAAAGTTCATTGAATTCTTTAAGGATGCTTACCCCTAGCACATACACATATAGAATACTCTGTGAACGCATGCAGAAGACAGCCTCTTGTGCCTTTATATATCTTTCCTATCCTTCACAACCGAACAAGTAATTATCCCTCCAACAAATATTAATTACTGTGTCTAACGATATCATTAAAATGGATTTCTTCGTATTTGGAAACTCAAAAGTGCGAAAATTATTCGCTATTCGCTTGAGCAGCGCACCATCTTCCATACCATTCCATTGAAGGGACTAAAATAACTTAGTTCCCTTCTTCTTCTTCTTCTTCTATAAAATTTTCTTCTAATTAAAACCAAAGAAGTACTGCAAGAGCCTTCGTTTTCTTTCCTTTCTACTTCCCCCTTTTCCTTCAATCTTCGCAGTTGAAACATATTAACACGAATCCTTATTAATAAATCCCACAAAGTACACACCACAATCTTTGCAAGAAATGCGTCTAGTATGGTGTCGCCTTACCTACTTCTAAAGGACGATAATAATAATAATGTCGAAAGGACCCCAAACACTTTAAGCCTTCTTGTATTGCCGTGTGCGCGATAACTGCTTAACTCCTGTAACTTTGCTTTCATAAAGAAAAAAAAAACAGAAGAAGGATATGTTTTCTATTGAACATAATGCAGTCCTTTGCATGAAAGTCACTCAGCGTTGAGTCCAATCCTTTTTGCAACTTGATTCATAGCTACTGTAGCGTAAAATACAACATTTTTTTTTTTCTTTTAAATATTTACAGTGGCAAGGATAACACGTTGGCTGAATGTACTGTATGTATAATTGAAAGGATTTCAATGGGTATTTACGTGTGCGTTATGGACATTTCGAAGGACGATGGTGGGATTTCCCTGCTTACTCTGCTGTGTATGCTACTTTTAATTAACTCATACATTAAAAAGGGTTTCATTCGAACAATCCTTAAGCTTTTGTATTTTTTTTTTTTTTTTACAAGAGAACGACTAGTATATGTTTTGTTGAAACAGAGATTGATTCCTGGTATTGGTGGTGTACACATTGCACAGCTCGGTGGTGTGCCTTCATTAAGTCGGTGTTGTTGAAACGAGCACCCACGTGTGGTGAGTACGTGTCCTAATTGCAATTAAAAACATTGCAGGGAAATTATTATAATCAACCTGTGTTAAGGTAAAGGGGTTGTATTTGCGTTGAGATAAGTAAATTATTAAACCAATAAGGCTTACTGGAAGTCCACAAAAGATCCCATTTGATTTGCTCGGTCAGACTCAAGATTGGGTAACGATGTGATGGTCATGATAGATGTAGAACTTATACTTTGAGGCTCTCTTTCAAACATTTGGGGTTCTACCTGTTCAATAGTACGCTGACTATTGGTTTCCTGGGCCTGATGGTTTGCCTGTTTATTCAGCAAAAAGCAAAGACTATACATAGCTCTATTAGGATTAATCGAGTGATGTCAAATCGCACAATTTCGGTGACCAATTCACCGGTGCATTGTAAGTAAGGATACACGTTCGACAAAAACAAAGCTCAACATCAAACAAGAGCCGGAGCCCGGAAACTCCCGATATAAGCCATGGTGTGTCGTGGCTTTAGTTCTCGTACTATCTGTATTCGTATTCCACTAGTATTGGCCATTTGAGTTCATGCGGCCAGAACAGGTATTACATTGAATACACTACATTGATGCATCTCCCAGCGAGGTAGAGAAATAAGTTAACATTTCCTCTGCAAGAGCCCGATTCCTACCAACAACAGGACTGGGGAAACTCCTCCAAGTTGAGCTTTCTTAATATCTAAGGGTAGATTTGTAAAAGGTTTATGATAGCCCCCGATCAACACCCGATGGGTCACTTAATTAGATTTCAGCATGGGATGCTGTTTGCTCTTATTTGTGTTCCTAGGGTTATATTCCTTAGGGTTATGATTTCTACAAGAAACTAACTCCTGAATCATTCCGTATTAATTAAGAGAGTGAGTTCGTCCAGGTCGGTGGAAGATTGTAATTCTCATTCTGCTAAGTCTTGGGAATTCGCGATGGGAGTGTGATGCATTGTCTTTTGCGTCTAAGATGCCACAGCGTATAAGCCTTTCGGTCAATGCTTTGTCAAATGTTGGCCATAATTGTAGTGCAGTTTTAGGCAATTCCATCTCAGGTTCGCCGTAGCCAGTTTCCCTGCCTCAAGCCTGAGAACGCAGGGCGGGCTGCTTATGGAGAGGTCAGTCAGTTCTAGTGGGTCCGATGAAGCTTTTTTTGTTAATTCATCCGGATCCAGCAGAGCGGAAATTTGTGCTGTGTTCCAAGAACTTTAAGCACTTCGCGTCACAAGATTCGATTTTTTTCTGTGGCGGTAGTTGCTTTGATAGCTGCATGGCTGTCGATTAAGATTAAGAAGGTAATACCTTCGGCAGACTCATGGGCGGCTGTTGTCACAGCCAGGACCTACGCTTGGAAAACACTGCTGTGGTCTGGGAGTTGTATAGATCTGTATATTCCCAGTGATTCGGAGAAGATTCCGGATACTAGATATGGATTCGGCATGCACTTATCACTCATCTTAAAAGGTCCCTTCAATATCCAGGAATGCTGCTTATGCCAGGTCTCTTTTTGGTAAAACGATCTTTAACTATCGTAACCATTTTGTGTTACGATTTCTCCACTGAACGGCCCTTTACATTTGAAAGTTGAATAGGTAAGAAGTCCGGTTTGGACTTAAGATACGATTGCATAGATACGATACATAGTTTGTTCCTATGCCAGATTTGTAAGAGGAGCAAGTGTCCATTACCTTCCTTTCATCAACTTATTTCTACGTAACCTTAGTTACGAGACAAGGCTATAAAACAAAAAAGAAAAAAAAATTGGGCAAGTGCGAGGAGGGCCTCGTGCAATAGTGTTCCGGACATTTTATATTATCATTAAATAGAAGGCAATTTATCCACATCCTGCATAGGTATACCTAACACTGAGCTTGATATAAAAAATGTAATGTCTAATGAACTCTATCAAGTCGTAAAATCAAAAGTACGTACTGACATTCCAGTCCATTTTGATTTGCACTTTCGATATGAAACTTGTATTGTATTCGTGCAAAAATTGGAATTCGAGATATTGAACAATTCTGAAATTACGTTGATAGAAAAGCTCGTTATAGTGTGTTTGCCGATTCTGTTTGTCTGTATGTATGACGAGTGAATCAATTTACTTCAAACTTCATGCTAGGGAGCTATTACATGGCCACTAAAGGGGACATTGAAATTTTTGTTGTAGCCCTACCCTTAGAGTTCCTTCACGTAGCGCCATTTTCACAAACACGGAGTTTTTACCAAAATGGTTCCAACGATTTTGATAAAATTTCATATTTCAGTTAGTTTAGGCGTACCAACCTTTTGGATAAAAATGCATGTAACGGTACTTTGCTTATTTAATGGCTTAAGTAAAGCAAAACACTGGCAATAATTGACATCCGAAGGAGTACAGAGTTTTAAAAATTTAAGAAAAAAATATTTTTGAAAAAAAAAACCCAAAGGTAAAAAAAAATAAAGTTTTTTTTAAACTTATTTAGCTTTCAATAGCAGCATAGAGCTAACATATACCATCCATTAGTGCAAAGGACTTAATTTTTGAAAAATCGAAATCGAATGAGGTAGCAGCAAGAGAAGAGATTACAGGGAAGTCCATGCGCTCTTCTAAAATCTGTAACTCGGGAACTGCTTGGCGGATTTGTATGAAACTTGAAATTTTAACAAATCGTAGTATCAAAATGACCTATTGTAAAAATTATTTGGATAACATGAAAACTGGGGCAGATTCAGTGGGGTAACTAGATACACCATTTTTTTTTAAATTTTCTCGAAAAATATATAAGATACAGGAATTTTCCACATGATGGGAAACAAAATAATTTTGTTTTGCCCTACATACAAGGTGCCCAAAAAAGGGCCTGGAGCGGATCGTATGATACCCTATCCCTATCTTATTTGGTCGTTCCAGTGGGCCGTGGAAAATGTATTCACAAAATTTTCTATTTTGCCCTATAAACTTATATTTTTACTCAAAAATTAATTTTTGAAGTAAACGCCCCTAAAAAGTGGGCGTGGCCATATACAATGTATAAACAATTTGTAGATTAAGTGGATATCTACATATTTGCTTAAGTTTTTTCGAGTTTCATATGAAAATAGTGAAAAAAGTGATTTTTTGAAAAGTGGGCGTGTCAGTGGGTGGATTTTAAAATTTTTTACACTTGTATTGCTTACTTTTCCAAGGACCTCGTATACAAAATTTCATCATCCTAGCTCAAAATTTAAGGCCCAAAAACTGGTGACACACGGACGGACAGACGGACGGACGGACGGACGGACGAACGGACATGGCTCAATCGATTCGGCTACTGATGCTGATCATTTATATATATACTTTATGTGGTCTATCTTTAATATTTCTCTATGTTACAAACTATGTATCAAACTTAATATACCCTTAGGATAGGGTATAAAAAGCAAACTAATACGATCTTGATAAAAAAAAATTAAAAAAAAATCACACAAGAACATCCACACAAACAAGTTTGTGCATGGATGGAGGGTGTTCAGTCGGTGGTGCACCCTCGTGGGGTGCGGGTCGGCCATGGGGACGGCTACTCGGGCTCAGTCGTGAGTGTAGTTTCGTGGAGTGCGGTCGTGCATGAACCTTCGGGTGGTCCAGATCGGTTTAGTGGCCGGCTGGACTCAGTCGTGAGTGTAGTTTCGTGGAGTGCGGTCGTGCATGGACCTTCGGGTGGTCCAGATCGGTTGAGTGGCCGGCTACTAGGGCTCAGTCGTGAGTGTAGTTTTGCGGAGTGCGGTTTAGTGAGTGTTTTTTTATTTTTTTTTTTCGTGAGTGTCATTGTACATACATACATATGCACATACAAACAGTGAATTTTGTGCGTAAAATAGAAATAATTTTTTTTCCAAAGAATTTCTTGGTTTATGTTTTATTTTTCGACTACGATGTCGCGGTGGTCGAATAATTTAACGCGTGAGAATGTGTGTGTGTAGAGTGAAGCTGTGGCCTGCAACTGGATGTGCACTTCAAGAGGAGAACAACGAACAACTAATAAGGATGACGAAGGAAAGCTGTTGAGCAGTTGAAGCAGTGTAAGCAGTAAGCAAGCAGCATAAAAAATCTATGTGAGTTATGTGTTTTTATATTTTATAATATTTTTGGATCCTCACTTCACGTCGCCGGTAAGTTTTTACGATTCATTACGAAGAGCAGTAATTTTTTTTCGGAAAACTGTCGTTGGTTAGACTTATGAATTGAAGTGGGAATATCCATTTGGTGGTGGGATATGTCTTCTTTTTCTTTTCAGGAGATCGCCCTCCCTACGAACTGTAGTGGAGTTGTTATATATATTCTTTTATTTATTAAGGGGCATAGGAAATTAGCGATCGGCGTCAAAAAAACAAAAGTGTGTGTGTGTGTATTATTTTTTTTAAATTGAATGGCCGTCCTTAAGACGGACCATACAATTCTAATTCTACTCGGTATTCGGTAGTGTGGGGGGATTAGGACATTTGGTGGTGCGATATTTCTTCTTTTTCTTTTCAGAAGTTCACCCTCCCTACGAACTGTAGTGGAGTTGTTGTATATTTTTTTACTATATATATATTTATGAGGATAGGGTAGAATCGCATCGCTCGACAGACATTTATACAAAAGCCAGGCCTTATAGTGCTAAAGAGAGTGTTTTTTTTTTCTTTTAATTTAATCGGCTGTCCTTAAAGGCTTTCACACAACGCTGCGATAGCGATCGCGAGTACAATTATTATCCAAATCATATAATACTGAATAGTTTATCGCACAAGAAATTATCTTTTCCATATTCATCATTGCGCGATAAAATGATCGACTGCTGAATACAACGATAGATACGTCGCCGATATAATTTGTATTTCGAATTCGGTGTGCATGCACAAACTTCAATACACGCGTGACGTGTTGCTAAAGATCGCTATCATGGCGGTGTGTGGAAGCCTTAAGGCGGTCGATGTTTATCAGCCTGTCTTTCGGTGTCGGTAGTGAGGGGGATTAGGGCCTTAGAATAGGTATTTGAATTGGTGGTGGGATATTACTTCTTTTTCTTTTCAGGAGAACGCCCTCCCTACGAACTGTAGTGGAGTTGTTATATATATTCTTTTATTTTTTATATATTCATGAGAAAAGGGTAATATCGCTCGACAAACATTTATAAAAGTGCAAGCCTTCTTAAGACAGAAGCAAGTTCTTTTAGATTTAATCGACCGACCTTCAGACGGTCGAAGTTCATCAGCTTGCCTTTCGGTGTCGGTAGTGCAGAGGGATTAGGACATTTGGTGGTGGGATATATCTGCTTTATCTTTTCAGGAGAACGCCCTCCCTACGAACTGTAGTGGAGTTGTTATATATATATATTTTTATTATATTTATTTATATTTATTTATCTTCATCTTTATATTTATATATTATATACATATGTATGTATAAGCCGAAATAGTCGTTGGATTTTAGGTTCGCTCAAATCAAAAACCAAAGAGTTTTGCGGGCAAAATTTTTAGTGCGCATAACATTTGAAACGGGGGTTTCTAAGACCCCAAAAGTACATCAATAAAAACACTCTGGTGAATAACGCTAGGAAATATAGAATAAAGTTTAACTCATAAGACCCGTATAGACTGTTTGTCAGAACAAACCGTTCAGGTACTTAGAGTTTAATTAAAATTCACAATTTTCTGACACGTTGTAGTTTTATAAAAAAAAGATTTTCAAATATGTTGTCAGCCAATTTAATTATGTTTTTGAATGTCTGAACGGAACTCTTATCTCACCGCGATAAGATAAGACCGCGAAGGTATGATGATATCAGAGTTCTTAGGCGAAATTTAAATTTTTACTTAAACCATAATATTAACTCAACTATACACAATTATAGAATTTGAGTATTTGTGTGCCTGTCGTGGAAACTGTGTCTTTCGCTTTTTTTACTCGCACCGATAAGTACATAGTTATGTATAGGTCAAGTTTTGAATTCGTAAAAAATTTCGATATCGAGGTTTTCTGACATTGCCCTTAAAAAGAAGTCGAAAAATGTCTGTCTGTCCGCGGGGCTACAGCCTAAACGCGTGAACGGATTTTGATCAAACTTGGTACCTGAGATCTGTTGCGTAACTCCTAGAGGAGAAATTGAAATTTAAAAAAAAAAATTGTTTGGCCAAAAGTTTCTGTAACGTTACTTTTTCAAGGATTAAGCCAATTTACACGAAAATGGCTCTAATTTTTTCAATTTTCTTTGAATTTCATATTTGAACTAGTTTGGTAAGTTTTATAAAATGGCGTTCCATGAATTTTTGATTATAAATTTTAAAAATTGTACAATTGCTTATCAAAATGTATTTTTTTCGAAAACTGCTCCAGTGATTTCGTGTAAATTTTCATATCCAAACTAATTTTAGTGAAGACCTATGAGATCGCATACCACGTTTTTGGCTAAAGTTGGTAACAATGGTATAGCCAACTTAACAAAGTTTTACTCAAAAAACTTTTTGTATAGATCATTGGTTATATGTGGAAGTTTGTTCAACTCAGTCGTGAACTTTTCGTTTTTAAGAAAACTCGATCCTGGTATTATTCGAAAGGGAAGTAACACCTTTAAATTTGTAAGATTTTTCGATTAAAATTTAGTTCAAGGAAAACTGATTGCACGGTTAATTTTTAAATAGAGCTCTCTTTGCTGAAAATCGTGCATTGGTACCATAATTTTGTTAAAATTTGTCGTGCGAAATAAACGCATTCAAAAGTGTTTATCTTTGTTTCGTAACTGAGGACGTGGTTTTGTTTCGTTTTTCGTAGAAAATTGAAAATTCTATAGATTTCGTGAGCTTAGGTATTTAAAGTGTACAGCGTTAGGCTATTTTGTAGAATGTTGGACCTATGACCTTCTCGAGAGAGCTCTTACTTTGTTCGAATTAATTCCATGGAGTTTTAGAGTCTGTCCTTTTGTGAAATTGAACGAGTATTATTTCCACCAAAACGTCTTTCAAAGATACAATAAAACCTTCCCCGTTCGTTTATAAGAAAACACCGGGTTTTGGTTGCGGCTAATCAAATGATGGTGTGTTTACATTCATGTATCCATCATAGGCATAGAAAATGGGACTCAAGACAGTTTCGTTCTTTTTCAACCGGTGCGAAAGCGGATCGTGTGTGTGTGTGTGTATGTGTGTATTGGAACATCATGATGGATTATAAGACTGCTCTCTACACTTGAAGGATCAATAGATCCATCAAGGGCTGAAGTAGAAGAAACGATAAAGAGCAACATTAAGGATGTTCGGTAGGACAATCGTGCTCTTGTATTATATAAATTCTTGTATCGTTTTCCGTTCCGATCGAAAGCAAGTTTAAATAAATGTTCAAAGAGATTTTTCGAAACTTAATTATTATTTATCGACAGGACAGTCGACAGTTTTTTTTAAATAGTAATGGAGACAGGGGCACAATTTGGAAGTCGGAAGTCGCGTCGAAGTCGAAATCGGAAGTACAGGAGAGACTTAATACATCTATTTAGTTTGGTGGTGGTATTTTGTTTCTTTTTTCCTTGTTTTCTTTTTTTCTTTTTTCCTTTTTTCGTTTTAATTTTTCTTTTTTACTTTTTATTTTTTTAATTTTATTTTTTTTCTTTTCAGGAGAACTACTAACTGTAGTGAAGTTTTTAAATATATATTTATTATATGTATATTTAGTTAGGCTTTTGAACAAAACTTTTAAATTGTATCGATCGATCTCTTATCTATCTATTTTACTTTAAAATTCAGTACATACGAGTACCATTATCGGGGGACTTAGTGTATCTTATTAGGAGGTGTAGGATTTGTGTATATACTCGTAAGATAAGATACACTCTTTTCTTATATTTTATGATTTTTTCTATATATTTCATACATATGCATTTGTATATAGTTCTCGGTTTTTGGATAAGCTCTGTCGGACATAAAATTGAAATCGACTGTCCTTAATCGTTATTGTGCCTTAAGGATAAGATGTGGTAGGTCGTCTACTGATGAGCCCAACCACCACATCAGGGCTATTAATAATATCTTCGAATTTCTTAGAGAAAGTCAAATTGTTAGCTGAATTTGGTTTTCTAATTCACGGTATCCGTCGGATAAACAGTGCGTCTAGACTAGATGTGGTAGGTCGTTCACTAGAAAGCCCAACTACTACATCAGGGCGAAACGCTACGCTCGAGAGATTTTTGTTATTTCAGTGTTTGAGAGCCTGAAAGCACAAAACTTTTTGTAGAAACTTATTTTAAGATAGAGACTTTCTAAAGATTTGACTATTCATTCGAAAGATTTTTGTGTATTTTAAGATTCGAATGAAAAAGGTTGACTTTCGAATGATACCGCAAAATGAACTTAAAAAAATTTAACCCTCAAAGTCAGCTGTTTGACATTTTTTTCATACAGGTTGACCATACATTGTTATTAAATTATTGAAATATTTTTATTAATTATTGTACTTTGCGCGGTTTACGACGTAATTTAAGTAATAACTTATATGAAAAATGTTTTGTATACCTTTAATATTAAAATCGAGCACGAAAAATAAATATAAAATAATATAAATGCTTATTTAATTACTAGTCTCTCCCAGCACTAATCTGGTCACTCTACTTTTATTTTGAGTAGTGTCAGAAACGAAATATACATTTGCTTGTTGATTTCTTTTCAATGATTAGAGTTGCTTTCAGATAAAATAAAATACTGCTTTATTTTGTGGACAGTGCGAATGAATAGGACATCATAGAAAATTTAAAATAAGACTAAAAAAATAAAGTTGAAAAATAATATTCTTTTTCTTTGGAGTTTTGCTTACATAGAACTTGAGCGGGACTATTTTATTTATACGAATTGCCGGCCACCAGTTTTTCTAATTGGAACGTGACCTGTACCGACAGGATTAGCAATTGTCAATTAAAATTACTTCTTCGAGGAATTCGATCTATGAAAATTCGACCTTTTTTTTCCTACATCAAGCAATTTTTCCCAATTGCGCAACCTGTAGATCAGCTGATGCTGTTGGTACAGCTTGAAGAACCCAGCGATTTAACCGCTTTTACGCTCTACTGATCATTGAAAATTTTGTTGTAGCCCTTCCCTTAGAGTTCATTCACATAGCGCCATTTTCACAAACACGGAGTTTTCACCAAAATGGTCCAACGATTTTGATAAAATTTCATATTTCAGTTAGCTTAGGCGTACCAACCTTTTGGATAAAAATGCATGTAACGGTGCTTTGCTTATTTAATGGTTTAAGTAAAGCAAAACACTGGCAATAATTGACATCCGAAGGAGTACAGCATTTAGAGTTCTAAAAATTTAAGAAAAAACAACATTTTTCAAATGTTTAGCAAGGTTTTTTGTTCAACAGATTTTGCCAGAAAAAAATATTTTTTACATATATGAACCCCTTGCAAAATTCAATTTATATTGATATGCCACATGATGGGAAACAAAATATTTTTTTTTTGCCCTTCATATAAGGTGCCCAAAAACCGGCCCCCAAAATGAAATTCATTTCCGCCATCTTGTGCGGGTTCCAACATAATGTATACACAGCGAAAGTTTCAGCTTTCTATGTCTAACGGTTCAAAAGTTACAGGGCTGTGACAGACTGACGGACAGACGGACAGACAGACACCGTATCAAACCCATAAGTGTTCCGTCTTTCCTTTTAAGGTCCGGAACACTAAAAATATTGTACACATCCTTTATCTGCTAAAATTCAAAGCAATTCCTTTAAAAAAAACACCTCCTCAATAGATTAAGTTAATGTCTTATGTGTCGACGACAATCAGGACTCCTTCAATCCCAACCTAAATGCAGGTAATGAAATTTATGTGCTCAACATTCTTGTGCTCAACACAAGTGTCGTCCCATTTCTGTTCTCTTTTGTGCCATTATACAACCAAATGGCGTACAAACAAAATATTTTATTTAAAACGAAACAACACAGCCTTAATGAGCCTCACAATGACTGAAAGAGGTTTTGTTACATACGTGTTCACCTGATTTCCTAGACGACACATCCTTTCAAACAAAAAAAAAAAAAAAAAAAAAAAAAACGTACGAGTACCTACACGAAAAAAGGATTAAAGTCATTTTGAATAAAGTCTTTTTCGAGTCCTGAATTACTAAATGGCCTGAAAAGCCCGCAAAAAATCCCACCACCACATTGAGTAGACTAAAACAATACGGAGAATAAAAAGAAAAAAATGGAAAAATAAATAAACATTAGACAACACGCCTAAAAGGATACAAAAAGGATAAAAACAATACGCGTTTGTTTGCTTTTGTGGTGGGCACATTTTTCTCGGATGGCACTTTTGGCGGTTTGTCTGTTAGAAAAGGCACAGGGGGCGAAAATACAAAAAAGAAACATGTTAAAGTGCCCATGTCCTTGTGAGAGTTTTATCAACATGAGAAGTCCTACTTCTTGTCCACCCCACAAAAAATTTGTGGTGAAGAATGAGAAGCACGTTTGAATAGAAAGCCATGATTCAACAAGCAACACTTAGGGTCGCGTCACAAAGAAGAAAACAAAAAAATAAACGAAATTTCCTTTTGGAATCCTTAATAAGGCGTTGGAAAGTCAAAACAAAAATCACACTCCTCCACGTGCGCGTCGCGCGTATGTTTAATTCCTTGAACGTGCTTGGTGGCAAATTAAAAGAATTTCCCATAGCCACAAGTCCAAAACAAAAAAACAAAAAAACAAGGACATCCGCCAAAGACGCTCTTCATTCGATGACCGAGAAAGATTAAATTGTAACAAGGACAATATTTATGATGGAAAATTGATGGTAAAAAAGGGAAACAAAAAAATGTCCTTACAGTTTTCAATGCAAAATAGCTTGTCTTCAATTGTTCAATGGAATTAAAGGATTCTCGCCCCTTCTACAGACTTTGTGGTAAACCGCTTTTTGGCGTGCCACTTAAGGCACCGAGAGAAGAAGGAGAAGGAGAAGGGTTTATTTTTTTTCTTCTTATTTTTATCAATTGTCCTTTGCATCTGCAGTTGGTGCACGACAAAATCCTTGTGTCGTAAGCGAATTTATTCCTCTCAACACCCAATCGGGAAGGAAGCAAAAAAGTGGAATAGAAAGGGAAACAAATTGAGAGCACAAGAATTGAAATTAAATTGTCCTTCTTAAGTAAATAAGAGCAGTTGAGGAAGGAGGGTGTAAAAGAATTGTAAATGCACCAAGAAGTGGATTTTAATTTCTTTGTTTTTACTATTTTTCTGCGAGTTTTACGCACACTGAGGGTAGGTACCTAAGGACATTCGTGGAAGTGTGAATTGTCATAGGGTTCCCTTCTCACCAGGGGTGCATTAATCAGGTGAGGATTTATTGGGCGCCATGAAAGTATCTTAATTAAATTGGAGTAGAACGGATGGAAAGTTAGGCGACAACATGTTTATTTCATTAGGAAGAGGTACTTAAGTGAAGTCAAAACTGTGCACTTTGCAACTGGAATAGGGTAATCACGATCTAGTTAATAACAAGGTGGCGCTGAACAGTCTGGCTGCAAGCACACAGTAATTAGTTGGGGAGAGCCGAGGACAACAAGAAACACATGCACGATAGCGAGTAGGCGTTGGAGAGGTTCTATAACCTATCGGGGGATGCTCTCATTTTAACAGATGCTCCTAATTGCATTTGGTTCATATACAATGCCCTTACAGAAGTATGGCCGGCAATTAAATGTGAACTCCTCTTTAAGAACGCGATCCAAGTTGCAGCTGATCGGTGTATCGATTTGGTACATAAAAGATGGCCAAGACGTCTTCGAAACATGTATCTCCTAGAGCTTCATCGTCACTTTAGCCTCTGCAGAGTCCAACTGGATATAGCCAGCCGAATAGGTAAAGCAAAATCTGCGTTTGGGATGCTATCCACAGTTTGGAGCAGAAATGCAATTAGCTTTAACACCAAGCTATGACTGTTCCGATCCAATGTTGAATCCGTGCTGCTGTATGGATGTGGTAATTGGAGAATGGCCGTCACTACACGAGGAAGCAAACGTTTTAAGGATATTCTGATCAAACCGTATCTCTATAGAACAGCTTTATCAGAGAACGGGTCATAAACTTATAGGCGATGAAAGAGGCAGTAGATTGGTCACACTTTCCGAAAGGGTGAATGATCCATAGCTAACCAAGCGATGCAATGGAAATCGCTTGCCCAGGATGGTAGGATACGCGGCGGTCCTACAGTACGTAACTGGGAAAGAGTTGGGAAGAGCTGAGGCACATTTCCAGAAATCGCACCCAATGGCGCGTAAACGTTGTAGAGTCCCTAGGACCCACAAGGGGATACAGGACATAAGAAGAAGAAGAAGAGAGTCCACCTTGTGTTCGCCTTTTAAATGGTTTTATTCTCTCTATCAAGCTTGAATGTGCCAGACGGGATGCTTACAGAGAGGTCAGCTGTTAAAGTTAAAGTTACCAATTATGTTCAGCTGTCAAAATATTAAGTTAAGTTTGCCATTTTATGAGAAATAAAAACATAGAAGCCTTAGCGGCTAGTGTAGAAGTAGCGATTCGACGCCGACCAGTTGAATATGGTATCAATGCCATCGCTAGAGGGTCAACCCGTCTTAAGATTGGACTGACGCTCGAATTGAAGCTGAAAGACCGTAGACCATGCCGCGAGTTTCCTAAATGGTCGTTGGAAATGTTGGCTGGAGATCCGGATTTTGACTCAAAAACATCTTCTCGGACGAGGCGCTTTTTTTGCTCAGCGGCAAAATCAACAACTGTTTGACCAAGCATCAGTACATACTTACACATAGATCGACTTTTAAGCGCGGTTAATGGTATGGCGGCATCATCGGACCTCGTTTTGTTCGATATGATGACTGATATAGACATAGTTACTGTCAGTGGCCTAAGGAGCTACATATGTTAACCAACTCGATTCTATTCGATTATTTTTTCAGAGTCTTTTTTTCAATTCCTTACTCTGCCTTAACAAGCCAACTGCTTTGGAAGAGGTCAGGGCCAACATTCAAGACGCTATTGCCGAAAAAAGTCCTCTGAATCGAAGTACCAAAAATTGGACCGACCGCTTGGGCTAATGCTAACGAACCCTAGGTAGCCATATGAAGGATGTGCTATCCCACAAGTAACGGTTTCAAAATAGATCCACTATCAATGTTATATCTCACACCGTTGTTGCTGCAATTGAAATGTTTTCCCTATCATTCTTACCTGGTCACCCTATATACAAAAAGGACATTTCATCTGATGCAGTCTCCTGTTTAAACATCCAACTTCTGATTACAAAACTCAAACTTCAACGACTCAAATTTGATTTAAAGTTGACAAGAAAAAAAAAAAACAGCACAGAATAAACAACATTCCCTCAACTCCTTTTTTTTGCAGAGCGCCAAAGAGCAGGGCAAACAAATACCAAATCAGTTCCGGGGTTCAGACACGGTCAGTGACCATGAAAATTAGCAAATCGCGTGATAAAAGTAAATAAACTTTTGTATATTTCCTATGAAAAAACTCATCGAAAATTCACTTCATCCGGCAGCATATACCTACCTACCAAGAAATGTTTCGTCGAGCCGTCTAAATTGTTCGTTCGTACTGTACCTTTCATAGTCAGGGAGGGAGAGAGGGAGCGAGAGAGACCTCATTTCAAATGAAAATCAGAACAAACTTTGACATCGCCCTCACACACACACACACACACACACACACACACACACACACACCCGCATACACTTTCCAAGGCAAATAAATTAAATTTTTTAAAGTAACTTACATTCTGAAGATCAACGAACGATAAGCACCATTTTGGGTGAAGGAAAGCGGTTGCTAGGAGAGAGAGACAGATAAAACCAACAAAAGGAGTTGTCCATTGTAAGGAACACGGATGCGGTGCGATAATGCGAATGAAGTAGGGGAAAAAGGATAAGATTCCATGCGGAAAAAGAAAACTTCATTCGAGTTGGTTAACACCAGCTCGGGGAGAGGGCATTTACATAATAGGAAATGCCTATGAACTGAAATACTCGACGAAGTAGTCGGTTAGGGGTGAAACTTGACTAGCTGAACGACGCGGACGTTAGGAGGTCTTTTGAATTGAATACGCTTTTCATTGGAGAGCAACGAATTGGGCTTATGGAAATGTACCATTTGTAGGCTATGACTGTCAGTCAGTAGATACTTCTGCGAGTGACTTTTGACGGACAGAAGAAGCGGATATATCACGTACCACGCTTTGGCATAGAAGGGAGAATGTTTTGGTCTTGTAGAGTAGGCCTAACTTAAAGAGGCAGGTGTAAATGCGGAACGCACTATCTTCTACAAATCTGTTCAACAGCTGGGATACCCTGACCGTATTGACATCATAGAATAGAAGAAGCTTACGGAAATTGAAAAGGAGTCAAAATTAGTTGATCTTGAAGAAGAACACTAAAAGCTGGTAGTTAAGGATATGCTTCAGCAGAAAAGAGGTGTGAAACTTCTATAGAAAGGTGAAGGAATATACATATATGTATTAGGACTAGCTAACCCGTGAAGCTTAAATATAAAATGAACATATTTTAGGAAAAAAAGTAGCCTATGTCATTCGCATACAAATAAAAATCATTGTAAAATTTATTTTACGTTAATCGGTTCAGTAGTTTTTGAAATTACCTGAGGACAACGTTTTTAATGCTTCGCCTTTATACAATAGTAATGATTTACGAGCCGCACCGGTGCCTGAAAGGACAATGATAGCAACTTGCAGACGATGCTTAACATATGGAGAGACTACCTTAGCCAGTTATAACCGGTGGCAGTCAGTTTGGATGATTGGAGTCTCAACTGCCAGACCAAAGTAAGAAAAAAATTAGTCATCGCCATGCTAAGGATGAATAGAGTGAAACTGCCTTTTCATCATCAGCTTAAAGGTTCTATCAAGTGTTTTACATATGTAAATCTGGAAAATACATATATTGACATTGTTGACATGTTCCTCAAATCCAAAGTAGCATATGACAGGGTGAATAGAGAATACCGTACCATGCTCAGCTTTTAATCAGTTGAAAATTACCTACTCTCTGCGCCATCATAATTAACTCCACGAAACCCACGACACCTCCGTAGGCTTAAGACAATGTGACACAGTTTCATGTGGCTGCTTCAGGTAGTGTGCAAGGACTAGGCCAGTATATCAGGAACCATCTCTGCAATATCCACGCAATATTTTGAGCCCGCTGACGTCATTCACATGATACGAAGAACACTAGTATGCAGTCAGGATACAAACAGAATGAGACTCCTTGTCAACGAGAACAAGACGAAGTGTATGCTTTCGTCAAAAAGAGAGACTTGGTCGGAACGTGACTATTGATCAGTAAAACTCCGAGGCTTCTTCTCTGGGCTTAGTATGCAATTAAGGAACAAAGTTCTGCCGAGAAGAAGCAAGGAGGCGTTGTACAAAACGCTCATCACCCAGAAATTGCTTCATGTTGCAAAAGCAGAGACTCTTATCCAGTCGTATGATAGGTCCATTTCTCGTAATAAAGCCAAAAAGTTCTGCGTAGGATTTATGGTGCTATACAGCGATAACAACATCGTCTGCCGAAGCATAATCCTGGCTCCTGCACTTGAGCCTGTAAAGTATTCAACGCTATAGCAGATGGATCGAGAAGCTAAAGACGACTTTATCTTCGATAAGAAAGAGATCTGGTATACTAGATTAGGGACGGCGGCGGCCTAACGATCAAGCCGGTTGGAGAGACACACACTAGAGACCTAGCGCCAACAAAGGTAATGTAAACATCTACGTCTTAATAAGGCTACCACGCAAAATCTCGTACTCGTATGTCAAAATTTCTTACATACGAGATAAACACAATTATCTTTGCAATCTTATCAACTCAGATACCCTTCGCTGTTCATTGAAACCAGCCCAATGTCAACAAACTTATTAATCACAAGCACATTGGATTGTTTGTTTATTTATTTTTTTTTTCTCTGCAAACAAGTATGTAGTACACAACCGCAATTATTTGGTCGGCCAAAAGCAATTAGTTGCCTACATCTTTCCCCACATGACTTCACCTTGAGATGAACTGAAAGTGATGTTCAAGTATGTGTCTTGTCATCGTCTTTTTTTAAATCGGCACGCAACACGAACTGATTGCAAAAGTTTAAAAAAAAACAAACCTATTCGCCGCACATCAATCCAAGTCAAAACAATCTGTACTTTTGCGAATTTTTCGTTCAATTCAATTCCGTTTGCTGCCCACCCACACGGAAGCGTGCATGTGTACCTCTACAACGAATGTATCTTAAAGATTTCAGTCACATCTGTATGCATTCTCTTGTACTCAACAGTGGCATGTTGTGACGTGCCACTTAAGTCACGATCACAACTTTAACTGAGCATGAAACGGATTGTGCTCCAAACACAGAAACCAAGAAGACACAGCTCAACCGATATGAAGAATTTTTCACGCTCATATGCGTGCTTAGTGGCAGTTTTGCTGCAATTTTATGGGCTTTAAATTGGCTAGGCTACCCACCGATTGAAGTCGATTTCCACTGATGCAAGAAGGACCATTACAGTCACCACACTTAAAAAAAAAAAACCGTACCCACATGTAATCAACATCAACATGTCACCCTGTGATTGTGGCAAATTGCAAAGAATAGGAATAACTGTGTTTATGTTACAAGGAGCTCTTGTTAAAGCTGCAAAGGTATTCATCTGCGAAATGCTAACTACACCAGTGTCATATGAGCAGACTCGCAAACTAGCGGTTGGTAGTAAGTACTGCGTCACCACTTCTCTGTGGTCATCTTTTGATCATAAATTATGTGTTGGCGACGGGGACGCAGCGCAGAGTTTTGCAATTGGAAATTCCGAACAGAGTTTGCAAAATAAGCGATGAAATTTCACTAGGCGACCGACGACGACGCGACGGACACCGGATACCTACGAGTACCACTTGAATGTTTTGCGAGAAAGAAACTTGTTCACTTGATGACATCTCTGGATAGGCGTACGGTAAAAATATCGTTATATGCATAGTCAACGAGTGAAAGAGAAAATTACATAAAATTTTGCACTTCATTTTTTATTCAACTTTAATTGGGCATTTAATTTAGATATTTATGCAAATTGTTTTGATTTATGTTAACTGCTTCATGTTGTTGGAATTTTTTTTGTTTTTTTTTTTTAAATTATGTCATTAAGATTTTGAAAAAAAAAACAAAATGACTTTTCCTCTAAACAGAGACTAAAAGTAAATTAGATTCACCATTATATGCACTTTTCACAGAAAAAAAATTAAACAGTTCGCTCAAAAAGTACTTACACGATTGCAACATGAATGAGAATAAAATCTGTGAATTACAAACGAATGCAAAAATTGCATTCAAGCCTAAGCAGTAAATCTTGACACCACCATGAGTTTTAAAAAAGAAGTCAACATCGATACTCATCATCTCTTCGTAGATTTCAAGGCCGCCTTTGACAGCATCCATAGGGACAAACTGTATAAGGCCATGTCTAGTCTTGAAATCCCGGCCAAACTTGTCGCTTGCTGCTCCATCAAAGTCGGTAATGACCGTACTGAGACGACCTTCGATGTCAAAAAAGGTTTTAAACAATGTGATGCGTAGTCATGTGACCGGAGGCAATTAGCTAAGACCGAGCTGAGTTGAGAGGCTTGTTGGTTGAGGCCCAGGTTCACCTCTGATGTTCGCAGATGACGTCGTGGACACAATGAAACTAACGATCAATAGACTGAAGTCTTGAAATTTGTCAGTAAAGTTCTAAAAGTCAAAGATAATGATATTCAAAGATGTAGGTGACAGACACATATAGGATTTGGCTTTATCAGTAAGAGCAAGCATTCCATGTGACTGCCGCTCACACCTCATTCCGAGTGTCTGACAAACACTCAAAAGTGTTACTGGCTTCTCTAAGCCCCTCTGCCCTTCGGTCCCTTCTGTACGTGCAAAAATGTATACCACGCACAACATGTACAGTTGTGAGAAGCTAGACCTTGGCCCTCTATGGGCTGCTTAGGGCCTAATATTTATTTATTTTTGTTGATGGTTTCGGGTTGTAGCTTATGGATTACATGGATGATGTTGGCCTTAACTGCGGGAACCGTTTCCGGATTTTTGGCATAACATCGGTCCTTTACGGTGTAGCACAAATTGCAGCTCCGAGGTGGCCAGTCGACATCACCAAGACGCCTGATAATATGATTTGGGAAATTGGTGCGCAAAAGATCGATTGTGAAATGGGCGCGCCATCCTGCATGAACTAGAGGTCGTCCAAGTCCATGTCTTCAATTTCATTTAAAAAAAAAAAAATCGGTTAACATGGCTCTGTAAAGCCCATCGTTGACCGAAACGTTGTGTCCACACTCTCAGCAACAGCAGCCCCATTCGCACCTATCTCATGAACTTTTTGCACAAACTTGCGTACAGCAGACTTTCATCAAATCTGTCGGGGTCAAAAGACTCAAATAGATTGCTTAAATCGCGCACTTTGGGGCCGGCGGTATGCAGAATTTCTCAACGTCAATCCACTTATGCACGTTAGCCAATCCGACCCCTCTTTTAGTTTGTGTAATGCACCTTTACAATATGTGCCCTTCTTTTCACTTGAACAAAGAAAATACCCCTAAACTTACTCGGAGTGAGTACTAGCAGCTTTGCAGACTAATTTTTAATATTTCAAGCTCACCAGACTTCAAGATGTCTGTTTATAGACGCATTAAATTGATAAGACCATTCCGATAGAGGGGGGCGAAATAATACGCTGATCCTTGCATTTCATTCGTTCCCTTCATCGTCTAATGTCAGCGCAATTTTCCACCCTTCACAAGCCTTAAAGAAGAAGAAGAGCAAAAAAACACCTTTCTGCGGTGATAAGAATAATTCAACGTCAATCAACAGACACATAACGTACCAACCACACACATATCCTTGGAATTGTATCATTCACCCGACCGTCGCATTACGAAATTATACCCTCCGACGACGCACTTAAAACGTCAAACATAAAACAGAAAACAAACAAAATTCACACAAAAAAAGGAGAAAAAAGAAAGAAAGGGAGATACGCTGACAAGTCAATTTCAGTGTGGCACCCGCAGTTTAATATATGCCACATCACAATTCCTCTGCGTCACGGCGACGACGCTACAACCAAGGACTAAGGGCACAAATGCAAATAAAATTATTGACGCCTTACAAAACGGTAACAGGTTATAAATACAAGATACCCCCATAATTATTAGACATAACATCACAAGGATCATAACAAACGTCAAGGCATTTTCGTCCCCGGGGGGAATATGTGTAAGACGATGATTTCCCAAGATGTCAACATAATATCAATACAAAGGACGATGGGGGTGCTACTTTCCCTTCCCATTTACTATTTAGAAAAAAAAAAAAAAAAAAACAGAAGAAACTTGCCTCAAGGGTCTATGCACGGCTGGCTTGTGATACACCAAGGTGCCAGGACACACACGTAACACTTTTTGAGCCAAGCCAATCCAATACATTAGCAAGGTACAAGAACTAAACTCTATTGGATTGGCCGGGTGTGTGCTGTGCACTAGAGAGAAGAATTTATCCCCACATGGATGGCCTCGACAATTTCTCAAGAATGTTTTTTCTTTTTCAACCGTGCTACCCTTGGAGTCTCAATCCTTGACGCGTACCATTACCATCAGCACTATCACATGGTTCGTAGACGCGTCCTTCTCTTGTACCGCACCGAACACATTGCGTGGGCATAAAATGGAAATTTTATTGTTCTCCTTGAATTCCGGTTACAAACCAACACAACTGGAGGCCGACTAAGGATCCCACTATACCGGTGGTGGAAAGGATATCTAAATTATATTATGGTTCAGTGTACTACATCAACCTTGCGCCATAGTGTTGTTTAAATTATTGTAATAGAAGAAGGATATGAATTTACTTATATCTCCCCCTCTCTAGTGTTTCCTTTTTTATGCATATGATATGTAAAGAAAGTAGGAAAAAAAGGGGTTTCTTTGCCATCTCCTGATTGTCGGTATTCACTATATCCACTTGTTAGGACGGGTATTTGTATCTAAAGGATACAAGTGAGCAAATGAGACGAGTTCTGATCCACACACATGTGTACATATCTGTTACCTTGGTTCAGGAGGATGAAAAAAAAAAAAAAAAAAACAGATATAACAAGGAATGAGGTATCATCAGGATACAAAAATTTAATAAAACTATGAAGGGACGGGAAATATGATTTACAAGTCGTTGCTTTGCATATAAATTGGATGAGAGTAACGGCGCCGGCAGAGGCCGGGTTATTGTTTATGTTTTCTGAAGCAATGTCCAGTGGAATTGAGGTAATTTTCGAAATGTACGAGGGCAGGGATTTCCTTTTACGTTTATTCAAAGAGATTCCTTAAGGAAATAAAGTCATTTCTTATGATTTTTCATTTCCTGACTCATTGTGTTTAAAGCTGATTTTCAGATTGATTTACGAGTTTTGTTGTCTTGCAGAAGACTAAGTGGTTTGATCTTATCTTAGAATAGATATATTTATAGATATAGAACAACAATCGAGTTAAAGGTGCTTGAAAGTTGGGAATATATTTTATCCTTGACGCCAAAATGTCGCATCATTAATTCAACGTGGTGCGCTGTGGATAATTACGTAGCAGTGAACTAACTTGGGACTCCGCGAGGACAGCTGGACGAACATCAGCACTTTTATGGGTCCGGATGAAGAACCTCTTGCTGACCTGAGCGGATGAAATCTTTAAACGGGGCAACGACGGAATCTATAGACGGTTTTTGGCAGACACGAAATATTTTCACATACCTATTCTGTTTCATAACTCCATCTATACTTACGCAAGACAGATAGTACTGTCAGTTGATTTTAAGGCATCAAGTGATTGCCTGGCTGTAATTTGCATCAGAGCAACATGATGTTCTAGAACGATGTTCAGGCCCCTATCGAAGATGCATAAGGCTCAGCCATGGAGGAATTCTATGACCTTCTGGATGGGGCCTAGTTTTCTAGGCTAAGAATCCACACAGCAACCAACCAACCAACATAAAGCACGTATCCGACATCTTGGATGTTTGTAATAACTCTGGCCCGACTGTCCAACGAGAAGAAGATGAGCGCTGTCCAGATGAAGAAGCTTAACGTTGGACGCCTTAACACGACAGAAGGAGCCAGAGCACACAAAGGATAGCTGACTGAGAAACTCTCTGCAGTTCCTAAGGCAACCGTCTTCCTTAGAAAGACCAACATTGAATGGCTTAGGTTAACGAACTTTCTCATATATAGAAAAACGTGGTCTAGCTATAACATTGTCAGAATAATCGCAATAACATGCGAAATGCTAGGACATTTGGTACCAAAAAACGAGGCTTCTTGTCAAACACCCCATGAACAATTAATACTGGTGATCTGACCATCTAGATCGTGTGATATTACACCCCTAGACTTCATCCTTTGTGACTATGTAACAACAAAAGTCTAGAAATTGAGGAATTATAAGCCAACTCGCCTTATTCGCCAAATACCACTAAAAAGCTCATCAATATTTTAAAGAAATAATATATAAAAACCAAATGCCATGAATAGTTCTTTTAGCTGCTAAGAAAAATAATCCAATGTAGTTGAATCTTTTCATAGTTTTTTGAATGTTAAGAAAGTACATCTAACTGAATCACCTTTTATAAATATTTGTGCTTCATAAAAATCCACACAGATTGTCGTAAATCCACCAAATTTTGGACAAAACTTCCTTGAAAGTTGGAATAGAGTACTATAGTCATTAACACTTCGACAAGGCATAACTCCTCTTAAAAACCTATTCCCAGGTAACAGGTATAAGAACAATCGTGGAAGGTTCAAAGTGGTCTCTTCTTAGATATACTAACTTTTAAAACATTCGGTAGATACATACATATGTATGTATGTATGTCTTTAAACCCTTATGTCATTTCGTCCCGTATACTCTCAGAAATGCACCTCTCGCTAGAACCATTGCAAAGCAAATTATGCAAAGCACAAACGAATGGATGTTCGCGTGCATAATTCAGTTGAAATAGTCTAAATTATTTCCATAGGCAGAGCGTATACCTCTTCTAGTTGCTAAGCTTGTGGACAGAGAGTTTAAAGTGCGAGTACCAGATGTTGGAATTGAATCAAACAACTGACATTTAGGAATGTTGCCTTTTGTTGAAACATTGAAAGTACATATAAATGAAGACATTCTTTGTTGTTTCAAATCACACTACTGGCTCATCTAGCTCGAAATACTTTTACATGAGTTGCAACATCAGCATGAGGTCCTCCAATTATTCATCCAATTATATTATTATTACATATTCGCCTTAGATCCCTTTCCGCGTTATGATTTCTCCGCTTTGTTTGTTTAATACCAAACCAAACAGCTTGAAGAAAACCATCTATCCACCTGAATCCAACCGTCTTCTTCATAGAATTCGGTACCACCAAGAACCAAGGGTTTCTCGCCAGTTTCCATGGAAAATTCTATTCGAATTGGAAACGGAAACCAAAACATACATAAATTACACAAAATGCCATAAAATATTCGTAACAACATTTGCATATGGTAAATTTGATGATTTTACGTCTCACGGCCATCAAACTCAATCGAGAAGAGCTGCAGCAACACACGTTGGTTGGTTGAAGGCATCAAATAATAAGAAATCACAAATTCATTGTTGAATATTTGTTTATCTGTCACACTTACACTATGTAGTTAAATTAATTTGCCACCGCCTCCTGGGGAAAAGAGAGAATGAAATGTACAAAAAAGCCCTCGCGATTTCCCTGCGCGTCTATCTGATTAATCCCATGCCACTTGTCTCAATTGGAACCCGGCGCGATGCGAGCGACGAAGGCCAAAATAGAAAGGTGAAAGGATGAAAGCTGTGAAATTGTGTCCACACGACACTTGCAGATAATAGTTGCTGATGCAGGTCGCCTTGCAACCTGACACAGATGCAACAGATACCTGAAGATGAAAAATGAAAAAAAAAAAAAAACTGAAAGTTATTCAAAGTATCTATCACCATTGTACGACTTGGTAGGTACTTTCTACTTTTCGTTGCCGATGGTCACCAATAGTGACATGTGTAATCCATATCCAGTACCCAGATTTCATTACACCAAACCACTGACAGATACATTTTCCTCAACTAGTAGTCCTCCTAAAGCATGGCTAAGTAGATACACTTACACAGCAAATGCGTTGGTTGCAATTATAATTCGTGTTAACTAGGTTTCCTTAGGCGACACAGTGTTGTGGTAGAATTATTTAATCGCAAGCAATCAGTGATTACGATGTAAGTGGTCTACGGAAAGGGCACGACACTGTTCGTAGATACATGATGATTCCGTTAATGAATTATTGCATTATTTATTATGCTACGCTTAGTAGAGCCAACAAATGACTACCACGAAGACGAGGATGATGAAGAATACCCATGGGGCGAATCACTGAATAGAAACAATAGCAGGGTGGTGGTGGTGGTGGTGGTAACACGCTTCTGCCGTCAAGCGCAACAGGTGGGATGTGTGATAAATTTTTTGGAACACTGTTTCCATTCTTTCTTCTTTCGTCTGGTGGCGGATTTTCGTCGAATGATTAACGCCATTGTGATGTGTTATTTTTACTTCTTGTCTGACTCTGAGGGTGAACGTCTCTCGTGCTCGTCTAGTAATGTAATTTATCTGGAAAAGTTGTCGGATGGAATTACTCGTTGGTAGGGTGCTTTGGCAGTGTGTAATCGGTGATGTCGATCGCAATTAGGAGGAAAATTATTATGCTATTGGACTATTAGGTTGTATACATCCCGAATGCTATTAATAGGGGTTATATTACCATCTTAAGTATCAGTATTAAGCTATTGAATTGAGTTATTTCTAGTGGAATTCTTCAGTATTGATTAGTGACAGCTAGTTAGGCAGTGTTTGTCCTTCTAATGAGAGGAGCTTTGAGTTATAGATTCTGGCATAGTAGCTCTGAAAGTAATCATTTTCTTGGCAGCTTATTCACGCTCTAATGAGTTATGAGACAGCCATCCATGATAAAGGTATGTATCCTGAACCCTCCGCGACGATGCTACAAACCTCAACGATTTACAGTATACCTTGGTGTATACAACTTTTCAAACGATGTCTTAGCTGCAAATGAATCTTTAGACCTTAAAGTCTATAGTATGCTGCAAAAAACCTCTTGGAAGCAAATGGTGACCGTCTGGTGGATCGCGCTGGACAAATATACCGACTACAACCAACTGAGTCGTGCGCATAGAATGGCATGCGTCTGCACTAGTGGAGCTCTGAGAAACACTTCTACAGTTGCCAGGGACATTAGGTTCTACATTATTGCATATGCTTCAGCAAGTGACAGCATCCCTTCTGTGAACTAGTCTTCTAAAAGATTACTCATCCATTCCCATTCAATAGACTGCTTTCCAGGAAATACTTATTACCTCCCATGCCCCAGCTCGTATTCAATAAAAACCAAGCGGAAATTATGGCGATAAAGATGGGTCTGTTGTGGCTAAATTATGATGTGATATCAAATCAAAGAGTCAAGCTAGAATCAAATCCCCGGATGCTGTCCCCTTCAATTTTAGAACTGCCCTTAGTTGCGGCCTATGTGACATTCAGGCTGACTGTACGGCCGATGAACTCGCCAGATATGGCGTAACTCTAGCGATTCTATCGGAAAAGGAAGTATGTATCTCGCTATGTATGCATTTCTATTCAAACAGATGGGAATAAACTCCACTTTCACTAAGCAGACCAGTCCGATGGTAAGTCTCAACAGTTTGAAAAAAAATGAGTAAGTCTCACATTAGTGCTGTGGAAGGTGTCATTACGGGACATTGCATCATTGAGAGGCATGCCATTAGAATGAGTCTCCCTACCAAGGATTTTAGGAGGAACTGCATGAATGAGGAAGAAAAAGAAACTATGCTCTATCTTCTATACACCTGCCAAGCTCTTTCAGGATAGATAGTATCTACAGACTTACTAAAGGACTTTAGTTGATGACGCGCTGTACGTCATAACGTGTATTATCCGCATAGACACCCTAGCTGATGAATGAAGACAAAAAAGTTCAGCCTCAATAAGAATGCGGCAAAGAGAGAACGCATACAAACTCATTCCGAGGATTCACTAGAAGGATAAACAGAAGCCACGGGGCGGTAAACTACCAACAGCACCACTTTAACCTCGACGACTCGTTAGAGTCCCTTAGTAGTACCTTCCGCTTACTATTAATAGATGCTTCAGGGTCTACTTTAAAATCTGTGGACACGATGATAAGATATGAAGAAATGTATGCATCAACGTTTTGCAGTGTCTACTGCCACCAGGGAGATACAACCGTTTATATGAAAGTGTCCAATGGATTCCGTGATATAACGTTGCCCACACCAAACTCTATACGGGGAAAAACTCTTACCTATTTCATTGCCCGGATCTCCGCCATATTAGGGCTAAATTCCTGGGGAATTACTCCTTCGAAAACATCGATGATTTTTTCCCACGTGCATACTTGTGCCGTGCCCCAGATCGTCAAGCTTGTTTGTATGCAGAATTGGAGTTGGTAAATAAGTAGATTAGTTTGTGATCAAAGGTTTAATTGCCAACAGTAGCGTCACAATGGGTCCGTATTGACCTGAGTGGGTTCAGCCACACATTTATGTAACCTAACCTATATATCATGAAATCTGAAGTTTTATGTCACATTTGAGGGACCAAAAGGATTTGGCCAGCTTGAAAAAAATATTCTTGAATGCTTTTCAAAATGTCGCTAGAGGTTGGGTCGTTTAGTTGCTTTTGTGTTTGTTTTTGGACATAAGCACAGATCAAACGTCTGGGTAATATCTTCACTGATCGCCTGCCATAGAAATATGAAAATAAACTACAAAATCTAAAAGCAGTCAGTGAATTCAATATAAAACAAAAGATTAAATGTAATAGGAAAGAAATTTCCGGTGTAAGCTTCGATGAATCAATAGCCTACCTCATGCCCACCCCCCCTCTCTTCTACCAATTGATCACATTCCAAAGCACTACTAGTTCCACACCGAAGGTCGTTCAGATAAGCCTCTAGCTGATATTTTTCGATTATGAACACAATTATGACAGCACCAAGTCCAAAACACTATACTACGCGACCAAAGTTTCTTTTCATTTTCATGCCCAAATTCGAAGCAATAAAAAAAGTCTGATTAATGACATAACTCTCTCATTCGCATTCAAAAAATGACAGTTGACAGTTCTTAACCAGTTTTGGCACTTGCATTGTTCTTTGATAGAAACACGACAGTGACAGTGTGCAGCATTCCATTGTGCGCTCATTCGTTCTCTCTTTTTTTTTTTGTTCAGCCCACGGTAAAACCGCGTAAAACAAAAGCATGTGACAAAGAAAAAAACAACAACAGAGGAAAAGTATGACAAGTGATGATTTAGTCGTATCGTCTGTCAATTTCAAGGCAAAACTACACCAGCACTAGCCTAACAAATACATCGATCTACTCTAATCGATAGTCAAAATCTGAACGCTAATTGTTTAAGCAAATCCCATACGAAACTCAGCTATGATGTTGTGATGAATAAAATATTTGAATTTCTATAGAAAATGAGAATAACTTACCGCGGTTATCTTATCTGAGTTCAAATCTGTATCCATAAAATGACAATTTGCACCGCAGTCCACCTGAAGTCCACGACTGATCGACACGGCAGCAAGTATCCCCAGACAGGTACTCCAATTCAATTGATTTCTGGTTCTATAAAACTCCACTGGACACTGTGTGTACACAAGAACTATTGCATCATCAATATATTTAAATTTTGCACTTTTTTTTTTCTCTCATAAAAAATAATTTATATTTTTCCACTGATCACTGGTTTAACCTAAAAACAAATCAGATCGGCCGATTTGTTGTTATCACGGTTTGCAAATAAAAAATATTTTAATTATTTTTTTTTTGTTAAACAAAAAACCATCGGTCCGCGAGTGATCCGTATTATTCGCCGTCGAAATATCGTAACGACTGAAGGTGGAGTGCTACTATGATCGTATGGTGAGCAGTTGTTGGTCTCTGACTCTGACTCTGACTGAATGTAGTTACCGTTCCGTGACGTCATTAAAAAAATAACAACGACTCTCTTCGGTGGCAATTTTATTAGTTATTCCTTTTTTTTTTTTTTTATTCATTTTTGTGTATTTTCATATTTTATTTTGATCACGTTTAGTGTGTGGGGAGTGAGAGCAAGTGGTAGGGTACAAAATAAAATTGATAACAACGGCTGCGGCTGGTGTGCGCGCGATCGTGTACAGTGATTAGGAGTTGGGTTTTTAGAACTTCTTGTTTGGGTCTTATTTTTATCAGATTGCTTAAGTATATACAATTATGAGTGGGTACATTGTAATGTTTACATATGAAACTGTTTGTATTTTTTTTTCTTTTAAGATTATAAAAACGAGGCGAGAAAAATACAAGGGGCAATGTACCTTTTGATGAAGAACCAGAAGTGCAGTTACAGCGCATTTTTTCTTTATTTAAATACATTTTAGGTATCCATTGACCCACTGGCAGAGGCGATAGATTGCCACTTGTTCGTTTTATAAAAAATATGTACATCTTTGCAGAGGCACGCGCCTGCAGGTATATTTATTCCCCAAGCTTGTATTACAAGTGATAAATCTTTCTTCAATCTTCACTAAGAGATATAAAGAACTTTACACCGGCTCATCACAGCATTGACAAATTTCTTTGTTCTACCATCAAGATACTATTGGCGGGATTTTTTATTGCATTCGGTTATAATTCGCAGTATTTTTGTCGTGTTCGAAATACAATCGGGAAACTTAAGGACTCCTGCAACTTCTTAACGAATGTGAGAGTGGATTTCTCGCATAGAAAATTCAACTTGCTAAAGTGCAGACGAAGACAAAGTTTGTCTGATAGCTTTAAATAGAAATAGAAATAGATAGAAGCTCACACCACAAGAGGTGTATAAGACAGCTACTTGTAGGATATAATTTGTGTAAAACAAAGCTACAAGTCTGTGAACACATCGTCCACTGTCCTTGTTAAGGATGACAAGTTCGACAAGCGAATTTAGTCTTGTCAACTTATCAGATGTTGCCTGATAAATTATTTAATTTTAATTCGGCGAATATGAGTGGACGTGTTTGAGGTTAGAGCACGTAGTCTTTCGCTCAATGAACGCATACTTTGCCATTACACAGTATCCACCTATCAAATTGTATTCTCGCGGCGGAGTAGTTCCACTTCTAGTTCATAGGCCCATGACAGCGATGATCATATAGCGAATGAATAACATGATTCCAGGAAATATAGACGAAGTATGGTGGTTCTTTTATTTTCTCATTAAAAGCTAACGTACCTACTGCAAAGGACATACTTACATTCGGAAGATTCCAAGTAATAATGATATGAAGTGCTTAAGAGCGTAAAATGGTTAAATGTGGTGCTGGCTCCTTAAAGTAAGGACAATACAAAGAGAAGCGCTCCATACTATAGGATTCGCTTGGAATAAGGTATTTCGGATGACCCAACGCCGACTTAGTGTAAGCAAGTTTAAAGTTTTCTACGATGAATTTTGGGTTTTTGGGTGGAAACCCACCCGGGGTGGGTGATCCCGAATTTCGCTTCTTTTCTCAATCAGACGCTTAGTTTAGCGGGAAATCAAGTTTAAAGTTTTCTACGATGAATTTTGGGTTTTTGGGTGGAAAATCCATTTTTTCGGTACCCGGGGTGGGTGATCACGAATTTCGCTTCTTTTCTGAAACAGACGCTTAGTTTAGCGGGAAATCAAGTTTAAAGTTTTCTACGATGAACTTTGGGTTTTTGGGTGGAAAATCCAATTTTTCGGTACCCGGGGTGGGTGATCCCGAATTTCGCTTCTTTTCTCAATCAGACGCTTAGTTTAGCGGGAAATCAAGTTTAAAGGTTTCTACGATGAATTTTGGGTTTTTGGGTGGAAAATCCATTTTTTCGGTACCCGGGGTGGGTGATCCCGAATTTCGCTTCTTTTCTCAATCAGAAGCTTAGTTTAGCGGGAAATCAAGTTTAAAGTTTTCTACGATGAATTTTGGGTTTTTGGGTGGAAAATCCATTTTTTCGGTACCCGGAGTGGGTGATCCCGAATTTCGCTTCTTTTCTCAATCAGACGCTTAGTTTAGCGGGAAATCAAGCTTAAAGTTTTCTGCGATGAATTTTGGGTTTTTGGGTGGAAAGTCCATTTTTTCGGTACCCGGGGTGGGTGATCCCGAATTTCGCTTCTTTTCTCAATCAGACGCTTAGTTTAGCGGGAAATCAAGTTTAAAGTTTTCTACGATGAATTTTGGGTTTTTGGGTGGAAAATCCAATTTTTCGGTGCCCGGGGTGGGTGATCCCGAATTTTTCTTCTTTTCTCAATCAGACGCTTAGTTTAGCGGGAAATCAAGTTTAAAGTTTTCTACGATTAATTTTAGGTTTTTGGGTGGAAAATCCTTTTTTTCCGTACCCGGGGTGGGTGATCCCGAATTTCGGTTCTTTTCTCAATCAGACGCTTAGTTTAGCGGGAAATCAAGTTTAAAGTTTTCTACGATGAATTTTAGGTTTTTGGGTGGAAAATCCATTTTTTCGGTACCCGGGGTGGGTGATCCCGAATTTCGCTTCTTTTCTCAATCAGACGCTTAGTTTAGCGGGAAATCAAGTTTAAAGTTTTCTACGATGAATTTTGGGTTTTTGGGTGGAAACCCACCCGGGGTGGGTGATCCCGAATTTCGCTTCTTTTCTCAATCAGACGCTTAGTTTAGCGGGAAATAAAGTTTAAAGTTTTCTACGATGAATTTTGGGTTTTTGGGTGGAAAATCCTTTTTTTCCGTACCCGGGGTGGGTGATCCCGAATTTCGCTTCTTTTCTCAATCAGACGCTTAGTTTAGCGGGAAATCAAGTTTAAAGTTTTCTACGATTAATTTTGGGTTTTTGGGTGGAAAATCCATTTTTTCGGTACCCGGGGTGGGTGATCCCGAATTTCGCTTCTTTTCTCAATCAGACGCTTAGTTTAGTGGGAAATCAAGTTTAAAGTTTTCTACGATGAATTTTAGGTTTTTGGGTGGAAAATCCATTTTTTCGGTACCCGGGGTGGGTGATCCCGAATTTCGGTTCTTTTCTCAATCAGACGCTTAGTTTAGCGGGAAATCAAGTTTAAAGTTTTCTACGATGAATTTTGGGTTTTTGGGTGGAAAATAATTTTTTTCCGTACCCAGGATGGGTGATCCCGAATTTCGCTTCTTTTCTCAATCAGACGCTTAGTTTAGTGGGAAATCAAGTTTGAAGTTTTCTACGATGAATTTTGGGTTTTTGGGTGGAAAATTCATTTTTTCCGTACCCGGGGTGGGTGATCCCGAATTTCGCTTCTTTTCTCAATCAGACGCTTAGTTTAGCGGGAAATCAAGTTTAAAGTTTTCTACGATGAATTTTGGGTTTTTGGGTAGAAAATCCTTTTTTTCCGTACCCTGGGTGGGTGATCCCGAATTTCGCTTCTTTTCTCAATCAGACGCTTAGTTTAGCGGGAAATCAAGTTTAAAGTTTTCTGCGATGAATTTTGGGTTTTTGGGTGGAAAATCCATTTTTTCGGTACCCGGGATGGGTGATCCCGAATTTTGCTTCTTTTCTCAATCAGCCGCTTAGTTTAGCGAGAAATCAAGTTTGAAGTTTTCTACGATGAATTTTGGGTTTTTGGGTGGAAAATTCATTTATTCCGTACCCGGGGTGGGTGATCCCGAATTCCGCTTCTTGTCTCAATCAGACGCTTAGTTTAGCGAGAAATCAAGTTTGAAGTTTTCTACTATGAATTTTGGGTTTTTGGGTGGAAACCCACCCGGGGTGGGTGATCCCGAATTTCGCTTCTTTTCTCAATCAGACGCTTAGTTTAGTGGGAAATCAAGTTTAAAGTTTTCTACGATGAATTTTAGGTTTTTGGGTGGAAAATCCATTTTTTCGGTACCCGGGGTGGGTGATCCCGAATTTCGCTTCTTTTCTCAATCAGACGCTTAGTTTAGCGGGAAATCAAGTTTAAAGTTTTCTACGATGAATTTTGGGTTTTTGGGTGGAAACCCACCCGGGGTGGGTGATCCCGAATTTCGCTTCTTTTCTCAATCAGACGCTTAGTTTAGCGGGAAATAAAGTTTAAAGTTTTCTACGATGAATTTTGGGTTTTTGGGTGGAAAATCCTTTTTTTCCGTACCCGGGGTGGGTGATCCCGAATTTCGCTTCTTTTCTCAATCAGACGCTTAGTTTAGCGGGAAATCAAGTTTAAAGTTTTCTGCGATTAATTTTGGGTTTTTGGGTGGAAAATCCTTTTTTTCCGTACCCGGGGTGGGTGATCCCGAATTTCGCTTCTTTTCTCAATCAGACGCTTAGTTTAGCGGGAAATCAAGTTTAAAGTTTTCTACGATGAATTTTGGGTTTTTGGGTAGAAAATCCTTTTTTTCCGTACCCTGGGTGGGTGATCCCGAATTTCGCTTCTTTTCTCAATCAGACGCTTAGTTTAGCGGGAAATCAAGTTTAAAGTTTTCTGCGATGAATTTTGGGTTTTTGGGTGGAAAATCCATTTTTTCGGTACCCGGGATGGGTGATCCCGAATTTTGCTTCTTTTCTCAATCAGCCGCTTAGTTTAGCGAGAAATCAAGTTTGAAGTTTTCTACGATGAATTTTGGGTTTTTGGGTGGAAAATTCATTTATTCCGTACCCGGAGTGGGTGATCCCGAATTTCGCTTTTCTCAATCAGACGCTTAGTTTAGCGAGAAATCAAGTTTGAAGTTTTCTACTATGAATTTTGGGTTTTTGGGTGGAAACCCACCCGGGGTGGGTGATCCCGAATTTCGCTTCTTTTCTCAATCAGACGCTTAGTTTAGTGGGAAATCAAGTTTAAAGTTTTCTGCGATGAATTTTGGGTTTTTGGGTGGAAAATTCATTTTTTCGGTACCCGGGGTGGGTGATCTTGAATTTCGCTTCTTTTCTCAATCAGACGCTTAGTTTAGCGGGAAATCAAGTTGAAAGTTTTCTACGATGAATTTTGGGTTTTTGGGTGGAAAATCCAATTTTTCGGTGCCCGGGGTGGGTGATCCCGAATTTTTCTTCTTTTCTCAATCAGACGCTTAGTTTAGCGGGAAATCAAGTTTAAAGTTTTCTACGATTAATTTTGGGTTTTTGGGTGGAAAATCCTTTTTTTCCGTACCCGGGGTGGGTGATCCCGAATTTCGGTTCTTTTCTCAATCAGACGCTTAGTTTAGCGGGAAATCAAGTTTAAAGTTTTCTGCGATGAATTTTGGGTTTTTGGGTGGAAAATCCATTTTTTCGGTACCCGGGGTGGGTGATCCCGAATTTCGCTTCTTTTCTCAATCAGACGCTTAGCTTAGTGGGAAATAAAGTTTAAAGTTTTCTACGATGAATTTTAGGTTTTTGGGTGGAAAATCCATTTTTTCGGTACCCGGGGTGGGTGATCCCGAATTTCGCTTCTTTTCTCAATCAGACGCTTAGTTTAGCGGGAAATCAAGTTTAAAGTTTTCTACGATGAATTTTGGGTTTTTGGGTGGAAACCCACCCGGGGTGGGTGATCCCGAATTTCGCTTCTTTTCTCAATCAGACGCTTAGTTTAGCGGGAAATCAAGTTTAAAGTTTTCTACGATGAATTTTGGGTTTTTGGGTGTAAAATCCTTTTTTTCCGTACCCGGGGTGGGTGATCCCGAATTTCGCTTCTTTTCTCAATCAGACGCTTAGTTTAGCGGGAAATCAAGTTTAAAGTTTTCTACGATGAATTTTGGGTTTTTGGGTGGAAAATCCAATTTTTCGGTGCCCGGGGTGGGTGATCCCGAATTTTGCTTCTTTTCTCAATCAGACGCTTAGTTTAGCGGGAAATCAAGTTTAAAGTTTTCTACGATGAATTTTGGGTTTTTGGGTGGAAAATACAATTTTTCGGTACCCGGGGTGGGTGATCTTGAATTTCGCTTCTTTTCTCAATCAGACGCTTAGTTTAGCGGGAAATCAAGTTAAAAGTTTTCTACGATGTATTTTGGGTTTTTGGGTTGAAAATCCTTTTTTTCCGTACCCGGGGTGGGTGATCCCGAATTTCGCTTCTTTTCTCAATCAGACGCTTAGTTTAGCGGGAAATCAAGTTTAAAGTTTTCTACGATGAATTTTGGGTTTTTGGGTGGAAAATCCATTTTTTCGGTACCCGGGGTGGGTGATCCCGAATTTCGCTTCTTTTCTCAATCAGACGCTTAGTTTAGCGGGAAATCAAGTTTAAAGTTTTCTACGATGAATTTTGGGTTTTTGGGTGGAAAATCCAATTTTTCGGTACCCGGGGTGGGTGATCTTGAATTTCGCCTCTTTTCTCAATCAGACGCTTAGTTTAGCGGGAAATCAAGTTTAAAGTTTTCTACGATGTATTTTGGGTTTTTGGGTGGAAAATCCAATTTTTCCGTACCCGGGGTGGGTGATCCCGAATTTCGCTTCTTTTCTCAATCAGACGCTTAGTTTAGCGGGAAATCAAGTTTAAAGTTTTCTACGATGAATTTTGGGTTTTTGGGTGGAAAATCCAATTTTTCGGTACCCGGGGTGGGTGATCCCGAATTTCGCCTCTTTTCTCAATCAGACGCTTAATTTAGCGGGAAATCAAGTTTAAAGTTTTTTGCGATGAATTTTGGGTTTTTGGGTGGAAAATCCATTTTTTCGGTACCCGGGGTGGGTGATCCCGAATTTCGCTTCTTTTCTCATTCAGACGCTTAGTTTAGCGGGAAATCAAGTTTAAAGTTTTCTACGATGAATTTTGGGTTTTTGGGTGGAAAATCCTTTTTTTCCGTACCCGGGGTGGGTGATCCCGAATTTCGCTTCTTTTCTCAATCAGACGCTTAGTTTAGCGGGAAATCAAGTTTAAAGTTTTCTACGATGAATTTTGGGTTTTTGGGTGGAAAATCCAATTTTTCGGTGCCCGGGGTGGGTGATCCCGAATTTTTCTTCTTTTCTCAATCAGACGCTTAGTTTAGCGGGAAATCAAGTTTAAAGTTTTCTACGATGAATTTTGGGTTTTTGGGTGGAAAATCCTTTTTTTCCGTACCCGGGGTGGGTGATCCCGAATTTCGCTTCTTTTCTCAATCAGACGCTTAGTTTAGCGGGAAATCAAGTTTAAAGTTTTCTACGATGAATTTTGGGTTTTTGGGTGGAAAATCCAATTTTTCGGTACCCGGGGTGGGTGATCTTGAATTTCGCCTCTTTTCTCAATCAGACGCTTAGTTTAGCGGGAAATCAAGTTTAAAGTTTTCTACGATGTATTTTGGGTTTTTGGGTGGAAAATCCTTTTTTTCCGTACCCGGGGTGGGTGATCCCGAATTTCGCTTCTTTTCTCAATCAGACGCTTAGTTTAGCGGGAAATCAAGTTTAAAGTTTTCTACGATGAATTTTGGGTTTTTGGGTGGAAAATCCAATTTTTCGGTAACCGGGGTGGGTGATCTTGAATTTCGCCTCTTTTCTCAATCAGACGCTTAGTTTAGCGGGAAATCAAGTTTAAAGTTTTTTGCGATGAATTTTGGGTTTTTGGGTGGAAAATCCAATTTTTCGGTGCCCGGGGTGGGTGATCCCGAATTTTTCTTCTTTTCTCAATCAGACGCTTAGTTTAGCGGGAAATCAAGTTTAAAGTTTTCTACGATTAATTTTGGGTTTTTGGGTGGAAAATCCTTTTTTTCCGTACCCGGGGTGGGTGATCCCGAATTTCGCTTCTTTTCTCAATCAGACGCTTAGTTTAGCGGGAAATCAAGTTTAAAGTTTTCTACGATGAATTTTGGGTTTTTGGGTGGAAAATCCAATTTTTCGGTACCCGGGGTGGGTGATCCCGAATTTCGCTTCTTTTCTCAATCAGACGCTTAGTTTAGCGGGAAATCAAGTTTAAAGTTTTCTACGATGAATTTTGGGTTTTTGGGTGGAAACCCACCCGGGGTGGGTGATCCCGAATTTCGCTTCTTTTCTCAATCAGACGCTTAGTTTAGCGGGAAATAAAGTTTAAAGTTTTCTACGATGAATTTTGGGTTTTTGGGTGGAAAATCCTTTTTTTCCGTACCCGGGGTGGGTGATCCCGAATTTCGCTTCTTTTCTCAATCAGACGCTTAGTTTAGCGGGAAATCAAGTTTAAAGTTTTCTACGATTAATTTTGGGTTTTTGGGTGGAAAATCCATTTTTTCGGTACCCGGGGTGGGTGATCCCGAATTTCGCTTCTTTTCTCAATCAGACGCTTAGTTTAGTGGGAAATCAAGTTTAAAGTTTTCTACGATGAATTTTAGGTTTTTGGGTGGAAAATCCATTTTTTCGGTACCCGGGGTGGGTGATCCCGAATTTCGGTTCTTTTCTCAATCAGACGCTTAGTTTAGCGGGAAATCAAGTTTAAAGTTTTCTACGATGAATTTTGGGTTTTTGGGTGGAAAATAATTTTTTTCCGTACCCAGGATGGGTGATCCCGAATTTCGCTTCTTTTCTCAATCAGACGCTTAGTTTAGTGGGAAATCAAGTTTGAAGTTTTCTACGATGAATTTTGGGTTTTTGGGTGGAAAATTCATTTTTTCCGTACCCGGGGTGGGTGATCCCGAATTTCGCTTCTTTTCTCAATCAGACGCTTAGTTTAGCGGGAAATCAAGTTTAAAGTTTTCTACGATGAATTTTGGGTTTTTGGGTAGAAAATCCTTTTTTTCCGTACCCTGGGTGGGTGATCCCGAATTTCGCTTCTTTTCTCAATCAGACGCTTAGTTTAGCGGGAAATCAAGTTTAAAGTTTTCTGCGATGAATTTTGGGTTTTTGGGTGGAAAATCCATTTTTTCGGTACCCGGGATGGGTGATCCCGAATTTTGCTTCTTTTCTCAATCAGCCGCTTAGTTTAGCGAGAAATCAAGTTTGAAGTTTTCTACGATGAATTTTGGGTTTTTGGGTGGAAAATTCATTTATTCCGTACCCGGGGTGGGTGATCCCGAATTCCGCTTCTTGTCTCAATCAGACGCTTAGTTTAGCGAGAAATCAAGTTTGAAGTTTTCTACTATGAATTTTGGGCTTTTGGGTGGAAACCCACCCGGGGTGGGTGATCCCGAATTTCGCTTCTTTTCTCAATCAGACGCTTAGTTTAGTGGGAAATCAAGTTTAAAGTTTTCTACGATGAATTTTAGGTTTTTGGGTGGAAAATCCATTTTTTCGGTACCCGGGGTGGGTGATCCCGAATTTCGCTTCTTTTCTCAATCAGACGCTTAGTTTAGCGGGAAATCAAGTTTAAAGTTTTCTACGATGAATTTTGGGTTTTTGGGTGGAAACCCACCCGGGGTGGGTGATCCCGAATTTCGCTTCTTTTCTCAATCAGACGCTTAGTTTAGCGGGAAATAAAGTTTAAAGTTTTCTACGATGAATTTTGGGTTTTTGGGTGGAAAATCCTTTTTTTCCGTACCCGGGGTGGGTGATCCCGAATTTCGCTTCTTTTCTCAATCAGACGCTTAGTTTAGCGGGAAATCAAGTTTAAAGTTTTCTACGATTAATTTTGGGTTTTTGGGTGGAAAATCCTTTTTTTCCGTACCCGGGGTGGGTGATCCCGAATTTCGCTTCTTTTCTCAATCAGACGCTTAGTTTAGCGGGAAATCAAGTTTAAAGTTTTCTACGATGAATTTTGGGTTTTTGGGTAGAAAATCCTTTTTTTCCGTACCCTGGGTGGGTGATCCCGAATTTCGCTTCTTTTCTCAATCAGACGCTTAGTTTAGCGGGAAATCAAGTTTAAAGTTTTCTGCGATGAATTTTGGGTTTTTGGGTGGAAAATCCATTTTTTCGGTACCCGGGATGGGTGATCCCGAATTTTGCTTCTTTTCTCAATCAGCCGCTTAGTTTAGCGAGAAATCAAGTTTGAAGTTTTCTACGATGAATTTTGGGTTTTTGGGTGGAAAATTCATTTATTCCGTACCCGGAGTGGGTGATCCCGAATTTCGCTTCTTTTCTCAATCAGACGCTTAGTTTAGCGAGAAATCAAGTTTGAAGTTTTCTACTATGAATTTTGGGTTTTTGGGTGGAAACCCACCCGGGGTGGGTGATCCCGAATTTCGCTTCTTTTCTCAATCAGACGCTTAGTTTAGTGGGAAATCAAGTTTAAAGTTTTCTGCGATGAATTTTGGGTTTTTGGGTGGAAAATTAATTTTTCGGTACCCGGGGTGGGTGATCTTGAATTTCGCTTCTTTTCTCAATCAGACGCTTAGTTTAGCGGGAAATCAAGTTGAAAGTTTTCTACGATGAATTTTGGGTTTTTGGGTGGAAAATCCAATTTTTCGGTGCCCGGGGTGGGTGATCCCGAATTTTTCTTCTTTTCTCAATCAGACGCTTAGTTTAGCGGGAAATCAAGTTTAAAGTTTTCTACGATTAATTTTGGGTTTTTGGGTGGAAAATCCTTTTTTTCCGTACCCGGGGTGGGTGATCCCGAATTTCGGTTCTTTTCTCAATCAGACGCTTAGTTTAGCGGGAAATCAAGTTTAAAGTTTTCTGCGATGAATTTTGGGTTTTTGGGTGGAAAATCCATTTTTTCGGTACCCGGGGTGGGTGATCCCGAATTTCGCTTCTTTTCTCAATCAGACGCTTAGTTTAGTGGGAAATAAAGTTTAAAGTTTTCTACGATGAATTTTAGGTTTTTGGGTGGAAAATCCATTTTTTCGGTACCCGGGGTGGGTGATCCCGAATTTCGCTTCTTTTCTCAATCAGACGCTTAGTTTAGCGGGAAATCAAGTTTAAAGTTTTCTACGATGAATTTTGGGTTTTTGGGTGGAAACCCACCCGGGGTGGGTGATCCCGAATTTCGCTTCTTTTCTCAATCAGACGCTTAGTTTAGCGGGAAATCAAGTTTAAAGTTTTCTACGATGAATTTTGGGTTTTTGGGTGTAAAATCCTTTTTTTCCGTACCCGGGGTGGGTGATCCCGAATTTCGCTTCTTTTCTCAATCAGACGCTTAGTTTAGCGGGAAATCAAGTTTAAAGTTTTCTACGATGAATTTTGGGTTTTTGGGTGGAAAATCCAATTTTTCGGTGCCCGGGGTGGGTGATCCCGAATTTTGCTTCTTTTCTCAATCAGACGCTTAGTTTAGCGGGAAATCAAGTTTAAAGTTTTCTACGATGAATTTTGGGTTTTTGGGTGGAAAATACAATTTTTCGGTACCCGGGGTGGGTGATCTTGAATTTCGCTTCTTTTCTCAATCAGACGCTTAGTTTAGCGGGAAATCAAGTTAAAAGTTTTCTACGATGTATTTTGGGTTTTTGGGTTGAAAATCCTTTTTTTCCGTACCCGGGGTGGGTGATCCCGAATTTCGCTTCTTTTCTCAATCAGACGCTTAGTTTAGCGGGAAATCAAGTTTAAAGTTTTCTACGATGAATTTTGGGTTTTTGGGTGGAAAATCCATTTTTTCGGTACCCGGGGTGGGTGATCCCGAATTTCGCTTCTTTTCTCAATCAGACGCTTAGTTTAGCGAGAAATCAAGTTTAAAGTTTTCTACGATTAATTTTGGATTTTTGGGTGGAAAATCGTTTTTTTCCGTACCCGGGGTGGGTGATCCCGAATTTCGCTTCTTTTCTCAATCAGACGCTTAGTTTAGCGGGAAATCAAGTTTAAAGTTTTCTACGATGAATTTTGGGTTTTTGGGTGGAAAATCCTTTTTTTCCGTACCCGGGGTGGGTGATCCCGAATTTCGCTTCTTTTCTCAATCAGACGCTTAGTTTAGCGGGAAATCAAGTTTAAAGTTTTCTACGATGAATTTTGGGTTTTTGGGTGGAAAATCCAATTTTTCGGTACCCGGGGTGGGTGATCTTGAATTTCGCCTCTTTTCTCAATCAGACGCTTAGTTTAGCGGGAAATCAAGTTTAAAGTTTTCTACGATGTATTTTGGGTTTTTGGGTGGAAAATCGTTTTTTTCCGTACCCGGGGTGGGTGATCCCGAATTTCGCTTCTTTTCTCAATCAGACGCTTAGTTTAGCGGGAAATCAAGTTGAAAGTTTTCTACGATGAATTTTGGGTTTTTGGGTGGAAAATTCATTTTTTCGGTACCCGGGGTGGGTGATCCCGAATTTCGCTTCTTTTCTCAATCAGACGCTTAGTTTAGCGAGAAATCAAGTTTGAAGTTTTCTACTATGAATTTTGGGTTTTTGGGTGGAAACCCACCCGGGGTGGGTGATCCCGAATTTCGCTTCTTTTCTCAATCAGACGCTTAGTTTAGTGGGAAATCAAGTTTAAAGTTTTCTGCGATGAATTTTGGGTTTTTGGGTGGAAAATTCATTTTTTCGGTACCCGGGGTGGGTGATCTTGAATTTCGCTTCTTTTCTCAATCAGACGCTTAGTTTAGCGGGAAATCAAGTTGAAAGTTTTCTACGATGAATTTTGGGTTTTTGGGTGGAAAATCCAATTTTTCGGTGCCCGGGGTGGGTGATCCCGAATTTTTCTTCTTTTCTCAATCAGACGCTTAGTTTAGCGGGAAATCAAGTTTAAAGTTTTCTACGATTAATTTTGGGTTTTTGGGTGGAAAATCCTTTTTTTCCGTACCCGGGGTGGGTGATCCCGAATTTCGGTTCTTTTCTCAATCAGACGCTTAGTTTAGCGGGAAATCAAGTTTAAAGTTTTCTGCGATGAATTTTGGGTTTTTGGGTGGAAAATCCATTTTTTCGGTACCCGGGGTGGGTGATCCCGAATTTCGCTTCTTTTCTCAATCAGACGCTTAGTTTAGTGGGAAATAAAGTTTAAAGTTTTCTACGATGAATTTTAGGTTTTTGGGTGGAAAATCCATTTTTTCGGTACCCGGGGTGGGTGATCCCGAATTTCGCTTCTTTTCTCAATCAGACGCTTAGTTTAGCGGGAAATCAAGTTTAAAGTTTTCTACGATGAATTTTGGGTTTTTGGGTGGAAACCCACCCGGGGTGGGTGATCCCGAATTTCGCTTCTTTTCTCAATCAGACGCTTAGTTTAGCGGGAAATCAAGTTTAAAGTTTTCTACGATGAATTTTGGGTTTTTGGGTGTAAAATCCTTTTTTTCCGTACCCGGGGTGGGTGATCCCGAATTTCGCTTCTTTTCTCAATCAGACGCTTAGTTTAGCGGGAAATCAAGTTTAAAGTTTTCTACGATGAATTTTGGGTTTTTGGGTGGAAAATCCAATTTTTCGGTGCCCGGGGTGGGTGATCCCGAATTTTGCTTCTTTTCTCAATCAGACGCTTAGTTTAGCGGGAAATCAAGTTTAAAGTTTTCTACGATGAATTTTGGGTTTTTGGGTGGAAAATACAATTTTTCGGTACCCGGGGTGGGTGATCTTGAATTTCGCTTCTTTTCTCAATCAGACGCTTAGTTTAGCGGGAAATCAAGTTAAAAGTTTTCTACGATGTATTTTGGGTTTTTGGGTTGAAAATCCTTTTTTTCCGTACCCGGGGTGGGTGATCCCGAATTTCGCTTCTTTTCTCAATCAGACGCTTAGTTTAGCGGGAAATCAAGTTTAAAGTTTTCTACGATGAATTTTGGGTTTTTGGGTGGAAAATCCATTTTTTCGGTACCCGGGGTGGGTGATCCCGAATTTCGCTTCTTTTCTCAATCAGACGCTTAGTTTAGCGAGAAATCAAGTTTAAAGTTTTCTACGATTAATTTTGGATTTTTGGGTGGAAAATCGTTTTTTTCCGTACCCGGGGTGGGTGATCCCGAATTTCGCTTCTTTTCTCAATCAGACGCTTAGTTTAGCGGGAAATCAAGTTTAAAGTTTTCTACGATGAATTTTGGGTTTTTGGGTGGAAAATCCTTTTTTTCCGTACCCGGGGTGGGTGATCCCGAATTTCGCTTCTTTTCTCAATCAGACGCTTAGTTTAGCGGGAAATCAAGTTTAAAGTTTTCTACGATGAATTTTGGGTTTTTGGGTGGAAAATCCAATTTTTCGGTACCCGGGGTGGGTGATCTTGAATTTCGCCTCTTTTCTCAATCAGACGCTTAGTTTAGCGGGAAATCAAGTTTAAAGTTTTCTACGATGTATTTTGGGTTTTTGGGTGGAAAATCCAATTTTTCCGTACCCGGGGTGGGTGATCCCGAATTTCGCTTCTTTTCTCAATCAGACGCTTAGTTTAGCGGGAAATCAAGTTTAAAGTTTTCTACGATGAATTTTGGGTTTTTGGGTGGAAAATCCAATTTTTCGGTACCCGGGGTGGGTGATCCCGAATTTCGCCTCTTTTCTCAATCAGACGCTTAGTTTAGCGGGAAATCAAGTTTAAAGTTTTTTGCGATGAATTTTGGGTTTTTGGGTGGAAAATCCATTTTTTCGGTACCCGGGGTGGGTGATCCCGAATTTCGCTTCTTTTCTCATTCAGACGCTTAGTTTAGCGGGAAATCAAGTTTAAAGTTTTCTACGATGAATTTTGGGTTTTTGGGTGGAAAATCCTTTTTTTCCGTACCCGGGGTGGGTGATCCCGAATTTCGCTTCTTTTCTCAATCAGACGCTTAGTTTAGCGGGAAATCAAGTTTAAAGTTTTCTACGATGAATTTTGGGTTTTTGGGTGGAAAATCCAATTTTTCGGTGCCCGGGGTGGGTGATCCCGAATTTTTCTTCTTTTCTCAATCAGACGCTTAGTTTAGCGGGAAATCAAGTTTAAAGTTTTCTACGATGAATTTTGGGTTTTTGGGTGGAAAATCCTTTTTTTCCGTACCCGGGGTGGGTGATCCCGAATTTCGCTTCTTTTCTCAATCAGACGCTTAGTTTAGCGGGAAATCAAGTTTAAAGTTTTCTACGATGAATTTTGGGTTTTTGGGTGGAAAATCCAATTTTTCGGTACCCGGGGTGGGTGATCTTGAATTTCGCCTCTTTTCTCAATCAGACGCTTAGTTTAGCGGGAAATCAAGTTTAAAGTTTTCTACGATGTATTTTGGGTTTTTGGGTGGAAAATCCTTTTTTTCCGTACCCGGGGTGGGTGATCCCGAATTTCGCTTCTTTTCTCAATCAGACGCTTAGTTTAGCGGGAAATCAAGTTTAAAGTTTTCTACGATGAATTTTGGGTTTTTGGGTGGAAAATCCAATTTTTCGGTAACCGGGGTGGGTGATCTTGAATTTCGCCTCTTTTCTCAATCAGACGCTTAGTTTAGCGGGAAATCAAGTTTAAAGTTTTTTGCGATGAATTTTGGGTTTTTGGGTGGAAAATCCAATTTTTCGGTGCCCGGGGTGGGTGATCCCGAATTTTTCTTCTTTTCTCAATCAGACGCTTAGTTTAGCGGGAAATCAAGTTTAAAGTTTTCTACGATTAATTTTGGGTTTTTGGGTGGAAAATCCTTTTTTTCCGTACCCGGGGTGGGTGATCCCGAATTTCGCTTCTTTTCTCAATCAGACGCTTAGTTTAGCGGGAAATCAAGTTTAAAGCTTTCTACGATGAATTTTGGGTTTTTGGGTGGAAAATCCAATTTTTCGGTACCCGGGGTGGGTGATCTTGAATTTCGCCTCTTTTCTCAATCAGACGCTTAGTTTAGCGGGAAATCAAGTTTAAAGTTTTCTACGATGAATTTTGGGTTTTTGGGTGGAAAATCCTTTTTTTCCGTACCCGGGGTGGGTGATCCCGAATTTCGCTTCTTTTCTCAATCAGACGCTTAGTTTAGCGGGAAATCAAGTTTAAAGTTTTCTACGATGAATTTTGGGTTTTTGGGTGGAAAATCCTTTTTTTCCGTACCCGGGGTGGGTGATCCCGAATTTCGCTTCTTTTCTCAATCAGACGCTTAGTTTAGCGGGAAATCAAGTTTAAAGTTTTCTACGATGAATTTTGGGTTTTTGGGTGGAAAATCCAATTTTTCGGTGCCCGGGGTGGGTGATCCCGAATTTTTCTTCTTTTCTCAATCAGACGCTTAGTTTAGCGGGAAATCAAGTTTAAAGTTTTCTACGATTAATTTTGGGTTTTTGGGTGGAAAATCCTTTTTTTCCGTACCCGGGGTGGGTGATCCCGAATTTCGGTTCTTTTCTCAATCAGACGCCTAGTTTAGCGGGAAATCAAGTTTAAAGTTTTCTGCGATGAATTTTGGGTTTTTGGGTGGAAAATCCATTTTTTCGGTACCCGGGGTGGGTGATCCCGAATTTCGCTTCTTTTCTCAATCAGACGCTTAGTTTAGTGGGAAATCAAGTTTAAAGTTTTCTACGATGAATTTTAGGTTTTTGGGTGGAAAATCCATTTTTTCGGTACCCGGGGTGGGTGATCCCGAATTTCGCTTCTTTTCTCAATCAGACGCTTAGTTTAGCGGGAAATAAAGTTTAAAGTTTTCTACGATGAATTTTGGGTTTTTGGGTGGAAAATCCTTTTTTTCCGTACCCGGGGTGGGTGATCCCGAATTTCGCTTCTTTTCTCAATCAGACGCTTAGTTTAGCGGGAAATCAAGTTTAAAGTTTTCTACGATTAATTTTGGGTTTTTGGGTGGAAAATCCATTTTTTCGGTACCCGGGGTGGGTGATCCCGAATTTCGCTTCTTTTCTCAATCAGACGCTTAGTTTAGCGGGAAATCAAGTTTAAAGTTTACTACGATGAATTTTGGGTGGAAACCCACCCGGGGTGAGTGATCCCGAATTTCGCTTCTTTTCTCAATCAGACGCTTAGTTTAGCGAGAAATCAAGTTTGAAGTTTTCTACGATGAATTTTGGGTTTTTGGGTGGAAAGTTCATTTTTTCGGTACCCGGGTTGGGTGATCCCGAATTTCGCTTCTTTTCTCAATCAGACGCTTAGTTTAGCGGGAAATCAAGTTTAAAGTTTTCTACGATGAATTTTGGGTTTTTGGGTGGAAAATCCAATTTTTCGGTACCCGGGGTGGGTGATCTTGAATTTCGCCTCTTTTCTCAATCAGACGCTTAGTTTAGCGAGAAATCAAGTTTAAAGTTTTCTGCGATGAATTTTGGGTTTTTGGGTGGAAAACCCTTTTTTCCGTACCCGGGGTGGGTGATCCCGAATTTCGCTTCTTTTCTCAATCAGACGCTTAGTTTAGTGGGAAATCAAGTTTAAAGTTTTCTACGATGAATTTTAGGTTTTTGGGTGGAAAATCCATTTTTTCGGTACCCGGGGTGGGTGATCCCGAATTTCGGTTCTTTTCTCAATCAGACGCTTAGTTTAGCGGGAAATCAAGTTTAAAGTTTTCTACGATTAATTTTGGGTTTTTGGGTGGAAAATCCATTTTTTCGGTACCCGGGGTGGGTGATCCCGAATTTCGCTTCTTTTCTCAATCAGACGCTTAGCTTAGCGGGAAATCAAGTTTAAAGTTTTCTACGATGAATTTTGGGTTTTTGGGTGGAAAATCCAATTTTTCGGTACCCGGGGTGGGTGATCTTGAATTTCGCCTCTTTTCTCAATCAGACGCTTAGTTTAGCGGGAAATCAAGTTTAAAGTTTTCTACGATGTATTTTGGGTTTTTGGGTGGAAAATCGTTTTTTTCCGTACCCGGGGTGGGTGATCCCGAATTTCGCTTCTTTTCTCAATCAGACGCTTAGTTTAGCGGGAAATCAAGTTTAAAGTTTTCTACGATGAATTTTGGGTTTTTGGGTGGAAAATCCTTTTTTTCCGTACCCGGGGTGGGTGATCCCGAATTTCGCTTCTTTTCTCAATCAGACGCTTAGTTTAGCGGGAAATCAAGTTTAAAGTTTTCTACGATGAATTTTGGGTTTTTGGGTGGAAAATCCAATATTTCGGTACCCGGGGTGGGTGATCTTGAATTTCGCCTCTTTTCTCAATCAGACGCTTAGTTTAGCGGGAAATCAAGTTTAAAGTTTTCTACGATGAATTTTGGGTTTTTGGGTGGAAACCCACCCGGGGTGGGTGATCCCGAATTTCGCTTCTTTTCTCAATCAGACGCTTAGTTTAGCGGGAAATCAAGTTTAAAGTTTTCTACGATGAATTTTGGGTTTTTGGGTGGAAAATCCATTTTTTCGGTACCCGGGGTGGGTGATCTTGAATTTCGCCTCTTTTCTCAATCAGACGCTTAGTTTAGCGGGAAATCAAGTTTAAAGTTTTCTACGATGTATTTTGGGTTTTTGGGTGGAAAATCCTTTTTTTCCGTACCCGGGGTGGGTGATCCCGAATTTCGCTTCTTTTCTCAATCAGACGCTTAGTTTAGCGGGAAATCAAGTTTAAAGTTTTCTACGATGAATTTTGGGTTTTTGGGTGGAAAATCCAATTTTTCGGTGCCCGGGGTGGGTGATCCCGAATTTTGCTTCTTTTCTCAATCAGACGCTTAGTTCAGCGGGAAATTAAGTTTAAAGTTTTCTACGATGAATTTTGGGTTTTTGGGTGGAAACCCACCCGGGGTGGGTGATCCCGAAATTCGTTTCTTTTCTCAATCAGACGCTTAGTTTAGCGGGAAATCAAGTTTAAAGTTTTCTACGATGAATTTTGGGTTTTTGGGTGGAAAATCCAATTTTTCGTTGCCCGGGGTGGGTGATCCCGAATTTCGCTTCTTTTCTCAATCAGACGCTTAGTTTAGCGGGAAATCAAGTTTAAAGTTTTCTGCGATGAATTTTGGGTTTTTGGGTGGAAAATCGTTTTTTTCCGTACCCGGGGTGGGTGATCCCGAATTTCGCTTCTTTTCTCAATCAGACGATTAGTTTAGCGGGAAATCAAGTTTAAAGTTTTCTGCGATGAATTTTGGGTTTTTGGGTGGAAAATCCATTTTTTCGGTACCCGGGGTGGGTGATCCCGAATTTCGCTTCTTTACTCAATCAGACGATTAGTTTAGCGGGAAATCAAGTTTAAAGTTTTCTGCGATGAATTTTGGGTTTTTGGGTGGAAAATCCATTTTTTCGGTACCCGGGGTGGGTGATCCCGAATTTCGCTTCTTTTCTCAATCAGACGCTTAGTTTAGTGGGAAATCAAGTTTAAAGTTTTCTACGATGAATTTTAGGTTTTTGGGTGGAAAATCCATTTTTTCGGTACCCGGGGTGGGTGATCCCGAATTTCGCTTCTTTTCTCAATCAGACGCTTAGTTTAGCGGGAAATCAAGTTTAAAGTTTTCTACGATGAATTTTGGGTTTTTGGGTGGAAAATCGTTTTTTTCCGTACCCGGGGTGGGTGATCCCGAATTTCGCTTCTTTTCTCAATCAGACGCTTAGTTTAGCGGGAAATCAAGTTTAAAGTTTTCTACGATGAATTTTGGGTTTTTGGGTGGAAAATCCAATTTTTCGTTGCCCGGGGTGGGTGATCCCGAATTTCGCTTCTTTTCTCAATCAGACGCTTAGTTTAGCGGGAAATCAAGTTTAAAGTTTTCTACGATGAATTTTGGGTTTTTGGGTGGAAAATCGTTTTTTTCCGTACCCGGGGTGGGTGATCCCGAATTTCGCTTCTTTTCTCAATCAGACGCTTAGTTTAACTGGAAATCAAGCTTAAAGTTTTCTACGATGAATTTTGGGTTTTTGGGTGGAAAATCCAATTTTTCGGTAACCGGGGTGGGTGATCTTGAATTTCGCCTCTTTTCTCAATCAGACGCTTAGTTTAGCGGGAAATCAAGTTTAAAGTTTTCTACGATGAATTTTGGGTTTTTGGGTGGAAAATCCAATTTTTCGGTAACCGGGGTGGGTGATCTTGAATTTCGCTTCTTTTCTCAATCAGACGCTTAGTTTAGCGGGAAATCAAGTTTAAAGTTTTCTGCGATGAATTTTGGGTTTTTGGGTGGAAAATCCTTTTTTTCCGTACCCGGGGTGGGTGATCCCGAATTTCGCTTCTTTTCTCAATCAGACGATTAGTTTAGCGGGAAATCAAGTTTAAAGTTTTCTGCGATGAATTTTGGGTTTTTGGGTGGAAAATCCATTTTTTCGGTACCCGGGGTGGGTGATCCCGAATTTCGCTTCTTTTCTCAATCAGACGCTTAGTTCAGCGGGAAATTAAGGTTAAAGTTTTCTACGATGAATTTTGGGTTTTTGGGTGGAAACCCACCCGGGGTGGGTGATTCCGAAATTCGTTTCTTTTCTCAATCAGACGCTTAGTTTAGCGGGAAATCAAGTTTAAAGTTTTCTACGATGAATTTTGGGTTTTTGGGTGGAAAATTCATTTTTTCCGTACCCGGGGTGGGTGATCCCGAATTTCGCTTCTTTTCTCAATCAGACGCTTAGTTTAGCGGGAAATCAAGTTTAAAGTTTTCTACGATGAATTTTGGGTTTTTGGGTGGAAAATCCAATTTTTCGGTAACCGGGGTGGGTGATCTTGAATTTCGCTTCTTTTCTCAATCAGACGCTTAGTTTAGCGGGAAATCAAGTTTAAAGTTTTCTGCGATGAATTTTGGGTTTTTGGGTGGAAAATCGTTTTTTTCCGTACCCGGGGTGGGTGATCCCGAATTTCGCTTCTTTTCTCAATCAGACGATTAGTTTAGCGGGAAATCAAGTTTAAAGTTTTCTGCGATGAATTTTGGGTTTTTGGGTGGAAAATCCATTTTTTCGGTACCCGGGGTGGGTGATCCCGAATTTCGCTTCTTTTCTCAATCAGACGCTTAGTTTAGTGGGAAATCAAGTTTAAAGTTTTCTACGATGAATTTTAGGTTTTTGGGTGGAAAATCCATTTTTTCGGTACCCGGGGTGGGTGATCCCGAATTTCGCTTCTTTTCTCAATCAGACGCTTAGTTTAGCGGGAAATCAAGTTTAAAGTTTTCTACGATGAATTTTGGGTTTTTGGGTGGAAAATCCTTTTTTTCCGTACCCGGGGTGGGTGATCCCGAATTTCGCTTCTTTTCTCAATCAGACGCTTAGTTTAGCGGGAAATCAAGTTTAAAGTTTTCTACGATGTATTTTGGGTTTTTGGGTGGAAAATCGTTTTTTTCCGTACCCGGGGTGGGTGATCCCGAATTTCGCTTCTTTTCTCAATCAGACGCCTAATTTAGCGGGAAATCAAGTTGAAAGTTTTCTACGATGAATTTTGGGTTTTTGGGTGGAAACCCATCCGGGGTGGGTGATCCCGAATTTCGCTTCTTTTCTCAATCAGACGCTTAGTTTAGCGAGAAATCAAGTTTAAAGTTTTCTACGAAGAATTTTGGGTTTTTGGGTGGAAAATCCATTTTTTCGGTACCCGGGGTGGGTGATCCCGAATTTCGCTTCTTTTCTCAATCAGACGCTTAGTTTAGCGGGAAATCAAGTTTAAAGTTTTCTACGATTAATTTTGGATTTTTGGGTGGAAAATCGTTTTTTTCCGTACCCGGGGTGGGTGATCCCGAATTTCGCTTCTTTTCTCAATCAGACGCTTAGTTTAGCGAGAAATCAAGTTTAAAGTTTTCTACGAAGAATTTTGGGTTTTTGGGTGGAAAATCCATTTTTTCGGTACCCGGGGTGGGTGATCCCGAATTTCGCTTCTTTTCTCAATCAGACGATTAGTTTAGCGGGAAATCAAGTTTAAAGTTTTCTGCGATGAATTTTAGATTTTTGGGTGGAAAATCCATTTTTTCGGTACCCGGGGTGGGTGATCCCGAATTTCGCTTCTTTTCTCAATCAGACGCTTAGTTTAGCGGGAAATCAAGTTTAAAGTTTTCTACGATGAATTTTGGGTTTTTGGGTGGAAAATCCTTTTTTTCCGTACCCGGGGTGGGTGATCCCGAATTTCGCTTCTTTTCTCAATCAGACGCTTAGTTTAGCGGGAAATCAAGTTTAAAGTTTTCTACGATGAATTTTGGGTTTTTGGGTGGAAAATCCAATTTTTCGGTACCCGGGGTGGGTGATCTTGAATTTCGCCTCTTTTCTCAATCAGACGCTTAGTTTAGCGGGAAATCAAGTTTAAAGTTTTCTACGATGTATTTTGGGTTTTTGGGTGGAAAATCGTTTTTTTCCGTACCCGGGGTGGGTGATCCCGAATTTCGCTTCTTTTCTCAATCAGACGCTTAGTTTAGCGGGAAATCAAGTTGAAAGTTTTCTACGATGAATTTTGGGTTTTTGGGTGGAAACCCATCCGGGGTGGGTGATCCCGAATTTCGCTTCTTTTCTCAATCAGACGCTTAGTTTAGCGAGAAATCAAGTTTAAAGTTTTCTACGAAGAATTTTGGGTTTTTGGGTGGAAAATCCATTTTTTCGGTACCCGGGGTGGGTGATCCCGAATTTCGCTTCTTTTCTCAATCAGACGCTTAGTTTAGCGAGAAATCAAGTTTAAAGTTTTCTACGATTAATTTTGGATTTTTGGGTGGAAAATCGTTTTTTTCCGTACCCGGGGTGGGTGATCCCGAATTTCGCTTCTTTTCTCAATCAGACGCTTAGTTTAGCGGGAAATCAAGTTTAAAGTTTTCTACGATGAATTTTGGGTTTTTGGGTGGAAAATCCAATTTTTCGGTACCCGGGGTGGGTGATCTTGAATTTCGCATCTTTTCTCAATCAGACGCTTAGTTTAGCGGGAAATCAAGTTTAAAGTTTTCTACGATGAATTTTGGGTTTTTGGGTGGAAACCCACTCGGGGTGGGTGATCCCGAATTTCGCTTCTTTTCTCAATCAGACGCTTAGTTTAGCGGGAAATCAAGTTTAAAGTTTTCTACGATGAATTTTGGGTTTTTGGGTGGAAAATCCAATTTTTCGGTACCCGGGGTGGGTGATCTTGAATTTCGCATCTTTTCTCAATCAGACGCTTAGTTTAGCGGGAAATCAAGTTTAAAGTTTTCTACGATGAATTTTGGGTTTTTGGGTGGAAACCCACTCGGGGTGGGTGATCCCGAATTTCGCTTCTTTTCTCAATCAGACGCTTAGTTTAGCGGGAAATCAAGTTTAAAGTTTTCTACGATGAATTTTGGGTTTTTGGGTGGAAAATCCAATTTTTCGGTACCCGGGGTGGGTGATCTTGAATTTCACCTCTTTTCTCAATCAGACGCTTAGTTTAGCGGGAAATCATTTTTAAAGTTTTCTACGATGAATTTTGGGTTTTTGGGTGGAAACCCACCCGGGGTGGGTGATCCCGAATTTCGCTTCTTTTCTCAATCAGACGCTTAGTTTAGCGGGAAATCAAGTTTAAAGTTTTCTACGATGAATTTTGGGTTTTTGGGTGGAAAATCCAATTTTTCGGTACCCGGGGTGGGTGATCTTGAATTTCGCCTCTTTTCTCAATCAGACGCTTAGTTTAGCGGGAAATCAAGTTTAAAGTTTTCTGCGATGAATTTTGGGTTTTTGGGTGGAAAATCCATTTTTTCGGTACCCGGGGTGGGTGATCCCGAATTTCGCTTCTTTTCTCAATCAGACGCTTAGTTTAGCGGGAAATCAAGTTTAAAGTTTTCTACGATGAATTTTGGGGTTTTGGGTGGAAAATCCAATTTTTCGGTGCCCGGGGTGGGTGATCCCGAATTTTGCTTCTTTTCTCAATCAGACGCTTAGTTTAGCGGGAAATCAAGTTTAAAGTTTTCTACGATGTATTTTGGGTTTTTGGGTGGAAAATCGTTTTTTTCCGTACCCGGGGTGGGTGATCCCGAATTTCGCTTCTTTTCTCAATCAGACGCTTAGTTTAGCGGGAAATCAAGTTTAAAGTTTTCTACGATTAATTTTGGGTTTTTGGGTGGAAAATCGTTTTTTTCCGTACCCGGGGTGGGTGATCCCGAATTTCGCTTCTTTTCTCAATCAGACGATTAGTTTAGCGGGAAATCAAGTTTAAAGTTTTCTGCGATGAATTTTGGGTTTTTGGGTGGAAAATCCATTTTTTCGGTACCCGGGGTGGGTGATCCCGAATTTCGCTTCTTTTCTCAATCAGACGCTTAGTTTAGTGGGAAATCAAGTTTAAAGTTTTCTACGATGAATTTTAGGTTTTTGGGTGGAAAATCCATTTTTTCGGTACCCGGGGTGGGTGATCCCGAATTTTGCTTCTTTTCTCAATCAGACGCTTAGTTTAGCGGGAAATCAAGTTTAAAGTTTTCTACGATGTATTTTGGGTTTTTGGGTGGAAAATCGTTTTTTTCCGTACCCGGGGTGGGTGATCCCGAATTTCGCTTCTTTTCTCAATCAGACGCTTAGTTTAGCGGGAAATCAAGTTTAAAGTTTTCTACGATGAATTTTGGGTTTTTGGGTGGAAAATCCAATTTTTCGGTAACCGGGGTGGGTGATCTTGAATTTCGCTTCTTTTCTCAATCAGACGATTAGTTTAGCGGGAAATCAAGTTTAAAGTTTTCTGCGATGAATTTTGGGTTTTTGGGTGGAAAATCCATTTTTTCGGTACCCGGGGTGGGTGATCCCGAATTTCGCTTCTTTTCTCAATCAGACGCTTAGTTTAGTGGGAAATCAAGTTTAAAGTTTTCTACGATGAATTTTAGGTTTTTGGGTGGAAAATCCATTTTTTCGGTACCCGGGGTGGGTGATCCCGAATTTCGCTTCTTTTCTCAATCAGACGCTTAGTTTAGCGGGAAATCAAGTTTAAAGTTTTCTACGATGAATTTTGGGGTTTTGGGTGGAAAATCCAATTTTTCGGTGCCCGGGGTGGGTGATCCCGAATTTTGCTTCTTTTCTCAATCAGACGCTTAGTTTAGCGGGAAATCAAGTTTAAAGTTTTCTACGATGAATTTTGGGTTTTTGGGTGGAAAATCCTTTTTTTCCATACCCGGAGTGGGTGATCCCGAATTTCGCTTCTTCATCAATCAGACGCTTAGTTTAGCGGGAAATCAAGTTTTCTACGATGAATTTTGGGTTTTTGGGTGGAAAATCCATTTTTTCGATACCCGGGGTGGGTGATCCCGAATTTCGCTTCTTTTCTCAATCAGACGCTTAGTTAGAAATCTGATCCAAAGTACCGGTATCTACGCTTATTGATTCTTTACATGCATCCCGGTATTCTGAGCAAATTGAATCAAAGAAGAGTATTTGCCGATGTGGCAACATTCCAGATGTGTCGAAGAACTAGGAAACACAGCATAAGCCCCTCATTCTATCGATGCTATCGATTTGAAACATCTGTCGTAATCTACTGAAATAGGAGAAATTACCTTCCGAACAGAGGGAATCTCTAGTTTTAGTCCAAATCCTGCAGAAAATACAAGAAGTCAACACCGATCGATTCATCGACAGCATCTATAGGGAGAAACTCTATAAAACCATGTCTAGTTTTGACATCCCTGCCAAACTTGTCCGTTTGTGCTGGCTGGATAACGATTTAGAACGCTCGCTGCTCCATCAAGCAATAAACGAGGGCAAAACCAAGCATATGCTGTCAACAAGAAGGGACAATCAACACCGACGAATTGAACAAAATGTCACAGTGGGCAGTTACAGCGAAGAAATCAAGCGAAGAGTAGCACTTGCCATTCGCTGTTTTTTTTTTTTTTTTGATAATAAGGTAATTCAACAGTAAAGCCCTATCTCGAAGAACTAAGGAGACTCTGTATAAGACCCTGATCATTCCAGTCCTGCTTTACGGCGCTGAAACATGGATTTTGTTGAAGGCGGATGAAAATATCCTTGGTCACTTCGATAGAAAAATTCTTCGTAAGATTTTCGGTCCCGTTTGCGTCGACGGGGGTTGTACAGCGACATTGAGCTAGACAAAAAACTTCACATTGGACGTCTCAGATGTCTAGGGCATGTAGAGCGAATGGACAACAACACTCCAAGCCGCGGTGTCTTCAAATCAAACCCGGAGAAACGACGCAGTAGTGGGCCTCCTCGCCGCAGGTGGCGCGTACAAGTTGAAGGGGACTTCGACCAACTTCGATTGCACAACTGTTGAGAGGCTTATTGGTTGAGGCCCAGGTTCACCCCGAGCTGTAGGGGTCTCTTCTTCTTCTTCTACAAGAAGAAGAAGAAGAGACCTTAGCCCACAAGAACTGGACGATTGTATGAGACAAATGGCTTTTTTGACAAGCAATCGATATTAGTCTAGACTCTGATAGTGAAGATAAAGGAACCTAAATTGATAAATTGTTTCCTCCAAGTGTATAAAAATGAATGTTCAAACTGAGATTCAATTCCTACCATCATGGTAGGCTCTGTTGGCTGTTGGCTATTTGATTCTTTTAAAGTCCTCTAGTTCTAATAGAAAGTATCGATCATATCGACGAGCCAGAGCCACACTTTGACGTGTCTTGCTTCAAGCATTCCTCCACCCACCAATAAATAGAGTTCATCCAGTTCAAGACCTCACACCTTCATGTTGCAAACGGGTTGCTTGTGCCATAAAATGTCTTCACTTTATCTCTATTAGGCATCTAGTTAGATACAAATTTTTGCACACGCTTTAAAATAAAGTTCACTCCTTCCATCGTTTTAGTGGAAAATCTAGTTGCCCAAGAAGATGCAAACGGTAGCAGTCAGTGACCATCTGACAGGTTGAATATCAACTTAAAGTGTCTTGTTGCCGACAGTTGGTGCCGGACACTGTCCACCATCAAAATGAAAACATTGCTCCCGACATTAAATATGCACATAATCTTCGACGGAACTAATGACTTCTCACTGTTACCAGTTTTGTTATTGATATATTCAGTTATTCACGTCACGTTCGTGCAGTTCGTCCGTCGCGTCGGTCGTATATTTTGGGCTCCGTGGAGGATTCGATCGATGACTCTGTCTGTACCTACTAGTGTGTTGGCTACGAATGAGCCTTTAGGAAAAAAAAAAAAAACATTTAACTGGTATATGTATGTACCTAACTAGGTACTCTGATTGGCATTTATTCCCTCTGGTGGTGTCTTTTTAATTTTCTTTTCTCCTCTGGCACTTTGGCAGGTTTGGTTAAAATGATTTAAGAGAATTCCAGACTGATGGGTGTTTCTCCTATGCTTCGACAGAAGAACATAGATAATTTGAGAATGAAAAGAACATAAAATGTGGGGTTCGCATTCGCAAAGCCATGGAACCATTTTTACTGAATATGTAGGTGCGCTACAATTCAATTAACTTTTAAATTTGGGCGTAAGAAGTTTTCTAGGAACTGCCAAGCTGTGGTTATACTGGTGTAGGACATAGCCATTACGTCTATTTGTACCCACTGAGGAATTTATATACTAAATGATTATATATACTAAATTATAGCCGTGTTTTATTGACAACTGTATAGCCAGCTCTCAATAAAACGTCCCTACGCACTTTCATACCCATTTTTATACCCTATCCTAAGGGTATATTAAGTTTGATACATAGTTTGTAACATAGAGAAATATTACAGATAGACCCAATAAAGTATATATATAAATGATCAGCATCACTAGCCGAGTCGATTGAGCTATGTCCGTCCGTCCGTCTGTCCGTCTGTCCGTCCGTCCGTCCGTCCGTCTGTGTGTCACCAGTTTTTGGGCCTTAAATTTTGAGCTAGGTTGATGAAATTTTGTATACGAGGTCTTTGGAAAAGTAAGCAATACAAGTGTAAACATTTTTAAAATCCGCCCACTGACACGCCCACTTTTCAAAAAATCACATTTTTTCACTATTTTCATATGAAACTCGAAAAAACTTACTTAAGCAAATATGTAGATATCCACTTAAGCTACAAATCGTCCATACATTGTATATAGCCATGCCCACTTTTTAGGGGCGTTTACTTCAAAAAATTAATTTTCGAGTAAAAATATAAGTTTATAGGGCAAAATAGAAAATTTTGTGAATACATTTTCCACCGCCCACTGAAACGACCAAATAAGATAGGGATAGGGTATCAAACGATCCGCTCCAGGCGGATTGTAGCATTTTTCACTGGTTTTATACCCTTTCCTAAGGGTATATTAAGTTTGATACATAGTTTGTAACATAGAGAAATATTGCAGGTAGACCCAATAAAGTATATATATAAATGATCAGCATCACTAGCCGAGTCGATTGAGCTATGTCCGTCCGTCCGTCTGTCCGTCTGTCCGTCCGTCCGTCCGTCCGTCTGTGTGTCACCAGTTTTTGGGCCTTAAATTTTGAGCTAGGTTGATGAAATTTTGTATACGAGGTCTTTGGAAAAGTAAGCAATACAAGTGTAAAAATTTTTAAAATCCGCATACTGACACGCCCACTTTTCAAAAAAATCACATTTTCTCACTATTTTCATATGAAACTCGAAAAAACTTACTTGAGCAAATATGTAGATATCCACTAAATCTACAAATCGTCTATACATTGTATATGGCCACGCCCACTTTTTAGGGGCGTTTACTTCAAAAATTAATTTTCGAGTAAAAATATTAGTTTATAGGGCAAAATAGAAAATTTTGTGAATACATTTTCCACCGCCCACTGAAACGACTAAATAAGATAGGGATAGGGTATCATACGATCCGCTCCAGGCGGACTGTAGCACTTTTCACTGGTTCATTTTAGTCTTAGTTGGCACTGAATCGGATTGTAGACAACAACCAGTAACGAACAAATCCTACAATTAATTAATTTCTATTTGAGTCAAGGCCATCTATGTATGATTAAAATTTCTCCACACTTTATGTTCACTTTAGATTACTGACTAAACTATCTTCACTTTTCGTTTTGCTATTGCTTTGCGTGGAAACATTTTGCTGTGCTGGCTATAAACTTTCTAATAAAACACGGCCTTTATACTCTGTACTCGCTCGTTTTTTTCCGGTTCTTCATGATGGTTGTTAAGGATCGCAAATTGCTTTCAGCGTTTTCCTGATGTTCTCTATACTATCTATTCAATTGCAGAGTACTTTCATAAAAATATAGTTAAAAATAGAACATGACTTGCTTTTGTATCCTCCATTGCTTATTTGTAATAACGGTTGCCTTCCTGTCCAAACCTATGGAGATAGAACCTGAATCATCCATGAGCAGTAACTATCTGTGACAAATGGAAGTTCAGCTCTCTTTATGCTTTCTATTGATCAAAAGGTCTATATTGGAGGTCAATCTTTGCGAGATGAATTCCAAAGACCTTGCGATTATTTCAGGTTTGTTCTTCGTGGTTCTTCACTTCTTCGACCTGTTGGCACAATTTCAGCCGCTACGCATGCAATGCCAAATTTTATTGTTCGGAAGGCGCTGCATACTCTTTATGCATTGATTGATTCCATCTGTAATTCTACTGTATGATTTCGTACCCATTGGACGCCATAGACCATCATCGACGTCACAACTAATGCCAAGAGTAGTCTTTTCTTATGTTTACGTCCTCCAACATTTGGCAGGATCCTTGCAAGAGCAGCCGTTGTTTTTGCTTACTTCTCCGTTGCATGTAGCTTCAAGTTAAGTTTTCATCTATAGTAACACCCAGATCCTTCGACTCTAGTTTAGGAACTACAACGTGATCGCCCATGGTCACTCGTAAAGCCTGCATAGCCCATTTGCTGCTGATAAGTACAATCTCCGCCTTTCCCTCTGCAAGCTATTAGTCCTTGCTGACTAGGCAGTCCTCTATGGCTTCATTGCAGTCATCCTTTATCTCTGCAAAAGGTTTGGCTACTTCGCCGGCGAGGCCAATTAGCTTCGAGGATCTCGGGAGGATCTCGTCATAAGATTCCACACTAGTGGACCTAATATTGAGCCCTGGGAGACACAGCCTGTAACATGGTACTTCCTTATCCCGTCATCGGTGTCGTAATGCAGTATTCCATTTCTAAGATAGGCCGTCATCATATTCTGTAGGTAGTCTGCTAATCCCTTCACGTTAAGTGCTCAAAAAATGTCAGCCCAGTTTATGGCTGAAAGGGTGTTCTTAACATCCAGGGTGCTGAGAACACAGTAGTTTGCTTTCACTGTTTATACCCTATCCTAAGGGTATATTAAGTTTGATACATAGTTTGTAACATAGAGAAATATTGCAGATAGACCCCATAAAGTATATATATAAATGATCAGCATCACTAGCCGAGTCGATTGAGCTATGTCCGTCCGTCCGTCCGTCCGTCCGTCTGTCCGTCTGTCCGTCCGTCTGTCCGTCCGTCTGTCCGTCCGTCTGTCCGTCCGTCTGTCCGTCCGTCTGTCCGTCCGTCTGTCCGTCCGTCTGTGTGTCACCAGTTTTTGGGCCTTAAATTTTGAGCTAGGTTGATGAAATTTTGTATACGAGGTCTTTGGAAAAGTAAGCAATACAAGTGTAAAAATTTTTAAAATCCGCCCACTGACACGCCCACTTTTCAAAAAAATCACTTTTTTTCACTATTTTCATATGAAACTCGAAAAAACTTACTTGAGCAAATATGTAGATATCCACTTAATCTACAAATCGTCTATACATTGTATATGACCACGCCCACTTTTTAGGGGCGTTTACTTCAAAAATTAATTTTCGAGTAAAAATATTAATTTATTGGGCAAAATAGTCAAATTTTGTGAATACATTTTCCACCGCCCACTGACACGCCCAAATAAGATAGGGATAGGGTATCATACGATCCGCTCCAGGCGGATTGTAGCATTTTTCACTGGTTTTCTTTAGAATTGAGTGAGCTAGAAGTTTGCCTCACCGTGTTTTCTTGTGGTCCACTCAACCCCCGAATTTATCCCCCTCATGTATGATTTTTTGGCTGCAGCCAGTTCCCATATGGGGGCGACTTGCTTACTGTCGCAAGTACAAGGAGTACTCCTAGGTACTTTATGTAAGGCTTTGACTCGATACTGTGTTCACTTGACTCTATTGTCAGACGTACAACTTTCTTGCGGCTGCTTTATGTTCTGTCAATTCTAGGCCTGATGAACGAAGTCACGGTTTCACGTGGTGTTATTGCAGTGTTGCGTCGCTTCCTCTATAATTTTAGTCACACGGGGGATACGCATGCGGATTCAACCCTTTCGAAGAAGTGGAGAAGTTTCCAAGGTACCTCTTTTTTCAAATACCGATAAACATAAAAAAAGGATGGAAGAGGGCAACTTTTTTAAGTTGCAAGTCACATTGTCAGTTAATAACCGATATCAAAGAGTTGTACAACTATTTTCTTAAATTCTGATCCTTGTTTCGGTTGAATTTATTGCGGCTTTGTGGTGCGGAGACGATTGAATCCTTTCAAATTGAACACTAGACACCTTTGACTACATTTCTTCTCAGAAAGTAACTTGCAACTCTATATATTGCAATATCCTTCAAGTGTTCTTAAAAAAAAAAAAAAAGGAAAACAAAAATCCTGATGTTAACAGCAAACGCTACGAGTTCTCTATCGCCATTCATCAAGTTTATTTGAGCACGCAGTAATAGACGGTTGAATCGAAATTAAATTTTCATAGCAACCGTTCATCCTGTTTCGTCCTTTCTACGAAACCAAAACCTTTCAAAGGACTAGAACAAAAATGTTCAAAACTGTGTGTTGTGAAAGAAAGAATCTCCATCATTATGCATTCAAATGGATGTCTCTCGCCCCACCATTCAGCCTCAGCTGGATTCCTTTCAAAAGGAGTCTGTGTTTTTTTTTTTTCTTCGCCTGCGTTGAAGTGTGACATTAAGAAATATCTTCACTTCACATTTTGAAGTGCCAAAGATGTAATTGCAGTGCCCGCAATTTGAAAAGTATTTCCTGTCGCCCCATTGCGATGGGTTGTGTTTTTTTTTTTCTTTCTCGCAGGATAATGCAGCTTATCAACAGGCTCAACCTGAATACACAGTCCGGGCTCTAAACATGTACCAAGCATGTGCATCTGCAAATGAGAAGATTTTCGCTAAGGAATTCTTTTCAGATGATGGTGGAGACACATTCATGGTCCTTCCATGATAAACAAGGACCAGACGACGAGCTTATGTTTACATACCCACTCTCTTGGCAAGGATTGAATGTGAAATTCACATGTGGGTGGTTGCTATAGTTCGACTGGGGACTGCATGCTATGATATGTTTTTACTGCAGGACCCTGGCTGTTGGTCGTGGAACAAGAAAGAGTGAGTGAGAGTGATTGCAGTTGAGAAACTTTGCTGGATGCAGTTGGGGTTCTGTATATTTTCTTTGTCGTTAGCAACGTTGTTGTCGTCGTCGTCGTCGTCTTCTTCTTCGTCGTCGTCGTTGTCGCGCACATTTGTCAAGTGAGATTCATTTTTAAGGCAAAATAATGACAACAATAAGTGCCTTCATCATATTCGCCTTGGTGGAAGTTTGAAGACGCAGCAGGTCATAGGGTTATGTTTCTGTTTACTTGAGAGAGTAATTTCACTTCCGGAAATGATGGAAAATTATTATTAAAGCAGTGTAGCGTAAGTTTGCTGTATATGTAGTAGCGATGGCATATGGTAATGGAAGGTACCTTAAATGAATGGAATAGGGAGAGGGACTTTTCTATTGAAAAGCATTTCCAAGAAGTTGCTAGAACATATGTAAGGAACCCTGTTCAAGGAAGTTTATAAGTAGTTAAGTAGTTATGACTGAAGTGGTGAGCTTAGAGTGTCACTCATTGTTAAAGTGTTCGCTATCATCGACACATGCGTAGTAGAATAAATAAAAAATGGGAAACTGCAATTAATTGGGCAACATTGCGAGTCGCAGAGGCGAGCAGCAGTGAAGTAGGAGGGTTATGTTCGAGGTCACAACCTCACTGGAACAAATGAAGATAAGGAGATTACATTATGAGCAAGACTTAGTTTGAACTACAATGACATAGGACGCAAAAATCAAAGGCAAAGCAGGCCTAGTGTAAGAGTGTTGCATATGCTTGTCAAGCATGGTCGTTGAGCAAATTATTCGGAAAAAAGGTATCTTAGAGCCTTGGTGCGAGGTTTCCGTTTTTTTTTTCTTTTGTTTCCCTTGCCCATGCTTCGGCAAGTAGAATGACAAGGCTTTGGTTTTACACCAAAAAAGGTCCTTTCCAATAGGGTGAGTCTAAGGGTGGATGTTTTCCTGATAAATATTACTCGAAGGCACATTGGGAGCTATCCCCTCGATGAATGACCTGATCTTTGGGATTTACTCTCCGATAGGTCTGAGAGCAGTATCTCCGCTTCAGCCGGCCTGTATAATGCCAAAGATGTAATAAGGTAGTTAATAGTAGAAGCTCCTCCGTCACTCTCCTTCAATCATGGTTAGGTCTACATATATAGGCGAATTGTGCGATCACTTAGCCTGGCCGATCTTACGTCTTTCTGTCTTCGAACAATTCGTAATTGGACAGTCGCTTTTAGAAGGTAGACAGTTGTCACTATCCCTATGTTCGCTGCCCGGCTGTGTAGTAGATTACTAGAAGATAACCTGTCAGTTTACATTCCACTGACTTTATGGCAGTATTTGTGCTTAAACCTGGTGTGATACCTATAAGTTGCAAAATCAACGAACCTCTTGCCGTTGTAATAGCGATTGCCGTACGTTCGCCTACCATCTTTGGGTTCTTCATTGTCACTGTCTACCTCGGTAAAGAAATCTCCTGTAACTGTGGCAATATCGGCGTCGCGTGTTGTTGTAGAAGGTCGGCGAACTGGTTGTAGAAGGTCCGCTTTTCTTCCTCAAACTAATCCGAATCCGAGAGCTGATCATTTCTGATTTTGCCGAGTTAATTTTCAGACCAACGACGTATGCTTCCCTCTCCAAGTTTGCTGTCATTTGGTGAAGGCCCATTATTCTGTGAGACAGTAGGCATACATCATCGGCGTAGTCGTGGTGTTTGAGTTCAGATGTAAGAGTCCAACGAATTCCTCCATTTCCAGTTGGTAAGGCCGCATTCAGCACATCGCTAATCCCCAATAGAAATAGTATTGCTGAAAGTATGCAGCCTTGTCGGACCCCACTTTGGACGTCGAATACCTCAGAGAGCCTTCCTCTGTGCAAGACGTGACATGTGGACTCATCGTATGTAGCCTTGGTAATTGCTATTAATTTATCAGGAATGCCTCTCCCTCGCAAGGCACGCCAAATAAATTTCCGATTGACACTATTAAACGCCTTTTTAAAATCGATGAACAGCAGATGAAGTGGTGATCCATATTCAACACATTGTTCGATGATGATAAACTAGGTGTTGATGTGGTCGACACAAGAGGATCCAGAGCGGAAAGCTGCTTGTTCGGCGTCGCACAGTGGGGCAAGATACCCCAAAAACCGGAAACAATTCATGTGATGGGCTAGCTATACTGAAAAATATTTTTTTATGTAAGAATCTTTTATTAGTGCATAGAAAGACCATATTTGACTTTTTAAAGTTATTTTTATTGTTTAACTTATGATTTTTTTTAGATTGAAAAAAAAAAAAAAAAAATAGTTCCGATTTTTTTTGTTATTCATATTTTCAAATTACAAATTATAATTAATATTACAAGAAGTAAATACACACACCAAGAAATAACTAAAATTCAGATTCATCTGATAGACAATCACTCTCACTTGCATCGCTGTTCTCAGAACAAAAAACATTAGGAGCAATGATTAAATCGAAAACTTCTTTAGGAAATGATTTAACCTGTTTTTTAGGCAACTGCCTGTAGCTTGTTATTAGCGGATCTGATGTTATTAACATTAAATTAAAAACATCTTCATTGCATTTTTGCCGGGAACATTTCCTTGAAAAGCTCTCTCGATATTTTTTGAAGTCTTTGTTCCTGGCTTCCTGCGCTTCTTCAGAGAGTTGGCCTATTGGAAGAAGAGCAGCAGAAATAACATCTGGACCATGGATTAGTAGCTTATGTACACTTGGAGGCATATAATACCACGGATAAATATTGACAAAGTATTTGGCAGTATCCAGTGCAAATACTCTGAACTTTTCAGTATTTATATTATAGCCACTTGAAATGGCTACCAGTACAACATGCAGTTTTTCAATCAATGTCTTATCGACACCCAAGATTTCAGATGCCACGCTGAGGTGAACGCACTAGGTCCTCTACTAATTTTGATGCAACTGGATGACCTGCTGCTCGTAGATTTACCTTTGTCGCAAATCCTAATTGCGAAGTTGACAGCTCCTTTCGCATTGCTTCTGTTTTGAATCGTTTGCTTCTATCGCTGCTTTCTTCAAACGGCTTTTCTGGGCGGCCGCCTCGCTGTTTTGGCGGAGTTGCTTTATCCGAGAGTTTGAAGGCTATTGATGTATGCAACCAAATCTCATTTTCTTTTTTAAAACGAATTTCATTCCTAGCAGATTTTAACCACTTTTCTCTAAATCTTATTCTAAATTGCGAAATTGTATGCTGGAGTTCTTTAACATTCATATTGTGGTGGGCTTCAAGGTGTATCTCCAAAAAATGAAATTTTTGTTCTAGGGTTTGAAGCCCCGATTCCTTCATAAGGTTAAACAACTCCATCCTTGTATAAAACACAACATTTGAATGCGAACCTACACGAAAATAAGAAACTTTTAAAAATATGTGTGGATTAATACACCACATTTGTTGAAGTGGTGGATTAGGAAAAACTGAATTAAAACCAGTGAAAAATGCTACAATCCGCCTGGAGCGAATCGTATGATACCCTATCCCTATCTTATTTGGTCGTGTCAATGGGCGGTGGAAAATTTATTCACAAATTTTTTTGAAAAGTGGGCGTGTCAGTATGCGGATTTTAAAAATTTTTACACTTGTATTGCTTACTTTTCCAAAGACCTCGTATACAAAATTTCATCAACCTAGCTCCAAATTTAAGGCCCAAAAACTGGTGACACACAGACGGACGGACAGACGGACGGACAGACGGACAGACGGACGGACGGACGGACATAGCTCAATCGACTCGGCTAGTGATGCTGATCATTTATATATATACTTTATTGGGTCTATCTGTAATATTTCTCTATGTTACAAACTATGTATCAAACTTAATATACCCTTAGGATAGGGTATAAAAAATGGTGTACATATGAGCACCCGTTTTATTTTGTATTGTATACACAAGAAGTCAAGCTATATTGACAAATAAATATCTCCGTGTGGAAACGTGTGGAAATCTACTTTTGCTTTAGCTATTTACGAAATTATCTTTAATAATTTTCAAATTTGAATGCATATACAAAAACAAAAAAACAAAAATTGCTTTTATAGTTTTTGCATACAACTAAATCCACATAGTAAGTACATACCTGAACCTATCGAAAAATTACAGCTACGCAAACACGCGCCAATTGAACTACTTGTTAAGACACACGGTGCGAGAAGAATTAAAGTGTTACTTTCAATTAGCTCGTTCTAAGTGACAAAGCAAGAAAAAAATATAACTGTTTTTGCAAAAAATGCACTGGAATGTATTATAACGGAAAAACAACTTTGTGTACTCATCTCACTCAATTCATTTTTTGAGTTTATTCCGACTCCATCATATGAGCTGCCCCACTGTGCGTCGAGTGTGTCTGAAAGGTTTTCTTTTCTTTTCTCCAGTTTTCGGACTACATTAGGTTGCCTTTTTTAGGGAGCTTGACGATCATTCCCTTCTTCCAATCTTCCGTAAAACTCTCTGTTTGCCATGCTTTCGCGACAAGTGGACACAGTAGCTCGGTTGATGCCGTTGGCACAGCTAGCGTATATGTGTAAGGATTTGTGCCTCCAGTTGCCTGGTAACTAAGAAGCGACTTTTCTCCATCCTGCGTGCTTTGCATAAAGTCATAAAGGACATGACAGAAGCTACGTTGTAGCAGAACTTCTAAGATACCTTATGCTCTTTCAATAAAACATGTGCTAAACCCTTTCAAACGATTTTATTCCTAATAAATGGACAACTTGTGACCAAGGATTACGTTGCCAATACCCGTCCAGTCGTCTGCAGAACAAGAAAAAAAAAAACAACGCCAAATTGAGTGGAAACAATAACTTTTCATTGTTTCGTGTTTACTTGGCAGTTCCTTAAATACGCCATCCCTCTTCCAAGTTTTGTTCTGTTTTGCTTTTTTATTCCGACTGTCTTCACCATCAAGCCGAGCGCCAAGCGTAATTACTTGTAATTAAAAGCGCGCGTAAAGGGGTACATACTACACCCCCCCTTAAGGCGTCATTACAAAATTAGGTGGTCAACTTTTAGCAGCACGAAATGGACTGGGGAAATTATCAAGCCATCAAGCAATCCGGTTGGGAATTTATCAAAATGTCACCAACACAATTTTTCCTACCACCAATAGCTAGAGGTGAGTGTAGTAGCAACGTTTGTTAGTGCAAACAAAGCTCACATCGGATGTATGGGTCGGTGGACTAGGTCTTAACTCGTTCATGTCCTAGCTAGTGAGTACCGCAGTAATTTCGAAGCACAAACTTTCCTTTCTCTTCTTAACCACGGGCAAATGTAATTGTACAACACCACATATGTACCGTAAGTATGCTGTACATTTTGGAGAAAATCAATTAGAAGTCCTTGTAGTCCTTGGAATAAGAGAGAATGTGCACACTGAAAACAGAACGTACGAAATGCAGTTCACGTGCAGCAAAGTTAACGATAAACAAGTAACATTTCTCCAAAATGGCTTGAATAAAAGCCACAATAAAGGAACAAAAAACAGAGGAAAAAGAAAAAAATAAAACAAAAACAAGATCCGGTGTATGGCAGGTGAGTATATGTGAGTAGCACGCGAATTGTACTATAACTCGGCTAAAGGATAATAAAAGAAAGAGAGTGCCACGAAGATGACTGGCTGGGTGGTGTGTGAACTTCTTATCTGGTACGCAGAACTTTCAAACAATCCATTTAAAGTTTGGTGCTGTAATTTAAATTGCTCAGCTGCATCGGTAAATCTTAAGAGAGAGCACACAACTTAGGGGCTTATCTTCGCAAGTAGTAGCGATGTCAGAATCGGACGTCTTGCGTGGGGTGTTTAAGGATTAAACTGCTTTTGAAATTGTTGTTTCTTAATTCGAGTTGAGATTCTGTTATTATATGTATCTTTCTATTGCACACATGCAATTCTTAATTAGATTCATTCTGGGTCATATTTTTTGGGGGTGTGTGGAAATTGCACTCTGCGGATTGCCAAAGATACAATTCTTCTTTAAAGTATCTACGTGCATCAGATTGGGACGCTGAAAGATAGAAATGTAAATGTTGTGATTGTGTAAGTTAGAAATGCGGTCACTGTGCATAAATACATTTCTTTTTTCAACTTTTACCCGCGAAATGAAGTTTTTCCCCAAGAGACCTGGTTGTGGCTGGGAATAGGGGTAGAAGGACTTCTCCTCGAAATAATTGCATTATAGGACATAATTTGGATGCATAGCCAACCATACATCCAAAGACGCCATTACAAATGCTCTACTGTAGATAAGTCTGAGCATAGAATAGAAAGTTATCTTCCACCATTCGCGCTCATAGCCTACTAAAGATGCACAGACCATTAAAAGTGACTCAGTCCTTCGCTCCGGATCAGTAAAGACTATTTCTATAATGACAAGCCACCATTTAACTCAATGAGTTCCCATACCAAATTAATTACACATTGGAGTAAATAATGTAATTAATTGAAAATGCATAGCTTTAATGGCAGACATTTGTTTAACAACAAACTTGGTTTCATTCTAACGTTGCATCCAAATTCAAATGGGAGCTTATACACACATGTGTAACTTTCAGTCGCTGGCTTGACAGCATAAGGCCTATACACGATAGTTCTATCGCGCCAGTTTGCTTTCAGGTCAGTAAATTAACTCTCAGAATAATTGATTAGTTACATTAGTTACACTTGTTATGTAACTAATTCAATAAGTTATGTAAGTTGCATATAATTTATTAAACTTGTTAAAATATACGTAACTTACCAACATTGGTGGCAAACACACGTTCAAGATACACTACAATCTAAAGCACAGATCAGCGGAGAGCTTGTGACCAAAATTTAGGTTGGGTAAATTTGTGCCTTTGAGGGAATTGTAAAGGGCTGACTTTGAGTAGATAACGTCTAGAAGATCAGATAGTCTGCTAGGATGAACATTGTCACTGTTGAAAAGACGATGGGGAGTTGTCAAGTACAAAGTTGCTCCAGGCTCGATGGAGATCATAACAATCATAAAGAATTCCAGGAATATTTAACAGCCTGTAGGCTTATGGAATGTTACTTCGAAAAGAATATCAAAGCAATTTGCCAGCAGATCTAAACCCTTTGAATTTTGGTGAAGAAGAAGGTCTCTACAAATATCCTGTCCCATATACAATCAAAGCAAGCAAATCATTTTATTTCTTGATTAAAACAAAGCGCTTGACCCTGACGTCATAAAAAATAGGACAGTGAAAGGAGGAGTGCAAATGAGAAGGCAGCTCATTAGATCAGGTCCTTGATGAGAAAATATAAAACTTAGTGACAACCTTCGTTGTATTGGCCAATATGTCAGCTCGATAGAACTAAGCAGGTATTGGCCCCTAAGGTATGGCGTAAAGAGTGTTAGAGATGGGGTTGAAATTTTGTAGACCTCCAAAATATTGATGAGGAGATGGTGACGGAGCACAAAAAAAACTTTACTCTGTATTAATTTTCTTGCTGGAGATTGTTGATTTACTAGATTTACGAGACATTCACCACCCTTTGTTGTATAGCACGATGTATGGCGGATTTCTTTAACTAGGTCACCGTTTTCCGGTTAAGATACCGTTATAGTTGGAGACGTTGATACAAATTGCCATTCCAGAATGAAGCTGTCCAAATAACCTCCCGAAAGACAATGGAACCAAACCATCAAATATTCGCCCTTCGCTTAGTAACACTAACGACCCGCTTTAAAGCAATCTTAAAGGCTCACCACGTGGAGTCGATAATGCGCTGAAGCCTGTCTCACCATCTTCCTAAATAGCACAACATGAACTACTTACCCACCCTCAAACCAACCAGACACAGCGGTTGCCAATGGGTCAATTTCAATAAATGCTTCGTGGCTACGTGTCACAGTGACACATGATGCTTTATCAAATTTGCATGTACCTCACATCATTGCACATTACCGCAAGCTGAAAAGCCCACCATTAGTGCCAAATTCAATCATTACTTGGCGCCTGGCATTACCCCTTGCGATATGCAATCTTAAGCAAGCGAACATCCCTCAATGTCTAGCGCGCCTGAATGCACACATCATGCACCTCGGTTTTTCTTATTGATGACCGTTAATTCCATGGTGAGCCTTGCAACTTGTTTACTCCAATTCACTTAATGCGCAGTGTTAATGACGATCATTATATTATGGTGGTGATGATGTTTTGCACTCTTGTTGTGGTTGCATCCCCCGGAGTGCCATAGCTATGAAATGGTAATCGATTGACACGACACAATCACTTCTAGTGATGGCGTGCAACAATACTGTGTAGCACTGTTGCACTTCGCTGCTCTGTTGTTCCTTATCGATTGAGGATTTCATTTCTCTTGGTGAATTACTTGATGGCATTGCATGCAGAGTTGATTGTACTCTCGCACTTTAATCCTCAAGGTTGCCATGTACACGAATGTTTGTATTGTGATCCCTTAATGGACTTAATCGAACGATGCATTCACAACTAATCACTTATACACTTAGGTGTAGGTTCAGCTGAATTATGTTCTTAATTGATTTATGGAAATTAAAATGTAGCAGGCAGACAGCTAAAGTCGTTTGGAGTAGTAGCCATTAAGGCGGAATCATTAGGAAACGGGAAGACGAGATAAATGGAGGAGCCTTCATCAGCTGGGGTGGTAATAATCCGATTTTGAGTACGCACAATGGTGGGAGAAATATGAGTTAAGGCCTGTCTATTCGTCACCTTTGTCGTGGAACATCGATTAAGTTATTAGAATTTCTCCTTTGAGCATTAGCTGAATCAAAAGAATATCTATTCCGCCATAGGCGCAACCTATGCTCTTGTGGGAATATATTCAAAGCGCTTGGACCCGATGGCACCCCAAATATGTTTGTCAAAGCAGCCGTCCATAAGTCAGAAGACTTAAGTTGGAAAGCCAACGTACCACTAACCAGCACATCCATGCTGAAGACGACTCAAAAATGGACATAGAAACCGGCGTTTTCTGAGAGTCAATATCTTTGATTCATTCAAACACGCAAATGTCTTTAGTATCTTTCACGCCGAAGTCTTCGCTATTCAGTCAGACCATACGCACGAAACTATTTAGGTTTTTATACTATCCTCGTAGGCTGCACTCAAGGCACTCTTCACATGTCGGCCAACTATATATAAGTAGGATATGCAACTACATTGGCAGCACAATGGTCCAAATGCATCTTCATCGAGACCAGTCGCTAACCAACGAAAGTATTAAACATTCTGCAATTGCCCAAACACGGTATTGAGATCTTCATAGACTCATTGCTCTCGGTCTTTAGCTTGGTCATTTTTAAAGATACAAATCCTTGTGTAGTTAGGCCGACGGTGTTTGTCTGTTTCCCCAAAATATCATTCCGCAAGAGGTACGATAGATAGATATCTAAACAACTTTCTATAAAGCAAGTGCATTCCTGTACTATGTAGTATACCATTCACTTTAAAACAATTCTTGTAAGTAACTTCATAAAATCTCACCAAAACTCAATTCAGAATTGATTAACAGCTGACCGATGATTGGCCAAAATCAACTTACTTACAAGTTTACTTCTAGACCAGACACACATGTAAACACCTGAAGGCACTTAGAGTCCTTTCCATTCAATAAGTTTGGTGCAATGACACTCTTATTCGCCTCAGAATTTCTCCAACTGAAAATGTGTGGAATAAATTTTAGCCCCATAGACATGTCCCAAGTCATATAGTCTCTCTGTTGGACAAAATAAGCAAGCATTCCACTTCAACCAATACCTTTACCAGTCACCACATACCACATCCATACATACTCAGCCTTTGTGTGAGAAAAATCAGAAAGGAATAGGACATGCACAGCAAAAAAAAAAAAAGGAGGCGACACCATAACCCAACTATGACACTTTATACGGCACTTAAAGCACTCCAACCTCACCATCCGGCTCGACATTTCTGCACCTTTTTTTGTTTTTCTTTTTTTCTGTGCTGTGCTCTTTCAGTAGACTGGCCGTCGGTCGTTATGCCTTCCTCTCGGGGGGGAAATTCTGTAAACAGCAGCAAGTGTGTATTTAAATTAGCATAAAAGGAATGTTAGGCTAACTTTTGCACTCCTTTGAGCAGGACACAGGAGTATAAGACATGAGGCCTTTTCATCATCACCGTACCTATGTCAGAAACGATGGACACTTAGCACCGACCTATACAGTCAGGCGGTAGGTATGGTTGGTAGGATATCATGAAACTCTACCTTCGAATAAGAGGATTCAAAACCGAATACATACAATCCACTGTTAAGTGAGCCAATAAATGCAATGAGATGAGACAGGTACAGGGAGTTTCATATCCACTGGCTATATTATGTATCTCTTGAGGATTGTACCTACACTCAGGGACGAAGAAAATTAACGACAAGTCTTAAATAATTTATATCTATCATACTCTTCAACCAATTTTGATTGTGAAATTCGGTTTTATCGTCTGACGTATGTATACAATTGCTTTCAATTTGGTGAAGAATAAAAAAGTGAAAGGTTCTATCTTCAAGTAACAATCATATCAATTCTTAGTTGTAAAGAATTCGCTCGGATAGCATCGAGTATATTCCACCACAATCACAATGGACCTATTTCTGGTCTAAGTGTGTCTGCGTTTCTCAGCTGGCAGCCACTTCCAACCATAATCCACCACAAACGCAAACAAATTACCGTGAATCATATTCAAACCAAAACCGAAAATCTCATGCAATTTTGGCCAATAGTTTTGACACAATCCATTCAAAATATAAAGTATCAATCCATTTTCACATCTCTTGCAGAATAAGAAAGTTTTTCAAAAGGTATCTCCCCTTGAGGCACGGCATAAGACGGTATGCCTCAGGAGTGCATCCTTTAACCATTTTTAGTTGGTAGAAGTGGACTTTGATAATTTCCCTAACGCACTCTTACGGCGACGTTTGCTTTGTACACTTTGGAAGCAAAACTTGGTGGAAATCAACAGTCAAAACAAATTTGGCTGAAATTTGGCCTAAATTATATTTATAAGGAAGAATCATAAAGTGATATACAAGATAGGAGAAAGCTGTTCAACCTGTACTTAAAAATCTAATCTTAAACTAAACTTAAACTATACTTAAGTTAAACTTAACAGCTGTAGAGTATAAATCAAGAAGGGGGGAAAGAGAGAATAAAGGACAATGGCTTGGCGGGATTGGAGCGATACTGAAGGATATTACGAAGGCTTGCACTGTTACAGTGAAAGTCAAACAAGTTGTCCATACTGTTAGCTAAAAGAAGCATTCTAAAGGGTGCGTTATAACTATACTTGGTGCAGTGAGGTCTGAGGCGGAAAAGGAGAGTGGCTCGAAGGTTCCGTGGATTAGTATTATATGAGACCGATGCAAGAAGCACTGGGCAAGCATTGTGACCAGATATTAAGTGATGTAGGAAGAGGAGAATGGCATTATTACGACGATTTCCAAGAGACTGAAGATTGATAAGCGAGGCAGATTGAAACTGCCTCCATGACCATGTAGAGTGAAACGTAAAAACCTGCCTTAGACGGCCTCAGTACGTCTGACGTTGACAGCATGGTGAGGGACTATGCTTGGCTGGCATATTCGAGGAAACAAAGAAACATAACTATACGGAGGATAACATTGGACGCCCCTATAGCAGAACTCTAATCAAATTGATGGACAAGCGTTATTGGATTTCAAGTTCAATGTGAGTATTCTACTCTAGCCGTCAACGGTCACTTTGAGTTGCGTCTATCCAAAATCTTGTGAACCGATGAATAACTTGATAGAATCTAGGATGTTGAAACCCTGACTGGAGAAGGCAAAAGATCGTCTACAAGCTATCTATTCGTCGGTTTATATTACGCTGAACACGGTTATGGCCTGCTGGGCCAGAGACCAACTGACATTTATCCTCTTGTAATGGGTAAGAAGGAAGACAATTACTGTACTGTACAGTATAACAGACGTTAAGAGCGCTGTATACATGTCTTTCAAGCGAAATTTAAAAACAATATTTCCAGCTTAAAGTATAGCCCTATCAACCTGAGGATAATGCAAAGAAATGTACTCAGTCCTGAGACCAATACTATTCAATCGCATATACGATGAGACATATTCGTAGAACTTTATGGACCACCAGTCTGGGCGGGAGCTGGAAAAGTGACTTCATGCAAAGTCTGATAGCACAGTATCGGACCGCACAGCGTCATCGCTGACATACTGATGGAAGAACTGCAGCAGAAAGATGCGCAAGATTGATACAGTGGCAGCAACGCTGAACTTTCTGACAGATTCCGATTAAAGAGACTTTGATAAGACGCTGATATAGTGAAGTGAATTTGTACCCTATGCAACTACTTACAGGATATGCTTCCTTTTCTATCTATATCAATGTAGGAACATTGACTCCCCTACTCGTCCAGAAGACATGGAACATGTATTCTTCTACCTTCAAGAAAAAGAATAGTGCAGCAATGAGGAACAATAACTTCGGAGAATTTAGAACCTCACATGCTATACTCCGAAAACGGGAAGGACAGTGAGGTTGCCAAGGATTAAGAAGACTTGAGCGCGAAAGAACAGACGCTCGCAGGCATACATACATATGTATACCAAAACGTTTGCGTTGAAACAGACGGACATACGCACATGGCACACGCTGAGTGTAATACAGAACTAGCAAACCGAGATGAGGAGATCGACTAAAGCTTTGTATTTTGAGCTTTTTCATGACAATGTTGGTCTTTTTGCGATTGAAACTTTAATCCAACGTACTCATCACTATCACACAGAATCATTCCTACTTTCATAACCATGACCTAGAAAATACCCCACACCATCATTAACGACATCCATATATTAAAGTTGCTCCATCAGTTTCTGTTGTCAGCTATTCAATTTCCCGTCGTCGCTGAGTGTAGTTTCACAGCCAAGTCCATAATTTTATTGTGTGAACTTTGCCAATGTATATGTGACAACTCGTAAGTACTCCATGACACAACCAATAGACTGAGAAACCACCTAGTCAACTCAACGGCTATGATGCTCCGATGAGGGTAAAAACTTTTCCATCTGGCTAAACTTTTGAGGTTTTTCTTTAGGACTCTTGAAGAGGGTAAGTAAGCATTGCCATCGAAATACATACTCTCAGGACGAAAAAAAAAACGTAAAAAAGAAAACCAACACCGAACTTGACCAATTGAGACAAACCGCACAACTAGGCAATTTTGCAGGCATTTCTTGTCCTTGATATGGGCGGACTGACAAAAAAAACAGAATATATGTATTCATAGAGAACATTTAGGTTGAAGGATATTTGTTGAGATTGCGGTTGTTACTGTGTCCCACAACTTTTCCATGTTCATTTAAGTTAAACTTTCATTTTCTTTTTTTTTTTTCTATTTTTTCTTTGCTTTCTTTCGTCCTGCCTGCCCTGTCAATGCAAATGGAGTAAACTGTTTGGAAAAATTGTCGGCACAAGGCAAAAAAAAAAAAATGAGGAAGAGAAAATTAAGTCCAAGTTCTGTTTTGCCTAGAGAATGATATATAGTGGACAAAAGTTTTGACAACCATTTTGCTTGTGTTTTTTTCCCCTGGTTTTTCTGGTAAATTATAACATTAAGGATGAAGTAGGTAAGTCCAGCAAATTCTGTTTTTTTTTTTTTTGCTTCTTGACATTTGCGGGCAATCTAATCATAGAACAAGCGACGACAAGTGTCATTGAAAAGTTTGAGATTAATCTATTTGAATGTTTGCAGTTAGTTTGTGGTAGTTTTGGGAGTGATAAAACTCGTCATCAGTTGTTTGGGATGTCAGCTAGCCTGAGATGAGTTGTATGATGAAATAGTTTACGACCCGAAGGCTAATAAGAGATTCTTTTGTTTATAGCACCCACGTGATTGCAACGTAAATCTCGGGGGCTTAATGGATTACGGACGTTTGTGAACGGAATTATTTGAGTTTTTGAGATCCCGTAACTTTTTCAGTTGCAAGTAAACTTTCACAAGGCTTTTCTGCATGAATAAATTGATTGCTTTGAAGTCTTCTCCCAGCTAAACTCCTTAAATACGGAGGTGATGTCTTGGGAGGGTGGCAGCATCAAGTCATCAACCAAGTATGTGTGGACGAACGCATGCCCGACGACTGGAGTATCAGCTTTATATGCCCCTGCTACCCTGTTAAATGTCGCATATAACGTATTGCGTGAGCGTCTAAAAGTTGTCTGCAACACACTAATGGCACGTACGAGTGTGGCTTCCAGCCCGGCAGATCGACAATAGACGAAATTTTTACACTCAGACAAATCCTGAAAAAGACCAACTAATTTCAAGTCGAAACACACCACCTTTTCATCGATTTTAAAAACGTCTATGGCAGCATTCATCGTCTTGAGCTCTACCAATTCGATGGCCCAATTCGGGATACCAGCAAAACAGATGTGTCACGTATCGCTGGAAAACATAATCTGTGCAACTTGGAAACAAAGAAGCTCTTCAAAACGTGCACCGGATTCAGGCAAGGAGATGCGCTGTCGTGTGATTACTTCAATATCGTGTTGGGACAGATAGTGCGCAGGGCAGGTGTCAACGCGGAAAGCACTAACTTTCACAAATCCGTCTAACTTCTGGGATACGCAAATAATATTGACATCATAGGAAGAATCCCGCAAGCCGTCGTAGACGGGTTTATAGCTATTGATGAGCACGCGAAACGAGTTAGTCTTGTAGTGTACTAGGACAAAACAAAGTATATGTATGTTATCAACAAACAAAAATTTATCTGTCTGAAACATTGGGCAGAACGTCACTGGTAATAGCTATAATTTCAAGGTAGTTAAGGAGTTCACCTACCATGGAGCAAATATTAATCCCGCAAATGACACCTTTGCAGAGATCCGACGGCAGAGACTCTACAAGGGTCGGGAGCTCTTTAAATATTTTGTCTTCCGCTCAGGAAAAACATTTCTGTACCATCTATTGCACTAACTTGACGGTCACAATATTACAACCCATCATATATGGCATTCTAAAGTAACGTACCTATTACTGAGCCCTACGGTACTCCGTTGGTATTGTGGCGTCGTGCTTTTACGATACGCAGACGGGAGATATGAGTACCCTTTTACTGATGTACACGTTACGAGCACTAGTTAAATCGGAGGACAGAAAAAGACATCGTAAAGAGTTGGAGTAGTGGTACTCAGGTGGTACTAGGTTTCAATATTTATCCCCAATAGGTGTACAAATCGACTGGGAACAGTTATAGTTTATTTTTGTATTCGTTCGTAATTCACAGTTTTTTTTTCATGTTCATAAACCTTAGTAGGAATTCCATTTGAGAACCTGTTTTGGGGTGGGAAAAAGATTCCTTCTACCCTCTTTCCTGCATCTTCCTGTACTCACTCAGTGTTATATGACTTTAATGCAACAAGAACTCATTCGAAAGCAGTTTTTGTTTTCAAAATAAACCGTATTCAATCCACCCAAGTGGAAAGGATAATATAAGTATGCACGCGCGCTATTATACCACTTGACAGACATTCACACACACAAAAGCCGAAAAAGTCAGGACACACATTCCACTTTTGTCCCAGCCAGCGTCTGTCACTCAAAAACCAATTACAGGAAATTTCATTAAGTCCTTTGGAATTTTAAATTATTTTCACATTTTCCTAGTTGAGCTGTCGTCGCTGTTGTTGCAGCGAAGGTAAGTATATGTATATATTCATTCACCACGCCCACCAAAAGCTACCAGAACCCACGGTTAATAACCCAGGACCTATAAATCTGCCTGCAAGTCGTCGGTCGTCGCTCGTCGCCTTGATGTTAGAGACAATGTCAAGTGGATATACAGAGCATTAAGGTGGGAAAAAACAATGATAAATAGCGCATGTATCTAAAGTAGCGTGTTGTATCTGCAGGATGCACATCCGAAAATGTGTTTCTTTCCTTCTGTTCTTTTTGTAGAATTCTTCTCCTTTTTAAGGAAATTATATTCAAATTGTGGAAATTGTGTCTAGCTAGTGTGTGTGTTTTCGCTTCTTTTCCCGGTGCTGTTTGTGTTTTAATCCTTCGTCCTTGCCATAAGCTGCCAGTGCCAACTCCTATTTTTTTTTGTTCCTTCTTTTCTTTAAAAAAACAAGATAAAGTAGGAAAAAATAGCACTAATACGAGCTAAAATGCCTGAGGATACGCGCAAACAAATGCAGTAGACTGCATTTCTACTTACACGCTTCAGTAGTGTAACTCACACATTAGGATGTAGGTAGGAACTTCTCGGGCGTAACACTTAGCTAGCGCATTTGTGCTGCGACTGAATGACATACAAGGCGACAGGGTGTGTGCACATTAAGCCAAGTAGTAGTTATAAAAATAACACTTTGGAAGCACTTGGAGGGAATATTTCAAATTCGGTGGCAGAAATGTCACTCGTTGGTGGGTGCATGCGGCACGGAACGTCAAGATGATGTGATGCTTGCTGCCTGGGATGTTGTCATTGAGTTGAGTTCTTATGCGCGTTTAGAAATGTGCAACATACGAGCGTATTTCATTGCTTATGCTGGCAAAAAGATCAACATCTTTTTTGGGGTGGAAGTGGAATGATGATGCGAGTAGTGGGAGAGTAATTTATGTATGTGGCGCTGTCTAAGTTTCAAAATTCCAACTGGAGTATGAAACTATCTAGGTTTAGAGTCAGAAAGACGATGGGACATGATGAATTGTTGGAAATTCCACATAAATTGTGAGAGAAATGAAAAGGCTGAAGGAAATCGGTAAAGATACGAACAAGATATGAAAATGATGTTGTTCTTCCTTAATTCATGACTCACTCAGACATGACCAAGTTATACCTTGTGGGGATCTTGGGTATAGAAGTCGCTGTACGTTACGATCCTCCATCACAGACTCAAATCATTATTGGATTTGACTGAACAAACTATTTTTAGTTAAGTGGTCCACCAAAGCATAGGCGAAAAGCTTGTGATTAATCCTTGAATATCACATACTAACTAACACTAACAGTTCATGAACACAATGAAAAGTACTGGTGCCAATATGGACACTTGGCGGAGTTCAACGCTGGTGGAGTGAGCATTAAACTCAATGCCTATTCTGACCGCATAGATCCTTTTGGGCCAGTGACTTGTACTTATCGTCAGAATTCTTGTATATTCAGTAGTTCTTGTGTTCTCTTTAATTAGTATTTACCCCAATCTGTCCATGTATGACCCAGTTCCACTACGTTAGCCACCTAGTGCGCAAGGATTTTTCCCCTAACAGCACCCGGTCCACTCGCTCATTACATGGAAACATTGTATTAAGTCGTGAAGGCGTGAAAGTCGATAATTTGACTTAAGTGGTAAAGAGCATTTAGCTTGGGTTGACGCTGAGTCCACATCCAGTGGCCCATTTTCTGATTTTATCGAAGACACCTTTCAAAATCTCACTTTTTACTGAATTGTCACGTCGCCGTGTACGCGACAACCATAACTCTATCTCTCTCCAATCGGTACAAAATTTTGTTTATCACCATCAACCAAACAAGAGCAGATCTGTCCCCACTGTGGGGAGTTCCACATACGACAGATATGGTGAAACTGCTGTTAGGTACCAAGGGTCTCTTATTTTGAGCATCGTTACTATTAAATTAAATCATTTTTAAATATAATTACTTGAAATGCTCCCAAAAAACCATTCATTTTGAAATCATGACTGCAGCAATCAATTCTAGCATTCCAAATGGTAAAGTCATAAAGGATCTTTCTGATTCCTCAGAATTCTTTGAAGTCACTTGAAGTCACTAGCATTCACTGATTGCATTCAGTTCCTTGAAGTCAGTTGAAGTCGGTGACTGCTTTCAATTTGTTGAAGTCCTTTAGGTAGAAAGGTAGAGTAGTGGTTCAGGGAAGAACCCAAGTAGTGCTTAAGTGCACCGTTTTGATACTTCAAACTCGCGCTAACCAGTTTGAGAAGGATGTTATTGGTTGTAATTGTATGCAGGTAAACCCAACCCGTGGAGATTAAATAAAGAAAGAAAGAGGTCTCGAATCTTCATCTGGTCCTCGTCTGGGCCAGACACCTGCAGAGGAAGTGTTACATAGATTCGCTCTCATAAGTATTCTTCCAGCTTCTACAAAGGGAGTTATGCGGAATACGAAGCCTAGCCGCATGTTCACCGACTGGCCAATGGCCTGTAATTGCAGCTACAATTCTAGCGATATCAGGTTTTAATTTGATAAGTAGCTAAATTGACTTGGGTTTATTATAGCTGGGCCATGTCTTTCTTGATAAGGCGCAGTTAGTAAAACTATTCCACTTGCGATTTGCATGCTTACAAAGCCAATCGGAGAATCGACCGATTCCGCTGGAGATAGGCTTGACTATCTGTAAAAATGTTAATATTTTGGTTGAATGTTGAGTAATCTCTTAGAACCCTGCAAGCTTCTCGAATCCGCCTGAAACACGCTAGCACAGTCTGGAAGACGGAAAGATTTCGATACATTAAGATGGTCCGAGAAGATGGCTGCGACAACTCCGCAGTCCATCTTTTAACCGTCTGTATATATCCCTATATCATCATCATTGATCGTTCTTCCATTCTTCTCTTGTAGGGAATCTGACTGGGAACAGTTTTATAAAATTTAAAGTGGGTGTTCTATAGTCGGTCGAAGATACAACTAATTCATTAAAACCGTCTCCAGAACCTTACTATGGCCATATGGTCTAGTCAAGCACCCAGATTCTCGAACTCTAGTCGAACTGCGCTGCATAGAGCGGTATGTTTTATGTGAAGTTCAGAAGGGAGTAGTTGTAGGATTATACTAAGAGCATCTGCGGGACATGATTTCGTCGCTCCAGTGATACTAACACTTGCTGATCTTTGCACTTTTTGTTTTTTGGCCACCAGAACGGCTATGTACATACAGAGGTTCATCTTTGGCAGAAGTTCCCATCTTTTGCCGAAGGTTTTACTACAGGCGTAAAAAGCAAGCTTGCTTTCTTTACCCTTTGTTCTATATTTAGTTGCCAAATAATTTTCGTGTCCATGAAGTCTTTTAAAGTCACTTGAAGTCTGTCAATTCTGTCTACCCCGACTTCAAAGACTTCAAGTGACTTCAAAAGACTTCAACTAAGTGAATGCAGTCACTCACTTTATTTGAGTTTAAGGAACTGAATGCAATCAGTGAATGCTAGTGACTTCAAGTGACTTCAAAGAATGCAGTCAACCAAAAAGATTCTGAATGATTGTTGATTGTTGCAGTCAAAACTTCAAAACAAATGGTGATTTATTTATTTTTCAATCTGGACTCTTTATTGAAGTCATTGAATTGAAACAAATTTTCTTGAACTTTTAGTATGACTTCTTGTGAATGCATTCCCCTGTAAAATGCACATATCCTTCCCCACTTAGTTCAAGAATAGCCTCCTGAATCGATTTAGTGCTGACGTTATTGAAAGCACCTTCAATATCTAAAAAGGTGTATGGGATATATTGCTTGTAGTGGATTGTCTTTCATATCGTTTTCACAACTTGTGAAGCGCCGCTCCGGTCGTTTCTGCCCTTTGGTGTGAGCATGCTGGGATTTTGATAGAAGGAATTGATCTGTGGTATTTCGAAGGTGTATGTCTAAATACTGTTCCATCGTCTTGAGAAATGAGGACAAACTGATAGAGTGAAAATCCTCGGCGGCTTCCTACCCCACCTTGCTTTAATTTCCTTAAAAAAAACAACTCCCTCACCACATCCATGCTTTCAACAGATTTTCGTCCTGTTTTCAATATTTTTTAATACCGTTTCCACCTCAATTTTTTTTTCGAAAGAAAAATTAAATTATATATCTTATCCTCCTTGACCTTCTCTCATTAGAGCACTAAAGCAAATCCACCATTCAGGTAAAAAAAAAGAAAAAGAAAAAAAAAAAAACTTCCAAAGGACACAGCCACAAGACGATACAAAAAAAAAAAGAGATCAATGTTATATTGTTCCATTGTAGTTTATGTTGGAATTGCACGTTCATTGTTCATTTCTCTTTTGCATTTGTCAGGCGAAAATCGTGATCCTTACACAATAAAAATACGAAAATAAAGAAATTATCTATCCTTTTTATGGTCTACTGACGGCAGACATCCTTGAGCCGAAACTTCTAAAAGCCATAATAAATAATTTTTTTTTTTTTTAATTTTCATTCAAAATAGGCTAAAAGATTGGGAGTAAGACAATAAAGGCAACAGTGTGCAAGTTCTATTATACTTTCTTCGAAAGTCCTTTGAACGTCACATTTTTTTTTGCTATCATTTGCATCACGAGCACAGTGTCGCGTGTATCCTTTACTGGCACAAGGGTGTTGAGGTATTTATTCTAAGAGCCAATCAACATGAACTTGTTGTTGAAACAACCATAAAAGTCATATTACAATTCATTAACTGTCGTCGTTATCCATAATGAGGCAACAGTTGATTTCTTACATCCTCTTAATTTAAGGGCAGGCAGACATTATACATAGCTTAGTCTCGCGAACACAGTCAGTTAGCCAACCCAATCAGCTAGACAGTAAACAAGGACTCCGACTCCATGCAGACAAAATAGACACAATATGGGAGGGGTGACCAGGTACGAGTCATGTTCTCATTAAGTAGATCGTTGTGGGAAAAAAAATGCGTGCCAAGAGCTAGTTAACTCCTAACAACCTTGTTACACCTCTATTTTTCACCCTCTAGAGCCATTGTAGCTCTCTACAGCCATTGCAAGGATTCGCATGTAAACTTTCATTCGTGGCATGATAACTAGAAGCAGTTTATCTTTAGTATGGCGATGATAACCGCAGAACAAATTAGATATATCATTTTTAAATGGTGACAACGAGTCAGTAATGCAGTGAAGGATATACAGCGGCGAGCAGGCAATGAAAAAGGGATTGATTTAACAGTAGGGCCTGCAAGTTTTGTCTCAAATCTGATGGCTGACTCTTTTTAGCTCTATAGAGCTCATATAACAGGAACTTGTTGTCTAGATTCATACTATTGGTGTATGAATTATTTCATTTACATATATAGACTAGGAACCACTGGCGAAAGCCTTCGACTGCTGCCAATCCGTTATAGCCGCCATCCAATCATCAAGGAACAGAATATAATCAACCGCGATTGCTTCAGACAACCAAGACAGCATCTACTCAGGTTCGATTTGTTAGGTAGAGGCAGTGTTAGCAAGTATTCTTGACTATATTGCTCTAATCTGCTCCCGGACGAAACATACATATATGCAATATCCTGGCCAGCAATTAGTGGCCTCAAAGTCAAATGTCGCCAATATTACCTTCAGAATTAGGACATACTCGTATCTAGTCCGCTTGGTCTACAGGTCCCCTTCATACTTCTTCAACTGCAGTCATTGAAACAATTCTCGCACTGGCGCTGGTATACATACATATGTACATATGTACATACATATCAAGGAGTAGGGAAATTATTGTCTTACGTCTATAGTGTTAAATATCCAGAGAGACGACCAAACTGCAACATGCAAGGTGGATTCAATAACTATCTCGCGCAATACCTTAACCTCAGCCTAGTAGAACAGTGTTTCCGGCAAAAGAGACAATTAATAGACCCAAGAAACGCAAACCCTCCATCATCACAGACGGGTTTGAAAATCCGTTGAAAGATTCGGTTCGGCGGCCATATCCTTGTTTGAGCTAAAGAGTAGAGGTAATTTTTGAAGAGGTTGACTCAACAAGGATGATGACTTCCTCTAATATTAATATGTTCAGTCTCTGTGTCTCCAGAAAGTGACCTGTCAAATCAGCCACCGAATCAAAACCTGTGGACTATCTTTTAATGTCTGGATACGAGTGATGGCTGTAAGTTCTTTTTTAACCAAACATAGTCGGCAAGAGGCCCGAGCTATTCGGGAGATCTATGCTCTATGAGCAAAGGAGAGGAAAGAAATGGAAGGAAGCAAGAAATGTGTTCGATCGAGGCGATAAAAAGATAGTATCGCATGAACATGTCAGGTAGAAGCCTGCAAGAACGAATGTAAAAGCTTTTGCAGACTATTTATAAATGTCGTCGATGATCAAAATTTAAGTGCCAGGCACATTGAACCATCGAACTGTGCCAATAACAGGAAGGAATACCATGTATTCTAGCAAACTGAAATGAGGATAGCTAATCTATACTTAAATCGAATGCAACCACGCTAGCTTAGCCGTCGAAATATTTACTGTTGCAAGTATCAGTATCGTCAGAGATAGAATGCTTGGCAAATGGAATATCAATATCGATTGCCCGATCGATCGCAAAGAAAATGGACACGCTGAACTCGACTCAAGTCCGACTTTTTATGAGCTTTAATTCATTGTTAAAGCAAGTCTGAGCTAAAGCATTTTGAATATCACCTACTGCCCCCAAGAAAGAACGCCCAACATCAGCGGCTCGAACCTAGGATCACAAGTTACTGAGACAGCATTCAGGTACAATTTTTGAGTACTACTCTTATTAGTGGCAAATAACGCCAGTAACAAAATGAACTCCTATGTATAGAATCTCTCAGAAGACACTGTTTCCAATTTAGTTTCTATTGCCTAATGAGTGGGCTTATCTTACAGAGGGTCCTTTTACAAGCCTGTAGGATTAGCTCCTTTCTCAGTTCTCCAAAATAAGCGATTACCCCGGAACATGGAACCTTCTCATATGTCAATACTACAGCTTTATCGTCCATCAGTCATGCCAGTCTACTTCGAAGACTTTCTTTTTGCTTACTACATTCTTGTTATCCAATCTGTAGATGACAACATTGCCAACGGTATTGTGCATCACTATCACGACTCACGTTTCATTGCAATTCACTTTTGACACATTAATATGCGGCCACATGTTGACACAATGTAGGTACCTGTGTGACATTATTTCATCCCATTTGACATCATTATAATGTGTCACCCCCAACCGCATCAGTTCAAACTACAGACACATCTCTCAACCCACACTGAAATATCCCAGCTCTTACTTCCAACATTGATGCCATGTGATGATATTCTTGTGCACAGGCATCACAACTACAAGCCAAAACCAACAAAAAAAACAGTGAGGTCGCCGAAAAACGACATAAAACAGATCATCCAAAGGCGACAAAAGGAAACCGTCCAAAGTACACTGTCATCCTCCCACAAATCATTCCTCAGTTCGTAGCACCATCACTGTTACAACCATGAAGCCACCATGAAGCATCAATCGCAATTTAACGATAAAACAAGCAGAGAGAAACTCCAAAGATGATGAAGATGACATACATCTATTGGACGAGAGGTGGGGGGAGTTAAGACTGTAGAAACACTTCCACCCATTTTGTACAGGACTACTACTACTACTATTACTTGCTTGGGAAACAGTATTTTTTGGGTGTGTTCAAGGACACACCGAGACACAATGTTTATGACCGTCATACTCCATTGAAAGACCGAAAAGGAATAAAACGTGAAAGCGAAAAACTGGGGAGTAAAACTCAAGGCAAACATCGAAAGATACATGCAGACTGCAAAAAAAAAAAAATAAAGAAACCAGGATACAACATGCGTTCGCACTGGGATCCGCTTTACGATGGCAATAAATATAACGATAATCTTAGCGTTTGGAAAATGAGCCGAAATGAAACACCAACAGCAACACAGGATCAAAGCGAAACCGAATAAAAAAGTACCAACGACAGGAAAAAAAGGACACATACATGTGTGTGCGATGGGGGTAGGGAAATAGGTGATGGCATGTGTGCCGGATTTAGGGATGCGCTGTTGCTGATTTTTAGTTTTTTTTTTCTCCCTCTCTCTCTCGTTTCTTAGATCCTTTGATGCGTAGGCGAATGGGTGGGCACAGGAATTAGATAAGGATTAGTCTCTCAAAATATACATGCATATAGGAAGTGCATGCGACGCTAGCCGGATGGCTGCGGATAAGTGCGCTAAGGATTAATTTACTAATAGGTAGTACCTTCTAAAATGGTAGAACCTTCCTGAAAATCGAGAGGGTAAGGTGCAATGACATAGACCAACATGGGGCGATAACTTTGGGATACTGCATCGCCCGTTTTGTAGAGAACTCGTATGGACGTTCTCAAGTCAAGTCGGAGTTTATTTCATAGACTTAGCCATTTAAATAACCATTAAGCCCTAGATCTATAACAGAGTTATACAAAGCGAAATCATAGCTAATATCCAAGATGGTATCCACTAAATTTTCTCAGTTAATAACTCGTTAGAACGTAATTTAATACGAAAAAAATACTGTGAATTACGAACGAATGCAAAAAAATCACATATTACTCTCCCCAGTCGATTTGGCCATCTCCCATGGGGAATAAGTAGTGAAATACCACTATTCCAACTCCTTTTTATCTTTTCCAAATTATCTAACATTCGTGCCTGATGTACATCGGTAAAAAGGTATTCCTATCTCCTGTTTGCTAATTTGAGAAATGATTGCTTCAAAAGACTCATTATAGTATGGAAATGATCGCTTTATATATTGAGGTGATTAGCATCTAAACTCTTCAACGAATGTTGCTTAGAGTTGTAACCAACTCAAACCTTACTACTTCTTAAGTCAAGTATGAAGATATACTAAGATCTATCTCATGCTCCAGTGCACTTCCTTATTTTCACGTTATCTTGGGCTATAACAAAAGCTTTAACTGCTATATGCTAATAGAACCTCCTCCCAAAGTGTCTGTCAATAGCCATGTGCGTTGATTTTCCCGCCTTTCGGCAGTTGCGAAGGAATTCTTCATAGGCTTTGAGAGGGCACTGGTAGCACTTTGTCATCGCAACATCTGTCTGTACTGAAACTGGTAATTCTGGCGCTGTCCACTATCAGCGCCTTTTCAAAATCGATGAACAGCAGATGAAGTTGTGATTGATATTCAACACATTGCTCGATGATGATCCGCAGGCTGTTTATGTGGTTGACATAGGAGGATTCAGAGCGTTTACCTTCTGTCTCACAGAATAATGGACCTTCACCAAATGACAGCAAATATGCAGAGGGAAGCAGACGTCGTTGGGCTGAAAATTAACTCTGCAAAAACAAAAATTATCAGCATAGGAAGGAACTCATCAACTCATAGTAGAGAGTTTCCAATACCTTGGGAGTATTGTCTCAACCGATGGCGGAACCGAACTGGATATAGCCAGCCGAATAGGCAAAGCAAAATCTGCGTTTGGGATGCTTGGGGAATTCTGAGGCACATTTCCAGAAGCCGCCCACGATGACGCGTAGGCGTTGTAGAAGCCCTAGGACTCACAAGGGCGTACAGGACATAATTTAAGATACTTATCGTTCAGGATCCAGCGCCATATAGCAGAACTGGTATACTATAGATAGCAAGATCGTAGAGTTAGGAATTTTGAACTCAGTTGTCTTGCCAAACAAAGACAGCAACCGTTTGCTAGCGTAATAGACAAGTTCTTTAAAATTAAGATCAAAGAGATTTATGCAAGCAAAACAGGACATTTCAAAGGCATTCTTTGCCTTTTATAATAGCAGTTAGTCCTTCTATAGCTCTATTAAATCTACTGGAACCACCTAAAAATAGTGGATTGAGAATAACTCATTTAGCTTGGCCTAACCTCTAAGGGCTCTAATGCAATTAAACAAAATGTACGGATGATCATTCCCACCCCAGCTATTAGTAGTGATTAGCAAAAGATATAACATAACTTGATCTAGTACTCAGAGGATATAATAATTGAAAGTCCCCTTCGACGTCAATTGAAATACAATTCACCGGCAATTCTGTAGATCGTACTCCATTGTGCTTAGTGTATGTTCCCGTAAAACTGAAAATTTAATTATTAAAAACTCGTTGCCGATACTAAAAACAGAGTCGTTACGGGAGCCGTTACATGCTTTTGGTAGTCCTGGGCTGTTTTGCCTAACACTCAGTACTCACGTTTCCATCGTTTTCTGGCGGAAGCACAGCACATATTTTAAACAACGAAACGCGACAAGACAATGGAATAAAACCGCAGGCACATCCTGCAATTCCCTTGGCGATGTCATAAAATCGCTCGATGACACTGCATTCAACCCAAAAACCACTCAGGCAACATCACCGCTGCCGCCATCAATGTCAACCTGCTTCTTCCCTTAGCCCGTTATCGTCATCATTGTCGTCGTCAGTATCGTAAAAAAGAAATATATATTGTATGTGTGTATTGGAAGCTGGATCAACCGGGAAGGACCACGAAAAGAATGTGTAACAACAAAATATGAAACTAAACTATCCTGCCATTGGTTTCTTCTTTGTGTTATTCTTATCCTTTAAGGACGTAAATGGTGTTATTTTTTCTTGGTGGTCCTTTTACCCTTTATTTTTTTGCTACTTTCTTCTTAGAGACAAAAAGGACATAAACGTAGTAGACTTTTACTGTTTTCAAAGAAGGAAAATGTTTATTTGTCATAAAGAGAGGCGCACTTCTTGGCCAAGGACGACAATTCAGAGGCCCAAGCGGCAGCAGTAGCAGAGAAGCAAAGAGTAGGAGGCAAACTTTTACAATGTTAGCTTAACCACCCTTTGTCTCGGTGAAACAGTTTTGGTGTCCTTGTGACAAGAAAAACTAAGAAAAGGCACAACAAATTACAAATACAAATCAGGTGTACCTATCTAGAGTAGAGGTTCTTGTATAGCACTGCGGAGCACCTCTTAATTACGTGTCACATCACTGCTGAGGCCATAAAAATGGAAGCTGCAAAGTTGGTCAGTTCGCGGTGCACTTAAGGCAAGGATCACCTCTACCAACTAAAACACATGACTTTACTTTTGTATTTTTCTCAGGAAGGAAATTTATTCTCTACTCTCTTCAATGGACAGGATACAGGGAGGATGATCGGCCGATGTATTGTGTGGGTGTCGTACGAAAATTGAAATTGTATTTTTTGTCTTCATTCTCCTCTTTATTTTACGGTTGCAAGGACAATATGTTCGCCATTATTATTTAGTGGACAATATTGTTTAAAATTGTTTTGTGTACAAGTTTCGATAATAACGGAAATAAAATAAAAACGAAAAAAAAATAACAGAAGGCCGTAGTTCCAACAAGAGGGTGGTGTTGGATTTGCGACGAAAAGTTTTTCGAAGCTCGTACATAAAACACGGAGGGAGATTTTTACGGTTTCGACAGGAAATTGAATTTGTTCAGGACATGTGTCTATATGTGTGTGGGGATTTGTCTCTCTAAGTGTGTGTGCTTTTTATGTGAATTCTTTTAATGCGTTTGTTATATAGTTTTTGTTGGATTTTCTTTAGACATAAAGGTGATGATGTGGCATTAGACTTGGCATTGGTTTGATGATGAGTTTCTTATTTAATTGAGAGGAAACAAGTTGGACAAAGAATTAAACTCGTCAAACAGAAAGAACAGCTGTCCCACTAAGACGATCGATGCATACATACAACAATGCAGTCGATGTGACGTGGCATTCAGACGCAAGTGCTAACCGATGGAGAAGCGAACTTCGAAAGAGCATACATAGGGTGACCAGATAGCAATGATATTTTTCCAATTGTAATGCTGTAGCAGCTGTCAAAATATTAAGTGAGATTTTCGATTTTGTCAAACGTCGCTACAATGGAAAAATTGTTGAAAAAAATTATGCAGAATTCCGACTAAATATTATGGAACGTGAATTTCGTCGTGCTTCAGTGTGCAGTACACTATTTTGGACTTCAAGCCACAAACCAGAGTGAGATGGGTGAGAAAATAAGAAAACACAGCCGCTATAATGGCCACTATCGAAGAAGACCCAGAAATGTCAATTCTGCATATACATATGTATGTAGTTAATTTATGAAGCTAAATATATTTTGAACTGAAGCAGAGGCTGATGTGAAGCCTTTGTACTTAAGTCCCAGCCTAGCTATGGCTGGACATTCGCACAATATGTGGTGGGCTGTTTCAGTGTCTTCAAGACATAACCGACACATGTCCTTGATTTTCTTGAGATGATAATTGAGAGAGCAATGTCCAGTTAGGAAGTCAGTGAATTTCTTGGCTTTGTATTTGCTCATGGAGAGGATGTCTTTTGTTTTCTTTTTTGAGAAGTTGATGTATTGTTTGGCATGTTTTAAGCCATTTTGAGAGTTTTTCTTGACGTTCTCATCTACTGAGTTCTTTCCGCATTTGAATAGTATGTAGGTTCAAGACCCACGAATGGAGCCTGAGCACCTTGTCTGGCAAGCTCATCAGCGGCTTCGTTGCCAGAGATTCCCCTGTATCCAGGGACCCAAATTAATGTGGCTTTATTGTGTGCAGACAGTTCCAGACTAGCTTTAACTCAAAGTTAAAGCCTTGAGAGCTGCCAGGCTTTCTGAAAATATGTTAATATGTGATCTACGGAGGTTTCTTCTAATGCATTCTCTGCCACATAGTTCAATAGCGAGGACCAGAGATTCCAGCTCCAGATCCACTCAACATTTGAGATTCGTCAGTATGCCAATCTAATGAGGAGGATTTTTGAGTGATTATCAGATTCTCCCAGGAGCTTCAGATTAGGAAATTGACTTTGAAGGGGTGATGGAGATGGATTCTCTTAGGCATGAAGTGTTAGAAGCGCACTGCTGGATTGGATAGCAGGGAAACGTGTCCGACTAAGTTAGGGAGGAGTCGTTGCATAGTAGTTGTAGATTTAGGGCACTAGCAGCTGCAGTCTTCATAATAGTTATGAGGAGAGGTAGAAGGGCTAAGAGAACCTCCAACGCAGCTGTGAGGCAGGAGCGCATTGCACTCGTATTTCCTACACAAGCTGAGCGTTGTATTCTTTGGACGGTAGACCGTGTGACCCTTTGGTAAGCCTTTTCCCACCATACTAACGATGCTTAAGTGATTATCGGAGTGATGACTCTGAGCTAAGTACAATGGATTATTTTTGGTTTTAACTCCTAGTTTTGCCGAAAACCCTCGACCAGGCCCAGAAGGCTTTGGCCGCCTTCTCAGTGGTTCTATCTATGTGAGGCTTCCAGTTCAGCTTATGGTGTAGAGTTACCCCAAGATATTTTTAGTTTCTTTTGAGAAATTAATTTGGACACTGTTTAGTGTTAAGGCTTGAAGATTAATATTTCTTCTTCTGGTGAAGGGTATGATGACGGTCTAGGTTGGATTGACTGTAAGCACCAGTTGCTAACTTTGCTTAGGGCAATTTGCTTCGATCTTTAATGCGGATTTCTTCATTGCCCTTTATAATCATGACTATGTCGCATGACCGACGCACGATGGTAAAGACCTTAAGAGAATGGTGTTGTTCCGAAAGCTTAACAGCCACATGGGACTACAATACATATCCTTTCCCAGTATAATGAAAGTAATAATCACAATGAACTTTTAGTGTCTCCAAATTAAGTCCAGATCTTTAGAAGAACTTGATCTACTTTCCCTGCGTTCGACTAAACCCTTGTCCAATATAAGGATTTTTTAAGGAAATTAGCAAATTGTGGCAGCTGTACCTTTCCCAGGAATCCGATGAATAACATTTCCTATTTCCTCTTTCACCTACGACACGGGGGAAATTAGATTCTTTCTCTTTTCCAAGAAAGCGATCCAACTCCTTGAGAAGTTCCTGTTAAAATCCACTTAATATCGCGCATCCTGAAAATTTCACTTGAGTATCCTTTCGTTCAGTTTCCTGTTCCCCCATTCCTAAGTGTTATGGATATTTTGCGCAGAGACGAAAAAATTTCCCACAATCGATTCTCAGAATCTGACTCAACATTAAACGAAACGATTATGTCACTGAAAAGTAAATCCCCACGCCTGGTCCTGACATTCGTGTGCCATTGACTGACAACACTGTACATAGTCGTTGCCAAACTGTGAAAATCAAACGAATCCACGTTTGACACATCCTCCAGTCTTACAAGTAAAAGTCCACGAATTTCACATCGATAAAATTTTATATTCCAATTTCCGGACAAAAATGTCGACCCTTCCTTCAGTGGCTGCTGGTTGGTTTGTTGAAAGCAAAAATAAAAAAAAAGAGGTAGGAAACAGCTTACAGCAAAACTACCCGAAAATGGCGCATTATCAACGTTTAGTTAAGCCTTGAAAATATCCGGCCAACATACAGTCCAACTCGGCCGGATAAACGCTTAAAAACGATTTCATTTGATTTCCTCTTTAAAGTGCGAGCAGGACACAATTCCCATCCGTGAAGACAATTGGATTAGATGTACTATTAGTTAAAAATATTATTCCCTCTGGCTTAGGTTTTCCGGGAATATGGTATCCTTTTGTGGAAATTAAAATGTTCCCTTTGCCAGAGGGAGAGTAGTGACCATCACACGTTCGTAAGTCTAATATCCTTTTTGGCTACGAAATGTCGGGGTAAACAATGTTTATCGCGAAATCTTAAGGACTCTCAAAGTGGCGCCATATAAAGTTTTTTTTGTTTTTCAATATTTTTCTTGTCGCCTTACAATGGCGGCGTCGTCCTTACTGGAGGTATCCATTAAGGAGTTTACACTTTTTTTTTTTTTATATAAGTATATATCGCTCAAGGACTGTGTTTCCACAGAGCGTGTGTGGGGGGAGGGGAGTGAAAACGGGTTAACATATAACATTACTCTGAAGTTGGACTCCCAGGAGAGAAGTGGATTCTTATGTTGAAGGGAGTGGCTTTAAGGAGCCATAACATAAAGAAATATTTCGCAATTTGGTCCGAGCATAAATTTTCACCGCTTTGACACTTCAAATCATTTTGTTGGGGCGCAACCATTCGCTTTGGTTGGAGTCGGAGTATGAAGCCAATTTTATTATTCACTTAGAAGTGAATTGTTTTATGTAGTTGCGAGTCGACTTTCATAGAAGTGACTTACAGTTGTGATGATTGTTGGAAATAACCATTTTCAACTGAACTGTCGACCCTAACTTCGAGTGATGAACGGGGAATGCTTATAGCGCGTACATAAATCAAAACTTATAGGAACATGGATGCATTTCATGTTTTTGAGTTTATTAACTGGCTGTTAGTTCTGAGACTTGGCTATCAAATGACGGTGAGTAATTAATTATTCATACCTCCCATACACTCTGCATTTATGTGCGCAAATTGTAATCAAACTTGCTCCCGCCAACTACTGAATTGTGCATGCGTGCATGTGTGGTGCATGATTGATTTTGATCATTGCATCGCTTGTTTAGCAATGGACCTGTCACCAATCCACTGCCATTTTCTTTGTCACATGGTTGTGGCTATAGGTTCATGGCAGGCACCTATTGACATATGTTTGCAGCTTTCTCATGATAGTGACGGTCACCCTCCAGGTAGCACATCCATACAGCAACACGGATTTGAAGCAAATTTCATTACTTCGCCAAACTGTGGATAGCATCCCAAACGCAGATTTTGCCTTTCCTATTCGACTGAATATATCCAATAGGGAATCAAATGGGAATCAATTGGGAAGAAGAGAAGTCTACAAGAAAATTAAGGGCCTTCCATGAAAGCGAAAGAATAGCAGTCAATAACAGTCCACACAACTCCCTAGATCCTATGACCACTTCTTAGAAACCTAATGTATGATGACGTGCGCAGACTTTGAATTCTCGAAGATAATTGGCTTTGGAAGAGTCAATGCTGCTCTATACTACTGAACTATGGATTAGTGCCATGAAAACTGGTTTAGACAGAAGGAAGACCTTTACAGAATCCATTCCTATACAACTGCCAATACAAATAAGTCGAGTGCGTGAGGCTGAAATTCTCCAGTTCAATGCGAAGTCTGTCACGGAATACGGATTCAGTTGCATCCTTGAAATATTTCTACCTTCTCACGCTAGAAAGAGTCACTATTTGATGTGGTGCTAACAGAGGAAAGTCATTCACCCATATTATGACTTGAAAGAGCTTCTAGCTAGCCCCGGTCGTCTTAAAAATGTTTGTCTATAGGATGTTCCTAGTTAGGATGCTCTTTGAGAGAAGTTCTTCGAATCCGCGTATACAAAAGCTGGGTCATGTTCCAGCTAAAAACGTCTTCAAATATACCCCGGATGGACGGCGCAGAAGAGGACGAACTCGCGTTAAGTGGTGCAAATGTAGGGGGACCTTAACCAACTCTGCGTGCGCAACTGGAAAGAGTTGGCCCTTCAATTGATTGGCTGGAGAGATTTATTGATTAAGGTAAGTAAGTATGAAATTTCTTCAAGCAAAAAACAACCATTTGCGAATTGGCAGAAGAATAGGAAGCCCTAGCCCATTTAACTTCCTATGGTTGTACTTACTCGTTTCCAGCAAATACAAACCATCTTGATGATCTGATGAAGTTCAATAACATGTTAGTGTTTTTGTCGGAGAGTTCTCCTAGATCCTGGAAGAAGTACTTGCCAAGGAGCTTGTACAGGGAATGTTCGAGACCAGGGCACTGGTAGAGGAAAAAGATGGTGTCCTCTACATCATCCTCATCGCCCCATCATCTGCAGAGTTCTTCCTCCGTACGACGCAGTTACTTTAAGTAGTACCGCAGACTGTTATGACCCGTGAGGATCCCCACAAGCATGGACAGTGAACGTTTGTTTGCTTGCTTTATCAAATGTTAGCCATAATTGCTTGGAGTTTTGCAAGTTTCTAGGGAATGCCATCTTAGGTTCGCCTCTTTCGTAGCCAGTTTCCTTGCTCAAGACTGAGAACGCAGGGCGGAGTGCTTATGTAGAGGTCAGTCAGTTCTTGTGGGTCCGATGAAGCTTTCACTTCACAAGCTTTGATCTTATTTCTGTGGCGGTAAATGCTTTGTTAGCAGCCTGGCTGTATTGAAGTTAATATTTTCTGGCGGTATAGTTCTTACGGCAGGAAAACACCGCTGTGGTCTGTGAGTATAGATCTTGATATTCCCAGTGATTAGGAGAAGATTCCGGGTCCTATGGATGGTATCCGGCTGTGTAGTCCGTCGTAGGTGCATGACCAAAAAACCTGCCAAGGATGGTCGCACTGATGGCTGCCGTTAATCTCGTACAAATGTTTAGTGGAGGCAGGTTGAGAATATCCTCAAGACCCGCAGTTGGAGTGGTTCTCATTGCACTGGTAGTACCAATACACGCTAGTCTTTGTACTTAGGTGAGAGCCTTTAGGTAAGTGGACTTGCTTAACGCTGCCCACCATATGAGGCTGCCATAGGTCAGGATTAGTCTTATGATAACCGCGCACATCCAGCGAATTGTTTTTGGAGAGGGTCCCCAGGTTTTTTTCAAAAATTTTGCTGCACGTGTAGAAGGCTATGTTGGCCTTTTCAATTCTTTTATGTATAGTCAATCTCCAAGTGTGTTTTTTATCCAGATTTACTGAGGAGAGTATTCCCAACAGAAGGTGTTTCAAACTGAGGAAACTTCCTCTTATCGGTTAATAAAACCAATTCACTTTTCTGGGGATTGACAGTAACTCCGCATGTCTTGGACCATTTAACCAGAATCTTAAGGGCTCCATCGATTTGCTCTCTGAGAGTAGGGAGGAATTTGCCTGTTCCCAGCAGTACAACATCGTCTGCATGGGCGACGGTATATGGGTTGTTAAGTTCTTACACTTTCACAGCACTTTCATATTCACAATCTGTTGTCACTTTTCAACCCAATTCATACTTTATCAAAGTCCGACTTCGGTGTTTAAAATCGATCCTAAATCCGCTGTCAAATTTTCAGTCGATTTTAGCTGATTTTCCTGATTTGCCTAGGTTCTATTCAGAGTCTTTCCCTCTCGTGATCTGTGAAATAAAACCCATTTACACCCCAAAAGGATATAATCCCTACACTATCAAAGTCATGTCATGATTTCGTTATCTCCCGTTCAAAATATCAGACCCAAGACCATCAACAAGGTCCGAGTCGTCTTAATTGTTAAAATCTCTTTTTCGTATTAAAAAACACAACCCTCAGTCGCAAGCACCCGGAAAAACAGATTTGATATCTTCACAATAATTGAGCGAGTAATAGAAATCCGTTTACCGCTCCATTATAGTCTACCCCCCCATCCCTTCCACCCAGCCTACCCAAAGGATATAAATTTCATTTCGTAAATAAGTTTTTGTCTCCTCTATGGTCAGAGCCCACCATGTCCACCATGTCTGTCCATTTAGGTAATCTCCATTAAAATTTAAAATCACAGTGTCCTTGTAAGTATCCTGAAAGTTTTATTTTTTTCCATCCCCGGCCCTGCCAACGGATTCTTCGAATGGAATTACCAAACATACGATATGTGAATTTTATGCTTTCTGGACTAAAGCTGCTACCCTTGTATGCTAATCCTGTATTCGTTTTGGGGGGGTAGAAATTATCTCCCCCCTCCCTCCCACTTGGTAGTGGGTCTCGACGACGTCGGCCAGGTGTGTATGAGTGCCATTAATGAATGGTGGTGGAGAGTGTTTCTCTTTTGGTTTTTTTTTTTTTTGTTTCTTTTTGACCAGAAAATGTACACACAGAAGTGGTAGGCTGTAAAGTCTGTGAATCCTTGTGGAAGGCTCGTAACTTGTTCGCTTTATCTGACGGCTTAATCGCATTCAATTCTGAGTTTTCTCCCTTTTTTTTTTTTGTTTGTGTGTGTGCCCATATTAGTCGGACATCAGCCAGGTGTATGGAGAGTCCTTTGGTAGTTCATTGGTTTATCGTTTCTCGTTTTTTTTTTCCTTTCGTAGAGGAATTCAATAAAATGGAGACCCTAATCCGATAATTAAAATACAACAGAGTCCTGAAAATAAAGGAGCTCTGGTGAAAAGTATTTTCGTGTTGAGAGTTTCTGAAGTTTGGTTTGGGTGGAGGTTTATACTATATTTTGTTTTCTTTTTTATCCGTTGACTCTTTTTGATGTTTGTTTGGGATAATTTGGGAATTGGACTAGGTAATGACATCGGAATATTGGAAAAGTTTTTAATCCTTTGAACTACGCACGGCGAGTGTATGGATCATCGCTCTTGTCTGTATTGATGACAAAGTTTGATTAGGTACTAATATATCTTCAGTATGTGGGTATAGCTATGGAGGGACATGTTTCTACGGCAAAAATAGGATCTACTGGGATGTCCCTTGAGAAAAAAAGGACAGTCTAATGAAAAAAATAGCCTTGCTTGAAGTTTTTCGGAAAATAAAAGGAGTAAAAAGAGGAAAGGTTTACTGGTTTCGCGACTTCTTTACTCAAGCGTTTGTTATTGCGTCGACGAAGGATTTTCTGGTTTAACCGTATTTCTAGTGAACAGCTCTCAGAGAACTAGTCCGGCACCTATAGCCACGATCATGCAACTGTACAACGTACAACGCCTACGCGCCATCGTGTGCGATTTCTGGAAATGTGCCTCAGCTCTCCCCAACTCTTTCCCAGTTGCCGTGCTTCCTACTGCACTGTTCTGCGCCAAGTACTCCTAGGACCACCGCGTATCCTGCCATCCTGGGTAAGCGGGTTCAATTGCATCGCTTGGTTAGTTGTGGACCTGTCAATCTTTCGGAGAGTGTGATCCACTGCCACTTTAGTCGTCGTATGGTTCTGCCTATAGGTTCATATCCCGTTCTTTAACAAAGCTGTTCGTTAGAGATGCGGTTTGGCCAGAATATGGGCCTAGGCTGATTATTTCTGTCCTTACCGGGGTAATTTTAGTCTTGTTTTGATGGTCTATTGTTCTGTAAGACAGAAGGCATACATTATCGGCCTAGTCTAGGTGTTTGAGGTCAGATGTAAGAGTCAGATCGCTAATCACCAATATAAGCAGTATTGGTCAAAGTATGCAGCCCTGCCAAACCCCACTTTGGACTTCGAATTCCTCAAACAGCCTGCCTCTATGCAAAACGTTGGCATCTCTGTGACGCTCCCTCTTCTGTTCTCATATGAGGTCTTCGATTTTTGTTTGCTATTGGTATTCGACCGTGTTGTTGTCTGGTGGAAGGAGTGTTTTTTTGTCTTCTACGAGTTTGTTTTTTTCGCCTTTTCCTTGAAGTCTTTTTCTGAAAACGTCTCAGTTAGATTTATTTTTAGTTAACCTGTGCGGTCTTTCCTTTTTCTTACAACTATTTTGAGAGTAACTGCTGACTGGTCTAAGCATAGATAATAGCATTCTTTGATTTCCGTCTTTTGCCCTTAGCCTAGACAAAATTCACTTTGATGGGGATTAGCAAGGTTTCACCCCATTGCCTTGCCACGGCAGTCAAAGCGATATAATCTGGTTGGCTAGTTTTTTTTCATTCATCGTGGCTAACTTCACAGATAAAACATTCTCCGATTCAAATCAAAACTCCAAGACGACAACTTCTTAACTTGTATCTTCTACCAAATCCCTCCGCATTCGGCAATCAAAACTTTTTCTTCTGCAGGCAAAATTCTACATCCAATCAAAGTCTAGTTTTTAAGGAATGTTAATTTGCTTCTTCTTCTCAAAAAAAAAAAAAAAACAAACAAGGAAGAAAGACACAGAAACAATTCAAAAAAAAAAAAAAAAAAAACGTTGACCTATCCAATTGCTTTTGTTAAACTTTTCTATCAGTAAAAACCGACAAAAAACCAGTCGTCGGTCGTTTGACTTTGGAACGCATCCTTCATATCCTTTTGACTCTCTTTACACTCTTTACACAATCACCAACAACAATACCAATAATGGAACTAGACACACTAAGGGGAGAGTAACAAAAGAGGATAGCAAAAAAAAAAAAAGAAAAAAAGAATCCGAGTTTCATCTTGGTTCGAGGAAGTTTTACGCTCGCAGGATCGCTCTTTTGGAAAACCAACATTCACACAAAAATCCTTAAGGGAATATTTCAAGTCGAAAAAGAGGTCCCCTACTAGCAGTATCCCGAAGCACACATCTATACAAGACTTGGCAACAAACAATCCTCCGGTTTCCCCTGTAAGGAACTCTGTATATATGCAGGATTCTTGCAAAAGTCAAATGGAAATGTTAGCTACTACTGATTTCTCTTGAGTTTTTGAATCCCAACTAATTTTGAACATACGTACAAAGTTGAGCACTTTAAATTTGATTCCTCTAGCATAAGTCCACTTTCGAAGGGTGAGCATTTCTGAACAATGCACGTGGCCGTTCTGGGGAGATTTACAATAAAAAGAATTGGACACCAAAACAGACAGAAAAAATGAAGAAGCCCACGTACCTACTAACAAGGGAAAAGTGAAAAAGGATGTCTTAAATCAGCCATTTGTCGGCAAAACACACACACACACACAGAGGTACGTGGCCCCTAAACTGCTACCTATGTCAGGATAAGTCCATTACACCCCCGAGAAAAAAAAAGAACCCACGGTTATTTAATATTTTCAAAAGCAAAAGGACAAAGAACACCAGTCGAACCGTATTCAAACCTCAAAGAGAGAGAGAGCGTATCATCCTTGATTGCATTACAAACCATGAGTCCTGACAAGGCTGTGCCTCAATTTTAATTCCCAAATGGCAGTGGCTCTTTATTGACCACATTCTATGAATTTCTGATAATATGGACTGGACAGGATGTGCAGGACGAAGAAAATTCATAAAATCCATTAAAAAATATTTATTTCATCGTTTTTTCTCTTAGTGCGAGTAGTGTTGCTCATCTTGGGGTTGGACGATGGCAGGACATTATATTCTGCGACTGGTACTGTCAAGGGATAAAAATCTCCACATCCACACACACGTATAATTTATTATTTGCTAAAAAGTTTCCAAGGAGTATGTATACTTCGGAGGACAATATATCCAAATCTATTTTGAAGTTCATAATTTATTTGGCTAAAGTAGGGTAGGTTGCATTGTGGGGGTTGGTTTCTTCTTAGGGTTGAGATGTATTTTTCTTTGTTTCCATTTGGGGCTAGTAACACATATTGGCCAGGAGGCGGTGGTTCGGTTGTGAGAAAGAGATTTGTCCTGAGGATGGAGTATTAGAAACCGAATGAGGTCTTAGCATGCAAAAGACTTTAGGGAATTACATTTAAATGTGTCTGGGATTTTGTTTTCACTTCCTTTCGCTCCTCTCTCTCTCTCTCTCTCTCTCTCTCTCTCTCTCAACGAGTGGAGGAGTAAATTGGCTAGTATTTCAGATTTTGTCGTTTTCTGTTTAGTTGGATATGAAAGTTCGCTTTTAAATACTTTAGAGATTATATTTGGAATAGCAAAGTGTGTGTGAGAGGTTGTTAAGCGTGTTGCGTTTTAATTGTTTGAACAATGTCTGCATAGAGTGACGGCGACCGACGGGGGAGTGGTTTGGTTTTCGTGAGTTCTTCGAGTTATTATAGATGTTTATATAGATTTATGGGATAGGAATACACTTTTAGTCATCTGGGGTCAGTAAATCTTTCTTGGCTGAAGTGATTTTCTTATTAAAATTGAACCAAGTGTGTGTGTGTGTGTGTGGTGTTATACTGAATGTTAGATTGAATGAAGGATTTCATGTTGGTGGCTTTGGGGGAAGTTTGCAATTTCTGCAGAGACTTAAAGTGTATGATGGTTTATGCATTTAAGTTGCAGATTATTGTAGGGATTATAACTGATTTAAATAGAAGATGAACTTATATTATGCTTACAATGAATTTTACCTGAATTCGAAGTTGGGAACTTGCATGGCAAACTTCTGATAGTCCAAAACAATCAGCGACAATAAATATAGGAACTAAAAGCTAAGCTAAATACCCGCCAAGCACTTGTCTACAGAGGAAGATCTATAGGATCAGATAAGAATGATAGGAAAATAAAGTTAGATAGCACAACAACAATCTGAGATATTGTAACATAACAGGGGAGCGCTAGCGAGTTGCGCCTGGGTGTAGATTTCCCATGTAGCAGAGGGTGGCACGCTTGCGGTATACACGGCATTAGCTCGACGGATGGGGGGGGTTCTTTCTGCTACTTTTCTGTTACGAAATAGATATCGTGCCGGATGTCTCAGAGAGATTGAATGAAAACCTCAGTATGCTGAAGCTACTAAGTGTCTGTAAACGTCTTAGACCTGTCAAGGGGAGGGAGATTTGCGAACCTAAAGGCCGCAAAAAAAAAGAAAAAAAAGAAAAAAAAAACACACTAATCAGGGACAAGAGAAACAAGGGATTAGGGAGAGAAAAGGCGAAGGAAGAGGAAGAGGGAAGGTGAAGGGGAGGGAGGTCAGATGTTGTCGACCATGCAGCAATATGCTGCGATCTCGGCTGTACCCGCTCCTTGTGTTGATAACACGCTCCTGTGGCTACCTTGCGCCGGAATGTTTAGGGCAGCCCCTTAATTGGTAAGTTACACGGTTACTTCATGCTTCCCTGTCACACTTTACTATTGCCAACAACGATAATTAAGCTATCATATCACGATCCAAGTCCTTTTTGGATAAAACAAAACAATGCTGGGTATATTCATTGCAATACACTATTTATTAATCTTATAAATTCATAGCTCAAATTCAAGGTCAAGAAGGTAATGAAGAAAAAAAACTAAACTAAACTCTAACAAGTATTGAAAAGGAAAGAAACTCTCCGATTAACGGAAGAAGGTTATGTAATTAAGAAATTCTTGATCAAGGTAATGTATTATAATGCAAATTAGGTCATATGTATATGTGTAGAAATATAATATTTATGTAAGTATGATGTTATATGTTATTAGAAATGGAAGTATTTAGGCATTGAATCAGATATCAATTCACAAAATATATATGTATATAAAAGTATAATATAAAATAGAGTAGAAATTTAGGTATTGACGCACGAAACTAGATTCAATTTAATTTTATCAAATATGTAACATAGGAAGGTATTGCCAAAATGGAAAAAAAAACGTAAATAATGAAAAAAAAACTTACAGCGTGATTACTTAGGCGTTTACTTGCATGAGGTTTTGGATGTTTTATATGTATGATATGACGTTTTGTGCGCACAAATCGTTGTCGGCGAAATCTTGTATTTTGTCTATATATACACGAAATAATAATGATGGTGATGTTGGTTATGAATTTTTTTTATGGATGCTGAGTTGCTTGGATCTCCAGGCGATATTCTCCTTGGCGTAGTTCTGCGCACGTGTTTGGGTACAGCACTGCTATCAGGTACTATCTCTGATGAACGGAAGCCTTCGAGGTGTGTACGCTCGGAATTTGTAGCACACTTAATTCAGCGGCGATGGACCCTTGCGGATCACTCCGCTGGGTATTGACTTATGCTTTTGGCTTTGTTACCTAGCACTTTGGGACGAGATTGGCAGGTGCACTCGATCTGTCGTTTAATTTTTTTTTTTATTCTCTCTTTTAATTGAGAGAGGCGTAATTAAGCAGCCGATGTGTGGTGGTTAAATTTAACTCGTAAAACTTTTAATTTTTTCCAATTTTTATTTTATTTTCTTATCTCTTTTTTTTTTTTTTTGTTATATAAAAAAAAACTGGTGAGCACACGCGGAAATTATACGCCCTCACGCTTACAGTCGGGGAAAATTCAACCAAAAAAGAGCGCGATCACGATCGCACATGCTCTTATATACCCAAGGTGAGATACATACATATGTAATGTACATCCTCTGTTAAGTTGGTTGTACTTTCAGTGTGAAATATGGAGTGTACAGCGGATTTAACGATAGGTAGGCGCCATATGTTAATTTTTTCATACGTAGCATCGTTGGATTTAAAAGTTATAGGGAATCGAAAAAAAAAAATCAAAAAAAAACCCAACACAAATTTACAGGTGGGTCGCTACAATATAATATAGATTCTGGCTTTATTTTGAAGCTACATTCATGCCATATTGTTTAAAAACAACATCACTCAAATAGACAGTCCATGTATATGACTTGGTCTCCAATATGTATGGCCTCGATCTCATCTAAAGTGGTTGTTCTTAGCATATACTAAGGACTCGACATAGTCCCCACTTAAGAACGCAAACTTTCTCCTTCACAATATGTAGCGCCATCGTTTTGGAACTACAGCTCGGATATATGTACATATCAATGTTTTCGTGCACAGGCTACAGAAAATAACAGCGCTATGAGTATTTCATTTCGTCATCACCCGCTCTCAGATGAAGTCAAGTATCTAGGAGTAACACTGGATAAGAAGCTTCTCTGGTCAAAACATATATCTCCAGCAGTGTTCTGGCAGTGTAAGGGTGCTTTTGGAAAGACGTGGGGCTTGTTGCCGAAAAGGGTCCTCTGGATATATACGGCTATGATAAGACCTATGGCTTATGCGTGGTTGTTTGGTGGAAGTGTCTTTCTCGTACATACGTGGTTGCCTCTTGCACCAAACTACAAGGAACAGTTTATTCTTTGTTCGATGTAAACGCTCGGGTGCACAGGAGTCTTTCCGAGAACTCCGAGCTTTGCTCTAGATGCACTGCTGAATCTCCCTCCTCTTGATACTTGTATAAAGGGGTGTTCTCTAAAAGCTTTCCACAGACTCAGACTCGGTGGCTTTTGGTATGAAACGCACTGGAGATCTGATGATCTTGCTCGACACTTATCCTATTACCCTGGCCTTATGGATATGCCGTCTGATGTTATACCTCAGAGGCTTCAGTTGCAGCGCAAGTATGATAGGTAGACTTTCCAGGTATTCAGAACTGGCTACCGCCAGGAAGGGGGTATAGTCGTACTTTCACTGATGGTTCGAAAACCGATCAAGGGTCAGGACCGGTGTATTTGTGGAAGATGATAACACAAGACTACAATACTCATTGGATAAGCATGCCTCTGTCTTCCAGGTGGAGATTTTTGCAATCCTAATGGCTTCAAGTAACATCGTTTAGAATAGGTGGAAGGGTCGTAGTATCTGTGTCTGTAGGGACAGTCCAAACTAGTTGGCGAATGAAAGAGAGGTTTGAGCAGTGTCGCAAGATTCAATTTATTGATTCTCATCTGAATGCCAGGTCTCACTGACATTGCTAGACGAGGCTCGCAGGAGTGTTTCTCAGGTCCCGAACCTGCGTTAGGTCTTCCTGCATCTACGGTTAGGGCTTACATAGATGATTGGGTTTCTTATGAACACAATTGCGCTTGGCATGACTCTCCTGGATGTAGCCTGCCAAAACGGATGATCCCAGACATTACTGGGCACTTCGCTTTTGCAAAGCATCTTAAAATTATTAGCTTAAGTGAAATATCTGTCTGCGACGCTAGTGAAGTTGGTGAAGATACTGCGGAACACTTCCTATGTGATTGTCCTGCCTTTGTTCGTATCAGGCGAAAGATGGATGAATGCATTGATGCTTAGTGATAGTGAAACACTTGTGAATTGTGTTTGCTCCAATTGGAAAATGTATCATTGCTTGCTGTTCAACCTTTACTTTGTTTTGTTCTGCATGCAAGACGTCGTCCCGATAGTAGAGGTGAGTAGTTGAATCCAGTGAATCCATCTAACCAATTGTTAGCTGACGGTATCAGTTGAGAGTAGATTGGATCGCCGCAATTTGTTGCATTTAGTGCGGAGCTGATGAAACACTCAACCGAACTTAGTTTGACTTAGTTTACTGATACAGGTATACTCTAATCTATATGAGAGAACCGGAGATATTGGAGGGTTGAATTAATTGGTGATATCGGCTTCTGCTATCGGTTTTGTTTTTCTAAGAGGGGAATTCCTACCTTTTTACGAGAAGCACTCGTACCATTAGAGTTGCCACTCATTCATTAAAGTTCATCTTGGAGGGCTAGTTTATTATTTATACCATAAAAATTCTTAAGCAAAACCTACTTCAAACTTTGCCTTCAATAAATCTTTCCGAAGACAAACACATCCTCCCACAAGAGGTGTATCTACACAGTTTCTTCATTCCTCTTGAACGAGTTCAATTATTTTTCATTTATCTAATCGAACACATTAAAACTTGGAGAGCAAACTTTGACCGTGAAACAGCAATAGAACTATCCACAAATCATCGACCAATCTTGGGCTCATATCCCATTGCACCGATTGAAAATGATCTGCAATTAGTAACGCTCTCTTTGAAGTTGAACCCAGAGATATTTTTCTCTCCAATTCGAACTTTACCTTATAACTTGTTGGGGTCTTTGTCGAACTTTACACAGCACAGGAATGGGATTCCATTTCGCCTGTTTGAACCTTACCCAATCTAGTGATAGTTGTGTGCACTAAACTCCTTCAAAGTATAGAAAAAAAAAAAAGAAGTTCCAACTAAAACTCAACTCAAGTATCGATTATCCTTTTAGTTGGTAAAACTTGTAGATAGATAGTTTCACACACACCTACACTCACTCAAAACACATTTGAATGGAAATTCAGTTATCCTCTGAGTTCATTTAACAAATTGAATAGCAAACAACACGAGTCCTTATTGGGATTTTCGTGCACACGCCCAACAAACTACAAGAAGGACCTTCTTCGGCGCATTCATCAAACAAACAATAAAAAAAAAAATACAAATGGCACAATATCAAACTAGAAAAGACAAGGAATAAGGAACAAGGAACTTTCATTCATTATACGAAGTGCATTGGACTACTTTTGTTCCTGTTCTCTGCTTTTTGTCCTGAGATCTTGTAATTTATTCCTCGGAGTCGTCGAGTATATCATGGAACGATTTGCAGCGATGTGGAACGCACATAGGGTTTGTAACAATTAATTAATTAACACTTTCCAAAGTGTCATTTACTGCTGTTGTTCTATGAGCGTGTATGTGTGTCAGGATACAGAGAAAGGGGCGTTTGATTTATATTGTTTGAGTTTCCCAATGAATGCGCTAATATACGCTGGGGAATTTATGATTTATATTTCAATTAGAAGAGTCCTTCTAATAGCACCAATACCGGAGAAATGGAGGTAAGACACACTTCAATCGAATTATTGAGAACATTTAATTTTGAATAGTCGCCAGGGTGGTGTAATAGTTTATTGTTGACATGATGATGGCGTACTAGCTGGAGTGCCCGCAATTAATCGGGGGAAATAGCCCAAGGGCCAAAGAACATGTTGTAGAGTCGCCGGGGGTTTTTGTGTGCAACATCTTGGAAGCCATGCGAATATCTATTCAACGAGACGCCTGCGAATCTTTTACCATTACTTACTTATGTATTCACTTCTGAGACCTAGAGTCTCTATTACTCCTACACATCATCGTGAACGGCTTCTCGTAATGGGTCCTTCCTCCATTTCGATCTTTCTGCGCCATGGGTGACGTTATTCGTTTGGTGTACACTATAAGGTTCTATCTTCTTGATGTCCTTCTTTCTTCTTTAGGCGAGGCTTTGATCCGGAGAAGAAGGATCGCAACCCTAGCAGTTTACTGCACTCCCACATTTCCGAATCTGGGGTTTGCCGGATTGATTTCAGGAATTGTGTGCATGAAACTCTGAAAGGCTCCTTTATTAGCGAATAACTGGACATTAATAAATTCATGCCTTCCTCTGGTGTATATCATCCTTTTGACTTATCGTGCACACTTCTTGCGAACGTCTGACTGCCATATGTTTCGTAATGCCCTGGAAGAAAACCCACGAATATAAATTGATATGTACCACCTCTTTAAAGATTTTAAAGTTGCCTATGATATCGTGTATCAGTTATACAGAGCCATGTCTAGTCTTGGCATCCCTGCCAAGCTCGTCGGCTGTACAGAATGACGACGGAGCTGTTCCATAAAAGTCGGTAAGAACTTCACCTAACCTTAGACAAGGTGACGCGCTATCATGCGATCTCTTTAATCTAGTAGTTCAGAGAATTGAACGAAACTCACATGTCAATACCGGAGGTACAATGTTTTTCAAGTCTGTACAACTACTCGCTTACGCCGATGACATTGACATAATCGGAAAAACTCAGCGGGCCGTTATTGGGGCATTTGCGAGCATTGAGATCGAAGCAGCAAGGATGGGTTTAGTGGTAAATGAAAGCAAGACGAAATATAGGCTGTAAACAAAAAAAGGACACTCATCATCGGCGGGTTGGACAGAATGCCACAATAGGCAGATATAATTTCGAGGTAGTAAAAGACTTTGTCTATCTAGGCTCTTTGGTGAGCTCCGCGAATGACACCAGTGGGGAGATCAAACGAAGAATCACTCTTGCCAATCGGTGTTTCTATGGGCTAAGAAGGCAATTGAGTAACAAAGCCCTGTCACGAACTAATAAAAAACACTCTTTATAAGACACTAATCCTCCCAGTCCTGCTGTATGGCGCCCTTGGTTATTTTGAGAGATAAGTTCTTTATGTGCTCTTCGGTCCCGTCTGCATAGACAGTGAGTGTCGAAGAAGATATAGGACATAGACTTGATCAGAAGAGTTCGCATGCAGCGACTAGGTTTGCTGGGTCATGTAGAGCAGATGAAGCCCAACGTTTCAACGATGAATGTCTTCGAAAGCACCCCGGATAGACGGCGCAGTAGAGGACGACCTCGCGGTAGGTGACGCAAACAAGTGGAAGATGACCTCAACCAACTTGGCGGGCGCCACTGGAGGGAGCTGGTTCGTAACCGGGTTGGCTGGAGAGATTTGTTGGTTGGGGCCCAAGTCCACACCGGTCTGTAGCGCCACCTAAGTAAGTAAGTTATTTTGGTTTTCTGCAAGGGTATAGGCACTTACATGGAAGGTAAGTTATAGTCTTTTCCTTCTCTTTATATTTAGCTTCTGTTAGAGAAGAGGTCTAGCATGATGTCTTTCACTGTCCTGTACCTTTGATTACAGTATACTGCGTTTTTAGTGTTCCGGACCTTAAAGGGAAAGACGGAACACTTAATTTGCTTGATATCATAACCGAAAAAAATCTGACTTATGCTGGATTATAGCTGAACAAATATAGCTCCTGTAAGATATATAGATTGAGCCAGATCTATTTAGTGCTAACGTACTTTGCAGATTACCAACAATGTACCCAACCTTTCTAACCACTATGTATGCAAGTGCCTGTAATTAGTGACAGTGTCAAGATCCTTGTGTACATTGTCGCAAATTTGAAAGTCAATAATAGTTGGAACAAGCTGTCATACAACATAATGCCGGGCAACTTTGTTCTAGCACACACACAGTTCAAGGATGACCTAAAAATATTTTATACCAAAAGTCAAAGGCTTTCACACACTTAAGCTGTGGGTTATAAACACCCACAACACATTGTCATAACAAAACGCGCCTACAAAGACATTGTTCTAATTGTTAACAATATATCTTCTTGCAGCAACATGGCTCAATGGGAAATAATAAGGTACTTATAAGCGAACACATTTCACCTCCAATTCATTGACCTGAAGAGTCCTTAGCCTATGCCATAAAAACACTTTTTTTTTTTGTCTTCTTTTGTGCGAGTAATTTCCTCCCCTCAATGGGGGTTAAGTACGTTCGTTTCGTGAAAGATAAACCATGAAATTGTTCTCCTTCGGGGAGGACTACAATCATTACCACCAGTACCCGGCCCCAGCAACCACTACAGTCGCTAAAGTGTCGACCCGAATAGTCATTGGGTAGGTACTCGAAAGGAGTGATCACTCTTTGAAAAAGAGGTAATCACGCACGTATCTCTTCGCAAAATTATTCTTCTATGAAATCGATGACCTACTCCGTCTGAAGGGTTGGTTTTTCCACCCCATTCTTCATCCCCTTATTTGGTATTCACCCGCGCCATCGTAAATTTCGTAGTCTACGCGGATAAGGCACTTACAGTGCATTATTTCAAGTAGACTTGTTGACATTTTGAACTCAAGAGCGCGTTGGTAAATTTCGATTTTGTTATATATTGTAATGGCTAATTGTGTTATTTGAAATGTGATCACGTACGCTATAAAATTAAGTACATGAAATGTTACAGTAGCGTCGCAAAGGATGAAGTCTTTTGAGATTGATTCTACTTTAAATTGTATTTGTGTTTTTAATCTTGTGAAGAAGGAAATATTATGTGTAGATCCTTATTTTAAGGGTAAAATGTGCGGTTTATAGTTTCCTCATCGGAGTGGGAGAATCTTTAAGAACAAGCCTGAGCACATACTCAATAACAGTGTAGAATTACTACCTACTTAGCCGATATTCCCTTACACATTGGTCCTCAAGACGGCGGTTTAAAGCGGGAGAGAACTTCAGCGTTAAATAGTAAGTGACCTTGTCTTTAGAGCATCTTGAGCATTATCGATGCACCAACTCATGCTAGGAGCGGTCTCTTCTTGTGCCTTAATCTACGATATTTGGCAAGATCCTTGCTGATTTTATAACTCTAGTTTGGAAGATGTTATGCAACAGATCGCCGAGATTACTCTCATTAACTCGGATGTACACTACTTCGATCTGTCCCTCTGTAAGGTGTACACCCATGCTTCACTGTAGTTTGATTGAAGTCATACTCCACCTCGTCAATGAGTCACTACAACGATTGACAACTACTCAATTAAAACTTTTAAGGCTTCCTTTGGGGTTGTAAGTCTGAGGACATATTAGGTTCCACAGAAGGGGACGTGGTACGAAACCTTGGGGTACACCGCCTGTGACCTTTGAAGTTATACTGCCTCGTGACGTATTTCAGCTTATACTTCTAAAATTGTGAGTGGAATCCTGTGTATAATATAAGAGAAGCTATAGACTGCGGTTTGAATATCTCGTATACGTGCGTCGTGGCTTCGAATATTAAAGGAGCATTTTTTGACAGCCTTTGAGTGTCTTACACGGACAGCAATCGGTTTCTCGAACACCCTCCTCGACTAATTTCAGATAGGGTCTGGAATTGTAAGAATATAAGTTCATACAAAACAGGATAGACACCTTGGAGCTGAGTGAGAGAAGACAGTTCATTGCTTGGGAATACCACTCCGGAACTACACTACTCTACAGTTTGGTGTAGTTTATGGCATGGCGGAGTCATTACTTCACCTTTCGTAGGTGCTAGAGCCTCTTCACAGAGTGTGACCAATCCACTGCCACTTTCGTCGTCGTATGGTTGTGCCTATAGGTCCATGGCCCCTTCCAAAGAAACAAATTTGAGTGAGTATATATTACACTGCCTACGTGCTTTATTTGATTTAAATAAATGCCTTCACAAAGCGCGGGACTACTACCAAAAAAGCCGAGAGTCATTTACCCAAAATAATTATAACAGAAATTAATTTACAGATTAAAGCTCAATTTCAATTAAGTCGAACAGTGTAAAATTTCCATCCAATGGGTAATAATGCCGCCTACCATTGATACGTAACATACCACAGATACAATTATAAGCGCAAGCCGGACGCCACGCCACCATGTACAACACATATAATTAGTACACCATTGTGCAACAACATCCTGTTTAGTAATTAAAACAATATCGTTTGTTAATACCGCGACAATCCATTGCATAGGTATCTAAAGTGGCATGCAAATGAAAAAATACCAAACTCCAGCCGCGGAAATTACTCAGGGGATTTAGGATAATAGAATGGTGTTGATAGGTACGAGTACACACACGTGCGTCTCGTCGGACAAGCGTGCCCAATTGAATTAGTGTGTATCCACGGCGGCGAGAGCCTTTAACGTTTTTGGGCATCTCTTTTTTTGTTGTTTTGTTTTCATTTAATTTAAATAAACTAAATTGCTTCGAATTTTAGTTTGCTGCTATTGTTTTAGTCAACATTTGGTTAATTTAATTGCAAGCAAACACTACACCATACCGACTGTAGGTGTGAATATGTATATAAAATATTTTCAGGATTAAAATGAATTATTTGTAGATATTAGGAATAGAATTCAGTAGGTAAAATCCGTTAGAGGAATTTCACAAATCCTTTTAACAACCAAATGCCTTTACATGATTTATAACATTCCTGTTGAGTTGAAATGTTTTTTTTTGAGATTGTAAGTTTCTTTCTGGTATGGTGCAGCTAAAGTGGGGTATGGAGAGCCTGTGAAAGGACTTTTTTGAAGCAGCTATCTAGAAAAGCATATAAGGGTCCTATATTAGGAACTCTGGATCTACTATCACTCATATGTAACCCACTAAATTAAGGTATAACTCTTAAGTATGCTCATGTGGATGTGATGATGACAAACACGGACGAAACACTCTATTTAGAGTGAGTGAAAATTGCTTTCCAGTAAAATGAAACAAATAGGGTAATCTTGGTTCAAGAACTTATCTGAAAATGGTTCACTGGACATTATGTAGGTATGTTATGATATCTTATTATTTCACTGCATTGACTAGTTATTGAGATTTTCAAAGGACATAATGGCTCTAAGGGCTTAAACTTTAAAGGCGCTTGCAAATGTGAAATTTGAACGAAATCGTCGGAGTCGTTTACGAGAAAAGGGACATTTTCTAAAATTGGCTTTAAGAAAAGTACAATTACCAAAAATGTTGACCAAAAACGTGTTATGCCAATCTTTTAAGAATATATATGTATAAATTGACTGAGAGCCTTTAATTTTGAGAAAAGTACCGTTATATGGTACAAAATTTGTGGTTATAAGCCAAAAACTTCAGTTTCACATCGAAGGATTACCCAGCAGACCTTAGACTAATAACGTCTTTTGTTCAAAAGGATAGGAAGAAATAGCACGACACATTTGCTGTATCTGCCTCTAATTGGAGCATATAGAGGGGTAAGCTACTCGACAAACTGAATGCTATTCTTATAAAACATGAACCGTATTCCCATAATTGTTATAAAAATATGGAAGACGCTCTCTGTTGGGACAAAATTACTCACTTAAATACTTAAGAGGCTCCCGACCTTTTTAGAGTCTCTGACTTAGACCCAGCTGCCTTCCATTCTCTGCAATCCTGGACCAGAACAGTTATTTTCAAGTTGCACTGAATGACTTGTGCTGTCCAGTGATATTCAGCACATATGGAACGGAATTCCGATTAGTGTGTTGCAGGAGGGTTTTAGACGTTCCCGCAATATGTTGGATAGGACCGTATATGCGACATTTAAGAGGAATATACCTCAGTAGATCCTACAAGAATATGTACGATCGCCTCTTAATGATGGGGCATATATAGCTGGCACTACAGTTGTCGGGCATTCAGACTAAGGCTACACCGTGGCTTTAAGAATCTACAGGTTAAAGACGGTTATCCCAGTTAGACTTTCGTATCTTAAGTTCGGTCTTCACATCTTTGGTTGAAACTGCATCACACATTATTCTTCTTGTATGGCGCTATAGTTCGAGGTGAACCTGGGCCTCAACCAATAAGCCTCTCCATTTACCGCGGTCTTTAGCTAATTGCTTCCATTTGCGCACTCCAAGTAAAGCAGGACTGGAATGATCAGGGTCTCGTATAGAGTCTCCTTAGTTCTTCAGGATAGGGCTTTACTCTTGAATTGCCTTATTAGCCCAAAAAACAGCGGTTGGCAAGTGTTATTCTTCGCTTGATTTCTGGACTGGTATTATTGTTCGAGTTAATAGCCAAGGTAGACAAAGTTCTTAGCTACCTCGAAGTTGTAGCTGTCCACTGGAACGTTTTGTTGAATTTTTCGGTGTTGATTGTCCCTTCTTGTTGACAGTAAGTCCTTGGTTTTGCCCTCGTTTATCGCTAAACTCATTTTGGCCGCTTCTGATTCAATGCTTGCAAACGCACCGGTGACAGCCCGCTGAGTTCTTCCAAGTATGTCAATATCGTCGATGTATGTAAGCAGTTGGCAAGTACTTTCCCATCAGGACAGTAGAAACGGCAGAACATTAGGCAGTGAAGTGGCTCTGATAGCTCTTAAGTTAGTCTAGTTTGAATAAAAGCTTAATCGGAACTTTTTCCTCACTCTATTCAGCTTGTTGTCATCTCTGGCAATGAAAATCTGGTTCTCATACCAAACTCCTAGACCCCAAATCTTTTTTCTATCATAAAGGTAGAACTATAGATCGCCCCGTTAAGCTTTGCAAACGCTGCTTAAAGCTCCTTCGTCTAGGTTTAACCGGTTTACAGAAAAATAGAAGGAAAACCAAAAAAGGGTTAAATCCTATATTATCGTCTCAATTTTTTCTCAGAAACCCATGGTCACAAATAACCTACTACTAGATAGTCCACTTCGAAAATCCTCTCCCATGTGACAGATAAAGTGAACCCTGGTTTTATTGGTATTGCAGGCAAAAAAACGCACACTAGAAAAACTAGGGTTTGGGATATCTGTCACATGGGAGAGGAATTTTAAAGAAAAAAAATCGGAAAATTGAGAGAAATTAAGAAATTCGGGAGAGGATTCTATGTTCAATAAACAACTACGGGAAATATTTTTCGTTTCGTGGTGAATCTGTTAAAAATATAAAATTTAAAATTTAACGTCTTTTTTCAAACGTTTATGCTAGTTTTTAAATTGGAAACTAAATAAAAACATATTTATGTATCACAACATACCCAAAAATAATTTAATTTCTTTTGTTTTGTACTTTGAACAAATATCAAGTACGTTTATCATATATTTTAGTTCGAATAAAAACAAGAAAATGTTTAATAACAGGAAATGTATGTGTGATAGGTAAAACTTACCTTGTGTATAAATTAGAATATTAAAAAGTGGCGATTGTGTAAGGTTTGAGATTTCTGGTTAAAAAAAAGTATTCAAAAACTCACTAATTCGAGTACAGCGAAACTCTTTTTATTTTTTATCATGATATTCAGACAGATTGGACAAAACAGTTCCCGTAATTTTTGTAATTTTCAAAAAAATATTTTAAACAAAATCATATAACATTTAAAATCCTGACGTAATCGTCAATAACCCAACTTTACTCAAGTAGGTGTTGGGTTTTGAAAAGCACATATTTAACCTAATAAAATGTATTAGCAATAAACTAAATCCAAACAGAAGAATTAGACTTATTTCTTCATTTAAGTACTATACAATTTCAAAACCAAGACTTTGAACATGTTCGAATCAAACGATTCTATTGTTGACCACTAGTCGTCTGTAAAATTTATCATAAACTTACAATATTAATCTATGATCTGTTTTTAACTCTCTAAATATATAATACGATTTTTTTTTATGAAAATAATCGAACTGAAGTTTATTTTAATTCTTTTGGTTTTTCGAGCACATATAATTCCAACGCAAACATAATCTTGTAAGTATATATACTTTGAACAATAAACAAATTAATGGGAAAAAAAGCTAAAGCATACGATAAATAAAACTATTTCACAAGTAAATATATATCACAAGTAAAATAATCAAACAACAAATAATTATTACATAAATAAAATAAGAAAGAAATACGCATGCAGTTGCAACAATTCTATAGTTCCGTAATACAAATATTTTTATTTCTCGCCACATTTATAAATTATTATACGAAAAATATTTTTTTAACATCCTAAATTCACCACCGCACTTTCCAAACACAGCCCCCACGGCTCACCACCTTTGTTTAGTGTGGGCAGATAGGAAATTTACATCTCCAATTCCCTTTTTTTTAGTGACAAAAATGGGGCAAAATTGTAATTATTTTCTTTTGCAGCAAATTGCCTTGCTAGAGAAATTAAATTTTAATCGGAAATGTATACAAATAAAAATAGATCTTCACCTCGTCAAGAGTTCGATCTTAACACGCCAGCTACATAATCCGTTTTTTGGACCTGTAGATGGGTTGATTAAACTTCAAATCTTTCATCACACGTATTCACCGATACGAAATAAAGAGAGGATATTCTTACGCTCAATTTTTGGTGTTTTAGGGAAGAGTGGGGGGAGTGGACTATCTATTAATGGGTTATTTGTGCCCATGGTCCACAGAGAAAAAAACTTCTTGGTGCGATTATTTTCAACAACTAAGGTCACATCTTACTCCAGCTGCCACTTTGTATTCAATTGACTTTATTATCCTAGAAAGAGCAAGGAGTAGGTCAGACAAAATGTATTTTATGACGAGTAAAAACTTCAAAGGTAAAAAAAAATCCCATAAAGTATTTACCGTACCATTCCTGTTTGCATAACATAGCGAACAACTTTAACAAGGACTTCAAGTCCCCAGCGAAATGGAGTAAATTTAAATCTATTAAAGCATAAACGAAAATCCATCCAGAATACAATAATAACTGAGCCATTAGTGTTTAAGGAGCAAAGCTAATTGAAGCATCGGTAGACCGCAACAATTTCCCTATTCAACCGAAACTATGCTCCACGGAATTCGCATCTTCATATCTCGGCCTGCTGTCGTTGTCGTTGTCGTTGTCGTCTCCATCGTGGTTGTCTTCTCCGCTGCTACTGCTGAATATCATCCGCATACACAACCCAGTGACACCGCATTTGTATTTGAGTTTGAGTGGATTTGAGGAGAGATAGTGGTGATGGTGTTGGGTAACATCATCATCATCATTATCATCATCATCATTAGCATCATGCACAACTGTCCCGTCCATCCCATTCATCTATCCAAATCGTTCGTCGTCGTGGTTGCTGCTTTTGCGACTCGACTCGAGGTGGTTTCGGTAATAGAGGGAGGAACAGCAACGCAAACAGTGGCATAAGTGATGAGAAAGAAACCACCGGATGGTTGTGGGTACCATAATAGAGAACCACCCTGTGAACATCATAATGCGGTATCTGGGGGTATTTACCCATACAACACATGAAACGCCCGAGTGGTTCTCCATCCTGACATCTTCTCTTAAAGGAGCAGCACCTCCTGGTGTTTTACCCTCCGAACAACACTATATATTTCTCTGAATATGATTAAAATAAATCACTGAAAATATACATACATACAAAGATTTTTTGCAAGATTTTTGCCACCCCATGATGTGTATCCTTAATGGAGGATGAGTGCTACTGCGACCTTTGTCTTCCATTCAAGGATGTAAATAATTACACAATGGCACCGCCAATTTTAAACGGCTGGCAACTGTGTCATGCATAGGTGTGTGTTTTTGGTGAACATAACCCCATTGGGGTTGAGACAAACCTCACGTATTGGCAGCCCTTTTTGTTGCTTCATAAATACCCACTGTGTATACGGAACATGCTCTGGTGGATCCTCTTGCTTTTTTTTTATGTTAGCTTAACTAGTTATGCTCTCGTAAACAATTCAAATTTTGGTTTTTCAAAAACCTCGGCATCTACGTGACAAAACTTTGAAATACTGCAATACACTCGTTGTGTCATGGCGAGGAATTATATTCGGCTATAGTGAGCTTCCTGTCAATAGTAGAATGTTCGAATACTAGTGACAGTAGGTACGAGTATGTATGTAGTAATGGAACATGCTAGTGGGCAAAATGTAGCTGTCACTCTTATGGCAGAAGTGATTAGTAGAAATATTTACTCAAGTTTGATAGTTCAGTTGATTTAGTGATTGATTTAGTTCTCCAAATTGTTCTAGGAGTAGTCTTAGCAATGCCGGAATGAACTTAAACAATTAGGCTTTCAATAACAAGTGACTCTTATGAATGTATGTCCCAAGATACAGGAACTCCAGCTAACAAGCTGGGAAGAGGCATTAATAACTCTAATTCCAGTATCATGAATGATCCCTTTATCCAGAAAATGTACAGCGACAGAGTTGGGTAAGAAAACTTCCATCACACAGTGTTATAGGTCCCAGTAGCAGGCTGCACTTAAGGCAACCAGAATTAAAACAGCATAAACCCACTGTGAATCTACAGGATTCAAGTCCCGTTAAACCAGGCGGAGTATAGTATGAAGGGCTAAAGGGTTAGATTAGGTTACAGGCGCCAATAAAGTGGGCTCCTGCCAAAGTAGGGGTTAACCTTGAAACATTTGCTGCAATCGGCAGAGGGGTGGTACAGCACCCGATTAACGACAGGGTTGCGGCCGAACACCAGAGAAAGTTGTCAACCGGGGAAGGTTGTAAAAAGCTTAGAATGGCCAGAGTATCGTAGATGAGAGAGCATTCAAGGACACAGCAGGAGTAGAGCATAAGTATACTCTCTTCAGTCTCACAATAGTTTTGGTAGCCAGACTACTACAGTCTGAATGACACTGTTTGAGGTCTCCATCGCCGCTGTCAATGTCGTCCGAAGGGATCTCATAATACCGAGAAAGCTCTAGTGCCTTCCACCAAACAAAGGCACCACATATCAGAATGGGAGGCTGCTAATGCTTGTGTTCGCCAAGGTTGTTTACGATTTACTCTCATAGGCGCAATTTAGGGCTTCTCCAGAAGACGAGTTTTTCGCCTTCGTACTGTATTCGTCAATACCATTCACTCAAGCTTGCAACAGTCTGACGGTCTACACTGAGCTATAAGCAACATCCAGTGATGTTGACGGTATCAGGATCTAATCCATCGTCTGGTACAGCTCGAGACGATGAAAGCTGTCATAAGCGCCTTTAGAGTTGGTGTCTAATGTGGAACTAACTGTCGCCAATAAGGCCAAATATCTTGGTATTGTGTTAGACCGAAAGCTAGACCGGAAACTGAAGACGGAGGAAAGGGATCGAAAGGCATTCAACCCTCTTTTCATCTTTTTGAAAACAGCAGGAAAGAAGTGGGGCCTTAAACCAGTCATGATGCACTGACTTTACGTCACGATAGTTAGAACTTTACTGACGTATTGAGCTCTGGTGGAAGGCTACCACTAAACGTACATAAAAGAGAAGAGAAGTGTTGATATCACGGACGCTTTGCGTACTACGCCTACGGCAGTACTTAAGCTATTTATAGACCTTCTGCCGCTCGACTTTGAAGTTCCATTATCAGAAACACATTTCCCGAGTCTCATGAGAAATTTGATGATATTTTAGGTTTTATCGACTTCGATACCCCATACGAAGTTACGTATCCCAGCAGAAATGATGAAGTTCATCTGCAGAATGAAAATGTCATTTTTTCATATGGGTCTAAGACCAACAAGGGAACAGGTATTCTAAAGATCTTAATATTGAAATATTTCTAAATATTTTCCAAGCCGAGGTTCTAGCTGTGCTTAAAGCTGCGGAGACTACTTGAAACAGATCGAGATGAGATCAATATCCGGTAAGGATATCGCAGTCTTCATTGACAGTCAAGCTGCGTCCAAGGAACTAGACTCTTATTTCATCAAATCTGAGTTAGTCAGGAATTGCCGGGCAATGCTTAAGGCATTATGCACACAGAATCGCAGAGCAGCGAATGTGCCGATAGGCTGGCAAAAAAAGCACCAGAACTCCCATCGAGGAACGTCATCAACAACAGCATCTCGGATGTGTGTTTCCAAGGCAAATATCACCAACTGGACTAATCTAGATGGGCATAGGGTGTCCAGAGGTCAACCACAAAATATCATAAGCCACGTCGTCTACTTTCTCTCCATCTTCAAACGGCAGCAGTGTTTACGCGGAGTGTAGCAATTTCGGTTATCTCGTACTAACCCTCGCCTGTTTCTGTTTTTCCAGAAGACTACTCCTAAAACAGCGACTGATGGTAAAATTGTCAATCAACTTATGTTATGACAGGTCTTGAGCTCAAACATGGTGCCACCTATGACAAGACGCATAAACTAGTTGAAGCAATCTGGCGTTCTGAGGTCCTTCACTCTGAGAGTCAAGTAGCGTCTTCACATTCCAGAAACCGATCTTTGTCCGGGTACGATGGCCAAAGGTCGTTAACGTATTATCAGTCCTTATGCGAGGAATTGTGTCGGTTTTCGGAAGAGGGCTGTTTTCGGCAACGCGGATTACTGGTCCATGTTACCTAGTCTAGGCATAAGACCCTAGACAATCTCGCACTTGCAATTCCGGCCTACATGTATACATGTAGTTGCCCCGGGACCACCAAGAACAGGTAAAGCACTACATTACGAACTTGATTGTTGCGCTACTGGTCCAATCCATGTTTTGGACAGTCAGTAGTTTCCCGATCAATCGCCATGAAGGTCCCCAAAAGATACCATTAAAGGACACCTGTATGTGTATGTATTGTACGTTTTGAACTGTGCAAAGGAGAAACATTTAACGCGCTTCAGTGCTTAATTGCGTTGAAATACACCCGTTTGGCGTCTTATTTTCTCGTTAGTTTCTCGCTTCGCGGCGGTATCCTGTTAACGAATTCAGTTCCGCTTTCCAATATGTTGTCATTTAATATTTTTATGTAATTTTACGGAAAGGACTAGGGCTATAAAAATGTGTTTTACCACTTTTAATCAAAATGTTCCCGATTCACCATTGCCGCCTTTTTCTCAAGGGAGCGCAGGGAGTGCTGTGTGTTTTCTGTTTTTTTTTTTTTTTTTTATTTCAATTTTGTTTGATTAAATTTTACCCTTCCTTGTGTAGACAGGCAGTGTATTTGTAGACTTCCTCTACGCCATCTGATAACGTGTTTTTATTTTTTTTCTTCTTCCGCTTCGCCTATATAAAGGACAGAGGAACAAAATTTGTGTTATAATATTTATTTTTTACTTTTTTTTTGCTCTCTCTTGCTCTCTCTTTCAATCATTCATCATGAATGGCTTTCACATTCATTATTTGTACAAAACACATAAAATGTACAAACGAATAAAATGATGTACCAACCGGAAATTGTTGATGTTGATATTGATATTGAGTCTCGAAATATGGATTTGTCCACTTGCACTTGTGTGTACACATGAGGACGAAAAAAAAATACGAGAGCTTACGCAACCGAAGGTAAGGGAAGGGACTGATCCAATCAGGACTTCGCTTCGACAACTTTTAACTCTAAATCCAGAAAAAACTATTTTATTTTGGTTTTTTTTTCCCCCAAACTGGACTCTGGCTTAAGCAAAAATAAATTGTATCAGTTATTGATATGTGGATATAAGCGAGTAGGACAGGTGGACAGGAGGGATTACTTCGGTAAAAAGGCTTGGGAACAGCCCTCATAAAAACAAGACTTACATGCATATTGGTACCATTCATCAGTATTGGATTCGAATAATACTACAGCATTTCTATTTCCTTCTTATTAATAATAAAATAATAATAAAAGTAATAAAAAGTGACCAGCTGGCAATGATACTTTTGTCAATTTTTATATTGAAGCATCTGACAAAGGTACCATGACATTCAGCTGTCAAAATGTTTAGTTCCTTGGGGAAATTTTTAGAATCAATGCTCTTCAATGTAACAGAACACATTGACCACAGCAACAGCAGAATCGACTTCAATGTTATACCTAAGTCCTAAATTTGCTGTTGAAATTGTTGTTGGTGTTACCGTGCTCAGTCCGTTGTGTTGCATTGAAAAACACGTTGTGTGCTGTAGTCGTAGCTGTGTGTAATGTGTTTCACACCATAGCATCGGTCTTTTTGTGTCTGCTATTGTAGTTGCTGCTACTGTGCTGTGTCTATGTGTTTCTACTATTTATTAAGCTTGCAAAATTTGGGAAATTATTTAAAAAAAAATGTTGTCGGCTTAGCTGTAAATACGGTACGTAAATTCTGTCGCAAAGTCAGTCGTTACCATGACTTCAGTGTGCAAGCAAATTTTCACGGTGGAAAAGTTTTAGCGTGAGTATACTCCTTGGAGCCACTACCCAGCCAGTGATTGGTTTCAAATGAAGGAGAACATATATACATATATGTATCTGTCGTAGCGGACTGAAGAAGACTCAAAAATATCGATTCGGTGGAGATTAGCGGAATCAAGCATCGCCAGGGTTAACCCGAATATAGGCCTACATACTTATAAGATTGTGCTCACGCAGGAAGTCAGATCATTCTCGTCGGCTTCCTTCTTGTTTTCCGGAATAAGCCCACACAGTGTTTGGCGTTGGGGACTGGTATTCTTCTGCTTGCAACCATCTTATTCCGTTAGTCCCTACGGTGTTTACACTATACCGCAAGAACTCACCCTCTAGTTGGAGAAACCTGGCATTATGTGATCCTTCTTTTCCCGAATCTAGGAGCATTTTCACATTCCAGAATCCTATCTTTGCTTGGGCACAATAGCTAAAAATCGGAGGCGTAATTTCGGTACCGCATTGGCGCTAATCTACGTCGCCTACATGCACCTATAGTTGCCCGGGGGCCAATACGAGGAGGCAAAGAAAGCACAACATTATTTGATTGTTGCGCTACTGGCTCAATCCATGTTTTGAGCAGTCTGTATTTTCCCAATGAATCACAATGCAGATCTCCAAATGATGATTTCTTTTACATGAGTATAATGGCATAAATGTATCTTAAAAATAAAGCCAAATTAAATGTTATATCTCACACCGTTTGCATTTTATTTAGATTTGTTTTCCCATTCTTCTTATCCGATCACTTTTTCTGAGCCCCCGCATGAGATATCTAGGCAAGCGAGAACACTGATTGAAGTTTATTGTAAGCAGATCCATTAAAACCTTTTTGAAATGTAATACGTATTCATTTCAAGCACTGCTCTGGCAATGATTAGAGGTTTTCATTTTCTAACTCTCATGATTATTTTTATTTGTTAAAGCTCTCACCACCAGACTGCTGTATCTTTATCTTTTTAAGGACTTTCGCAACCTGAATTATGTTCATTTTATGTTTCAAATTGTCCACCAAGAAAAGATGGATTCTCTCGGCGTTCGATTCTTTTGTTTGCAATACACCGCGCCGCGTTCTAAGCACAAACACAGGACAACAAAAGGTTAGCAAGTAATTGCTAGAAGAAAGCACCAAAATGAGACAGCTTTCGACCAACGAGGGAGCAAAAAAGAGAAAAAAAAGGACACGTGAGACGAAATAACAAAAAGAAATAATAAATTTACCTATCCTGCCTCGGGGTTTGCTGTCAATTTTCTTACTGAAGGGAGAAAGCGGCGGAGAAGAAATTGTAAAAAGAAGGGGTGTCATCGATGTTATCGTAAAAAAAGGAAAAATGTTTTTTTTTTTTGTTGTCCTTCCTTCTAAAAGATATTCATTTCATTTTCATTGGAAAATTTTTCATTTTCACATACAAATACACACACACATAAATACAATCTACTCTCCTTCGCACACACGCAATGTGCGTGTCTCATTGTGTAGCATAGAGATGGGCCTGTTGCGCGGCCCGTTATCACCGAACACTTCCGTAGAACGTGTAGAAAATATTGAATGTTATTATGGCACAATGAATAGATATTCTCCGATATGATAAGTATTTACTTTCGTTGAACATCGAATCGATATGTGGGGTCACTCTGGCGTATGCGTAATTTTTCACACACTCACTCACGCTTAGAAGAAGAATTCCATTGATTTTCGTTTTGAATTGATTGCACATTCACTGTTCGGGTACTCTACACGTGTTGAGCAGGGTATTTTTTTTTTTTTTTTTTTGAGAAAGTCGGCTTTATTGAGGCAAAAATAACTTTTAATCCGATTGTGGAGAGAAGATTACATTACATAACTATGATGTGCAAATTCGATAGAATTTTGTTGTTACGTTAAGAATATTTATCTGTTTATTGGTCTATTCGGTGATAGAAATCAGAAATGTAATCCCATGGATTTGGGATTAAATAAAATGTTGTCCGCTTAGAGCGGATATGCTCTTATGGGATAAAGTCGATGGCACAGGAATGTGAAGGGATTTGTTAAAATTATACGAAAAGGCACCTGTTGGAGGCAAAAAGCCACATGGGCAACATGTCTCTGTGTATAAATTTGTATCCTAACATGGAAGGACTTGAGCTGATAGCGGACATACTGGAAGTGGAGGCACATTTAACAGAGTCAGGGATAAAAAAACTCGCTTTCTAAACAACTCAGGCTGTTTCAAGCCGGCAGTTAGGACAACGTAGGTCACGTAGTGTGGGTCATGATATGACTAACACCAACTCAGATGAGATTAGAAACAAGAAGTAAAGCCTTCCCACTTTACTGCACCCCCTTTGGAGCATCTTGCAATGGGGTCTTTTACATGAAGACTTTCTCGAATCGTTGCCTTTCATGTCAAACACCTTCATCTCATCTAAATTTGTCTTCAAACTTTTTGTACATTGCCCAGCATTGTGAACTGTGAGTGAGTGCTACAGTGTAGAGCCTTCATTTCAGCTCAGGGGGCATGCTTGCTACGATTACATGATCTCATTCATGACCATAGTCTGCTTTACTAGCTATTCCTACTTTGGAAGCTCTTTTCCATTTAAGGCTACCTAAAGGGACGGTCAGTAGAAACGGGCCTTCACGAAGTAGTGGGAATGGCAGAGAAGACTCTGCCTCATGGAGAGTGCCCAATGATGATGACCCAATAGATGTACACAGCCGTTGTACGCCTCATTCTTGTCTATGGTGCCATCGTCTGGTGGCCTGCCTTGAGCAAGAAATACATCATTGAAAGGTTTAAAAAAGTGCAAAGATCAGCGTCTATTGGCATCACTGGAGCGATGACATCATGTCCCACGGATGCTCTTAGTATAAACCTACATCGGATCACTTCTGAACTTCACATAAAACATACCGCTCTATGCAGCGCAGTTCGAGAATCTGGGTGCTTGACTAGACCATATCGCCAATGTAAGGTTCTGTGGACGGTTACATATGAATTAGTTGTATCTTCGACCGACTAAAGACTACCCACTTTAAATTTTATAGAACTGATCTCTGTTAGATATTACCCTTGTGTCAATAATTATGCTCATTCGCACGTATGTTTCTGGGATTCCTTCTTGTCTCAGGGCCAGACAGTACTTAGTTGGAGACTGCAATTACGTTGTAGTTTATAAACCAGAGTTGAAGTACCTTACATAGATGCAAGGTTTACTTAAAAGCAAAATTTGTAACAGACACGGCAGAAGACAACAAGAACAACGGCAGCCTCTGCAAGGATTATGCCAAGTATTGGAGGACCTAGACAATAGCAGAGGCTGCTCATGCAGTGTCTTCTGAACAACTTCATAGTTTCTGCCAATAGACCTCCTCGTTAAAGAAGTCGAATCGAAATATCGTGCCAACATCAACTGTCAAAGTCATAATGAAGTACCACGAAGAATAAACTAGGAAGAATGCCAAGATAGATGAAATTCTTCTGACAAGGGACACAGAGATTGCTCCCCAATATAGATGTTTAGATCAAAAAGGACGTGGACAGCTGAAATTCTACCTGATCCAGATGCTTACTGGTCGAGGATACCAATATCAAAGCATAATTCCACAGATTAGAGCATGAAAAGCCTAATCGTCCAATATGCACAGAAGCAGTCGAAAGCATAGGTAATAAGTAATATTTTACTGCCGCTGCGTACTGTCGAACAGATTGGGCCCAGAGAACTTCATTAGACAGACGCAAAATTAGTCAATGGCTACAATCAGGGAAGACATCTACAACGAAATGCAGCGCATTTGACTGAAGGCTCCCCCTCGCGATGAAATCCTTGATGGTAGAGCGGTGAGTACCTGGTGTAGAAGGGGAGATGGGCCATACTGTTACTGAGTACGTACTTCAAAGATTCTTAGCCTCCAGTGGGAAGGTGGCAAGACATTGGTAGACTGGTGACCGAGGGGCTCAATATTCAAAGGTGTCCCTGGCTTGCCTGCTTTTCCTATCTGATTAAGTTGCTTACGTATCTCTAACGAACAGTTTTATCAGATAATGGGCCATGAACCTTTAGGCACAACCATACGACGGCGAAAGTAGCAATGGATTGGTCATACTCTCCGAAAAGGCGACCCATCCATAGCTAACCAAGCGATGCGATGGAACCCACTTACCCAGGACGGCAGGATATGCGGCGGTCCTAGGAGGACGTGATGCAGAACAGTGGAGAAGGAAGCACAGCAACTGGGAAGGATTTGGGGAGAGCTGAGGCACATTCCCAGAAATCGCACACGTTAGCGCGTAAGCATTGTATAGGCCCAAGGACCCACAAGAGGATATAAGACACATGTAAGTAAGTACATAAGTCAAGTTGCGAGGCCTTACGTACAAGCGAGTTGAATTGCTCCACTTTTCTTTAGTAAACTTGCGACATTGTGAGAGAGCTCTGAAAAATTTCTTGTATGAAAATTTACTCTGACGAGACTGTTTAATTTCTTATTTAACGTCAACTTGTGTTCCATATTCGACCATACGTCAGTTTGACGTATTTTCTGATTTTATAGAGTTTGCCATAGATTCTAGATCTGAATAAACAGTTTAAGTAATTCATTCACTGACGTAAGGACCAATATTCTAATTGACATAAGTCTCAATGTAAATTGGCCAAAACAAGACAAGCTGCTTAACATAGTCGCTGTTTATTAGACCTGTCTACATTTGATGCTAATAAGAAGTATGACATAAATTTAATGCGGAACGTGAATTGCTTAAACAAATAAGACACTGACGCTTTGGTTTATTTATACATATTTATGCATTTATTCAAAAAATGCTTGTGTTCTTACCACCAGCGTCGTTGTTCTATTTTCCGTCCCGTGATAGTTAATCTTCATATGAATAGTTTCTTCTTGCGTAGGTATGCCTTTGTTGTCCACCCTAGTTGATGCTTAAAAGTGATCTCTTAAGTTTAAACTGAATAACTGGGGAATATCTCTTTTAAGCGACAAGGTATTCGGGGAGCTGCTAGAAACGCATTTCACCACTGTGGCAGAGCTTGGGTTTCGTCCTGACAAAGGCACTTCCAATAAACTATATTTTCTTTGAATGAAGTATACGATAGATGATTTCCTATTGAGAACAACTCATCTTCTATGTAAATTGTAAAAATTATGTTGGGATAAGCAGCATTGAATCAATATTTTTCACTCTGAGTCTTATGTTGTTACTTTTTTCTTTTTACATACATACAGCTGACACAGTAATGCTGCATCTAACTAATTTTGCCCTTTTTGGCGTCATTTTGTCTATTTAATTTCATTAATGTACCGGCATGTTTAAGCCACATTTATGGTCATTTTGCAAATTGTTCATTGAGCTCCTGCGAGAAGTACATTTTTAATCTGAATATTTATCTTTACCTACTCGTGGTGGTCCCCGGGCAACTACATGAATAAATCCTTATACATGTAGGCCAAAATTGCAAGAGCGAGAATGGCTTGGATCTTATGCCTAGACAAGGTAAACTGGGCTAGCAATCCGCGCTACCGAAACCAGCCCGCTACGGAAACCGACATAATGCCTCGGGTATGCACTGATAACAGGTTGACGACCTCTTGCTATCGTACCCGGACAAAGATTGGTTTCTGGGATGTGAAGACGCTCCTTGACTCTCAGAGTGAAGGACCTCAAAACGCCAGATTCCTTCATTTGGAGTATGAGTTAATGCGATATAGGCTGGCAAGTAAGCGAGATAATATGGTTAGATGCGAGTGAGAATCAGTCCCCAACGCGTAACTCTGTATTACTTTACGTCTCGTCTCGTCATATGTGGCACCATGTTTGAGCACAAGGCCTGCCATAAAATCATTTGGATGTCAACTGATAGGTAAGCAACATCCAACCAACTTGACCACTTTGCTATCAGTCGCCGTTATAGGAGTAGTCTTCTGGAGGTCCAAAACAGACGAGATGCCGGCATAAGGTTGGTACGAGATCACCATCTTAGACCGAAAATCCCCACGGTACGTCAATAACTAAGGGACTATCTCTCACGTTGCGTAGAAACAATCAGCTGCTCATTGCCCGCCACCATCCCAAGACCATTGGTGTGATGTGAAAACTTTTTCACATCAGGTGCTAAAAGGATTGTCGGTTGATTACAGGGAAGCCATAGGGCGTGTCTTCCGAGGATACCGAGAAGGGTCAACGAACGAAACAGCTAAGAGCTCGAATTGCAGCAACTCCAGCAGCAGGGAGGATCTAGCTAGGGTCCCTTTATAGCATGAAGGTGAGAGAAGTGCAGCGTAGCATGAAAAGTGACAAGTGCAATTACATCAATATGATGGCCACGCAAGCAGAAGAAGCAGCAGCGAAGTGCGAAAGCAGAAACGTTTATAGAATCACCAAAGAGCTTATAGGTGGCCGAAGCTCTACTCAACACCCAATGAAAGGCTTAGACGGTTCATTGCTAGTATCGGATGGGGATCAACTGAAGAGATGGAAGGAGCATTTTGCTTTATAAACCGATTATTCGCCAGCAATATGCCCCCAAGTCAGACTGGTGTGTCTGTAGAAAGAAATTCCCGAATTCGTACCACAACCCCCAGTAAGGATGAGATTATTACCGCAATCAAAGCACAGAAAACCAACAAGGCGGTAGCACTTGACGGCATACCTGCGGAGCTATATCAAGCTGCGCCAGCAGCATCAGTAGGGCTACTTTTCGGGAGAACATGGGAAGGCGAGAGTTTTCCGGACGGGCGTAAGAAGGTGTCAAGGTCCCTAAAAAGGCAATCTAATGCAGTGCGAAAGCTGGAGAGCTATCTGTGTGCTGCCTGCTTTGGCCAAGATGAAGACACACTCGACGCCGAACAAGCAGGTTTCCGACCTGGATACTTCTATGTCGACCACATCAACACCTTGCAGCAATGTGTTGAGTATCGATCACCACTTCACCTGCTGTTCATCGATTTTGAAAAGGCGTTTGATATAATGATGGGGAATTTATATAATGATGGGTCCACATGCCATGTCTTACATAGAGGAAGGCTGTCTGAGGAATTCAAAGTCCAAAGTGGGGTTCGGCGAGAAGAAAAGAAAGTGTTTTTGATGAACTTGGGTGGCAAGGAGCTGTACAAAATTATTCGTAATGTGTTGGAGCCAGATGGCATTGAAGCAGTATACTATAGCGGTTTAGCCATAGCTAAGGGTCCTCCAAACATCAGAGTTCATAGTTAAATTATCGCTGCTTGACACCTAACCCCGAGCTAGTTTTATGTTACCCACGCGCCATGATTCACAGGAATGATAGCCTTAAATCGCGTGGGCTTTATTGCTCACCTTTTCACCTCACCCAACTATTATCCTTTCGCTTAAAGCCACACAATAACCAACAAACCGCATTTAAATTTAAGACAAAACTCAATGCCTAATACAAAATGATCGCACAATCCAAATCAAAGCAATAAAATGAGAACCATAAAACAGGATAACAAAATTGTAATGATATCGAAAACGATACATTTAACGAAAATGAAATGGCAGACACTTTTGACAGGACACGCAATGCATTCAGGTCGAAAAAGAAAACAAATATCCCACGTGTTAACGGCTCTCTAAAGTGTTGCCCCTGCATGGAATACTCTGTCCTAGAGGTGCTATTGGACTATCTAATAAATCACGTTTCAAACAACTGAGCTATACGGTATTTGGTGTCCTGTACAAATCGACAATGACCACCACAAGGGCAATGTACCTCTACACAGATACAATTGAAATAAATCAGACGGGGCGAGAGAAAACAAAAAAAAAAAAAAAAAAAAAAATCAAAAAGTCAACAGATTTCTGTCATTCGTGCCATGTGATTTGGAATTTTCTTTCTCTCCCCAACCGAGCCGAGCCTAGCCTCTGTTCTACACTCATTTCGTGTCCTGTTGAAGGGACTGCCATGCCCTCAACAACAACCATTGTTTAAGCAAAAGCGAACGCCTCTGCACGCTACCAGTGTTTCAGTAGGTATAGCCCGCACACAGCTCATTTAATTTATGTGAAACACCATGTAATCGGTTATTATGTAACAATGGCGGAGAAGAGATCGAGCCTAAATCCTTTTCGGGCTGTGCTTTCTTTCTTACGCGCGTGGGATGGGTGGCCTTAGGCTGGGAAAATGTACAACTAGCTACGAGTCCACGTAATCGACAAGCGTGTAGGAATATTAACGCTCTCTGCCCGCAGGAAGTCCATTGGCATTATTTTCGGTTTCATGTTTGCTTGCGATAGTTTATCTAGATTCTTGCGTTGAAACAAACTTTGGTTTTGTTTTGCAAATTTTTTTTTTCTGTTTTTTTCTTCTGTTCTTTACGTAGATTTATTGCATGAAAGAGTCCTGGAATCGATATGTGGTTAAGATGGGTGGGTCTTCCTTGTTTTTTTTTTTTTTTTTGGTTTGGAAATTCCTGCTGAAGAAACATATTTGGAAAAGGAATGTGGAAAGGCGATAGTTTTGTCGTTTTGTTGTTTTGCTATTTTTGGTGGATTGGCATTGAAAAGGGTTTTTGTATTGTTTGTTGTTTAGCTTGAGGTTGGTATTTATAGAAATTTAATTTAAGGATGTGGTTTTACACGAGAATATATGGTGTCGGTCGTAAGGATAAGATAACGGTAGGGTTTAAAGGTATTAATTTAACCACAAATCTGACAAATTGTTCACTTAGATTAGATGGGCCTATAATAGTTGAGAAATCCATGCCGCTCGTAGATAAATTTACGCACAAAGGTATTATATACTTGCAACGCGGCACTCCTGTATAAGAAGAAGTGAGACTATGCCTGCCAATGTCAAAAAACATAATATGAATCCAACACAACACAACGCATGCTTCCTACAACTTACACTTAAATGGCGATCGTCCCTCTATTTGAAAAAATCTAGCCATTGCTGGATTTTTGAAATTGGAGGGGTGATGATCCTTAAAAGGAAGGCTGACCTTATACTTCCCATCACTTCTTCGTTGAACACTTTTCATTTAATACTCTTGATATTTTTCTGGCCTTCTGTCATTTAAGCTTGCCACAAACTCTCAGAAGTTCTTGAATTGCTCAATCAACGAGTTTGCACTTTTATTATTGCAATTTAGCGAAGGGGTGATTCATTTAAATGTAATGTTTTTTCTATTGATTTGTTGTTATAGCGCATGAATCGTATTAAATTCTTACAGTATTTTTATTCAAAATTGTTTGGCATAAAAAGACTTATATGGCAAATTGAAAAGTCTCATGTTACCTCCTCCAAATTACCAATTTATAATGTTGCATATTCTTTTTCCAGGAAAATAAATAAATAAAGAGTTTTCCAATAGGGATTTCCCAACTATGTCATATGACGTATGACTGCAGCCACATTGTTCAAGCAATAACTATCAAATTTAGGATGCTTTATTAAATCTGTTTTGCCAAATTAACACGAAGAGTCATAATGTTCAACAACATGTGCAAAGGATTGTATTGCTTTATGAAAGTGGATCTTCTGTTCAAACAAAATTTCTCGCACTTCGGCCATTTTACTGTTGCCGTAATCGTCCTTCCGAGAGGACTATTCGCAACATGGTGGATAAATTAAAGTAGACCGGTTCAGTCAACAATCGACGAAACGCAACAACTCACGCCACGCACAAGAACTCGGCCTTTCGCAGACCACAAATTGGCGAATTTTTTGTCATAACTTGGGCCCACACCCGAACAAAATTCAACTGACTGAGGAGCTCAAAGTTAATGACTATAGACTAAGCCGTTTCTTCGCTGACTGGGCTCTCCAGCAGTTAGAAGTTAACCCTAATTTCGGTCAAAAAAACATATTCATCGACGAGGTCCATTTCTGGATTAATGGGTGGAATGTCCACACACTTGAGTAATAAATGTTGTAATTCTTTGCATCGAAAATTCAAATCGTAAACATGCCTCCCGTTAGAATCCCAATGTCCCCTTGGGGCAGCTGTACTATGGAAATCAGCGCTCTACGAGGAATGTCTTTGTATTGGATCCTTAAGAATGAACAATGTTCACTGAAGTTACGGCTAACATTTGTAATAATACTAATAATTGAAACTTAATGTCAAGAATCGTTCTTTCGTTTTATAATAAAGATAACCCGATCAAATGAATTCTTTGTACCTTTTTCTGTTTTTGAATAAAGTGTTTTTAAATGAATCATAGCGAATATAAAAGAAAAAGTAACGAGCAACAGAGATGGCACGAAGTTGTGTGATAAATTGCCGTCTAAAACAGACATGAAATTGACTTAATGTAAGAACGAGATCACGATGCTAGGTCATATACGGCTTTGAATTGGAACCATGAATAGCAACCGCTCAAAGTTGGCGCACATCATAAGGTACAATATCGACAGGTTCATGGCTCTCTGAGAGGACAAACCAGTTATTAGCAAGCGGTAAGCCGTTTAGTGTAGAAAAATACGGTTGAGCACTGGAATACTCCAAAAAAACCATAGGCCGAGTCTAGACGCTAACGTTTTGATAAGTATCAGCTCATGATATGAAGAAAGCATTTACTACAGAGGTATAGGTGTTCTTCTGACCGTAGCCAAATAATTTCAATCCAATTCGATTCAACTCTCGACTTTCACGCTGAATTATAACCGAGCAATGCGTTTAGTCCAGGCCGCCACTACATCGCCTCATTGCATTGGATAGTGAGATGGGATCTGGTATCCTTTTTATTGCGGCCACATTGGGCTTATAGTTCAGTTCTTGTAAGATGAGATGGAAGACAGTGTTTCAATCGGTTGGTAGAATTTTTGATGAATCTCTGCATTGTTATAGTTTTATTCCGGCTATAGCGAATGTTGGGCTCGAGCTCATCCATAATGGCTAGTTAGCATAGGCTCCAGACAAAATAATCGAGTAATGTCAAATCGCATGAACATGGGAGTCAATTGATGAATGTAAACAACAGCAGATCAATATCGTGCTAACCACTGACCTGCACCTGTGTCGCCTAGACTAGTTATGTCTGTGTGCTTCAGTGAAACAATTCCTACCCCCTCCCATCATTACTGCAATGTATGCCCTCGACACAATCCGTGCGTGAGTCCTGAAGCTGATCTACCGTCATGTTAAATGATCATCTCTCGCCAAATTTAAACAAAAGTTAATTCGCTGTTTTAATTACTTTAACTAACTTTGATCACATACATTGTTTCCAAACTAATGTACATATCTACATATGTATGTATATTATGCATTCCCTTTTGATTCTGCATTTGCGGTTTTTAGTTAATTCAATATTTGTACTAATTAATATCCTCTCGTAGCAATGAATGAAACCAAAATAACTCAGCTCTTCAAATATTTGATCCTCTTCCAGGCGTTTTACCCACTCACAGTCCGGAAAGTCTCTTCTGCAGCCTTGCAACAGCAGCAGCAGCAATACCATACGTACTACGACCTAAAAAAAAAAAATTTTGAAATATAAAACAACATGCACACAGACAATTTCCGGTACGTGTCCACTTGCCTAGCATGTGAAACGAATGGCAAAAGTTTTATCGGCAATACCGAAAAACATAGGTAAAGCATACCTGAGAAGGATAACGACGACGACGAAATCCTGTGGACCAAAAACTCAACTCTCTCACTCGTAGTGTGTAGTGTATGTCTGTCCGACGACGACGAGTCCACAAAGCAAAACGAAACAAGACAAACTGTAGAAGTCTGAAACCAAAAATTTCAACCTACAAAATGGACCAACAAAAAACAAAAAAAAAAAAAGGCAGGCAAAAACCCCCAGCAGGAAACACACTCACACACCGAACCAGACGGTGGACGATTCCACAAAAAAAAAAAAAAAAAGGCAAATGAACAAGAACAACTACAGGACAGAAAGTTTCCAGGATACCAACGAGTAAGCCATAGATTGGAACACACTTTAAATCTGAACTTTGAAGTTTTTATTGTCACTTGTTTCAGATTTTTCGTTGTCTCCGCATGGATCCCGTTCCAGAAGGTAGTTCCAGGACAACGAATGGACCATTGTCCTGTCCTTGTACTTTTCAATGCCGCATGAGATTACTGGATATGATGTTCGGTTGTTCCTTTGGTTTTGATTTCCTTGTTTTTTTTTTTTTTTGTCTTTTTCGGCATTGCGCGTCCTTCAATTGAAATACTCGTAGAAAACGATGACGGGGAAAAGGTCAAGATACATTTTTGTTGCTTGGTTAGATACACGGAATTGTGTTACACTTTTTTGGTTTGGGTGTTGGCACGTTTCGCTTATTACCTATTGGCGGCGCGGCCAATTGGGTTGCAACAAATTTTCGGAAATAGGAAAGGAAGGAGTGGAAATGCTTCGTGGTTGATGCCCCCAGTTGAAAGTTGAGTGTTGAATCCATTCTTAGATTAAAATTTTCCTTCCTTTAGTGGGTATTTGTGCCAGATGAATCTGTCGGCTGAACTTGTCATCTTCACATTTCTCCGATAGGTTGTGCTGACTTGACATCCAGCAGAAATATGCGGCGTTGGATCTCATAGTTCTGAATGCAAGACATTTGATAGTTAGATGACTGTTATACCTACCTAATATCAGCTGTCCATACGCTATTAATCGGTATTACTTAGTCGCCAGTTGAATGGTAGTTACTTCGGTTTTGACCCATACGTTTTGATTGCAGAGCGATGAAGTCTGCTTTGCCTGGTATTGTATCTTTATAGACTGCGTTGAAACTGTACTTTCCAATGTTTGGTTGGAGCTTCTCAGTCTTATTGCTGAGTTAGCAGACAAGTGTTTGATGACGATGTCCGGTTGGGAGTAGATAGAGCATAGTTTATAGTTCCGGATTATAGTTTATAAACGGATTGAATGGACTCACTTTCATAAAACAATTTAATCATTTGCACATGTTTGTTGAACGCTTTAAATCCCCATGTTGATTTGGCGAGAAAGACTTAATAAATGACAGAAAATTTGACAGCTGTAGCTTAAGCAATATGGCGGCGATCACCTGCCAAAGTTTCCATTAAAAAAATCCTTTTATTGCCGCAACATAATATGGTAGGTACTTCGGAGTAAAGGGCAATTAAATGCATAGAGAAGGAGTATACTAAGGTAGTGTCAAAATTTCAAAATTTCTTGGTTGAAATATTCATACGATAGTGGATTTCAATAAATTAAGGCAGCGCTATATCTGTCAAAATTCTAATTGACAACAGAAAAGAAGTCGCTGTCAGTCAACTTGGAGCAACTGATACTTCAGGAAAAATCGGTGTTCTTCGGGGGATGCGACGATGATACTTATCGTTGACAATTGGCAAGTAGTGGCATCAATGCAAGGGTTGAGTGCCATTGCATGTTCACTTTTGTCAATAGAAATAAGGACGAAGTGTTAGAGAAGAGCTGGAAGAAATGACCCAGCAAATTCTTTATAGAAATTTGATATTTACGATGATATGGATCCTTTAGAATTGCCTCCTAGATAGCAAAATATATTAAGAGATAATTAAATGGTATACTGTATTTGGCTTGTAGTTTAATGATCGGATAATTCTCACGGCTTTATTGGCTGCTGATCAACGTGCAACTAAGTATATCGAGCGGAAGCAGTATGAGTATAATTTCAAGGCCTTCTGTTGGGCTTGTTTTCATCGTGTTGTGGTGGTGCCATGCATGTAAGGCCTTGAACTCTCGCGATACTCATTAGGTTGCTCTTTTTGCGTAGGGGTGTTTGTATTGTATCAAAGCAAGTATATAAGTTGTTTAAAGTTCGTTAAGTGATATTAAGGGGGTCAGACCTAAATCCCTATGAACCTAATGCTGGTTCTAGTGCGCCGCTGATACACGTGCCAGCAGCCATTTGTATCTTTCCCACATGCTTGATACATACACGTGTACTTCCTGTCTTGTTAGGGTGATAGTTTTCGACATAAAAACTTAACGAAAAAAACACCTCTTAACCCCATCGTTCGTTGTTTGTAAAATTCATAATCTGTTCTGTTCGGTTCGTCCACACCCAGTCGAGAGTGTTATTTTTCAGCCGGCACAAAGGCAAAATGAAACTCACTAAATAAATAAAATGCTTGTTAAGGACTCGTGTGCTGCACGTGCTGCCAAAGGATATAAGTACATACAATAATAAGCAAAGCATTTGCTTCCAAAAAAATACACTCTTACAAATTTTATACATACAACAATAACAAACAGCAAAATACAAGAAACAAAATTATATATTAAACCATGAGGATCTCACTTATCCTCTCGGTTTCCTATAAATGGAATATTTCAACGAATAACGCACATGCAAAAACATTCATTCACATATCCTTCCTCAAACCAATTTCAACGCATATGTTGGCTGTTCTTGTTTCTTCCCCTCAAAAGAAGGCACTTAACAGTCGACTGGATTGGACCCGCACAAAAAAAAAATAAAAGGCAAAAAAACAAAATATCCTTTTTGTATCAACCAGCTATGTACATCTCCATCTCATACTTCAAGTGGCCGAATATTCTGATAGATGGAGCAAAGGATGGGGCATGGTTTATTCAAGACGGAAAACCTTTCAGACACTTCTTTCGATAGTCCTTCAAGCAAAATAAAAACAAAAAAAAAATAAGCAAGAAAAACATAAATTTTGTAAGCATAACAAAAAAATAAATCCAAAAGTAAACTCATTGCCTAGTTTTTGGCCCAAAAAATTATGTTTGCACGAAAGCTTTTGGCCTTTATGAGAGCAAAAGCTTTTTACCACACACTTGAGTGGAAATTTGTGAGTCGACGCGAATAGTTTTCTCTTTAAAGAGGGGTTCTCTCTTGCGATGTTTTTCTGTCGTTTTCGAAAAAGCTCCTCGGAAGCTGTCGGTTTTCGAATGACACCTGTCGGCTTTTACAGGCGACAAGTGAACATGAACATAACCATCGCACGTGCAAACATGTAAGTTTTGTATGTTTTGTAAAATTGCTTTTATAGACACATTACCTTCAGGATCTCATATCCGTCAATAGATGGCGATAGTTGTACTAAAATAGATTATTTACAGCAGGTTATGAACATTTTTAAGGCCTTTCAAAGAAGGAAATTGAATGTTATAAATACAATAAAAATACAATAATACAAACAATCTCTTTGCCTTACAAGAGAATCATGGACAAATGACATACAGAACTGTGACAGGTAACAGCGAATTCGGAGGGTTCTTTTGACAGACTCATGGTATATGTATAAGGGGAGTCAGTGACCGGTATGTTTTGTGCTAGCCCGCCGATTGAACTTGCTATTCATCCATAACCATTTCTGACGGCAAAAATACCTAAATTGATTAGTTCATATGTAGTGCGCCAAAGGGGCTATGAATACCCTTAACCTCTTATTGAGGGCACGGGCGGTGGGGAAAAGGGGGAAGTTGGCCTTAAATGATTGGATGCTGAAGTGACGAGGAAATACAGAGCCAGGTAGATTGTTCCACAATCGTGTCGTGCGGCTTATAAAAAAATCCCTAAATTTGACAGTTCAACCGAACTGATGAGCATTCGTAGCGTAAGTGTATTGCGGGTGAAATCAGTGTTGTTCGACTTCTTTACTTTACGTTTTTTACGTAGTTTTTTACGTTTTTTTTAAGTTGGTTTTTTGCATGGTGAATTTTTACTATGCTTATGTAAAAAACGTAAAAAAGGTAAAAAAGTAAAAAAAAAACAGGATAAATAATATAAATTGGGGAGCTTCAAAACAGACGATGAGAGTTGTATCTGATTATTCTGTGCGGTATACAAAAAACTATTGGGTTTTATCTTCTTTAAGATCAAATTATTAAAAAGCCCGATTTGTTGAAAACAGATTCTCTAATCCAACGTTTGCCAACCTTTAAGCGTATGCGGAATGTGCGGAATACGGACCCCCAGCAATGAATTTATCAGGAATAACCCTGTTATTATATTATACTGTATTCTTTTTCTGAAATACATATACTCGTAATAATGAAGTCTGACCAAATAAAAAATCGAGAAAAATTTGATTTTTTTTAACAGTGAAACATATATGTACAATATTTATTACAGAGGTCTTCCATACCTTTAGCTTGAAGTTAGGTGCACTTCTTTGAGTTCCTCCAATCGCCTATAGATGTCTTCCATACACATACAATTAACTTGAAGTTGGTTGCACATCATTTTGAGTTCCTCCAACCCCCTATAGAGGTCTTCAATACATTAGATTGAAGTTGGGTGCACTTCTTTGAGTTAACCCAACCCCCTATAGAGGTCTTCCATATACTCAACTTGGAGTTGGGTGCACTTTTTTAAGTTTCTCCAACCGCCTGTAGAGGTCTTCCATAACTTCAACTTGTAGTTGGGTGCAGAAACTCAAGAAGTGCACCCAACTTCAAGCTGATTATATGGAAGACCTCTATAGGCGGTTGGAGAAACTCAAAGAAGTGTATCCAACTTCAAGCTAAATGTATGAAAGATCTCTATAGGCGGTTGGATGAACTCAAAGAAGTGCACCCAACTTCAAGCAAATTAGATGGGAGACCTCTATAGGCCGTTGGAGGAACTCAAAGAAGTGCGCCCAACTTCAGGTTGAGTATAAGGAAGCCCTCTATAGGGTGTTTGAGGAACTCAAATGATGTGCAATCAATTTCAAGTTAATTATATGAGTATGGAAGACCTCTATAGGCGGTTGGAGGAACTCAAAAAAGTGCACCCAACTTCAAGTTGAGTATATGGAAGACCTCTATATGGCGTTGGAGGAACTCAAAATGATGTGTACCCAACTTCAAGCTGATTGTATGGACGACCTCTACATGCGGTTGGAGAAACTCAAATTGATATGTACCCAACTTTAAGCTGATTGTATGGAAGACTTCTGTAGGCGGTTGGAGAAACTCAAATTGATGTGTATCCAACTTCAAGCTCATTGTATGGAAGACCTCTAAAGGCGGTTGGAGAAACTCAAATTGATGTGCACCCATCTTCAAGCTGAGGGTATGGACGACCTCTACATGCGGTTGGAGAAACTCAAATTGATGTGCACCCAACTTCAAGCTGATTGTATGGAAGACTTCTGTAGGCGGTTGGAGAAACTCAAATTGATGTGTATCCAACTTCAAGCTCATTGTGTGGAAGACCTCTACAGGCGGTTGGAGAAACTCAAAGAAGTGCACCCAACTTCAAGTTGAGTGTATGGAAGACCTCTATAGGGGGTTGGTGGAACTCAGAGAAGTGTACCCAACTTCAAGCTAATGTATGGTATCCATCTGTAGGGGGTTGGAGGAACTCAAAATGTTGTGTACTAAACTTCAAGCTAATGTATGGAAGACCTCTATAGGGGGTTGTAGGAACTCAAAATGCTGTGCAACCAACTTCAAGTTAATTGCATGTGTATGGAAGACCTCTATAGGCGGTTGGAGGAACTCAAAGAAGTGCACCCAACTTCAAGTTGAGTATATGGAAGACCTCTATAGGTCGTTTGAGGAACTCGAAATGATGTGTACCCAACTTCAAGCTGATTGTATGGACGACCTCTATAGGCGGTTGGTGGAACTTAAAGAAGTGTACCCAACTTCAAGCTAATGTATGGTATCCATCTGTAGGGGGTTGGAATAACTCAAAATGATGTGCAACCAACTTCAAGTTAATTGTATGTGTATGGAAGACAGGCGGTTGGAGGAACTCAAAGAAGTGCACCCAACTTCAAGGTAAATGTATGGAAGACCTCTATAGGGGTTTGGAGGAACTCAAAAGATGTGCACTCACCTTCAAGCTAAATGTATGGAAGACCTCTGTTGGGGTTTGGAACAATTCAAAGAAGTGCACTCCAAGCAGAATTTATGGAAGACCTCTCTAGGGGGTTTAATTAACACAAAAAAGCTCACCCAATTTCAAGCTGATTGTATGGAAGACCTCTATAGGCGCTTGGAGAAACTCAAAGAAGTGCATCCAACTTCAAGCTAAATGTATGGAAGATCTCTATAGGCGGTTGGAAAAACTCAAAGAAGTGCTTCCAACTTCAAGCTAAATGTATGGAGGACCTCTATAGGCAGTTGGAGCAACCAGTGATGTTCAAATCTGTGTTTTAAAAAAAAACTATTTTTACCTTTTTTACGTTTGATTAGCGTAAATAAGTGTAAACAACGTAAAAATCCCGTAAAAAAGTAAAGAAGAGGTAAATAAAGTAAATTACTTAGAAAAATCAGAGGCATTGCAATACCTGTCAAAATCCAAATAAATAATATGACTGTCATCTTTAGCGTTGAAGCTTCTTAATATACCAGCATCTTCGCGCAAATTGAAAGGGTTTTCTCAAACTGGGCTCAAATGCATAGTCCTTTTAGAAATTGATTGACCTTTGAAAGGTCTAAAAAACTCATTCATGTATTTTTTTTACTAAATCCAACTAATGCAGACTATATACATATGTAGATATTGAAACAGAAGAGTAATAAATATTGTATATGTTTCACTGTTAAAAAAATCAAATTTTTCTCGATTTTTTATTTGGTCAGACTTCATTTTTATATGTATTTCAGGAAAAGAATACATTATAATTCCTGATAAATTCTTTGCTGTGGGTCCGTATTCCGCACATTCCGCATACGCTTAAAGGTTGACAAATGTTGGATTAGAGAATATGTTTTCAACAAATCGGGCTTTTTAATAATTTGACCGAAAAGAAGATAAAACCCAATAGTTTTTTGTATACCGCACAGATTAATCAGATACAACTCTCATCGTCTGTTTTGAAGCTCGCCAATTTATATTATTTACCGTGTTTTTAGTTTTTTACTTTTTTACGTTTATTACATAAGCATAGTAAAAATTCACCATGTAAAAAAACAACGTAAAAAAACGTAAAAAACGTAAAGTAAAAAAGTCGAACAACACTGGAAGCAACTCAAAGAAGTGCACCCAACTCCAAGCTGAATGTATGGAACACCTCTCTAAGGGGTTGGATTAACTCAAAGAAGTGCACCCAACTCCAAGCTGAATGTAGGGAACACCTCTCTAAGGGGTTGGATTAACTCAAAGAAGTGCACCCAACTTCAAGCTGGATGTATTAAAGACCTCTACAGGCGGTTGGAGGCACTCAAAGAAGTGCATCCAACTTCAAGTTGAGTATATGGAAGACCTGTATAAGGCGTTGGAAGAACTCAAGAAAGTGCATCCAACTTCAAGCTAAATGTATGAAAGACCTCTACAGGCGGTTGGAGAAACTTATAGAAGTGCATCCAACTTCAAGCTTAATGTATGGACGACCTCTATAGGCGGTTGGAGAAACTCATAGAAGTGCATCCAACTTCAAGCTTAATGTATGGACGACCTCTATAGGCGGTTGGAGGAACTCAAGGAAATGCACCCAACTTCAAGTTGAAGGTATGGAAGACCTCTACAGGCGGTTCACATCACTGGTTGCTCCAACTGCCTATAGAGGTCCTCCATACATTTAGCTTGAAGTTGGAAGCACTTCTTTGAGTTTTTCCAACCGCCTATAGAGATCTTCCATACATTTAGCTTGAAGTTGGATGCACTTCTTTGAGTTTCTCCAACCGCCTATAGAGGTCTTCCATACAATCAGCTTGAAGTTGGGTGAGCTTTTTTGTGTTAATCCAACCCCCTAGAGAGGTTTTCCATAAATTCTGCTTGGAGTGCACTTCTTTGAATTGTTCCAAACCCCAACTCCTATAGAGGTCTTCCATATACTCACCTTGAAGTTGGGTACACTTCTTTGAGTTTCTCCAACCCCCTACAGAGATCTGCTATACATTTAGCTTGAAGTTGGATACACTTCTTTGAATTTCTGCAACTGCCTATAGAGGTCGTCCATACCTTCAACTTGAAGTTGGGTGCACTTCTTTGATTTCCTCCAACCTCCTCTAGAGGTCTTCCATACCTTCAACTTGAAGTTGGGTGCACTTCCTTGAGTTCCTCCAACCACCTATAGAGGTCGTCCATACATTAAGCTTGAAGTTGGATGCACTTCTTTGAGTTCCTCCAACCGCCTATAGAGGTCGTCCATACCTTCAACTTGAAGTTGGGTGCACTTCTTTGATTTCCTCCAACCTCCTCTAGAGGTCTTCCATACCTTCAACTTGAAGTTGGGTGCACTTCCTTGAGTTCCTCCAACCACCTATAGAGGTCGTCCATACATTAAGCTTGAAGTTGGATGCACTTCTTTGAGTTCCTCCAACCGCCTATAGAGGTCGTCCATACATTAAGCTTGAAGTTGTATGCACTTCTATGAGTTTCTCCAACCGCCTGTAGAGGTCTTTCATACATTTAGCTTGAAGTTGGATGCACTTCCTTGAGTGCTTCCTACGCCTTATAGAGGTCTTCCATATACTCAACTTGAAGTTGGATGCACTTCTTTGAGTTTCTCCAACCCCCTACAGAGATCTGCTATACATTTAGCTTGAAGTTGGATACACTTCTTTGAATTTCTGCCGCCTGTAGAGGTCTTTAATACATCCAGCTTGAAGTTGGGTGCACTTCTTTGAGGTCTTCGATACATTTAGCTTGAAGTTGGGCGCGCTTCTTTGAGTTCTTCCAACGCCCCATAGAGGTCTTCCATATACTCAACTTGAAGTTGGATGCACTTCTCTAAGTTCCACCAACCGCCTGTAGAGGTCTTTAATACATTCAGCTTGAAGTTGGGTGCACTCTTTTGTGTTAATCCAACCCAGTAGAGAGGTCGTCCATAAATTCAGCTTAGAGTGCACTTCTTTGAATTGCTCCAACCCCCAACAGAGGTCTTCCATACATATAGCTTGAAGTTGGATGCACTTCTTTGAGCTTTTCCAACCGCCTGTAGAGGTCTTCCATACCATCAGCTTGAAGTTGAGTGCATATCTCCAAACCCCTATAGAGGTCTTCCATACATTTACCTTGAAGTTGCGTGCACTTCTTTGAGTTCCTCCAACCGCCTGTAGAGGTCTTTAATACATTCAGCTTGAAGTTGGGTGCACTTCTTTGAGTTGCTTCCAGTGTTGTTCGACTTTTTTACTTTACGTTTTTTACGGTTTTTTACGTTAGTTTTTACATGGTGAATTTTTACTATGCTTATGTAAAAAACGTAAAAAAGGTAAAAAAGTAAAAAAAAAACAGGATAAATAATATAAATTGGGGAGCTTCAAAACAGACGATGAGAGTTGTATCTGATTAATCTGTGCGGTATGCAAAAAACTTTTGGGTTTTATCTTCTTTTCGATCAAATTATTAAAAAGCCCGATTTGTTGAAAACATATTCTCTAATCCAACATTCGTCAACCTTTAAGCGTATGCGGAATGTGCGGAATACGGACCCCCAGCAATGAATTTATTAGGAATAACCCTGTTATTATATTATACTGTATTCTTTTTCTGAAATACATATAATAATGAAGTCTGACCAAATATAAAATCGAGAAAAATTTGATTTTTTTTAACAGTGAAACATATACAATATTTTTTACTCTTCTGTTTCAATATCTATATAGTCTGCATTAGTTGAATTTAGTGAAAAATATACATGAATGAGTGTTTTAGACCTTTCAAAGGTCAATCAATTTCTAAAAGGACTATGCATTTGAGCCCAGTTTGAGAAAACCCTTTCAATTTGCGCGAAGATGCTGGTATATTAAGAAGCTTCAACGCTAAAGATGACAGTCATATTATTTATTTGGATTTTGACAGGTATTGCAATGCCTCTGATTTTTCTAAGTAATTTACTTTATTTACCCCTTCTTTACCTTTTTTACGTTATTTTTACGTTTTTTACACTTATTTACGCTAATCAAACGTAAAAAAGGTAAAAATAGTTTTTTACACAGATTTGAACATCACTGGGTGAAATACTTAAGGCGCGGAATGCAATTGGCTATTTATCTGAAGCATTTTTTATTAAAAAGTTAAAGTAGTTTTAGCACTCGATTTTGGACCCTATCAAGAATGTGCGGAATTGTCTTGGGTGCACCTTACCAGATGTCGGCGTTGTACTCCACTTTTGGGCGGATGTATGCCTTATAGATTTAGGCCAAATCAGTCGGGGTAAAGTATTTCTCGCACCGCTTAAGGAATCGTAGACATTTTGCTGCATTTTTGGCCTCGAATATGTGATCATTCCATCGGAGATGGTTATTGACACACATACCGAGGATGACAAGTCTTTCAGTTTCTACGATGTAAGCATAAGCACCATTCATAGATAAGGGCTGGGGGTATGGACAGGAGACAGCATTGTATTTTGGATGCATTAAATTCCACTCTTTTGTTGTTGGAGAGACAGAAAAGCTTACGCAGAGTTTTTGCCAGCGTGGAAGAACACCTCTTCAGAACTATAGGGGGAGTACCATCTGGACCATCGGATTTGTGTTTGTTAAGAGCTTTAAGGACTCCGGCAACTGTGCGAGTGCGAAAGTGAACTTGTCCCAAAGAAGAATCGACGCCCTCAAGCACAGGGGCAGACATAGCACTATCTTGCAGTGTGGAGTTAGCTGCGAATTGTGCAACTAGCAGATTGGCTTTGTCTAAGGAGCTGACAGCTGGAATGTCATTGTAAATAAGCGTTGGGATGGTGGATAATTGATTGATTGATTGACTGTAGGATTTTTGCCTAAATTTTTGGTCGTATAAGAATTTCACACGTAGAATGTATGCATTGCAGTCTCTTCTGGCTTGTTTAAAATTGTTTCGGTTTTCATCAAATTTGTTGACTTTAAAAGCCCAAAAACTTACTTCTTTCAACCTGATGCCTCTTTACAGCTCTGGTCGAACCATGCGTTTGTCTTACCTGAGAGAATCGTGTCGGTGATCATATCAGCGGCGGCATCCACGTCACTATCGTGGAAGCATAGTGACCAGTTAAAACTCCTAAAGAAGCTATTAGGCCGTCGCAGTTAGCTTTCCTTTGGGAGTTTGTTCTCTACCTGTGTGGTCGGAGTACGAGACTTTAGCTGATATGATGTTATGGTCAGACGGGCCGAGAGGCGCTAATACATCAATAGTGTATTTACCAGGGTGAGAAGCACTTACAAAAAAGTATCTACTTTAATTTTTTTTAAACTGATTTGAACGACGCGCGTATAAAAACTACCTCTCACTTTTACTGTGAGCCCAAACTAAATCGCCCTGCAAGCATGGTACCCATATCCTTTGCTCCTTATCCATCTGGAAGAATTTATTGTAAAAGACATAAGCAGTGTCCTGGTTAGGTGGAGTTTCTTCCCAAGGATCGTCGTCTAAGCTCGCTAAGTGCAAACTTTCATGGTTCTATGGTTTGCTTTGTCCTTTGTTTCCTTGTTGTTTTACTGGCATGGGTCTTTTCGTCAATGGTTTCTTGCGTTTTTCGATATTTTGAAGGCTATTTTATGCGGTGATCTTCTACATCTGTAACTGGTAAGTCGTTAAGGTTTGGGTGGTGGTGGACATCTATCTTAGTTTCGATTTACCCTTCGAAAAGAAATCTGTGAGCTAGAATTCGTAGGATTTTTTGTTTTTGTAGGACAGGACAGTGGCACAAAACGTGTTGGATTGATTCTACTTCCTATTTGTCTCCGCAACCTTTGCTTAAATCGTTGGCTAGGTAGTTCCTTTAGCGCAGTGTCCTGTGATTACTCCAGTATAGAGGTTCGATTGGCAATAGGGTCTTTGTTTTCTTTGTTTGTACTGAATTTTGGTCACAAAGCAGTGTGGTCCTCGCTTGCTTACCAGGAGGCATTGGTTTCTTTGGATTGGATTTATTCCTCTGTCTTTTCTACCCAAGGTATTCGAAAAACTTCTGAATCTTCGTTTTAGTAACAAATGTGGTAATCTTTGCAAATTTCAGCATGATCACCTCATCTGGCAATCATTAGAAATGGCTTTACATGAGGTAACTGGCTTTCATTACAAGAATTACTTGCTGCCTACCTAGACAATGAAGGCACTTTTAAAAATGTAGAAGGAAGAGCTATAAGATGAACACTGGAGTTACATAGCCAACTCGTTTTGCGAAGTGCAAAACACTGGATACATAAAAATTGGTTTAAGGCTCTGCAAGACAGTTCACAAATACAAAGTCCTTTAAGGGTAGCAGTACATTTCTTAGACTAATCTGGAAAAACTCAGGCTGTCTGAAGCCTTGTAGCCAGATTGACACCATAAGAGAGGTGGGGATCACAATTCAGAGCTATGATTGGAATACTTTCTCAACATTGTCTTTTCAGGAAGAATGCCAGCTGATAAGGATTATCAGAATCGGACATTTGTTGGGAAATATTACGCATCGCAGGATATTTCGCATATACTGTACGAATGTAAGGACACTAGAAATAAATGAATATACATAGGTAGGTAGGTACCTCTTTAGTTATCTAGAAGAAATAGGTTCACGGAACCAATTGAATGATCTACTCTAGGCCAATCAAGTGCTTGGGCGACATGTCTTGGGTTTATTTCTGCAGTTTAGGCTCACCCTGCGAGTGTGTGCATGACCTGTGATCCTAGGCATCATCTGCGCATGTTTTCCTTCATTTACTCGATTACTCGAGAACCAGTCATTCTTCTTTCACAAGTTGCGCTGCTAATTTGGTTAGGTAAGCACTATAATTAAATATCACTACTTTATGCCATAAACGTCAATTCTCACTCGCAGCTCAGCAGGAAATTATTTTTCGCAATAGGGTATACATTACCTTTTTGTTTACCCATAAACCATCATCAGGATATAACCTGAAGCTAATAAACTAAATCTAATTAACTTGTTCCTTATTCCAGTGAAACCAGTGGTTTGTCTCTCTATTATATGGCACCCAACAATACAAAAACAAATATTCTGGACAGTAGAATGGTTAACAAATCCACAAACAACTGACCAGGATGAAATTTAATAATTTGCTGCCATTTAATAATTACTGATGAGAGAAAAAGGTCATCGTTGTGTTAAAACATGTGCATACATATGTTTGTGTACGTATTAATAGTTTTCTTTTAGTTTGTTTGCCTTGCAGTGTGTGGGGTGGAGCTGGTGGAAGATAGAGAGGAAATATAATATTTCGAGCCGGAAGAGGAAGTGAGTTTTGGACCATGGCTCTTTTAACCAATATCCTCGAGGAACACTCGGAAGAAATATGAATAAAGGCTATTCAAGGTGATGGGGTCACTGTACTTTGCCTGGTAAGCTCCAATTGAAATGTGGATGGCAACACGGCCATTACCTCAGACATCTAGTAGTAACTAGTAAGTAGTTAGTGGTGCAACCAAACATCATGTACTAGCTGTACACATCGGTAATAAAACTGATACTCATATACGGAGCAACCTCCAACCTAATCCTAATAGAAAAAATTCAACGAGTTGCTTGTCTCACTATTACTGGTGCACTGAGAACCTCCCCCAATGCAGCGCTTCAAACCGCTCCACCTACATCCAACTGACATCGTCAGCAAACAACTGGCTGTCTGCTCAGCAATAAGACTGAGAAGTTCCAAACAATGGAAGCAACAGCAACAACTGGCCATGCCAGAATACTTTTGATGCACCAAAGGTCACCGACCACTTGACCACTGAACACAACTTCAACATGGGCTACAAATGCTTAATACCCGACAGAACAGAATGGACACAACGGGATGTCCTTCACCATGAATCGCTGACAATCTTCACGGATGGCTCCAAAACCGAAGAAGGAGTCGGTGCTGCTATCTTTTCAACAGATCTGGACATCCACCTCTCCTTCAGCCTACCTAGCTACTGCAGCGTTTTCCAAGTCGAAGTCACTGCCATTCGTCAAGCAGCTGATAAGCTGGCGGCTAATGCAGTATCAGTATCGGATACACAACGAAATCCAAGGCAGTGAAGGACTGTAGCGTATCTTTGAACGAAGTAGTTGGACAGTACAACCTCACCCTTTGTTGGGTGCCGGGTCACTGTAATATACCAGGGAATTGCGAAGCTGACGAACTGGCCCGACGAGGCTCCTCAGGTCTAAACAGCCTAAAAGTCACCGACATCGAGGCGCCAACGTCCTATGCTAAATACCTGTCAGTGTCATTCCAATATGAGAAGCAATTCAAAGTTTTTATGACAATCTCTTTACTGTGTTTAGTGTATCTTTATCTTTGCGTATGTACTACATATGTTCTTCCCTTTCCCTGTTTGCCTTTTTTTTCGAGCTCTGTATCTCAATAATTATTTGTGTGCCTATAAGTCAGAAAGCTGTTGGTGTTTGTTTTACCTCCTTTTTACTTTTCCTTTTCGATAGTTGTCAAATGGGTAATAAAGGCTATGTAATTATATTATGTTACAAAACTTTGGCATCACTGGCACTAATTGAAGTACTCGTAACTCTATGTCTACCTTCCCTTGTTAATTCTTTTCCTTCTTGTATGGCGCTACAGTTAGTTCGGGCTGAACCTGGGCCTCAACCTATAAGCTTCTCTACTAGATCGGTCTTTATCTAATTGTTGATCGAGGTCCCCTTCAATTTTTACGCGCAACCTGCGGCTCTACTGTATCGTCCTTCCGGGTTTGATTCAAAGACTCTGCGGGTCGGAGCGTTGGTGTCCATTCCCTCTACATGTCGTCCTAGCAATCTCAGACATCCAATGTGCAGTTTGTTTGGCCGATCTAGCTGTTCAGCTCATATAGTTCGTCGTTGAATCTTCTCCTCCAAAAGCCGTCAACGCAAACGGAACCGAAAATCTTACGAAAAATGTTAATCTCGAAGCGAAGAAGGATATCTTTATCCGCTTTACATGATCGCTTGCAGACCGCCATGTCTGCTTGTGGATATTAAGATAAGGAAACCTTGCGCTTGCTATGGCGACGTTTCGCTCCACCCGAACTGAATTAGCCTTAGACCATTGTCGGATGTGGTGTTGTGCAGGCAATGCTTACCGACTGCTCTACCAAAGACGTCCTTCGTTCCTATTTTGGCGTTAAGATCGGCTGTATCGTATTTACGACATTGCTCGTATGATTCGTCGAGGAGCTCGTAGAAACAGTCTTTGTTGGCATGGTCCTTTTCTTCCGTAGGGACATGAGCACATATCAAGTATTCTCATTATAGCAATCACCGTAGTAGATGTCACAGTTTTTCTTCCTTTTGTTGTCCGGCCCATCCCATTGCACTTTCTGGATGGCGGTTATATCTGCTGTGTTGTAGTCTGGGGCCTCTGCTCATTGTTGAAGGTTGTTGTCCTTATTTCGTTTGCTGGTTTCGTCATCAGTTGGATTGTATTTATCCGCGGCTTGTGGTTGTTTTGAAACAATAATTTTTGACGTGGTGGGGAAGTTAACCATACGGCACAACCCCCAACCTAGAAGGCCCGTTGCTTTAATTATACCTCTAGGACACGGAACCGGCTAAACCGGTGCCAGTAGTCCTCTGCGGGAGTGTAAGCGTTGCCGTTGGCTTATTAAAGCCTCCTCTGAATATGTCGAAGCAGCTGCCGCAGAGTTTTTACTAAGTTCGACCTGACTGGGACTATAGACGCCACCGTTGACTCCATCTAGGGAATTCTTCCGCTGAAAAAGAAGACAGGGGAGCTCTAGTGAGGGAGCAGTCTTTCCTCCTCTCTCATCTACTGCACATGCACGTTAGTAATATATGAGCTCGTTGCTTATGTGCGCACGCGAGTGCGCGTTTTATACCTTGCCCAGCGTTCACCGTGTACCGTGGGTACCGTGACGCCACACATGAGTGTGTTGTCTGACAAACATGCATGAGTATTACTGTCATGGGGAAGTATTTCAAAAACCATTTGCTCATCGAAAAATTGCCGTTTCTGACTGTAATAGTAAGCACTGCAACTTTTATCTACATAAATATGTTAGCTGCTTTTTTAGTTCTGTGAATCTCTCAAGCTATCCGTTTGCTCAAGGTTGTACTTTCGGAACAGTATTTATTTATTTATGTCTTACCCACACAGCCTCAAGTAATTTAGCATATTATTCCAGAACTCATCTGTTTTCAAACTATTCATTAGAATTAGTACACCCTATGGGCCCAGAGAGGAAAATAACCACGACGCTGAGGTAAAAGTTCCCGCAATAGTAGCACAATTGCTTTAAGTTAATTTAATTCACAATCCCGGGGGATGAATTTTTTCACCGTGCGTCGTCAGCAACACAACACTCTAAACGTGTTACGTATATTAAATTGACGATGGAATCAAATCACGAATCTGCATGTCGCAATAATAGCCATCGATTGGTATGGGATACACACAGTTAGGTGGCGACATAAAGTATATCATCATTCTATTGCAAAAATATTCTCACGCACAAATGAGACTGCAAATATTTTCTACCACCCACCGCCAATCATCTCCTAATTAAGTTCCAACATCTGGATAACTTTGTTTTTAGTCCTGCTTTGTGCTATTTCCATCCACTAGTTACGGTTTTAAATCTGTTGCTGCTGCTGACCAGGCCTAATTGAATGACCAGAGATTTTTAATTATCTACCCAACCGGGTAATTAAAAGTACAGAATTTTTAATATTCAACCTTCGGAGTTGTATTGACAACAGAAGGGCAGGTGGCCATTGCTTCTCTGTGCCATAGATAGCATCAGCATCGGCAAGTCCTTTTGGGGGCGAAAGGAAATGGGATAGGGAATGCTCTTTGGAATGATTAAATTGCAATAAATAACTATGAAGGAGCACACCATTTTCTAGATGGAATTTATTTGAACATCCCTTCTGGTTGTAGGGATGGAGATAGAGATAGATAGAATGCCAGACCGATTGATGCAACTGAAGGGTGGTAAATAGAAAATGCAGTTGCTTGATTCGAAAAATATAAATAATTATAATGGACTGGGCATCAGCAGCTATAAACTGTGCCAGGCAACGAAAGAATGCCAACCATTGGGATGCAAAACTAAGGTCCTTTCGTTGGGGTTCAGGTTTGAATTTTTTTTTTTTCAAATATTTTTTTTTTGCTACTTTTTCCTTTTGCCTTATTATTCATTTTATCGAGAGGAATTTAATTAAGAAATACTTTGTGTTTCTGTGCCAGATCCTTTTAACTATGAAGCGCACCTACATACAGTATTTTTTTTCTTGTTGTGTGTCCTTGTTGGGATTTAAAATACTTTACAGTTAAGGTACGTGGACGACAGTGTTGAAAGAATGTGGTTATAAAAATTAGAATTCTAATCATCAAAATGAAGGTGCATTGATGTTGAGAGGAGAATTTGTATATCCTTCAGTAAGGATAGCCATGTTTCTCAATTGAAGGAAGGTGTTGGGGAAACGTAGAAGAGACTATATTAGCACACAGACTCATGGTCACTACTCGGTTTCACTGACCTATCTTTATGTGAATTTAGGACAGACATTTGCTCTACGCCCTAGCTTGTGTAGCAGAGACAGATAGATAGTGGTTAACGCTTTCTTTTACAGTTGCGACTGTGGAATACCTAGTTTGCTTGTAAGATCTTCTATCAGCCAGGGTCCCGTGCTGCCATGGTGCTAATTGTCATTATTCCGACGATGCCTTATTCATTTATTTGTATAAAGGTATTCTGCACCTCCTACCTTGGAGAGGTTTGTACCCTCATCAGAGTACCCCTTCGCCTACAATTCATTTGAAATTGTATTTGACAGGTATGCATTCTTACTTAGCCTAGGTGAGCTCTTTCTATAGACCAGTTTCTTTTAAGAATCTGAAAATGAGAAGTGGGATCCAATGTTGGAAGATATATCGTACATACACAAATATTTTAATCTTTTGTGTGTCAATGCCCCACACGACTCTGGGAGGTGCTCTGGAGTCTCACTTCATTCATTTACCTTCATTTACTTCATTTGTTATACCTATATAGTTTCCGTAGATGTTCCCTCAGATTGCAGTGTCCTGTTAGGAAGCCGGTTAGGATGCGTAGGTTATTGAAGAAATGGTTTAAAATGAGGCCCACATGCATAACGTGCAGACCAATCAGACAGTGTCCCACACGAACACCCATAATGCTAAGATCCGGATGACTTGGAACCATCAGTTCGTCAAAACGTTTCCGGTTCAGGTCAGGCCAAGGCTGTCTGGCAATTTTGAATAAATTACTGTTCTGTCAGATCGTGGGCCCTCATCCAATTTGAGCATTAGTTTACAAGTAGACAGTGGGATATCAATCCCCATTTTATGGAGCATACTAAGGTTGGCAAATCTCATCCGCATTGCAGTTTCCTGAGAAGACCTTGTGGCCTGCAACAAAGGTGAATCTTGTATCGAACGGAGATCTCAATCACAGATAATCCGTATTCTAGTACGTTCTTTGATGTGGTTGTGGACGGTTCCAAGAATCTGATGGCTGCCTGACTGTAGTACACTATACTACGCTTACAATTCTCGGGAAGGCAAAATGAGATGCTCAGGTTATGCTCAGTGGAGTAGGCGCCACCACCCACTCCATTAGAGATCTTTAATCCATTAGTGTAAGTATGGAATTGTATGTATTCTTTTTGAATGGAGGATTAGCATAACCACTGTGAAGTGGCAATTAAGATGCAGTCGCTCGGATTGCTGTTGAGAGTGCCACTTGTAGGCTGAGGCAGTATGCATAGCCAGGCAGCTTTTTTAACCGTTCCCAGGAAAGTGAGGTTGACAGTATCTGATAGAGCTGCCCACTAAACTGACATATCAGACGGAAGTATTAGCTTGACAATGGACGTATATAGCTAGAGAGTGACATGAAGTTTTAAGCCCCAACTTCTAGTTGTCGCCCGTTTTTTGTGAGCACAAGGTAGTTCTGGACTTCTTCAGGCGCTCTGGAATATTGGCTTTCCAGTTGACTTTCCTATCCAAAGTAAGACCCAACAGCTTTATTGGTGTCCTTTAAAGTGGAAGGGTGTTGGGAATGTTGTGCTTTCTGCTGAAGAGGATTATTTCTATTGTTTTATCTTTCACTCCTAGTCCACATTGAGTGACCTATCAGTGTCGGAAAACTTTCCGGAAAAGAAAGAAAGGAGGCTTTAGTTTAGTAATGTATGCAGATATTCCAACGAATACAAAAAAAAAGATATTATTGATTCTACAAATATCTGTTGAACGATATAACTTCTGCGCAAGAAAATAATGCATAGCTCGTGTCAAAAAGCAAATTTAAACTAAGTTCATATGCATTGTTAGACATTAATTACGATCGTTTATTGAGGCTCTAAAATTCGCATACTCTCACTAATTTTTATTGCTGTTCTCGAGGCTGCTTATACAAATATTATGATTAACTAATTCGAACTAGACTAAAAGAGAAATCAGCTGTAGTAAATCTGTGATTACTTTTCTGCTGTTAAAAAGATATAACGTGGAAGATTATGTAGTATGAACTTGTTCCCATTCGCCTTACCCCTATCTGTATGGCGGCTGATCGGAAAACTACTGAACACCAAAGCATCTTTTAGACTAGTGGGCGTCGTAAAGAGGTTTATAGTGCATTGCTTACCTTACAGTTGTGTAGTCGTCCTTATATTCTTCATGGCTATTCTCAAGGCAGGTTGAGAATAAATTCAAGTCCCGCCGTTTTCGTGGTTCTCATTGCACTGGGAGCACCAATGCACGCTAGTCTTTGTACTTTGGTGAGAGCCATTAGGTAGGTGGACTCGCTTAACGCTGGCCACCATACGCGGCTGCCAACGAAGGATAGTGCCTTCCATGTTGAGAACTGCCCTGCACACCATCTGTTCCAACACGATATTTAAGTAATCACATGACAGCGTCATGGAAGAGTTTCGACGAGTTGTTTCCAAGTTGCACAGACCACCTCGTGTTTTCGGCAAACCCCTCAGGTTAATCAGGATCAGGTAGGTTTCTGATCCTCTTACTCCAGATCATAATTTCGCCTAAAGGAAAAGGAATAAAAGAAGAAGAAAGTCCTCTGCCCAATTACCTGCGGTTTCCATAATTCTCATGATGGAATAATGCCCATGTGCAAAATCAACCGTCATAGTGCTGAAACAATCAGCAACTCACTGCATTCCACAAAAAAAAAAATAAATACTAACAGAACGAACAAAAGACAAGACCTTGCTTCTTCCAAGATGGAGGTTTATTGTGAGCACTAAGGACAACCGTTCCCTTGGATCAACGAACATTGCCGTGCCTTTTAAGACGCAATGACGGCCATTATACCAGCTGTGCTGTGAGAAGAATATCGTTAGTGGAACGGTTGCTATCTACAGTGACGCATCTATTAAGGTTATGAACTCTCCTCCTTTATTCAAGTGGATGGTTTATGAACATGGCTAGACGGCATACTTACAAGAAAGGGATTCGTGTTGAAAGCTTCGCAGGTTCACACTTTTCTGGCCATCGATAGAACAAATCTGTGCTACGTTCAGTTTGCCAAGTATAAAGGAAGTCGACGTTCTTAGTGATCAGAGAAGCTGAGTTGTGCTCCATCCATTTGAGGTGTCCGCATTTCAGGAATTCTGTGTATTTTCCTGAAGAGTCGGTGTTTGCCGGGCTGTCATTGAGGCCACAACTGTCAACCCACCTCACCAACAGTAAAAGGGCTGTTTCCATGAGATTATATAAAGTTGTGGTATGTTGATGTATCTAACAACCTTTCATAACTGGGTACGGTTTGTTATATATGCTTAGCCCACCACTTTGGCTTTTGTCTCTCTGCCAGAAACCTTAGAGTATGGGTATCTGACTTCACTGACGTTTACTTAGCATCTCCACCATGGTAAGATAGGTAAGTGGTAGAAGGAGATCACATGGTAGGAGATAAGATCCTAAAAGGATGCACTCGATTGATGCAAAAATTGCGATACGTCCATGAATCTGATCAGCTTCCACAGACAGTCCACTTTGGATTCCTGTCTCAATAACACACTTGATCGCAGACAAGATAGAAGTGTCAAATTTTTCACATCTAGATTGTTGTTCTTATCAGCTTAATTGCACATAACACCTATTCCCATATGACGGACGAGGCTTATTTGAGCTCGAGTACAAAGTACAAAACTAAACAACTTTCTATCGGATACTTTCAATTATTCCTTCTCTTTAGTGTAACGTGAGTGGGTTTGGTTTGGGTAATCCAACTTTTCACAAAAGCTTTTCGGCTAAAGAGAACAAAGCCCTCTCTTCGATCGGAAAGATCTTTCTCTCTAATCCAATTCTAATGATCTCATAAGAGAACTTCTATACGTTATGTACGTTCCCTCCCAAACAACCCAACTGTTACGATTTACGTTACGAGTCGTTTTCACTATCACTCTGCGGGAGATACGAAAGTATTCGTCATCACCACATCTCTTCTTGTGCAAGATCATGTAAAGTTGTCCTGCACCAAAGAGCACTGTGTAGGGCGATTGTTATGCTTCGTCAAAAGGGGTGCAGGGTGCAGGTAGAGAGAATAAAAAAACGAGATATGACCGCCGCTGGCGATCGTCTTGTTGTATTTTTTTTTTTTTTTTTTTTTTCACTGGGCAACATGACTGAAAAGCAGAAAGGCGCTTCATCGCGCGAAACAGCTGCGAAAGAGCACTCGCGCACAAACACACTCGTATGTACAAATGTTTAGAAGAGGCAGGCGGCACGTCACATGCGGTCGCGGCCGCGGCTCGCGTTCTTCATAGATATCAACCCGTTCGACAGTAGAGCGTATAGTATTCGTCTCATGCCCTCATAGTCGTCATCATCGTCATCGTTTGCTACAAGAGCACTCCACATGAGGTTCACTTAAAACGTGCTTCGCTTAGGAACAGTAAATCATTGTAGCGAGAATCGGCAAAGGAGTCGTATACTCTCTCTGTGTAACGTGTTTGTTTATCGTAGATTTATCTTCGATTCGGGTTTTTTTCTAATTTTCTTTTCGTTATTTTCCGTTCTCGGTTTCTAGAATCAAAAAACAAAAAAATATATATAAAATAACTGTGTGCACAACCAAAGAAAGGTACAATTTTTGTCGATTTCGATCTTTGTGTCCTCTGAAGGCTACCTTTTTTTTTTTTGAAACAAATCGGTACAAAGGAAGCGATAAACACTGTCGCATAGAGGTTTTTTTTTTGTTGTTGTTGTTGTTGTGTGGATCTCTTGCTCGTTATCCACACCTAATCGTGCAATATTTTTATTTTTTTTATGTATTTCTATTTTTGTTTGATAAAGACCTTCGTTGTGGTGGTAGTTTCGTGGACTATAGTGTAGCCATAGCAGTGGAAGCATATAGTTTTTTTTGTTGCAGTAAATTTAGAAAAAAAGTATCAATCCCACGCAGCGCACAAGGACGAAACGGTGAAATTCACGCGACCCAATTGAACCGTGACTGACATAACATAAGGCAGACACAATAAAGAGTGTCTTTTGTTTTGATGAATTGGTTTTTTCCTAAACTACTTAGGCATCCAAATATTTTTGAAAAAAAAAACTTATACCTATTGCAAGTGCTTCGTCTGTTGGTGTGTAAACAATTTCGTATTTTGTGAACAGGCAACGTGTATCTAACTAGGTATTCGTTGTCAGCGGCTGTGTATTTTTACGATCGGAATACTTAAACTGAACGTGAATAATTTTGAAAGGTGAGTGTGGAAGATATTGGTAAAAATACGTACATACATACAACAACAAATAGGAAATGAATTCCTAGGAGTCAAAATGGTATTCGATTTTTGGGCGAATAGAGTTGCCAACCTTTTTAATGTTTTCTAGATGTTCTTTGTGACAAAAAACAAACAACAAGTAGCTGTAGTTAAAGAACCAACATTTTGTTTATTTACTCATTCGAACAGCGATTTCGATTCTCGTCCGAGAAGTCTGAGTGGTAGGCATTTAGCGAATAACGCGAGTAATAGTGGCTTACAACTCCTCAGTCGTATTTGGCTTATCCATGTAGACCATAGTCCTTCCAGACTTCCTTTGGAGGTATGTAAAGACTTAAGTCTACATGGATAAGGGCTGCATGGATACGGGTCGTGTGGCAAGTAGCAAAATGTTTTGTAGTGTTCTCTTGTTGGTACCAAGTGTCGTGCAAATTGTGGACTCCAATTTAAAGCAACAAATAGTACGGGGCGATTGTAAGTTCTGCTGGCTTTTAAGAACGAAGAATTATGGAGCGATGATTCTATCAGACCATAAATCGCACTAAATCGTTGTTTTGGCTAGATATAATAGCAGCTTTTAAATATCTTCGGGTCGCTCTTCAACAGTTTCATTAAGACAGAAATGTACTTTATGTGTAGACTATAAGCTGCACCAAGTGCACCAAAAACATTTCTCGTACAGGTGAATAATTTTTAATCTTTTTTTTAATAATAAAATGCCCAACAATACAAAACAAAAATATCATAACCGATTAACACAATTTATGAGTTTTCTATTTAAAAATCAATTGAAAAAAAGTGCCTCCAAAGGAATCACCCTTTACTTTCAGTACATGCAGCTTACTCATTTATATCTGTAAATAAGAAGGCTTTGGATGAACATAGCTAAAAGGGCTATTTCATTCTTGCATCTAAGAAGTAAAAGTAGAATTTCCAACGACTTTCTCCGACAGCTTCCATAGGTTATCAGGTTTTTTTTCACCCTTTAAACCCACCTCCCCTACTAAACTTTATCCACACGAAAATGTTGTCAAGCATTTTATCTCGAGGGATGACGAGGATTTATATCTCATCTCATTTGCGTTGGCTACATGCCCTGCACTTAGCTGTCGCTCCTGTCTTCGCTTCTCTTTCATGATGGTTAGCAAGGCTTCCCTTACTGCCCCTTAAGCTTTTTGACGATGTTCCTTGGGGTAAACTCCACACTCAGTATGTTCGCCAGAATGTTTCGATATTGTGTGCAGTGGAATATTATGTTCTCTGTTGAACAATAAGGGTTGTCCGCCTGGCCAAAGGAGGTATGCTTTAAAACATCCATGACCAGTTCGGCTCTTCATACTTCCTACTGTCCAAAGGTCTATAGGTATTTGGTTTTAATCTCTGCGTCCATTTACCTTTTTCGGAAGACTTCCATCCATCCTACCATTTTTCCAGGTTTGTTCCTTGCCATGCTGGCATGATATTTCCATTTGAATTCTTTACCGATTAGGCATAGGCATGGCTTGTCAAGGCGTTGAATTGCGTCTGTCTTGTTTGGCATATTGTGTACCTTGTCTGGCAGTTTAAAAATCAGGATAAACAAATTTAGCAATATGTTGCTTTATTTTGTGCCAGTTATAGTTGACATGATATGACTTGATGTATGATCTTTAATATACATATTTTAAGATGCTCTTGCATCTTGCGAGTTCTTGCATCTCGGTGCGTAGAGAAGATCAATCCTGAACCGATGACTTAGCAAGACGAGTTCCTTTTCGCACAAGTTTGGAGGATATTGAAAGCATACTATCAATGAGAATATAATTATTTATTTTTGCTTGACGCTTGAGTAAATGACATGTCACATGCATAGCAAGTAATTCCGCCTGGAAGACGCTATACGAATCTCGTAGTCGATATGACTTGTTGATGATGATGATGATGATGATGTTGATGCCAAATGATGCTTCTTAAATAGTTACCCCAAAACAGATGCATCTAGCAGTCTAAAGTAGTATCAGTAAGGCTTATTTGTCTTAGCCTGATGAGTTTGCTGCGATAATACGAAGAATGTGTCAATATCCCCTGTTGGTGTTTTAAGTCTAAGAGGACTCTAGGCGATAATATCACATCCTAACAAAGTAGCTAATTTCGTTGCTCAAATCCCAACCATGTCCATTCGGTTTGCAAAGTAACAAAATGAAATAATTTGGATTTCAACATGAATTCGAAAAAAATACTGTGAACTACGAACGAATACAAAAAGCACATACAACTCTTCTCAATCAACTTGGGCACCATCCATTGATGGACAAATATTGAAAACAAATAGAAATCTAAGCACCAATTTACCAACTGTTTTCCATGCCATCTTTTCTTTTCGAACTTGAACTAACGCCCGTACCCGCGCCCGAGTTCATATCCCTTTGGCAAGTGCTAAATATATGTATAAAACTAAAAAATGGAAAATAAGTAGCAGGAGTATCTAATTAACTTGTACCGGATATTTAAGCTTCTTTTTATTATTATTAATAACTTTAGCAGTACAAAAAAAAACGTGTAGCAATGCTACAATCCGTCTGGAGCGGATAGTGTGATACCCTATCCCTTCTATACCTATGTATACCTATATGTAGCCCTTTTTTCCAGCAATGTATCTTGCTTGAGAGTTTTTTTCAAATTTCTTATGAAATTACTTCAAGCTTGGATTTGCCCAAAAAGTGGGCGTGGTAGTTGGCGGATTTTGAAAAGAAATCTACTTATATTAAATTTTGTTCCTGACAAGTGATATTGTTCTAATGAATCCACCGCCACCACTCCGCTCTGCAAAGTGGGCGTGGTTATATATAATGTATGGGAGATTTATAGAGGAAGTAAATAGCTACATTATTGTTTCTACAAGTTTTGTCAAGATTCATGTAAAATTATTATTAAAAAAAGAGCATTTTTTCAAAAGTACGCGTGTCAGTGGGCCGATTTTGAAAATGTTTACAATTGTTCTGTCCCGACATCAAACACTTTGTATAAAAAATTTCCTTGTTCTAGTTTAAAATCGAAACCCCAAAAACTGTTGACATACAGACGGAGGGACGGTCATGGCTCAATCGAATCAATATTTCTCTATGTTACAAACTATGTGTCAAACTTCACATACCCTTAGGATAGGGTATAAAAACTTACAATAAAACCACTGAATAACACGGTGTTAAACTAAACAGAAAGCAGTAAACTCGGTTTATTATGTATTTTTGTTTTATTATTGTTAAGTATCAGATTATTATTATTTTAAGTAATATTGTTACATAACAAATAAACAATACTGCAATCAAATTATAAGATAAAATGGTTTATAACTATTACAATATTTATTCATTCTTTAAAATTCGCAAAACAAGTGTTAAAGTCGATTTCCGAAATGGTCTTTAAAGCGTACAGCGATTAGGTTTTTATCTTGCGTTAGGTCTTTAATTGTCAAGCGACGAATTTTTTTAGAGCTGCCCAGGAGGCTCTTTGTACTAACTTCTGTTAGGTTAGGTCCGGGCTTACTTTTAGCAACAAATTAGGTCCTTTTTATTTCACTGAAAAAACTGAAAAGAAGACCGCTGAAGGTCCATTCTTAAAATTTCCTTACAACTCTTCCAGATCTCCGAAGAAGAAGCTGCCAAAGTCTGGGTAGTCGCACAGCAGGTGACGGAGAGATTAAATTTCTTCATTTTCCCTTGTGGCTTCTGTAATAGTCGTTATGCAGTTCACTTAGACGTTCTGCATGAATACCAACTTGGCACAGTACCCGGTAATTATGCCGCAGAGTGTAGAGTGCATTATGACTACTAAGGTTCACCATAGAAAGAGATATATTTTTGGTAAGAGCCGGCCGTAGGACTCTAGCTGTATAATATGTCTTGATTGGTGCCATCAATGGAATCATCCTCTTTATTTTAATTTTTTTTTTAAAGAACGTATTAGAATTGTAACAGAGGGGCGAGGCTGTGATCATCAGCCTTTTCATGTCATAAAATAACTCACTTTTCTTGTTTTAGCTTAGATCTATCTTCGTAATATTTCCATAGCCTGGTATCTTGGCTATTTGCAATAAGCCTAGTGTAAACCCTTTGCATTTCATTGTCGAGGATGTCAACAGGTATCATCCCAGTTATGATCTGGATATGCTTCGCCACAGTCATCACGGCGATATCGTCAGCGAAACCGATCACCTTAGCTCCTTGCGGCAGCGTTAGGCGCAAAATACCGTCATACATGATATTCCACAGTAGTGGTACTAGGACTAACCCCTGCGGAACTCCCTCCGTGATATTGTAGTACTTTACGACATCTTCCGTCTGGCATCTACTCGTAAGCTTTCTGTCAGCAAAGTAGTCTGCGAATATCTTTAATAGATACTCTGCGGCATTCATTCTGGCCAGATGACACATGTAAGGTATGCCAATGTCAAAGTTTTGTGTCTCGGGGAAACTAGCATAACCTAAAGCCTTAGTTGGCCATCATAAAATCGAATCACGAATCACTTCAGAACCCAGGTGAAATGAGAATCTCAATTACAATATTTCCCCAAACAACAAGCAATTGGAATTTAGTTAATTTCATGACTTATGAGACACTCTCAGCTTCCATTGAGTAAAATATGAAATCATTCAGTTTTAATTGATGGGAAACAGTGAATGAGAAGCAGGTACCTACATCAGACTGAAATGTAATGCGATGGTACGTGATGTATCGCAGTTGGCTTATAAGTCGAATGAAATGTCTGAATGGTGTCTAAAATGTTTTCTCTGATCCTACTTAATTTTCTATTTTCTGTAGGTGTTCTCGCTGATCTGCTCCTAAGCCCCAGTGGGTCATTAGAATCAATTTTCATTACCTCAGGGTATTTTTTGTTCGTTTAAATTGCTTTCACTGTAAGCACGTTTGGACGTACGAGTATATTGACAATTGACATGTGAGTCATGTTTTGGGAAAATATGGGTGCTTAGCCGTAGATAGGACTACCAATTCTAATGACACGAACGGGGTTAAGAATTTGTATAACCTTTTATGTAAGCGAAGTAGTTAGCTGGCAACCCTTGTGGCATGTAGCAAATCTTTGTTGAATCACCCCTAATTTGGGGTGATTTACTGCGAAAAAACAAAACTTGTTTTCCTTTTTTTTTGTTTATTTTAAACTACGAAGCAAGTTTGAGGATGGAAATATTTGTTTTGTTTTCAAGTTAAACCGGAAATGAAAAAATTAATCTCGATTTCGATTAGATACTTTTCTATTTGTCTACCTTTGGACCAAATTAAATTTTATTGGAATTATTTTGCGTACATGTGTTTCTTGGTGCACATTAAAAGAACTCTGCGCCCAATTAATTTATTTATCTTTTCAAGTCAAATAAGCATTAAGCAGGCGAAAAACTGGGAGAAAAATCGGTGGAATTTTGGCAGAGAAGATAGTTTTGGAAACAAGAAGAACGACATAGGACTGCAACTGAATGTATCGATTGAAAACAGTTGCAGTATGAGTATATGTAGGTAATAGTTAGATGGCTGTGGAATGCAAAACTCCTCTATCTGTGGACAGTAAAAGAGCATTGGATTCTTGTCTTGTAGATTGTTTGTTTGTTTCTTATTCTTTCTTAAATGGCGAGGCTGTGATCAGGCATAGAACGACCACAACCCTCCCACTCTACTGCACTCCTAATGGTCCGACTGTGGGCATTTGGCGGTTTGACCTCTGCAAGTACTGCCAAGATACTGTATGTATCAAAGGCGATTGTATCAACTTTTCCCGATCTGACACAATGTAGAGAAAAAGGCTGCATTCATCAATAAGAACTATAGTATTCCGTTACTACGTCGCCATGCTCTCTGTTGGTACATGCCTAAGAACTATCTGTGCTCAAGTGCAGATAACCTTGGACATAATCGATGAGTGGTGGGCTTTTGGTCAATCCTTTCAAAATGAAAAGGAGAAGGAAGATCATGACCGATCTGAATCAGCCAGTACTCAGATGAAGTCAAAGATCTATGTAGGAGTAATTCTGGATAAGAAGCTTCTCTGGTCAAACCATATAGAATCAAAAATATCCAAGTCGCTCTCAGTTTTTTGGCATTGTAAGGGTGCACCGAAAAGGGTCCTCTGGATCTTTAAGGCTACGATAAGACCATTTCTGGCTTATTATTATGTCTTTCTCGTAGATTTAGGGCGTATCTTGCGCTAAACTACAAAGAAGAGTTTGTCTCGGATGCACGGTAGCCTTTCCGAGTACTCCGGGCTCTGCTCTAGATGTACGGCTGAATCTTCCTTCTCTTGATACTTATATAACGGTGTGTTCTCTAAAACCTATCCACAGGCTCAGACGTGGTGGCTTTTGGTATGAAACGCACTGGAGATTTGATAATCTTGCTCGACACTTATCCTATGACCCTGGTCCTATGGATATACCGTCTGATACTATGACAGCGAGGCTTCAGTTGCGATGCAAGTATGAAGTTGACTTTCTAGATATTCAGGACTGGCTACCGCGAGCTTCTGAGCCAGAAATGGGATGTAGTCGTATTTTCACGGATGGTTCCAAAACCGATCAAGGTTCATGGTATTTGTGGAAAACGATAACGCAAGACTGCTTATTGCGTAAGTATGCCTCTGTCTTAAGGCAGAGATTTTTGCAATCCTAATGGCTACAAGTCGCATCGTTAGGAATAGGTGGAAGGGTCGTAGTATCTGTGTCTGTAGTGGCAGTCAAGCTGCGCTTAAGGCCTTGCTTAACCCTTCAACCTCATTCAAACTAGTTGGGGAATGCAAGAGAGCTTTGAACTTTGTCGCAAGATTCAAGTAAAGTAAAATTTGACAACTGCTGAAACAACACTCGTTGCATGGCTTAAAAACAACATTTCAACAGTTGTCAAATTTTATTTATTCAACAAGTACACACTTGTAGTGTTGTGATCAATATTCTCACTAGAATCGGTCATTAAGTTTAAACGAATAGCCAATCTCGTAACAATACGTTTACGTGATTATACTTTAAAATGTCTATCCTTAATGGCTGACAAAATAAAAATGAAAAGACTCATTATTGTAATAGATGTAAGGTACACGTACTACATTACTTTTTTTTCTTTGATTTATTACGTCTTTTAGACACATAGTTCTGATATAACATGCAATTTATCTTGAATTTTCTGAATGTCGTTGTATAACTAAAAACTAGGTTTTGATCAGGTCACTATGCGAAAAAACGTGGAAGTGTTTTCTAGGTACTCTTTCCTCTAGTCCAATCTATTTGATGAACTTGGCAGTCTTAGGTGTATCCAGAGAATGTAGGTTCAGTTTCAATGAGAAACAAGAAAAGCATCTCACTAAACTCTTTCTAAGGCTTAGACCGCCTGGCCTTATATTTGTTCTATGGGCCGCTAGAATTGTTAATGACAAATCTGTCATTCCGGTACAAAAGTACTCTAGCAGCTAGATTAGCGAAGTGTTCGGACCGCACTGATAAGCTTTTGGTTTACTTACTTATCTCCTGTATTCCCTTGTGGGACCTAGTGCCTCTATTACGCCTACGTGCCATCGTGTACGGTTTCTGGCAATGTGTCTGGAATCTGCCATCTTGAGTCTACGGATTCAATTGCATAGCATGGTAAGCTATGGAACTGTCACCTTTTCGAAGTTTGTTACCAATCCATTAGAGGTGATCATTAGAGATACGATTTGGCCAGACTATCCTTAAGATATCAGTTGTCGTTTGGTGGAGATCCAAAATTCTATGAGAAAGTAAGTTTACATTGTCAGCGTAGTCAATATGCTTTAGTTGGGATGTATGAGTTGAGTCCAACGAATTCCTCCGCTTCCCGCCGACAAAGCTGAACGGAGCACATCGCCAATTACCAAAAGGAATAGAATTGGTGAAAGGATGCAACCTTGTCTTACCCCACTTTGGATCTCGAATTTCTCAGACAGCCTTCTTCTGTGCATTACGTAAAATGTTGACCCATTATATGTAGCCTTGATAATAGCAATTCATTTATCTGGGATATATCTCCTGCGTAAGGCACGCCAAATAAACTCCCTGTTGACACTATCGAATGCCTTCTCAAATCAATAAACAGCAGGTGATGATGATCCGCAGGGTGGTGATGTGGTCGACACAGGAGGATCCAGAGCGGAAACCTGCTTGTTCGGCGTCGAGTGTGTCTTCAAGGTGTACTTTGATTCGCTCCAGGATGATTCTATTTATTATTTTGGCCACAGCAGGCAGCATGCAGATACCTCTTCAGTTTTCAGCTCAGCCGAAGTTGTTGCTCTTAGGAGCAAGTCCTACCGCCTTGTTGTTTTTTAGTACCTTGATTGCGGCAGTGATGTCATCTTTACTGGGGGTCGTGGTACATATTCGGGAATTTTGTACCTCGGACAGCTCTGTCTGATTTGAGACCATATCGCTGGGGAATACACGGTTCAAAACCGTAGTAAAATGCTCCTTCCATCTCTTGAGCTGTTCCTCATCCGAACTAAGCACAGAGCCGTTTTGGCTTTTCACCAGATGTTGGCTGAAGCTGCGACCTCCTGTCAGCTCTTTTGTGATTCTATAGACGGTCCTTCTATGTTTCTATAGCCAGCGCGTTGGTGTTTGAGGTCATCTATAATTCTGAGTGTAGAAGTGAAAATTTGTCCAAGCTCGGCTCTTGAAAACGCGCATTTATTATAATTTATTTTTTGTTTGCTAAATTGAGAAGTCCTTCACCAAGTTCTACGAGGAATCAATTATAAAATCTGCAATTAATACGCACTATTTGGGCACTTAAGTGGAAATCACAAGTGAAACATGTATCACAAGCCCACTAAGTCTTTATGTACTTATGTATATCCTTATCTTAAATTGTATTTGCTAGACATTTATTGCAATTTGTAGTACTTCAACTGAAGTGTCCAGACATTTAGCTCGAGGGGATTCTCGTCAAAGTAAAGCACATCTATCTTTCAGTATTTCATTGAAAAATTTCCAAGGCTCGTGATATTAATTGCTTAAAAAATAAATCAAAGCCCTCTAAAAGGTGCAAGATACATAGTATTATATCTTTGTGGTGCGAAGTAATTCGACGTTTATGTATTTAACTAACAGCTGGATAGAGAACTCACTTACCTGCATAACATGGAAGATGATAAGGTACACCCAAAAAAAAAGCGCTGTAGATTTTACAATTGAAGGCAGTAGATTTAACAATTCATTGTAGATTTGTGTAATTAACAGCGAATCTGGTTAAATTAACAATTTTTTGTAGATTTTACAGCGAATGCATTCATTTTTACAGCAAAGTTGTTAAAACAACTATAATCCCCAACTGTAAAATCATCATTACGAAAACGTAAAAAGTAGATACCATTTGAGAATATTCGCATTGTAATTTTCAGAGGCCATGGCGTTGTGGTAGTGTATGCAGTCGCCGAGTAAGAGGTTCCAAGTTCAACCCCAGCCAGATCCAAAAATTTTTCACATTTTGTAAGTAAATTAAATTATATAATTCGGTTTTAAATACACACTAAGTATTTCTTGGACAAGAACCATCTAAGTGGATTGTAAAAGCTATTTCCACCCCATTTCTCGCACCATACCAATAAATTAGAACTTTAAGCTTATGTGGTGCTATGAAAGCGATTTTTTTTTACATGCAATTGTTGTTGTTTCTACAGCTGTTCTACAGCTGTTCGACGGCAAAGTGCTGTGAAATCTACAATTTTAGCTGTTATTTTCACAACTACATTGTTAAATTTACAACCACCCCTCTGTAAAATTTACAACGAAAATTGTCGGGTCGATTCAGACAATGAATGCAGTAGAATCTACAGCGTTTTACTCTATTTTTACAGCACCTTTTTTTTGGGTGTACGAATATGACGGACATGTGTAGAATGTGTCCTATTGACAGTTCAATCTGGGCAGAGCCAGAGGGGCTTTCGCCTGCGGTACAACTCTGGTACAACTACAACTACAATAAAGTCCTCATATAGCGCATGCTCGCCTATGGATGTCCTGTGTGGTTCAACATAGTGAGTGTTTCTGTCAAGAGTTTTTCTGTTATGATCTATAAACCATTTTGGTACATGTGCCTCAAACAACAATAGATACGAGTGTCATTAATCAAAATCATTCTACAAAGGTGTATACAATTAATTGGATGTGGATTAAACCTACGCATAAAGCCGGTATACATAAATCGCTGAATATGTAATTCTTATTGTACATTCTCTTACAGTCCACTTTTCTTGAGATGTTGTCTAATACTTCCGTACTTTCCAGATACTGCTTGCACCAGTTGTAAGGTTGGATTGCTATAAATAACTCATAGCCTTATATGACTGTGTTACAGGTTCCAATAAATAGTGAGTTAAGTTCTTTTACCAAGCTGCTATCTAGAATGTGGGTTCAAAAGAATCTCGGACTTCCTAGCGGTATGCAGCCAAAACAAGGCATTGTTCCGTGAGGTGTGCTAGAACCCAGCAGAAGTAAATGTTGAATTGTATCTCCTGTGGGTGCCGTGGCGCAGGGGTTAGTGCGTTGGACTATTACGCAAGAGGTTCCAAGTTCGAATCCAGAAAAATACCATCAAAAGTTTTTTTCACGGCCCCACCTCTTCCGAGTGTCTGACAAGCATTCAAGAGTATAACTGTCACGAGAAAGTTTCTCAAAAACCCCTCTGCCCTTCGGATACGGCATATAACTGTAGGTCCCTTCTGTACATGCAGAACTGTATACCACGCACAACATGTACAGTTGTGAGAAGTTAGGTCTTGGCCCCCTATGGGCTTCTTACGGCCGCTTGATATTTAATTTTAAATTTTAATTTTTATCTCCTTAAGAGATGAGCGGCAATCGTAAGGACTTTTCAATGACGGATGATTCCAGTGAACTCATAGACTATCCGTGAAAAAACGTTCAACCTTTGCAGATATTGCATTATACCTAAGCCCTTTTTTTAGGATCAGTTGTTGGAAAAACCATTTTTCTTCGATCCGTCTGTTTAAAGATAGATAAAGCCGACATCCATGGTTATTCAAACGATCTCCACATGAGCAAATGTGTGGAAGTACCGAATAAATACGAGCGTCGATGGAGCGTAATCATTTCGTTCATTTGTGAGACCAAGTTGACAATTACCAATAATTGTTAGTTGGTTATCGACCATGTCTTATAGCTTAGTTGATGTCATCATCACAAGTTGCTTTGCTACTGATCATAGGTCCCAGACATTTTAACTGTTCCCCACTCACAAAACATTTTTCCATTCAAACAAATATCTGGAATAGCCCCTCTGAATTAATACGGTACCAATTTCCCTCCAAAACATCCACCCCTACACATTAGGTGTTCGTTACAGGGACTTTTGATCTCCACTTAGACTTTGGGGTCCCCAATAATTAGCAAAGGACTTCCCTGGTGTACACCGGTTTGACTCTCTCGTGACTCTGGCGTGGAATGCTACCCTTGCATTTACTCTCTCATACATGTCTATGGTGATTCGCCATCTGTACCCGATTTCTCCCATCGTTTAAGCCTGAACTAGCTCTGAGACCGTACGTCATTCGATGAGTAGATTGTTATTAAATATTATCCATCCATTGGTTAGCCTCAATTACCACATAGCTTGATTAAAACGTTAATTTTGTATACTGCACGAATGTATGAACATAGAACTTAAGCTTCAATGAATTAGAGTAGAATAATCAAATGAAAATGAATAAAAGATAAATGGTATCTACGCCATTTGATTCTCTATTGTGTACATAACTATCTGAAGATGAATATATAAATAAAATTCAATTGTCAAAATAAGTCCAAGAATGATATCGATTATTGGTTGCATAAATAATTGAATTGCCATCGTTGTTAGATTTATTTAAGAAATTGACAATATTTGTTCAATATTGTATGCAAAATGCATAATTTTACGAACTGACGTAGGAAATTGTACTCATGCGTAGAAATTTCGGGGTACCTGGTACGAGAAGATGGTTGGAAACAAGAGTTTAAAGCTGGGCCTTCTGTTTATTTTGTTTTTGTCTTGAAATCGATTTAAGATTTTTGCAAGACTTTTGTTTTATTGAAGTATAATGGGCACCGCTTAGCCACCTGACTTACTTGAAAGCCTTCCTAGAATCTCTAGCTGAGGTACTGTTGCCTTTCATCCTCTAAAGGTCAGTGCATAATTATTCCATTTGAGAAGATCAAACTTTCTGGCATCTAATTTAGTCTTTATTCCCGAGGTTTGGTTGATTCAAAGTTCCTCTTTGCTTAATCTTTTATTTACTAGAAATTGGATCTTTTATTTATATCTGAATGTTTTTCTAGATTTTGGGTCACACTTTAGCCTTCCCGATTCTGCTGCACATATCTATCGATTAGTTAAGACCAAATTTCTTTCCTTGTATACTTTCTCGAGATATTATCCGGCAATTTTTTAGTTAGACCTTTAGTAGATCGATGTTGAACCTGAGAATGAACCTGGAACTGCAGCAGTGCGTAGTCGGAGAGTAGCTACCATAAGATGGTGATCTCGCAGAGTTCCCACATCTGCTCCTCCTTTGTTTCGGACGTCCAGCAGTCTACTTCTAAGCAGGCGGCTGATAGCAAAGTAGTCAATTTGGTTGGATGTTGCTTTCCAGTCGTTAGAAACCCAACTGACTTTGTGACAGGACTTGTGCTCAAATATGCTGCCATCTATAAAAAGACGATTGGCATTGCAGAAATCCACAAACCTTTCGCATTTATCATTGCGGTTGTCTATTCTATGCTTCCCTATCACATACTTGAGCCCTCCGTTGTCGCTTTCTACCTTGGCATTCAAATCTCCAATTACTATACAATGTCTCTATTTGGTGTCGTGTTGATTAAAGAAGGTCAACTTCACGTCCTCAGACGCGGCCTCAGTTGGAGCGTAATTCTACATGATGGTGACATGCCGTACTCTAGTCCGGAATCTAGGCGTAATAATAAGATATTTGATGTTAGATATTAGGCTTTTGCGGGCTGATGGTGTTAGTAGTAAGTCTAAACGGTATTCTTGTCGGCTTCCCGCTGGTATTCCGGAATAGAAAAGCAAAGTCATAGCACAGTGGGGACTGGTACTTTCCTGCTCCTAACCATATTTATTCGCTAATCCCTTAAATATCTAATCTATATCGCATGAATTTTCTCTCGTGTTGAAGGAATCTGGCATTGTGTGGTCCTTCATTGCCCGAATCAAGGATCGTCTTCACATTCCAGAATCCCATCTTTGTAAAGAAAGAATACCTGCAACGATAAGGGTCGTATAGGATGGCATATTTCTGGTTGAACTTCGTAGGCCCTGATGTTCAGGACCTTCTTCAACAGAAACACTGTGTGGTGAATCGGATTTAGCACTTTCCTTTGTTAATATGTCGGGCTAAATGCCCTATCATCAGCTACATAGTAGTGAACAAACGATGAGCTTATTCCAAATCCGTCTACGCATGTGTGGCTGAAAACTCGGACCTGCGCGAATACATCTGGATGAACTTCAGCACTCATGAACGTGTGTAGGGCCGCACGAGGATTCTCTTGTTGACCTAAACGTGTAAAAGGAGGATAAAAGGAGGATGATCAGGGTTATGGAATAGAGATGGTGGCAAATTAACCCTAAATGGGTCAACGGCAGTGCGCGTACCTCCGACGTGAGTTACTGATGGCGACCTTTCAGACCGGCCTTGGGTCCTAGGAGCTAAAACCCATGGAACTGGCCCTCCAGGTTGGGGTTTGTGACGTCGTTTTACCACGTAAAAAAATTTAGTTATGAGATAACAATCCCCCTCATTCGACCCGGAACGTCTACGGACCATGATTTACGATTATGCATCTGGAATGTACAAACTCTGCAGCTCCAAAAACTTGAATATGTCCTCTCGCAGTACAAGGCAAATATTACTGCGATCCAGGAGATACGATGGATCAGGTATGCAGAAAAGACGGAGCTGCGACATTTATTACAGCTGCCACAAAAGACTGCACATATTAGGATGCGGATTCGTTGTGGGAAATCGGCTCGGATCAAGAGTTATTGATTTTAAGCTGATAAGTGATTACCTGGCTGTAATCCGCATCCGACCCACATTTTAAAACATCAGCCTAATACGTGTACACGCCATTCTCCGCTTCTTCTCCCTACCGAAGAAGCGGAAGACCCTGCCAAGGGGGAATTTTATGACAACCGTGAAGGAGACTAAGGAGCAGGTCCGGAGTGCGATGTAAAAATCATACTCTGGGAGTTCAATGCTAAAATCGGTAAGGCAAACATCTTTGGCGGGTTACTCAGTACGGTTACTGACTCTAGGCTAAGAATCCATAAAGCAACCTGGTCGTAACCAAATCGACCATATAAGGACTATGAATCAATTAATTATAGCAATAGAGCTGATATTGCTGTTAAGCAAGAAAAATAAAATTCTACCCTGTGGCCATTTTATCACAAAAAATTTGAATAATATATTTATTCCCAAGACCGGTGGATCTACTTATGTATAGATGTATCTTTACACAAACCTCTTTTTTTACGATCATTACGAAAGACATTCCTCTACCCCAGATGTTACTAATTTATTTTTATTCTATGTTCCATTCTGTTGACAAATTCGATTTATAATCAAAACTATCTGCACAGAAATATTAATTTGTTTTTTTTTTTTTTATTCACCCAGTTGCAGAAACAAAAAAAAAAAAAAGAATCGGACAAGTTTTTATGGAATAATTTTGCGCAAATAAAGCGAAACAATTTGTGTGTTTTGACACACTCGTATTAGTCACGAGAAAAAATGCAACTCTTTGACACAAAACAATAGGCAGCATGAATCATCGGATGGTTGTTTCTATCAAGTTCTAGTTTGAGAGTCGCTATTTGTTGTTTTGGAATTTATTTGCTTATTACTATAAACGTGCTTAGGGTAACGGCAAATATCTAACATTGCAGTCGCAACAATAAGTTATTCTTAGAAGTTTTTATGGCTTACATTGTCATCTTACAATGGAATAGATTTTGTCATAACAATGGAATGATCTTGAAAAGAATTTTAACGATGTAAAAAAAATAGTAACTTTTTACCCGGAATTTCTCAAGGTAAGAGAAGTACATTCATTGGTTGATTGATAAGAAAAAAAGGGAATTTTTGTTGCAAATACTTGGACTCAAATGAAAAGGTTTTGAATTCACAATTGTATCGGTCTAACTCTAGATGAAGAACTTTGTTGGAATTCTCATTTAAAAAAGCCATAGACAAAGCCAGGACCGCATTATGGACCAGAAAAAGTTTTTCTTTTATTGACAGGAACTGGGGTCTAAACCCTAAAATGATGCTATGGCTTTACACGGCGATAGCAAGACCAATTGTCACGTATGAACTACGAGTATGGTGGCAAATGAACACGCAACACAGGCTCAATTGACTGCAAACACTTGCTTGTCTATGTACTACAGGTGCAATCAAAATACGCCTGAAGGAAATTCTCGACCTACCACCACTTCATCTCCACATAAAAAGAGACGCTATGGTTAACGCCGCAGAGCATAAGATGAAGCTAATTCTAAGTTAATTCATCCAGATATTGCAGTAGGAACTACAATCACAGACAGACGTCTACCCAAATACAACTTCAGTCAAAACTTCAAGGTTCGATTTCCAGACCGCATGAACTGGGAACAGGTAAAACCATTATCTGCCCGTGATTCACATGTTTGGTACACAGATGGATCCAAGACAAATAAAGGGGTTGGGGCTGGAGTATACGGAGCAACCACTAAAACTTTCATATATGTATGCACCTTTGGACAAGTGTAACTCCGTCTTCCAAGCCGAAGTTTTTTCTATAGAACGTTGTATCAGAGAGATTATAAACATATCGATAAACAATAAGAACATTTATATTCTTTCTGCCAGTAAGGCAGCTCTATTAGCAATTAAGGCTTACAAAATAACGTCCAGAATGGGTTTGCCTTCAACTGCTAAAACTATTAACCAGCACAAACAGAGTACAACTCATTTGATCAAAGCGGCTATGAAGGAAACGAAATAGCTGACCAACTAGCCAAAACAAGTTCCGTATTTCCTTTCATGATGCCTAGATCATTCTGCAGTTTGCCTATCAGCACAGCTAAGCAAATGACTGAAAACAAAAGCGCACCATTACTGGATGGAAACTGAAGGTGAAGGTGAAGGAGGAAGGTGGAGAGAGTCTAGTCTTTATAGTGGAGAGTCTTTTCCACCGTTCGCACTACTTCGTGAAGGGTACAGCTTCCTACACAATTTTTGTTTTGTTTAGATTTCTCCCGTCAGCGTGCATATAGTTATATCTTACCACCTTGGATTACAAAGTTGTTGTCCGCCGATATTTCACAGAAAGGGTTACCTGCGAAGCTAGAATACTTTCGACTCGGTTCCCAATAGCAGTCTATCCATTGATTATAAGGTTAAGTTTGGTAGTCGGTTTGGCTAACTCAAAGCTGGCTGATTGTAGTCAGTGTTAGATACTGCTTCATTCTGCGCGCACTGGCCATAGCACCTATTTCAATATTGTCAGCAAAACCAATCACTTTAAGTCCCTATGCTAGTTTTACACGCTGAACTCCGTCCAATAAGCAAAGGTATAATGTTCAACACTTGAGAAACTTCGTCAGAAAGGGGCTTTTAACGTCGGGCATTTAGACTGCGTGGTATTTGCTGTTTTATTGGAAATAACCTTGCTAGGGATAGATCATCATCCGCAACTAGGCAGTAGGCTGTCCCTGTGGCCAGCTCAAACCTTTATAATAAGAACCGATGACGCTTAGGCCTATATGACCAATGTTCATGCCTTCAGGAACGTACAGATACCATATGCATAGATTTGTTTGTAGTGACGTAAAAAAACGAAGGCCATTATCTTGAAATCTACTTTAAACACCCCTCTTACTTTGGTTTAATTGTCTCCAAAATATGTTCGTATATGTCACAGAGAAAAAAGCGAAAGTTCATTCACCGTAATTAGCTTTGCCACTTTTTCAACTCGATGCTAGATTGGTAGATACTTTCAAAATACATCAACAAAAATAGAAAATAAAGGTAAAAAAAATACAAAATCAAAGAGTCACAAAGCAGCAATTGCTAGGTAACACCTCATTTTGTATCTAAATACATATTTTTTTGTGTACCGTCTGCTAAACTCTTCAATTACTATCTGTATATACCGGTTCAGTAATTTTCTACTTCATAACAACAAATACTTTTTTCACGGATGGATGTTCCCTACAACATAGCCGAGCAGACGACATCTCGTTCACCATCCACCGAAATGCGTATCGAGGCGAGTACATTCTTTTTTTTTTTTTTTTTCTCCCACGAGATATGTACTTTTCAAAATAAATACGACTCGGCTCGCTGGATCTACTATACCTATTCGTATTTATTTTTTCTACTCAAACCAAATGTCTATGCAGTTTATTTTTAGTACAAAATTTGTTGTTTTTTGCTTCGATAAAATGTAACAAATAGACAAAGTTAGACAGAAGTCTATCCTCGCAATCGCAGTTCAATTACTTAATTCACTGCCAATAATGATTCATTAAAAGCAAGTTTTTATGGCATCGAGAGGAAGAAGAATCTGAAGCTGAAGCAAATAAAAAAGTGCGCAATATTGTCACTTGGACGTTCTAGGTCACCACATCTATATTTATGAGATGAACGTCTGTCTCTGGATGCAGTTGCAGGTAGATACGTAACTGCAATAATTGCGTCAAATGTGCCGCGGCAATGGTGATATTTTCAATCGATCGGTTGGCAACTGCGAATGAGATTTGCAACACAGTGATTTGATGACCATGGGCGGCAGGGTGATGCTGAAACTTTTGGATTTTCTAATTATTGTTGGAATTTTATTTTCTTTCTTTTTATGACAAAATAAATTCTTCCGAAACTACTGTTCCGAGAATAGAGTATTAAAGTGACGAATCACATCATTATAGAACGAAAGATCTAAAAATTTTGCAGTAAAGTAGCTGCTTTTAGTTTAATGTGATTAAGTCATTATATTTGAAGAAATTGTTCTATCCTAAAGCAAAAGCAAACTACTACGTCTAATTTTGCAATAATTGAATCAAATATCGACTGGTAGGATACTGTAGCACTCGAACACAACTAGTCCACTGTACTACCAGAAAGCTCACCCCGTCTTAGAGAAAACTTGTTGCCTTTCCAATTAGTCTTAGTGATGAGGAGCTTACAGTAACAACAATGGCACCCAAAGTCTGTAGCCTGATACGAGGTTTGCTTAGTAGTATATTTCATTATGATCACAAAAAAAAAATACTGCGAATTAGAAACGAATGCAGAATTCATGTACAGCTTACCCCTGTCTATTGGAACACCATCTATAGAGAATAAATATTGAAACCTAATACCAACTGAGTTCCAAATGCTCCTACTTCAACTCTTTCCTTTCCTTCTTCTCACCTCAAACTTAACCAACGCTAACTAACTGTATAATAGATTTTCAATCATTACTATTATATTTTGGATAAAAGTACTCGCCGTCGTCATCAATTTCGTGAAGGTATACTCCAAAGCAATCATGGCCAGTACAGATATGCCTCAGATGGAAGTTTAGGATCTATATTTCGGATCGGTTTTTGCGTCTTCCAGCTCTTTCGCCTTGGTGGTGGTTCCATATAAATTGAAAGCTGAAATGTTTTTTTATTATTGTTAGAACATTGGTAGCTAATTGTCAGCCCATAGAATCCTGCCTTGGATTATTATTTTGACTAGTGTTCTACCTGTAATAATCTTGAGGCAAATGAGGTGTAGTATCATGGAATGTATAGTATAGATTACAGTAAAGCATATTCCTTTCACTATGTACCGTTGTGTATAGCTGTGCCTTAACACAGGGTTGACACTGATTGTAGATAACTCAGATAGATTTTTTCATTAATGATTGTTGTCTATAATAATCAGCAGTGTCGTTTTGAAAGTAAAAATCCAAAATGAGTATGTATGTTTTAACTGGCTATACACTTCCCAATAAAACATAACTTGTAGTATCTCACCTTCACATTGTGTCTAACTAGCTTGAGGTCAAATTCGAACTCTGTTTAATTTGGATCACAGTATTGAAGAAGAGATATGAAGGAGAGATATGCAAACTCCGCCCATGCATGTTAAAATCTATCAAATCTAACCTTAACCAATTCGATTCAGTTTTATTAGCATAAATCCGCTCGCACTAGTTCCAGTTGGTTTCGCTCAGCCAAAACATTCATATCAAAGGGTTTTATGGTTGCACTTTGGCTTCACTAAGAAGCTTGTCTACTATCTGATTAGTCATTAATATTATGCTACCGAATTACCCACTCAAATTAAAATGATTATAATCCGAAATTATTATATAAATGGTTCGGTATCTTGATTTATAACAACGCGCGGTAGTCCAGATACTCTGCAATATCTGAGAGCGCAGTTACTTGCAAGTCGCTGCAATGAGGAGTTGTTCGCGAGTTGACTTCCTGCATTATGTATCCCGTGCTCGATATTTCAATTATTTTAATAAGTATCATTAAGATGATTTCAACGTGCGTAGTTCGATTACCTGTCATGAGTGTTGAGGTATTGTATGTATGACGCTTGAGCTCGTTTTTGAATAGTTCGTTTTATTCGATTTATCTACTTATTGTTACGCAATTAATGCATATAAAGATTTACAGATTCAAATAAACTCTTGTTGATAAATGAAATTTTCTAGAACTAGGACAACTCAAGTGTGTCTCTTGAGTGTATTTGTATGTATTCATATTATATTTTGGTTTGTTGTTATCTGGATTAATCGAAAGCAAAACATTTCGATGACTAGCAACGCGATAAACAATGACGAAGTCAGTTCTTTGGTAAAAAGAGTGTATTGTGTAGTATCTGTATTGACAATAACTTGTGGTATTTTGCAACTAACAATTGCTTATTAACGATTAATGGATAATAGGCTTATCAGTTCGCATTAAGAGCCAATCGACTGATGTCACGATTGCGAAATTTAATTTCAAAGTTTTTTTTTGTGTTCGATTAAAAATGTCAGTGAAAGTATATTCAGGTAAGCGATCAATATTAGATTTGTTTTTTTTTTTTTTTTTTGAAAAACAGAGGAACAGCGTAATGTTTTCTCAATGTTTACGTTTTACCCAGTGCTAGAATGTCGTCATAAGTTTGTGTGTCCGCCTTGTCTTATCCCAACGAGCTTGTCACATAGCTATCGACGCTGGCTTTTTGCCCCTTCAATGGCACATTTTGCGATATTAACTATTGGTCTTATGGCTCTTGGTATCCTAGAGAGGAGAAGTTGATTGGTATTTAACACATTTAGACTTCTTCTTGTGGTGTTATTTGAAGAGTAAGGTCTATGCCAATAATCCAGCACCAATTTAGGATCTCAAACGTAATATCCACACTGAAACTGCGGTGATTATACTTACTTATTCTTCAAAAAGTCCTTCGATAGTTTTGACCCTCGCTTGCAAAAGAAGCTGTGGTGGTCAAATTCATAATTGGCATCTACCGAACTTTCTTAATCATCATTACTATTATATAAAGACAAAATATTAAAAACGTTGTCCCAAGGTAATTTCAAAAACTACTGAACCTATTAATGTAAAACAAGTTTTATAATAATTGTTGTCTTCATGAGAGTGACATAGTCTTCTTTTTTTTTTGCGTAAAATATGTTTATTTTTTACTATACCTTTTTTAGATCTTTGAGAAGCAAGGCAATCACGAGTCAGCTAAAACTTTTCACCAGTATTTTGGGAAAGGTGGGGAAAAAGGAAACAACTTGTGTCTTTGACTGTTTGTCATAAAGTGAATCGATTTTATTTCATATCTTTCAAACAGTTGAGGTTTCTAGTTAAAATTCATCATTATGCTCAATCAGTTATCAGTACATCTGTCTTCCTCATGTTAATATGGAACGACTGGGAGGCAGGCCCTGTTGGATCTTCTTACTTCGCTAGTACACATGCGTGATCGGCTAGCATTCCTATAAAGTTGGAACCAGCTGTTCCTCGCGACGAGACTGCTTTGAACTACCAATACCTCTTATTTCAACTCCAGTTGGGACTACATTCTCTGCAAGGTTGATTTGGGCTCTCGGCATTTGTGCCTTTTTTCCTCATCTGTTGTTGGCTATCTATAGGAAGAAATTTGGAAATTAAGTCAGAATTGTTGTGTCTTCCTTGTTCTGCTTATATAATGCAACATATGTATATAGATCCTTGTGATTAGCCTAATGAAAGCGCCACAGAATAGTCAATAAAAACAAACTGATACCGATGGAGATGGATATTGGCAGAGTGCCCATAGTATAATGTAAAGTTCTAAAAGTAGAATAAACGACAATTGCAGTATCTTTCAGACCGAAATCATGGCCATTATAGCCTGCATCTCAGCTCATAGCGGCTCCGCTGTATTTAGACCGAAATTTGTGAGCACCTGTAAATCATTTTTGACCCATATATCCAGAACCAATGCGGCGACCCTCTGCTGGGGATATAAAGCTGATGAGCTTGCAAGAAAGGTGTCGTCACTGCATGCATCACATGCTCTTCCCTCTGGTGCAATCACCATGTTCTCCTTAAAGCAGAAATCAGGGGATGAATCCATCAATCGAACCACTTGACACCATCAAGATACAATGTGCACAGCCAGAGCCATATGGCCGACCGTTGGCAGGAAGAGATCTGTTGCTCTGAAAAAGATTAGTCGTTATAATACATGGGCCCTCTCCGTCATGATTACTTGACACTGGTTTTCATGCGGAACGTCTAGGTGTACCGACACCTGACGGCCGACTGTTCTGCCCTATCTCTCAGATTAATAAAAGCCCTTGTTAGCTTTTTGTTCGCAGATCTGGAACATTGAGCTGATGAACCTCTTATGACTGTCGGCATGGTTCATAGCGGTCTTCTTTTTCAGTTTCCTATGCTAAATACATAAGTGTGCACCATTCTTCATATTGACTGAAGATCTTTGATTCAAACTTGATTATTGTCAGTACAGTTAAAGGAAAAAAAGTTATCCAAAAAGTCTAGCCACTTCATTTCTTCACTCATTTGCATATGTTAGAAATGGTACTTGCGTAGATTGTATACACTAATTTTTCCTTATGTTTTCTTCTTTCAGGTAAGCTCAGAAATTTTGCTTAAACATCCTTGGTAAGTAAGTACTCTAATCAAAAAGACATATGTGGCGTTAGCCCAATATAATATTCTTCCTGAAACAAACACTTAAACGGGGTCTAAACGTAGACAACAACTATTAACTAATTGTTACCTGCATTCTCCAGAACAACGATCCTGTGTATTGCAGCAGATGTGAACACCCTCCCACCTTTCGTCGTTCACGGCAATTGATGAGCATGCGAATCATGTCGGTCTTGAAGTAAATGTATACAAAACGAAGTTTGTGTCCAACAAAATATCCCTCAAAAGAACAGAGTTAAACTTCATACTCGAAGGACCAATTTAATATTCAGTAGAACGCTCATCTTACTAGTTCTGATCTATTGCGTTAAGTACACTCTTGAGGTTCTAGCGGATGAGAGAAAAGTGAAAACATTCTGCCTGAGGCTATTTAGGATATGAAAGCCTAAAAACACTTAGATTATAGGTACTTCTCTTCGTTTCGCGTTCGCTAAACTTCCGTAAAAAGTGTCCGATATTTTAAAAAAAATTTATTGCTCAAGATTGCACAGCGATTTCATTTTTCACAAAATCCCATTCAGTTAAAATCTACGCGCTCTAGATGTATGTATAGGTACATATATCGACAGCCATTCACCTTTGCCAGATAGTTATTTTTCAAACTGGGCCAACCTCGATCCAAATAAATACGATGTCGTAGTTGGTGCTCGCACTAAAGTGCTGTATCTAAAAAAAATTCACATTTCAAGGTTACCATTGAGAACGGTCGAGAAAACGGATTACCTGTCGAACGATTTTGCTTGTTTTTTTTTTAAGAACATTGGATCCAATCGCCGATACGTATCCAAAACTTAAACGCGATGCAACAAATTCGTGAGATTGCGTGCCTACGCTTTTAATTATAGTTCATACACTCGCACAGTAGCTCACAGATACTCTCATATTACCTCCCTCGATATTACATCATAGCATCAGACGGTTGAACTTCAAATTGCATAAAGCAAAACACGTTTTGCAAGAGAAGCTGTTGCACCGGTTCGTTGTATCTCCCATTCGACCGGCACACACACACACTCAACGTATAGGTATGCAACATAATTCGCATGAAGCGAATGCGCATAAGCACGTGTTCGAAACATATATAGATATTTTTGTATCTTTCCACAGTCATACGTAACGAATCTAATTATAAGCAGACAGCATATAAAAGTATCTACTAGTCCATTTGAAAGCACGTGATAAATTTTAGATCACGACAATGCGTGGCTATTCGCACCCACTTAGTGTCTAAATAGTATCTTTAACATTTCCGATTGTCACCTAGTCGTGTTTTGTTTACCCAAAAACTACAACAATTTAAGTAAACATTTAAACAAATTGCTAATCACAAACAATGATGTGTTTGAGTCTTGTTAGCTCAAGCGACTTTCGTTTGTTCATCAACATCAACGCTTAGATGTCGCGGTGCGGAGAGCTCAGATGACGATGCGATATTTACAATGCGCAGACAGCATGTTTTGTCAATAAATAATGAATAATATCGCGTGTGGGCATTTCAAAGAATAAGCAACAACACAGCCTCATTGCTGCTGATGCGGAAGTTGTCGGCTACGGCTATCTGTTTGTAAGCTCCGTGAGTGTGCTTTCTTTGTTTATTTTTGAAAAGAAAGAGAGACGTTGGCATGAAAAGAGAAATGAAAATGCGCTCGTTAAGAGCAAGGAAAAAGATTATTTTGGAGACAAAATAGCAGGAACTTATAAAGATTAATCCGAAGTGCTGACATGTCCTATGTAATATGTATCTAAGTGCAATTTTTGATATTTTTTTTCCTGTCACTCACTAGAAAACTACATCAAGACTGTATGTTGGCACGCCAAAGGCACTACAAACTATTTAGTCTTTGAAAATGGCAAGACGCAAGAGGCTCTTAAAAGGTTCGTCATCCCTGGACAAAAGCTTTTAAGCATAGGGTGACCAGATAAGAACGATAGAAAAATTTAAATAAAACAACAATGGTGTCAAATATAAAATCAGATCATTATGGCTTTATTTTGAAGCCAAATTCATGTCATTATATGTGGAACAGCACATCATTCACATGGTTTCGCTGGCAGTGCTTCAAGCGCTCGGTAAAATTGTTGATGATTCGGTCCAATATGTACAGCGTTATTTCGTCAATAGCGTTTTGAGTGTTGGCTTAGAGCCCGTTGTATTATAAGCGTAGTCTAAGGACTTGACGCAGGTTCAGAGAAAATAATCGAGTTGTGTCAAGTCGGATTCGGGGTCAATTGATGAACGCTCGCCTTGAGATGAACCTGTCGTCGAATTTCTCCTTCACAAGTTCGAACGTTACGTCTTGTGTTGCTTGTAGCGCCGTCTTGTGGGAATACAATCACAGCTCGAGTATATCGATGTCGTCGAGCTCTGACTACAGAAAGTCGGATAACATCGCTCTATACCTGAGACCATTGATGACGACGGTGTATCCTGCCTCATTTCAAAATAAATAAGATCCGATGATATAGTCATGCCATAAAGCAGTAAATACTGAATATTTTGTCAGCTCGTAATATTTTGTCTTTTGTAACTTTGACAGCTGATAAAATGTTATAATTGTAAAAAGTATCATTGTTACCCCTGGTCACCCTTTTTTTTAATTCTGATTCTGATCCATAGACGGTAGTTATTGTGAACTAATAAATTTTGCAATAAATTATAGGCTTGACATAATTGTCAAATCAAATGTCAATAAGTTTTATTATTTGAAAAATTACCGCCTAATCATGATAAGGCAGTTTTTTTTTGTCGGTATCAAATTTGATAAAGAAAGAAATCGACGTTAAATTACGCCGCTTGTCGTCATTTAATTTAATTTATGCGTTAGTACAATTTAAAAAAAAGAGCAATAATGGGGTGTGTGAAAAGATATAGAATTTTTTGGGGGCGGCTGATAAAAATTTACGTGTTCTATTGGCAAGACATATAGTTTGTTGCATTCATACAAACATTCGACTAGTGGGTATTTTTTTTTGTATACCTGTAATAAAAGTTGAATTAGCAACGGACATATTCAGAAAATTTATTACAAATTCTTGAATGAATGTTATATTTAGAAATGTGTGAAGCAACTTGCGGGGTGGATTGGGTGGTGGGTTTCCCTTAAAGTTTGGAAAACTTGAAAAGCATTAAATAATCTAAAATAGTTCACCAAAATGTCGTGAGGAAAATTGATTACAATTGCACTCAGATTGAAGGCCGACCATTAAAAATTCTTAGAAGTGAAGGTCGCCGTCATAGTCGAACTTTAGTTCTCTGGGAACTTACATGTGCATGTGACACATTTCAAGTTGAATAGAACCATGTCTTGGAATTCAATTAATGCATGGAACTGTTTCTTTGTTCAAAATTCAATAATTTATTGCTGATATTGAAATATAAAAAGAATAGCATTTCTGTCAGACTGTTGATTAAATATAAGATGTGGTATTATTTGCATTCGTTCGTAATTCACGGTATTTTTTTGTTTTTTTAATAGATAGATAGACCTTTATTTCGTACTAAAACATATGGAAATGCTACACTCCGCCTAGAGCGAATCGTGAGATACCCTATCCCTTTCCTATATACAGGCATATGTATGTAGCCTCTTCCACAAAAAACTTACCTTAATTTATATATATTTTTTTATAAAATAAAATAATAAAATATAAAAAAAAAATTTCAAAAAGTGGGCGGATTTTTAAAATTTTTCAACATACATATATTCAAGTTTGCTTCTAAGGACTGATATAATTTGATTGAATTCTACGAAAAACGTTTTTGTTTTTTAAGAAAACCGCCCTTAAAAAGTGGGCGGGGCCATATACAATATATGGAAGATTTTTAGAGTAAGTGGATATCTACATATTTGCTTAGGTAAGTTTTTTCGCGTTTCATACAAAAGTAGGTACTACATCCAAATGCAGACTATGCCTTGCCTATTCAGTTGTTTCATCGGCTCAGTGACACTTTGCAAACTGTGGTACGAAGCTGTGCCTGAGTTTCGCCCCGAACCGGACGATTAAGGCATTCCTTCGTAGGGCCAGGTGTTGATGCCATGGCTTTTTATAACACCTTTTGCACTCAAAGAGAAAATGTTCGTCATTTTCGTTTGCATTAAAGGATCATTTGCAATTTTGTATCGAAATCTTCCATGTCCTGTTAAAAATTGAGTGATTTGGAAGTTTACTTCACCGTGGTTTCTTATGGTCCACTTTTTGATGTTCGGCAGTAACTTGCAGGCCCACAACCACAATATCCTTAGTAAAAGGAATAAGTTCAGCTATATTGAGCTGAATAAGGGTTATGAAGTCTTCATAAAGAGACTAAGGTAGGCACTAAAGTGAGTCCATCGCTATTCGTAGGATAATCTATACAACGCTCAAGCTTTTGATTCACATGCAGGAATTGAGAAAACCCATGAATGAATGACTCCAAGAACCGAGCGGCAAAGGTTGTAAAAGAAATAACCTCTCCAGTGAATTTTTCTATTTACACCATTGCTCTTAGGTTTACTGGTTGCCAGAAGAATAGAAATACTTCCGCCGCACTCGGGTCATAACTGACCGTGCCATTGTGTTCATGTATGTAGGGCACTTCCAATACCATTTTTACGATTTGATCTCTTACGAGCGCAGGGCCTTAATCGTGGCTTGACTGTTCGACCGAATCGCGATATATTGCTCACAATAATCAACGTGGGATGAACCTCAGCCCTGAGATCGTGTTAGTATTTTAGATCCGTCCATAGCTACCATATTTGCTTTTCTTGCACTCTTTTGAGTTTTGACAAAGCTCGACCGCAGATAGAGTGCAAATGAAGTTTGACATTCTTCCATTGTAATTTCGGTAATTGGCGCTTATCGATGGTACCGAAGACTGTATAGAGATTAGCTGAGATTGCTGAGTGATAGGTGGTCTAAATATGCAAGTAACAGTTTCGCAGTCCAATTATTTTCTTTTTGGTTGAACTCTAAAAATATTACTTGACAGCTAGCTGTCAAAAAAATTATAGCATTTCTCTTGACAGATAAGAAAAATGGCGCGAAATTCTTAATAAATGTTCTTAATGAACGAGCTCATGATCGCTATCGGATACAGTTCATAACTGATTCGAGTGTCATAAAACTCTTTGATGTACCTGAAACTTGATATCCCAAAAAAATTCACACGTCTGTTTTCCAATAAATATGTATATGCATCTATCCGGATCATTATCCATATATGAGAAATCGCCGTATAATGTCTATGAAATCGATTTGTATCCGTACATCATCAGTTTCAAATGAGATCATTTATAGCCTCAGTGAGATGAAAAACGCTTCGAGGTATTTCAATTGATACACGCCATTGGCAAAAATAAACCTGTTAACCGCGAAATGAAATATTATCTATACCTACGAGAGAGAAAATCACAAGTTCGAATTGCAAACGAGACAAACCGTCGCCAATGGAGTTCTAGCCCCAGGCTACCGCACCCAACTTCAACTATTCTGTATATTTGTATTGAATTTAAGAAAATTTTATAACAATTTTGTTTTCATTTTCATCGAAATCAAATTTTACTCAGTTTAACAAATTTTTGCTATCGATTTTAAATCTTTTGACGCAATTTGATTGTGCAACAGATAGTGCACTAGACTGTGTAGACAATAGAAGCAAAGTTTGTCACCATCTCCCCCAGTGTCAGGGGATAATTTTCCACTTAAGGAGTACCTACCTATTGCTCCTCAAATAACAATCATTACGTGCTCGCTATGGGTGAGGTAAATTAGTGTTAACTTTCATTTTTAATTATGCAATTATCCCCATCCGCTAATTGACACTTCGACGAAAAAGTTACTTATTGAATAAGTTTTGTCTTTGCGCGCAATTTTCATTGTCTAATTTAGAACGGTGCGCGTGAGAATGAACTTAATTTGAAAAGGAAAGTTTTTTTTTGTATAGCTAATTACTATTTTTACATTACTCACAAATAATGGTTTTAGCAATAGCTGGGAACAAGAGTAGATTTTTAAAAAAAGGTTATATGTACTAGCATTCATTAGCTAATACTTGAGTGTTAAAGAGGTATAGATAGATACCCTTGTGCTAAGCTTCAAAACACAATTTTCTCAAACTCATTTAGAAACATTTTTTTTCCGAAAGAATGCAGTTTTGCTATAATAGATGGCTTTGTAAACAATGGCCTTATCATCAGGTGACTTTAAGTCACGATGTCACGTTAGACCGTCAATTCACAATAGTTGAATTCGATCATCGCACATGAAGCTTTGATAACAAATAAAATTAGTGGTACTGGCTAGAAAGTAATGAATGACAGATTTTAGTGGATCATGCCTTCCTAGGTTTGGCTTGGGACATGCCCCTGTTGAAAGGAATAGTAAACGGCTAACTTGAACCAATCTTCATAACCTAAACTTCAACTAAACTTAACAAAGATGTCATAGACCAACGAATTTTACAGTTGGTTTCCGTTCGGAATGTTATCTACCGTCTGGAAAAACAATGTTATCAGCTTAAGACTGTTCCGCTTAAACGTAGAAAAATGGTTATGGGTTATGGGAGCACCTGGAAGGTGGACACCATTTACACACGTAGGCTGCGAGTCATCAATGAATGCTCAAGGATCATCTTGAGGATTTTGTAGCCGTACCGTATTTCCAACGAACAGCTTTATGATGAGTTGGTGAGAGCTCAAACGCATCGCATAAGTACGAACAAGATGGCGCGCAGTCATTTTTGATGCTCTATGCCTCAGAGGGGTTAAAGAACCTAAATAAGTAATTAGGTGATGTTTAAACAATGCAGGTACCGAAAATGGTTAAGCGGCTGGTGTTTCAGAACTCCACAAACCACTCCCCATTGTTATTTGTAACGCCTACATATGTTTTTCGTATCCATCAAGCCAAAAATGAGTTTAATCGCTTGATATTTCAGAATTTTCTTTATACTTTTGCAGTCTGAGACGCTTCAAATTATCAAGAGACTTCGGTTATTGAAATCAGTTGATCTTGTAGGGATAAAGGCCAAGGATTTCATGTAAAATTCACCACAGTGTGGTCGGGGAGTATCCCAATTGCTGTGAGCAGCTTGGAATCGACTGTTTTGGTTCATTTTTATGCAGTTCGTATTCGCTGAGTTGTGGATAGACCGCAGCTTTCAAAGTTGCCACACGGATCAGAATTGGCATAGTTTGGCTGTAGAGTTGAGATTTGCCCAACATTTTTCGAAGCTTTGGTGTAATTTTTCAAGGACTTTCAAAATAAAAGAACAACAAAAACACCTCCCTAAACTACAGACTGTTTACATCATGTTATACACCGTTGTGTATCTAGAATCAAAATATTTACATTTACCCTCGAATACTTCGCTCGCCCATCTGTGGAGGACTCATCAAGCATGCAATCAAAGTCCTAGATTGATTAACGATTGCAAATTACTTCAAATTACTCAACTACGATGGAGAAGATAGAACATCTTGAATAAGATTCCCCCTTCATTCTATTTCCAGCGCAGCAACCTATTTAAAGGCATTCACGTGAATTTAACTGATAGACACTGTCGAGTGTTTTTCTTGTTTTTTTTTTTTTTTGTTTTTTTAGCGACCAAACTGAATGGTAATCAATCAATGCTTCAAGTTTTCAACTTCAAATTCATATTTCTCTCAAATTGCGTTGAATTTTGATTGAGTAGTGCGATAGATTTTAAATTTTCGCTATCAGTTTGTTGAAATAGAATTTAAACTAAATTATTAAAAACATGAAGAGCCACACAGACTAATGAAGGTAGTAACTTAATATGCGATTCAGATGGATAGAAAATAGAGAAGGACTTTCAGGAGCCATGTTACTTTTAATTAAATTGTTTCATCACAGAAGCTGTTCACAAACTACAAGTAAGCCGGATGGTGGTTGGTTAGATGTAGGTATCTAGTGTCAATGAATTTTATGTACAAACCACAAACTACTTAATTTCACGACTAGTTTTGTGTTGCATAAGATTTTTCAAAAATTTGTGGTTACTGTTTGTATGAAAACCATAAAACTAGTATCCAAGTGTGGACTCTTTTTTAAAGAACGCAATTGATAGCAAGTAATAGACACTTTGGAGACTGAATACAACAAAATGTCAATTAGATAAGATAAAATTCCAAATATAGCAATTAAAATCACATGCCGATAAAAATCGCGCGAAAATATTGCGTCATTTTGAATAATTTCGCAATCAAGTGGTACTACAAACTTTCAAAATTTAACTAGTGAAGTGTACTCTATTTTCGGTCATATGATGAATGTTTGAAATGTTAATCTTGTCTCCTTTTATTTCGAAAAAGGTTTGTCGTCAAGCGGTCAGACTTTGGCTATACGAGTAAATGGAATATTTTTTGGGTAATTAAGAAAGAAAGCATGCTTTTGTTGAACCTGGCAGTCGCGGTTTTATGAAAAGTTTGAGGAAATAACTTCACCTATCTGAGTGATCTGTTGTAAGTCAATGGGTAAAATTTGTGTGGTGCAAATAATATCCCGAACTGTCTCTAGAGGACACATAGGGTGACCACATAGAAGGCGATAGGAAAACAAATTTTAGATTTTGGCTGTATTTTGTAGCTACATTCATGCCATTCGTGGAGTAAGGCATCATTCAAATGGCCACCTCGGCTTCGCAGGCAGTGCTTCAAGTGCTTTTTGATGACTCGGTCTAATATGTACGGCGTGATTTCGCAAATACCGTGTCGAATGTTGGCCTCGTGATTGTGCAAAGTGGTTATGTTGTTAGCATAGCCTAAAGACTTGACGTAGCTACAGAGAGCAATCAAGTGGTGTAAAGTCGTATTCGGCGGCCAATTGATGAACGCTCGCCTTGAGATGAACCAGTCGCCGAATTTTTTCTTCACAAGTTTGAACGTTACGTCGCTTGTGTTACTTCCAGCGCCGTCTTGTTGGAATAGAACCACAGATTGAGTAGATCTGTATATCGATCTTGTCGAGCTCTGTTCACAGAAAGTCGGCAAACATCGCTCTATAGCTAAGGCCGTCAGTGGTAACGGTGTCTCTTTCGTCATTTCGAGAGAAAAAAATATGCTTAAAAAACACAAAAAAAAAAAACAAACCAGCTTTCCAGCTTTCCAGCTTTACGCGACACATCTGGATAAGTTTTGCCGATATCCCGAATTGAGCTCAAGACGATGAATGCTGCCTAGACGACTTTAAAGTCGACGAAAAGGTGTTGGGTTTCGTCTTGAAATTTGTTGGTCTTTTCCAGTATTTGTCTGAGTGTGAAAATTTGGTCTACTGTCGATCTGTCGGGCCGAAAGCCACGTTACCGATTAGTACGTTGCAGAAGGGTTTTAGACCTTTTTTGTCGTCGGAGATGCGTCCCTCCATCCATACTTATTTATGACTTGATGCATGTACTCTACCAAGACATCACCTCCGCATTTAAAGAGTTTAGCTGGGAGTCCGTCAGAGCCAGCTGCTGTGCTGTAGCCAGTTGCTTCGCTTTCCGATAAAATTACCGGATGTTGTTGCGCTCGCGAGACCCTTCGATATCCTTGAGCTGAGAAACTGCGTGATCCCTTTTCTTTTTACGCAGGATTCTGTCTTCTTCCCTTCTTTTGTTATTTGTTATCTCTTCCTAGAGTGCATCGGTATTAATGAGAATCAAACCTAAGGCAAGCTCATAGTTCGGCCAGAATTGTAAGTCAAAATTATTGGCCATTCATCGAATATATTAAGAACTCTGCTTCATCTCAGAAATCGTCAAAATTGACAACCTATATCTGCCTTGGCTTAAAGAATTTAAGTAAGTCTAAGTCAGTCCTCAGGGTACCCTTTTAAAAAACACAAGTGCTACCTTGTGTAACCTATCTAATGTTCAGCACGTGTGGGTGTAAAGCGAACTTAATAACCCATTAGCATGGAAAACACAATCTAGAACCTTAATCAACAATAACAAAACTATTTATGTTAGACACAGTAGCTTCCAATCATTTAATTATAGACATAAGCTCACTATTATATAAAAACAAAACTTATTGACTTTTAAGTATATGTTGACAGTAAATCTCAAAATATGTTCATTCAATGAACTTACAACAAACATAAACGTGTATCCCAATGTTCTGTGCAATGAACACTTTTAATTACTAACTTGGTACATGAAAAGTACCGCCTCTAGCCAGACTATCATTCACAGCTTTAAGCCGTTTGTTTTTTTTTTGTTTTGCACAAAACCCAAGTCCCAAGTGAAGCTACCATCAATTAAAGAAAACGTACACAATCAGCCAAAATATCAGACAAACAATGAACTTAAAACAAATCCCCGACAGTCTATAATTATCGAACACCTTTGCCCAAGGATGCCTGTCAAAAAGTTGACAACCACCACCCTATAACCTATACATAGATAGTTCTATAGCACTCACAAGTGCACCCTCAAAAATGTCAACTGAAAAAAAAAGTGGAAAAAATCAGCTGAGCAACGAAGAAGATAAATCACACTTCGGCGGCCCGGAAAATCCAATAAATCATTTTCGGAAATTTTTTGGCAACTCATAACTTTCAGCAAATGCCAGGGTCTTCCATTATAAAATTGATAGCTCAATTGTCAACAACCGTCTCAAGCCAAACACACATAGGTGCACGAGCGAATTCTACTCGTAATCAACCGATTTCAAGGCTCTAAATCTGCTTTTATTTTTTGTGGTAAGTTTTTTTACGCATGAAATACATTCTAAGCAAGATCGATAGATAACCACTGGCTGATAGGGCCACCAGATTAAAATGAACTTCAAACCACAGTTGTATCTAGCCATTTCAATTGTGATAGATGGGGGCATTTCTTGTATCAATAGATAAAGATACCTACTACCAGCAGCAGCAGCAGCATGAGAGAGATACGTGACGCGTCTCTGAGAATTTAATTACCGTAATTAACGCATTGGACAGGCAATTGTGGTGCCCGATAAGGTACCACTACCTACCTACCTATATTTTCGTCCCTCCTATCACGAGATCAATACTGAATTAGAGTTTAATTAAAAAGAGAGCAGGCATTAAGCTTTGACAGTCTGTTCAGGAGAGTACTCGACTCGTACCACGGAGAAAACAATAAATAAATAAAAATATAATTTTTGGGGCGAAGGAATCAGTTAGTGGCTCAAACGTTCCGGAGTAGGTGTTGTCTGCCGTGTGATACAAGGTGTGGGTGTTAGTAATTTTTTTTTCTTCTATTCAATGTAACGGGCGACGTAATTGAACGGTTGTGTGTTGTTTCTTTTTCTAGTTTTACGTGATAAATTGTTTTGATTTAAAGGTTTTTTGTGTGGAGCTTTTGTGGCACGAATACAAGTATGTAAATTAATTATGATTTCAAGTATCTAAAGCAATTTGTTGCAATAAAAATCATGAATTTGTGACAAGAGATAGTTCAAGTGAACGTTTGTTATATTAATTATCCAAACTTTGGTGTAAATGGGCAATTAAAAAGCACTAAGGGAGCCATACAAATTCTACAAGTGGTGTCATGCTTTTAATTAGTCTAGTTAGGGGTGTTTTTTTTTGTAAGAGGGAATATTTCTTTTGAATAATACTGACAGGAATAGCTTTTGAACTAGGGGCCTTTGCCAATACCTTGGAGGGACACATATACAGTGGTGGACACGTAAATAGCACGCTCGCATTTCTGTCAGTCAGAAAACAGTTTTTCAGCGTGTAATTAAACAAGAGACCTCTTACGCAAATATGCTCAAATTTCTAAAACTTTGCCTGGCCACATAAATAGCACATTATATTGCATTGCGTTAAAATTATTAAATACCTTTCGAGATAAACTGTTGGAGTCCTTTATTCTTCACCATAGCTGAATATCATCTTGGAAGACTCTGCACTAAGCTCGGATAGAGCTCTTTAGGAATAGATGTCCAAGTGATTTGAATCTTGTTCCACAAATCAGTTGTATATCGCGTTTTTTCCATGTGATGTTCCATTACATTCTACAGGTTCTCGATCGGATACAGATCGAAAGACTGAGCTGGGTTCTTTAAAACGCTGACATTTTGAAGGCTAAGGTAAATCTTCACAAGGCGCGAAGTGTGCTTAGGACCATTGTCATGCATAAAACGGCATATTGGTGGCATATCTGCTTCGGCAGAGGGAATTATGCGCTTTTCAGTGTTGATACAAACACCATCATAATTCCTCCATCGTTTTCGACTGTTTTTCATGTGTACCTTGGACTATGGTTAGGTGGATGAAAAACATACTTTTTCCTATCTAATCCGAACCTGAAGATCTTGGATTCAACAGTTCACAGTACATTTTTTTCAAAAACTCATCGATTTGCTAAGGTATTCTTTTCAAATGACTTCCTCAGCTTCAAATTTTTGTATGTCACGTCACAACTGTCTTTTTTTGTGCGATGCACAAAAGTGAAGTTTTTTTTTTGCTTCTTGGAGTCCTATCTGACTCAGAAATGGAATTGTGTTCGAAAACACTGCTCTATATTTCTTTAGAGCTCGAAAATGGGTGGCTGGACTAGCTCTGTAGAGTAGACTCTCCTCCTTAACTCTGGCTGTGGAGCTCTTTTAACATTTTTCGCATTGCCATAAAGCTCCACATGATTTGAGGCATTATAAATAACCTTTGGGAATTATTATAACTGTTTAATACTTCAGTAACCGTTGCTAAGGAATTGGGCTATTTATGTGTCCACCACTGTATGCCCTCGTTAGAGTTCCCTTACACATTTCAATTCCATCAGAATTTTGTTTGAGTAAGAGTGTATTACTTAGAGCTGTCTCTCTAGACCAGTTTCTCTTGACAATCTGAAAGGGAGAGGTATCCACCTCCAATGGTGGATATACCATGCCTGGTGTATTCTCAATTTACTCAACTATTTCAATCTTCTGTGAATCAGTGCACCACATGACTCCAGAAGGAGTCTCACTTGAATCACTGCAGAATCTGTAAGGCCCTTCATTTGTTGCAATTAGTTTTTGTAGATGATCTCAGAATTTACTGTTTGTTTAGTATTTTCTTTTTCCATTTTCCTGCATTTCTTCCATTCTGCAGAATGGTTCAGGTCCAATGAAGGGTTCTGCGGCTCCTTGTCTTACCAAATCGTCTGCTGCATTACCTTTGATCCCGACTTGTCTGTATCTAGTATTTACTACGTAATTTTATTCTTTCTACCTAGCTTATTGAGTTTGTGTAAGAATTCTTATACAACCTTTGATTTAATGACACAGAAATCAAGTACTTTGTTAGCTGGCTGACTGTCTGACAGTACTGCTATTTCGCAGTTTCTGCATCCTCTGTTTAAATTGATTTGAACGCATCTCTCTAGGCAGCATATTTCAACTTGAAAGATTGCTTTTCCCTGTTCTCTTTTCTTCATTAGTTCTCGAGCCGTCAGTGTACAATTTTATCGTGTGGTTGCCTAGGCCGTATTATTGTTGGCTAAATGTCTACTTTATTCATCGTACCTTCATCTTACCAGTCCTGCTGTATGGAGCCGAGTGCTGGACGCTCGGCCACATCGAGCGAATGGACAACAATGCTCCAGCCAATGGGATCTTCAAATCCCCGGCCCCACGTTGGAGACGGCGAAGAAGACCGAACCTCGGGTACAAAGACCAAGCTGTCGTGGATGCCAAAAAATTTGGTCTTCACAACTGGAGGCTGCGTGCCCGGCCGCAGATCATGGAAGGTAACGATGTCTTAGCCATGGACTCTAAAAGGGTCGGGAGCACTTTAAGAAGATGAAGAAGAAATGTCTGCTTCATGACTTCGTGTGTTGCGTCGCTTGTATAGTATGTAGCAATAGTATGTCTTGTTGGAACCATAGCTCGAATATACCGGAGACCATTGACGCTCACGGTGTCTCCTTGCTCATTTCGAAAGAAATAAGGTTCGATGATGCCGATATCCCATAAACCGCAACAAACAGTCAGTCTTTGCGAATGAATTGAGGTGTGGTTAAACACATTTGCTTTGTGTTCGCTCCAATAACTTCAATTAGCTTGTTAACGTAGCCGCTGGTCCGAAATTGGGCCAAGTAAAAGAAAAACCCGGGATCTTTGCCCAACATTACTAGTGCTCTATGGCCATCTGGTTTTAATTCTTATAAGGGTGTAGCCCCAACTCAAACCGCAAAATACTTAAGACTCTGTTGATGCCCAATTCAGCTGATCGGCGATATTTCCTCGATACTGGCCGTTACTATGACTATTCTTTCTTCATTTCGTATGAATCTCTATCTGGTTGGTGTCCTAATTAAAAAGAGAGTACTGACTCTCAAACGAGGAATTAAATACGACCGATCTCACGAAAAATGTTCGCTAATATTTGGTATTTACGGAAAGCGTAAAGAAATGTAAAATCTGTAAAATGGCAGAGCTTATTAAATATTTGACAGCTGCTGAAACACAAGACTTGGAAAAAGTATCATTGCTATATAGTCATAAGTCTAGAGGAATAAGTTTGGAAGGGTAACTCAGCAAGCGAATAGGAACATTAGTAAGAACTCAAATCATCAGACAACACAGCAGTGCAACTAAGATAAGGTGACATTATTTTACTTCTACTATGGCTAATGATGGAGCACAATCTTGGTTTCAGTTAAAAGAGAGAGGTTTAACGTATGAGGTCCTAATTGATGCGCTTTCAGCCAAAGAGTACAACTTTCTAAATTTTTCTCCTGTCTCCTACCGATTCAGTGCTACCCTGCCTCAAATCCATTAACAATAGCAAATGCATGACTACTTCGCTATCGATGCGCTCGAGAACACTTTAAATATGTTCATCTGTTATTTATCATTATTGCAAATCAATTCAGTGAATCATATTAATTGATTTTTAATTGACTGCAAGCGAGCATCACTGAAAAGGGCGACTACTACTTGTTCAATGCGCGTTTCATGCGCGAGCGAGATACTCTTTAAATCGAATATAAAATTTACCACTAACACGAGAATTCCTCAGAATGTATCTCGTGCATTGTGAAATCAATGAGAAATAAAATGAATTAAATACACATTCATGCCTTGCATTGGAAGGGATGACGTTTATCACCCAAAGTATAACAACAATAAGCACTGTGGTGGTGCCTTAATTCATACATATGAACGACGATTGAATTGCAGTCAGTATAATGTATCTACTGGTTACATCAAGAGTAACATCGACAACAACTTGCCAGTGTGGAAGGGTCATGGCATGGTACGTAACTCTAGAGTGATGCTGGTTTCAATTCAATTGAACCGAACGAATCACGTGCCAAACGTGCGCGTTACTCTCTCCCTCTGTCGAGTAATGGTGGTCTGTGAGGTTGTTGTTTGCATCACACATCACAACATTCATTCACATTACTTGAAGTTTGCCGAACAATAAAAGGCGAGAAAGAGTAGCTACCCCGCAAACAGATCCTCGGGATATAATTGATTTGCCTCATAATATTTCTTTGCCGCCACTTAAGTCTTTCAGATACATTGCCCGTACAATGGCGTACATCAAGTCATCTGTTCTGGCTAGTGTGTGACTAATCAAGATGCGTGATATCAATTAAAGCTGATTGAATGGCAGACTTCCGTTTAATTTGGAACTTGCCGTCCTCTTCTGATAGACTACACGATCATGTGTGGATGGATGTGATTATGCCATTCCCGTAGGGGCTACGCACTTGAAAATATGCCATCTCACGGAAATGGTAGAACATATGACATGCAATATACAAGCAAAAACTATCGATTTATCTGTGCCTCACTTATGGTGTATCTAATTAATTTGTTTGCTTTACTGCGTCGCAGTCGTCGCTTTAATATAGTTCAGCACGTGATCATGTGCTTTGCTTTTTCTTTGAAATGGATCGTCTCTCTAATTCGGGCGGCTATAATGTCATAAAAAAAAAAAAACACACAAAAACCACTACGACATGTTAATGAGTCTTGATCAAGTGAGGCCAAGAGGTGGATCATAGGATCACATAGCATATGGTTATCGGATGATCGCGGATTGCTTTGACATTTTATTATTTTATTTTATTTTTTTTACACCATGAGACTTTTGAAAAAAAAAAAAAATAAATAAAAAAAAATTCTTATCTTATGTGGGAAAATACGAAATTTGTAGAAATATTTTTTTTCAGTTCGACGGGAGTTCTCGAATTGATAAGATGGAATTATCGTTGTTTAAATAAAATTGAGTGGGAGTTTGGTTGTCCGCAAGGAATGTCGTTGTGTTGAAAAGATTAAGTCACAGAAATCTCGGGAGCAAAGTGAGTTGAACCTTCGAATTAGTCTTTGAGATTCGTGAGGATATACCTATTTATTGTGCATTTCAACAGAAGTTATTAGAATCGATTTGCCCTTGAAGCGTTTCCCCAAAAAAAATATCTCTTTTCATTTCGAAGTTGTATGTATTTCCAACCGATTAAGACCCAGTTAAGCACTTGTGATCCTTGATATCCCAGTTCATCAATCGGTAGAAGGACGAACTTGAAAATGTACGAACTAACTCATCTATTCATATACTTCATGTCATATGATGCACATGCTTATAGTTGAAAATTAATGGATTCTCTGTTAATTTGCTTTTGGAAAAGAATCCTTTGCGAAAAATTGGGTGAAATTTTCTTAACATATAGTGTATTTCTACCCGAATGTAAAAAAAAAATATGTGAATTACATACCAATGAAAAAAATTGCATACAATTCTCCCAGTCAAGCTGGACACTACCCCACAACTACTCCAGCTCTTTTCTAATCCTTCGAGTCCTGTATGTAAGCTGCAGCGTAGTATATTCAATTATATCACTCTCAAATCAAATCGACCATTGAATGAAATTTTCGGTACTCTCAATTGAGTTATGAACGTATGATATTGTAAAAGTAATAAAATTACATAATTCACTCACAAAGCACACAAGTGTGAAGAAAATACTGCGAACTACAAACGAATTAAAAAACCGCACACACATTTCTCTACCACAGGAAGGATAGGACCCATTGAGAGTAAATAATAAAATCTAATACTGCCGGTTATCAAGGCTACTAGATCAACTTTTTTTTATCCTTTTATCTATACATTAATTTACACATAGCTCATGTCACACTGAAGTTATGATGACGATCGGAAATTCACGTTGCGTATTTACGGAATTTCGATAATTTTTTTTAATAATTGCACACAAAACGATACATGATAAAATGGCAAACTTTACGGAAAGTTTTGACAGCTAGATGTCATTGTTGTCTTTAACTGAAACTGAGACATAACAATAGGAGAAAGTATCATTGCTATCTGGTCACCCTATACCTTCTTAAGGAGTGTTGTAATGTTCATCTGGCTCTCGAACAACCGAATTCTTCGCCTTCGTCGCGAATATACAGTAGTAGTTCTTCCTTGTCTTGAGCACCGACTGTAACAATTAAAAGAGATATTATATCTCAATTCTGTTGGCAAATACAACATGGGTGAGTGCAACTTCTTGAGAATTCATGTACTTTTTAGTGGGGCATTACCAACTACTACTATCTACTGTGTTTCTGCGGTTCAGAAAGAGCAGCCGTAATTCATACAGTAAGGACACCCGAGTGTATCAGTTTCTCCATCATACAGATTAAGTGGAAGACTGCTTAAAGTTCTTGGAACACAGGGCAAGGTATCACTTTGCAGTGCTGGGTGACTCAGTGCAAGGCTATTTTTGTCTTCCATACTTAGAGCTTCAATGGAGAAAAATGCCATTAGAGAGGTGATCTCCATGGGAACTTGTACCATCACAAGAAAGCTATGGCAGTCCTTTGATAAATCAAAGCCACAGAGATTTAAAGTGAAAATCAGGTGATCCTTTTCCATATTTTACAGAACTGCTTTCATACGTCACACTCAGCACTTATAACAAGCTCGTCATTGACTGCTTATAAACTTTATTTGTACTTATCTGTGAATCCTTTTGCTTCACGCATCACTGAGATTTGTCAATTATTTTTCAAAAATTTTACACTTTTTATGAAGCAGTTCTTTTCAACTAGAGTCATTACTTTTCACACTACACTTTTCCAGCTCAGTATATCCTTTCTGATATTGTCTTCGATATCGCGAATAGTGCGGCTAAATCAAGACTGAATTCATGCGTAAAGATTTCGGCATTGCTTGCAAATTTAGCACCAAACAATTTTGGATCTTCATACACACAATTACAGTATCCAGAGTGGGGACTATCACATGCTGTGGAAATCAGAGAAACTGTAGAACTTTATTAGATACACAGATTGATCGAAACGATCATGTGGATAGGCTTACGGTCACTCATTAAGAATCACATCCCTCGTGATTTTCTCAATTTCTGATACTAAAGGGACAGTTGAATTTTTATTTATTTATTTTCAAACCTCAAATACTTGACGCGTAACCTTTTGACTTCCAAGTTCATGGAACATTAGGTACTTTCACTGCATTAAAATGTAGATAGACATACATACATGTATCTTTTTAAAAAATGACTATTAATGGATCTATTTTTATGTCTTAACTTGTGTTTACTTAGGGCCATATGAATATATTTGCAAACAGTTTGAAAACATTTGTCTAGTATTTTAATTTTTATTTATTTATTTATTTATTTATTTTACTATTAATAATAAATTAAAATGTATTATTAACTAAAAGAGAGCAGTAGCAACAGAGGCTTCAGGTTCATTTTAATTTCTTTGAAGGAAACACTAACATGTGCATGTGTTTAATGGGTGGCTTTGTAATTTGATTTGATTTGACTTTAAGATTGGCTGTAAGATGAGACTGAATACAATAGCTTAATAAATAATTCAACGTACTCTCGTTCCTCATCGTGATACTGATCTTTATTGTGGTTTCATGATTTTGATGGTATGCCAAATAAGGTTGCTAAATTTAGTTTTAGCGGTTTTCACGTAATCAAAATAGAGTTTTAGAGATTTTGAAGTGAAGTGAACAATATAGTGTTCTGAACAGGCTTTTGAATTCGTTTTAATTTTTTTTGTTTTGCAAAAATAGCTAGATAGGAAGCTAGTGTATTTTTTTGTGAAAAGAGCGCTGATAAATAGAGCTGGAAAATATTTTTACTATTGACGCAACTAACTGCATATGTCAGCTTGTCAGTATACGACGATATATACTTTTTTTGCTATATGCTGGGTGCAATGTAGGGTTACCAGATCTTTTTTTCTGCCCTGCGGGACAAATGGCCAAATTACAGTAAAAAGTCGGGATTTTAAAATAGAGTCGTGTAATTCTCTTTGCCTTTCCTATATGTATACGAGCTCCTTCTTTCACCAATATAATATGTTCGGATTTTAAAATTTGTTCAGCATATATTTACCTAAGGTATGGAAAATTTGTAGGGAAAGTGAATATTTACATATGTATTTATGTACATATGTATTTGTTTAAGAAATTTTTTCAAGTCTTATATAAAAATATGAACAATGTAAGTTTTTCGACGAGAAAGCGTCTCAGTGGTCGGATTTTAAAAAAGTTTACACTTGAATTGCTTACTTTTTCAAGAACCTCTTTATGCGAAATTTCATTGACCTAACCCAAAATATAAAGCCCAAAATCTGACGAACATCGCTGAGATGGCGTACCACATTTGTACTCAAAAGCTTTAACAACGGTACTTTACTTTTAGCCGAATTAATTAATTTGCTGGAAAATGGCACTTAAAGTCAATTTGGTTAAAAGATTTTATTAAAATTTTCAGTGCACCTATATATAAAACTGGGCTAATGCTATAAGATGGTGTTTCACATTTTTGGCTAAAAGTGATAATAACGGTACTTTTCTTAGGGTCAAGGAGTTTTAGCCAATTTGCTCGAAAACGGTTTTAACGATTTTGTTTAAATTTCATATTTAAGTTAGTCTAGGCATATGCTATTAAATGATGTACCTTTGGCTTAAAATGCGTATAACGCTCATTTGCTTATTAACTGGTTCAATGGATTTTGGTCAAAATCAAAATGTGAGCAAAATGTTATGTATATAAAAATATGGCATTCAAACTTATGTGGAATTGGAAAAGAATATATTTTCATATATATATTGAGCTTAAAGTTCAATTATTTCCAACTAACAGCACAAAGGTGCAAGTACGTACGACGCAGTAGTGCACTATGATCCCAGTTGATATGAATTCAAAATCTTGCCTATACTGTATAACATGTGAAATTAAAACCAATTCTTGACATTCGAAAATGTGAACAAGCGTTTTAATTTACACTTGGAAGTTCCTAGGAACACAATCCCCGTTCTCAGTTCCTCCCAAGGACTATACGAAAAGTGATAAATTAATTATCCTTTAAGCACACTCATTTAACTGATATTGCTTTCAATTAACACATGTATTCCATTTTTAATTTTATTTCAGACCACAAAAGGGATTAAAATCCGTATGCCTAGATTGTTCAAAGACGAGTACTGGAAGCCCGTCCAATTAACATAAACCAGTCAAACGCAAATAATAAAAAAAAGAGCAAATAAATAAGCAAAAAAAGAAGAACCGAAATTTAATTATAAATCACCGGGGAGATAATCTAGGCCACACAACAAAATGAGTGGCCCACCGCCAGATAACAACAGGAGGAAACTCTCTTTCCTTGGATTCAATACAAAGAAGGTGAGTCTTGTTTTGTTTTTAAGGTCATCTAACTTATTTTACTGCAATTATATGAGTATAATCCAGTTGAAAACGCTCCTCAATTGATTTCGCATGAAGTAACTTTCTTTGAACTTATTTTCGACTTAACCACCACAGAGATGTCTATCTATCATGTCATACGCTCTTGAGAAGACAATAATACAGCTCCGGGCAATGGCTTTTTGCAATATAACCCATTGTTGGTTGAAAAAATAAGTAAAATATCGGCCAGAGTTCATTGATCGATTGTGTTATGTAAAGAAAAATGCTCACCCGAGTTAACGTGGTGATGATGCTAGAAAAAAAGTGAAATTAATCGAATAGACAACTTTCTTTTCAACGAGAGGTTTTGGTAAATTTCCGTGCAGCTATTGCCATTATTGTTACTGTCGAAGAGGTCGTGTGCGCAAAGAAATGATTGTGAAAATTAACAGCTGACGAGTATAGTATATTCAATATCATAGTGCAAAGTCTGCTCTCCATCCTAGAATGTTTTATTGAACTTTGAACGATGCTGACTGCCTGGACTAGAGTAAGAGTGGTGAATTATAAAGCAGATCAAATGCCTATTGCCCTATCTTATTTACTAAAAGAATTTTAGATCTATTCATGAAATCCACGACACATAGCACCCGACTATTTATATCACAGCATGCGTACCGGAAAGGCAAATCTGTGTAAATGCCTTTATACTTGACTATCTTTTCCATTGAAAAATCCTTCTCAACCAAAGACTTCACAGGGAAATATCTCTACATGCTAAGGGATCTCATGCAGATTGCCTGTCTTAAGCTGTCTAAATGCACTAGGATTCAATCCTCATTAAACCGAAGTAGTCCTCTTCACGATAAAGTACAATTTTTTGCGTTTTCTGAAATGCAATTAGTCGCAATTAGTTACTCTACGAACCACTCCTATAATAGCAATGGACATTATGTCCCACATGCTAGCACTAAATGTCTACTGTACTGTCTAGGGCCAGTCTTTAGATCGGCCAAAAAGTCTTGTGACGTTATGCTTGTGTCCTCTTCTCTCTTTTTTGTTCTCAGAGTGGCATATACGGCTCCAATTTTGATTACTGCTGGACATTTTGACCAGTGATTCTAGTGCGGTTCTTTCAGTTATCCACCTTGTACAGGCAAAAAAGTTGTGTTTCGCATCGTCGAAATGCCACCGTAATGGCACGCTAGGCCCTCTATGGAAGGTACTTTCGAGCGCATTGAGCATGTTCCTCCACCTTGATGAATTGAAGGCGTTTCGCACGTCCAGAGTTGCTAACAAAACTACTTTTCTTGAATAATGGTTGCCGTGTTGAGCCATTTGGAAAGCCCTTACCACATCTTCAATTGCTCCGATCGTAGGTTTCCTGAAACCGTGCTGTCTTCTGGACAAGTCCCCTACTCTCTATATCGCTGCTGTGAGTCTTGGTTTCGACAGCGTTTTCAACACCTTCCTTGCTGTGCCCAGCATTCATAGAGGTGAAAAGTAGTGAAAACTTCTTCCTGCAGGCAGCTGTTATATATGTTCAGCAGAAGCTGAGGGCATCTATGGGCTATCACTTTTAGTACTTCCGCTGGTATTCTATTAGGTCGAGGGGATTTTCTGTTCTGCAGAGCTTTAGCCACATTTGTCAGCTCCCTTCGGTCAACTCAGGAACACCCTGTTTTTGGGTCGAAGAGGTGTCGGTGTCGGAAGGCTGGACGGGGTGAGTCGGGAAGAGCGTGTCTCATCTTTTGTTCACTGTGGTCGTCACTTGTCATCCGTGCTCCCAGTTTTTACATAACGACCTTGTACCTAAGTCCCCACGGGTCTCTGTTGACATCTCGGCGGAGATCCTGTCACTTCCATTGGCTTCTTGAGCGTCTCATGGTTCTGAACTCCAGAAGAGCTTTTTCCGCGGGCTCAGTGTGTCTTCTTCTCTCCTGGTGACCTTACGCCTAAGGTGTAAGCATCTTCTTCGAAGCTCCGTTATCTCGTCCATGCAGCTAATATTTATCGTAAAATACCCGCAGATGCAGGCCGATGTCATGCAAACTACTCTAAATGGACTAATTAGCTGAACCAATAAAGGCATCGGTGGTGACTTCGATTTGAAGAATGTACTTCTTAGCTTTGTAATTACGAAGAAATTAATTTGAATTGTAACTGCTCCTGCGGCTCAATTAGAGGGCCCAGAGCTATTCCGAACCAAGTCATAAAAAAATTAAAACTAGTGCCTAATTCTGCGCAAAGCTAAACTCTATTGAGGTCTGTAATGAACTAAGTGCAAAAGTGTTTCCTTCCTAAGTTATCGGTAAAAGATGGAGTCAGTGATTCGCCATTTTCCATATCTTTCGAAGAAGTTTATTTACTCCCTTTTTCTGACTTGATTCGGTACAGCTGTGAGCCCTCCTATTATTAGAGCCATAAATAACACTATTTTAAGGGCCACATTATAATATTAAAAACATAGCAGAAATATATTTTGCCCTGACATTAAAAAGTTCCACAAAAAAAGGTATATCAAGGCCAAATTTTTCCAAAACAAAATAAATTTCTAAAAAAAATCTCAGCCATTGGGGCAATTAGCATCTGTCAATGATGCTTTAGGTTTTATTGAATTAAAACTTTTACTACTTTTCATATGAGACACTTTGGATGACTTCAAAATTTTAAGGAAAAGCAAATAAACTCAATTAGCATTGTGATAAGAGGTTATTTGTCTTTTTTTAATTGGTTTTATGGCCCAATAATTTTTTAAACATACAAACATATTAATATGTTCCATATTAGAGTACATTGCCTAATTGCAATGACGTTTACCTGTCCGCTGTACGAGTATATCGACGTATTCCATGACTATAATTGGGTGAAATGTTTGCAAATTTCTTTATCACAAAAGTTTATGATGTTCATGTGATAGTTCTGAAAATGCTTAAGTGATCGTACTTGTATGCATGTAGTTAATTGTTTGTTTAGAGTAGATAGTAGGAGAGGTAATATAAAAAAGTATGTGGTTCAGGTTTGAAACAAGGGATTTCACAAAGACATCTAGGGGAACAATTGTCAAACCGCATGCTGTCATTTTTGACAATCATGACATAACTGACGTATGTACATATGTGCAAAAATCTTAGGAAACTAAAATAAAAAATAAAATAAAGTTACTAAATATTAACAACAGTTTTCCGTCCGTCCTCCAGCTATGTATGTGAAAAGTTTTGCATAAAGATCTTGAAATAAACTGCTATAAAATTCAGTATTTATCCTTTACAATGATTAGTGTCTTTGGCTCCAAAAATACGCACTTTAAAGAATTTACATTCATTGCTAAAATCCACCATGACTTTGCATGATACCATTGGCTGATTAAATACTCAATTCAACGCTAATTAGGCCAACGCATTGGCCATGGAAATCGTGCGATTTGACGCCATTTGATTGCATACTGTTTGCATATCTCGGAATCCTCTATGCATCGCATTGTTGATAGGATATGACCCCAAATACAAGACCATCAACTCAAAGCAGAGCGACGCATGCCCCGGTTTGGATGTTGATCATTAGATCTCTCCTACTCTTTGGAATCTAGTGGTGAAGGAACTATTTCTTATCCGGGAAAGGTGCAAAATACCTATACGCTGAGTGACCTCATGTAAAATGCTCTATATCCTCAGAAATTATAATTAATAGTCTTTGCAAGGATGTGCACGCTTTGATGTTTATATCTAGACCTCATCATAGATAAGAAACTAAGTTAGAAACCCAAACATCCTCTTTTGTGATCTCGATCTGGCTGAAGATGGATGCGTTAACTGCTTCATCAGTAGTACTGTAGGTAGGTAGGTCTATTTCATGGGACACTGCATCATTGGGAGGCACCCCATAAGATTTCTGTAGGATCTGCATAGATGAAAAGGAGAAGAAGACTGTACGTCATGTTCTATGCCTCCAACAAGTTTTCTCAATAATAGTACAACAATTTTTTGATAATTAGACGAACTGGCTAACATTTTCATCAACCGCCTACATCGCTTCATAGCAAGAATAAGTGTGGCTGCATTCGCTGCAGCTAGTCATTCTAACCTAACCTTAGAGTACGTTCACAGTGATTCTCGCTTTTTCGATTAAAGCAGGAAGTGGATTCACTATATGTAACAACCCCCCTTCATTGACGGCTTCATTTTAAGTCAGCCAACTGATGGAAAGCGAAAAGCTGATTTGTGACCTCTGGGAACGTATCCTCAACTTCTGTACTGACGTTTTGGTACCACTCCTACTCCGGTAGCGGGGGAATCTATTAGAAAAAATATCCCAAGGGAGGGAAATGAAATTACGAACTTTTCGCTTGGCATGGCGTATCTTGAAACAAAGGCTAGACAACACCTTCGGTAAATTACGTAAAGAAACAATCTTTATTAGTCAACATCATGGGTTCGTTCATAAAAATCACACGCAATAAACATTGTCTGGCATAGGTGTCACATTTTAAATTGGCTTGCAAAGATTTATGTCCCGATTTGTGTTGTCTAAAAGGTTATTAAATTAATTTTTCAACCCACTGATAATCAGAACAGCTTTCTTGGTTAAGCTTTTAATTCAAAGAGCAAAATAGAAAACTCTCTTAGGTGTGAAAGTACACCAAATGTTCACTTAATTACTTTTTCCCATCCCACACATTTAGCAATCGTTAAATATTAAATTTAATTAAAATGCATTCAATCGATAAGCGTAACGTCGATTCATTCGATAACGCAATGGCAAAACAAAAACAAAACATCTAAATTTAAAATTATACATACTCGTACATTATGTATGTGTGCACATCAATCAATAGCTCAAATTGAACGTCAATTAGAAACCAAATGTTGAGCTCACTTTGACAGCTGTCTATCTGTCAAGTAAATAATCAACGAAACTCGTCACAAGGTCAATGAAATTTATCGAGGGCTTCTCCGATAGAACTAAACGCAAAACAAAATCAATAAAACTTTGAAATACAACAGACACGTTACCCTTTAATCGAAATCTGCAATCGGATTTCGCTTATCAGTACTTTTTTGTTTGTTTTTGGTTATTCTTTCTACGAAACCCACCCAAAGTATTACTCACGAATGATTTCATGTTAATCGGTGAGCTCGATGTCATTATCAGCAGTCAGATTAGATGAGATAGAACAGCGCGCCAATTCGCATCACGTTTTGGTTGTATTTTTATTTTTTTTTTTTTGTTGCGAAAAAATTTCAGTTTGAAACCATCAACCTACTATACGACGACTATGCTTTGACGTAGACATGGACTATGATAAGCACGTGCGCGATTTAATAGCGATCCATTAAGAATAAAATGTGATGATAGAGTCAGTTGGCCCCTTGATTTAGCGGAAAAGCGGGACGAAATAGAATTATTTATGAAATTAACAGATCTAAAATAGGATTTTAATGGGATTGAGTTTTTTTTAGGGAAAATCTAATAAGCGGTGGCGGAGAGCTTTTAATGGGTCGGCGCTGAGGGGTTCCATGAATTTTAAATATGCAGAAATATTGTATACAATTTGGAAAAGCATCTGAGTATGAAATTGGCTATTAGGCGAACAGTATGTATGTATATACCAATTTGATGATGAAAAAAAAAACATACACTGCTTTGTAGGTCAATTGTTGAAGAATAGAAAAAAATGTTCACCTTCAAGGTCTCTAGGGAGACACAAGAGATTGAACCAAAAAATGTTTGACAGAGATCAAAGTGCAAACCAGAGTTTAAAGAAGCTTCTGACTGGGGAAATATAACCTCATTGGAAGCCCATTGGAAGCATTCTGCGGTCTACAAGCAGTAGACGGAAATGAAGAAACCTACCAGCTGGTTTCAAAGACGCGAAGAAATCCATCAATTGCTCAAAAAACGATCGAAGACATGCATGCAAAATCCACAACAGATCTAAGATTTTTGAGGAAATCGAAAGCACATAACCAGCTAATAAATATGTTTGGCTCAAGTCTAAGTCTAAGTATACGATTAGCAGAAGTGAGCCATCTCGAGTGTAAAATTTTTTCCAAGTTGATGGTTTGCCAGTTCAGGAGCACAGGAAACAGTTAATACTTCTGAAATACCTTGCGACGGTAAAGATCCCCTATTTTCTCATTTACCAGAGTCTTGTCTTTTCTTCCATTAAAGCACCTCCGACTTTTTTGAAGCTTCTGCCTGGGCTTTAGATACAGCTTTATTTTTATCAATAACTAGAGTTCAATTCTCGAGCGAAACCAAGCCAATGTCTACCGAAACCAAAGAGTGGCAGTGACCAATCCACTGCCACTTTCGTCGTCGTATGGTTGTGCCTATAGGTTCATGGCTCGTTCTCTGACAAAGCTGTTCGTTAGAAATAGGGTTTGGCAAAAATAAATGCATCACTTCGCCAAACTGCGAATAGCATCCCAATCGCAGATTTTTCTTTACCTATTCAGCTGGCTACATCCAGTACGGTTCCGCCATCGGTATAGGACAATACTCCCAAGGTATTGGAAACTCTCTTCTCTCTCAACAACTCTCTACTCTCTCTTCAGCAATGCATACATGAGCTGATGAGTTTGGTCCTAGTAGATAAGGCCGCTTTCAGTACATCGCTTATAACCAATTAAAACAGTATTGGTGAAAGTATGAAGCCTTGCCGAAACCCACTTTGGACTTCGAATTCCTCAGACAGCTTCCCTCTGTCTAAGACGTGACTTGTGGACCCATCATATGTAGCCTTAATAATTGCTATTAATTTCCTGGTGTTCTTTGATTCGCTCCAGGACTATTCTAGCTATTATATTGGCCACAGCAGGCTTGATGATCATTCCCGTCTTTCACTCATTCGGAAAACTCATGGCTTCCCATATTCTCCCGATAAGTGGGAATAGTAGCTCTGGCGATGTTGTTGCCGCAGCTTGAAAAAACTTTGTACTTCTTTCGAAGCAAGCAGTAATTCGTGTGCTAAGCATCTTGTGTACAGTCTAGAAATGGTTTTCTTTTTGAATAAATTTCTCCATTTAAAGTTTGCTTTGACGATTCTTAGTATAGCTGTAGGAAATTTTCATATGCCTAGTTAGCCTTTGTACTTTCTTCATAGAAATCTTTGCTAAGGTTTTACTGTCCCACGTCACTGCTGCTTACATCAGAATGGGTTTGAACTATAAACAATTAAGTAAGAATTTCTAATTATGGTCGCCTTTATTCCGCTGCATTTGATTTAGATACTTCTACACAGCATTTGCTTCTTCCATTAGACGTAGTTTCTTCAAATGATAACGCTGACTATGGGATGATCTTCTCGTTTATTGGTCACTGATCTGTTGGAAATAGCTATGAACTATTTTACCAACAGGGGGTACTGCACAAGCGATACTGCGGAAATAATACATGAGTCGATCCTTGGAATAGTCCAATCTAAGTGGGAAGATTTGTACATAATTTTTGCATTCATTTATAGTTCACAGTATTTTCTTTGTTTTTATCTGGAACTATTATATTTTGTAAAGGATATGATTGAGAGTTGGGCACCGAACCTTTTATTCAATGCCCGAATACACTAAAACTTTTCTAATTCATATAAGAAGTGCTCAAGTAACGTCTGGAGTTCAAGGAATTTTGGTCCAGCAGCATGTGCGCTGGTTTAAAGGTAAAACGAACTCAAAAACAACAATGGAAATGTTAGTAAGTTGATATCCTTAACCACTCTTTCTGGAAAAAAGCTTAGACGTTAAACGAGCACCAATTTCCCAGTAATTTGGCCAGTCTGCTGGCAATTAAAAATCCAAATCACTAACATAATTTTTTTTTTCATAATCTCTTACTTATCCCAGCTCTGGTCAAGGACACAAACGTGCATGCAGACTTAATTCACTTGACTTATCCACTTGGCAGCACTTCAACGAAGATTCAAATAAATCTAAATACTTCAGTCGATAAAAAGAAACAAAACAAACCTTCAAAAATTGTCGACAAAAAATAAAAAAAAAACAAATAAATATATCCTCATCATCGTCGTCATGAAAAACTTATCAAAGAAAACAAACAAATTAAGTTCAAGGTTCTTTCCTTATCACATTTATCTGCGAATCAATTGACAGAACGTCATAGTAAAAGAGAACATTTTTCTATTTGTTTTTTTAATACAAAAACAAAAGTTAAATTTGATTCTAATCGAATTATCTGGTAGCCTATATCTATCGATTCAAATAAGGGCAAAAAATAGCTTTTTGTTACGTAGAAAAGTTTTGTTGTATTGTTTTTTGTGCCTCTGCTGTTTATTGGCTTACGCACAATTTGACGAGATTAAGTTTTACAGCCTGTACACCATTTATAGATTTATTATTGAATTGTGATTTGTTGTCTTGTTTTAGATAGGAAATAACAAGTCATTAGGGATGAAATTGTCAAACAACTTTAGGGTTCGTTATACTTACAGTCGCCAGAACTTGTAACTTTTGCCCGCAAAGTGAGAGGCGGTAAGGTTAATTTAAACGCAGCTTTAATGAAAAGGATGTCTTTCTAAAGGGAGTTTTTATAATTGGGGTCGTACGCTACCGCTTTGCTAATTCGACTATACAAATTACAATAGAACAGACAGTAAGAAACAATAGCTTTGTGCTTTATATCTTGTATGGCAGAAGCTTAAGTGAAAGCGAATATACCTTTCAGCGTTTTCCTGCTCGTCCAGTCATAGACTGTCGTGGGGGGCCACGGTGAAGTAGTAATGTGTTCAGTCATGCAATAACTTCAATTTCACAATAAACAACCTAATAATTTATGTATTTTAATACGAACGTAAAAATATATATATTACGAACGCATTCAAATTTCCTTCCGACAAGAGGTCACTCAGTGAGTTTTAGCCAGCCTTTCAAACTTCCAAATAACATTCCGGGAAGAATTTAGATGGTAACCTACTAATTTCGGATGGGCTATGGAAGAAGGCACCGTCTCACATCCACATCTTGGTACAGCTCATAGAGTTTGCGGTTGTATCTTCTCCTCCATTCGCCCTCCTCTCATAAGGGACCTAATATTCGAGGAAGTATTTTTCGCTCGAAGATCCCCAATATTACAGGGATATTCTTCGGTTGTTCTTACGAGACATAGGATCGACTTTTTTAAAGATGGGGCATTTAGAGCTGATACTCCAGACGTCGGACATGCGTTCCTCCACCCATTCTTTGTTGATGACTTGATGCATGCAACCTACCAAAACATCACCTCCGTATATATAGAGTTCAGCTGGAAGCCCATCAGAGCCAGCGGCTTTGTTGTTCTTCAATTTTCTGATGGCTTCATTAACTTCTTCAATACTGGGTGGGGACGTTGGTTCTTCATTGACTGAAGGTGGTTTCTCTTCTCGTCCTATCACTCTCTTTATTTGCTGCCCGTTAAGCAACTGCGGTAGGAGGGCGTACTCTTTTTACGTTTCATTTGACTTTGTCCGTGGACCTTGCAGATCATAGAATGTGCTGCTAGACAGAAGTTTTGTTTAAGCATACACATACCAATCCTATTCTTAAGATCTAGTAATAAAGTGATCTAAGAAATTGCCATATAGTCAAACCTGCGTTTCTGTCACTACTACTACTACCATACAATTAACTTGTTCGTAACACTCATCACCATATCTTCAGATACATTTAAAGGTGTTCTTTATGATAGTTACGTCAGCCTTAAAAAGTTGTAGAAACAGCCGTTCATTGAACCTGATTTCAATCGATATCAATTGGTTAGATAAGACCTACGCCTAAATGTAACTCTAGATGAAAGTGTTTACCTTTATGTCTAGCAACTGACCCATTACGACACAACTATTTCTATACATACAGTGAGTCGCCCAAAATGTCAAACATTCTGAATAACTCGTGCTAGGCTTTTATGTTGTATAATTAACATTTCATATGCCACGTAGCCCTTGAATATTTGTGGAAAAAAAAACAACAACATATACTCCCATAGAAGAATCACTTGTCATCACCGTCATCAAGAGTTTCGACATACATACAAGTTAAATGGGTCACCGCTTATACCAGTTTGTGACATCTCCTAACACTCTCCACTCGGCAAGACAAAGAACATAAGAAAATTTATAGATAGATACACCGCTGTGGTTATAAAAATACATTTACCCTTCTCTCAAACCCTGTAACCCCTTAGTCTCCTACCGGTTAACGTTATCACATCACACATCAATAAAATCCGCCTGTTGAAACACGTTCCATTCTTATCACATTGGCAGCATTCTCTTCGGTATATATAGGTATTTATGTTTTGTTTTTTACTACTCTTGCAACCCTAGTAGGTACTCAATTGTCATGACATACACCCAAAGGGTTGCAAAACTTCAACCCGGCAAGACGACTTTTACGACAATTTCCAAAGGCAAAAAAAGCTAACTTTAGCTTGAAAGTTCTACTACAACGTGACGCGAAGCACAGTTGATGCGCTTTCACCCCCGCCCCTACTGAGAGAATGTATCCAAAAAACAAAAGCTTTCTCCTCTCTCAAATATCTAATTTAGAATTCCAACAAAACAAGGAAAAGCAAAAAACGAAGAGATACAATACCACGTAGTAGATACATGAAATTTGGCACTACAAAGCGCAACAGGAAATCAATATGTGCCTCGTCAAGGTCGCGTGGCATAAAAGCCTCCATAACATATGAATAGTAGGCAGCCCTTATGGTGCCAGTTGGTCAAGTAAGGGCTGCTGATTGGTAATAATTTCCATCCCCTTACTATACCCATTCTCATGAAACCATTACATCGAACTATCGATTTGAAATTTTTCCATTTTTTTTTTTTTTTTGCAATTCATAGATGCATTTGTTTCCTAGGTTGGATGCACTAAACCGTTGAGGGAATAGCTATGTAATTAATTGCAACATTCCGTGACTTAGACTTGTGAGGTATACTTTTGAAAGATTGATCTCTAGAGAGGACTCGTAACAATAGCTCAAACGTGCGGAAAGTTGCGAGAATGAAAACCTACCATGCCACCCAATTGTCGTCCTTAATAATTAAGTGCGCTTGTTGTGAGGAAAGACAAGTGTTGCCTGTGCTGCATATGTGTGATGGAGGGCAATTTGCATTATTAAATTCTTCCTCACATATGGCCTTGACTTTGAAAATGCATTCATTGTTGCGGGTTAGTAGGTATTATTCATTTTTCAATGAAAAAAGTGAAAAAAAAAGAAAGAAAAACAAAAACAAAACATCCTACCCAGCTATTTGTTATTATTTGTCGAGGGTAGGGACGCCTAGCGTAGGAATAAATAAATAAAAACTCAACACGAGCAAAAGCAAAGGACAAACAGGGGAGCTAGGAGGGCAGGCACCACTCTCAATCTAGAGGAGGGTGGTTTTTACTTGTCATGTGAACATGGTTGGCTGCGTGTTTTGTGGCGAAATGTTATCATAGTCGAATTTTTTTTTTTGCTTTTTGGGGGCGGAAAGTTTATTTATCTTCTTAACATTGCTTCACTCTTGAATGATTTAGATAAATACACTTGTATTTTGACAACGAAGCTTGGTTTGGATTTGCAATTATATTCTAGGGCCACTATGGTCCAGAGAGAAAGAGAGAGATGGGAAGGATGCCTTTGTTTTTTTTTTCTTTTTGTACACATCATGGGGTAGGAAATATTGAATAGAGAAAGTCAGGGATGTACTGGCTTATTGGAATGTGCTTTTTCTTCAGTTTTGTTTAATGCTTAGTAGGATTTGGATGAAAAATGATTGGGGATTATATGCTTTAAGGAATTTTTAAGTGTTTTTTGTCGGAACTTTCAATTCTTAAGTTGGTTGCATGTTTTTTAAGGCAGAAGGACAACTCCCCATAGAATGGGAACTTTATCTTCATCGAAATCGTGAATTAGATTTGGAAGAGTGAAACCAACATCCACAGGTCATAGAGTTGTTCTATTAGTTGAAACTTGGTTCACATCGGAGCCAAATAGGCTGTTGGAAAGGTTATAAAGCAGTTCAGACTCCCTAATTAATTCTGCAAAAAATATTTTTATTTTTTTCAAATCCCAGATCAATCAGACTTTATTCAGTGCAGTGGTAAGAATATTTGGTCGTACTTGTTTCTCTGTGATCAATGGAAAATATCCGGGACTCAAATAGAATCATTGACTGCTACTTTCTGGCTTCTCTGATGCTTAAGCCATTTTGATCGCCTTAAGCTGCGGCTCGTATGACTAGGTATTGGAAACTCCCTACTCTCGAAATCGTTTGTCTAACAATGCACATCTTATCTTCAAAGTTCGATCCCATGCCAATATTTTTGCTTTTACATCTACCAATACCACCAACAGGAGAATCAATTCCTGTACGGAATCCATTACGAGATCGAGCTGCGTCCTTTATTCAACTGTCTACAAGTGGAGTTGTATAAACAGGCTGGTGATGACCTGGTAAGGAGCATATACCAACTCATGTCTGAACATGTATGTCCGCCGATTTTAGCCTTAGTATCCTCTGCCTGAGGTCGCCTTTTTTGCACCAACTTCAGAAGAATTAGCCCTCTAAGGATCTTCTATAAAATTCTATCCAGCTTTTTATAGCTTATGCCTTTTGCTGATGATGCAATCGGTTCAGACTTAACAAAAAACTTCGACATTATCCGAGGGTTAAAACAAGGTAACGCACTGTCATGATAGAAAATATAGTACGCAAGGACTAGGTCGAAACATCAGGCACTGTCAGCAATCGTTCGCCAAGTTTTTGTACGACAATGTTGGTAAATGAATGCAGCCTTTCAGAACCTCTCGTTTGACCTGCTTCATCTGTGCTAAGCTCGACATGTGGACGCATTATACATGGCACACAAAATCCACACAAAATCTTGGTTTCGCTGAGGACATCGGCCTAAACTAGCAGTTACTAGAAGCAATCAAAATGGGACTGGTTATCAAACGAGGACAAGGTGAGGTGTATGATCAGCGCGGATCGAATCGGTATTCTAAGGCCAATGAGAACAACCAACGCGGTGCTGTTCAAAACACTGATCCTCCCCGTTCAACAGCTTGTACCCTTACACAGTCGGATGGAACCTCTCTTGCTGTCTTGTTCTTCCTTTGTTTGGCAAAATCTGTAGACGAGCAAACCAACATTAGAAAAAGATACAACGGCAGTCGGTACTCGCTGTACATAGACATAAGCCTAGTCGAAAAATACCTACCTAACGGTTAAGACAGTTGGGGCACGTAGTGCGAATAATCATTGGCACTTCAGGCAGTAAGATCAACGCTATAGCAGAGGGCTCGAGCAACCAAGGGATACCTCATCATGAGATCTCCACTTGTTGTACCAGATTGGAGATCCTGGTGGTCCAGTGGTCATAGCACTTCCAATCTTACATCCATATACATATGTATACCCTTACCATCATGGTTGGTGTCTTTGTACCTTCGATTTGTTCCTCTGCCTTCAATATGTTCCTCTACGTCGTTCTTTTACTGCAGTCTTTTGAAGTAGTTTAGACTGGGTTAGATTAGGTCACGACGACAAACTGCATACCTATTATATAACCACCCTGAGACAATTGAAGATCTATTTAATCTGGGTATGGAGGTGTTGGAATTTACCTATGCTAATGTTTACTATTTCGTCAAGGTCGTCAAAGAGGTACTTGTGAAGTACAGCTTCTTCGTCCTCCTCGCCCATGCCGGTTAATGGGGTGCTTTCCTATCATACAATGTTCTGTATTGACACCTCTAATTGTTAGTAATCACCAGATACATTTTGATCTAGTAATGGGCAATCTTTTACTTAACTAAATTTGTCCATATGTCCTCTTCTTAGGCTAATAATGGTCTACGATTCCAGGATAAAAAAATAAATAAATAAATAAATAATCTGTTCCTATATCTTTCTATAATGGAAAACTTTATCGTCACCTTTGTAAATTATTTAATTGTCTTCATTCGAGGGAATTTTATTGCCTTTTCGATGGCCTTGATGTCACTTTCGAAACAGCCGCCTTCTATGGACACTTTGAACGCTAGAATTCTACTCAGGGTAACCACCCTAATGAATCTTATCTAATGGCCCATTATAATCCATCGAGCGACAAGTTCAAACATCTCGTATAACCGCTCTATGTGTCGATAAGTTATTTTATAAAGCTTTTCACTTCAGGTGTCATTTTCCCGCGTTTTGTTTGGACAGTTTTAAGCACAGGTAATATTTTCCCCCAACAACCCCTACCTACCACAAACCTCATCGATTAGTATTAGGATTATTTTCCTTTAATTTCCTCCCCCAAAAAGAAGTGTTAATGACAACCGACAAGGGACAAGGATGTTAAAAGCGACAACTCTTGGTCAACAGTATCCTTCTTGATGCCTCCTTAAGCCAGAAGCTTTCAATCAGCACAAAAAAAAAAAACAATATACGAATTCTCTCAAGATACGTCCTCAGTAACATCCCTAAACCTTTCCCTACCCTAACTCGATATACAGAAGATTTTTTTTGCTGTTTTTTTTATCCTATTTCGGGAGCAACAGCAGCCAGCCAGCAGCAGGCTCCATGAAAACAACCTACCAACAAGCATATTGGGAAAAAAAAAGCTAAACTGAGAGAGTAAAAGAGAGAAAATAACAAATACAGAAAGCTTTTCCATATCAGTTTGGCCTTGCCTGGCCTTGACCGGAGCTCAAGCAAATTTTCACACAACGATTTGCGCCCCGGAAAATGTTTAGCCTTAGCACATAAACGTCTCTGGCACACTAGTGTGCGGTGGTGCACATGGTTCTAGCTCTTCGTGTACTACTTAGAATTTACGTCAAAAAGTCGTTTCGCATCCCAGCAATAGAACAGAAAAATTAAAACTCAGCCCCCCTTCCCTAGCAGTACTAATTGGGAAAATTAAAAAAAAAAAAAAAAAAGTTTGGAAAAAAATAAAATAAAAATATACGTACCGTGTTCTGTTTCCCATCCATAAGGAGTGTGCGCGCCACTTTCTGTTTCGTTTGGCATTGTTTCACAGCACCCAGTCTGTGTGGATTGTGTGTTTCGGCAAAAACAAGGAGCTCTTCACATTCGATGCCCGGATAGTGTCCTCCAGAACGTGTATGGTTAACTTGCATTGCATAAGTAGTGCCACACCATTGCAGACACTTAAAGCCCCTCTCTCGCCAGTGATACATAGATTTTTGAGAATTGCAATCAGATTCGGGTGCGGATACGTACCTCATTTTTTGTTTGTGTGTTACTAACAATAACAAAAAAAAAGTGTTAAATTAGTGCCAAGTGTCTTTATACACTTATACACAGTTAATTTTTTTTTTTCGTGATTTTTTCTTGTCGTCCTTAATGGGTTGAACAAAGCTTAGCACCCCAACCCCTGCAGCAGAATCAAGAATGATGAGCACTTGCTGTGCACATACAGAATTCGTTTTGCATACAATCGCAACGACCGGGGCGAAGCAGTGTCCTTGAATTCCAGCATCATCATCATCGCTGGCCAGGACAAGTTACGAAAAAAAGAAAGAAAAAGTACACACTTTTACGAGAACATTTTATCGTGATTTACACAAAAATAAGGACCTTGGACAATTTATATCCTTTCATCTTAAGAAGTGGTGATTTTTTTTCTTCTTCATTTTCTTGTCGAACCAACGATTCTGATGCTGTTCTATTTTTAAACTGGAATTTTGTGTGCAAACGCTTGGAAGGATATCGTTAATTTTGAGTGACTTTTAGCTGGCGCGGTGAAATTAGAAACGTCTTACTCTTTGTACGGCATCCCAAGTGATTTAGATGCGAGCAGTTATGTAGGTGAGTTAATTAGTGAAGCAAAACACTTTTATTTCATCCCTGTGCTGTATAGTGTACGAGTATAACCGGGAGATTGGCGCGTTGTCCTTGCCAGAGGCCATGTAGAGGTTGTTTGGAGAGGTATCATTATTGACTTATCGTACGTTGTACATACAAACGATCAAGGTGTTTGCTTTTATTACACATTTGAGATGAGATCCTTTTTCTTGTTGGTTTATAAGATGAAATATTCTGGTCTTGACTCATTTACGGTTGACCTTTTTGTAATATAGCACGCGTGTGTGAACAAAAAAAAAAAAAAAAACAGAAAGGAAGACACACACAACAAGGACTTTTGATATTTTATGTAATTCCTCTGTTTCCAGCTATTTTATTTGATGTTTCCTCTCCTTTTTCTTTGGTTTGCATGGAGAATGTCTTGCTAATAAAAGACAATACTTGCCGGATGTCCTGGGGTTGGGTATGGGTTGGCGAAAAAAATATCGAAGGAATGAAAAATTCTCCTTAGATGATCGGAATTAATTATGCTTGAAGCGTTTTTCTTCTTTTTCTTTGTTTTCTTTATCTTTTGCTTCGATTTCCAATGAGAATTTAATTGATGTGTATCTTTGTTTGTGCGTTAAGCGTACCATAAATAACGAGCTTATTATGCTGAGGGGGGTTGGTTGGTTGGCGAGCGAGTTTAATTGTGTCTTCTTTGTTCGCCGCGCCGGGTATAGATATCTAGGTCAGGGATGTCCTGTAACAATAGAATTTCTTTGAATAGTTGTGATTCTATTTTTATATACAAAACTTTTCCTACAGGCTATCATCCTTACCCGCATTGAGTTAGACCAAATGTCTGTTGTTGAGTTCGGTAAAAATTGCTTTTGTTGTTTTGAAGGTCCTTGTTTTAACTTTTTTTTTTTTTTTTTTTGCCTTTCGATCAAGCATTTATCTCATTAATCATATAATTCAAGGATATACATGGGTATACCTATTGGAAAATTGCTTAGGTTAATGGTGTGAACTTCGACCTTAAGTGCCATGAGTAGGATCCTTTTGTGTGTGTGTGAGTGTGTCACTTTTAGAATAGGCTCATTCGATTAACTCGTGTTGACTGTTGAGATTTTAAAATAGATTTTAAAATAGACCTGAGAGGAATATGGTAATAGGAGACCATTAATCAATTTAAGTGAACGCCTTGGAGAGAAATGAAAGGCACTTTGGGGGTAGCCATTTGAGTTGGCGATGACATTCTCTTAAGATTGAGTGCTCAGGTTCCATTCAAAAATACACAGAAGTTTTGTTTTGAGAAAATCAATAGGTTTTGAAGGTCGCTAAGGTGATTGTTAATTTTGTAATGTAATAAGTACTGGGAGGAGAAGAACTATTCCTAGGTCTTTGATCATCAAAAAAGCCAATTTTCTCGGCTCATTTCCATAGGTACCGGCAGCCGCAGTTAGTGTAACTTTTAAGGCATCTGGGAGCACTATACATTGCTATGCCTATGAGCAAAGGGATGTCCTACTGAGGCGTGTATTCGTATTAATACTTTATTTCAGTTGTCACGTCAACAATTCTATTGTGCCAGAGGAATACGTATGTAATTGAAAAGAGCCGTTTATGGCTGGATGATGATGAAAATAATACTAAAGAAAAACCATTCAAAGTTGAGTGTTCTGTTTATTAAAATCCTGTCTTACCTTGGAAGTAGCAGACCTGTAAAGTATGTACTTAGGTATTGCGGGACTTCAGTCCTTTCAAGTACAAGTACTAGGTACTAGGTCAAGTACCAGTATTTTCCAAGTATCAAGTATCGCGTACTTTAGTATCAAAGTACTTGAGCAGTACTTAAGCAGTACTGCCAAGTACTTGAGGTGAACTTTCTAGCCCATATTTCAAGGGAATCGAAGAGTTAATTAAGTTTTTTAAAGTACTGCTCACGTAGGTACTTAAAAGTACTTAAAAATATTGCTGAACTACTGAACTATAAGTACATGTCCCGGTACTGGTACTGGTCCACTAGTTGGGCTAACCCGTTTGAGCTCAAAAGTAGTAGCAAACGTCCCACTCCGGCGTGAGACATCAGATCGCCTTTATCATAGTAAAGGAAAGCTTTTGAGAGTGAAGCTTTCTTCTGCGGGAGAGAGCTGGGCAGAAACAAAGAAGGAAGTTAGGAATAGCGTCCTTCTCCTCGTCCTTCTCCTGTAGCGTACTTGCCAGTGACGACACTTCAACTATACTGCCGATATACAATTCACTGAGAAAGATCAAATTCATAATATTGAACTGGTTAGCCATCTCCATGAGATACGATCGGCAGTCTAGAGGTACATAATAGAGATCTAATCCAAGGACTTCATAGTTGCTTTGCTGTCTGAAAAGATATAGATACATGTACCTTCCAAATTTCCCAACACATATACGATGGCTGATATCGTCATCACAACTTCCTTCTTCCTTGTCGCATTTGAGAATCAGAAGTATTCGCCCTGTCTTACAAAATGTCCATTCATGCGTCAGGTACCGCTTGCTACTGCGAGGACGTCTTCTACTGTCTTCGTTGGCGTTCTAAGGTGGTACGATGGGCTCTATCCGCTCCTAATGAAGCAGCTAACCTTAGTCGCTCTCTGCGAATTCTTCTGATTAAGTTGATGTTCTTGTATAAAGGGTAAAGTTCAGCATTCTTCTTCTATTCAGACAGACAACCTCATCTTATTTTTTTAAAGTCTAAACCTCTGCACCATCCAGCAGGACTGGGATGAAAAGTGTCTTATAAACAGTTACCTAAATATGTAATTGAAGAAAGGGGGCACTCTACTCAATTGCCTTTTTAGGCCCTGAAAAGACCGATTACTTACTTATATCCTGTATCCCCTTGTGGGTACTAGGGTCTACGCGCCATCGTGTGCGATTTTTGGAAATCTCCCTTAACTCTTCCCTAATTGCCGTGCTCCCTTCTCCACTGTTCTGCACCACGTACTCCTAGGACCGCCGCGTATCCTGACATACTGGGTAAGCGAATTCAATTGCATCGCTTGGTTACCTATCCATCTGTCACCCTTTTGGAAAGTGTGACCAATCTACTGCCATTTTCGTCGCCGCCCGTTCTCTGATAAAGATGTTCGTTAGAGATACGGTTTGGCCAGAATATCCTTAAGATGTAGCGCAGGCACCTATTGACATACTTTGAAGGTCCTTTATTCTGTTAGACAGAATGCAGAAGGTTTGAGTTCGGATGGAAGAGTCCATCGAATTCCTCCATTTCCAGTTGATAAGGCCTCATTCAGCACATCGCTAATCACCAATAAAAATGGTATTGGTGAAAGTATGCAGCCTTGCTGAACCCCACGTGACATGTGAATTTATTAGCAATGCCTCTCCTGTGCAAGGCCCGCCAAATAAATTCCCGATTGACACTCTCAAAGGCCTTTTCAAAATAGATGAATAGCAGGTGAAGTGGTGATCGATACTCAACACACTACTCGATGATGATCCGCTGGGTGTTGATGTGGTGGACACAGGAGTAGGAGCAGAAATCGGCTTGTTCGGCGTCGAGTGTGTCTTCAAGGTGTTCTTTGATTCGCTCCAGGATGATTCTCTCTCTCTCGCACTGTATTAGGCTGCCTTTTTTCGGGAACTTGTATATCATTCCCTTCATCCACTCATCCACTCATCCGGGAAACTTTCAGCTTTGCGGTTTTTATGATGGCATAGTGGCAGCTTTCCCTCTGGTTTTCGGTAATTGATTCTAGCGGTATCTTACCATCAGTTGGGATATCTGCGTTCGCACCTTGGCTACAACAAGGGAATGAACCGAGTCTACTATGTTGCCAGCTTGGTTGGTTTGATCGGTAGAATCTATCGCACTATGATCAATTTAGTTGATCGTTACATGATCATTGGATCGCCGTGTGTGCTTGTAGATAATGAGATGAGGAAACTATGTTTAAGTTCGGATAGTCCGCGAAGTCAATAAACTAGCTTTAGTCGGTTCTAAGACGTTTACTGGTTGATGTAGTGATATTTAAAACCCTCGTCGTATTAGATTTCAATACTTCTCCAAAGTCTACTTGTACAGTATTTTTTTCCATGCCTTTATATTGAAATGTCAATTCATAAAAAAAATTCAGCTCTATCACCTATTCCATTTCAACTCTCTCAAGTGCTCCTACTTCCCCTATTTTGTATTTATACCCAAGAAACCAAAGTCAGCCACCTCAATATTGGATGTGCCATCCCTATTCACGTAATGAAAATGGCCACATGTCAAAGTATTTTCCAGTCAAACAAGTAAATCCATTCAACAATCTTGCACCGTGTCGACACTAAGAGTGCTCACTCTTGTCAAAACTCTTTTGACATAATCTCACCTGTAAAGGGCTCCCTTCACCCTTAATGTCATACAGTTGTCATAGACATACACACAAGAACACACGACTTTTTTTCTACAAATTAGTCGCTGTTATTTAATTTCGCATTCAGGTGGATTAAATTCCAAAACAATTTCCCAGCTTAATTTTGGCGTCTCGGCAAATAAAAACCAAATGCGACACACAGAGAGAGAGACATAGTTGGCGACTTAAGGGGGTTTATTTGCATTTGTGTGTTGTGCAAAGAACTATGTACCTACACCCAACTCTCACCAGCCGTGGTGGGTGGATGGTAGATAAGTTAGGCTAAAGAACGTAGGAGGGTAGAGTAGCTTTTCCGGGGTTTATCTTTGAGTGTTTGAGTACCTATACCTACTAAAAGGAAGCTTTATTAGCAACACCCGAGACTGTGTATTGATTGTTTTTGTTTTGTACCGACTACCAGTTGTTATTGTCGTAGGTGGATATAGAGGAAGGGGCTATTCTATACATGCCAATCTATATCTATCGGACAGATTTATAAGTCGCATTTGTATATGTATGTATGTATTGTCTTGCGTTAGATAAGGACGTGCCATTTAATTGAATTTTCCATTATGCAAGTGGGCAGCGATTAGGATGGGAATTACTCAAATGCAAAGAAGTTGTAAACAATAAAAGAGACTAGATCAGAATGGAACAAGAGGAAATACCTTTGTTAAGGTTTGTTATTCGACCAAGGTCTTTGCTTAATCAGATATCAATCGATACTACACAATTATTGTTCTCTTACGAGTTATATCCTTATAAGCTTGGACTTATTCAAGTGTTTTTCGTTTTTGTTTTTAAATCTTCTTTAGGAATCAAAAAACAAACAATTAGTGAAATAACCTTGTAATGTATAATGATACGTATTCAGACATGACCTTGCTGAGGGTGTTGTTTTCTTGGCTATTAGCTGTGCTTGCTCAAGTTTTTTGATTTTTTAATTTTACTTAGACATGCAAGGTTTGGTTGTGAATCTTTTCTTTTGACAAAACAACAGCGCCAGCGGCATTCATCAATCAATTGGCGTTTATAATTTTTGACATTAATTTTGAAATTTCTCTTCATATGGTATTTATCGTATCCATCACATAAGTCAGCTTCAGCAATTATATTCTACTTCGTTAGATGCTTGTCACGTGATAAAATTATAAATATTGTACCTCCGCTTGTTTGTTTTATGTAAATTTGTCTTAATTTGGTGTACACCGAGGAGGGAGTAGAATTTAAATCATATATACTTATGACTGGCATTGTGAACTACATAGTCTCACTTGAACATCGCAAAAATATCTCTCAAAAAATATGTTCCTGCCAAATAGCTTGTTAAAAAAAAACGCATGAGACCTGAAATCTTGGGCAAACGTGGCATAGAACAGTCGGAGACGAATCGAACTATGATTCAAACATCTTGGTTGGAGCCTTGTTGTCCATTGATATCTTCGATACAGTGAAGTCGGCATATCTTGCCTGTTTGAAGCACATCCACAACCTGGAACATCTAGAGATTGTATCTTCCCCTTCATTCGGACTTCTCTCATTCGTATGGGACCTTATATCCGACGAAGTAGCATATAATTAAACTTATTTGGGTTCTTTAACTCCTCGAGGGGCATAGGGCGTCAATAACGCCTGCCAGCCATCTTTCTGCAACGCTTTGAGCTCTCTCCAACTCATTTCTAAAGAACTCAATTCCTCCTCGACTGTTCTGCGCCACGTTTGCCTAGGGCGTCCCGCTCCACTGCATGGCGTATATCGCAGGCTGTCTTCGTGCCGTAGGGTGTGTCCTTTCCACTGCCGCTTTCTCTTTCGTATACTAATATTTATAGGTTCCTGGCCCTTCTCATATAAAGCTGTTCGTTGGAGATACGCTTAGGACAAAAAATCCTTTAGATTGTTCATAAACATTTATTTAGGAAGACTTGCAGCCTACGCGTATTAATAGTGTCCACCCGTAAAGCAACAAAGATTCTACGTTTGAGCGAAATAGTCGCAGCTTGGTACTTAAAGTGGTAACATTGCTTTTCGAAATGTTGGAAAGCATTACGAACGCAGCTTTGGCCTTCCCGATTCTGATCCACACATCCAGTTTGGTGCCACCATGGTTTACCGAGACCACACTTTCTAGGTATAGAAAGTTGTCTCGACTTTCTGTCCGGTAATGGTAAGTTGGGCGCTGGTATTAGAAGTGCTCAGGACTTTTGTTTTGGCCGTGTTAATTTTGAGCTCCACTTTGTTTGCCTTAGATTCTAGATAGTGGACCATAAAATGGAGGTCCATTATCCGATGTGAAAGTAGACAAATATCATCAGCGTAGTCTAGGTGTTTAAAGTAAGATGTCATAGTAATTTCCTTCCGTCAATGCAGCAAGGAGAACATCACTGATAACCACTAAAAACAACAGCGGTGACAGTATGCATCCTTGATGTACTCCGCTTTGGACTTCAAATTCTTCTGACACCTTGCCATTGTGCAAGATGTGACATTTACTGTCCTCATATGTAGCCTTAATAATAGCTATGAGTTTTTGTGTAATACCTCTCCTGCGCAAGGCCAACCAAATAGCACCTCTATTCAAGCTGTCGAAGACCTTTTCGAAGTCGATTAACAGCAGATGTAGTGGAGACCTGTACTCGACGCATTGCTGGATTATGATCAGTAAGGTGTTAATATGGTCGATGCAGAAGGATTCAGTATGAAAGCCTGCCTGTTCGACGTCAAGAGTTGAATCTAAATGCTCCTTGATCCTTTCCAGAATTATTCTCGCAGTTATTTTGGATACGGTTGGCAGAACACGTATACCTCGCCAGTTTCCACCATACATCAGGTTTCCCTTTTTCGGAAGCTTGATGATCATCCCTCTTTTCCACTTCTGCGGCAACTCTTCGCTATCCCAAGCTCTCCGTATTAACGGATGGAGCAAAACTGCCGCTTGAAATAGCTCGGCAGAGATGCCATCACTACCTTGAGGGACCTGATCGCTGTTTTGATTTCTTTCTTACTGGGAGGTGTGGTGCGGACTCGGGAATTCGTTGCTTCGCAGTGCTCAAAAACATATCGACATCGCCTAAGTGGTTTGAAAATGTGACGAAATGTTCTCTTCATCTTACGAGCTGATCCTCATCCGAAATCAGAAGGCTGCCATCTAGACTTTTCCGGTATTGTTTGGAGTTCCGACTTGGTGATACCTTAAGCGGTCCTGCTTAAGGGCTTTCAGCCCTGGAAGTTCGGTTCTCTCCACTGCTGGGGCGGCAATATTTAATAAGCTTTCTTACTTATCGTCCATAAATCAGAACTGGTAAGATGAACGTTCTGTCGGAGTTTTGAATCCAGTTGTTTTACCAAATCAAAGTAGCAATAAGGTGGCAATTTCTTTTATTAATGATTGTCCCTATAATACATTTTAAAACACTACAGTTCAAGGCCCGTAAGCCCTGTGGAATCCGATTTGCTTGTTGTTTCTAAATTCATTTCCTTAACACCTAAGGCTTGTAGATACATTTCTCAAGTTACATGCGGGTTAAAATTCTCTCAACTCCAGAACTCCAAAGTTGATGATATACTTATTAACTTTACATTCACTTTTATGGTTCTTCTTGTTGAAAATGAAAAGTCAAGATACTCGTACTTTATTCCTAACGAGATTGAAGGTGTGAAGTATATGGTTATAAAAAATTAAGCCTCTTTTTTTCGTTGCCATACAGCTTGGGGATATATTTAGAATTGAATTCTCCAAAACGCTGATCTGGCATCTAGCTATCCTTAATGGAATCTCTTTTCATGGGAAGTCGTAGCAATGCGTGAAATAAAAGCCAAATAAAGAAACCTTGTCTCACGATGTCACATCCAAATAGCGTAATAAAGCCAAACAGTTTTTTTTTCTCTTCCAGATACAGATTGATATTTGAAGAGCTCTCAGTAAATATTATTTACCAAAGTTGTAAATGTCACACTTTCAATTTACCCCTCAACGGGTACATACATATGTATGTATGTTTAGATGTAGATACATTCAATGAAAAAATATATTTTGATGAAATGCAATACAAGCAAAAAAAAAAAAAGAAGAAGAATGGGAAATGATTACACGCTCGTCAATTGAAAACTATTAAAATTAATTACAAATTTTTGTGTATTTGTGTATCTGTGTGTGCGTTGAAAACGATGTGCCGCTGAAAGTTTTGGTATCTTGTCTGAAGTCAGTTTAAATTGGCCCAGCTAATGACATTGGATCAAGACAACTTTCAGTGTTCTTGACGAGAGAACGCTGTGAATGCCTTCAGGGCATAAAAAGATAGATATACCGTACCGGTACCAGTGTATGTATCTGATGAATTCAAATCGGTTTGTTGTGGTACTAATGCGATGTGTCATTATATGTTGTGATTGAGTAAATAGATAATTTTAGAACGCAACTAGGTTTGGGATTAATTGGTAATCATCAGTTGAAAGAATAATAATTTTGGTTATGATGTATCTGTGTACGACTTTGTAGTACGGATTATGGTACCTACCAGTAGATAATAATTTTCTTTATCTTCAGATTGAGCTATTTTTATCAATTGGGTAGTACACGTGCTGCATTACCTTTTGTTATAGATTCAAAAGGGAAGACGTATCTCTCGCGTGCCTTTTCACGGTTTTAGATTGATGGAGTGTTGAAATTGAATTCATTGATTGATTGATTTTTTGCATATTGAATGAATTTAAGCATCAAACCATTTCGGAAGAAGTGGAGTAATCAATTATTCTGATGATTTATTTGAGTAAGTTTTTCTTTACTGATGAAGGTCACACCAACCGTTGGATAAAGGCAGGATAATGGAATGAACTATTAACAATAATCAGATAAGCTTGAAATCTTTCGATTCTCTATAGTTTGTTGCCTGAATGTTTGCAGTATCCGAGTTTCTAGTGCCTTGCCTTCTATCAATTTCCATGGTTTCCTGTGAGTACTGTTTTCCATCACCTTAAGGAGTTTTGTTCTCTTCTTCTAGAACTGTTCTCTCCTGGTAGTCGTTTGTGTCTCTACTTCGGGCTATTGCCACCTCTGTATTCTGTGACAGTTGGCTCGCATACTTGCAATGTCATCATCCCTGGCTTTGTTCTCCTGTCATTAGGTTTAAAAAGTGTGATTATTTCTCTTTGACCTTGGCTACAAAGCTGCCCAGCATCTGGTCGTATCCCTCCCTTCCCAGGCGCTGTAATGCATAGCAATTGATTTCTTTTCGAATATTACGAAGTTTTGTCGGGGCCTCTACCCTATTATTTCTGTCTTCCATCCATCTTTAGTTTAATTTTCGCATTGTCTTGAGATGTGTCCGTACTCAAGACATCTGTAGTACTGTGTCGCGGCTTGATGCTCTCCTATTCTGCATCGCTTCCACGCTTCGATAAGGTCGATTAGTGTTCATTCTCTTGTCATCCGTATGAATTTGATTGCTAATGTCTCCAACATTGCTTCCACAGTAAACCAACTCAACCAACCTCAAACAAACAAACCTCAGCCGGTGTATCTTTACTAAGTTGACTTATACACATAGCCTAACTATGGCCGCAATTGTACTTAAGACTACATTTTGGTCCCAATGAGCCAATTGTTCTTAATCACCACTTATATCTATCAATCCGAGAAAGTTAATTCAATATTTATTTATTTGTTTTTTTTTCTTTATAGACAGGAGGAAATGAAGACCCAGATTTGGTCCTCCTGGATACGGAAATGGAAAAGGTCTTCGCCAGTTCAAGTAACCTTAAAGATAAATTTGATGTATCATCATTCCTAGATGCAAATGATCCCAAGTCCGCAGTTGGACCCTTTAAACATAAACGTAAGAAAATAGAAAAACAAAAAAAAAAAAACATTCTTTAAACAATAAAACACACACTTAAAAACACAAAATTTTTAAAACATAAAAACACAAAACATAATTAAATTTGTGAATCTCTATGCTTCGACCAAAAACAATTTTGTAGAACAGCGGAAATCGAGTGGCGCAGACTTTACGGTTGGCGAAGATTCAGAGAATGACAGTACGGAACCAAGCTGCAGTATTACAATACAAAATTATGATGACATTCCAGAGGATTGTCCTTTAGTATCACAACGTGCTGAACATGGTGATCATTCGGTAATTTTTTATAAGCTTTTCCCTAACTAAAGTTTGCTTACAAATATTTTATTTTTGAAATAAATTAGGATAATTCAGCTGATGAGAAGCACGTTCAGTTTACCAAGAAAAAAGTTGTAACTCCACCGAGTTTAGACGATAAGCCGAATGATAATTTGCATGAAAGAAAGCGACGGAAGAGGTAAGTTTTTACTTTAAAAACAACACATAGGTTTTATTATGTAGCTTCAATAGATAGAATCATATTTTAGAGCCGACACTCTAGTGACTGTTAGGCTACTCAATTCTTGAGTATTTTTAACCTCTTGCTTGATATTAACATTAGGAAACTTAGAAATTTTATTACAAACTCAGGGCTCTCAGGGGCGGCTCCAGAGGGGGGCACAGGGGCACGCCTCCCCCCACCCCCAAAACACGATTTATATCTGTGACAACCAGCCGAACAATATTTTTCCATCAACCAACCTTAATGCATAACTATCAAAACATTGCTTCAAAGATGAACCTTAAGGAAGTAGTAGATATCTCAAACAGATAATATAAAAGAAAACTGTCATTATTAAACATATAATTTGTCATTATTAAATCTTTTTAAATAGTATTTTTTTATAGTTATTATTGTATGTCATTGATAAAGATGGAATCCCTGAGAAAAAGTGCAGTGCAATACTAGGGCGTACACTTTTTAAGTATCTGGCATATGTGCCCCTCCCAGAAATAAATCCTGGATCCGCCCTTGAGAGTAATGATGTCACACGCCGCTGTCGAGTTAAAAGAAAAAAAAAACATACATCCCTATGGGGATAGTGATGGGTGACCAGATAGCATTGATACTTTTTCCAATTATTATCGTTCCGCAGCAGCAAAAGCTGCTAATGACATTTATCTTTCAAAATATTCAGTGAGCTATTTCATTACGCATCGCTTAACGCTTGTCAGCGCGTGGAAACTATTAAAAAAATATCGAAATGCCGACTCAGACATGACCTCAGACTGTAGGTAATTCGTCGGTCCGTAGAAAAGTTTGAGTATTAGTACACTCTTTTGGACCGCCACCAAATAGACAGAAGTTAGTGTGAAATGAAGATATCGTCGAAGACATGTATGTAGATACGACGCCGATCAGCTGGATATGGTCAAAAGTCAACCAGGCGCGGACAATTGAACATTATGTGCGCCGCGTTTTCCACTGCTTCTGTGCACGTTGGGCAACAAAACAACCCCATGCGCAAATCTGTGGAAGTATGCTCTGAAACAGTAAGCATCTGCGTCAGGTAGAACTTCAGCTCTCCCTGTTTCCTATTGATCCAAAGGCCGATATTGAGGATCAGTCTTTGAGTCCATCTATCTTTGTCGGAAGAATTCCATCTAGCTTGTCATTCTTCCAGGGTTGTTTAACGTGGAAATCATCCCTTCGCCCCCTTGCTGTTGGTATCGTTGATCTGTTGGCCCGATATTTCCATGCGGCTTCCTTTACGAGGAGGTTTATAGGCACCATTCCAGCCACTACACACGCTGCATATGAGGTTCTTCGGAAGACTACTACAACGATTGCTATATCGTTGGCTAAGCCAATTATTTTCGAGGACCTCGGAATTCGAAGTTTGAGAACGTCGTCGTATATAAGGTTTCTCAGTAGTGGGCCTAGTACGAAGCCCTGAGGGACACCGCCTTTGACAGTATACTGCCTTATCCGCTCTTCGGTATTGTAGTGCAGTATTTTATTTGTAAAATAGTCCGTCATTATCTTCTGCAGGTAGTCCGGTACTCTCTTGGCGGTAAGTGCTCGGAAAATGTTGCTCCAATTTGCAGTGTTAAAGGCCTTTTTAACATCCAGCATGATCATTGCACAGTACTGCCACCCTTCCATCGTCTTCCTCCTATGGCTTTTTTCGATCTGCGACGCTTCCAGCTTGGTCGATTGCACTCAGTCTATCACTGTCACTTATTATGCGCTCCAGCATTTTACCCATTGTGTCCAGCATGCAGAGAGGCCTATACGATGAGGTATCCTGTGGTGGTTTATTACCTTTCGGTAAAAGAAGAATTCTTTGTTTCTTTCACTAAGGGAAATATAAGCGTCGTATACCTCTGCCAAGATCTTTACGGTGTGATAAGCCTCATGTCATAACTGCTGCCTTTGATATATTTGACTCGAAATTTCTAATCAAAGAAGGAGAAGCAGAAGTTTTCTATCAGATTTCTTCTATATGTTTAGCTTCTTTGGATAGCTAAGTGGTTCCTTATTGAGAGCTGCTCCGAGACCGCTCAAAATTATAATTCGTGTCGCACGATGTGAGAGTGGTTAAATTGTTGGACTACTGTGCGTGCGTTCAACATTCAACATGTTCTCCTTTGAGTAGTAGATCAACAAGCATTAGATGTATTCCCCGGTTTTTGAAACATACATAAGTGTATGTTTCCAAGCCCAAAAGACTCCCTAATTACTTCCTTAAGGACTGCATACACATTGTTAGTAAAACTTTTTTTTTTTTAATTTCAGTCGCCATCAGTATTACCGACAACGCAAACACTCCCACCAGGATTCTACCGATGCCAATAAAAGTCCTCAAGAGGGAGGAGATGCCGTTCGTAAGATATCGGTTCAACCAGAAGATACCGAACTGGAGGTAAACACACATTTCATCTTTCCTTTAAGAGCTAAAAATCCTTTCACTTAAAAATTTCACAATAAAATTGCAATATTGTCACTAGATGTGCTAATTTCTTGTATCTGTATCTTTATCCCTCTGCTTATCATTCCCTGTGTGTGTAAAAAAAAAAACAATAAAACAAAAAACAAGGCGAAGAAGGTTGCTTACATTATCACCCCCTCACATTAGTTATCCTTTCCCTAATTTTGTTTTGTCTCTCTCTTTTTACCCTCGTTTCTAGGAAGCTGATCTCAATGAGCTGACCTCTCATCGGTCTGACGATCCGAGGGCGCTGCGGCGCCATAAGATCCGTCATTCCTCAATTAAATTACGTGATTTGCCACAAATCAGCTTGGCAGCACTACAATCAAAGAAAGCTTTCGATCATAGTCCCCATGAGGTAAGTTCTGAAAGTCCTTCAGAGGCACAGCAAAAAAAAAACTTGACATTCTTGTTGGGCCTTTTAGATATTTGTCCAATTGGACGAATTGGTCGGAACTGGTGAGGACCGTGAATGGAAGGAGACAGCTCGTTGGATCAAATATGAGGAAGATGTCGAAGAAGGTTCCGATCGTTGGGGTAAACCTCACGTCGCATCTTTGTCCTTCCACTCGTTGCTGAATCTAAGAAGATGCTTGGAAACAGGTGTGGTGCTACTGGATTTAGACGAAAAGGATCTACCAGCTGTTGCTTACAGAGTTGTAGAACAGGTTTGTACATACAACTCTCTAAGAAGTCTTGTAAAGAGTTTAAAACATTTTCTCATGTTCTCCTCAGATGGTGGTCGAGGATTTGATCAGCCCGAATGATAAGCCTACAATTATGCGATCACTCTTATTGCGACATCGACATGTGAATGAAAACTCAATGACTGGGTTTCCATTTACCAAGAAGAAATACAACAGCTACACCAGTTTACAGGTAATTAAGAAATTTATTAAAATTTTATCGAGAACCAATGCGCACAAACATACATATTCATGTCTAATTTATTTGTGCTAATTGTTATTTTATGTTTAATTGTTTATTGCCAGATGATTATTGTTTTGCTCACTGTACATATATTCTATAAATTTATATCATTCGATAGCCAGTTTTACACATTCCCTCCACCCATCTTCCTACTTGAATGGAGAATGAATACAATTTTTACTGAAAGGTCTCGATTAAGATTTGTTTTGTTAGTCCAGGGGCCTATTTCACCAGATTACAAATTGTAATTTACAAGCGTTTTTCCACGAAAATTGTAGTTGGTGAAATAGGCCACAGAAATATGTAAAAAACAGATCATGTTCGGTAAAATAAAAAAGGGGGCTACAAATTTGTACTTGTCGATTACAACTACAAGTTTTTTCTTTCACAATGACAAATTTATACTCAGAAAGCCAATACAATTAGGACACAGAGTTGTTAGTCAAAATCTTAAAATATTGATGTTTCACTGGTGTGTAATCTACAAGTATTTTGCTAGAAGTTTGTAGAATCCATAGTAGGAGATAGTCGGCCCATGGTAAGCTCTGGTTTACTTCTATCGGAGTAAGGCTTTGTGTATAAATTGTTTATCCTGTCTTTTCCCTAATAAGGCGAATAACTCTTCTTAGGTATTCTGAATACCCGATGGGTCTTCAGATTCTAGGCGCTAATCCTTATCATGAAATTTGCGACACTACCTACAATTAAAACACTGACATCGACTAACATAAACGACTTGCAAACTACAGCTGAATGCCTAAAATGCCTGATATTTTCTAGCATACGTATACCTATAAATGATTAGGCACCAGACTTTCTGCAAGTTGTTGAATTCGCTTTACAGTATAGCATAGATCTCTGACTGACGAATGAATCTTCAGGGTTCATCTTTAAAGCAATGTCTTGATGGATATACATTAAAGGTAGTCCATTCATGCGATTTTCTCTCATATTGCTGCGAAAATATGTCTTTAATGGGCGTAGGTGGAAAAAGATCGTTTCGGCAGTGCTGGTTGTACCAGATCTGATTCGTGTCTGGGTGGGGCTGTGCCCCTGTGCCCCCCCTCTGGATCCGCCCTTGTCATTGTCTATAGTTGTCCTGCTTCCAGCCGCACAATAAGTCTGGCTGACTCTCTGACGATGCCCAATTCAACTGATTGGCGCTGAAACGACTCGTCCACTTTCGCAGCAATAACTACCTGGTCAATGGTTGAAGACCAAATGAGTTTACTCATCCTCAAACTTTTCCACGGTGGCACGAATTGCCTGCACAATGAAGCAATGATGACGACTAAACTCAGGACGAAAACGCAATAATTGAGCCGAATTTCGATATATTTTTTTTTAATCTGAAAAAATCTGAAATCTATCAAGTGGAAAAGGTATAAGGGCTATCTAGTCACCCTGTACCATTTTTACAAAGAAAAATTAGAAAAAATAAATAAATTTTTGCATTCTTTTTTAGAACAGTAATCCCAAAATTACCAAAAATGGAAAAAAAATTCCCACATCTGAGTGACTTAAATTTCAACTCTTTTTCTTATGTTTTTACACCCTATCCTAAGGGTATATTATGTTTGACACATAATTTGCAACATAGGAAAACATTGCAGGCATACCCAATAAAGTACATGTATAAATGATCAGATCAATAGCCGCATCCCTTACTTGACAGTTTTGCACGATGCGCACATAGCGCTTCCACAATTGAAGCATTCATGTGAAAATGTTCCACGACACAAATTGAACTCACCCTTCAAACGCGAGCTGTCAAAAGCCAATCTGAAAACTTATTTCAAAGTTATAGCGTTGCCAGATCGCAAGAGACTTGTCAACGTAACAGAGGCTTAGATTATATTTGCGACCTAGTTCTTTATCTTTTTGTGGCGCGCTTGAAAGGGTTGAAGTATATCAAATTGGAGACTGCACAATACATTATTTCAAATTGTTCTACTACCTTTATTTAAATTATTACCTATATCTTTCATCATATCATGTCTTATTTGCAAAAGTTCACACATCGTTCACGTAAGTCTAGTGTGCTTCACAAGGAATTCACAATTTTGTTTTTAAGCTGTCGAAAAAAAATCTCACCCTATATCCTGGCCTATCTTATAAACGTGTAAATTACATATTTAGTTCACATTCCCAGAACAAGAAAATGAAATCACTAAATCAGCAAGCTTTCACTGCTAATATATTCGCGTTCTCTTTTGCCAAATCTCTTCATTTCATTATACAAAATCAACTTCCATCTATCAATTAATTAAATTTGCCATTTCAAATTTATTAATTATATGTATGTGATTGTTGTAATTAAAAAAAAAATATCAATGAATTTTCTCTTCCTTTCTTTCTCTATGTTTTCATTAAAAACAAAATATTAAAACAAATTTATACTTAAATTTAAATTTAAACTAAAAAAAATAAAAATAAATAAAGTTACTATGGATGGGAAGTGAACAACGCAGTGAGTTAGCGACTCGAAGAACACTTTACTCACCCCCAACTGCACCCCCACCACAATTCATTGATCGCGCCTACAGAAGACATTCAACAATGTCCTACATAAGTGTAAAGTTTTGCTTAGCTATGCTATAAACAAAAAAAATAGATCAGCAAAAAGTTTATTTTTTAAATAAAGAGGCTTTTGTTTAAACGTTTTTTGTAATTGTTTGAAGTCGTTAATTGTTTTGTAAAAAAAAAAATAAATTTAGTGTAGAAATTTAAACGTTTACCATAATATCCTGCACTCTTCTCGATCTTTTTTGAATATTCGTTGTCCATCTTTATCTCTAAAAAAAAAACAAACGTTACTCTGTATTTTGCTCGCTTTAATTCATGTGCCTCCTCTCTCATGACCCTTAAGCCCTGCCAAAAAAAGAAAGAAAACCCAGTCCCAAAACTCATGCTATGACGTATGATCTCGTTTTGCATGATGTTAGTGTAGTTGGAATGATTCAGGACTGTTTGTCGAGTGTCTTTGTAATTTTTTTTATTGAATTTCTTAATGTCGTCCTTGCATGATCACTAATAAAGATCACTTTTGTTCGTGTAGAATCTATCGGAGGATAAGAAGCCAAAAATTCTACCAGCCAGTGAGATTTGTGGCAGTAAGAGGAGTAACGACCTGAAGATCGACATGAAAGAGGATATGTACACATCATCACAGGAGGATCTGAAGAAACTTCAGAATGACACGATCCTTAAGAGGATTCCGATTGGAGCTGAAGCTACTACAGTTTTGGTGAGTTTAAAGCATCTTATCGTTTCACAAATGGAAGACTTAAAATTCCTTTGTCTTTAGGTTGGTGCTGTAGAGTTCCTCGATCAGCCTACGATCGCTTTTGTCCGCTTGGCTGAGGGCGTGCCTATGCAAAATATCACAGAGGTGCCAATTCCGGTTCGTTTCATGTTCATATTGTTGGGACCAAAGACCGTCGACTTGGATTATCATGAAGTTGGCCGTTCCATTGCCACTCTGATGGCAAACGAGACTTTTCACGCGATCGCTTATAAAGCCGACGATCGTAAGGATCTTCTCTCGGCTATCAATGAATTCTTGGATGACTCAATCGTTTTGCCACCTGGCAACTGGGATCGTCATGATCTTTTGCCCTTCTCTGAGTTGAAGGCAAAGAAAGATTGGATACGATCGCGTAAGAACAAGGCTTTGCAAGTAAGTTGGGTGCACACGCATTTAAATAAAATAAACATACTGACTGACTTCCTTCCGTTTTATTCTCCATTGTAGCAAGCCAAGGATAAGGATGAAAAGGAGAAGGTACCACTGACCAAGGAAGTCCAGAAGCTGATGATTGAAAAGAAAAAGGAAGAAGATGATAGCAAGAAAAAGATGAACCCTCTAGAGAAGACCCATCGCCTTTGGGGTGGTCTCCGCAATGATCTTAAACGTCGCTTGCCAATGTACAAGAGTGACATCCTCGATGGTCTCAATACAGAGACCTTAGCGGCAACTGTTTTCATGTACTTTGCCTGCTTGTCGACGGCTATTACCTTTGGCGGTTTGGCTTCTGATAAAACGCACAATTTGATTGGTATCTCTGAGACGCTACTAGCAGCCTCTATAGTCGGACTCGTTTTCCATGCCTTTGCCGGTCAACCGTTAGTGATTATCGGAACCACTGGTCCATTGCTACTCTTCGATGAGGCTCTATATCAGTTCTGTCAAGAGAATCACTTTAGTTTCCTAACAGTCAGGGCATACATAGGCATTTGGTTGGCTATTATTGCATCGACTGTATCGGCCTTTGAAGGAAGTGTCTACGTGCGACTTTTCACTCGATTTACCCAGGAAATCTTCTCAGCACTCATTACACTCATTTACATTGTTGAGACCTTTACAAAACTCATCTCAGTCTACAAGAAGCATCCGTTACTCCCTGACTATAATCTCCCGCCGCCAACTCTCATGGACGGCATTACAGACAATTCAACTGCAACGAATATCTCAGTAGAAATCCATAATGAAACTTCGATTATATCCACACCAGCTCCGTCGCCAATCAATATGCCAAATACAGCACTCTTTTGTACAATCCTTACCTTGGGAACCTTCACCTTAGCCTACTACTTGAAGCTATTCCGTAATTCGCATTTTTTGGGCAGGAACGCCCGCCGTGCTCTTGGAGATTTTGGTGTACCCATCGCCATTGCCATATTTGTTGCTATAGATTATTTCATCCCGGCAGTTTATACAGAGAAGCTTAGTGTACCTGAGGGTATTTCACCCAGTGATCCTAATCGTGGTGGATGGTTTGTGCCATTGGGACCAGTGCCTACATGGATTCCATTCATAACGGGCATACCTGCAATTCTTGTGTATATTCTGATCTTTATGGAATCACACATATCCGAGTTGATTGTTGATAAGCCGGAACGTGGTCTGAAGAAGGGTTCCGGGCTGCATTTCGATATTGTGCTGCTGTGCTTTATGAATGTGATATGCGGTTTTTGTGGAATGCCATGGCATTGTGCCGCAACAGTAAGATCTGTGGCACATGTTTCGTCGCTGACAATTATGTCAAGGTGAGTACAACGGTATCTTAAGTATTTTCTGATAAAGTATCTCATAAATTTCCCTGCATCCTTAAGGCACTTACATTTTTAGATTCAACCTTAAAAGTTACAAATATTTTAGTTCCAGTTTACTTTTCACCTTTACTTTCCCTCACCTAAAACAGTGAAGAAATCCTGTCGCATTTTTCACGGTTGTAGAATCATGACAGAAGGCTTGGTAGACTTTTTTGACAGAGATGTCAATACCTTTGAGATAGAATTCATAGTACTCAAGGTCTAACTTTATTTAATAGATTCTCCCCCTAAAAAACGAGATTATTTGACAACATGACCACGACAAAATTACTGCGAATTATAACCAAAGTAAAAAGAAAACATCTCTGAGAATTCTATGTCTGCAGATTTGATACAGTAACCTAAGCATCTCTTTCTCTTTCTTTCCTATCTCTTCTCCCCACTCATCTCCTTATCATTGGTGCCCTGCACATCAGTATACATAAGTCACACTAGTTATGAATAAAATCCCGCATTTTCTAAGAGCTTAAAAAGCTCGCACATGGCTATGCTCTCTGAGATTAAGCTTTTTCAAATAACTTATTTGTCAGCATCCTACCCTACTACAACCCAACTCAACCTGGGTTATGGATAAGCTATTATGCCTTAAGCTTTTCGGAGAACCCTATAAACCAGCTTTCAGATTCTCTCAAAAGCTATTATTTTCATAATGGTTTGATTGTCTAGACGTTTATTGATGAATAATTCCAAAAGCTTCTTCGTTGGGTATGATTTTGTTTATATTTTTTCCTTGAATACATAATTAGTTGAGAGCTTTCATATGCTATTGTGTGGTACAGGGTGACCCATAAGCATGGAATGGAACTTTAATTTAAATTTTATTTAATTCAAATGGCTGCTTCAGCTTCGCTGCTAATGCTCGAAGCGATCAGTCAAATAATGATGATGACACTTTAGTTCTAAAAAGAAGGAACAACTTAGGGAAAAAATAGGTCATATGGGAGATGGGCCTCGTCCAATAGTGTTAAAAACTGTGTTTACTCTTCTTTTCATGACTTATTCCTTAGTTTTGCCTACTTCATTTCAGAACTCATGCGCCTGGTGAATCTGCAAGAATCATCGACGTTAAGGAACAACGATTATCTGGATTTTTTGTTGCGCTTATGGTTGGTCTATCTGTGACTATGGCCCCACTTTTGAGACTCATACCCATGGCTGTACTCTTCGGTGTGTTCCTATACATGGGTATCGCCTCAATGAGTGGTGTCCAATTCTTCGACAGGTAAGTTTCTAACTCACCCAAATCACACTAAAAATTAAATGTAAATGTCTCCCTCTACAGAATAAGACTATACTTCATGCCTGTCAAGCATTATCCACCAACTCCTTATGTCAAAAGAGTCCCAACATGGAAAATGCATTTATTCACCACTGTCCAAGTTCTTCTCTTGGCCATTCTCTGGGCGGTCAAATCCTCGAAAATTTCATTGGCTTTCCCCTTCTTTTTGATTGTTATGGTGCCTTTGCGTCAAAGATTGGCCGCATTCTATACGCCAGAAGAGATGAAGGCGGTAAGTTTGAACTTTTATCCTTCCACGTCTATCAGATCACTAAATATTCATTTCTTACAGTTGGATGGAAGCGAAGCTAACGCTGAAGAAGACGAGCCAGACTTCTACGAAGAGGCAACAATACCGGCTTAAGCCAACACAAAATCACATACATACTTCATTAAATTCACGACCCGAACTAGTGTTTACGTCTAAGTATTATAATTGTTATTAAAAAAAAACTATACATATACATATATATTTTTTTTGTTAAAAGAAAAGAGGATCAAAGAGTGTACTGTACATCGTGTAGATAGTGTGTTTAACGAAAGTATGTATATAAAGTTATTTATATGGGCGGGAGCAACACATTCAGTATAAAGTTATGTACTTAAACGGCTTAGTTTAAATCTTAACTAAATTTAGAACAAACAAGAAAAATTATAATTAATTTTTTGAATAAATTTTGCGAAGAATAAAAATATATAAAAAATTTTGTAGTGATCTTTTATTCCAAATTTTCTTATTTCTTTTTTTCTTTTTTCTATAAAATTACAAATAAATAATTTGTAGATTTTAAGTAAAAAAAAAAATAAATTGTTTAGATATTACCTAGTCGCATAATGAACTTAGTTGATTTTTAGCGAAGCAATAATATTGGTAAAAAAATTTAGAAAAAAAACTTACACTAAATCATCATGAAACGAAGTTTAGATCTAGTTTTTGTCACCTAAACTTAAACAACAAAAAAATAAAATAAAACAATGTCCTTGCAGAATTTTGCAAATACTATGAGATAATGATGTACCTTTCTGATTTATTGATAAATAAAAAAAAATAAATAAACAATAAATATATTTACTAACTCATTGTTAATATAAAATGCACCCAAGTTATTTTAGATGATATATTAAATTTAGTGCAATAAATACATCTCTCACACATTTAAATGAAAAACAAAAAACTGTAAAACAGTTACACAAATTTTAATTAAAAAAAAAATATATATATATATACATATATCAAAGGAATTGTGAAAAGCCTATAGAAAGGATGAACGTGCTTGAGCTTAATTTTAGAAACAAAAAGCTATAATGCATGTCATTGTGAATCGATAGAATATATTTTTCGAGTGATCTGTGTACAACACCTCTTAGAGAAATATATATAAAAAAAGCAGAGAAGAACTACAAATTATGGAAACATCAACTTAACGAATAAATTTAATTTTTAGCCTATGAAATACGTTTAAAATGTAAATTAAAAACCTAACGTAGAGATAAATACATATATTTTTTTTCTTTTTGCCTACTAAGACAAATAAATCTTTAAGCAAATGGTTTTAAAAATTTAAAATAAAAGAACTCATAGAAGATGTTGGTGTTTTTTTTTAATTCATGTGACCACATTAGTGTTTTCCAAGCGGAGGTCGTTCAGTGACAGCAGTATTGTTGTAAAAAAGTGCTCTTTGGTACTTGTTACTTGCAATGCTCTCAGGGCAGTATTCGCTAATGGTGGGAAGATCTAGCAAATCTAGTAGAAGCCGTGGACCACTTAATCCCGATCCTAGACTTTGACATTAATTACCAAACTAGCATTCCAGGCCGAAAGGACTGATTTACCAGCCTAGCCATCAGCCAATCGATTAGACTACCGAACCGGTGCAGTGTATGCAGTTTCTGTCAATAAGAACAATATCATAATAATGCCATCTTAATCTACATCAGAGAATTGCATGAATCCATTCAATTGCCGTTGTGTATCAATTCCAAAAAAAAAAAAACAGCCTTTCACAGTCTCACGCACACAAACAGCGAGTATACGATAACAAAGTTGACTTTGTGAAACGTAATGAAAACGAGTCATCAAAGTGATGGTATTCATGAACGCTTGAGTATATTCATTTAACAAAGTATTCATTCAATCACAGTCACCACTATTCTTGAACTCGAATACGAGAGTCGAATCCGACTATAATCGTATCTTATCCGACCATAGTCGTATCTTGCAAACCAATATACGACTATGGTCGGATTCGACTTCGAGAATTGGGCTGTGCATTCACAAAAGCAGTGAAATGTACAAATGATTCACATGATTAATCATATGATTCATTTTATGAGAGTGAATAAATAACTTTTTGTAAATGAATACGATATGTGTGATTACTTAAGAAAAATTGAATATGTCTACATCCATAGACAAATAATAGCTACTTAAGCGCTCGAATCACCATATTTTTAAAACAATGCCATTAGCTCTGTGCTGGGTGCCTGGATACTCCAATGTTCTTTGTAACTTCGAAGCAAACGACCTGGCCAAAAATACTAGAAAACAAAGGTTGTTTTGACTGAAGAAGGAGAGTCAATCAAGATCCCACTCAAGCAATCACTATCCCAACACTTGCTATGCCACTCTGCGAGTGACATTCGCTCAATTGCAAGATCGATTCCTGAACTTAAGCTATTAGAGGATTTTCTTTAAGTCGGCGCTACTAGAGGTAAGCTCTTTTTTAAACATTCCTCATTAAAAACAATTTGATCCTTGAAGGGTTGGTAAAATTCTTCTTCAGTAGCGTTATCCGGAATTGGCTAATGTATCTAGTCTAGATGCTAATGTCATCAAGGGTTAATTTGCAAACAATGATCCCTGCAGCATTTACCACTTATACTTTGCTGTTTCCAGCAGTTCTCTCTATAACGTAGCAAGAATGTTCATCCCAAAAGGACTCACCAATGTGACACTTTTATAGGCCTCAATGTTCAATGTGCCTTCAATACTTTTTAACCCAGTACATATATAATTTTTGGTTTTAAGTATGTAAAAGTAATTATGCCTAGACCACCAGATTACAATATACTGCTCCCCATACTCGCTGTCTTGTCTGGTAGCCTATACGTTACCATAGTGCTGCCCCAAATAGCTCCTATAACCATTATTCATTGGTTCTTTGATAGTTATACAAAGAAATAAATTAGTTTGGGCTGTTTCTCCCCCGCACATAAAAAAAAGAAAAAAAAAACACCCATTATCGCTGGAATAGCATTTCATTAAAATAATGGATTCGCTAATTACATTCTGACGTTTTGGTGTGATTCTTCCAAGGTACCTAAATCATTTCATTCACTCGCACATTTAATTGAAAGCTTCAACAGAAACACTTTTAGCTTCCTCCCGGACCAATAAGACATTAGTCCTCCCATTGTACTTCACATAAACTGTTAATAAAAGAAAAACTAAAATCAAATACGTCTTGCCAGACTGAAAGAGTTAGTTAAAAGTGTAATCGCGTGTCAGCTTCGAGACTAAATTCATTTTCATTAATTCAATCCAAATATTGGGCGGCCTAATGAACACACCTACGAATCGAGGGGCGTCCTTATGCCTGTGTGTATATGCGTTTTTAACAATATCACAGACGCCTACTTGCCGGTTTCACCTCTAGGATGAGGAAGGAGTGAAAGCATTTTGTGCTTTTTTTTGAAAACAATCAAATGAATTTGTGTGCGGTAATAACGGTGACAGACTACTGGCACCCCAAAGGACTCACACACATTTAATGGATTCTAGACCACACGGACATTTGTAATTATGAACGGTTGTTTCGGAAATTATAGCCCTCTATGGTAGGCCTACTTCCTTCGTTACAGTGGGAGGGGGGAGCACCCTCCCATCGGCCCATTAAGCAGAAGAACCAGAAGGGAGGCAATTAGGGCCGCATTTGTTTTGTCCAAATGTGAAAATAATCTCAGCTTTTCATTTTTATTGAGTTGTAAATTGTATTGATATGTTCGACAGTGCGAAGGAGGTGTCCGTACGAGTACATATGTACGAATGAAAGTATAGGCATGTGTCTAGGACACCATATAAGGATTTGTTTCCTTAGTGTTTGTCAATAATGCTTGGCGGTTAATTCTCGATGACCCTCGATATTTGTATTAGCGGCCGACCGATGTGAGGATGCCGGTGGCCGCTGGTCGGTGACAATCGAAACTGCAGAAAGGATGTGGGAGTTGATGGCTATTTGCTTGTCGAACGTATGTAATTATGTTAATGACAATTAGTGGGAAATATCTTACGGTTAATGAATGGTCAGGCGTATTTAACAACCCCAACATAGTAGGTAGGTATCGGGTTAGCCCGTAATTTCCCAGTCGTCACGTTCGACTTCATTGAATTGTGCTATATCCGGTGAGTCCTTTTTAAATGAGGTCAATTAATTAAAACGCAATCAGAGTACAGTATCTACCCTTAAATGTGTTTGATTATTATTATTTGAGAACGTAATCGTATTGCAGGTCATTAAGATCAAATTTAGACATTCAACAACTGATGCTTTTTCGTCTCTTGTGTCCTTTTCAGGCTGAACTAGTGATGCGATTGTAAAACATAATTCGATTAGGTAGGCTCTGATAAATACGACCTATACCTAAGGGTTGACACTGTATCGTTACACTCGATTGAATGCCAATGAACCGTATACGAAGTTTTTCGCTTTTGTTTTTGTTTCTTTTTTCAAATTAGTTTGACTGGTTGTTTAGACAACAAGGTGGCTAAAGAAAGGACGAATGGTTTTATGTTTTCGTTCGAAAATGGATGGGATGACATGAAAACGAATTGACAAATAGGGTATGCAACAGTCCAAGGTAATAAAATAGACTTTTTGAAAATGTCTGGGAATAGTTTAATGAACTCTTCATTTCTCAGAGAAAAGTTTGAACGTATTGTTTAGTTTGCAGGATAATAAATCAATAGACTGCGCATTGAGTTAAACATTTTTTTTTTTCCATGAAAGATTGTCGTCGTCTACTATAATCTGTGATGCTGTGCTACGCTAGGTAGGCAACTTTTATATAGCTTGGATCTCCAATGAGCTCAGATTCAAAGACCTTCTTAACTGGAATGTTGTCAACTGGTTCGATGTGTCCGAATGTACGAAGTCAGCGTGTCCTGACTTACATTCACGTCTAGGTATAGTCTATTATCTCTTCCATTCCTCTAATCCACTTGAGTGCTGATACCGAATGAACCTGGGGGCTGCGATTCGCAGATTCTCTTGGCTGGAGCATTGTTGTCCATTCGCTCTATGTGTTTTTTTCGAGTTTCATGTTAAAATACGGAGTAAATTGAATGTTAAGTAAAGTGGGCGTGTCACCAAGAGATGTTTACACTTGTATTGCCTTTTCTAAGGACGTCATCGTATACAAAATTTCATCGACCTCGACCAAAACTTAGAGGCCCAAAACTGGTGATAGACAGACGGACGGACGGATAGACGAACATAGCTCAATCGACTCGGCTAGTGATTCTGATCGTTTATATACATATATATACTTTATTGGCTCTATCAATCAGTGTCAAACTTAATATAAACTTAGGATAGGGGGTAAAAAGAATACAAAATGTAAATTCCATCTGGAATGCATGAACTGGCAAAACAAGACCAGTCGAACGGTCTTGACCGACAGCGTTGATAATTTCTCTTTTATGTACATACATATTTCTTAGGCCAATCTGTTGTAAATCTTTTCTCAACCTTGTGAGATGGGGTTTAAAATTGACATATACACTATACAAACCCCGCCTTGTATTTTCTGCGTTCAGCTCGTGAAGTAACACAAAAGATAAATTCCCCCAGCATGGTATTCAAAACCAAAAACCAAATGTCTAATAAACAAAATTTCCAAAGTGAAGATACTCTGAAACATATTCTTTGGAAAAAAAACAAAGAAAACAAATTGATATGCTTTTTATGATACCGCGTGAGTTGCGCGTGTCGAACGGCTGATTCACTTTGTTTACTACTTCAACAACAGCTTCAGTTTCGCAGTCAGGTCAATCTGAAACTAACCCTCGGCGAATTAGGTTTCTCTTAGTCAATAGCCGGGCAATTTGTCAGACACTTCAAGTTATCCCACACACACCAGCATCATTCCTAATAAATCAAAACAGTTGTTGAATAAGTTGCACAGTACACCATACGTTTCCACATATGAAATTGCTTACACTTCTTGGCATCAAATTTGTTGGTATTTTTTTTTTCTGTACTAAAATGCATAAACTACTCGTGTGTACGTACGGAATTTGCGCTATCGGAAGCCACTAGTGACTCATCTGATACGATCCACGCTTATGCTATCTGTGATCTTGTGGACTTTGACTTTTTACAACTGACGGGACCCATAAGGGTCAGCATATGAGGTAATTTCATATTAAATACGTGTATTTAAGTGAAGCTCTAAAGCTGATGTACTTAAACGACCAGCTAGACTCAAGTAAGTTACTTTGTTTTTTTGTTTCCACAGAAATGGCGAGAGAAATTGTTATAAAATGTGTGTGCATATTTTTGCTGTGCCTGACTGTGGTTGACGTCAGTTTTGCTGCACGAAAGTACTGCCGAACTGCGGCAATGAAAAATTTTACTGCGGTTTGTGAATTAATGCACGTGAGGGGTATGCCGTGTAAGTATTGTTGGTTATTTTTATTTCTAAATAATATTAATAGAAATTCTATGTTACAGCTGAGAAAATTAGTATGAAGGAACGCAGGAGAAGACTCCTCAAAGAGTGCTGTGCAAAGCCATGTGACGCATCTGTTTTGGCCAAGTATTGCTTCTGAAAATGTGCGATAGAAACCCCTCTGTCTATTTATCATTTGAAACTGGTTTGAAAAAAAAAAAAAAATAAATTGTTGTTTACTTGTAGAGGAAATTTTTACTAAGATCTATAGAACTTTATTGTGACTTATTCTGTGGACGGTCGAGTGTTGCGGACATGATGGTTTATCTCACCAATTCAATAGTTCATTTAGCGATGTAATGTTGTAAGTCAATAAGATCCATAAGCCTACTACTCGTTCTGCATAGTGAACATGTCTGGAAAAGTACTGGAAAGCATCATCGGTAACAGGTTGGAAGCAGCGATTGAAGAAACAGCATGTCAGTACAGATTTCGAAAGGCACGATCGACTGTTGATGTGATTAAAGAAGTGATGTTCACAACGAAAAGGGGCATTCAAGGAATATGGCAAAGAAGACGCACGAAGCAGTATGTTTGCGTCATAACACCGCGAGCTAAATTTATATCCTTGAATCGCTTCAAAGTATAACCGCACTCAGACGAAGAGTGCTCCTCTACTACACAGACGCTGGCGTTGCTGGTTTGAAGGAATATGCAGTCACAAGAGGAAAAAAGAGGTCCTCCAGGGCTCAGTCCTATGACCAGACCGATGCGATGGCGTCTTTCACCTTGAAAAACTAGAGGCTAAAATTGTGCGATTTACGAACGAAACTACTGAAAGAAGTTGCTCAAATTAGCGACGAAACCATATTCGTCGACGGTGACTAACATAAAACGGATGCGCTACTAATTTCGAGTAGAAAGCAACGGAAATCCATCAAACAACGACATAGTAGGTGTGCATGAAATAGTATCCAAAACCTAGGGGTTACGAATGACCTACATGCATGGGAGCATCTGGAGTACGTAGTCAACAAATCCTCTCGTGTAAATACCCCCATTGTGCGGAGGCTATATAGTATAGGAGGGCCAAGATTCAGACGAAGAACACTCTTATCTAAAGTAATCGAATTCGTAGTTCTTTATGGATCACCAGCTAGGGCCAGAACTATGAAAATGACTTCAGTATGCTGCAGAAAAAGGTTCTAGAGAACAGACACAGGAGTCGATTAGCTTTCGGACACAGCAGACAGTAGCACAAGTTTGATATAGTAACAGTAATGCTGGATGTCGTTGGAGTCAGAGTTCTATTCCGATTAGAGATACTTAGACAAATCAAAGGCATGGTGGAGTTATCTTCTATCAAACGCAACTTCTCACGAAAGACGGTTCTTACATATCCATTGTGTAGTCATTCTCGAAAAAACATAGAGCCTGTTGTCTTTCACTACCCACAATTCGAATACTGAGAGAAACACCGAAAGGAGGGGATAAACACTAAACCCAATGGCGAAGCAACGATAGGAGAAAGAAGAGCATAGGTGCTTAGCTAGCACCGAGAAGTAATCAAAAGGGTGTGTTGAGATAGTAGAAGGAGTGGTGACTAAGGACCATTTCTGGATAAATGGGTTTGTCAACCATCAAAATTGTAGAATTTTAGACAATAACCGTCCACAAGAGATCCGCCAAATTACAATGCATCCAGAGAAAATCACTGTTTAGTGTGGATTTTGGACTGGCAACATCATCCGTCCATACTTCTTCGAGGAAGAATTTGGCCATTTCTTTTGTACCCAATTGGATGATATCTACAACGCGGTTTGAACAACACAGCCCGTGCCACGATGGACATTTTGCACGAGTTATTTCCGAACATGGTTATCTCACGTGGAGACGATTTGAATTGGCCACCGAGATCGAGTGATTTGACCCCGTAAGAGTTCTTCTTGTGGAGTGTTCTTAAGTCACAGGTCTCTGCCAATAAACCACAAACCATCACTGCTCTCAAAGCCAACATAAGCCATTGGGAACTCACAGTTTGTTTTATATAAATTTAAAGATAGGAAACGCTTAGTCCTTTCTTCATTTGAATGCTTCAATTAAATTGCAATAAAGATTATTAAATTTATGTTACGGGCAATAAAATATCGGGTCGTATCTTTGACATACATGTATGTACATACAAACATATGTAAGGAAACAATTGGAAGTTGATCTCATTTTTAGAATTGAAATCGATTTTGATGTGAACTACAATTTTCTTGGATTACTATACCTACCAAGGACGCGGCATAATTGTATCAAACTTGATAAAAGATGTCGCTAATGTCTTGGTCTTATGGCACCAACTTGTCGAGCACTACGTTGCATAGACATTTGCCTTGAGAAGACTGTGGACCTCTGAGCTTCCATTTGGCTGAGAATATTGCTGCTATGACTTCAGATGTCTTAAAAAAGCCCTTAGGCTACAATACGAAGCACGTACTTAATAGGCTTCTGAAAAAAGTATTAACTTATACTTGCCAGAACATTCTCTTACCTAATTCTGGTAGAATCCTCAAAATTTCGGCTTGCGGAACTCGGACCTATAAAAGAACTGCACACACTAAAGTTTTGAAGAATTTTGTATTTCTTTGACTGAAATTCAGAATAGACACGGAACAAGTTTGAATGTTTTTTTTTTTTTTAATATAGAACCTTTGTTTAATTTAATTACACATAATGCACATAAATGTATATATATTCCAAAATGTTTTAGTCACTTCCTTGCCGACAATACGCCCTGAGTTCCATTACACTACATGAAGTTCTACAGCACTCAGTCACCGAAGCACTCGACCCATACCATGGCTCAGCCTTAAATTTCTCCCAGAAACTAGCTGCTTAAATATATTATATAGAATTAGCGTCAACATTACTACATATTTTTGTTTTAAGGCATACTCACGTGACACACTACTGTCGAACGAGCATATTTGATTTAGTATATTTACAAGCGACTCTCCGCAATATTTTTTGGATTCAAGAACCATCGCCCTTGCATTGGCTACTGTCAGGCAAATTAAAAAGAGGTAAACGTATTTCAGGCCCGACTTTGTCCCCATTTTACAGGAATTTTAATTCTGGTTTTATACTAGAGCGGTCTTTATACGAGTATCTATGTTCTTAGAATAAACTATGATTTAATGTGGGTCTTTAAAATGACTCTGAAACTTCGTATTGTATGCAACACGAGCTGATAACATTGTCTCCTATCAGTTGTTTTTGTTTACAAGTTGAGATCCGTTGAGAGTCATTTAAAATTCTTGCGTCTATAAATGAGCTTGCAGCACTGATTGTGAATGATGAAGATTTTTTTTTTTTTTTTGCAAACATTTTTGTAAAAGGCTGCACTACCAGACAAAGCGGCACCCCTTGTGTTTAGTTAGAGAGGAGCAAGATTTCTTGCCTCCCTAGATAGTGCAAAGATAAGGATAATGCTACACATGAAGCCAATCGATGTGCATAAGACGCAGCAATTTGCTTCTAAAGTTAGTTCCTTTATTAGTAACCGCCTACTAAACTGAGTGGAGACTTTAGCCAAGAACTCGTACTCGTTATCAGAACTCTACCTACGTATGGCGTGGTCATATAAAAGCCTAACCATACTAATTTCTGTTGGATAGGAAACGCTTCTTTGGAGCACTTAGACATGAACTTGTCCATTGTACTACCAGAAAGCATCCCATTATATATAATTCCTTCGGGGTGAAGCTCGATGACGTTATAACTCGATAACCGCTGGACCGATTTTCATGATTCTTTTTATTTTGTTCGTATTGTTGTATTTTAGGTTTCGCATTTTTGGCATTTTAAAAAGTTATCGATATACATATGACAGTTGATTTGTATGCGCGATATTTGTATGTAAATATATATCAATGTCATAAAATTTCTGGAATCACTCCCAAACACATCAACGGTCGTAAAAGACTGCCGTTCATCTCGGAACGATATAACATTCACTTATGTTGGGTGCCACTAGCACTACCCTCCCAACTGAATCCGTAAGGTTGGGAATTGGTATGCCAATTGCTACCTGTAATCACCTGCTCAAACTTGATGCTATAAGGAAAGCCAATGCTCGCTGGGCTCATTGCCCCTTCAGAATCTCGAGATAGCTCTGGCCTAACCTTAATCAGAAACGTTCAAAAGAACTGTTGCTTCTGAAGCGTCCAGTCCTGAGCACCATCATCGGTGTCCTTACAGGACACTGCCTAATTGGCCTACACGCTAGACGTCTGGGCCTCCCATCTAACGATTTTTGTCGGAGTTGCAGGGACGAGGAGAAAGAAGAAACGATTCCTCATCTTCTCTGCAACTGCCCTGCCTCCACCTGGGGTCCTTCTTCTTTGACGATCTTGGTGACCTGACTGGTGTACCCATTAAGCATTTTCTACGCTTTATTAAAAGCTCCGGTTGGTTCTCCTGACCCAGTGGCAGAACCTCTTCTAGGTGTAGTTGTGTCTGGTAATCTATTTGTACTGGTCCTCTGTCTCTCATTGTAGTGTCGTGGTATTTACTAATTGGTTGTGATTATTGTAGATCCGGTGGTATCACAATGGGCCTTTTAGGCCTAAGTGAGCTGGCGCCCATCTGTATCTGGGCGCTAGCTGCCACGCTAACCTAACCTAACCTAACCTATATCAATGAATTCGTTTCGGTTAATAATTAGGTACATATTGAATTTCCAAGTTTGAATGTTCAGTCAAGACTGCGCACGGGTAAAACGGAATTTGCCGGGACCAGCTAGTACTGTATAAATTTTCTCCTCTTCCTAATGAATACGAGTAGGCGCTCCAGTCACGAAGAGCTTACATTGACGGCACTCACCATATCCGGACCGAGAATTTTCCGCCTGATACGAGTAAGGGTAGGACAATCACATAGGAAGTGTTTCGCAGTGTCGTCACCCTCTCCACAAGCATCGTAGACAGAGGTTCACTTAAGTCCATCATATTAAGATGCTTACCAGTGGCTGAGCCAGGAATGGATTTTTTTTTTTTTCACGGATGGTTCCAAAACCGATCAAGGATTATAGGCTGGTGTACTTTTGGAGGACGATAACACATGACTGCATTTTTTCTGCACGTAAAGCATGAGAAACAAAACTAGTTTCCCATTTAAAATGGAAAACGTAAAACATTTCATAAACATTTAAAAAATGTTTCACAAAGCGTATTTGTTTCTTAAATGTTTCATAAATGTATCAGAAACGTTTCACTCGGTCTGAATGCACCTTTAAGAACGCCTGCAGTCTTTTCTGCTGAAAGACAGCAAGATTGCCGCGGATTTCTCACTGACATGATGTCTGGGAGCATCCGTTTAGTAGGATTACATCCAGGAGAGACATGCCACACACATTGTTTTCATAGGAAACCAAATCACCTATGATAGCCCTGACCGTAGATGCAGGAAGATTTAACGCATATTCGGGTCCTAAGAAACCCTCTTTTAAGCCTTGTCTAGCAATCTCATCGGATATCTCATTTCCCGCCATACCATGTAACCTGGCTGCCAGATAATAGTCAGTAAATTGAATATTGCGACACAGTTCAAAGCTCTCTTGCATTCACCAACTAGTTTGGATGAGGCTAAAGGGTTAAGCAGGGCCTTAAGCGCAGCTTGACTATCACTACGGACACAGATACTACGACCCTTCCACCTATTCCAAACGATGTTACTTGAAGCCATTAGGACTGCAAAAATATTCGCCTGGAAGACAGACGAAAGCTTATCCAATGAATATTGTCGTCTTTTGATCGGTTTTGGTTTTTCTCTAGAGCAGAACCCGAAATACTCGGAAAGGCTCTTATGTACCCGAGATCATATTTGTTTCCAAAGATCGTTGCGTGAGAAATACTTCAAAAGCGGCTATGGTCCCGCTAATGTTCCACATAATTACGTCAGACTCACTATAACAGTCAGGTTTTAAAAGAAGTTGCTGTTGATATGCTTATTATGTTCTCTTCGTTTGAAAAGCATAGGGTCTAAAAGTTTTCCTACGGTTGTCAAAGTTGCTGTGTTTCTGCTATTATTGGTACTTTGTGGTACTTTTTTCTTGCTGAATGGCCTTCCAGGGCGATTTTTGTCTTCACACACTTTCTCAGCCTTCTTTGAATTATTTATACAACTGGAAAACATTTTCTGTGATATAGACCAATGCCTTCGGCAAATTTCTGAACACAGCCAGCCAGCAGTAAAAATTGTGATTAAAATTGAGCTCATTTGAACTATCCGCAGCAGGCTATCACCAGCTGAATTTTTATATCTTCAAGTTCCTGCCTGTGACTTCAGTGTTATGATATTAGCTGTCAACAAAATATACATACATATGTACGTGGCTATATGCGGGAGTTATAAACGCTATCCTCAAGCAAGAAAGATCTTCGAATGACAGTCGCCAGGTTTGAGATGGCGAAGAAAACTGAACCTTCGGTACAAAGACTAAGTTGTCGTGGATGCCAGAAAGCTTGGTTCCGGGTTGAATTGCCAAATGAGGGGGATCGTTATTGTTATCCGAGGTGGATGTTTCTCTCATAACTACACCCAAAAAAAAAAGCGCTGTAGATTTTACAATTGAAGGCAGTAGATTTAACAATTCCTTGTAGATTTGTGTATTTAACAGCGAATCTGGTTAAATTAACAATTTTTTGTAGATTTTACAGCGAATGCAGTCATTTCTACAGCAAAATTGTTAAATCAACTACAACCCCCAATTGTAAAATCAACAGAGCGTTGTCAATTTCGGCTGTTAAATCTACAGATATGAATTTGTAAAATCTACATCAAAATGCTGTAGAATCTACAGCTATTTACTGTAGTAACTACAGCAGGAGCTGTAGAAATTACAACAAGTTGTAGATTCAGCATCTATTACGAAAACGTAAAAAGTAGATACCATTTGAGAATATTCGCATGGTAATTTTCAGAGGCCATGGCGTTGTGGTATGTGTATGCAGTCGCCGAGTAAGAGGTTCCAAGTTCAACCCCAGCCAGATCCAAACATTTTTCACATTTTGTAAGTAAATTAAATTATATATGTAATTCGGTTTAAATACACACTAAGTATTTCTTGGACAAGAACCATCTAATTGGATTGTAAAAGCTATTTCCACCCCATTTCTCGCACCATACCAATAAATTAGAACTTTAAGCTTATGTGGTGCTATGAAAGCGATTTTTTTTTACATGCAATTGTTGTTGTTTCTACAGCTGTTCTACAGCTGTTCGACGGCAAAGTGCTGTGAAATCTACAATTTTAGCTGTTATTTTCACAACTAGATTGTTAAATTTACAACCACCCCTCTGTAAAATTTACAACGAAAATTGTCGGGTCGATTCTGACAATGAATGCAGTAGAATCTACAGCAATTTACTCTATTCTTACAGCATCTTTTTTTTGGGTGAAGGTGTTCGCCAAACCGTTCATGGATTCCGCCGTTGATTTCATCTAGAGAATCCATCCGCCTTCTATCCTCCTTCTGAGCGCTCTTGCTAGACTTCTGAGAAGCAGTACTCGTTCAGGTCAACAGGACATGTCTCGTCCGGTCCTACATGAGTGCTGAGGTTCGCGCAGGTCCAAGTGTTCAGCTACACATGCGTAGACGGATTTGGCACACGCTCATCGTTAGTTCAGTACTATGTAGCTATCCAGAGGGCACCAAGTGGAGGTAATGATGCGACATTTTGCCCTCTTTACGAAATAAGAAAAATAGTTGAAAAGATAGAAAAGGAAAGATAGTTCAAAACTTCTCCAATGAAGATGTCAAGTAAGATACCATAATCTGGTTCTACCAGGAGTGGGATGGTTGCCGAGAAATTGGTAGATTATTGCTTTATTGCTGGCAGCATTCGATGTTACTTGCCGGTGTTAACACCCCGTGACAGTCTTTTTTATTCTTGACATTCATTCTTGACACTGGTTCGTTGTGTAGCCATAGTTAGCATAGTACAAACCTTAGCTTGTAGAGCTTAGTATGTACAGAAATCGCTTGCATCAAGGGAAGTCAATCATGATGACTTTTTTTTCCAAAAGCTAAGCGAATAAACCTCCAATTTGACTGGCATATTCCAGGTGGGGTGTAACCAAGGTGTGATAGAGTGATTCTCTTACGCATATATTTGACCAGCGTTTTACAAAGCCAATTGCTGAGTTGGTTCTACCTATGAAATTGTCGTTGTGTGAACGAAAGTTGAGTTCACTATCCCAGGAGAAGCCCAAATCATGTGTCCGGGGAGGGTACGGACTCATTATAAATGTTGGTGATGGGGGGCGCTTAAATTACGAAGTAATAGAGTGTAAATTTGTTAACACTAGATGGAGTGATGTTTAAGAACATCCTGTAGAACGGTATGGTCCTTAGAAGAATCCGATGACTCGCGCATTACGGCTCGGTCTTCGTCTGGACCAGGGGAGTAGTCATCACATGGCCTGTATGGGGTTAGACTTACCAAGGCAAGGTAGGAGTTAGTAGAAAAAATGATTCTTAGGTTCAGGAACGATGTCAGAGACCGACAGGCTGAATATATGGGCGATTAGTTTAGGGTCTGGGGAGGAAGAGAAGATGAGCGAGAGTTGGATAGCAGTCTAAAACAAAATAAAAATTCTTCTCAGCTATTAAGTTTGATTGCATTTTACCTATGTACATACCTTAAATAGAGCCTATTACAGAGCTCAAAGTATTAAGTACCGAGTCCGGCAATTGAAGAGATAGGATGTTTGCGCAACTGTCATTTTCGAACGGCTTATCGGTCTACACTGAAATTTACCACGAATGCCCTTCGACTAATTGTCTGCTTAAAAACAAAAGCATTTTGTTGTGAGCCACAAGTCAGTCAAGATGGGTAGAGGTAGGCATTGCAGAGCTACTGGCCGTGCAAATGTTGAAAAGGTGCGAAAGAGATTGGCTCGAAATCCCAGGCGCAGTGCAACAAAAATGTCGCGAGAGTTAAATTTGCGCCGCATACTAAAAAAATTAACTTAATACCAATCCCTTTAAGGTATCTAAGTCGCAGGAACTTACGGCATTGCAAAGAAAAAAACGATTGAAAAGATCGAGAGTGCTACTAGGCCTGCACCGCAGAAGCGAGTTGCCCAATTTGGTGTTCTCCAATGAGTAAACTTTCTGCATAGCACAGAATAAGCAAAATGATGGAAAATGACTGTCAGGACATGCGAGTAACCGTTGCGATGAACTCCGCATCACTCGACGACAAGGAGCGGACCAGATCATGGTATGGGCTGCTGTCACCGAAAATGGCAGATCCCCACTCGTTTTCTTGCCGATGGGCCGAAATGAGGCCAAGATAAATCAGCAGATTTATCGAGAAAATGTGCTGGAGCTCGGCTGACTGCCCTGGACACACAAACACTTGGGTTCGGAACGATGGACGTTCCAACAAGACTGTGCGCCATCGCATAAGGCAAACCCAAAATTTGCTTCAAAAAAGCATTCCAGCGTTTAACCCATATGAACTTTGGCCGTCATCCCCGCCCGTTGTGAACCTGCTGGATTTCTGCAATTGTTTGGAGTCAATGGAGGAAGACTTGAGCCGAAAATGGAAAGCAATCATAGAAATCAAAGACAGAAAAGGAATTGAGGTATGATTGCCATATTATGATATGGGTTTAAATGTAAAATATTGAGTTTGACGTATAGGTAGTAAAGCGATTAGTTTGCTCTGGGATTTGGGAGGGCGGAAGTAGGCGGAAACAGTCCAAAGTGAAGGAATATGATAGCCTTCAGAGTGTGAAATTACAGGCATCAAACGAGACGATGAGGTCAAGATGTGTATGCATGTTTTTTCGGGCTGCACTTATGTACTTGTAATAGGCCAGAGTCAGAAATGTTACTTGGGATGTAATGCAACTCTTTATATCCACACTGACTGACAGAAGGTACAAGCACTTTGTACATCCGTCCATTCAACGACCTCTTAATATTGTGACCAATGCAACAGTGTCCACAACAGAGCCCACCGATGTACCTTCATCAAATCCCGACCTATAACTAGCAATTCGAAGTTACCCCAACATCATTTTATTCAAAATTAAAGCCCATTGCCTCTTTGCGATGTTTCCTCTCTGGAAGAATTCCAGAGCGCCAGACATGCGCCCCCCAAAATTCACCATTCACTCAAATTGCCACTCAAACGTGTATTTATGTCGCCAACGGCAAAGCTTTTTCTATCATCCTTACAAAACTTCGTACAGCTACAGCAAAATCCTAGGATAAAAACAGCCCCCTCAAGAAACAAACAAAAATGTCTACTACTATCCTGCAAGGTGAATTCAAAAGTCAGTCTAATTCGTAACGGTAAGACGGACGGACGGTATTTTTTATCGTCGCGCGTACAATTCTCAACCAAACAAAAAAGTCAATTGGCCTCACAACATTGCCATTTGAAATTTACATGTAACCAACTGCAAAGGAAGGTGTATCCTGTGCGATTGCGATTTATTTCGTCCTCGGTTTGTCGGTTTATCTCTCTACTCGTGCTGCGTGTCGCCGCCAGTACCACCCCCTTTCAGCTTAGTAAATCAAGTTTGAAAAGTTTTTTTTTCCTCTGCTCTACGACAAAAGCATCCTCGACATAAGAGAAAAAAAAAAGGAAAAGTAAAATAGAAAGAAAAGGAAAATTTAGTGCTGATCCCTGCGAATAGCGGGGAATATTTATTTCATCCTGTTTATCCTTGGCTATATGTATACGTTTTTTTTTTGTTCCTGCTCCTCTCTTGCTGCCTGTGTTCCTTTTGTTTGGTGAAAGAAAGCAATAATTGCATACCTTGGGAAAAAATTTAACAAAACCAACCCAAAACCCACTTACCTTAGCTGTATGGTGCCTGTGCCTGCTGCCTACTAAACGAAATCTGTGTCACAGTTTTTTTTTTGCTACTTTTTTTTTGTCGTCTTCGTCCTTATCGTCCTCGAAGTCATCGTCGTTTGTCGTCGTCGCTGTTGTCGTTTGTTTTCCTTTCTCTCCGGTAATCGGGAGTGTTGGTTCGTCGTGTCCTTTCTGCAAAAAAAAAAATAATAAAGGATATAACAGCGAGAAAGTAAGCGCTGGCATTTTATGTGGTTTAACCTATTCTACACGGCACATAATTTGTTCGGGTTAGTTCCGTGGACGTAACGTAAGGCAGGACAATTGTGTGGTGTATGTGTGCGACGCGCGTTTGAATTTTGCGTGTGCTGTTGTCATACCCTAATATTTGAAATCTCATGAATTAATTTAAGCCTAAAACGAAAGCAAAACGTAGGCATATTTACGGCTTTTCTTTATCCAAAAAGAAAAGTTCCTCGTGTCCTTCATGGGATAGTGTTTTCGTCCTTTCAAAGTGTTAGCTTGAGGAGGTCCCCACAACCAAACTCTGTAAAAATATGCAAATTTTCATGGGTTTCCTGTGAAGGCCGGTTGATAAGTTAAACCAAAAAAAAAAAAGGGATGCGTGCACCTTAACCTGCATTCGATTTTCAAGGATTTAAGAGAAGAATACACAAGCTAAATGCGTGTGTGTGTTACACGTCGATGGACCAAAAGTAGGTGGGTAGTAGCACCTTTTTTTTTCTTCTTCTTTTGTAGTGTGTCGAGTGAAAAAAAAAAAAAAATAAAGGAAGGAAAAACTCCTTTTGTCCTGCGGAATGGAAAGGAATTTATGTGGCTTATATAAATTATATTTTCTTTGAATGTAAGGATCTCTTTATACAGTGGGGTATCAGCGTGTGTGTGTGTGTATGGATTTAGGGGGCTGTTACGAGGAAACACAACACGGTTCTGTGGTTTTTCGGCTAAAAGATTGATGATTATTAGGTTCAGAGTTGGTACAAACATAAACAGCTCTACCTACCCTCTATCTCTTGTATCGTGTGGTTGGATTTTGCTTTGCCATCGATGAAAGTTTCCTTAAGGCTATGATGGGGAGGTTTTGTCCTTACACATAAGTATAACACAACAAAGTCGTGTGTGTGTTTGTGGTTTTCGTATTTAATAAGAAGAATTGACGTGATGCGTTAATTATATACACGAATTCATTTTTCAATCGAAATCCATTAGTTAATGAATTTATCATCATCTTTAAGGATATCGAATTGTACAAGTACCTACGTGTGGGCATATACATACATATGTACATTCTACTCAAAGTCTTTCGATATTATTTCCTTCTTTCCTTGTAGCAACTGTGATTTCCGAGTGGGAGTGGAAAACTGATGCTAAGAACGAATCGGTGTGGGTTACCATAGAAATGTTGGGTTTTAAAGGATCAATTTACATTTTGCACATAAGGTTTGTAACAATAGGAAAATGTTCATATGGGAAAATAATGGTTTTTTTCTTTGCTTGCCCTTTGAAAGAGGAGCTGAAAAGATAATGTTACCCAAAGTAATCCTTAGATCGGATGTTTCGATCGCCATCTGCTTCTGGTGATAATTATCACGAGTGAAACTTATAAGTTAATTATATACACATAAGTTCTCCTAAGGCCTAGACAATAGTGCAAACTCTGTTTCTTTAGCAGGTTTTAAGGATATTTTTTTATGAAAAAAAAGAGTCGTCATATGTGATGGCAAACTGTTTCATCTTCTAGTAATGAACTTTTTAAAACATATTAAAAAATAGCATAATTGATAAAAATAATTTTATCAATTTTCACCTCATGACAACTTGAGGACGTCTTTCTAAAGTTCTTTAATTGACAAAAGACTTACATATCGTTCGGTTTTAAGAAATTAAAGGTGGATTGACTTCCAGGCTATTTTTCTTTCAGTATAAATAATCAATCGACTAAATAAATAAAAAAATTAAATTCGATTAATGAGTGAGAGGTTTGGTAATCAATTACCGACCATATCCATTAAATTTTCATAGTTATAAAATTAACAACTTGCTTTGAAAGCACTTAAAGTAATTAAACATGAACGTGAAAAAGAAACTGTGAATTACGAACGAATGCAAAAACCACATACAACTTTCTCCTCAGTCAAATTGAATGCCACCCGGCCATGGAGAATAAATATTGAAACTTAATATCATCTTAATTTTAACTATATCGCTACACCAACTCTTTCCCATCCCTTTTTCAATCTTCCAAAATAATTTAGGCCTGTTCCCTGTTAATTAGTAAGAGGTTATTCATATCCCGTTTGACACGTGCAAGTTATAACAAAAAAACACAGATGCGTGATCATATATATGTGAAGATACCAATTGAATTTCTTAATATGTGTTTTGTTTCCTCATTCTGGAGTCTCAATCTGACAAAACGGTGAAGGTCCGACGTGTAGGACAAGTCCTATGAACCACAAGAAATACCCCCGCGTGCCAAGCAGGTATTACAAGTCCTTCCATTTAAGAACCATTGGAGTAGTTGAAGTATCGTTATGGCCTTCGCAAGCCATGTAAGTTGTTACCTCTTAGAATCTCATAGAACCCTTGTGTTGATCCTATCAAATTTGGAGCAGACATTTCGGTTTTATCTAAGCCCACGGAATTTTACTATGAAGTGTTCTTAAATTTATAGTGATATGAAAGTGATATTGAACAATATCAATAATAATGGACACTTTATAACTCTAACTTTTTAAAGATTGCAATTAAGCATACCTAAAAGTGAGTTTTTTACTGGTTTTACTTTGATAATGATAAAGTGATCTTTATGTTGACTATAACTATGCAAAACACTTTCTTACGTGCTAACATAATTATAACAGGCGAAGAATAGAAGATTTATTTACGTCCTATGGTTTTTCAAACTATCAACGTGAAATAAAAATACAAAACTCTACAAACTAACGACCAAAAACTGAACACCAAGTCTGGAAAATAACAAAAAGACCGCGTTCCATATGTGAAGCTCAGATTCTCCCTGTATTAGAACAAATTCTATAGGAGATAGCGGCGACTATAAAGACGTTCCTGCTAACAGATGAATTTCGAAAAATTTGATACATAAATACTTTTTTTTAGCCTTTTTTGATACAATTTAAAATTTTCAATGAAAATTCTGAAGATCCTTCCATATATCATATATTTTTCAATTTTTAAATCAATTTTTAAATCTAGCAAATATATATATAAACATTGTTTATATTCATAGAATTCGATTTGATAGATTTGACAGTTTTCACAAAGCAGCACACATAAATTTCTTGCACTAAAATTCGTAGCATGGGAAATTTCTTACTCTCTCCTGAGCGTTCTCTTCTGTGAAAAACTACGAAAATTTTCCGTACGCGAACAGGAGGGTATGCTGTTTTAGGAGGGTATGCGAACGGACCTATAATTTATTTATTTTTATTTTAATTTTGACAAATTGTTTAGAATACATAATTATTGTGTTATACCACCTCGTATTGTACATTTTCAAAATTTATGACAATCTTTGAGTTTTGATTTTAAGTAAAGACCGAATAACTAAATTTCCAAATAGGGTTACTTTTGATAGGAATATCTTTTGTCTAGAGTTTGATGTCAGTAGTTGTTGTTAGCTTTATTGCATTAAGTATTGCAGTATTCAAAAAAGTGACTTAAATCTTTTGGGAAAAGTGCAGAGAGAGCTACTACTTGAATTGCATTAAGTATTTAATATCTACAATTGATATCAGAATCAACACTGATGTGTTTTTACACTTGACTGTAGATTTCTTTTATACGCTCTGAAATGTATACCGGACACAACCCTCATACGTAGCTGTAAGAATAAGACTGACTTTCACTCTAGGCATCCCGCTCAGCTTCTGTAGGAACTGCATAGACGACGAGCAAACAAAAAATATTGTCCACATTTTGTAGACTTTTTACATCACATGACGTAGGCAATGTAAATGATTTATTGAACCAAATGTCAACGTGCGAAAGCTGTCATCTTTTTATATTTGGGAAATACACTAAACCTAACTAACTTTTCGCGGGTTTTCTGTTAAAATAGGTTAATTAATAGAAACGTTATTGCATGAATAAGTTGCTTATTCACCACGTGTTAATGCTACCGATCAATAATTGATTAGACGCATTTTGTTATTACTTCCGTTTTTAGCAAATGAATCTATGTGATGGAAAAATATATGGATTTTTATTTTGATTCATTTTAATCAAAATTAAGATATTTTTTTTTTGAAAAGTCAACGGCAACGCTGTTCCCAAGATTTCGTGAGTTAATTTTCGTGTGGATTATCGCCGTTCAATTTTGCTTTTTGACGAACCCATTAATGCAGAAATGTACCTCGTCGCTGAGTATGATTTTTCGACCGGAATTGGGGTTAACTTAATTAGTGTTCCGGACCTTAACAGGAAAGACGAACCGTTGAAGTAGAGAGCTAAAACATATGCTATCTATACATTATGTGAAAGCCCGCACAAGATAGTGGCATTTGGGAATTTTTTTTTTCTGGCAAAATTTGTTGAAGAAAAAAGCTTGAAAAACATTTGCAAAATGTTTCACCCCCCTAGCGGCCCATAAGTACTTAAATATGAAAAAAATAGGAATACATAGTATTTTGTATAATAAATATGAAAATTCCTATATTTTATGTAGTTTTTTAGAAAAAGTAAAGAAAATTAGGTACCTATTTAGTAACCCCTCTATATCTCTATTTGTTCCATGTAATCAAAAAAAAATATATATATACCGGGTCATTAAGAGACTACATTTTGCTTTTTTGGATTTCATCTAAATCCGCCAAATAGTTTTCGAGTTATAAGTTTCCGAACATCGCACAGAATTCCTTGCATTCTCTTCTCTTTCTGCTACTTCATTCGATTACTATCGTGGATCGTGCGTATTTGATAGCTGATTTTGAAAAATTAATTTATATTAAAATATATGTATGTATATTTCTAATCTTTTTTTCAAAATATTTTTTTTATTTCATATATTGCTCGTTTTTTTTTTTTTTTTTGGTTTTGATAGAAATTCATGAAGTATTAACCGAGTAATAGCCAATTTAAAAAAAAAAAAAAAACAGTTACACAGCAAAGTACCGTTATATACATTATTAGCCAAGAAAATAATACGGCATATTATAGTATGTATTTGCCTCAGCTAACTTAAATATTTTAAATTAATTTTAATAAATACATACAAGCAAATTGATTTATTCGTTAAGGCAGCCACACATTTTAGAAAAAAAAAAAATAAAAAAATACACAAATATTGCACGAGGTGTTCCTCACAACAACAGAGTTGTTGGAACTTATATGAGCAGAAACAATTCTAATGTAGTTGGTTGCCAATTTCAGAATTAGATGTCTGCCAAAACGGAAAGGCCATCTAGCTCCACCAGTTATTCAATTTCAACTAGTGCAACGACCATGGTATTTGTTCCAGAAGCTGATGCTCGTCAAGACAGGGTTGGTTTAACCATTCTTCAAAAGTAGCGGAGAGCAGGCTGTTGTGTAAGCTACTACTTCATGAAATCCAGTCACATGTCTTGCGATATCACGCATTTGTCGGGGAGTTGTTTGGAGTATCTTCTCTACACTACCAACTTTTCGATTTATATCACATTGTTTCTAATATCGGTATACGATTAGCGAAATTGTTGATATTGCAACACTAAATTCAATAAGGATTGTTATTTTAAAATTAATTCCTACAAGCAGCTCGTTACTGTATCTAACAATCAAAGAGTTCTTAAAAACCTTTTCATTTGGTTTGTTAGCTATATAGGTAAAATACTTTTTGTTTCTTCAACAGCGTGTTCCAAGAAGTGTCCACAAGAAATGAGATCCCTTATCGTCATCTTGTTATGAATCAAAGCTTTATATTTAATTATACAAAATTAAAGAGGCTAGGATAGATTGACGGACATAGACAGTCAGCTAAATACCTCCTTGATCTCATGAATGTTTCGACATTCCTCAAACTGAAAGAATATAAAGAGTATTCCTTTAAAAAACCTAAAAGAAAATTAAGGACAATTCTACCATACTTGAAATTGCAGGGAAAGATGCTGTTGAAGTTAGACAAATACTGTTTTTCCTATCTTTTTTTACACCATCCAATAAGTAATACATTTCCTTGCAGGCTTTCCAACATTCCTTATGCAACGTTATGACATTTTAAGTGCTTATAGATACTCAAATTTAAAGTTGTAAATTTGCACAGTGTCGAGGAGTTTTTCTTGTGATCTTTTTTACCTCTTCTGCTGCTTTAATATGTCAATAGGTACATATATTAATATTTTACGAAATGAAAGGTATGAGTACTCGTAAATTTATAGGCGTAAACGTATGTGCTATTATAACACAAAGTCCTTCTAAAATTACACAACACACGTGCATTAGATTCTATAAAGTTGTCAATGGGAACCACACGTTTCTAGGTTGTGTATCCATTTCAATGGTTACTATAGCACTATACATAACCAGGGTACAACATTACATCTACTCTGAAAAAACAAAAAAAAAAATAAAAAAAATCCCTGATAATACTTTGAAACTATTAATTAGCGGGATGTGTTTTAAATACTACTCATCGGAGTAGAGTTAATCTTGAACAATTAATTTTTATTTCCCTACAATACTATATTTTAATTGAATTACAGCTGTAGTATGCATTTCGGTAGCTATAGTTTCCACACATGGAAGGGACTTACAGTCCTACGCCGCATATGAAGGGCAAATGCTGGGTACTCCTGCTAGAAACCAATAGAAACAATTTTGAATACACCCAAAACGCCAACAACAAGCTCAGGGCCATCTTTATCTTTATAGCTTCCATATTGGAGTACACCTCTTCTTCTGGTTGTCGAATTCAATTATACCTTGTATTGCGTGCGATTCCTCTTAAAGACTGGGAAAGGCGCTCCCAAGTATGGATCTACGCCCTGGCCTTGTGTAATCCTACATTCTGATAGTGACTATATGTAATTCAATTAGCGAGAGGTACAGAAACATTTCGTCACTATTTGCCCCCTGTGACCACCACAGTGACCTGAGTTTAGCCCCACGATTTGGACTGTTTTATTTTCAATGTATGATCTATGTACATATATAGATCGTAGGTCATAATAAAATACGTCTATAAAATTCTACAACGTCATTTGCTCGTCGACCTCCTCTTCTTTGGAATCTAGTGGTGAATGAGCCAATGCCGACGACGTTTCTGTTGCTATCTGCGGGAAGTACCTCTACATGCTAAGAGATCTCTTGGAGAATTTCCTCTCTAAGCTCTCCGAATGGACTCAAAAACGCGGTCTGCGGATAAATCCTCAGAAATCTTTTTCCCTCCGAATATAAATAGGACTCCTCTGGTGCACTTAAGTATGGCTAAATACCTAGGTGTAACCATCTGGTGGAGTACACTGCTATAATCACCTGCATCAGTGGTGCTCTCAGGACCACTCCCACAGCGGCTATGAACATAATGTTCCATCTGCTACCGCTACACATTTACTGCAAGCTGGTGGCAGTGGCTTGTATGGCACTTCAGTTGGGAGTGAACCTGGGCCTCAACCAATAAGCCTCTGCACTTAGCTCGGTCTTTAGCTAATGCCTCAAGTTTAGCACTCCAGCGCCACCTGCGGCGAAGAGGCCCTTTACTTCGTCGTCACTCCGGGTTTGAGTTCAAAGACTCTGCGGGCCGGAACTTTGTTGTCCATTCGCTCTACATGTCCTAGCCATTCCAGACGTTCAATGCGCAGTTTTTTGACTAGGTCGATGTCGCTGTATAGCTCATATAGTTCGTCGTTGAATCTTCTCCTCCAAAACCCTCTTACGAAGAATTTTTTTACGAAACGACCAAGGATATCTTCACCCGCTTTCAACAAAGTCCATGTTTCAGCGCCGTAAAGCAGGACTGGAATGATCAGGGTATTATACAGAGTCTCCTTAGTTCTTCGAGATAGGGCAACAATTCAATAGTTAGCGGTTGGCAAGTACTATTCTTCGCTCGATTTCTGCGCTGGTATTATTGTTAGAGTTAATAGCAGAGTCAAGGTAGACAAAGTCCTTTACTACCTTGAAGTTGTAGCTGCCCACTGTGACGTTTTTTCCAATTAGTCGGTGTAGATTGTACTTTCTTGTTGACAGCATATACTTGGTTTTGACCTCGTTTATCGCTAACCCATTTTAGCCGCTTCTATTTCAAGTCTTGCAAACGCACCGGTGACAACCCGGTTCTTTCAATTATGTCAATATTGTCGGCGTATGCAGCAGTTTTAGGTGCTGACTTTAGATAGATTGTGACACTGGTGTTCGCTTGTGAATTCCGCACAATCTGCTCTAGTATGTTGGTAAAGAAGTCATATGACAGCGAATTAAACCTTTTGACATTAAAGGCTTCAGTACGGTCATTACTGACCTTGGTGGAGCAGCGAGCGTTCTCCATTGTCATGAAATGTTGTTCCCTCTATAGTTGGCCCAGTTGAGGGGGTCTCCTTTTTGGCTGATCGGACAAATGATGCTGAGGTTCCATTCTTCAGGCATACATTCATCTGACCAGACCTTAGAGATGAGTTGGTGTATGCTCTCTACAGTTCATCCCCAGGTACCTTGAATAGTTCTGTCGGTAAGCCGTCAGATCCAGCAGGTTTGGATATTGCTATCCTCACTTCACTTAGCTCAGGTGGACAAAGATTTTGCCTATCATCGTCTATGTTAAATTGTCACTATTCACTCAAAGTTTTATTGTATCTATTGATTTCACTCCTGTTGTGATACCCTGTATGATCCAGCATACAACTTCTCTTCTTTGAAATCAGAGTAGCCTTTCAGAGACAAGTAAACACTGAAAATGTACATAAATTGACAATTTATAGACAAAATAATTCTCATTTCTATTAACCTGTCATCAGTCTGTAATTAGATCGATTACAGGTCAAACTAATTCGAATTTAAATCACTGCCGTCTAGATCAATTAAAATGATTGAACAGTGCACATCCATTATCCGATGATTAAAACGGAATATTCAATTTCATCAAGTCCCTTTGCCAAAAAAACGCAAAGTTTCAATTAACAAAGCACTTTTAATGAGGTAAAATCAATTGTTTTTTTTAGAGTTTTAAAAATCGATTAATCATTATGACGATGATGATCCTTGCTACTTTAATTAAACTTAAAAACTTAAAATTCTGTAGGCTTGCAATTAATTATTTATTTAAAAATGAATTAAATTAAAATAGTTACGACCTTTGACATGTGTGCGAGAGCCAATTTCAACATAGACAAAGCGTTGATAGGAGAGACTCTTACGCCCTCGGGGGCTGTTCGCCTCTTATCCAGTAAAATTAATTGAGAGGTCGGTAATTTATAGCGTAATTTATTTCACATTGAGTACCTGTTTAAATCATTCTTTATGCATCTCATAGGTGACACTTTATGATACCTACACCCGCCTTTCAATTGCTAATAATGTTTCACTATTTTACACCTCAAAGCTGGCAACAGCTGCTGGTGACAACACTTTTCTCCTCGAGTGAGCGATGGATTAATGCTTTAAGGTGTCAACTTTTCCTTTGGTGCGAGATTTAAGTGGCAATAAAAGTGAACACGGTAAATGTTTTCTTTTTGCTCCCCCCCACAGGAGCCACATATACTAGCTATACGTGGTTACAAAGAAAAAAAAAAAAAAAGGACTTCCGTATATGGTGGCGTATTAATTTTATTGCTTCGGCTTCGAAACCTTTTTTTACGGACCTGATATATTTTACTGGCCATTTGCGAGGACATTCGATTCGAAATAAATCGAAACACACATATAACTTTGGGTGTACACATAAGTAGCGAAGAGGTTTTCACGTAAAAAAAAAGTCTTTGAAAGTACCTAGTCAAAGGAAAGTCGACGCATATTGGAATGTGGCCATTTTTGAATCTGCTTTTAAAAGGACGTCCAAGTAATAAATGTTTTCATGTGATGTCCAGTGATGATAAGGGTGTGTTGTAAAATTTTACGCGCATGTAGCATGATTGACACTCTTGCGTTGCCTTAATTGAGTTATACATCGTCCATGGGCGAACGAAAATTTGCCATAATTGTTTATCTCCCTATTTTATGCTGGACTGACAGATGCTAGTAGAACTGTAAATAATCATGTTATTACATGTTTGAAAAAAAAAATATTCTCCATTTTGTGTCTAGAGTCTTTTAGGCTTCACAACTGTGTACAGTAGAATACACCTTCTGTTCTTTTAGCTCAGATATCAGTTTAAACTACGACTAACACTTGAAGTAAATGCGAAAAATGGTATTGAAAACGTTCACTTATCGACCAGATAAGTGCTTAGAATGTCCTTAGCTTCTTGTTGTTCAAATAATACCCCGAATACAAGAGTATTTTAGGAAGAAGAAATCTATATCTCTGGTGTAGCTTATTGGTCATAATAAATACATAGGCATAATCTTGACATAATTACTGGACATTGTGAGTGCTATTGGTATTCATGCCAAACACCTCAGTATACAATACAACGATTGTTGCAGAAGCCCGGAGGGACAAAGAACTCACCTCTGTTTGAACTCTGTTTGGAACTCACCGTATGAAAACTTAAGCTGATGGATTCATGTATGTCCACCCATATGTCGGGATATTTACTTTTCAGAGTGATTCGATATATGTATATAAAAACAAAAACAATTGGCTGAAACTATTGCTGACCTAACTTAATATTAACTTTTGAATGTAACATACTTTTGTAGTTTTGTTGCTAAAATACATGTGTGTGGTTTTCTGAAATCTCTCTTTAAAAAGCTTTCAAGCTAATAGTCCAAACTGTATAAACAAACAGTTTCTTCAAATTAGCATTTAACAAATTTGAAAACCACCAGTACAATTTTCTCAAAAACGATTCAAAGGTTGAGGTTCCAAGTTCGAATCCAGAAAAATACCATCAAAGTTTTTTAGTCACGATTTCATATTTCGGCTATGAAATAAGATGGCGTACCAAATTTTTAGCCAAAGGCTTAAACAACGGTACTTTACTTGCAGCCAAATTGGTATAAAACAAATTTGCTGTAAAACGGCAGTATTATTTAAACATTATACTGAAACGAGCTGTATATGTATTGGCAACATTTTGGCCAAAATTGATTCAAATGGCACTTAAGGCTAATTTGGTTAAAAGACGGGTAAACACATTTTATTCAAATTTTCAGTGTAGGTATGTAAAACTGGGCTAATGGTATAAGATGGTTTATATTTTTGTTTATATTTTGTATATATGCTAGTTTTGTGAAGTCTAATAAAATGGCTTACCACGTTTTTGGCCGAAACTTAGAAAGGTACTTTACATAGAGCAAAATTAACGAAAAATTTATTCTATCGTCTTTATTCTCACAATTACTTTTTTGAGGCACCTTGCATAGGCACCCTGTAAAGGCGTTCCCTATCATATGGCATATCAAAGTGAAGAGAATTTCACAAGGACTCCATATTTATTAAAATTGTTTTTTTTTTTTTTCTGAAAATATTGGTGGGACAAAAAGCTTGCCAACATTGGAAAATTAAGAAAAGAAAACCCCAGCAATTTTTTTTTTTAAACTTAAATATTATAAATTCGTGTTTCCACAATAACGACTACTACTCAACGACTTTAATTTTGTTTTTAAAATAACATTTCAAGTGTATGTATCAAAATACAGTGAAAAAATTCGCCTCACGTCAAAGTGGTTTCAAAACAAATTCCCAATCCCAAAAGCACAAAACCCACATTGAATAAAGGAAGAAAAAGAGTGATTCATTTTGAAAATCCATAAACAAGCTAAAGACCTTAAAAGCATATTTTTACTTCTCCTTTAATTCCCAAGGATTAAAGTTAACAAAAACCAATAAAAAGGATAAGAAACAGAAACAACGCGCCCGAAGCTACAGAAAATTTCTTATTGATTTAGGAGCGCTGATGCGTGAACAAAATACCCACTGCCAAATGTAAATATTGGCTGACTTATCACTCAGACAGAAACACCCAGAAATAGAAAATCCATAATGCTAAATACTATTTTTAGACATGTCCTACTCAGAACTAGGAATCTAAATGGAAAAAGGATTACATTCTTTGTCGTACACAATTAATTGCCTTGATTCAAATTGTTCATCACAGTTGGACAAAGTAATTAAGGACTTTTTGTTTTGGATCTCTTTCAAAGTGGTCCTTTCTCTTTTCTGTTTGTAAAGTTTTATTTGAATATAAAGACAACCCACATAAGTACTAGATGGTTCGGTGTCCTTCTGAATGAGTTGGGATTCCTTTCTCGTGTCGATTTAATTAATTATTAATGAATAAAGTATTTAATTAATACTAGCACAACAATCTGAACTAAAGGTTAACTAAAATGTCAAGAGTACCTACCTTCGGAAAGAATGTGCAATTTTCTATTTTAAATTTTTAACTTCTCAAACAATTTTTCAATGCATTCCACTTAGGTACTCACACTTTATACACACAGGACTAAGGACTATGTGTGTAAAGACCTCTACTGGCACCCCCTAAACCCTGTATACTGAAATATGTCAAGTATTTGACATTTCCTTCACTCACATAGTAGTAGAACAGCGCAGCGCCACCCTCACCCCCAGGAGAGGTCACAGCCAAGTTTCGCTTCAAGTATCTGTGTATCTATGTGTACCTGTACCTATCTGGTGAACATAATTAAAGTAAAAACTGAACACAAAATTACATAGAGTGATGGTATGAAGAACCGAGTAGCAGCACATTTGCATGGTCGAAAAGTTTCTACTCAACTTGACTTATGGCGTTGGAAAGAAGTACGCTTGAACAACTACAACAAGTTCCATACTGCACTCTGTTATTGGGTAGGGTTTTAGGGGGCCCCTCTACTGTGTAACAAGGACTTCTAAAACAAAAAAAAAAAAAGATATCAAACTAAACAAACCGAATGTGGATGTAACGCAACTTTAATTCATATCAACCCATTCTATTCAGGATCTCGTGCACTCTTTGATTCCTATTCAATGGGTTTCCTCCTTCCATCTTGTGAACAGACAGTTCTTATATTGGCTCGTGGTTTAAGGATGACTTTTGTGGCGTGTTGATTATGGGACGAGTTACTTACATGAGTGTATGTGTGTGTTAGGTCCTGAGTGCATTGAGTTTTATTTATTCGTTTTTTTTTTTTTGTTGAGTTTGTCATGCTACATGACAGTTTTCATCATTTTCCAATAGAATGGCTTTGCAATAATGTGATAGAATAAGCCATTGGATGAACGATGATGGGAGTTGTGTGTTCTGCAATTTACATTGACAATTTGAAGTCCTTCGTAATCCGGAATCTCAAGCAAAGCGGAAAAATTCAGTTTTTTTTTTCTTTATAAAGTGCAACTTGAGATATGTACTTAAAGTTTTAATTCAAAAATAAGGACATATGTATATATTTTTATCCTAAGTTTCTGAGTGGTGTATCCTTTAAAAAGGGATTTTTTTTATGGCCATTGACGGTTGATGAACTCTGTCATGTCATAAAGTAATATCTGCAGGCTGACTTCATTGAATATTTTTGCATTTATGTTTTGAAGACCGTCGAGAGTGCAGTTCCCCATATACCAACATATTTAATTATGAACAAAAATGCATTAAGTACATGAAACGTATTAGTAAAGGGTGAACAATGACACTTTTTCGTGTTGTTATGTATCATCGGCTGTCAAGTTAACAATGATACCCAGCTGTCAAGATACTCGGTAAATTTCAGCTCAGTTGTAAATATGCAACGTGAATTTCGTGAGGAGGTTAGTCGTCATCATAGCTTCGTAGTGCACGAAATTTGTGGCAAGTTTGAGCGCGAGTACACTCATTTGGGCCTTAAGCCACTAACCAGACATGGATGGGCACGAAATGAAGAAAACCATAGCCGCAGTAGTGACCAATATCGGAGAATACGTTGATTCGCTGAATTGGGCATCGCCAGAGAGTCTACCAGACTTATTTTGGGCCTTTATCCATATTAGATTGTACTGACGCAAGAATTGAAGCCGTAAGTTCGGTAATTGGGCACTGAAAATGTTGGCCGGATATCCGAAGTTCAGCCTAAAAATTTTCTTCCGGGACGAGGCTAATTTTTGGCTCTTTTCAACAAGCAAAATTTATGCTGTGTATGTATGTATATACGTCTACAATGGTAGCATTGTTGCTTTTCTAGATACCGAGGGCGCTTTCAACAATGTTGAGAGCAGAGCTATTAGAAGAGCTGTAGAGCTCTAGATCTGTACGATATTGAGCATAGCATAGTCAATTGGCTCTGTAAGATGTTCAAAACAAGACACATAAATTCTGCCATGGGCTGCTGCTCCATAAGGAAACTCGTCACTAGAGGTACCCCAAGGGAGGTTTCATCTCCCCGCTTTTCTGAGTCCTAGTAATCGATGTTCTAAGGGAACTCTGCGATAGGGGCATTAGCGTTACGACTTATGCTGATGACGTGGTCATCTTGGTTCAGGGAAAATTGCTACACACTCTCAGTGTCAGGTAAATTAAATTAAATTAAACTAATTAATAATTCTTCATACTACTTCTCCGAATTGCATCTTCATTTATAACTTAAAGATTATACTAGTCTAATGTAAATGATGTTGTTACTTATTAATAAATATGAATAAAATATGAATAAGAATCAGGTGGGTAGACTTAACGTCAACCCCGAAAAAACGGAACTGGTACTCTTCACAAGAAAGCACAAGATGCCAACTTTCAGGCTACCTAAGCTTAATAATGTGTAACTTATTTTCGCCGACAAGGTCAAATAACTTGGTTTTGTGTTAGACCGAAAACTACAGTAGAAACTAAACACGGAGGAAAGGGTTTTAAAGGCATATAGTGCCCTTTTCATCTTTTTGAAAACAACGTACATAAAATAGAAGAGAAGTGTTGCTATTACGGGCGCTTTGGGTACCACGCCCACGGTAGCACTTGAGATGTTCTTTTCAAGCGGAAAGAAGTGGCTTCGGCTTACAGACATAGGAGTCTTTAAGAGAAGTAGCATAGTTCTATTGTCAGAAACACATTTCACGAGTCTCATGAGAAATCGGATGAAATTTTAGGTTTTCTCGACTTCAAAACTCCATATGAAGTTGCGTATCCCAGCAGGAAAGACTAGCAAAATAATATAATTCATCCCATCTTCAAGGCATTATAAACGCAGAATCGCAGAGTAACGAATACGCCGATAGACTGGCCAAAATAGCAGTGGAATTCCGATCGGCGAATATCATCAATAGCACCAGGACACTGCTGTGTGTTTCAAAGAGAAATATAACCAACTGCAGATGAATTAATATATGTAGATGGGCATAGGGTATCCAGAGCTCTGTGGCCAGAGATCAACCACAAAAGATCAGTGGAAATCATTAAGCTAGGGAGATCATAAGTAAGGACTATGATTGGCAGCCTATATGGTCATTGTCTTTTAAAAAGGTACGCCAGCAGGTTAGGACTACCTGAATCTGATATTTGTAGATATTGTGAGGACCTATTACGTACATATTGTGTGAATGTGAGGGTTTTTCTAGAATAAGATTTTTACATCTAGAAATGCACCTCTTTCGTAGTCTGGAAGAGTTAAGTACTTGTAACCAACCGAAGGACCTTCTCAACTTCTGCAGAGCAATCGATTGCTTGGCCGACTTGATTTAGGCTTTAGGTTTTATTCTGCCATTTTAGAGTGGTATCGCGGTGGGCCCATTATGGTGCCTATTGCCTCTATGATGAACTCATAACCCTTTTATAACCTAACCTTACCTACAATGAAGCTCTCAATAACAATTTAAATGTGTAAGTACTTAATTGAGTGTCATTAACAAACAACAAGCCAAACTTCAGTGTGACCTGCATTTTTCTTTCTTAATAAACTCAACTTTGGCTACAAAGAATAAACTAATAAATTCTCCATGTCCATGACTCTGATAGACAGAAACATTTTCTAAATTAATTCTTAAAGTTTTTAACTGACACTTCCTGCGAAATGCCAATTACGATTTAAAATTTAATTGATTCTCTCTTCTGTCATCCTGATATTCCACGAGGGAAATTTTGAAATGTATTCTCTGCCAAAACATAGCAGGTATATCCATCGTATCCATTTCTGTCGCACAAAAACCGACCGAAAAAGGAAGAAAATAAAACAAAAAACTTTGCCTTTACTCGTAAAAGTGTCAATAAGTCGTTTTGATCCCACATCAAACGTCAATTAAATTATGTTGCGAAGCCTATTAAACACTTCAATTCTCTGTCAGTCTGCATATATAAAGGTAAAAGTGTCGCTTTGTTTTTATTACTTCCAAAAAGTCCACGCCCCCCACCCTCGTGCAGAAAGTGTTGGTCTCTTAATAAACGCCAGGCAGGAGTTGGAAACTTTTTTTCTTAAAATTTATAACCACAGCAAATGGATGCTTATGTCAGTCTCGATGGAAATCCTCCTTCCATTCCAAAGGATCAGAAGCAGGAGCAAAAACCAGAAGAAGAAAATAGGAGTTCCCAGAATTTAGTACTCTCAAGGACTCTATCGAAGCTGCAGCCAAACACACTGAAGGGGCATATTCAATCGACATAATCCTCCCAAAGAGGTGCAGAGTGCATAACAGCAAAAATGAATACAAGAGCAAAACAGACACCAGAGAAAGAAAGAGAGAGCAAAGGACTAACAAAAAAAATCTAACACAATCCATGTGTACCGTACCGCCAAAGCGGCAAGCTTTGTACATATGGGTGCACCCACACGATACTATAGTGATCCTTGATATCCTTGTTATATTGGATTCCGAGGGAAGTGTTGCAGCCAATTCTACGACCTAAATACGCTGAAATATTGAATGGAGGATTTGCACCTGTAAATTACTTGTGTGCCGGTGCATTTTAAAGAGGACTCGCCTGACTGAGAAAATAACAGCAGCGAACGAGACCTGCTGCAGCCTGAACGCTTAAGGAGAATTCAATTCAAGTGGGATTTTCTCTCATCTAATTTACACCCATGAAACAGGATTGGGCATCCTGGTGTCCTTATTATATACACAACGTTCATACAATACAACGACATCACTACCTTTTTTACATTTTCTATTTTTCTTCTAAGACTGCCGGTTATGGCATATGCCCACACTCCGGAACTGAACATACAACCGGTCACATGAATGCAAATAACCCAGTCGATAGGAGGACATGCTAGGAAGGAACACTAAATGTGTGTGTCTCTTTGGGGTTGTTGTTGGTGAGCTTTTGCAGACGACACAGCGATGGGGGGGCACACATTTTAAATGAAGTGGACCATGACCATTACCGTTTTTATGGATTTGCTTACAGCTTTAGGCAAATTTTATGATAGGTTTATATATCTTTCGGATGACAGAATGATAAATTTATTTTTATGACATGCTTTTATCGCCAAACAAAAAAAAAAAAACCGAAACGGGAGCACCGACATTCCTGGTTACACCTGAATTGTTGTGTAAACGTGGGGAAGGGAGAGGGACTCTTTCCTTTTTCTTTTTTTTTTTTGCTATGAGGAGTTATGAGCTTAATGAAGGATAAAACTTCAGTGGGGACTTTCAACAGTAAGTTTATGATGGTTTACCATTTTGTGAGTCTCATTATGTTTTGTTATTTACTCACGTGCACAATAAACTTTTCTTCTTTTTTTTTTCAAAGGACCATCTTGAAGGCATAAGGATAAGTATTTTTTTTTTTTTCGAAATAAGCAGTCAGTCAAAGAAATTAATGCTGGGGTAAATAAGATAAATGTTTAGATGTTTATTTTAATTTGAACTTTTTTTTCTGTCCAAAATCTATTTAATTAGGATAATGACCTCGTGCTGCTTGGTTGCAGATCTCATTTAGGCAGTCCTTCAGATTAGAGATTAAGTATTCAAGTTCCTGAAAGCCATTTAGGATACATAATTATCGATCCCTTAGAGCTATGGGTCAATGGGGATTATGTGCTTTCTAAGTAAACGCTTTGATTGGTATTTGAAAACAGTAAATATGTCTTTGTAACTCAAGCAAGTATATCTGTGCAAACTTGGGTATAGAAATATACTCTTAAATACATGAAGGTAGACATGTGGTGTACTTTATCTTTAGTTGGGAGGTACTACTTCGTGCATTAATATTTTTGTCCACAGGTGCACATGTGGCCTTTTTTGCTGTTCTTATGTCCTAAGAAGGATATTTTAAAGCAGCTTGTAAATTAGACGATACGTAGACCGGACTTCCTTTAAAGTGACGTAAACGCCGCTCATGATATAATCACCAAAGACAGCAAATGTGGAGAGGGGAGCAGATGTCGCTCGGCTGAAAACTCGGCAAAAACAAATATGATCAGCTTACGATCGAACTCATCATATATGTGTTGCTGGACAAATGGAGATAGAGTAGAGAGTATCCATTACCTTGGGAGTATAGTCTCAACAGATGGCGAAATTGAACTGGATATAGCCAGCAGAATAGGCAAAGCTAAATCTGCGTTTGGGATGCTACCCACAGTTTGATAAAGTAATGCAATTAGCTTAAACACCAAGCTACGACTGTTCTGTTCCAACGTTGAATTCGTGCTGCTATATGGATGTGGTGCCAGGAGAATGACCGCCACTATCACGAGGAAGCTGTAAACGTTTGTCAATAGGTGTTTACGCTACATCTTAAGGATATTCTGACCAAACCGTATCTATAATGAACAGCTTTATCAGAGAATGGGCCATGAACCTATAGGAACAAGCATATGACGACGAAAGTGGCAGTTGATTGGTTACACTCTCCGAAAGGTAACAAGTCCATAGCTAACCAAGCGATCCAATTGAACCCGCAAACAATAGGAGTATGTGGCGCAGAACAGTGGAGAAGAAAGCACGGCAACTGGGAAAGAGTTTCGAGGCACATTTCCAAAAATCGCACACGATGGCACGCAGCATTTGGATGCCCTAGCACTCACAAGGGGATACAGGACATAACTATGTAACCCAAGAAGTGGTACCAATCCATTACTCTGGCGAAACCCTTGAAGGTCGCTTTGTATATCAAAGTAATTTCACAGAGTTTAGAATCAGATTCTTCTGTCGAAACTGCGTGCACATGGCATCGATGACTCTTTACCCCCAGGGCTGAGATTTGGCTCTAACTTTCTTTATAAATGATCTCTTGTCTGCAACTTCTAATCCAAACTATTCCATCGACAGTACTCTTTCCAATTCGTAGAAGAGGATCGTCAACGTTTATTATTGTCCGGAAGAACTTCCATCATTCCATCCAATACCCAGTAAGCTTCGTTGACGAAAAATGACTTCACCGATGTCCTGGTTATACTTACTTACATAATAATGTCATACAGAGTAGCCAATCTTAGCCGTGCAGGCGTTGTTGATATCGTATAGATCGTTAAACAGGTATTTACCTAATGTGGCCTTTTTAATGTTGGCGAGTGCGTGGCACGTGCATATTAGGCGACTGATGGTGTCCTCTTCTTCTTCATATCTACAGCTTCTGCAGAAGTCATTGTAGGTGATTCCCAGTCTTTGGGCATGCCTTTCTGTAGCACAGTGCCCGATGAGAGTGTTTACGATTTTTGAGAGGGTTCCTCTCTTGTGTTTTAGAAGTCCCATGGACCTGGTTTTATTGGGCATGGGCCTGAGGAGCTTCGTCGGGCCAGTTCATCAGCTTCACAATTCGCTGGTATGTTATGACAATATCTGAATCTGCATTAACCCCCAGCCAGCCGACTTGTTGGCGAAAGCGGTGACTTAGGCTTGAAAACGCTGCAGTAGTCAGGAAGGCTAAAGAAGAAGTGGATATCCAGGTCTTTTGAAATGGTTCTAACACCAACTCCTTCCACAATTTTGGAGCTATTCGTAAAGATTGTCAGCCATTCGTCGTGATGGACCTCCCGTTGTGTCCATTCTGTTCTGTCGGGTATTATGCATTTGTAGCCCATGTTGAAGTTGTGTTTAGTGGTCGGTGACCTATGGAAGATGGCGATGTATCGATAGTATTCTGGCGTGTCCAGTGTGTTGTTCCTTCCATTGTTTGGACCTTCTCAATCTTATTATTGAGCAGGCAGCCAGTTGTTTGTTGACGATGTCAGTTGGAAGTAGGTGGAGCATGGTTTGGAGCGCTGCGGTAAGAGAAGTTCTCACTATTGGAGGATGAACGTAGCTGCAACAAGTAAACGGAGTCATGTCTTGTGGTCAACTTGGTTGCATGTTCTAGCAGGAGTTGCTGTGTGTAATCTCAGCCGACATACAACATCCCAGACATCCAAGTTGATGCGAGTACACTCCTCTTTAATTGCTTAAAAAACCCTTAATTGCCACGTGTCCTTTTTTGATACAAAAACCTATACTTTAAAGAAGCAACAATCCAAATTTTAGCTCAATTGAAATTTGTTAATCCTCTCCTTCCTGTTACACTTGCTCCACCATTCTATTGATATTGTGTGTGAGGATGTGCAGTAATAAAGCTCCCTCAAATGCTAACAAATCGTGTCCACCTGCATCCACCACAAAATCCAACAAAATTCAACAAAATTTCACCCACAAATTGCGGCTATCCTTTTTTTTTGAGGAGAGGGGGCCTGTCTGGTGAGTCGAGGTAAAATGTGAAACAAAAAAAAAAGTATTAAAAACCAAAGTGAGGTATGAAGGAACTCTTTTTACTCGTCCCTTTGACATCACCTGTCTTCATTTAATTTCATATCACCACGAAGACTGTTTCTAGGAGATTTCTTCGCCAAGGGAAAAACGAATTAATGCCAACAGCTGCTGCTGGCACAGGAGCTGTCCTCCTGAAGGTGGTGTCGTCTTTACTTATTTTTTTTTGGTGGTGGCTGCCTGCCTATGAGCTTAGCGGGCATGTGCTTGTGTTGGGATTCCTTTTATTTCATTTCTTTTTTTCATATCCCTAATTTTTTCGTCTCGTTTTTTTTTCCATCATACTGTCAGTGTTTTGCCTTTATTATGATTTTTTTTTTTTCATCTCGTTCTATCTTTTAGAATATTTTTAGCTCCTATAGATGGATTTACTTCCTCCGAAGGAATAGGAAAAGCAAAGGAAAAGAAAAAAATTATCCTTAATGCGTTCTTTGGGTTTTAGTTTGACCGGAATTGGTTAAGGTCTTAACGTTGCACAAGCACATCCAAAGAAAAGCACTATGGAGAGATTGTTTTCGTTTTTCTTTTAGGAATGTCCGCTGCCCTCTTTTTCAGATGCGAGATTTAAGTTTTCCCATTGATGTTCAAGGATGTTTATACGGAATATTTATCATATTTTAGTAAGTTACTTTCCTTTCATCTCATATCCTGCTCTATTGTGTAAGAATACACAATCTATCCTCTCTCGGCCACAGCCACCAGCTGGGAGGTAAGTTTTTCTTCTTTTTTTTTTTTTTCTATCCGAGGGAAAGTTTTGTGCTCTTTTTTGGCTCTACTTCGTCTTCTTCTCTGTTGATTTATATTTATTTTGGAAAACTTTTTTCAACAAAAGAAGAAAAAAAACTAAGTATCGCTGAGCATGTATATTTTATAGCATTTTTGCTTAAAGATCGATTAAGGGAAAATATGAACACCAACAGGCTTTTGTTGCAACAAATGGAAGAGAATCCTCTTAAAAAAAAGCAAAAAAAAAATGGGACACAAAACGGGAGAAATAAAAATCAATGAAAACACTAGCACCACAAGTTTATGTACATGTATCCGCTTTTATGGCAAACTCAGTGATCCATGGAATGGAGCCGTTGTTTGCTGGAGTTCCGGAAGTTTATTTTGATTTCCGGGCGGTTTCGTAGAACGCCATTCATTTTCGTGTAATCCTGCAAGTTGTCATTTTTACTACTACCAAGCTTAGTGTAATAAAAAATGTAGTTGAAGGATATTTTCGTGGGTTTTGTGTGCAAAAAAGAGAGTCGTAAAGGTAAAGTTTTTTTTTTTTTTTGTTGTCCGCTTGAAGTGAGTGATTTTTTTTTCGCTGTAAAATGCTTTTCCCAAGTTAGTTTCTAAGGGAATTATGATAAACGCCTTACACTTTGTAAGAAGTTTACTCGTTTTGTTAATTAAGCCTCGAGGCACGGCACAGTAGTTTTAAGTCTAATGAATAGTTTGAGTCAAATTTTTACGTGATGTTACGACATTTTAGGATATTTAAGTTTAAGGCTAACTCTATAAGCATTCAACAAGATTATGAAACCTATTGTAGGCACTGTCGCTTTTACTGTGAAAGAAAACTTGAACGCGTTCATTACATGTTGACTAAGGCTTAAGCGATATTCCTCCTTAGAGTGTCTCTCGACCCTGTGATCTAATTTTGGTATGACTTTTTGAAACAGCTCGCATCAATAATCAGCTCTAGTCAGTGAGTACTCAGAGATCAATTACCCCATTGGTACTACCACACACCACCCCACTTAGCCTCATTTCACTAAATTCCAACGTGTCATCTGCAGCCACCAATAATGGCGGTGGGAGCATCCGTTTAGTCAACACCAGTCATGCCAAACTGTGTTTACTACAAAAAAGCCAATGAAAGTCCTTATCGTGGATGAAGCAAGACTCAATGCTGGTTCGGAGCTTGAGAAATTCTCTTCGGAGCCTTGCCTAGCAGAATATCTGATTTCCCATATGACCTCGCACTTAAAAGGAGTTAGTAAACACATTAACTTCCAAACTAGTTTGGAAGTGGATAAAGTGTTCCGCAAGGCCTAAAGGAAAGTTTGGTCAAAGATACTACCACACATTAACCTATTCCTAACTAGATATGTGACTTGCAGCCATTAGGATTGTAATGATCTACGCCTCGGAGACAGAGGCATGCTTGCCCAGTACACAAATACACCATTCCCTTATCCTTGATCGTTTTTGGAACAATCTGTGAACATGAGACTGCACTCCATACCCTGTTCAGAATCTGGCCAAAGCCAGTCCTTAATAGCAGACATGCTGACCTTATACTTGACGAAGGTGGAGTCTCCGTGTTATAGCATCATGTCAAAGATCGTTTAAGCTCCAGTGCGGCGTTTAAGTTCCAGCTACCAAAGACCACCTCGCCTGAGTCTGTGAAAGGCTTTCAGCGAATAGTCCATTATATATATTATATATCGGCAAGGCCCCCATGCTCCGTGACAAACTGATTTTTGTAGTTTGGCGCAAGAAGCAACCACGCATTTACGAGAAAGTCACTTACACCAAACAACCGACACATAACCCTTATCTAATTCCCAAGCACCTTTTTCGGGGGCAAGCACTACATCCTTCCTGAGAGAGCGACCCGGACACATTTACCCCAGAGAAGCAGAATATTACGCCCAGATATTTGACTTCGTCTGACAGCGGTATGTGGGCTGAGTCAGTCCTTATCGTAAAGAAAACACTTTTCGTCTTAAGAGCAAAAGCCCATTTCTATACCATTCATTGATCATGCCCAAGCCCACCGCCATCGAATTTTCTTCGAAGAGTAACCTTGCGCACGTGAGTCTCAACAAATCTTTTCATACTTTTTAGTAGGAAGATAGCCAGAGCTGTGGTTCTAAAAGTCTAAGCGAGCAACCAGTTAGGTTATGTTAGAGTGGCTTCCCGTGCTTAGATACAGTAGAGCACTAGCACACTTTGTCGTACCACCGGATCTAGAAACCTATACTAGGACCACCACTACGTGAAAGACGAAAAAAAGTTATAAAAAGTAAGAGGAGCAACATTTAGATACTTGGACTAAGTTATGATTCCGATGCCCGCCGCTCTCCGGATTCTGGTCCTGCTGCTCGAGTACTAGTAAATCTTTTGTAAGAATGGCTCGTACAACGATCGTTTGTGTTTAGTAAGTCACAGCTGGTTTGAGGGACCACTTATTACATGAAAAGGCTAGAAACGACGCTTGCAATATTTTTTCTTTGAGTTTGGTTGGGAATCTAGAATTACGTCCAGGTATCGACGAAGGATACTTAGTTGAATGCCACCGATATTTGGGAGTCTGAAGGTAGGAATGAATCTCTTTATAGTCATCTTTTGCTCCTGAACCAAATATCCTTTAATTGTCATTATTAATTTCGCTTCGCTTTCGGTGTCATGCCCAGGATCTTTCTTATGTGGATTGCTTCATTTGGTAATACATATAAATGCACTAAAGGGCCTGCAAGAGTTCCTTTTCTTGAGAGCTATATTTAAACCGACCACTCGACGACTCTATCCTTAGAGTATCGTGGTTAAATCGTCTCCACAAAGACCCGTCAAGGTAGGTGTCCTCATGAACAAGAATTTTGACATAGCCTCCTCAAATATATAGTCCCCGGTTTATTGCATGTTGTGTAGAGGGCCGTGTATAGGGTATACTTCTAGTTTCCTTCTAACGCCATAGTTAGCGAGTATGTCTCTGTATATATAAAATGAAATTCACTGCAAATTTCCCTCAAGTAAAATATACCTCTTCATTTGAAATCATTACCTTTGCGGCTGCAAATCCTAGCTCATAGTTATGTAAGGCCTCACCCGAATCAAATTAGCTTTCATGAAAGACTGTAAACACAAAAGTATCACGTGGTGGCGTTTCTGTTATTCAACCAGCCGTCCCCGTTAATAACGAACTTGGTTATTTATCCCATTAACTTCCTTTTTATTCATGAAATTTACTATCCTTTGCAAATACAAAAAAAAAAAACGCCCTGAATTCCGCCCACCAGCCAAACGCAACATGAAATGACCCTCATTATACCGAAATTATCTCATTTATCCGCCAGCGAAAACAAAACATGAGTAAACGAACCCTAAAAACAGGGGGGGAAAAAAGAGCGAATAAAAAAAACACGCAAATCCCAGCGATGAACTGAAATCAAACTCATCACCAGAACAAAAAATCTAATAAAAGCTCAGGAAATTAAACTTATTTCACGCTAGGAACACTCACCCCCATGCAACCCCTCCGATACCCCCATCGGTGTAGAATTCCAGATAAAACAAAATAAACGCAAAACAAATCATGAAACAACGACAGTTTTGGGGGTGATTTGTGATCCAAACACCCACACACACATAGTGAAACGTCATGCAAAGCAATTGGCAATTAAACATTTTCCATACTAAAAATGTAAATTTCACTCAGTCTCTTCATTTGCAGCAACCCTCCTGCCTCTTTTGGGGGGCAAACTCTAGGGAAATAATTGCGCCAAATAAAAGTTTATTTTATATGTGACCTCTAGCACACAACAAAACGCACATCATCGTCATCGTCATCATCGTCGTCGTCGTCGTCGTTGTCGTTCTCGTCACATTGTAAACTACGTTCGCAAAATTTCACCTTAAGGGATGGCTTCACTGCCTTTATAGCTCCCAGTACTGTCATTTTCCTCAACCCTCCTTCGACACGCGCATACAAACGTACATATGTATAGCTGTTGTGCTAAAGTCCAATATTGACATAATTCCTTCTGTCATTTCTGACATTTTCTCTGTGTGTTTGCTTTTGTTTTAAGGGGGGGACAGATGAGGTCATGGTGCATCCCTTAAAACTCGTTAATATTCCCTTAGTCTGTTTTTTTTTTTCTTAGTCTTCCCGCTTGTTCATCTGGAATTCTACCCCAATTCTACGCATGAGAGTCGTAATGTGTAATTAATACCAATATAAGATTTAACCCCCCCACCAACCAACCCAGAGAGTAACTGCAAAATAATTAATTAACCAATTAATTTTCGTCCTTTTATGTGGTCAATAGCAGAGTGGTGGAAGGACTTGCTTGTAGCCTGTTCCAAGTATCGTATCGAAGATCAAATAGAAAACAAAAAAAAAAAAAACAGAAAGAAAAAGAACACCACTCGAACTACCACTCGAACCACCACTAAAGGTTCAAATTGAAATACCCACGCATAGCTATCCTTTGAGTCCGCTCCTTTTCAGTGGCCAGCCAGCAAAAAAAAAAAAAAAAAAAATACGAAACGCTTTTCCTATCATTTTGTATCTATGTATCTCCTCTCTGTGTTTCGGCAAAAAAAAAAAAAACCAGAGAGAGAATCTCTGAAACCGAACTCCCTTGCGGAAAATCGTCATTCTACTCCAGTTTGTATAGTTACATATCCTTGAAAAGTAGGACATGGGCTGGTCTGGTGGTGGTGGCTTACATGCTTGTAGCCTGTTCTTATCAATAAGCCCCCTTTGGCATTCGGTAAGCTGGTACTCCCTTCAAGTAGTAGTATAGGGAACATCTGCCAATTAATGAGTTATACGATGTAATCGAAATCCTTTTGTTGTTTCAGTACAAAATTTTCTTTTATTTTTTTTTTTTTTTTGGGACGGGTTTGGCCGAATCCCTCATAAATGGACTTTAGATCGTCCTCGTCGTCGTCGTCGTCGGTTGAGGAGACATTTTGCCAAACAAAAGATGTTAACATGACAACGACAAGCAAAAGCCCAGCCAAACACCATCCGGTGTAGGTTGTATAGAGCCTATGTCTATGTGTTAGAGGGCAAATCGGAAATTTAATGATTTAGCAAATCTTTCAAGAGGATACGAGATTATGTGTGTATCTAGGAGTGTAGCCGGGTGCCTAAAATAACCGAAGGACATTGCAAAAGATAGTGTGATACTTTGTTGCCAATCGATTGGGCCGATAAGTCCAAGTTATGTTTACGTGAGGGGTGAAATGTATTTTGTATATACGCACGTACCCTCTATGTAGTGCGTACTTATTTCAGGATTCCAGACAAAGATACATTTTGTTTTTCCCCGTAATATAAGCTGTGTATTGTTGGGAAAAGTCAAGGTTCCATCAATTTTATTGTTGAGTCCTCCCTGTGAGGGATATTATATCGATTTGAAATGAAAAATAATGAAGATTACCAAGACTCTGTACACGTTATTGACAGGCAGTACTTTTTACGAGGACTCTAGGACTATGATTATCCTAAAATAACTTTTTCTTCTTCTTTCTTATGTTTTGAGCCGTGTGTCAAGCAAGTGAGTAGAAATTCTTTTTGTTTTTTCGGGGGAAAAAATATACTCAGTAATGACGGATATCTTCTAAATTCATTTGCAGAGTAATATCCTAATGACATCATGTTTTCCAAGTGTACTACATAAATCGACTCCTTCAAGTACCGAATAGTTAAATTTTTAAACCTACGAGACGGGCGTTCTGAAATGTCTTTTCTTAATTGCCAGCGAGCCGTGTATTGATTACTCCAGGCAAGGGCGGATCCAGGATTTATTTCTGGGAGGGGCACAAATTTCAGATAGGTAAAGAGTGTATGGCATAGTATTGCATTGCAATTTGTCTCAGGGACTCCATGTTTATCAATGACATACGAGGAGGGCCTCGTGCAACTGTGTTCCGGACATTTTAAATTGTCATTAAATAGAGGGCAGTATTATTCATATCCTCCATAAGCACACCTAATACTGGTTTTGATATGAACGATGTAATGCCTGGTACGTAGGTATGTCCTAGTAATACTGTGCTGAGATTCCAGTCCATTTTAACTTGCAATTTCCACATAAGACATATATTGAATTCGTGCAAAAATTGGAACTCGAGATATTTAACAATTCTGAAATTACGTTTTTCAAATGTTTGGCAAGCTTTTTTGTTCAACAAATTTTGTCAATATTTCTTACATATATGGAGCCCTTGCAAAATTCTCTTTAATTTGATATGCCACATGATGGGAAAGACAATAATTTTGTTTGCCCTTCATACAAGGTGCCAATATTCCCCTATGCCCCCCATTCTAGATCCACCCTTAAAGATAGGGTATTTGTTTGTGCTGCAAGGGAGTTTTATCATATATTTTTATCGCCGCATTATCTGCAGAGTTCTTCCTCTGTACGACGCAGTTTCTTTAAGTGGTACCGCAGAGTGCTGTGACCCGTGAGTATCTCCACAAGCATGGACAGTTAATGTCTGTCCTTTCGTATAAGTCTCTCGGTACTTGCTTTGTTAAGTTGGCCATATTTTATTTTTTTAGCAGTTTTGCAAGTTTCAATGGAATTCCATCTCAGGTTCGCCTCTCTCATAGTCAGTTTCTCTACTTCAAGCCTGAGAACGCAGGGCGGAGTGCTTATGGAGACGTCAGTCAGTTCTAGTGGGTCCAATGAAGCTTTCCTTGCTAAATTATCTGCCTTTTAATTTCCCTGGACGCCCTCATGCCCAACGTCCCAGCAGAGCAGAACCCTGTGCTGTGTTCCAAAAACCTTAAGCCTGGCGGTAATTGCTTTGATAACTGCCTGGCTGTCGATAAAGAAGGTAATACCTTCTCGTCTATTGTCACTGCGAGGACTTCCGCTTGGAAAAGTCTGCTATGGTCTTGCAGTCGTATAAATCTGGATATTCCCAGTGATTCGGAGAAGATTCCGTATCCTACTCCAGTGTCCATTTTTGATCAAACTGTATAAATAGCTATGAATACCACTCTTCTCTGCTAGCGTAAGCTGAGGTAAATGGCATTTCGGAGTCAAAGTAAGTCGTGATGTAGTCTGTCCTGGGTGCATGACCGCAAGGATGGTCGAGTGCCCTTCGCATTTGCCTTCTAGTTCGCAGTCTGACTTATTTTGCCGTTGATTTTTGTCTAAGGTAAATCTTTATAAGATGCTAATCATCCCAGTTCTGCTGTATGGCGCAGTGGCATGGTATGACAAAATTGGATGCGGATGCTTTTGGTTATTTTGAACGAAAAGTTCTTCGGATGGACGTCGCAGTAGTGGACAACCTCGCAAAACAAGTCGAGGTGGACCTCCACCAACCTGGCGTGCGGGCTGATATTTAGGTTGAAGCTCAGGTCCATCCCAGACTGTACCGCCACCTAAGTAAGTAAGTAACAGGAAGTAAGTATGTCGCGCCTCGCCAAAGCTGTGTGGAAATCCTCTTCACATGCAGTCCAAATCAAACTGAGACTTCTTTCGGCATTCCGCCACAGCAGCCAAACGCTACCCTGTCCTACAAATTTGGGACTTAAATTAGTCCTTTACACGTGAATCCGCGTTTTCCACTCGCTTCCTTTAGACATCATTCTACCAAAGGACATACCGAAGACAGCGAGATGACGTTTATCCTTGAATTTGGACTTTGCCATAGTCCAAAACTATTGACAAGAAACTTCTTTCCATACAACTCTTCTCAATTTAAGGGTTCAGCACATTTATATACAAATGTGTATATAGGTTGTATTATTTATCCTCTACAAGAAATAAGTCGCAATTTGTCACTACCACCACACCGGCAAGTAACTCAATCATTTCATTTGAAGATAAACCCATCCATTGAGCATAATTCGTAATGTCAATCACCCTCATCATACCCAGGTAATCGCTGAACTCACATGATAGAATCCAACCCCAACTGTATGTATATGATCCAAATTCCCAAAAGAATTCACTCGTACCACTCATCCGAATGCGAATGGATGGATTTGAATTCCCATCCCACTTCCCCCCCCAATGGAGTTGTAAACAATATTCAATCTTTACGCATGACAATTTTCCAATCTCAAACGAAAACATGATTCACCAACAACCATATTAACTTTATAAATTAAATAAAAATCTACACGTGGTAAATTCATCTAAAATATACTTACATACATGTATGTATGTATGTATAAGCAAAATATAAAGTAACAACATCATTTGAGTATTTCAAAATAAAAATTCTATAATATATTCTGCATCTGCGGTACGAATCCATCCACACAATCCTTCGCGTCAAAGGATCAATCTTCGTTTTTTATTATCTCTTGTTGCTGGGGATTTTTTTTTTTCTTTTCCACAGCATTCTTTGTTCAGCCCTTAATGTTGGCAATAAACCCCCCCAAGGAGGCACACATTCCTTTGACATCATGTGTGTCACTTTTATGTGTAGGTTTGTCATCGCTGAACAAAAATAACACAACAATTTTTTTTTTCTTAAATGTTAGCAATACAAGTGATCCGGTGACACAATGAAGCACATTCTTAGCCTAAAAAAAAAAAAACCAACAAAAGTTTATTTTAAATATTTTCTTCATAATACTGCTCCATCACTTCACGCGTAGGTACCCTCGACTACTGTTTTCCGTTGCTTTGTGTGTGTGTGTGTGTTTTCCTTTATTTTGACGCAAAATTGGAATTTCACAAATGAGTTTCACTAATTGCTTCATACACAAACAGTTACCACCCCTGGCTCCGTACTGAATTAGAAGAGACAGAGAAAGAATTCGTGAAATGTTTTTGATGTGGGTAACCGCCATTTAAATTGCGCACCCTTTTTTGCCAGCTTTAACATAATCTAAAACCTCCTCTCACACAAAAAAAAAAAGAAAAAAACGAAGTATGGGGTTGAAAAAAAAAGAGAACAAAATTCAGGGCATTCGGTAGGTACACTTCATAGCCACTGGTATTCATGGATACACAACCACTGGCAAGTGCAAATTATAACATAAAAAAGATTTAAAATAATTATCAGCGCCATATCTAAGGGATGTGAATTTAAATAGCTTTTAAATGTCCCATATGAAATTAATTCAAAATGCTATTAAAGGATTAAGGGTAAAGTGTGGCAACTGGCAACTGGAAACGCCAAACAAATACCCCCAACATCCAAAAGTGGTGGTGGTGGTGATTCGTTTATTTGCACTTTGAGATATGGTAGTGTACACTGTACACTCTTGGGGGTCAGGCGCTCTGGTGACAGCCAATTTGGGTGAATTCTTGGTACTCGGTCATACTGTAAATGGGATTTTTCTTTTTTGGTCTTTGTGGCTTGTCACATGCAAGTTGTTTTGTTTTCTTCGTCCTCCCATATCCTTTATGTGCTGATTCCATTAATGGATATGGATATGGCTTACAATTTCCATATGCGTGTCCTTGAAGCCCCTTATTATTGGGTTAACATTGTATTTATACCCAGAAATGACCCTTTGGCTGTTAATCGCAATTAAGTCAATGTATATATGCTTTTTAAGTGGATAAAGTGCTTTTCGCGGAATGGTGCATTTAATTAAGTGGATCACACGTGAAGGCTATTCGTTGAAGAAAAAAACGCAAAGCTGGTAATTTTCATAGACGAATAACTTTTGGAATTGGAACTATAAAAACAGAGTACAGTACAAAAGCATAAAACATAATGTACAATGATGATGATGAACGCTCGCCGTGAGATGACAATGTCGAGCATAGCGTCGCTTAAAATGGCATGTAGCGCTGTCTTGTTGGAACCACAGTTAGTATATATCGATCTTGTCGAGCTCTGGGTTTTCTGAGTTTAAACGATATAAGCTGGGATTAAGCGAGATAAGATGTTTAGATGCTGGTGAGTGCCAATCCCCAACGCGTTATACCGTATTACTCTACTCCGGAAGACCAACCGAAAGCCCCCGTGGATATGGAGTTGGACTGCTTCCAACGCCAACAGACACGTAATCTCCTGGCAGCCGCACGGTGCCAGAATTTTAGTGGCCAGATTCCGGACAAGAGTACGTCGCGTCACTATTATACAGTGTTACGCCCCCATGGACGGTTCGTCTGAGGAAGAAAAGGAAACTTTCTACAACCAGTTGGGAGCTGTTTATAATGGTGCAACCAACGGCGACATTGTCATTGTGATGGGGACCTGAATGCCAAGGTAGGCTCAAATATGTTATGGGACGGTACGGATTAGGCAACCGCAATGACAAGGGCTAAAGATTTGTTGACTTTTGCAACGCAAATCGTCTTGTCATAGGTGGCACCATATTTGAGCACAAGACCTGCCATAAAATCAGTTGGGTGTCAACTGATAGGCAAGCAACCTCCAACCAAATTGACCATTTTGCCATCAGTCGCCGTTTTAAAAGTAGTCTTCTAGACGTCCAAAACAGGCGAGGAGCAGACATGGGGTTGGTACGAGATCACCATCTAATGATAGCTTCTGTCTAATTACGCACTGCTGCCGTCCGAAGACCTAACGACACAAGAATACCCAGGTTTAACGTAAACCGACTGAGACTTCCCACAGTGCGCCAAGAACTAAGAGACCATCTCTCACGTTGAGTGGAACAATCAGCAGCTCATTGCCCGCCACCATCCAAGACCACTGGTGTGAAGTGATAACTGCTTTCACATCAGCATATTGCATGAAAATGAGAGAAGTGCAGCGTAGCGTGAGACGTGACAAGCGCAATTACATCAATGCAAGCAGAGCATGCCATGCCAGCAGCATCGGCCCAGGTACTGTTCCCACTTATCTGGAGAACATGGGAAGCCGACAGTTTTCCTGAAGAGTGGAAGATGGGAGCTCCCTGAAAAGGAAAACCTAATGCAGTGCAAAAACTGGAGAGGTATCTGCGCGCTGCCTGGTAGCTAGAATCATTCTGGAGCGAAGCAAAAGACACCTTGAAGACACCGAGCAAGCAGGTTTTCGATCTAGATCCTCCTGTGCCGACCACATTAACACAGCAGTGTGTTGAGTATCGATCAGCACTTCACCTTCTGTCCATCCAATTCTGGCACGACAGCGAATTCAATTGACCGGAGCATGGCCACCGACACAATGGCCTAATAGAATTGCGACCATCAATCGCATCTCTTAATCGCATCACTTTGCGCTCAGTGTGAATTAAATTCTCAAGAAAAATCTGTCACTCTTTGCATAAAAGGCAAAACGAGTAACTTAGTCACATCTGCCTTAAGCCATAAGCGCATGACCGAAGCTCATGGCTTCTCTTATACATACTTTTTAATATAAGTGCACTCTTGGAAAGGTACCTACTCCCGCTCAGGGATGTATTCGACAGGATAAAAGTCCAATAATAATAAAAAGAAGAAAAAATCCCCACCATACCAACCAGTTTACTCTTTCATCCAAAACTAAAAGGAATAATGAAAATCCAGTTCCAGTTGATCCCAACGCGAAAGTCCTTAAAAGCGTAAATATATATATGTTTGCATGTGTGTTTTTTTTTTTGTAAGTACTACATATTATTGGACATAAAAATCCTTTTTCTCATAGTCCTTCGCGTTATGCATTTTGTTTCTGCCAACGGCTAGAACATGTTTTCACACTGTAATATTTCGTTAAATGATTTACACTGTTCGCCCCCGTCTGCACATATTTGCATGCAGCAATATATACCATACATAATGTATCTACGTATCTCCATGATTGCCGGGCAGGTGCTTTTCCAACAGCATGACAGAGAGAATGCCTTTATGCTAGTGCAGCATGATATTACTTTGCTGCGCCAAAACAATGTTTTTGCATAGTTTCTCTCGTGCTTACATGTAATTTTTTTTGCTTCTACTTTTGAACGTATCCTTTTGAAGGATATAAACAATTTTTTTTACACCGCCAACTTGAATATCACCCTTAGCTTGTGGGGTGCACTCCAGCACAAAGAAAGTAGTAATAAGCCAATTGGGAATGTTTTTTCTCGCCCTCCATCCAAAAATATCCTTCGCACACAGCAATACTCGTTCCATTAGGGACCGACAAATAATTTTAATTGTGACTTTGATGCTCTTGTAACCATTTAACCCTGGTTACGTAAATTGACAGTTTGCCGTCAACACTCCTCAACTCTGAATAATTCAATTGAGAACACACTTCATCCTTAACGACTGTTTGTGTCTGATGTATTTGTCCTTCCGTCTCGATTTTCTCTAATCCAAGAACACACACACGGATAGGAGTGTGTATGTTATACCTATACTTTCTGTGTTACAAGGACGTGGGTGTGCTTTTTTGGGGGACAAAAATAAGTTACTTCAACTTTTATTGTTAAAACTGCTGGTGAAGTAGTTTTTCGGTTTTATCCACAGTCCAGGAGTAACTGCCTTCTCAAACCCATGTCCTGTCAGAACCCACAAGTGGTTTATGTTTAGTATTTAGCATAAGACGAATGTTCCGCTCAGTTGAAGTCTATTTTTTTTTTTTTTTATTTCATTCAGGAATGGTGAGAGTGTAACCACATGTCCAACTTTGAGTGCAAAACGAGGATAGAAAATGTAAATTTTTGTTTTTTTGAAGTTGAGTAGAATTTAAGGACGAAACCGGACGTTAGTCCCTTAGCCATTGTATGAAGTAAAATTGAATTTTTGGGAAAACTTTCTAGATGGATCTCGTTGATATTCCATTTAACCGGTAGTCCTTGGTCTTTCACATGACTGAGTATGTGTATTGGTTAGTTGGCTTGTTGTTTATAAACACATACATATATTTCTAAGCTAAATTCTCAAGCTGTTGTTTATTCTAGTTATAATATTACCTTAGATAAACTATACTTTTGGAAACAAGAAGGACGAACAAGTTTTAATTCGTTTTTCACTGTAAATTCGAAAACAATAATTGTATGCAATTGTTAAGTGTTTACAACATCAACAACGTGCCAAACACGTTCAATGTTGTACTTTATTATTTTGTTATATGCAACAGAGAATTTTTGGGGAACAATTATAGAATAAAAGTTTTAAAAATTCTTGAGTAAGCTTTTGATTTATTTAAATAAAACAAATACCTACTTTTAAAATTTCTCATCCTAAAGATGTACCGATGGACATTATTGTGGCTGCTATAAATGCTTGTTAAGTGGCTATTTCCACGGTCTCTGTCATTTTAATAAGAGTCCTGAAGCGAACTTGTTAGCAGCTTCTAATAAGTACATAGCTTTAATCTGTTGGATTTTAGTTGAAAACTTTATAATTGCGAAATCTACAGAAGGTAACTGAACTGAGCTTATTGGCTGTGTTTTATTGAAAGGTGTACAGGCAGCTCAGTAAATTTATACACAGCCAGACAAAAACAAAACGAAAAGTGGGGATAATTTAGTTAGTAACCAAAAGTGAACATGAAAACTAGACAAAGTCCAATCATAGATGGCGGTAAATCTGATTGTAGATAAGAATCTTCAATTATTTTTCACTGATAGTGGGTCCATATTCATTGATGATTGTTGTCTGCAATCCAACTTATTAAGCAATAATGAAAAGTGAGTTTTATTAAGAACTGGCTATAAACTTTCCAATAAAACACATCTTTAGTTACCCGTTTTAAAGGCGGGTATTCGTGAAATTTGTTTCGTCTTCGCTTTTTCATCATCGCACAGTCAGCCCATCTCTGTATAGGTGCATATGAGAAAGTCTTAGGCCAATACTACACGAGTTCCTTTTTCTGCGCTCCCATTTGGGCGCGCGCCATGAGTACCTATACAGCAAACCAATAGAGCTAGTCTAAGGGAACAACTTCCTTCAATAACAAAGGTAATCTTACCTCTTACCAATTTGACTAACATGACCTATTCATGTCCGGGCACTTTTACAATTGTAGCGTTTTCTGGTGTCTGTTGATCCCATCTTAAAGGGTGACCAGATGGTAATGATAACTTTTTCCAGTCTTATGTTTTATTATCTGTCAAAGTTACCAATGATATCCAGCTGTCAAAATATTCAGTAAGATTTGCCATTTTATCAAATAATGTAAATTTGGGGTTGAGATCGGTCATCATTGTGACTTCAGTGTTTCGACAATTCGAAGCTCCATAGAAAAGTACACTCTTTTCGATAAGAAGAACGCCGATCAGTTTCGCGGTTAGATTTTTATGTAAGATTGTGTTGATGCAATAATTGAAATCGGAAGACCATAGACTATGCTATGGTTTCGCCAATTGGCTGCTTAAAATATCCGCCGGAAATCCGGATGGTTGATGGTTCACAAGCTATTTTCAGACTGATTTTCATGACATGCATATGAATCGAATTGATTCATAAGCGGCAACTCGAAGAATCATTTTATTCTACTGTTTCTCCCAATAGAGCATACAGCTCACGGATAGAACATCCCATGACGTCAAATGGAACGAAGCGTAGAATATTTTCTATTAGCTGCGCAGTTCGCTGATTTACTTTCGGAAATTATGTAATTGCTTATGAATCTTATCAAATTGAAAAAAAAAAAACACAAACACATTTGAACAATTAAATTTAATTCAAATCAATTCACATACACATACTGAGATCGAGGAGATTGTTAAAAGCACTCGCGTAAGAATGGAAACTATTCTGTGCATAATTTCTCAATTATATCGTCCTTACAAGGAAAGGCACAGCACACAAAAGCAAATGACTCTATACGCTCCTTCATTTCAATGTCGTTAGCTAGAAAAGAGAAACAGTAATTAAATAAGAATTTTTCCACTGTAATAAGTACTTACATGTTACTTTTCGGCCATAAGACTCCTCACAGATAGTATACACCGCTAATATGAGAGTAGCTTCGCACTTGGAATGTCCTGTGTGTTTGTTTCTTGTACTTGCAGCTGAAGTCACTGCGACTATTGTTGTGCACAAAAGAATTAGATATACAAATTTAGTACTAATTTTTGACATTTTTTTTTTTTTTTTTGGGAGAAACAATAATTCAATTTGCTTGATCTATGCTAGCTAATCGTTTGACAGAAATCGCTGTGGAGCGACGCTTTATAAGCTCAAAACTCTTAATTATCTCTTGTCTATCAGTCGCTCTGATTTTGAAGGTGCAGTTTGTTTTTTTTTGTCATAAAAACCACTGGAATAGGTCAGCTGAGGGTCAAAAGCGATTAAACGATATGGATTCGGATTAGTCGTAGTAATAAATAGGTCAGCGTTTGTTTGCATGTGGGATTTGCAATAAAAATAATAAAATTTATCAACTGTTTTTGTAAGCTGTTTTAGCCGCTTAAAAACATTATCTCCATCTGGTTGTGAATAATGGTTACACAACGTGCTCATGTGCTTGTTCGTTAACTGACAACTGATTGTTTACTCGAGAGATAGTAGAAAAAAAAATAAAAAAAATACAAAATTTTCAAGGTAAACTAGAAAAAAAAAATTGAATTTCCTGTGTTGATTCTATTTGCTAGTTGGAGTATCTGTCGTTGCTGGAAAGGCATAAATCTAGGAACAAAAGACATGTGGACATCCGTTGAGTCATCTCCAGGCGTAAAACTGTGAAGCGATATCATTTTTGGTTTTATACTTCTGCATCTCTTTTGAGCTTTCCAGATAACAAGATCAGACGATATGCGTTAGGCGCTACTATAAGGTTCTTGTATCTGCAATATTTTCTTCCTAGGCCTGAATTCTCACCACAATCCCGAGTAAGGAAAATATTATTACCGCGACCGCGATCAAAGCACTGAAAACCAACAAGGCGATAGGACTTGACGGCATACCTGCGGTGCTATTTCAAGCTGCGCCAACGGCATCAGCCGAGCAACTGTTCCCACTTGTCGGGAGAACATGGGAAGCCGAGAGCAGGCTTTCGATCTGGATCCTCCTGTGACGACCACATCAACACCCAGTGGACCATCATCGATCACCACTTCATCTGCTGTCCATTAATTTGAAAAATCATTTGATGGGCATTCCTGATAAATTAATAGAAATTATCAAGGTTACATATGCGTCTAAGACAGAGGGAAGCTGTCTGAGGAAAGTGGGGTTCGGTTAGGCTGCATACTTCACCAACACTGTTTTTACTGGTGATAAGCGATGTGCTGAATGCGGCCTTATCAACAGGAAATGGAGGAATTCGATGGACTCTTCCATCTGAACTCAAACACCTCGACTACGCCGATGATTTATGCCTACTGTTCCTCAAAATAAGGGACCTTCACTAAATGGCAGGAAATGTGGACAGGCAAGCAGACGGCGGCGATGCGCTGAAAATGAACTCGTCGAAAACGAAAATATTCAGCCTAGGACCGAACTCATCAATTCATATACATATGCATTGATGGACAAACGGTTGAGAGTGTAGAGAGTTTCCAATACCTTGGGAGTATTGTCTCAACCTATGGCGGAAATGAACTCCAAAGCAAAATCTGCGTTTTGGATGCTGTCCACAGTTTGGCGAAGCTATGACTGTTCCGTTCCAACGTTGAATCCTTGCTGCTATATGGATGTGGTGCCTGGAGAGTGACCGTCACTATCACAAAGAAGCTTTCTAGGAAATTGTAACCGAAACCATCCAGACCTGAGCATTAGTAGTGGTAGTTTTCTCGTTTCATATTCCTGAACCAAGGAGAGAGTCGAGGAAAGCGACTGGAACTAGAGAATAGAGTGGGTGTCCTGCTTCTCGACATGCAGCCATTGTAACTCTAGCTGTGAATATACTGCCGTTAGCTTGACACAGCTTCTCTTACTGCCATATGGCAGGTCCACGTAATACCTGAACTATTCAGGTAAACTATTCTATCTAGCTTCTTTAGCTAAGTTGCTGTTATTTCTTATGGTCTAAGTGACGAACTTAATTTACGAAAATGCTCATGGTTTAAAGGATAAGCACACATGTGGATTTTCGGAAACAGTTTCTCTTACTGCTTGGGCGTTAATGAACAGCATGTCGACGATCTCCCACTTTATCAGAAAACACAGGGTTGGTACCATTTGCTGCAGGAGGGTGTAGTTCAGAGGTTCTCAACCGGTGGTGAGACTCTAACGGGGGAGGGCATGGACATGATTTGAACTGTGAATTTTCGATGCAAAGAATATATATATATGCTGAAGGCTTTAACAAATATTACTATAGTGTGTGGACATCCCAACCCATTTATTCAGAAATAAACCTCGTAGCTGAATATTTTTTGACCAAAATTGGTTGGAAATTGCTTTCTATTCAGCTAGCTAAGGACATGTTGTTATTTAAAGTTGAATGTATGCAATCTTGTGGCCGCAAAAGGTTCTTATATGTCACGACAAAAGGGTCTCCAGGATATGCTTAGTTCTTTAGGATATGCAGACTGAAATTCTACCAGAAGGGTTTCTCAATGGAGTATAAACGAGGCATACATTGTTCAATGGTTTTTTGAGCACAACCGTCATTGGTGGCGGAGCCCACGTAAACCAAAATGGAGGTGAATATTTCTTGTCGCTAAAACAGTCCAGTAAATGAAAAATGCATTAGAACAGAAAATCTAGAAGTTTTACCCATTAAGATGCGAATCCACTTGAGAGAACTTTTGCTAGTAAACTCTCAAGAGTAATTTTCGAGTAGCTTTCCATATCAGAGTAAAATTTGTGTGAGCCATGCTCAGGACTATCTACTGTCATAAAAAGAAAATTTCTTGAAAAATGCGAGTTGATCTCAGGTCCGGGTCCATTTAAGAAATTTCTCTGGTGAGGGGCTTAAGAGCTACAGCCCCAATTTTACTCTCAAGTGGACAAGCACCTTAAAACTAATTAAAATGTCTAATAAATGGTGTATTACAAGTTAACCTTGCCACAAGCACCTCACATTTAACTTTTATTCCAAGGAAACATCTTATGTATTTTATTTTTAACAAAAACTAGTAACCATTTAGATGTTGTTCCTAATAAAATGTTGGCAATAGCTGGTGATCTCACTAGCTAGACATGGACCGTGACAACATTTGTCCATTAAAATTTTCTGGACCTTGTGTGTATATGCATTGTCGGCTAGAGAATATAAAATTAATAACTTGAATAACAGCTAAAGCAACCAATTACTTACGATATTTTTGAATGCCATAAGCCAAAGAGCAAAATACTTCTGCAAAATCTAAAATATTGCAAACTTTTGCAGTAAAAGCTGCGTCTACTACCGCCATGCACAACAGGAGAAGGAAGCAATATTTCCAAGCAATTTTCGCCATTTTAAGGAATTTTCTAGAGTACTCGTGTCTATCTTGATCAATTCGTTATATTTGTCTGAGAACAGCTTCTCTGTTGAGAGTTTTATAGTGCCCGCTGGAAGCGCAATCAGTTATTTTTGTCCTGAAATCGCATATATTGCAGTCGTAATCTGTTAGATTACAAGTCATAAACTATCAAATGTCAAGAGCTGGAAATAATCGCAATAATTGAGTCATTTCTTGATCAGTTATTGGCTCTCGTTGCATTTCCATTTTAAGCATTGTCTGTATAGGGTATAGACATAGATAATGACTTCATTTTTATTTTGAATCAAACACACGACTGTTTTGCAGCTACGTCTTGAATATTATTTACTCACAAATCTTTAAGTACTTCGCGGATGTTGTCCCCATTTTAGATTGTTTATGGCTGATTTTTCTAAGAAGAAAAACATTTTACTTTCTCTATAAATTGAATATATGCTTCTCTAAAGTTAACACTGTCAGTCAGTATGATAATGATCATACGAACATTATTTTAGTGACGTGAGAAGTGCCATTTGTCTTAGATTTCTTGCTGTTAGTGGATCAGCTCTCATTCTGTTCCATTTTGACAGTTAATATAATGGCAGTAATGACACTGGATTGCTTAACTCTTAGATACCGCATGGAAGTTGTAGTAATTCGCTTCAAAGAAAAACTTTGCAGAGCTAGTTCGTACTAAATCTTGTCAACATGGCAGCAACCAAAACTCAGATCGGTTAACACGTAGAAACTGAAAAATTTGCGGCTGTATAGCAAATTAAGTAACGGAATAGAAAACGTTAATCCTGAAAGCAGAAACTTGATCAAGTTGGTAAGCTGCGGACAGACCAGTAATGTCAGACTTTGTTTGAGAAATTCTTCCACTTTTGAGGAAATTAAAAATGAAATCATATTCCGCAACGGTTTTTCTTCCAAAGTTTCATTTTAAGTCTATGTAAAATACATACTTAAATGCAACTTTCTTACGAAACTCGCAATCGAATCATTTGTGCGTAAAGTTGTCCCTACACGAGTGACATATTTGCGTCAATATAGCGTTAACACTGTTATATTATTTTTATAACTCACCTTTCAGTATGTACGGTGAAAAGTCACAAGAAAAAAAACGGGTTCATTCTATTCTGACAGAATGTCATAAATTGGTTGGCTTCTTTTTCGTACGTATTGACTCAAACTTCAAAGTTTACGCCAAAGTTTCGTTGTTTTCCACAGAAAAGAGAACTCACGAAAGAGTAAAAAATTTCATATACCTACTGTGAATTTATGCCAAGAAATTTTTTGGCCAAAAATATGAGTTTTGTCAAATGATTATATTGTTGTTGGATGGCAAGACAATTTTAGGTAAATCTATACAAAAAAAAGTGACGTCTAAAAAGTGGGCAGTTTTTTTGTTTAACCCGTTCCCTAACTTTCTTGGACATTTGTCTTTCTCTGAGAGAAACTTAAAGCAAAAAATGAACAAAATTATTTTCCCACTTAAAATGGACAACTTAAAACATTTAATAAATATTTCACAAAGCGTCCAGACCGAGTGAAACATTTATTAAATGTTTATAAAATGTTTCAGAAATGTTAAAAAAAAAAGTTTCACGAAACAGTGTTTCAGAAATGTTTCACTCGGTCTGGACGCACCTTAAGAAGTGATATTATTCTAATTAAAACGCAGGAAAACAGTATTTTTTAAAGAAAAACGGCACTTAAATGTAGGCGTGGCTGAACACAATATATGAGAGATATGTAAGATAGAAGAATATTCCATGCCCCTGGGCCCCTCCGCTGCATGCGCCCTTGCGTACAGCTGTCTAACGGGTCGAGAATTACTATCGAAAATGGGACTAGCAACTATTGACTCAGGACTTGGGTTGTAATTTTTATGGTTTCTAAACATTGGTCATTCGTGAACTTCACGTTCGATATTGACAGTTTGAAAAAAAGTTTAAGGATTCGTTTGGAATTGAATACAAAAAACCTTGCTTGAAAAACCCTATATTTTGCATTCGCTTTTGTGTATAAAATTTGTTTCCATGTGAAGTCTTACACTGAACTTAATGTCACTGAATTGAGCTACTGCCAGATGGCTATTGAAAAATTAAGCACATATTTTTTGTCGAACTTCCTCTTAGGAAATTGAGGTCTATGATCTATCACTTTGCACATTCGTATCTCTTCGCAGGTCGATATCATGAGGAAACTGGTATATTACTTGAATGACACTTTCTTGTTCTGAACTAGTTACTTAAATGTTACGCATATGCACTTAAAACGAACAATCATATATTTTCAGATAAAAGACTTACCGTAGTAGAGTTATTATAAACTAAACTTCACAAATCTGCCCGAAATTTGCTTGCGTCCAACACAGTCTTCCGAGTCGAACTATCCTTGTTTGAAATATGCAGGAACATTGTTTTGCCAAAACCTGTGCAGCATATGAGAACAAGGAATATGCATAAATTACTAAAAGACAAGGGTAAAATTAACTCTGCATAATTAATGGGACAAATGAGCATACAACGTGTCAACAGGAATAGCGTTTAATCGCTTGTAAAGCTGCGTGGTTTCGAGTTTAAGGATACACACAACTCCTTTGCTTTCTCCCCTGTCAAAATTATGCATTACAACTACCAGCTTGTTCAGTTTGTAGCTTATGTTTACCAACGAATATAAATACATAAGGAATAGCAGTAGGGTACTCACCATCAGTTGTAGATTATCACTTGAAGTGATCGAATATTTGAAGCGAAAAAAGTGCATTAAATTTGTTGTCTAAAATGACAAAGTCCTCGAAGAAGATCCTTAGTTTTGGTGCAATTCTTTTGATTACAATTTATTTAGTCCAGTTCGCATCTAGTGATCAAAGGATATGCGGTCCTGGATTACGTAAGACCTTGGATCTTGTGTGTCCAAACGGTTTTAATGGTTTCAAGGTTAAGAGGAATCCTCGTAAGTTTTAAATAAAAGCATGCAAATATTTTTTTCTAATTCTTTTCTCAAATAGTTACGCCTGGTGGTGATTACATCGAATACACTATAGATACTTTTGATTTAAATATGATGCCATTTATGACTAAGGATGAAGCAAACAATCTGATTAAGACCCGTCGTAGGAGACATGGAATTGTCCATGAATGTTGTGATAAACCTTGCAGCATGGACGAACTGAGGTCGTACTGCCGTCGTCCAACTTTTCCATAAAAGACATACTGAATGATTTAATATATATAACCAAAACTGCGGCATTAAAATTATCTTTTAGAGATGTGTGTACTGAGATATTGATAATAAAATATGATGCTTTTTATATACTTATAGTCGCACATTGAATGCGTTATAACTAGAATTTTCGTTTTAAAATCTATAAATTTCATGAAACAGTAGGAAAAGTGCTAGAGAAAATAATTCGCGACAGACTGGACAGGTACACCGAAACAGAAAATGGACTGTCCATTTCAGAAAGAAACGAAGCACTACCCATGCGATACAAGCAGCTTGCAAGACAGCATGCGAAGCCATATCGGGGACCAGATGGAAAGGAGGAAAAAAACAGTACTGCGCCGTCGTTAACTTCGGCGTAAAGAATGCCTTCAGCTCTGCCAAATGGAGCTGCATATGAAAACGCTAAGGGACATGCGTGTCCCAAACTACCTGCGCCGAATTATAACAGAATATTTTGAAGAAAGGACTCTCCAAAGAAGGGCCAAAAACATAAAAAAAAGCCTTATATGAAGTGCCTGAGAGTATAGCTTGACCATAGGCTCAACTTTAGAAAGCACATAGCACATACAAATGGGGTGGTTGCCGCAATATACAAGCTAACGCTCAATATTGGGGGACCAAAGCAGCCTCAACGAACACTTACGCAAAAAAATTAAAGCTGCTTGGAACCGGTGTACGGTTTTACGCAGGTTTATGTATAATAAGGTCATTCGTCATTGTACTGGAGATTTGGTATTCTTCACCGTCTCGAACCTGGCGACTGTGATTCGAAGATCCTCTTGGCTGTATCATTGTTATTCATTCTCTCGATGTGACCCAACCAATATATGTACATATGAAGGCGTATCTTTGCTTTTTGTACTACATCTACATCCTGGTACAGATCATAGAGTTTTATTGGACTCAATATTCGATGAAAGATAAGCGCTCTATAGATTATTAATTTGGTTCGTCGAGTTAGGAGTTTTGGCCTGAGATGAATAGCCAAACTGAAGTAGCAACGGTTATTCTTCATCGGATATCCACAAAGGTATCATTAGTAAGATTTATATTTGCTCCTAGGAAGGTCACCTGCTGAACTACCTCAAAATGGTTGTCTTACAGTAGCGTTCTGCCCAATGTTGTTTTGGACAGATCTATTTGTTTGTTGATGACATATTAATATGTACATTGTACAGTTCACTTGTATTCTTCGTCTTATAATCAATCACTTCACGACCCACTCGGTTAGCCAAGTCTTGAGTTCCCGTAAACCACATGCATCCTACTAAAGTACCATATCGATGTATAAACAATTCCAATTTTGCATAAAAACTGTCATATGTAGCTTGTAGATAGAAGATTGTAGGCCGCGATCTCTATGGGCCTATTTTGACTTCCTCATTCTAGAGCTCATTCTGTATGCCAGAATTGACTATGAAGTGAACTACGTCTTTGAGTGAGCTATCTATATATCCTCTGCTTCAAGGTAGAATTTACCCAAATAACGATGACGTGTTCTGCTTAAGTAGTCACAGTGACATAGTAAACATATGTTCTGGTGATTCTTCGTCTTCGTTGCACATTCTGCATTATGTTGTCTTGTGCAACCCCCAGGACATGAGATTTTTTTTTTTCACTCGACTGTATCCTCTGAGGAAACCTGTGGCAATGCGAATCTGACTCCTGTTGAGTTGAAGGAGTTGTTTCGTTTTCTTAGGGGAGTAGTTTGACATAAAATGCTTAGCTTGTCTGTTACCTCCAGTTTCCGTCAATTAATGGTGCAGAATAATCTAGACATCATGGAAGGAGATGCCGAAACTGTTCTGGCTAGTTGATTAGCTATTTCGTTTCCTTCATAGCCGCTATGACCAGGTATCCAAATGAGATGTATTCTGTTTGTGCTGGTTAACAGTTTTAGCAGTTGAAGGCAATCCCAAACTATTTTGGACGTTATTTCGTAAGACTTAATGGCTAATAGAGCTGCCTTACTGTCTGAAAGAATACAAATGTTCTTGTTTTTAATCGATCTGTTAATAATCTGTCTGATGCAAAGCTCTATAGCGGCTTGGAATACGGAGGTACACTTGGCCATAGATGCATGTATGAAAGTTTTAGTGGTAGCTCCATATAATCCAGCCCCACTCCTTCATTTGTCCTGGATCCATCTGTGTACCAGACATGTGAATTACTGGCAAATGATGGTTTTTCCTGTTCCCAATTCCTGCGATCTGGAAATGTAGCCTTGAAGGTTTGACTGAAGTTTTATTTGGGTAGACATCTGTCTTAGAACTTAGAATTAGATTCATCTTCATCATGAGCAAAAAGGCGTTAACCATTGCGTCTCTTTTTATATGAAGATGAAGTGGTGGTAAGCCGAGGCAAGGATAACGTCCAGCGCTGCAGTAAGCGTAGTTTTCATTGCATATGTAGTACGTACACAAACTAGTCTTTGCAGTTTATTGAGCCTGTCACAGTTGTGTAGACCCCAGTGCCAATAAGACTTTTGCTGTTTTAAATGAGAAATTAGACTGAGAGACTTAACTTTTTTTGAGAACTTTACTGTTTCACCAAAGAGTGTAAGTGGATTTAATCTGTCCTTTTTTCGCTTGTTAGTGAGGACAACTATGGTGATCTTCTTGAGGTTGACATTAAGATCAACTTTAAGGCACCAATCAGACACAAGGTTTAATGCCCTCTGGAGGAGGTTCGAGATCATCTGGTGGAATTCGCCTCTGATAAGTATCACAATATATCGCGTAACCTTGCACAGAGAAACCTTCATGACTACATATTTTTAGGAGCCCAGTATATGTACCTTATACGAGTAATAAATAGGTACACTTCAATTCAGCTATTGCAACTGTCATGCCTTAACAAAAAAATAAAAGCAATTAACCTCGAAATCGCTTGGTCCTTTACCTTCCCACTCGGTAGAAGCCATAAATCATTATTCCTGACAATTTGAATATCCCCGCCAAAGAACGTTGCCAAAGAATTTAACAACTTTTCCTTAAAAAAAAAAAAAAATAACTAAAAATAGAACAGTTCAGAAGCCCACGGCTTCTGCTCTCTTATTACATTTGTTCAACTTACCCAAACACTTAATCTTTTGTAATTCCTGCCGGTTTCTTCTCCCACGAATCATAAAAAAATATATATACTAAAATATGCTTAAAATTGCCAGCACTCAATCAAATCAAAGAAGCAAAATATAAAAAGAAAATTCTCATAAAGAAATCCTATTTCTTTTTTTCTCATTTCAGAATATAAATCATCAGAAAATTTACACAAAGGATCAAAAGGAGAACAAATTGTATACAAATTACACTAGTATGAGTGTATATATGCTTCCGTTCTCTCGTTTTCTACTCTGATTGATATTATCCACTTCTTCTCAACAAAAAATAAGAAAGACTGTTCCACTTAAGAGAAAACGAAAAAAAAAAAAAAAAAAACAGTAACATTGGACTTTTAAACTTTCTCTCTTTTTACTGGTGTGAGACAGTAACGACAATCTTTAACAACATCCGAGAACGAACACAAAACAGAAAAAAGTGTGAGAGTACAACACTAGGGGGAGGAAAAAAAAGCGCGCGCGAAGAAACTTCCATAATTCCAAACTTTATGTCAAGAAATTAGGAAACTTCAAAGCATAACGAAAAGGCAAAAAGACAAAACGAAATAAAAAAGGAGGCGAAACTTTCACACGGTAAAATTTTGGAAAATCTCTCCTGTCTAGAAAGGAGACGCGGAGAATTCCTTCCGAAGGCAAACATTCAAATTCCAATCATGAAAGTCGGTGAATGATTTACTGAAGCAAAGAAAATTCCACAGATTTTCCACAGTGGATCCTGTTCTCATTCTTGTTTTTTTTTTGTTTCCGGTGTCGCGTGAATTTTTTTTGTTGTTTTCGTAGAGAAAACGTTATAAGGATATCGTTAAACAATATATATAGTAGACCCCCTGCTGGAGGCGTATATACGTACATATATATTATGAAAAAATTAATTTCCACCAAACAGTATATACAAAGAAAATAAACAAGAGAAAAAGAAAATAAATAACCACACAGCAAGATCCTTTCTAAAGAGAGGAAAATGTTGCACATACGCCTAGGTGGCCTCAATTTAAATTTTATTTAAATCATGTGATTTGGGGGCGAATTTTTCGTATTTTTATGTGGAAATGAAATCGAAAAATTTATTCACATTCTTGTACGCCGTTATATGAGTTTTCTTTCTCCTTTGAGTGCAGAGTGTAAAAGTCGAAATCATGCGAATGGTTGGTGGCATACAAAAGAATCTAACGCCATTCAAAGAAGCAACAACGCAAACTGATCGGCAACATCAGTGTCGACGGTAACGACCAAACCAAGAGAAAAAGTGTTAAACTTCAATAAGAGGTGAACAAGTCATCCCTGAAAAAAAAAAAAAAAATAAATAAATGAAAAAGGTTTCGCGGGCTAAAAAATACAAAAAAGAAATATCGATCTAAATCGGTCGTTTCGGGAGGAAATTTTAAATGCATGGCACGTAATCAAAACGATACAAGGAACGCATAAAAGGACTCTCATACTCCCAAGATTGGGAGAGAAAATAATTTAAAAAAAAAGAAAAATCCCCTCTACACACATATATACAGAGCGCGCGTTAAAATGCGGGACTACATCCGGGTAACGTCGTCGTCATCATCATCATCATCATCATCATCATCGTCGTCGTCGTCGTCCTTACGAACAGTGGGGAACAATTTTATATCGAAATCGGTAAATCTTTTGTATACAGGATTTCTACTTATGCTCTTACTTATGGAAAATACGCACGCTAGGATTGGTAAGTACCGAGTAATTTTTTTTCTACTCTCTCTTAAGTCTGTATCTAGATACTTTTTCTTTTTGTTTTTGTATTTAGCTGGGTAAGAGATGAATTTTATAGGCGGGTGAAGGCGATGATACCTAAGACAATAAAATGAGATATTTTCTTACTTTTTAAAAAAAAAAAAAAAACGGAAGTTACCATCTTTTGGTAAGACCGAGTGGAATAATATACAATTTTCGTTTTCAAAGCACACAACGACGTACGGTCGGAAAACCGCACACACATGTGAAGTTCTAATGTGTTTTTGACTTTGTTTCGTGGCGATGGGCGGGGAGTTGATTTTGAGTTTTTAATGCTCGCTGAAGGGTAAAGTTGTTAATACGGTTGTGCGGCGGCATGAGTGAGAAAGAACAGTGTGGGGGTGGATTTATTAGAATTTTGTAATTAAATGGAAAATGCCTGAGGTAATATTTAATATGGTTCCTATTATACGGTTGCAGCTGCTCTTTTCTTTGATTATATCTTCTGTGCACGTTACGATAGGATACAAAAAAGAAAAAAAAAAAAAACTTTTCGATTCGATTTAGGTGTAGGGGTCTGGTGGTTTTTATTGTTCATATCAGCGGAGGATAGGGTAATTTAAGATCATGAAAATAAATAATTAATTGCATGTGGTTTATGAAAGAGGAAGAAGTTCTGCGGAAAATTCTTTTTAAGAGGGTTCTATAATTTGGTTTGATGATCAATATTCTTTGGCATATAATCGAGTTTAAGTTTTGCTTTTGTGTGTTGCGGTTTTATAGCCTCGATTTTATATCCTTTATCAAGTTGTGCTGTCGGAGAGGTTACCTACCACTTTTGGTGCATTTTTATTTGCCAGCCATCGAAATATTTGCTGTCGTAAAGTGTCAGGTGGTCCGGAAGCTTAATGACTTTTAAATGTATTTTTGCTTGAAAACTGCCCTCACTATAAATAGTTAAAATTTGTCGAAACAGCTGTTAAGATTTGGATTATTATAGCGTTGATGGTTATGGCAATGGACTCACGTCCATAAGGTTCAAAGTTCATATGAGATTGCTATAGAATATTGCGAGCTGATATCTATGACAGTAAACTTGGGAGCACCAAAAATTGTAGTCGACGACACGATCCACGGATTTGTAACCTTCATTGATACCAAAAGCCCGAGTGGTACTACCATGTATAGGACCCGAAAACCTGAGTAATTGATACCTTCGTGCACACACACACTTCCTTCCCGGGGTTGGTTACCAATTCACATTGTGCCTCTTGTATTTCTTGAACATTTGTTTCAAATACGCAAATTTCCACCCAGTTGCCCCCAGATGGCATCATTATGTTCGCCAGGATGTCGGTAGGAATCATTCCGGCTATCACAAAGATTGCTTGATCCATACTGCTTTCGTGCTCGAAGATCGTTGATGCGCAGCGGCTTTATGTTCCCCACAGTTTTCTCCGAGTTTCGACAACTCTGGAAAGTAATATTCGTATAGTATATTCAGCTCTACCTGCATTAGGGAAGCTTTCTTAAGTCTATTTAAAGCACTTTTTGATTCCTTTCGATGGATTTCCGCCATGTAGAAATCTCGTGGTTATCATTTGACCTCAGGACGTGAGACTATGGACCTCCGGTATTCTATGGCTCTTCCTATCGTTTCAAAAACCATTCCCTTGTGAAACTATTGGTTGTTAGTAGTTTTCTCGTGATAGTACAGCTTACTGTCCAAGCACATCATTCATATAACACAGATTCAATTTTCGCCCTTAACAGCCTTAACATACAAATAACGCTTATCCAGACAGTTCTGAACAGGTGTTCTTCCACGGTGGCAAGCATTCTCTTTCTGAGAAGATGGAAAACAGGATTTCTCCAGCCTGTCTCTAAAAAAAGATTAATGTTCCTCTCTGACCAATTACCGGTCTATTGCACTTACGTCCCTTCTTTCCAAGGTCATGGGAACGCTGATAAATCATCAGCTTATGAAATATATTGATCCTCTTTAATGCCCGACAGTATGGTTTTCGTAGCAACAGGTCCACTGATGACTTGATGGCACATCTCACCGAAAAGTGGAACCGATCTCCTCACCACTTTGGCGAAACAAATATAGTTCACACTTTCAAAGGATTTGACAGAGTTTGGCATCAGGCTCTTGTGTAGAAAATGTGAGCATATGGCATGGATGAGTCTCTTCTTCAATGGATTAGAAATTACCTTTCGGGGCAAGTCAATTATCCAACACATAAATGCTGGGAACCCAGGGCTCGGTTCTGTCTCCGAGTCTCTTTAAATTTTGTATAAATGACCTCTTGTCTGCTACCTCAAATCCAATCCATTCGTTCGCTGATGATAGTAGCCTCAGTTTTTCATATTCGTTCCCCAACTTACGTTCCTGCTCTTCGGCCGTAGAAGAGGAACGGCAACGTATGCTAAACTCATTAAATTCCGATATTGACAGCATAATCAAATGGGTTTCAACCAACAGAGTGAAATTTAATGCATCCAAAACTCAATGCTGTCGCCTGTCACTCAAGCGAAACCATACCCCCAAGCATTATCTATGAATGGTACTTACTTGCATCGTGGAAACCGAAAGACTTGCCATCCTCGGTATGTGTATCAATAACCATCTCCGATGGAACGATCAAATATTCGTGGTCGCCAAAAATGCAGCAAAATGTCTAGGATTGCTTAGGGGAAAGAAATACTTTAACCCGACTGATTTGGCCTCAATCTATAGGGCATACATCTTTCCCAAAGCTGAGGTACAATGCCCAATTCTGGTCAGGTGGACCCAAGACAGGTTTGCACTCAATGAATAGGATTCAGAAGCATGCGTTAAAACTTATACCTTTCAGGTGCAGTCAGAGCTTCAAACTGGAGCTATACGCAACTCAGCAGCCGGTGCCATGAGCTGGTGGTATCGTAATATCCCAATATTTGCTGCTTGAATTTTTGGATATCCAGAAGACGCGACGACTGATGACAAAATAGTAAATTTTGTTCGAGATTGCTTGTCTGTTAGGTGACGCTAAGTTGACCTAATGGCTAGCTTCGTGCATAAACAGCTGCCAGCTATGACAACGAATCTTATGACTTACATAATATCTTCAGCTAACAATGAACGCATTCCAGCTGAATTCTTTCGCCAACTAGCGACTGCAATGTAGAGGCAGACGTGTATCGAATATACTGTAACACAAGCAGAAATCGCGCAAATACTGCTGGAGGTGTGGCAATTAGTACAAGCCATTGCTTCTTCGGCCAGAGAAAATATAATTTCTAATGCACACTGTCGCAGCTGCAATATCACCAATAAGTATGCAAATGTCCGGCTCATAGTGGGGCAAACTATCTAGACAAGACCAGACAAACCCTTCCTTGCGATGGCTCCAATGCGTCCTAGTAATCCCAAGAACCTAGCATACGACTAACATCATACAGGTCACGTGAGTTTGTTGTATTAAAAAGACTCTAAAAAGCTAATCAGGTCTAAGCATGATATGCCACTCCTTCCTACTTACCAGCCCACTTGACTGCCAAGTATTTCAGTTTATTGGCAAGAACAAGGCCCAATATACATGTGATTTCAGAATTTCCTAGAAGCTGAATAACCTTGTAAAACCTTCACCCATAGATGTAGCTATTATGTGTGTTTTGCTTCTCCCGTATTGCGTAGTACCAACTCAACCGAATAGGCAAAACTAAAGATACAAAATACCACTAAATTCCAGAAGATAGTAACTATTAATTGTATCGTTACACTTTTCACTCCTCTCTGATTTACGTATAAGAATTAAATGTGATTGCCGGAGAAATAGCTCGTATCATCCCAAAATACCCATTGAAAATCCTCTTAATGTTGTTCCTCCCAAACACATACACACTCTTTAACTCTTAGTAAAAGATTAAATCCTTTTTTGTTTTGTTTTGCTGTCAGCTCTTAAGTTTTTCCTTTAGTCCTCTTCCTTTAATGCTCAAACCAAATTCACACTTTGAACCTCAAAGACCACACATCTCTTTCATTTTATTACTCCGCATAAATCTTAATCAGCGCAAAGCCATAGTGTATGCGCTAGTGTGTGCTAGTGTTTGCACTTTATTTGCTAACTTGGAAAGTGAAAGGTAATGTGGGTCCCTGTACAACGTGTATGGTATCTTCCAGCAACAGCAGCCAAACACTGGCATAAATATCAACTCATTAAATTAAATAAGATTGATGAATACACTTTGAGACAAATGTGTACACACCATGCGAGGGTGGAAATGTTAAAGTTTGACTCTCGCTCTCTGTATAATATTATATGAGTTCTAGCACACACTAATACACAGACTATTTGCTGAGGCTGCTATTGCTTTTGCTTGCTGGTATTCGAAGAAAGTAGTTCGCCTGCCTCGTCATTTTGTATACAACCCATCAGAGGAGGGAAACACTTCATCAAAGTGGATTCAAAATCACAGTCGTATAAAATGAAACCAATCTTTCATTTCAAAACATTACAAGCAGTTACAGTCGCCATCAAAAGTTATTGATCACAACTTCATAAACTATTTATACAATTCTACATGAAAAGGTTTCTCTGAATGTTTGCTGGTTTATTTGAATCAGACAGAACTAAAGTAATGCCCTACTGCATTTAGATACAACTGGAATTTCGGCTTTGCATTCTCATTCAATTTTAACTTATAATGTCTGTAAGAATAAAAGTAAGTAACGGTAAATCTACTCAGTCTTTAAGTAGTAGCATCCAGATGTGCATCCTAAGTTATTTGCCATGCCTCCAACTTGTGCATATATTTTACTAGGTCGATGATCATTCAAAATTCAAAAGACTACGCAGGATGGAGAGCTGGTATCTATGTAGTATATATCACCTTACTAACAAGGATTCATTTGCATTTAACAAAGTTAATGTTGCAGCGGATGCAGCAAGTGGAGAGAACCCACAAGAAACTTACAAATGCTCATAAGCCGGTGTCTGCGCAATTTCTTTCCTAATTTCTGTCCCAAACGTGTCTCTACAACTACCTCTACCAGACGACGGGTCAGGAACCTATATTCACTATTATCCAAAGAAAGAAGTGGTAGTGGATTAGTCACATGGTCCGAAAAGCTTACAGTTCCATAGCTCACTATGTTATGCAACTCATTATCTCAGGATGACAGAATACCTGGGGTACCGAGTAAAACATGGCCCAGAACGCTCGAGAAGGAGGCATGACAGTTGGGAAAAAACAATTGGAGAGAACTGAGACACATTACCAGAAACGTTAGTGGAGGCCGTAGATCTCACAAGAGAATACAGGCCAATAGGAAAGTACATAAACTCGCCTTCTACCTCCAATTTGTAACAGCTGACAGTTACGTCCGTCCGTGCGTCCGACTGTGTTTCACCACTTTTTGGACCTTAAATTTTAAGCTACATCAATTAAATTTTGTAGACGAAGTCCTTAGCAAAGTAAGCAGTACATGTATACAAATTTGAAAAACCTACTCACTGACACGCCCACTTTTTTCAATATTTTTATATGAAAATGGAAAAAAACTTACCTTATTAAATATGAAGATATTTACTTACTCTAAAAATTTCAATATATTGTATAAGGACTCGCCCACTTTTTGGGGGCGCTTTTTTTTGTCGAAAAACTATTTTTCGACCATTTTATTAGAATAATATGACCTTTTACGAACAAAATACAGTGTATGCTGAAACATTTTCAAAATACGCCCAATACTACGCCTAATTTTTGAGAAAATTTAGGTTATGGAGTATTTTTAAAAGAAATTTAAGAAAAAATCTTTTCTTTTCAGTTGCAATGATAGACGAAGGAGGTACATACATATGTATACAAGCAAGAGATATGGTATCACACATTTTGTTTTTCTCTTCCAGCTGGACCGAAGACCGTGCCCTGAGCCTCAGTAAATGGGTGTTTAAAAATCTCCTCTGGTACAAGCTTCTTTTCTGGGGGAATTCCTCTCTAAAGGCAACAACTGCGAGTACTCTTGAATTTTATAACTTCTCCAGGCTAGAAATTAGACCTCATTTGCTTTGTTCCTTTCTTTCCTTTTCTATGTTTTAGATAGGAACTTGCACGTCAGGGTAGCATATGAATGCTATAGAGCTCCGAGTGCAGGCTGTATCTTTTGACAGAATCCTTTTGGAACTTTTAAAACTTAATGCCGAGAAAATACCAAATTTATTCATGGTTCCACTTTTTTTTAGCATCTGAGAGACATGCAAAAGTTTTTGCGTTATGAGCAAGCTTTTCAAAAAATGAGCTAGACTTTTGGTCTCTACATATACAAATTGTGGCCTATAAATTTATTTGTATTCATTGGGACTAGAGACCATAAGTCAAGTCTCACTTAGCGACAGCGCTCGCCATTGACTGTAAGTGTTCGGTGTCGGTATGGTATGGTGTGAGGAACGTTCCAGGATAACTGCCAGATTGCCCTGAGTCTAGAAGAGTATGACTTCGTGACTATTGCAGACTTATTCCTTATTGGCTGGTATATACTTTGACTAATTCGATCTTTATCGGTTTCTAATGTTTTGAATATCGCTCGATTATCCACGACGGGCTTAATTTTTTTGATGCTTAGTAGGAAAAACTTTACCTTGAAGCACAAGTATGTATTTTACAGAAAACTGGGTTAAAAAAAGGAAAAAGCAGCAGGCATTGTCAACGAGTTGCTGTCATACCCAATGTGATAGTCTACAGTCACATGTCTGCATGGATCCGGCCCCTGAATTTCTGTGTAAGAAGTAAATAGAATATACCTTCTAGATTACCCACCGCTTTGTGCCTTGGCGATATATTGTTAGAGCCCTTAATACCTGAATAAGGTTCACAAAGGATACCGCCCTTGTGACATCGCTTCATTCACTTTGTAAACTTTGTAAATGGATGCAGTAAAAAGTTCAAAAAGTAATTTAACATCGTGTCAAATTGTCTAATCCCTTTATAGTGCTCTGAGACTATTGCCACACTAAAGGATAATGATCCATTATTTTATCATTAAGTCATCCGCATTTAATAGATAAGTGGTCAATCAATTTCGCCTTCGACTGTGCTCCAGTAATTTACCTTTCCAACATTTACAACACTCTATACATGCCCTTCATCTTTGTTCGGGTCCTGTTATTATGTTCACTCTACCAAGAAGCGAACTGCCATGCATCATCCAAGTGATGTATAACCATATGTGCGTTACTATACTATAATGTGTGAGCCCTTACAACATGGGGCACAGTATACGCAAGTATCTACGCAACATTTGCGTTTCCAGATTACAGCCACAAAATTAATGTCATGTCTAATCGGCTTTTCGAATGAGAATCGAATGAGTTGGGTGTCCTTGTCCTCTCCCAGAAACGCACACTGGAAAAACCAGATGCGAACTAGGACTAAAAGGCGGCTGACGCGGGGTATTCGGTGGAGGGGGACAAAACACAAACTCACTGTAAGGATAATTTGGATACGCTTCTTACCCCTTTTTCCCCATTACCAGTTTCTGGGTGATGTATTTTGGGAATTTATGTAATAGGGGTGCCTTGTGCTTCTGCTTTTGGTTCCAGCTTTGCTTTCAAATTCACTTTGTCATTCACTTGTCTGTGTGTGGGTGTGTGTATAAGGAGTATTTCCATTCCGAAAAAAAAGCGAATAAGCGACGTTTTGTGAATTGCGGTGGAATATTTGAATATTTTATTGCTACTGTTGGAATTCATAAACGATTCTCATTCAATTATTCCAGAGGAATTGTATTGAAGGGACTCCGCAGAAAGTATATGTTTGTTGTATAAGGACACACGGGCCTTTTTTTTGGGAGGATAGAGAAGGTGAGACAAAGAAGAAACCTTTTTGCAGGAGACATAAATTGAATTGTCATGGCTTTGTGTTCGATACACACATTCAAATGGAGGATTGTTTTGTTGGTAATAGCGGATGTAAATATTATCGATTGCCATTGTTTGATAATAAATTACAGTAATTTTATTTGTTAACCGGGGATTAAGGATGTTATTCTCGTTTAGTGGGTCTTTTTTTTTTATTTTATTGAGTAATACAACTCAAGGTTGATTGTTTATTTTGGTATTTAATTTCGTGATAATTGTACCATGATGGGATTGTTTAAGTAAAAACAAACATACGCACGTGCTTAAGATTGATCATTCTATCCGGGGGTTGGCATTAATATGTCAATATTTTGCTTGAAAAGAAAAGCAATACATTTTTAATCAATGACAGTGGGAACGATGGACCGCAAATAAAGGCATTCCTTCGTTGTGGCAGGTTTTGACGTCCTGTCTTCTTTGTAATGCTGCAGGGCTCTGTTCTTCTCTTTGTGTTTGATTTATCGCTGTAGCTCCTGCATAATGATTGCAATCTTGCTGTCGGCGATTCCCCAAGCTTCTCTTCTTGAAAGCATAAAGGCTATTAGGCTCCTGAGAGTTACCGCATTCCCAATCTCTCTTTTTAGAGTGTTTCTCGCAGTCTCATACTTTTTGCACTCTACAAAGACGTGTTCCGTGTTTTGGACTTTCCCTTCACAGTACTGGCAGCAAGGGTCATCGGCGATATTGTATTTGTGAAGGAATTCCTCAAAGCTTTCATGTACTGTTAAGAATTGAGTGATGTAGAAGCTTAGCTTTCCGTGTTTTCTTGTTATCCTCTTTGGCAGCAGTTTCACAGGCCGTCTTTTGACGTGCTCCATCGTCGTTGAAATTCTACTTTTGCAGTCGCTCTGATGGTGATTTTTCCTCGTCGCTATTGTGCATGTATGCTGCAATTCTGACCTCTAGGTCGATAGACATACTGTCCTGTATGCGGAAGATATTCTAAAAGATGATCTTCCGTGTACCGAATTTATCCCCTCCTTTCATATGTTTCACTGATCTGGTGGACGGTACTTCAGAAGGCATATTAGGTTTCAAATATCACTAGTTGAAAGAGATCTGCGTGCTTCAGAGTCTTTGGATCAAATGGAACAACACAAACAGCAAAAATGGAAACCAGGCTTAGTTTCGTTTCGTTTGACATACATACACTGTATTAGTCTAGCCAAAACTGTTGTAAGACTAAGAGAAGACCTGCAATGGCCATCGGACTTCAACGGCAATACCTCTATATTGTCCCAATGGGGGGCTACCAGTGGATCGAGAAAACTGAGTCCGATGCAAGTATTTAAAAAAAAAATTGAGTACTGACAGAATTTGCTAGAAGAACAAGAGAGCCAAGAAGAAAAAGGATTTGGCGTTCTTCATAGATTGTCATGGGTCCGGGGAACGTTTGAAAGAGCTCAGAAGAGTTGTTTGCAAGTTGTACAGCTCATCGCGTGTTGTCCAGCGTTAAGTGAAACGTCTGGATACATTTTGAATTGGGCTTTCGCTTGGTAGAGCTTAAGACGATGAATGCTGCCATATGCGGAAAAGGGTGGAGGCTTTCGACTTGAAATTCGTTGGTCTTTTCCAGGACTTGTCTGAGTGTCTAAATTTCGTCAATTGTCGATCTATCGGGTCGGAAGCCACACTGGTACTTGCCGATTGGTGTGTTGCAGAAAGGTTTTAAACGTTCACACAATACGTTGGATAGGATCTTATATGAAACATTTAACAGGGATATGCCTGGGTAGTTCTTACAAGACATACGATCGCCTTTTTTTTTGAAGATGGGGCATATAGAGCTGATACTCCAGTCGTCGGGCATGCGTTCTTCCACCCATAGTTGGTTGATGACTTGATGCATGCACCCTACCAAGACATCACGATCACTTCCGTATTTAAAGAGTTCCGCTGGAAGCCCATCAGAGCCAACGGGTTTGTTGTTCTTCAATTTTCAGATGGCTACATTAACTTCTTTAATACTGGGTTGGTTCTTCATTAACTGGAGGTGAGTTCTCTTCTCTCTTCTCTCTCTCTCTTCTCTCAGTTGCTTAACGGCTGTGTTGTTTTAACACATAAACAACTTCCTGTGCTGTGGCTCCTTCTGACATGCTAAGGCGTTGAACGTTAAGCTTGTTCTTCTGCACAGCTTCACGTTTCTTCTCAAGATGTTGGATCCGTGCCTTGTGTCGATAAGCCCTTGGTCGATTTGGTTGCGACCGTCAAAGGAAAGCCGGATTGCTATGTGGATTCTTTGCCTAGGAAATTAAGTGCTACTTTTCAAGGTATAACGAGCTGTTGCAAAGTCGATTAGTCGGAAACCGTTGTCCGTTGTCATGTTGTGGAGGATATGTTTACCAGCTAACCCACCAAAAATGTCCTCATTGCTGATTTTCGCAATAATATCTGCCTTGTAATGCGTGAGGACAGATTCAAGTTTTTGAGCTACAACCGGAGTTTTCAAATTCTGTATGCATACTCGTAAATCGTGCTACGCGGACGGTACATGTCAAAATCCCAAAAGGGAGGATCGTTTTCATTATTCCATGCTCGCATGTTTCTCATAACTAGATGCTTTTTACGTTAACAGGATTTTATTGATATCCATAGGCCATTTCACAGGAAGTACAACATCTGGCTGAGGTGTTCCTCTTTTTACAAGGGTCGACTCCATTTCTGTTTATCTTTTAAAGGCATTTTTCAATAGCCATAAGTAATAGTAGAGAAATTCCTCAGTGGCCTCTGCAATAGTTTAATGAAAGAAAAATAAACTTATCCTTGTTTAGCATAAGACCCACTTAAAAAATCAGCATTCAGTATAAAATGCCCTTTTTATTTAGTTATAACTCATTGCGATTCACCGGATATCCATTGCAGATAGTTCTATTTGGTCACGATTTTTTCGACCAGCAAACCGTTCGCTTGCTGTAATTTTGCGGTACGCTTAACTCATGGGAATCACCATCAGATCCTAATTTCTATGCATAGCTAGCTGCATAAGTAAACAAAAAAATAAGCCATAAGCTAACTAATGTAACAAAATAAATAATAATTACTTAGAATTTGTTTGCAACTCGCTGCACAATTTAAAGCATCTAAAAGTATAATTTGCATTAAAACCGTTAGGTATGCAAAAAGCCGTCCGGTGGTTAAAAATTTCGCTTGATTTATGTGTCGGTGTTATGTAAATAAGTATTACTAGTTTTAATTATTACACACCACCGACCGCGTACTGGTGGTTTTTGACTAGGTTACACATGACTTATGTAACAATTATGCAAAGCGGTATTATAATCGCGATAAAAACCTCATAAATACATACATAAAATGTCAAAATTTCCGAGTATGTGCTTTGTAAAAACAAAAAACAAAAAAAAAAAAAAACAAACAAACAAATGCAGCGTGTGTAATGCTGTTATCCTTTGGCCACATGACGCACCTAAACCACTGCCTGCAATGTCCAGTTCCCACCAAACTAATTTGGATTGGGGTTGGTAGAAAAAAATACCGGGATTTGGTCACCTTCTGATTACATTGTGGCAAGCAATATGCTGCAAGTGCTTATTTTTTATAACTATTTTTGGTTCAGTAATTTTTAAATAAAATATTTTTATTGCAAACTGCAAATGTGTAGGGTGCCTTGTACGGTACATGAAACCAATTTACTGTGAGTATTGGCTTTGTGAAGTGCACTTTTCCGGGGCAACGAACGTATTGAGGAAACATTTTGCTGAAACCATTTCTCTACTTATCCATCTATCAATGTCGACAGCTGCAATTCACTTAAGAGCTCGTTAGACATTAAATGTTCGACGAAAGTGATGAAGAAAGAAAACTGTGAAAATAAAAAGTGCACACTTGTTGAACTGTTTTTTTTTTCCTTTCTGTGGTCTGTCTTAGGAGATTTTCTTTGGGTTCTTTTTAAGAGGTCACAGTATGTCCAACAGAATTATGGACATGATTGGTTCACCAACAAATTTTGCACTTGGAAGTACAGTGATATAATCAGGGGTTGAAGGTGAAGCAGTGTGAAGCTACTTATGTTACGTATGTAAAAAAAATTTAACAAATGTAACTAATTCATGATTATGGCAGTTTTGTAATAAACAGAACTGATAAAATCGCCCCTAAGAAGTAGGCGTGGCCATATACAATGTATAAACACTTTGGAGAGTGAGTGAATATCTGCTTAAGTAAGTTTTTTTTCGAGTTCCATACAAAAATACAGAAAAAACTTATTTTTTCGAAAAGCGTGACAGGTTTGCAAGGACCTCTTATACAAAATTTCATCAACCTAGCTCAAAATTTAAGGCCCAAAAACTGGTGACACATAGACGGACGGACGGACATGGATGACATAACTGTCAATTGTGAGCGTTATCAGTCCCTGATGAATGGATTTTTGTCGATTCTCATCAATACCGCTAGATATGATATGCATCAACCAAGCTTGTTCTATTCCGTCCTTTGGTCCTCGCATTCCTGATTTCGAATAATTGCGGTGGCCAGACAAAGCTCAACGCAATCATAATTTTTCTTATTAGGTTATTTAAAGTTCAAAGTTTATTGCGACAAGCCACACACCCTAGAGGTCTTAAAAAAAAATATAAGATAGGATTTCGTTTATTTTTTTCTATGAATCATTCAAAAAATACTCTTTATACTGGTCTGCTCTTGAGATTTCCGGTTTGACTCCAAAACCAATAGTATCAGACCTTATAGGCCTGATACAGGTTGTGGAAGTCCAAAACGACTTTGATTGGAAGAAGTATGAGCCTAAGTAGCTAGCTCATAGGTCAATTCGTTGTAAATAGTTGCAAATGATCGTGATACAACGTCTAGAGGTCAGGCCTCTGAGTTCTTCTTGCAGGACCTAACCAGTTTTGAATGGATTGTAATGGATTAAATGGCTTTGATCTTTCTCGCATGATTGGAAAGATAATTTGCGGTATGCTTCGACGGTTCCACAAATCTTGGCTTAGAACAGGCTTGCTAACCTAATGGAGCTGGCTATGGCGTGTTTGCCCGAGACTCATGACCTTTTTGAAAGATTTTCTTAAAACCATGAAAGTGAATATGAAAGTTGGGTTTATTGCTTCTCCTTTTGCCTTACGGGCCGAATTCCGCAAGATCGACTTGTTGTGCTCTGTTTTGAGGGAATTTAGTTTTAAAGTTATAGCCGAAGTCTTTGTAGGATGCTAGGTAGATGAAGGTAATTAACTCATGTAAGGTATTTGGACTCTTGTCCTTGCAGATGACGGCGATCATTTTGTACATACGACATACCTATTGCTTCTGAAACTACAACTTATCTTTGTGTTACCCAAATTGTTAACGTTCCACTGTAAGTCTATGTTTGCTGCCAGCAAAACCCTCAATTTGGTGCAGTTGTGGAAAACTTCGTTTCTCTGTTATCAAAGGCTGATTCTCCGCTGGGTCTTGAACTTGGACACAATAGATTGCGAGCTGAAACAGTATCCATTGCACCATTGGCACCCCAGTTTAAGAGATGCTTCTCAGAGTGTTTAACATAAGAATCCTGTCGAATATTGCTGACAAAGTAAGCAACAGATTTATATCACATTATGAAACAATCTCTGGTACATCTTACTATAGTATGACAATTGTGCCTGTCCAACATACTGTTTGTTATAACCTCATGCAGTCTGTTTTAAATGGCATTTCTGTACGTATGTATGTCCAATGTACATTTTAGGGGCACGTTGGCAGTTTGTGTGTTGCATATTTTCAAAGGATTTGCCTTGTGTGTCATTTCGTAATCTCGTCAGAGCGTCTTCTTTCTTCAGAATTTCCATTATCCAACCCAATGCAATCCAATCAGTAGTTGGGGGGGTAAAACTTCTGTTTTTTTTTTTTTTTTTGTTCATCTACTTTTGCTTCGTCAACGATGGCATAGTGCTATTCCGTTTGCTACTGCACATTTCTAGATATGAGTCTTTGCCTCCTTTAGTGCAAACCCAAGCCCAATTTAAAAGAACTTTCACTGCTCCAGTGCTCTGCAACCCAACCATCCCCCGCCCTGTGCATGGTAGACTAGAAATGAAAGAGTAACAGTTTTGATGAGAATCCTTAAAAGTATTGCACACTGACACACATTGTCGAGCAGTTTCATTCCTTAAATATATCCTTTCGTACTTAAAAGTGCCTCGCTAGAGAAAGCCAAGAACCGTAGAGTCCTTGGAATACCACAAAGCAATATCCTAGCACGGAAGTACCAAACAGGAGTTTGCAAGTAAGTTGCAAGCTGCTGTTGCATAATTCCGGCTTTCTGATTGCATGTGCACTGAATCCTTTCGTGTGTGGGTATGTTTGTATGAGGCTTGATGGTGTCATCTTGGGCTAGAGGAAAAAAGCATTAGGGATACGCTTTTGCTATGAAACGTGGGTGCCTCTCATTGCCTGAACTGAGACAGGAAAGCAAGGGGGTTCTCTGTTTTTATGAAAGTGTGAAATGAGTTCGCTGCCACGATGGGGAAGAAGACAGATTCTCCAAGGAGAAGTTTACGGATGTTATAAAACCCACTGACAGAGGGTGGATATGTGAGTAATCACCTACTTGGCTGTAGGGTGGGGGATGGGTGCTGCTACTGTAATATAGGCGTGCGTAATGGCACTTCGCATGAGGAAATCATAAACATTTTATTGGCGGTGATAAGACTTACAGGAATAGTAGTGCTAGTACTAGTATGTTGTATAGTTGCTACTAAAAGTTGTTTCTGGAAACCACAGGCGGCGGCTACGGTGACGGGAATTTCGGTGGTGGTGTCTCGTGTGTTAGCGGGAAGAATGTTAATTTGTTGTTTTATTGTCACCTAATGTTGTGGTTATAGTATGGAGCGGCGTTTTGCTCTAGTACTGAAGAACATGTGCATTTAGAGTTTGAAGGGGCGGCGTAGATGGCTGAAGAAACTACCGGAAGATGTTTGTGGCAATCTAGTGGGGATTGTAAAATGGATATGAGCTGATTACGGAAGTGTATACTATTTTTTACAAGTTGTTTTAAAAAGTACATAGCCATTAGTGGTATAATGATGCCATTAAACATGTTCCAAGATAAGACAAGTTAGCTGGTGTGGATTATAGTTTGTGGGGCTATTTAACTCTTTAGTGTAATGTTGCGAAAATGATGTGCTTGGCTTACTTCGTACCAAATTTAAGTAATTTGCTATTTTAGATCATTTTTTATTAGTTTGGTAAGCGATATGGCATGATTTTACGATACACTCGCCTTGAGATGGTGGCCATTTTATCTCTTGTCAAGCTTGACTACACTTCCAACCGAAGCAATTTATTTCAAACATCATAACTGGGTCTCAAAAAATTCAAGCCAAATTTACCTACCTTTTTCGAGTTTGAACATTAGACTTGCGTGCGTGTCCACTTGAGAGCCTAACTCTCGACTAGCTTTCCATATGAGAGCAAAATTTGTGTGAGCTATGCTCGCGACTAGCTACTCTCAGAATACGAACAATGTATGAAAAGTGCGAGTTGATCTCCGAGAGTAAGATAACGTCTGCCCACTTGCGAGCAACTTTTTAAAAGTTTAAAAGCTGAGAGTAGTAAACCAGCTCTCTGCGAGTTACCCTCAGGTCCGTGCCCATTTACGAAATTTCTCTCGAGAGTGCCTTGAGAGCTACTTGCCCACATTTTACTATCAAGTGGACAAGCTGCTTTAGTCTACAGAAGTACCTTTAGGGATATCATATGTGGCTTTAAAGTTTTTTCCAGGATTTGTCTGAGTGTGAAAATTTGATCTATTGTCGATCTGCCGGAGCGGAAGCCGCACCGGTATGTGCCGATTAGTGTGTTGCAGAAAGGTTATAGAAGTTTACACAATACGTTGGATAGGATCTTGTATGCAACATTTAACAGGGGTATGCCTGGGTAGTTCTTAGAAGACATACGATCGCCTTTTTTGAAGATGGGGCATATAGAGCTGGTACTTGATGACATGATGCACGCACCCTCCGCATTTAAAGAGGTCAGCTGGCTTTTATGTTCCTAAATTTTCTGATGGCTATATTAACTCCTTCAATACCTGGTGCGGGCGTTGGAATATATCATATTATGTATATAAAATATCGTCACCATTTTCGATATTTATTTTTTAGAGATTACTTCTTCCAAATGTTGGCCATAACTATTCTGAATGCCCAATATCTGATGACGCGCCCGAGCATTCCGACTGGTATTTTACAAATAACGTGAGTAACGTTGAGAAAGTCTAGAGGTGCGATATCACATGATTTAGGTGGCCAATTCTCTTCCTCGGTTAATCAATCAATCAAGCTCAACTACCGCCCCAAGGCTTTCTTCACTTCGTGCTCTATGTGGTCTATTTGGGCGCATATTTTCTAGTAAGGGAAATAGAGGTTCAAATTTTCCGATGGTTTAGCAATTTGTGTGCTCGGTAGCCGATTATGTAGACCATAAGTTGTTCCAAGTTCCCGAAACACATTCCCCGTAGAACACTGCTATTCGTAATATAGCTGAATAATTTTAATAATTTGAATGAACAAAAATATGTTCAGAAGTTAACACTACTCATATTTCAAAAAGCCCATTAAAAAAAAGTACCTTGAATACAGAACTAATATTATACGTACTATCGAGGAACTTATTTCCTTTTATTATAACAAAAAAAAAATAAAAGAAACTTAACACTTTCACTGTTTTTGAAACTTTAAAATATAAAATCCTCCTTTGTCACTCCAAACATACTTCAGTTGCCAGTCAAGGCGTCATAATTTACAGACAGTACTCCTTAAGTTCGTCCAATGAGCAAGGCTTTCGACAGCACTCCTCAAAAACACCATGTGTCATTCGACGGGGCTCTGCGATGGCATTCAGTGGTGCCTTTGACATAAAAGGAGCCTGTTCAAAAGGCGATGGAATATTTTCATCCAGGTCTGTGTAGTAGTCCATTGGGTCAACTAGTGGTTACAAATGTTTTTTTTTTCTTTTTATATCAAATTGGGACGACATTTTTTGCGATACTCACTTGATCGTTTGGTCTTTTTTCCAAAACCATTTTTGCAAATCAGATCCAAAGTATCAGGCAAAGCACTGCCACACAAAAATTGAGTTCCGAGACTGGATTGTATGTTGAAACATGCAAATGCCAACAATAATGACCACCAGAAATGAAATAAAAGTCTTGAGGACATATTGACGGTTTATCCTTTGGTACAGTACTTCGCAGAGGTTGGAGTAAATCTGATGTTCAATCCTTGTTATCTCTGAGTATTTATACCAGGGATTTTTCTTTGCACAAACCCTCATGTTGTTTATCACCACAAGTTCCTGGCAACTCCTTAATTTCATCCTGTTTACAACATCTTTAGGGGAATTCACTTGAATGCGAATACATACATACATATACAAAAAATTAATTTCTTAACTATGACGTGAGTATTTAGTGCGAATATGCAAAGTGCTTTATAGGACCCAACTGAGGTGTCGTTGCGATTATAAGCATATTAACCAAAAGGATAGCAACTTAATGTGACAGTGTCATTAAGCAATTATACATGGTTGGAGTAGTCGATAACGTGAGGGTAACTTTGGAGTACCTAGTATTTTCTTGTTAAAATTTGTCATTTCTTATTTATGAGAACGCTAAGTCTGTGATAATGTATTTTTAGTGTGCGGTATAAGGTAAGGTATAGAATGGAAGGTTAATGCTTTAGGGCCAACATTTTCATATTAGATTCAACAGCAACGAATAGTAGACTTTCCAAAAATGAGTTTTAAAATTAGTTACTACTTACCACTAATAGGGTCCAAAAAACTCTAACGGTTGAGAGAGTACAGAGTTTCCAATACCTTGGGAGTATTACCTCAACCGATGTCGGAACCGAACTGCATATAGCCTGCCGAGGAGGAAAAGCAAAATCTGCGCTTTGCATGAACGTCACTGTTAATAACTATAATTTCAAGGTAGTTAAGGAGTTCCCCTACCAAATATTAATCCTACAAATGACCCCTTTGTAGAGATCCATCGAAGAATAACCTTAGCAAACCGCTACTACTTTGGTTTTGAAAAACAAGGATGGAAGGCCACGATGTCTAACTCAGGGACTTTACAAGTGTCGGGAGCCGCTTAATTAAATAAGTAAGCATACTTCAGTTAGTGCCTGAAACTTAACAATTATTTCATTTGTTATTGCCTCTCAATGACTCGATAGCTCAAGGCGGCTAATTGTTCTCAAAACGTTTCATTTAATATCTATTGAATATCTACGCTTTTATCGATGTTAAATGTAGGTACCTATGTCAATTGCACGATATTTAATTTTTGAGTACCCTTCTCGTGTATTCAGTGGAAATTAATTACCCCGCCATAGTGGCGAAACAAAGCAAACGAATTAAACTTGTCAGCAATTACACCTCATTCACTCAATCACGTTCAGCGACAAAATAAAATGAAAACACTCACGAAAATTACGTAATTTCCCTCGCTCTTTTGTGTCATTTTCTTGTACTGTTTTTTTTTACCCAACAAAAAAGGACATCAACATCAACGAAACAATTCAAAGCAAAACACTTTTTATTTCTTAAAAAAAAATAAGGACAAACAGTTTGCACCTCGCTTGGAAATTTTGTGTTGCCTTCAACAACTGGTGCGCTGTTCCTGTTCCTTGAAGCGAAAAGGTCAATTATCAGAAGAAATAAACCACTCGTTGACATGTCCTCAATTTTCTTTCATTTTATTTGTACCCCATTTTGGGTTGAGGGGTGTTTTTAGTGCTGCCAAACACAACAGACTAATTGCATAATAAATCATCGGCTTGATGGGGCGCGCTAAAAGAACTATACAACTACTATGTCTGTATGTGTAGGCAAGTAGCGAAACTATGGGTTAAATTTACAATGACTACTCAGTCTTTGGTCCTTGCCCAGGGACATGGCTTTCGTCCTAAAGGGATGGAAGTAGGTGTACCTACCTTTTTTGTAATTAGGTTTTTTTTTTGTTATTTTTTCTTCCTTATAAAATCTAGTGAAGAAGAATGAATGGTTTCGATGGAAAAACAAACACCGATAGGCAACAACCTAATAATAATTTAAATGTCCTTTTCTGCTGGTGCACTCTGTTCGCTCCTTACAATGTCATAAATTGCATTCTATTTTAATAAAGTTTCCTTCCCATCCTGTCCTGGTGTGCTTTCAGCAATTCAATTAAAACTCGGTAGAAAGGCGGCAGGCAGGTTCTTCTCCTTAGCGGCGGATATCAATGTCGAATGCAAGCGTCTTGGTAAAAGAAGGCATCAGCACCAGTAGAGGTATAATTCTACTGGGAAATGCCTTTTGTGAAACGATATTTCTTTCTTCGCCTCTTCAGAATTAATAGAGTCAACTTGCTTGGAAATTTCTATCCTGTCGTCGTCGTCGTCGTCGTTGTCGTTGTCGTCCTTCGTACCATGCCGCAGACTGATGAGGTATTAAGCTTCTTTTAGAAATATGTGGTGAACATGCCGTCGCCGGGGTCCAAGTTAATGCTGTTAAATCATGACACTTTATCTCCGCTGTTACCACCCATAGCGCGAGGGCTTTTCCCATGATGAGAAAGTGTTTAATTGCAGTTGTGCGGGCCAACAAAAACAAAAAATATATTAAAAGTATATGTCCTTTCTTTCAGGACGAGTGATTACATAGAACCCATACATCACTCGTTTATCCCGGTCTCTAAACTGTTGCCTCATTCATTTCCGTGATAAGAAACATTTAATCACATCCTCTTTAGGGACACAGTATTATCTATAAATACACTCATATCCTTCGTCCTCAATTCATTTGTTCGTTGGATCCTCTTCATCATTTCAAAAAAAAAAAAAGAAGAAAAGGTCTCCAATAACTAAAAATTAATCTTCACGATCCGCAAACAAGCTGCTGTATATTCTGTTCTTGTGTTCTATTCAATGTCCTTCGTGTCGTTCATATCCTCCACACACATTGCCTATAATTCTTCTTCTTCTGTCTGTAGTTCTTCTCGAGCACTGGTTGCTCTGCTGTTGACGTTCAAATTTGCGGATAAGCCTATAACATTTATCAATTGGAAAAAGGATATTCCATAGAAAGAAATATATGCATGTCCCCCTACTGCGCGCCATTCACAATGAAGTCGCATCAAGCAGCAATATAAGGACGAATAGGAAACAAAAAAAAAAGCAAAAATCAATAAAATGATTTATTTCATTGAATGAGGTTCACAGGAGGGCAGGAGCCGCCAACACTGCACGCCTGAAATCGACCTCATCAAGCCAAACAACCAACACCAGTCGAAACCATCCAAGGATACCGTTGACGATGTCGATGAGTCGGACAATGAAGAACGAAGACTAATTTTGTCGGACGACTAACATCACTACAACACACCGAGTACGACGAGGACGAATGATGTAACTCTAACCCAGATTCTTGTAGTAATAAATGTTGATCATTTATTTGCAATAGTTCATCTTCACCAATCGGCAGACGACTATCCTCGGAAGTCGAAGGGGGAGCGAGCGATATGAAGCATGTGTGTGGGAGTAACAACCGTGATACATACATATATCTATGGGGTGTATAATGAAAGCGACTTTGTAAAGGGCCAGAAGGCCCGGAAGGCAGTGACCTTTTGTCAAGGCATTCAAAGCCACTTCTCCGTTGACTGTTGTTATACAAATGTCCTGGGATGGATAACAAAATGCAATCAATTGCCCATCATTGGGTAGATTATGAATGAATGAAGTTAAATTGAAATGTAAGCCGCATGGAAATCCGGAGGTAGTTCACAATGTCAAGCATTGACTTAGTTTGTGGTAGATCTCAATTGTAAGAGGTTAGCCTGACATATCAGTAGTTCATTGGAAATGTTTATATTTTGATCTTCTCTCTGCTAAAAGGTTGAACATTGGTTTTTGTAAAATGTTTTCGGGTGGTAGGCATAATCTATTCATGACATGCTCTTACCTATGTAATTGTTAATGGACACTTACTGATTGCGGACAAAATAGTTTAAGTATAGGAATGTTTACCATTAGGACTAGGTATACAATACACATTCTCTGAACCAATTAACACTTGAGGCTTAGATAACGAAAATAGGACATTTTATACATAAGTGACACATGGCTTTTATTAAGGAATTAGTAGACAGCCAAACCACACTTTGCTGATTTCTGCAAATTTCTATGTCCATTCCTTTGACTCCTGTCCAGTAATACATTTTTTTTTTTTTTTTTTTTAATAGGTTTTTATTAATAATAATCGTAACTCTTAAATGCTAGACAAAAACGCTTAAAACTAGCTTAAATAACTTAACTATCTTATAATAACTTACTGGCTCTATGCGAGCGCTCTAAGCTAAACTTAATGCTTATTCTATGTCTTTCGACCTAATCTAACTAATGTAATTATTATAATCTATAACTAATTGAGGAACTAAGAATCCAGTAATACATATTAAGTAAAGTATTCAGGCCTGTTATAGATTGAATGCCAAGAAGGTCTTACGGTAGTATGTCAAAGTCCATCCAATTGGATAATTGATAACTACCAAGAACAATAGGGGTCACAGTATGGACTCGTGAGGTACTCGCCTTTTGACTTCTAAATTGGATGTTACCCTAGATTTGTGAGGTGACATTTGCTAGTCTTACAAACATCCAATAGTATTATTCTCATGCACTATCTACTCCAACACAATATTGAAGAAATCACATGACAGCGCATCTGCTTGCCTGAATCCGGTGCACGTTTGGAAGAGCTCCGAAAAGCCGTTTCCAAATTGCATACAGCATCGCGTATCTTCCAGCGTTACGCGACACATCTGGATAAGTTTTGCCGGTATCCCGAATCGGGCCATCGCCTGGTAGAGCTCAACACGATTAATGCTGGCATAGGTGGCTTTAAAGTCTTTCCCAGGATTTGTGTGAGTGTGAAAATTTGGTCTATTGTCGATCTGCCGGACCGGAAGCCGCACAGGTACGTGCCGATTAGTGTGTTGCAGTAGTACAATTTTTTTGTCCCGTCAGACTAAAAAAAGTTTGTCAACATGTTAAATCGACATTTAATGTTCCTGTAGCCGGAATTTTTTTCACAGAATTATGACTCCCAGTGCAAAAGCCACACCAAACAGTGTGCTTGCATGCAAAGATAATATTCGGCAATCGGATGATAAGCTTCAGTTTCTGTATGAAACTAGGTATAGGACTAGGTTTTTAGTTTATGGTTACTAAGTGTTCACCTGCTGTACAGAACGATGAAGAGACAAGCTTATATGGTCCTCGGCAACTAAACAACGACGATCATATCGACCTCTCGCATGCTGACCCCCTACAACCCCCCTGCTTACACTATGACACATTATGACACTTTAAAAAGCGTCGTAATGCCAAATTTTTCGGTTTGATACAATGACGCAATGACAATTTACTTTTTTTAAATTCTTAGTAATTTGAGAAGAGAGATAAGTTAAACAGTCGTGTCCTTTATTACAAGAAGAAGAAGAATGACTCTCTTAAGCCAATGGATTTATTGCATTTAACTAAGCACCCAATGGTAGTATTCCCATTACCTGGGGGATTTCCATCAAATGTCCCCAATTTAACATGCCCTGCCTGCCAAATGTAATACTTTAATGTCACATTTTATGCTGCTTTCGCCTGAACTACTCTATTCTTTAGAATATCCCAAGCAAGTTACAATTCAGAAAGCTATAATCATGCTCTGACGGTTGCATTTCTTTCCAACAACTATTGTGACCCAAAACGAAAAAAAAACGTAGGTACCACATCTGTTTCTTTAGCCTCTTTTTCTGGGAAGTCATTAAAGACCGCACATGGAGCCTTGAATGCTCCTTAATTAGCATGCTTAAGTTTGCTTTGCTGAAAATTGCTACCACCTCTCCTTCACAGTGCAGTCCTAAATTACTGCGCTTACAGAAGAGAGAGAGAGAGAGAAAGGGAGAAAGGAAAAAAGAAAAAAAAAAGAAGAGGAAATATTACTCTCAATCCTTGTATGACCTGATTCATCATCAGGACAAATCAACGTTTGCCACTTCAGCAACAGGGTCACTTCCACCGCTACGCTACCATTTTACGGAACACAACTTGCGGCGTTACACTTCCTTCTGTGCTGCCTGACACGTACATTCGTCGTCGTTTCTAGTCGTGTAGTTGTGTAGTTGTGTAGTTGTGTAGTCATCATCGCTTGTCGTCCTTCGTTCAAGTTGTGCTGCTTGCTCTCCAGGATGTGCTCACCAATTAAATGTACAGCTGCGGAGGAGCGAAGCTGTAACAACGTCACTGTGACATCTGCACATAGCCGACTGTAATTGTGTGGAATGCTACAAATTCATCTGAATGTAACAGCAACTTTAGGGTTTGAGGACTGACATTTTTTTTTTTTCATCTCAACCCCCTCTCCCGCCGCCGCAGGCTTCTGATTTTAGTGCTCATGGTTATGATGGAATCTGTCATCACAGTTTAATTGAAAGAAATGCGATATATTTTTTTTTGTTCTCTCTATTTTAATGAATCACAACTTCCTATTACGATGCAGAAGCGGAAAAAAAGGATTCATGCTACACACAAACAGAAAAAAGAAATAGATAAAACTCGAGGCATATTCCGCACACATAGGCCAGGTCCTCGTGCTCGTCCTCCAGCGGCACAACATCTAACAATCCCATAAAATGAGAAGCAAAAGAAATGTTATTTGTTCACCTGTGGATCTCTGTGTACACATTTCGCATGGGTTGCTTGATCCTTGTATGCTTGGTCTGAAGTCCTCTGGACTGGAAATCTCTTCTCTCTGACATACTACACACAGTGCTCGTGGCTATGATTGTTTCGGATTTTGTTGTATATTTGTTTTTATGTGCGTTTGATAGGAGGAGAGGGTGCTTCTATGATTTCATTGTTGCAGAGGTTTTCTGCATGATTTATTAGAATACATATGTAACCGGTCTTTGTGGAACCTATTCTGCTTTTATCTTTTGTTTCTTTATAGCACTTATTTTTATTTTATTTGGCTTTTGGTTTCTTAATTTGACTATCGGATATTATCGGTCAACTACTGAAACTAGATTGAGCGCGATAATTATCCTTGAAGTCAAAGTTTACGTAATAACTTGACTGAAGAACATAGTCTTTTGTATGGCTAGAGAAAGTGTATTCAAAAGAAAGTTGCAGAGCTGATAAGTGAGTAGGTCTCAACGTTTTGAACATTACGATCGATATTTTACTTATAGCAAGTCTTACATATTTAGGTCGTTCGTTATATGAATCTCTACTGCATACAAAACGCATAGGAATAGGTGCAAGTTTGTACGACCCAGTCTTGCAGATTATTTTTTTGAAGTATTGAGTTGTGCACGTGTTTTTGAAGCGATTATGTTTTAATTTCGTCTGTGTTTATTGCCTCTTCTTATTTATTGTATCTTTTCTTACTTTACTCTTGAACCTAGTCTTCACCTAGAGATGAACCTAGAGATTACCCAAATATGGCGCTTCCATGTATTGTTATATTTACCATTAGTTCCAATCCTACGTGTACTTTCAGGTTCTTTTTGTCAGAATATTATAGTTGTCCTAGATTTATTTGCTGGTCTTAAGGCCTCTACTACGCCTGTGCGCCATATATTACGAGTTCTGGTAATGAATATTAGCTCTCTTCCTCTCTTTTGTTGCTCTCTACTATCGTTTGCTATGTTCGATAACCAAAGCCCGTCAAGAAGTTATACATCCACATCGGGGGCAAAGATTGCCGTTTTTAGAGCAAAATCTATAAACACTAATTTTAGTGTGTGGCGAAGGAGGCTCGTGGATCATTCTCTCTCGTTTGCACTGTCGTCTGGAAGTACCAAATGGCAACAAACAGAGCTGCTAGGTTCTCGGCGACAGCGGCTCTAGGGATATGCTGCCCCGACAAGGTACTTGTTTGTTTGCCTACCACCCACTCTGGTAATTCAAAATATTCTTAATTATTTAAATTGGCAAGCGTCAGATATTTCAAAATTTCAATAGACTAAATGCTTCACGCCTAGGAATAAGCGCCCCTTTTGCATAATTTGCATGAATTTTGATTCAAATATTTAGGTCTTTTCTATCGTTTTCATACGAATATATAGAGAACATCTTACAAAGAGTGCAAATAATAGAGAGAGCAAAGTCTATAGGCCATTCCTTAGTCTTGTGAATGTTTCCCCTTGACTGAACATACATCTTTAAAGGACCTCTCTATAAATGCCGCCACAATACCTGGTTTTCTGAACCGAAGCCCAAGCCCTTTTTGCAATTATCATCCTTTATCCAGAATCCGTGAAGAGTAAAACCAAAGCACATTGTTTTCCATTGTACCTACTCTATGATTTGTATATGTAACCTCTACTTCATGTTATAGCCGGACTCGGACTCTTAATTGTCAAATATTTGTGCTTCCTGTGTTTAGCAATTAATGTGGCTCCCAGTGGATGAGATTTCTAGTTGCCTAGTGTGTGGACATGGCCAGACATGCCCGCTCTCATCAAATACGAGTAAAATTAAAAATTCTAAAAAGCTCTAAGCCTACCAAATGTGTGTATGGTAAATATTTAAGAACATTAACATGTGTGTGTGTATGTGTGTAGCTTTGAGGATAACAACGGTATACCTACCGACCAGACTCAGTGCATTTGTGCAAATGTGCAGCATGTGACGCATTGCAAAACAAAACTTCCCTCTTCGACATTTGCATATCACATGAGTGATGTGGAACAACAAGTCAAACAATGTCATTATCCTTCGACATTTACATACTCCTCTCTGTAAGTGTGTGTGTGTGTAATTTTCCCTTTGTACTGAGTCACCAGCAGCACCTTCTATATCTCTCTAGAGCTCAAAGTGTATCCGTTTTATGCTGATGCTATGCATATTTTACAATGCGCCAGTTCTGTCCTTTATTTTTTTTTGAGAAGAAAAAAAGCAAAATCCAAATAAAAGGGATCAATGTGAGGTAAGAAAATTTAAGCGAACATCACAAGGATATGCTGCTGCTGTGTAATTTAGGAAACGTTCTTTTTTTTTTTTTTTGTACCAACTACAGACAATTAGTTCAAGGAAATCCCTAAGGAAAAACCTGCATTCATCTTGCAGACACTTGACAGAAGACAAAAAGTGAGAGAAAAAAAATGAACACAACACAGACATCCTTTTGAAAGAATCCTACTGATAGCCGTATATTGAATTTTCAGAAAAATGGCCAAGTTCCAGTTGCTGTCACCAGGAATGAAGGATGCCATTTAATTTACTTCAAGCTCCCTTATTTTCTTCGCTTTATCCTTCTTCTGCCTCTCTGTTCGTGAACTTCCTCCATTCTGGGTAAATTACCTTTTAAATAAGACTGACTAAGATTGTGCGGTGACGTTGAGAGAGAGAGAGAGAGGGAAATAAAATATCGAGAACAGCCAATATACCATAAATTTTAAAATGAGATAAATTTCCCAACAAAAATAAATGGATGTGCATGTGTATAAGTGGAGTAAAGTCATGGGGCCGCCCGCCGCCGGTTGTCGTCGGTACAAATAAGATGTGAGCGTATGAAGGCATGCAGTTGGCAGAGTCGCAGCACTGCCAGCTAACCCTAACCAAAGGTACTTAATCTTCATTTTACAGTCCTACTTTTTTTTTCTTTTTTTTTTGAAAATGACATTTTGCTGTTACCTCTTCTCGAGAGAGCGATAGCCAAAGAACTGTACTCGGCGGACATTTGGCCAAAGTAGCAAACTAAAAACTCCACGAAATAGAGGACAAAAAAAAGGACGACGAAAAAATCCCATTCAGGATAAATGAATGGCGTTTACAATAGGAAATTAAAGTCACTTTGAAGAAATCCTTGGACCAAATTACAAAAAAAAAAAAAAAAATAGAAAAATAGAAAGAATTACAGAAAAAAGATATCCGGCCGGAGTAGGTATGTCCTTTCATCATTATCGTTTGGAAGACAATTTTTTCTTCTTTTCTTTTTCTTTGTGCTGAGTTTATTTTTAGTTTTTTTTTTTTGTGCTAAGCTCATCAAGTTTTTCGATTTAGCTGAAAGAAAGAAGCCCTGGTCATGACCAAGGAAGAAAATGTCAAAAACGAGTAATTGACAAGGTGTTGGTTGTTTGATAGTCAGATGCAGAGATACAATTACCTTGACCTGGTGGCGTACAAAATGGATTCTATGGAAGGAAGTATCGGGTGCAGCTGTTGAGTCCTTGAACATATCACATGGGACAATGAAGCATTATTCTGTAGATTGAGGCAAAAAAGAAATTGGAAGTGAGCCAAATTGAGGAAATTTAAAGTTTAGAATGCTTTACCACGTATGGGGATACCTAGATAAAGACAGATATAAGAAGTTTACATAAAGGAAAGTAGCTACAAGGTTTATGCAAAGGAGGCTGAAAAAAATATGTGACTGAAATAAGTAGGTAGGTATCATATGGAAAAAGGAAAATTGATCTGTCATTAGTTCACCAAGTAATCTTGTACTAGCTGACCTACTGACTATGTAAGGAATCACATCTGGCAAACAATTGTCAAATATGTTAGGATATTGGTAGGAAACACTCTTCAACATAGTTGGATGGTCTTCATTCGACTGTTTTCACATCAGGTGCTGAAAGGATTGTCGGTCGATCTCAGGGAAACCATAAGGCGTGGCTTATTACTTGGAGAAGGATCGTTCCGCGTTGCTACCTTGCTACGACTGTTCCGTTCCAACGTTGAATCCGTGCTACTATATGGATGTGCTATCTGAAGGGTGACCGTCACTATCACGAGGAAGCTGCAATGGTTTGTCAATATACCGCTGCGCTGCATCTTAAGGATATTCTGGCCAAACCATATATTTAACGAACAGCTTTCATACGGCGACGAAAGTGGCAGTAGATTGGTCAGACGCTCCGAAAGGGTGACAGGTCCATAGCTAACCAAGCGATGCAATAGAACCCGGTTAGCCAGGATCAAGACATTTTGTATGATACTGTTCTGTATTAATGCATCATGCATTACCTGGTTGGCATGGCCAGTTCATTTCCTAGTATTAGTATTAACACCTCTCGATGATTCTCCTTCACAGACCTTCTACTCTATTGTTCTCACAAAAAAAGTTGATTGTAAGGGTGATATCTAAAAGCTTACTCTGGTAAGGTATTTGAAAATATTTCCAGAAATGCTTATTCTCTGATGTTCTTGAGTCTGCTGAAGTTTTATGTGTCTTCCTCTTTTAAGCCACCTCATGTTATCACTGGGACTCACCAAAGTTGTTGGATTGCTCAGCAGTATTTGGTGGTCAAAGTAGGTCTTACCTAGTAGCAATACTCGTACTAATTTAGCCATTTGTTAAGTCGCTTATATTTGGAATAGGCCGATTCTCCAAGAATTATCTGAGCTTATCCACAGTGATTAGGACTTATCTGTAGTGGCTCCGTAAAATAAGGCCGCGTGAATTTAGACCTTTATGCCTTATCAACATTGAAAATCCTCTTATTTTCTACAAAACAGCCAATTCAAATTCCCAACGTTATCCTACACATTCTCTTTTAACGTCAGAAAAAAAAGACTTCATTAGTAGAGACATTCTAGGCAAATAATTTCTCCCAATCTAAACAGTTATTCGTACCTTTTCCTTAACTACGATTGAAGGATAAAAAAAAAAAACGGTATTCCGTTCAAATTTCCGATATCAATGCATGAGATGTATCAAAGTTACAATTGCCTATCGAAGGACACATTTGAAGAAACCTTCATTTAAGATATCACATCACATATCGTTCTTTATGTTACCATAGATCCTTTATCCGCACCATCTTATAACGTTTATTTTCTTACGCTAAACATAAAGAATACAAAAGGCCACCATAAGAAATCAAAGTCAGAGCAAAAGAATACAAAAAAAATACAATTCCTAGAAATGAGGTGCGACGAAAGCATCAGCAAACAATAAGGACACAAATTGAAATACATTTATCTGAATGGGAATGTTGGATATGGTTTGTCCTGTCTACATTTCAGAGTTTAAGTTTCCTCAGAGCCTTTGTGGTGCTTTCACTTCTCGCATTTCACAATTTTTTTTGCTCTGTATCACTTGTGTACTCCTTTAAACAATCGAATCGCGAACAAAAGAAAATCCATTTACCATTTTCCACCACACACACATGTACGAGTAAGTATTTCAGAGAAAAAAAAAAAGATTCCTTTTTGCTTTTCTTTTGAAACAATGACCCGGCTCCTGTGTCGTCATTGTTGTAGCATTAATACAGCCATTAGTTGAATTGGAGGACTCTGCATGGTTGTGTGTGTGTTGTGTATTCACATCCATATGCAAAAGGATAATTATTTTTGATAGCAGCAATGGTAGCATTTCTAGTGGGTAAATAGTGCACAGCGATAAAACAAATGAAAAAGGATGTGTTTTGTGCGCGAAGGGGATCTGATTGGAGGAAGTCTTGGATCCATTTATTTACTTTGAGCTGGTGGGGGAGTTTATTTTGTGTGCGGTCTTATGAATGAAACAAGTGACCCACTGCTGTGTTATAGTACTTTAACAATGTACCAGCGGGATGTGTCACTTGTCCATAGGCGTACATTATTATAAACGCGTAAAATAAGAACAAGGATTGCTGATGGCGAATAAAGCTTTTTCGGCATATGTACATATGTACTTTGTGATGAATGGAATAAATATGAAGTCCCTGTGGTTCTTGACAACTTGAATAGGGGGATTGTTGGCCCCAATGGAATTGAATTCTATGGTTAATAATAAGCTCGAATGATTACACATCTTAATGATGTGATGTCTTCTGGTCAGGTTTAGAGAATACAGGACTAAATTAACAAATTTTGTTTGGAAAGGAGGCTTTTTTTTACGACAGCATTCATCATCCGTCTGTTACAGGTGAAGCCTTAAAAGCAAGGTGGCTTTGAAACTCCTGCCAGAAAATTTCTGGAAAAAACTCGATCGAGGCAATTGAAGGACTCTACTACAGGAATGATGTTCGTGCAGGGATGAAAATGCAAACATAGTACTGGAGTCGCAGTCGCTATTGAGGATATGGAAAGAACACTTCTGCAGACGATGATGATCAATATTCCGCTGTCAGGCAATATGAACCATTCAACAGTGACGATGGTAGACAAGATTCCCGTCAACCCGATCAGAATGAAGTGAGGATAGCGATATCTAAACTTAAATCCAACAAAGCTGCTGATGCCTACGGCCATGCCCCCGAAAGCACGAGGGGATGAGCTGGTAAGGAGCATGCACCAGGTTATCTGCAAAATCTGGTTATCTGCAAAATGTCCGATGACCTCAGCGTCGTTTGTCCGATCCTAAAGGCGACCCTCTGAACTGAGCCAACTACAGAGGTATAAGTCTTCTTAACATCGCAGATCCTGTCTGCCGTATTATGTGAACACCTAAATCGTCAACAACCTGATAGGTCCCTATCAGTGAGGTTTTAGGCCCGAAAGGTCCACCATCGACCAAATATTCAGTTTACGGCAGATCATGGAAAGAATCTCTTTATCGATTTTGAAGTTGCCTATGATAGCGTCTATAGAACAGAGTTAGACAGAGCCACGTCTAGTCATGGCATCCCAACATCGGCGTCTTGGACAGAATGCCACAATAGGCAGATATAATTTCGAGGTAGTAAAGGGCTTTGTCTACCTAGGCTCTAGGATGCGCTCTGCGAATGACACCAGTGGGGAGATCAAACGAAGAATCACTCTTGCCAATCGGTGTTTCTATGGGCTAAGAAGGCAATTGAGTAACAAGTCACTATCTCGAACTACTAAGGTAACTCTTTTTAAGACACTTATCATCCCATTCGTATTTCGGTTGCCAATAGTTTGTGACTCCTATGAATTCCTTTGAAGAGCGCCAAGTTGTATTTGTTTTGCTTTAGCGTTTTCACCTCTCGTCTGGCTGTCTTTAGAAGTCAAATCCTAAAGAAGGTTGAACATTGACTAGTTTCCTTTCCTATATTCCATTTCATTTCAACTGATTTCATTGTATCTTGGAACGGACACAGATTGTTACTTGGTGACTTTCGGGGAACGCTTGGACCTTTTCACGATAACGTTTAAGTGGCTTTGATTTTACTATGACGGATGATATGGCATTTAAAGGAGATTGGCTATCTATGTCGATCTCTTTGTTTCAAAAGTTTCAATAATATTTCTTTTACTGTCTCTGATATCGCTAGGTCTTCGACCTGAAGCAAACAGCCCTAGTTAGAAACTGTTTCCAATGACTAGATAGCCATGCTTTTCGCTGCCTCTGAAGGATCAGTTTATGGAAGCTGATTATTCTATCGTTTGCCTAGTCCTCCCTTGAAGTGATGACCGCACCTTTTCGATCAATTATAAAGAGAAGTTCAGTGAAGGAATGATAAAATTTATATTACAAGCCCACAGTCTCTACCCTGAGGTACTTAAAGAAGCATCTACATATGTTCAGACTCTCCAGATCTTCTTCTATTGCACTCCCTTATATTGAAAACAGATTGACAGCCTTTGGTTCACTCCGTCTTTGTGGTCCCGCTGGTCATTTGCATCCCTCATGCTCGATTGCGTCCTTTTGCATTTAAGTTACAGTTCTTAAGACGCAGCGTGCTTTAGTTCTTTGTACAATGTTCGCATATACATATGCACATACTCATGTTATCTCATGGTCATGGCTACTTTCTAATTTTCTATGTATTTGTGAGAGATAGTGGCTTCTATGGTTACATCAGCGCTGTGTACTACCCCTCAGCTGATAGTGCATCGCAGAAGAGCTCTTTCAAGTTGCACGGATCATCGAGTATGGTCCAGCGTTCCGTGACACATCTGTATAAGTTTTTATTATATCCTGAACAACGCCATCACCTAGTAGACGCACAAGGAGGGGTTTTCACTCTTTTCTGTTTTGCCTCTTCCAGGTTTTGTCTTGGTATGAAAATTTAGTCTACTCTCTATCTCTCGGCCGGAAAGATACCATACCATGTGTGGTATCCAAATTGACTGTAACGTGTTGTATATAATTTTTGCATTTGTTTAGAATTCGCAGTATTTTTCGTGTTTTGGTGCTAAGTGCTTTTTGAAACGAATTACTTACTTTCCACAACTTAAAATAGTTTAATTCATTAATAAACCACTCTAGAAATATTGCATAAAATATTATCACACTATTTTGTTGGAAATTTTCCGAAATTACAAAAATTATCTTCACTATTTGCGAACTAAAAAAGCAAGCAATCCAAACAAATTTCAATTCCAATTTAAATTTTATTAATTTTAATTTCTCTTTGAAATTAAAATCATTTTGATGCTTCATTCCTTCAATTCAACTTCAAATCTTCTACTGAATTGAGTTTTATTCAATTTTAGAAATACTACCCAAGCCAAAGGACCAGAATTCCTAGAATTCAATCAGAATCACTGCAAACGAAATCAAAATATAAACCAAAGGACGATGACGAATGGAGAAAACATTGCAAACTCATCTCATTTCATTAAATAACTGCTACGAATGTTGATCGAGGTGTTTTTAGCCACCCCCAATTGGGGAAAAAACACATTTAATAACCAAAGGACATCACAGAGCAATTAAAAGCAAGAGAAACCACATTTACCAAGAAAATTTGCATCACTCTATTTAAATAGGATTTCCGGATCACACTTTGACGACGAGGAACATGATGGTAATGGTGATTATGATGATTAAGAGATCGACAAAACCGACCTAACCCTATCCGAGTTCCACCTCATCATCTCGATAGCATTGTTCCATTCAATGTCCTTTTGCAATCATCATCATCATCATCATTTCTACACAACAGACGCACCTAAAAAGAAAAGAAAAGAAAAAAAAAAACACTAAAACCTCACTTTCTCTCTCTTAGTGCAAAGTTTCTGCGAAAGCTTTTGAAATATTAAAATTGAATTTTCAACTCTCTGAAAACCCGTACAAGGACATATACACACAAACACAACACCGTTCCTGGTAACACCAAACTCATTCAGTATAAAGCAGCGCAAATCACCTCTGGGTATTGAGCGTATTCAGGGAAAATTTTTGGAAAACCAAACTACAACGTCGAGTATTGAAGTTGGGGAAACTCAGAACTCCTCGACGGGACTACTCCTCCGCAGTCCGCACTACAACCGAATTACTGAGGTAGTGATATTCTTGGCGGCAATGTTGGGAAACAGCGCTCGAGAAATCCCCTTTAATTCCATAAATCGACCGGAATTGAATCGATTCTCTGGGTTTTCCATGCTCCCGTTTACTGTGCAGGATCCCAAAAGTTTTCTCGTCCTGGTTTCGATTTTTTTTTTGTTTCTGTTCTTTGTCCTACTCATTCCATTTTCTTTGCTCGTTTTCCTGTTCATCTTTCTTTCATTTATTTACAAAAAAAAAACTACAGGAGGAACGATTTCTGGTTGGGCGCAACGGAATGGGCGTAAGGGAATAAGGACTCTGGCTGCTGTGCATGAAAGCGGGAGATATAAATAAATATCCTTGGTAAACTTGTGTATTTCGTTTGAATTGAACTGAAAATCTATTTCACACTTTTGGAAATCATAAACAGTGCCTTGAGGCATCCAGGACATACATAAGAACAAAAAAACACGACTGTTTTTTATTTTTGTTTTTCAAAGGCAAATATGTGTTTTGGCATCGCGCCGAATGTACACCTCTCGTGAGTGCTCCCGTATTAGCAGAGCCCCAGGAGGTAGAGAGTTGTTGGGGCAAAAAATAATACTCTTGGCATAGATGTGTGTTTTTTTTGGCACAAAGGGAGTTGGAGTTGGTGGAAAGCTAAATTGGAAAACCGTGTGGAAATTTCTTAATTTGTTGATACTGTATCTTTTTTTTTTCAAGATAAATCTCGATCAGGAATGAGTCCAGGCGCAAGGAGTGGGGAAAATTAACTTTTTCAATTTTGTTGGAATTTCGTTTTTTTTTGTTTGGAAGCAGTGATTGGCCTTGGTATGTGGGGAGAAGGAAAAGAGTGTTAAATTTTTAAAGATTTCGCCGAAGGACATAGGAGCGATTGTGTGATGATCCCTTACATGGAAAGTAATTGGCAGTTGTTGTAGGCGCATGGTAGGGTCTGCTGGAGTAATCACTCATGATATTTGATTTTTTTTTTTCCTTTAAAAGCTAAAATTGATTTCGTTTTATGAAGAGAATGACTTATGGTTTTCCTTTTTGGGATTTTACAGATAACAGGGGGATCTGTTGAGTAGGTCAGCGAGGCACTTTTAAATTGATATGGGTGCAGCGGCGTGAAAAATCCTGTCAGAGGTATTATACGAATTTGAAGAGGTATCGGTGGAAGTCATCTGATGGAAACCAATCAAGTTAAAGATACTATGCTCTTTATGGTACGAAGAAGTTTGACTAAACCTTATGAACAAAATAAGTGGGCATACGTTCATATATTGCCACTGATGTACAAGTCAGGTAGAAAGGAGGCGAAAACGGAGCCCTTTTGTATACTTACTTACTTCAAGGGCTCCCGACCCTTGCAGAGTCCCTGTCTGAGACATCGTTGCCTTCCATCCTCTGCAGTCCTGAGAACGCTGCTTCCAGTTGTGAAGACAAGTTTTCTGTCATCCCCGACAACTTAGTCTTTGTACCGGAGGTTCGGTCTTCTTCTCCGTCCCACACCTGTGGGCTGGGATTCGAAGATCCTCTTGGCTTTGTTGTCCATTTGATCAATGTGGCCAAGCCAACGCAGTCTGCGTATCCTGCCTTTTTGGACTACATCCACATCCTGGTACAGCTCATAGAGCGATTGTATCTTCTCCTCCGTTATAAGGGACCTAATATCCGATGAAGTATTTTTCGCTCAAAGAAGCCCAATATTTACTCAGCTTTCTTACTTATCATCCAGCACTCGGCTCCATACAGTAGGACTGGTAAGATGACCGTTCTTAAAGCATAAATTTGGTCCGTCGAGTTAGAAGTTTTTAAACCAGTTGTCTTGCCAAACCGAAGTGGCAGCGGTTTGCTAGGGTTATTCTTCGTCGGATCTCTACAAAGGTGTCATATGTTGGATCAATATTTGTTCCGAGGTAGGTGAATTCCTTAACTACCTCGAAATTGTAGTTATCAACAGTGACGTTCTGCCCAATGTTTTGAACAGATAATTTTATGTTTGTTGATAACATAAACTTCGTCTTGTCCTCATTCACTTCAAGACCAACTCGTTTCGCCTGCTCATCAAAAGCCGTAAACGCCTCTACGGCGGCTTGCCCGGTTCTTCCGATGATGTCAATATCGTCTGCGTATCCCAGCGGTTGGACGGATTCTAATCGAAAGTGCCTTCCGTGTTGACACCTGCCCTGCGGACTATCTGCTCCAAGACGATATTAAAGAAATCACATGACAGCGCATCTCCTTGGCTAAATCAGGTGCACGTTTGGAAGAGCTCCGAAGAGTTGATTCCAGGTTGGACAGAGTAGTTACGTTACGCGTAATTACCCGATAAGTTTTGACGGTATCCCGAATTGGGTCATCGCCTGATAGAGCTCAAGACGATGAATGCTGTGCGGACGGCTTTTAAGTCGATGAAAAAGTCGAGGCTTTCGACTTGAAACTGGTTGGTCTTTTTTAGGATTTGTCTCAGTGTGAAAATTTGATCACGTCCTCGATGCAAATAGTTGTCAAACTAGAGCTCCAACCGGTTTAGTGCGCCTATGATATGGTAAGTTTCGCCATGTAGTCATTGAAGATGGTCAGAGATGTCAAACAAATGTCACTCTGAGTTAAAGAGTTTGGAATATATGATCTTCTGAGATAATATTCCTAAGTCATCGAAGTCGAACGCTTTGGCGATGCTACCAGGATTGTAGTTTCAAACAAAAGCAAACGACATTTTGAGCCTCTTCTCTCAAATCCTTTGTACTAAATATCAACGTCAAGGGCAACGACAATGGCTCACTTTACAGAAGGTCCACTTTCGTTCGGATTCTACCTTTTCCCTATCTAAGATCATTAGCATCAATTAATAAAAATCACAGTTAATAAGTCAGATGTAAAAATATATGCTTTCCATCCTCCGTTTGACGATTATCCAACACCTGTTAGAAAATGAAAATAATTAAAATTATCACCACGTTTCTGTGTCATAATCACACCCAGACTTGTAGTCGTCTTCGTCCTGGCGCCATCCTTCTGGCCTTTTACAAATGTAATTTCTCGTTGCAATTTTCATTTATCATTAACTGGATTAGTTTTTCTTCTTTTTTTTTTAACTGCCGTCGCTTTTCCTTCTGTGTTTCCTTAATTTAGTTTTCCCCTCTTCATTCCGCTTGTTTCTTTCTTAAGCTTGGTTTAATTTAATTCGCTGCTTTTTTTCTCTCTCATTCTTTTCGTTAGAATTTCCCAACCGTTTGCGTGTGTATATCAAGGAGAAAGAGAGAGAAGTTTTGTGCTAATTACGGATGTCACCATTTCACTCTCCCTTGCTCTTTGCCTTTGAGTCATATAGCGCTTCCTGCTTTCAAGCATATAGTCGATCTGGCACATGGAGTTTAGATCCCTGTCGTTCTAAATTGAAAGGAGAGACAACGTAGAGAAATGGAATAGCTACCTATTTTTTTTCTTTTTATGGGGAATTGCTCTTCTGTCCGTATTTTCCCTTCCATTTAGCTGCAATCATGTTGCACTTTTCCATTCTCATAGCAGAGCACACCGACTGACGGTTGTCGCCACGTTCATCCTTTTGGTTGGTGATGATATCCATCCCCCCCATCATAAGAGTGTGTTGCTTGATGCAAGTTTAATTGCATTCGCCGAGCTGTGGGTGGCTGAACTGCTTCTATTATAGTTTTTTTTTCTTCCACCTAATTCAGTCCTATTAAAAAAGTTTTCTCGTTAAGCGTTTTCTTTAAATATTGTTGTAGATTTTTTTTCTTTTAATAAGAACTTTATGACTGAAAGATTTCTTATTTGAATTTTCTCACGCTTCGGCTTAAGTAAGTCAGTCAGTGTGCGGTTTCTTTAAGATCAGTTACAAGAGAAATAAAATAAAAAAATATATTTTATATACATACATATGTATGTATGATGAAGGTCATATGTACATATGTATGTATATCAGAAGAACTAACGCTAACGCTGAACTTTAGCGTTGCCATCTATCTTAATATGTGGAGTTCGAGATTTTTTTTTTGTGAATAGGAAAGGGGCATAGGAATATGATTTAGCATAAGCTAGGGACCGTCTTCAGAAAGTTTCGAGATTCAAACTTATTAGTCCTTTTTGGTCATCGCGATGCAAGGAGCCATTTGAGAGCCCATTTTCTTGAATCCTCCAGTATCGCAAGAAAGGTGTAAAAAGATAAACATCATCAAATGAGGGGTTCGGCGGTCAAGTCTCAACTATATCCATAAGTATTTACACCAACAGAGTTAGATAATTCTCTCAAGATGAATGTGACAAAAAATACTGTGAATTATGAATGAATGCAAAAATCACATACAACTCTCCCCAGTCAATTTGCGCAGCACACATGGAGCACACAATTCTAAGTCGGTTTATATGTTTGGAAGTGATATTTCCTTTAAGACCAGCTTAATTTCGCTAAGCAATGCTTATGTCTGGCGAATATGTTGGCTAATGGCTTTAGTGATAATTCAATATTTTAGCAGGCATCAAATGATTTGCTCATACGTCCTAGTATCATTATGCTGTTAGTTGAAAGTGAATTATAGTGTTATAAAAAAATTAGTTTTAAAATTTTTTTATAAAAATGTTGATGTCGTATTTGAGGACATGCTAAATTTTTCATAAGAAATGTACCGTTATATGTACGAATTTTCAACCAAAACCTGATACGTCATCTTACAGTACTTACCTAGGCCAACTTAAATATGAAATTTAATCAAATTCATTGGAGCCGTTTTCGATAAAATCTGATTTTTTTTATAAAATTTTATTTAAGTAAAGTACCGTCCAAGAGCAGTGGTCTGGGTGTCAACCCGGGCAAAACTGAAATGATACCTTTTTCCCAAAGATTCCGGACTTTACCATCCCCAAACTGGATGGCCAGTCACTCTCTTTAAGTCCAAAAATACCTAGGCATGATTGTGGACTGGAAACTTAGTTGAGGACTAAATTATATAACAAAGGGTAAAGAAAGCAAGCATAGCTTTCTACGCTTGTAAAAGATGGAGACTTCAGCCAAAGATGACCCAGTGGATGTACACAGCCATTGTACGCCCTATTCTTGTCTATGGTGCCATCATCTGGTGGCCTGCCTTGAGCAAGAAATACAACATTGAAAGGTTAAAAGCGATGTGATCATGTCCCACGGATTCTCTTAGTGGAATCCTACATCTGATTCTTTTTGATGTGGCCATAGCAAGGTTCTGGAGACGGTTCCGAACTAGTTGCGTCTTCAACCGATTATAAAAACCCACTTTAAATTTTAGAAAACTGTTCTCAGTCAGATTCCCTACAAGAGCAGAATGGAAGAAAGCGATATATGGCTATAGGGATATATGTATGTATGTATACAGATGGTTTAAAGATGGACTGCGGATTTGGTGCAGGCATCTTCTCCGACCAACTAAATACATCGAAATCTTTTCGTTTTCCAGACTCTGCTAGCGTGTTTCAGGCGGAGCTCTTCGCGATTCGTAAAGCCTGTCGGGTTCTAAGGGATCACTCAACACCCAACCAAAATATTGCTATTTATACAGATAGTCAAACCGCTTTATATCTATTAATGCGGTTTCCACTTCCTCGAATCTGGTAGAGCAATGCCGTTTTGAAATCAACCAATTATGTAAGTATCCACTTGAGAATTACACTCATCGGGGTCTCGGGACATAGTAAAAGGATTTGTCCTTGAGGGTTCTCTAGCGGAAACTGTCGATTCTCCGCGCTAGGCTTTGATAAGGGCTACTTATAACTTCATATGATCCAGCTTGCAAATCGAAAGTAACTGCGCCATATCAAGAAAGACAAGGTCCAGCTATAATAAACACAAGTCAACTGAGCTACATACTTAGCAAATCAAGACCTGATATCGTAGCTGTAATTACGGGCCAATGACCAGTCGGAAAACATGCGGCTGGGCTTGGTATCCCGCATAACTCCTTTAGTAGAAGCTGCAAGGATACTAATGAGGGAGAATCTCTGTATTACTTCCTCTGTAGATGTCCGGCCCTGACAAGGCTTGGCAAACCCTTCTTCGAGGATCTCAACGAGATAGCTGAAATAAAGATTGGAGACCTCTTTCTTTATTTATAAAGATATATGGGCTATAAAGTGCTGTTTGGGCTAACCGGAGATATCGACCTAGATAGAAGGATATGCAGCGGCTGAGATGGGTGGGATATTTAGAGCGAGTTTACATCAATGCCTCGGCCCGAAAAGTCCGCAAATCCACTCCCGAGGGACGAACAGAAAGAAGGAAATTTTACCTTAGGTGGCGCAAAGAAGTTAATAGGGATCTTAACCTGGAGACAGATGGTTAATGAGGTAACCGGTTGCAGATGCTTGTTAGCCGAGAGCCAGGTCTATTCCCGACCATGTTCACGTTCACAAAACCATATCCTGTTTTCTATCCACAAAACTGCCAAACTTTTCAGCGAAATACTATAAAATTTTAACCATGCGCATCCTTCATAATGACATGATTTTGAATTTTGTTATTTTGTTTCTTAGAAGTAGCTGTCAAACAAACTAAAAACACTGACACCATGGCAACCCTACTCAAGTGCATCCTTGTACAAAAGTCCACCCTTTAGCGAATGTTTACTTGGGAGAAGGTAAATCATCATCGCATGGCTTAAAGTCTATCCAAACATTTTCCATTTCAGCATCCACACCCTTCCATCAAACGACTTAAAAAACAGAGAAAAAAAAGTACAAGTACACCCCTCCTAAGCAGGTCAAAATTGTTTTCACGTTCAAGAGTGGGTAGTGTGTTTTTCCGCCATCAACACACAGGATTGTGTGGTAAAAAAAAAAAAAAAAAACAATAAAACAAAACAATACAACTTCTATAAAACTAGAGCACTGAGGGAAGGTCAGTACTTGCGGATTTGTACAAATACATATATATCTCTGAGTACAATTAAGAAGCACAAAAATAATAATGCTCAAGTTGGGCAGTTGGGGAATTGTTTTAGAGTTTTTCTCGTATTTTTTTTCTCATTTTGTTTATGTAATTTATAAAAAACGTTGTTATTCATTCGAAAACATTTTCCATCACTCCTATAACCTTTAAGTGTTGTTTTGTTTTGTTAGAAAGAGAGAGAGAGAGAGAGGTAAAATTCTCATTCCAGGACGCACTTATTAACTTCCATGGTCACGGTATGAATCTGTTTTATGGTCTAGTATTTTTACGTTTCTATTTTTGAAATGGTACTCAAACGATTGTTGAAGGATATTTTTCTTTTGTTTCTCTCTCTGTGGGGTTTTTTTTTCTGTATTTTGTATTTTGACGTTGCGATAGAAGAAAGATTTTTTGAGGTGAATATTTTAATGGGAGATGAAATAAGAATTCAAAGAACAATTGGAAGAATATGAAAACGAGACAAACCAGCTTTCAAAGGAAGTACGTAGGAATATGGTAGCTATCGTTTGGAGTGTCCTTTTTGTGGAGGAAACATTAAAATTGAAGTATTAAGTTTCGAAATTTGTAAGTCAAGACGTGGATCCACTTTTGTACATTTTTTTTTCATTTTTGGTTTGAATTTTGTTTTTATTTCTTTGATTTCGATTTTAATGGAGGAACCTAAGCTGAACTTTGATATTTCCAAGGAACTCTAAGTAAAAGGAATTGTTTCATAATATTTAAGTGCTGGTTGCTGCTTTTATCTCTGCATGAAGTCTTCCTAGGAAAGGATAGTGTTTCACCCAAAGCTTTTCACTTTTGTCGAGATTGCATAAAGCAAAGGTATTTAACATGAGTTATGAGGTGACAGAAATATTTTGACTTTCAAGTCTGAAAAGGAAGGAACTCGCTGTCCAGTTTGAATTCGTCCCCTTGATTCGGTGGATTATATATATAGCAACCGACCTGTCGCTGAACTCTCTTGCATACCGAAGGCCCTTTTTTATGTTTATGACCCAATGTTCTACTATTGCAATATACTCTTCTTATGAGCTTTCTAAACTGTGATCAGTAACTACATATTACTTTACTTACTTATGTCCTGTGGGCCCTAGGGCGATTTCTGGAAATGTGCCTCAGCGTTTCCCCACTGTTTCCCAGTTGCCGTGCTTCCTTCTCAACTGTCATCCTGGGTAAGCGGATTCTATTGCATCGCTTGGTTAGCTATGGATCTGTCACAGTTTCGTCGTATGGTTGTGCCCATAGGTTTATGGCGCGTTCTCTCATAAAGCTGTTCGTTAGAGACGCGGTTTGGCCAGAATATCCTTAAGGTGTAGCGCAGGCGCCTATTGACAAACGTTTGCAACTTCCTCGTGAAAGTGACGGTCACTCTCCAGGTAGAGTTTGATACATAGTTGGTAACGCAGAGAAATATTGGAGAGAGACCCAATTTAGTGCATACAAAGTCGCTGATTCGATTGAGTCATGTTCGTCCGTCTTTCTGTCAGCAGTTTTGAACTTTAGATTTTGAGCTAGGCCAATGAAATTTTGTTTACAAAATCCTTGAATATAGGGACAGAACAAGTGCGAACATTTTCAAAATCCGCCAACTGGCACGCCCACTTTTCGAAAAATTAAATTTTTTAGTAATTTTACATGAAACTTGATAAAATTTACTTAAGCGAATAACTAGATATTCTCCTATTCAACATATCTCCCATACATTGTGTACAGCCGCGCCTACATTTTAGGAGCGTTTTTCTTAAAAGCAGTTTTTCGACGGCTTCATATTTTGAAAATCCGCCCACTACCACGCCTACTTTTTGAGAAAATTCACATTTTAGAGTAATTTTATAAGAATATATTCGTGGAAGAATGAGATAGTATGTTTTTTTTACAATTTTCGTACTTTTGTCAACCTTAAAATAATATACTGTAAAATGACAAACCTCATTGAATATTTTGGCAGCTGGATTTCATTTATAGTTGTGACAGCTGCTAAAGAACAATTGGAAAGATTGTCATTGCTGTCTGGTCACCCTATTCTTGAATCAGCCTAAGGATGCCTGTTACTTTATTTTATCCGTGGGAAATTCGTGATTCCTGTAACTTAAAATCTACTAGATTCCTGTCTGACAGCGAGTGTCAACGACTTCAGAATGCAATGCCCTTTATGACCACTCTAAGTCGCCAATTCCTTTTCAAGATCAATTTCCCCCTAAACATCTACAATTTGCCACCACACAGCTATAAATAAACGCTCCACAAGACTCTGCTTAGACTCCCCTTCGTTTCAATATCATGTCGCTGCATCCTTGCACACTCATACAAGATCTTATATAAAGCGAAATATGCGCATAAAATTACTCCAATACTCATCTGTTTGCTCTTTTCTAAGAATCGCGAATGCATTAATTACAATGCACACTGGTAGCAGTAGCTTGTGAATATTTATGGACTCTTCAGACAGCAATGGAGAGCTGCCATTCGTATCACACGAATACCGTTATATGAATCATAGATTAGGTTAGGATTTTTTTTTTACAATTTTGTTGGGTTAAACATTTATGAGATTCAACCATATCCCATTTAATAATTCGGTTGAAATGCAATTTGATTAAAATACTAGAAAGGGGTCAGTGTACGTGTAAATTTGTGCTGATCAAATTTGAATGCTTTTAAAATGGATTGCCACACGTGTAGGTACCTTTTGTTCGAAGAGGGAGGCAATTATTTCGTTCGTTCCGATTATTTGGGTCGAGAATTAGTTTTTTGGAATTTGGTTTTCCAAATAGGATTCGTGCATCCGGGCTCAAAGCGATGAATGTGATTTCAAATGAATTTAAATGCAATTATTTGGAATTTTAATAACCGAACTTTTAACACCTTCGATTGGAAAAATTACCACGCATAAATAAATTCATCCACCTGACGCAGAGATGGAATGGTGTATTACTCATATGTATCTATGTATGAATGTATCTTGAATTAATTGAATAGAATGGAATTTTGTAATAACATGCTCACCACACTGGTACTGGTAGATTTTCTCATTTCGAGGGATCCTAGGCTTCGAGTTTTATAGAATTATGACTACTATTTTGAGAAGGATAAGATTCTTCCATCCAACTTGACCCACGTTACAGGATTTTATTAGACGAACCTTTTGAACTTAATAAATATGTAATAGAATGGATATTACTGACATTGATTTCTGCTAACATAGCCCTTCAGCTGAGTGAAAAAGCATTCTATTAAATCCTAAGATATGCTGTTATACCATCTTGGGGAATTGACAGCTTAGTTTAGTTCACTGTATGACTGTAATTTAAGAAAGAAATCGCATAGTAAGACTGAGTGACTGGCATTTAGTGATTAGTAAACCCAAAGGGTAACTTAATGACAAAGTTGATTTTTGAAAATGATTATCTTAGAGATGTGTGTTCGAGAAAATCTTATTTTAGTAAAAATTACCTTAAATAAAGTACCGTTAATAATAGGGCTACAACAAAAATTTCAATTTCGCCTTTAAGGATTTCCCAACAGACCCTAGATATGAAGCTTGAGCGAAATTCGTCCACCAATTTAGGCTATAACTTCGTGCCCAGACAAACAGCAAGATGTCATTGGCAGAGCAACTTTTTCGGGATTCTTTATAATGATAAGATAATGTCCAAATTCATCAAAATCTCGAGAATCTGCAAGAATCCAATACTTGCCCTATGTTATAGCTACAAGAAAAAGGCGGACCTTTAATCTTCCAATCGTGGTGTTCCTTCCTTTCCTTTCGCACACGTCATTCGACTAAAGGCCAATTTTGTCAGAGATCTCTTCCCAATTCTTTATTTATTTTTACTTCTCTTATCCATTTGAATATAGTTGATTATCTTAACGAAACTTAATTTAATTAACCTTTTCTTTTTGCAGGATATTTCTGGCACATAACAGATCTGCATTTGGATACAATTTACTCAACCCAAGGCGATGTACTCCGCAGTAAGTATTACATTTTCAGTTTCATTTAAAAAAAAGAAACGTCCTTAATTAACCCAGTCCTTTGATGTCTGCTATAACCAACAAGGATATAGGGCTACTGCCAATTGATTTATTACAAAAATCTTCCATTAACTGGCAAAAAGGAGACGAAAACTTAAAGCAAAATTCACCTCAAGGCCACTTCATAATGGGCTCTTCACAGAAAATGATGAAATACATTTATATGCTATACGTTGGTAGAACCTCAACCTAGTGAAGGTCACTTAGTCACACAGCTTTGAAATCTGTGAAAATTGTGGACTTGCCCTAGGTTAGTGATTTTTTTTTTCCAGATTTTTGTATGTGTCCTGTGTGCAGATGATTTCTTTAGACCAGACCACAAACGTGACCGAATTTGTCCTGGTTATTTGATTTGATGGTCACGTAGCTTACCTATGTACGTAGTATATACTACTACAAAGAGAGAAAGAAGTGCTTTACTGAGCTCTTAAATCAATGCAAGGATACTCGTATTTATGATTTTTTTTAGTGCGTATAATAATTTATTCTACTTCATTGAACAATGTAATCTCTTAAGGATTCATAAATTTATATCACATGAGACCTAATGCCAGTCTCATATTGCATCCTTTCGAATCAACTATCTTCCAATTGAGTTCATCCTGACGAACTGCAACCAGGTCAAATCAAATGACGCTGTCAGGAGTGATTTAGAGACGATGACAGTGAAATGTAACAGATAGACAGACGGATGCACAGAAGCAAGAGAGAACAAACTTCAACTGCATCGGTTGCAATTCTGCACCATTTCATACCACCACCAACCGCTAGTCAACAGCAATCATATCTCAGTGTGCCAAGTTGACATCATTCGGCCGCAGAATGAGCATTCTCCCTCAGAACTGTGTTTCTAGGACGAGAAATATATTTTAACTTAAATTTAATTAAAAACCAAAACGATAAAAATAAATATCCTGCTAGTATTCGTCGAGTGAGGATTCGAATCAATATTGTGAGTGCATTTTGGTGCGATATTTTCGGTTGTGTGCACGGTTAGGCATTTCTAAAGCCTCCCCCCCGCACCAAATGAGATAAAAGAAATTTTTGGCAATTAAGTTTCACTCATGCGTCCATCGTCAGGCTCATGAAATATGAAATCGCACACCAATTAGTGGCATTGAAAACATAGGATACACAAGGATATGTCCGGTCTTCTATAGATATCGCGTGTGCTTACTCTGGGGGACAAATAGCGCATGCAAATCATGTGGTAAATTCGTCCCTCTCTTGGTTATTCATGGATGTAAGTGAATCTATACTATCCTATAACTGCGAAGAGGAATAAAATGAATGTGTGTGGTGGAAAAACAGGACTTGCTTCCAGCTAATTCAGTTTACAAATGCAAGGAGACCGCTGGCAAACTAATGAATGAATGAATCTGAAAAGGACACCCACTGATATGAACGAACGAACGAATGTAGGATGTTGATGATGACGATGATGATAATGATTGTTTTCAAATCATATTTCACGTAGCGAATTTCACATTTGAAATGGACGGCTGGGAGTCCAGAATCGGATCCAGAATATGTGTGTTATTCGCTGCATCATTGGTGATGATGGATGTGTTTGCCAAGTGCATATGTAATAATTTTTAGCATATCCCTGCTAATGGCATGTCGTTGTGTGAAAGCGCAAGCGGAGGTTTGTTTTATCGGAAGTTGTTATAAAGGATACATGCAGTGCTTTTGCTCTGACAATTATCCGAACGAATTTTGTAATGCGTACAATCCATTCAACAGAGAGTAGGGCATCCACTTCGCTAAAACAGTGTCATATGAGTTTGCAGTTCTGATGCATATACGAGTATCTATTGCAAGGATTAAGCGTGCAGTAATATAAAACATGCAAAACTGAGCATAGTTTTCAGGATACTTATTTCTGAAACAAATGCAGTGCGCATTTTCATAGATCGAATTTCTCGAAGAAGTAATTTTAATTGACAATTGCTGATCCTCTCGGTACAGGTCAAGTTCCAGTTAGAAAAACTGGTGGCCGGCAATTCGTATAAATAAAATAGTCCCGCTCATGTTCTATGTAAGCAAAACTCCAAAGGAAAAGAATACTATTTTTCAACTTTATTTTTTTACTCTTATTTAAAATTTTCATTCGAATCTTAAAATACACAAAAATCTTTCGAATGAATAGTCAAATCTTTAGAGAGTCTCTATCTTAAAATAAGCATGACTGTTTCTACAAAAAGTTTTGTACTTTCAGGCTCTCAAACACTGAAATAACAAAAATCTCTCGAGCGTAGCGTTTCGCCCTGATGTAGTAGTTGGGCTTTTTAGTGAACGACCTACCACATCTAGTCTAGACGCACTGTTTATCCGACGGATACCGTGAATTAGAAAAGCAAATTCAGCTAACAATTTGATTTTCTTTAACAAATTCGAAGATATTATAAATAGCCCTGATGTGGTGGTTGGGCTCATCAGTAGACGACCTACCACATCTTATCCTTAAGACACAATAACGATTAAGGACAGTCGATTTCAATTTTATGTCCGATAGAGCTTATCCAAAAACCGAGAACTATATTAAAATGCATATGTATGTAGTATATAAAAAAAATCATAAAATAGAAGAAAAAAGTGTATCTTGTCTTATATACACAAATCCTCCACCTCCTAATAAGATACACTAAGTCCTCCGATATTGGTATGTACCGAATTTTAAAGTAAAGTAGATAGATAAGATATCGATCGATAAAATCTAAAAGTTTTGTTCACAAGCCTAACTAAATATATAATAATAAATAAAATAAAATAAATATATATGTATACAAAAACTCCACTACAGTTCGTAGGAAGGGTGATCTCCGTAAAAGAAAAAAAGAAAAAAAAAAAAAAAAAAATAAACAAAGAAAGAAAAAATATCCCACCACCAAAACCAATAGATGTATTAAGTCTTTCCTGTACTTCCGATTTCGACTTCGATTTCGACGCGACTTCCGAAAATCAAAATCATTTCAAACATAGCAAACTGTGTCCCTGTCTCCATTACAATTAAAAAAAACTGTCGACTGTCCTGTCGATAAATAATAATTAGGTTCGAAAAATCTCTTTGAACATTTATTTAATCTTGCTTTTGATCGGAACGGAAAACGATACAAGAATTTATATAATACAAGAGCACGATTGTCCTACCACACATCCTTAATGTTGCTCTTTATCGGTATCAAAGGTGTCACTTCCCTTTCGAATAATACCAGGATCGAGTTTTCTTAAGAACGAAAATTTCACGGCTGAATTGTACAAACTTCCACATATAACCAATGATCTATACAACACATTTTTTTAATAAAACTTTCTTAAGTTGGCTATAAATTAGGTACCATTGTTACCAACTTTCATAGGGCTTCACTAAAATTATTTTGAATATGAAAATTTACACGAAATCACTGGATCAGTTTTCGAAAAAAATACATTTTTAAAATATAAAATCAAAAATTCATGTTACGCCATTTTATAGAACTTTACCAAATTAGTTCAAATATAGAAATAGAGCCACTTTCGTGTAAATTGGGTTAATCCTTGAAAAAGTACCGTTACAGAAACTTTGTCCAAACATTTTTTAAGGCATTTTATAGAATTTGTGTTTTGTAATCTAATTAAAGAACTTTTTAATGAAATTGTTTAATCCCTTTTCAAGAAAATTTAATTGCCTTTTATCCAAATTGGCCATACATACAATAATTTTTAACCAAAATATCATGGTACACCATCTTTTTGCACGTGTCTGTACTAGTCTCAGTGTCGAATTTCAACGAAATCATGTAAGCCAAATAATGTATAGGTATTTTTTTATTATCATGTGGGTGCCGTGGCTCAGTGGTTAGTGCGTTGGACTACTGCGCAAGCGGTTCTGAGTTCGAATCCAGGAAATTACCACCAAAGTTTTTTCAGGCCCCACCTCTTGCGAGCGTCTGACAAACATCCAAGAGTATTTATTGTCATGAAAAAGCTTCTCAAAAACTCCCCTGCCCTTCGGATACGGCATAAAACTGTAGGTCCCTTCTGTACGTACAGAAATGTATACCACGCACAATACGTACAGCTGTGAGAAGCTAGGCATTGGCCCTCTATGGGCTGCTTACGGCCTAATATTTGTTTATTTTTTTTATTATATGTTGTTAACAATTTTAGTAAAAAATTTTACACGTCATCTGATTGGGATTTCCTAGACTAGATCGGATATGAGATATAAACAAAATTGTAGGAAACGTTTTCCAGCAAATGGTTTTTTTATTTTTACGAAAAGTCCCGTTAATAAAATATAATTAAAATTAATAAAATAAAAATTTCAATTTCTCCTCTAGGAATTATCCAACAGACCCCAGGTACCAAGTTTGATCAAAATTCGTTCACGCGTTTAGGCTGTAGCCCCGCGGACAGACAGACAGAATTTCCAGACTCACATTCTTCGACTTCTTTTTAAGGGCAATGTCAGAAAACCTCGGTATCGAAATTTTTTACGAATCCAAAACTTGCCCTACACATGACTATGTACGTATTGGTGCGAGTAAAAAAAAGCGAAAGACACGGTTTCCACGGCAGGCACACAAATACTTAAATTCTATAATTGTGTATAGTTGAGTTAATATTGTGGTTTAAGTAAAAATTTAAATTTTGCCTAAGAACTCTGATATAAGGTTGTAAGCAAATTCATCATACCTTGGCGGTCCGATGAGATAAGAGTTCCGTTCAGATATTCAAAAACATAATTTAATTGGCTGACAACATATTTGAAAAAATTTTTTATAAATTATAGAAATTACCAGACAATTTTTTTTTTATAAAACTACAACGTGTCAGAAAATTTTGAAACAAACACTCTATAAGGGTCTTATGAGTTAAGCCTTATTCTATATTCCTTAGCGTTATTCACAGAGTGTTTTTAATGACGTACTTTTGTGGTCTTAGAAACCCCGTTTAAAATGTTATGCGCACTAAAAATTTTGCCCGCAAAACTCTTTGGTTTTTAATTTGAGCGATCTTTATCTAAAATCTAACGACTATTTTCGGCTTATACATATATAATATATAAATTTAACGATGTAGATAAATAAATGTAAATAAATATAATAAAAGAATATCTATAACAACTCCACTACAGTTCGTAGGGAGGGTGATCTCCTGAAAAGATAAAGCAGAATTATCCCACCACCAAATGTCCTAATCCCTCTGCACTACCGACACCGAAAGGCAGGCTGATAAACCTCGACCGTCTTAAGGCTTCCACACACTGCCGTGATAGCGATCTTTAGCAACACGTCACGCGTAAATTGAAGTTTGTGCATGCACACCGAATTCGAAATACAAATTATATCGGCGACGTATCTATCGTTGTATTCAGCAGTCGATCATTTTATCGCGCAATGATGAATATGTGAAGATAATTTCTTGTGCGATAAACTATTGAGTATTATATGATTTGGATAATAATTGCACTCGCGATCGCTATCGCAGCGTTGTGTGAAAGCCTTTAAGGACAGCCGATTAAATTAAAAGAAAAAAAAAACACTCTCTTTAGCACTATGAAGCCTGACTTTTGTATAAATGTTTGTCGAGCGATTCTACCCTGTCCTAATGAATATATATATATATATATATATATATATATATATAATAAAAAAATATATAACAACTCCACTACAGTTCGTAGGGAGGGCGATCTCCTGAAAAGAAAAAGAAGAAATATCCCATCACCAAAAGTCCTAATCCCCCCACACTACCGAAACCGAATACCGATAGAATTATAATTATCTTCTCCGTCTTAAGGACAAAAAAAAAATACACACACACACTTTTGTTTTTTTGACGCCGATCGCTAATTCCCTATGCCCCTTAATAAATAAAGGAATATATACAACAACTCCACTACAGTTCGTAGGGAGGGCGTTCTCCTGAAAAGAAAAAGAAGAAATATCCCACCACCATATGGATATTCCCACTTCAATTCATAAGTCTAACCAACCACAGTTTTCAGAAAAAAATTACTGCTCTTCGTAATAAATTGTAAAAACTTACCGGCGACGTGAAGTGAGGATCCAAAAATATAATAAAATATAAAAACACACAACTCACATAGATTTTTTATGCTGCTTGCTTACTGCTTACACTGCTTCAACTCCTGTTCAACAGCTTTCCTTCGTCATCCTTATTAGTTGTTCGTTGTTCTCCTCTTGAAGTGCACATCCAGTTGCAGGCCACAGCTTCACTCCACACACGCACATACACATACTCACGTATTAATTATTCGACCACCGCGACATCGTAGTCGAAAAATAAAAAATAAACCAAGAAATTCTTTCGAAAAAAATTATTTATATTTTACGCACAAAATTCACTGTTTGTATGTACATATGTATGTATGTACAATAACAATCACTTAACCGCACTCCGCAAAACTACACTCACGACTGAACCCGACCACTAAACCAATCCGGACCAGGTCCATGCACGACCGCACTCCACGAAACTACACTCACGACTGAGCCCGAATAGCCGGCCACTCAACCGATCTGGACCACCCGAAGGTCATGCACGACCGCACTCCACGAAACTACACTCACGACTGAGCCCGAGTAGCCGGCCACTCAACCGATCTGGACCACCCGAAGGTCCATGCACGACCGCACTCCACGAAACTACACTCACGACTGAGCCCGAGTAGCCGGCCACTCAACCGATCTGGACCACCCGAAGGTCCATGCACGACCGCACTCCACGAAACTACACTCACGACTGATCCCGATCAGCCACGGCCGATCCGCACCCCACGAGGATGCCCCACCGACTGAACCCCATATATGCACAAACTTGTTTGTGTGGATGTTCTTATGTGAATTTTTTTTTTTTGTATGGATAATTTTTTTTTAATATCTTTTTCATCACGATCGAATTAATTTGCTTTTTTTTTTTTGTTGTTTTTAGTGTTCCGGACCTTAAAAGGAAAGACGGAACACTTATGGGTTTGATACGGAGTCTGTCTGTCACAGCCCTGTAACTTTTGAACCGTTAGACATAGAGAGCTGAAACTATGTATACATTATGTTGGAGCCCGTACAAGATGACGGAAATTAATTTCATTTTGGGGGCTCCTTTTTGGGCACCTTATATGAAGGGCAAACAAAAATTATTTCGTTTCCCATCATGTGGCATATCAATATAAAGAGAATTTTGCAAGGGCTTCATATATGGAAAAAAATCTGTTGAACAAAAAACATTTCCAAACATGCTGTCGCCCGATTTGTTCAAATTGTTCAATTTGTTCAAATTTCAAATTTCATCCAAATCCGTCAAGCAGTTCCCGAGTTACAGATTTTAGAAGAGCGCATGTAATCTCTTCTCTTGCTGCTACCTCATTCGATTTCGATTTTTCAAAAACTAAGCTCTAACAGCTCTATGCTGCTATTGAAAGCTAAATAAGTTTAAAAAAACTGTACTCCTTCGGATGTCAATTATTGTCAGTGTTTTGCTTTACTTAAACCATTAAATAAGCAAAGTACCGTTACATGGATTTTGATCCAAAAGGTTGGTACGCCTAAACTAACTGAAATATGAAATTTTGTCAAAATCGTTGGAACCATTTTGGAGAAAACTCCGTGTTTGTGAAAATGGCGCTACGTGAAGGAACTCTAATTAGTAGGGCTACAACAAAAATTTCAATGTCCCCTTTAGTGGCCATGCAATAGCTCCCTAACATGAAGTTTGAAGTAAATTGATTCACTCGTCATACATACAGACAAACAGACTCGGCAGACACACTAAAACGAGCTTTTCTATCAACGTAATTTCAGAATTGTTTAATATCTCGAGTTCCAATTTTTGCAGGAATACAATACGAGTTTTATATCGAAAGTGCAAATTAAAATGGACTGGAATGTCAGCACAGTATTACTAGAACATACCTACGTACTTTTGATTTTACGACTTGATAGAGTTGATTAGACATTACATTGTTCATATCAAAACCAGTGTTAGGTATAACTATGCAGGATGTGTATAAATTGCCTTCTATTTAATTATAATATAAAATGTCCGGAACACTATTGCACGAGGCCCTCCTCGCACTTGCCTAATTTGTTTATGTTGTGTGTCCCCGGTCCGTAGGAACATTGAACAACCAACTAATGGGGTCCCTTCTAAAATTCTGGCTCTTGTTTCACAGACACATCCTCCACCTCAGTTTTTCCTAGATTCTATAGCTTTAACAGGCTGTACATGGTCGGCCAAAATATTACCTAACTTTGGCTGAAGGTTAATGTAGGCCAAGTGTTCCTTAGCTTTAAAACCATTGTCTTTAAAACCATCTTCTCGTATAAGGATATCTACAGCCCTTGAGCGTCAATATTATGAAATCATATCCTATTTTTTCAAGGGTTAACTATTCTAGTTTCGTAGTTGATGATCCTCTCGAGATTTTTTCTTATGTATGAAATAGCAGACAAACTTTTCGAAGGAGAGCAAATCAGAGTGCGGAGAAGATGCTTCGCAGGACTAGCAAAACTTGATAGAATAAGAAGTTTGGAGATACGAAAAAGCCTTCATTGAAGACCTATCGTAAGCAAGATATAGCACGATCCGCTCAGTTGGTATTGTCAGCTTCAAAGGAAGGATCTTTCGAATGCCATCAAAAGGGCACCATCAAACCACACCAAAGCAAACAAAATACCAATATACCTTTTGAACTGAATTTAGTTAAATTTACTCTTGACTGTTATGATCCTGTTTGTTTACACAATTCTTCCTCTTTTTGTTCGTACGTACTTACTTTGTCTATCCTCGTGTATTAATTTAATATTGACACAAATGGTTAATCAAACAAACACAAATTCAAATGAAAAGGCCTACTGAATATCACTTTAAACCAGTTTCAATTAAATTATTATAATTATAACAAAAAACTTAGTTAATGAAAGCACAAAAGAGAAAAAAATATACATGTAATAATTGAATGACTAGTTAGTGTTGGATTATTAATTAGTCGCTTAATTGATGAATTTCCTGATCCAATTAATTAAGTAGTTTTTATGTTTTAATTAATGCTCTTGTTAGTCGCATAACAGTGTACGGGATTTAGTACAAATAGATCAATACATTTATTGAATAAATATAAACATAAAAATAAACCATCTGCTAACAGATGGCAGTAAATAAATGCATAATTTGTTTTGCATATGTTCAAAACTATGACATTTAAATTTTGTGTTGGGTGTTCCAACTACTGTTGAAGAATTAAATGTGGAATATAAAATATTGGCTGAAGAATTCTGAAGTAGGTGACAATTTTTCTATTCTCAGCATGCTTACTCTAAAGGGGCATTCAACAATGTGGCCGGCAGGCTCTGAATAATCAAACGGGAAAAGTTCAGCAAGGAATCATGTTACTAGCGGAATACCTTCTTCTTCATTTCCTTTTAATTGACAATACACCAAAGGAATTACGTAATGTGGGTATTTACTTTACTTATGTCCTGTATCCCCTTGTCCGGCCTCTATAATGCCTACCCGCCATCCTGTGCGATTTCTGCAAATGTACCTCAGTTCGCAGTTGCAGTGCTTCCTTCTTCCTTGACAGTCAGGCTGCGCTCAAAGTGCTAGAATCTTTTGTCATCAAAGCTGAGCTAGTCAGGGATTACTCCGCAATGCTCCAGGCATTATTCACGCAGAATCGCGTAAGATTAGGCTGGGTACCTGGGCTGGACACTGTGAAACTCCCATCTGGGAACGTGATCAACAGCATCAGGGCACCTCTGTGTGTTGCCAGGAAAAGTATTACCAAATGTATACACAACTACCCTCAGATAGGTTAATCTGGAAGGACATAGGGTATTTTGCTTTAAGGATTGAGATCGGAATCCTCTCTGGACATTGTCTTCTGCGAAGGCACTCCAGTAGATAGTAGAAGACTATCAGAATCGGCTATTTGCATGTTTTTTGAGTCTACACGCCTCAGAGGATATCACGCACATACTGTGAGGGCAAATAGAAATAGAAATGGATATTTTTAACTAGGCAAAAAATAAAATATTAGGCCGTAAGTAGCCCATAGAGGGCCAAGGCCTAGCTTCTCGCAGCTGTACGTATTGTGCGTGGTATACATTTCTGTACGTACAGAAGGGACCTACAGTTTTATGCCGTATCCGAAGGGCAGGAGGGGTTTTTGAGAAATTTTCTCATGACAGTAAATACTCTTGGATGTTTGTCAGACGCTCGCAAGAGGTGGGGCTGTGAAAAAACTTTGGTGGGAAATTCCTGGATTCGAACTTGGAACCGCTAGCGGCCACGGCACCCACGTCAGGTAATCTAGGCAGGTAATCTTTAATAGTCTGGTAGAAGCAGTTTCATGTAACCAAATGAAGGACCTACTTAATCTCTGCAGAGCCATGCTAGGCTTAAGGTCAACTAAATGGATTGCGATGGGTCCGTTATGGTGCGTAGTATTTCATTATGAACTCATAACCCTTTTTAAACCTAACGTAACCTAACCTAATCTCCCATGAAGCAAAGTCTATTAGTTAGCAAAAAGATTTAAATCATTTATACCAAATGCCTCTACAGATATTCAAAAGGACTTATGTCGAGGTAGTAAATTAAAGCCATTAACGACGGTACGAGTGTACCAGGTTCTCATTAAGCCCTCTTCCTTCTCTATCAGATCCTAAGTGAAAAATGAATCCAAACGACACCAGAACATTTACTAATCGCCTCAACAGCATTGAATATTATGTGCAGCAGGATGCCTCTTCATCGTGTTGCCAAGGATATCGTTACTTGTATCTTTACAGACAAAGAAAAAAAAATTAGAGAAAAACAAATCAAAGGATTTTCTTAAGCGACGCCGGGCGTCATATCCGTTTGACAATCTCTGCACCTTGACAATCAGCTCTTAGCAGCCCAATTAGAAGCAGGCACAGGACGAAATTTCTGAATTTAATTTTCATTCCAAAGCATTGCTTTTATGACCACCCCTTGGTGGGTAGACTCTTTATTTTTTTTGTAGAAATTTTATATAAAAATATTTCCCATTTGGCTAACTCCATTCTTATCCTTGTGGGCTGTTTTTTTTTTTTTTTGTATAATTTCAGGTTGTTGGCGAATGGAGCGACAAACGAGTTCATCGGGTCGAACACCGGGTCGTTTTGGTGATTACCTTTGCGATAGCCCTTGGAGCCTAATCGAGTCAGCGGCTCGTGCAATGAAATCAAGACAAGGCGACAATGTTGAATTCGTCCTGTGGACGGGGTAAGTTTTTATAATATGTATTCTGAATCAATTTCTATATTCCTAGTGCAAACTATCTATGCATGTGTGTATGTGTTTATGTGGAGTGTCGGTCGGGGTAATTCTGAGGTTATGTGATATGCTGTCCTTAATGGTTCGTCTGTATGGAGTGCACAAAGATTGCGGCAATCGATAGGTCGGTCGGCTCGAACATTGGACCAAATGAAAATAGTATCTATGGCGTGAACACAAGAATTTTATGGAGCCAAGCACTTTAAGTTCATGTTGAGGGTTATCTACTGCGGCGTATAACCTGGCCGGATATTAGTGTTTGAATAGAGACTACAAGTGGGCGCTGCTGGTGGGTCATCATTTAATAATGTATTTCGTTTTGGGCGGCTAATATTTGTGGAAGACTTGAAAATGAATTTCTTTGGGGTACCTAATTGCTAATGGGATAAGGCCAAATAGAAATAAAATAAGTGGGTGCATTGACTTTGTCCTTGGAGTGGTCTGGGATCATTTGCTTGCACCTAATGAGTGTGTCGCTTATGGATATTTGCGCTACAAAAGGTACATAATGAATGGTTTTCTATGTAACATTTTCTGTTCATAGATGCTAATTAGAAAGAAGCACTATATAATTCTGGAGATTATATGTCTGGAGACATTTTCTTTAGAAAATACTTGTGGTTCTTCATGGTGGCACACAAGTTCTCAATTGAGTTGGGTTGAATAGGATTATGGAACTAAAATACTAGGCAAGACAATCAGTCTAACACAGACTCTAGAGGACACTTAACGGCTGAGGCAGAACACTGCACATACATATTTAGATGTGAATTCGCCTACGAACTTCAATGAGAATATCCAAATGCAGACAACGGTTTTAAACTACTTTGCAGAAACTCATAATACGGTCAAAATTCAGAGTCTAAATGAGCAATGATAAAAAGCTGCAAGTCGTCCAAAGAAGAATCATAACGTGAGTAGTCTTAGCATGTCAGAATGAGCTATGGCCTACAGCAACAGTACCTGACGGAGAAATATTTTGCTGTTCATTCAGCCCCATAAAGACCAACAACTATTGCACCGAGTCAGCAGCACCTTCCAGTGTGTACATAACTCCGGTGTTGATGTGAGTTCTCTCAAGTACTAAACCTATATTAAGGAGATCGCATCATAGCGCCTCACCTATTCTAAGTCCTTTTCTGACATAAAATGGTTCGGTGAAGTTCTTACAGACTTTGATGGAGCAGCGGGAATTGTTCATCGTCATTCTGCACGGTCGGACGAGCTTGGCAAGGATGCCAAGACTAGACAGGGCTCTGTTTACTGTGTTCCATACACGCTATCATAGGCAACTTTGAAATCGATGAACAGGTGGTGCGTATCCATTTTACATTCGTGGGTTTTTTCCAGGATCTGCCGTAAAGTGAATATTTGGTCGATGGTGGACCTAAATCGGCACTGATTAGGACCTATCAGGTTTTGAACGATCGGTGTTAGGCGTTCAGATAATCCGACAGGCAGGATCTGAGAAGGCTTATGCCTCTGTAGTTGTCGCAGTTCGGCGTGTGTTTTTTCTTCATGATCGGGCAAACGACGCGACGCTGAGCTTCCATTCATCGGGCATACTTTTGTCCGACCAGATTTTGCAGATAAGACGGTGCATGCTCCTTAGCTTTGTTTGATTTGAGTTTAGATATCGCTATGCATTGTTCTGATTGGGTTGATGGGTATCTTCACTATCATCGTCACTGTTGCATAGTTTATTTTGCCTGATAGTTGAATATTCTTCCATATCCTCAGCATCGAAAAAATTTCAATGCGTGGAACGTAATTTTTCTTATAGCGCGCCAAGATGCTTCAATCCACAAATGGTAATGTTATCAGAAAGACAATTTCATGAAGATTCCAAATCTGCAATCCTTACATTACACATTTGCTTATAAGACTAGTAACTAAATGTTGCAGTGGTACTCCAGCTTGTGTAGCATTTGCCTCGCGACACATAACAAGGGAATCATTAACGAAATTTACCATGACTTAAGAGTAACGAGTAAAAACATTCATTCAAGTATTCTACATTGCTGGACACTGTCGGGCTTCTACTGCAAAAAGTATAGGAGTTCTGATGGCATAAGGCACCATTTGCGGAACTAATAGTTTATTCTGATAGAGTGATTTCTTTCGAAATTTTGTTTCTATTTTTAACAGAGATATTAAGAAATACCCTTTCATCTTCATAATTATTTACCTATCTCTTCAAAATCTCTGCTCTGCTGGCAATATACTTAGGATTAAAACGCTAAATAAGCCTTCAGGTTCAGGTTTGTTGTATCTTCAACTCAAAAACCAGCAATGGTTAGATATATAGTCGTATACTTTGTTCTCATTTACGTGACGTAAGCTTTGTTTTAATGGACTTAGTCACTACCGCTAATTTTAAAGTGACACTTTCATCATGACTTTTCCTGCTTACCACCTCAAACCTATCCAATCGATCAGCTTAAGTTCTAAATTAAGTATCTTTTCGTTTCATACAAATCACAACCTTTTCACATTTAACTTCATCCGGAAAAGTTTTCAAAGGTTTCCTTCCCTCTGGCCACACACAGTGCACGTAAATACAACTCAGACACTGTCATTTACTGACAAACAGCTTTGTAATGCCAACAATTGAGAAGATTACTCCCTATAATCTTGTAACCGTAGTCTTGCCTAGTGAAATTGAATATACATGTATATCAGCTCGTCCCTGCTGCGACTGACGGTCAACTCTACCTTCCATTCAAATAAATACAAGCAGAAGCCATTCTGTTGACTCGGATTACATGAAAATCATGGCACATACAATACACCTGGTCACAACTGCTGGCCATTTGCTTTTAATTTAAATCTCTCGATATCATTATTCAATACACATTGCACACATCCTGGCAGCCGTGTGCCAGACCAAGATAAAGTTCGATTCTCCTCTTCATCAGTGCAATCCTCAGGATACACTGTGTCGTATACGTAACAAATTAATACCACACAATTGTATCTCATTGTATATAATTGCAAAAAAAAAAAAAAAAGAAGGCTATAAGTTGCAGTTGTGCACTTAATACCCACGTGAGTTGCACGTGAACAACGAATTATTCAAAAATTAATTGGACGCACATTAGAAAACTGCATTCGATTCCCAGCAATGTAGATATGTACATGAATTATTGAGGAAAAAAACACAAACCACTAGGATGAAGACTCAATTCGATTGGGGACTTCCTAATGCAACGCGATTGCAAATGGGATTCTCGAAATGGTTGATTGGATTCTAAAGCATTTCCGTACACTACAGCACATACTCGTACATAGATTGCATTTGATTTGAATTCATTTTGAGCTAAATCGGAAAATACCACCCCCTTTATCGCCCACCCCAAATCATGAGGAATAACAACATCATCATCATCCAAACACGTAATGTGGCCGATTCGCATTGTAATTGCCAATTGAGCTAAATTGTTTACCATTGGTGTTGTTGTTGTTATTGTCAATGCTATCGATGCAATATAACAGTCACAGAAGCCTATGGGGATAATGGTTTTCCCAGAGAGCGAGAGCCTTAATTAATTGCTTGCGCTTATTGTTCGTTGTAATGAGAAAATTTAATTAGTCCAATTGATAACGTACACATGGTCTACACTCTTAGCACCATTGCACCATTACAGGCATCGGAGAGCGTCGTAATTGCTTGCGAAAATATATTCGATTCGGAAAATTTATCCCATTATTCCTAGAGTTGAAATTGAAAATCCTGTTTTGAGAATTATGCCGAATGGGCTTGGTCAATGGGTGAGTTCTTTTGTGAGATGAAGTTCCTGTTTGAAAGTTGAAAAGAGAATCAGTCTGAGTATTAACCATGTTATGGTGGGTATATGTATGGATGCCTTCGTTAAACAGCTGGGGTCCAATGGAATACTGGTAGATCCGTTCTTTTAGAAACACCCAAATAGTGGTGATGTTCATCTCAGTAGGTCTCTCTTACTTAGTTCTTCAGATCAAAGTTCTCATTCCTTGGATAGGGCACAATAACATGGCAGAGGTTACATGGGTTTTTCGTCCTTGTAGCTTCTGAAATACTGTATACACCTAGGTTCTCCATACTAATTATGCCTTATATCGCCTTGTTGTTTTTAGGGTCTCTACTATGACCCCTCGAACTTTTCTTCATCTTCCAATATTCTGCGTGATGTACTTCTGGGTCGACACATTACATAGTGCCACATTGGGTTGATAAAGGTTTCATAGTCATCAGAAAACACTAGACACCAGAGTTGAAGTACCTTGGCATTGTTATAGAGGCAGGTTTAACTTTTAAGCGACATTTGCAACATGAAACGCAGAACGTTGCTCGAACAACTTCTCTAGTTAGAACCACGCCAGATATGGGAGGACCTGACATTTGAAGAGACTACTCTTGAGCACGAAATCATAGAAGCAATTCACTGAACCAATGCATTGAGATTATGTAACGCTTTTCTAACAACTTTATACGACTCGGCATGCGTATTGGCTCGTATGGTGCCAATGGACTTTCTCGAAAGATGCCGAATGGAATGTAGTTCCACCAACGCCAACTGCAACGAGTCCAAGTGATAATGAAGTACCACGAACTACAAACATTGATGAATGGCTAGATAAATGGAACTATTCTGAAAAAAAGTATATAGATATATTGAACTTAATTTCTAGCTGACCCTGATGCTTACTGGTCATGGATGCAAAGCATACCTCCACATATTTGGGCATGATGGCAACCCCTATGTGCACAGAAGCCATCGAAAACGTGGAACACGTTTTCATTTCCTATGGCTAATGTTCCGTTCCAACGTTGAATTCGTTCTGCTATATGGATGTGGTACGTGGAGAGTGACCGCCACTATGACAAGAAAGCTGCAAACGTTCGCCTATTGGTGGCTAATGCTATATGTTGTGGATTTTTTGGCCTTTAATGGACAGCTTTATCAGAGAATGGCTCATAAACCTATGGGTGCAACCGTACGACGACAAAAGTGGGAGTGGATTGGTCACACCCTCCTAAAAGGTGACAGGTCCATAGCTAACCAAGCGATGCAATGGAACCCACTTGCTCAGAATGGCAGGATACGTGGCGATGTTAGAAGTAGATGACGCTGAACAGTCGAGAAGAAAGAACGGCTCTTACCTGCTGGAAAACATATTCGGTGAGACTTAACCTCAGAGAATATCATCAGACATATGCTGACCTCGAAATAAGCTTGAGAACATTCAGGGATACTATCAGTAAAGAACAGTGCAGGTAGCTGCCAACGTGAACGAGCCAAGTATATGAGGTTAAAGCCCCTTTTCGAGATGAAATATAGAAGGGGATTTGGGTACGGATGGCTATATGTTATATATGTTAAATCTGTGGTCGATGCTGAACCCCCTAGTGTCAGTTCGTCAGGCTTATCATTTATGAGAACTTTTTCATGTCCACAACAGAGTCTAACTTTGTGCGGCACACCAAAAGCCTTAAGTTATCCGCGGTAGCACATCTCAAACTTCGTATCTATTTCTACGGCATTAATTGCTTTTATAACAGTCTGGCTGTCAATAAAGAAGGTAATAAACTCTGAACTGCAGACCTAAGGTCCTTTAACAGAACCTCCACATGAATGATACTACTGTGGTATGGGAATAGGATCAACCGTGCTGTTCCTATCGGCCCGTGTCCATTTTGGAATCATCTACGTCGATGTTACACTAGCATGATATGTGCATTGTAAGATTGGAATCAAGGTAAAGTTACTGTCAACGGGAGATGTAGGTTGGTATTCGGGCGATGCACAAACTCTAAAATATCGGGGCTTTAAAGGGATAAGGTATCACACGATCCGCTGCAGACGGATTGTAACATTTCCATAACACAAAATACCATCTTTCGTAAAGAGATTTGATTCTTGTAAGGATATAGATTATATGAAGCCAATATGCTTTCCTCAAAAGCCATACTTTATAAAGACTTTAGACTTTTCTGACAAAACAGAAAACAACTTCTTCATTATTTGCTCCTTAATCTACTTACCCAAAAAAAAAAAACAATCAAACATACTCACGAAAAATGTGAACAAATGCTTAACAAAGCCGGTACCAATCCGACAGAATAATAATTATTATATCCTTTTGTATCCTGGCAGTCGGTGTATTTTTTTCACTGTTAAGTAGCACACACACTGAACGTGTGTTTTCCTTTCAAAACGATATAATTTAAATATAATTCCCTGAAATGTGACAATGACGAGCAATGTCATGTGGGTGGGTGTAGTAGAATTTAGGACACCATGGAATCCCTGAAACAGGTACACTATACAGGATATACATGTATGCGAGTGTTACAGCAGCAGCAGCAGGTCCTATCTGTGAGAAGAATAACAAATTTTTCACACCTTTATGTAGATTTAATGAGCCTGTCGTTTCGACTCTCTTTCTCACTTCTCATTTTGTAAAACTGTTCCCAATATAACGACAATGATGATGATGTGGCAAATTCAGGAGGGCGCGTCGGCAAAGTTACGCATTCGGTGGGATGTGAATATTTTTTTTTTAATTTTTTTTTTTGTCCTTACAAGTATTCTCGTTCTGTTTTTTCGTATCGCTTTTGGTTTACTCACTCCCTTTTCATGTTCAAGTGAAAATTTGAGAAAATGATAAGTAAAACAAAAGTTTTTCGTTGGAGGAACACCTCCTCCTGTGGGCTGGGCATATTTATTTTTTTGCTGAAATAGATTTGTATACGGTATTTGCGTGTTCCTAAGGTCGAAACGAGTTCCCCTAAGGATTGGGGCGAATAAGAAATGTGGTGTCTTTTTTTTTGAGAATTTCTTATTCTGAACATTGTAACCAAATGAATTTTATTAAAAAATTTAATTTCAAATGCATACATGTAAGTACCTAAACACACGTATACTCTTGATATAAATTAATTCAAAAACAATTTCCACTTGAATTTATTTGCGAGGATTTAATGAGCGAAGTGTTTTTGGAAATTTGTTTTCACTTGGCGAAACGTAATTGGCTTTTTGCGTTAAAACGTTAAACGTTTGTGAGTAACGGTTTTAGGGAAAAGTCGATGCTTGAAATAAGTGCGTACATACAGAGTTATATGGTGTTCGGCTCTGTGAGTTCAGTGTTTTTATTGCATTTTGAATTTGGATGGAAATTAATGACTCTCTTACGAGTACCTATATTGGAAAGTAGAAGTATGTAGAAGACGCTCTTGAATTGGGAGGGCTTTAAATGAATAAGGGGAATCGACATACCTACAGATGATTTATCTTCAAGAAAGAGCTGGTGTTTTTAAAACCCTTGATAGATGATATTGCGACCTTAATGTCAAACCCCAGAAAACCGATTGGTTTTACTCACGATTAAAAGGAAGATGTCTTTGTTCGCTAAAATATCTTACATTCAAGATACCTGGGAATCATAGTCGACAAAAACATTTACTTTTACTAACTTATGCTTACGCACCATCGTGTGCAATTTCTGCAAATGTGTCTCAGCTATCCCCAACTCTTTAACAGTTGCCGTGCTCCCTTCTCCACTGTTTTACGCCACGTACTCCCAGGACCGCCGCATATTCTACCATCCTGGGTAAGCTGGTTCCATTGCATCGCTTGGTTAGTTATGGATTTGTCACTTTTTCGGAGAGTGTGAGCAATCCACTGCCACTTTCTTCGTCATATGGTTGTGTCTATAGGTTCATAGCCCGTTTTTTGATAAAGTTGTTCGCTACAGATACGGTTTGGCCAGAATATCCTTAAAATGTAGCGTAGACACCTATTGACAAATCTTTGCAGCTTTCTCGTGATAGTGACAGTCACTCTCAAGGTACTACATCCATATAGCAGCACTGATTCCATGTTGGAACAGAACAGTCGTAGCTCATACATCGCCGTAGTCGAGGTGTTTGAGTTCAAATGAAAGAGTCCATCGACATACGTAAACTGGTGAGTTTTATTCGTTGGACGAACAAAAAGGCAATGAACTTTGAAACTTGACTTCTGAGTTAGACTGGGAAGCGGTGGATAAGATCACAGACACTACACAGTTCCAAGCGTCAAACTATTAAGCAGCAAGGTTAAGTCGAAGAGATGAAAGAAATTGGAACAACTGAAGTGCTAAACTCGTACTTACTTACTTAAAGGGCTCCCGACCCTTGTAGAGTTCCTGCCTGAGACATCACTGCCTTCCATTCTCTGCGATTCCGGGTATGCTGCTTCCAGTTGTGAAGACCCAAGGTTCGGTCTTCTTCTCCGTCTCGAACCTGGGGGCTCGGATTCGAAGATCCTCTTGGCTGGAGCATTGTTCTCCATTCGCTCGATATGGCCGAGCCAATGTAGTCTGTATATCTTGGCTTTTTTGACTACATCCACATCCTAGTACTGCTCATAGAGTTGTATCTTCTCCTCCATTCGCCCTCCTCGCAAAAGAGACCTAATATCCGACGAACTATTTTTCACTCGAAGATGCCCAACATTTGCTCAGCTTTCTTAGTTATCGTCCAGCACTCTGTTTTGTTTGTTGATAACATGTTCTTTGTCTTGTCCTCATTCTCTTGCTACTCGCTTCGCCTGCTCACCAATAGCCCTAAACGCCTCTACGACGGCTTGCCGGGATCTTCCGATGATGTCAATATCGCCTGCGTACCCCAGCAGTTGGACAGATTTGTGAAAGATTGTGCCTTCCGTTTTGACACTTGCCCTGCGCAATATCTGCTCCAACACGATATTGCAGAAATTGATTGATCCCTGCCTGAATCCGGTGCACATTTAGAAGAGCTCCGAAGAGTTGTTTCCATATTGCACAGAGCATCGCGTGCTTTCCAGCGTTACGCGACACATATGGATAAGTTTTGACGGTACCCCGAATTGGGCTATCGCCTGGTAGAGCTCAGGACGATAAATGCTGTCATAGGCGGCTTTAAAGTCGATGACTCCTCTGGTATATTATGTGCAAACTCTAGCACCCATCCTTTTGTCATGATATCGCAGCCTGTGACTAAGCAGAAGGCATACTCTAACCTGAATGCACAGCACAAGAACACAGAACTCTCAAGCTATATAATCCTTTCGAGGAAGGACATCCGTAATGCTACAAAAAAGACGATTTAAAATAAACCTCTTTAAATTACGTTTGTTGATAAGTTGAGACACTTAAACGAAGAGAAGAATCCTTTACATGGTTCTCTCATTCTTAAATTAATTATGAAATGAACTTCATTCAGTTCATTCAGTCTCATCATCTTCGTCATCATTATCATCACATGCAATCGCACAGTTGCTTTTATTTTAATCGTCGAAGCGTAATATACGAGAACACGCATGCATACTCCATACATTACAAAATGAAAAATTAATGCCTACGTCGTCTCGTCAATGTCTGCCAAAATATTTAATATTATTAATTAAAAAATGAAACAAAATTTAATCGAGATTCAATTTTACATGTCAGGGGGCATCTCATCATCATCATCATCGCTGTTCCTGGTCCTTGACTCCCCTCTACGGTGAACCAAACCAAACCGAACCATGAACATCGATGGAATTTCGATATCCATTCGAGCATTTCTCAAGAGTACATCATAGCGTTGGTGGTGGTGGTGGTGGCGGCGGCACATTGGTCGACGACTATGCTGAAGAGAACCCATTAATAATATAAATGCAATTTTGCATTTTTTTTTTCTTTTTATTGCCCAGGCTATTAATTAAGAAAGTAGTTGCATACACAATATACGCGCACAGTTCATCTGCGCGCAAAAAAAAAACCCACTGTACAAGGACGAAAATGGAAACAAAGAGCCTTTGGGGGTGGGTGGTAGCTGTGATTGGTCCTATCCCATTTGTGTTGTGACCATGTGCCTGGCTGAATAAATTTCAATAAATTTATATTGACCGTCATTCGTCAAGCAACCGCACTGCGTTCAATCTAGCATCGCCAACAGAAATGATACCGAACAAAGAATGCGAGGGAGTTCTGTGTCCTGAGGTTTTTTTTTTGCTCCTTTTTTAGTAACATTTTATTTTTCTGCTTATAAATTTCGACGTCGTCGATGTTATATAGATTGAAGGCAAAGTTTGTGCGAGAATAGGGTTTTTTTTTATTGCGTTTGTGTCCGCAAGGACACAGGCTGATAGTCAAACGCAAATAATGTAGCATTGGCAAGGCATTGTATTGTATTGACAGTGTATCGTGCAACGTGCAACGTGCACTTGCACACACTATATAGGGAGCTCAATTGAATTGAACTTGAGTAAGCCCATAGTACGACACAAATTCAAAAAGAGCTTTGGAAAGGGATCAAGAGAATTGTGCAGGGTTGATAAAAAAAACTAACGCTACCTTCGTGTATGTCGGATTGACCCGAAACTTTTCATTGGATTAATTTTCCAGGTTCGTTTTCTGATGGAGTTCACTTGCACACGAACTGAATTGACCATAGGGTCCATAGTGTTAGTAGAGTTTATGAGCGCAACCGTAAGTAGTGCGGTTAAATATGATCCGATCGATTCCCCACCGTTTACGTGAATTAGGAATGTCTCAGTCCACATTGTGACGAATTTTGCATAAAGATCTTGATTTAGACACTTACATGTTAAATTAACTAAACAATTTTTTTCAGATGGCACATGAAAGTCCTTGAGCGAATTCCTCTGCTATCCAATCCAGCAGTGTGCTTTTAAGACAACATGCTTAAAAGAGTCCAGCTCCACCACCCCCCAAACATCCTCCTTGTTAGATTGGTACACTGACGGATCGAGTATGTCTATAGCTGGAATCTCTCGTCCAAATTACAAACCTTCCATACCTCTATGACAAGGACAAGCATAATTACAATCACAATCACAATCTTTCAAGCAGAGGTTCTCCGTCCTCACTATGGGGTCTCTCAAGGCTCTTAGATCGTTTGACTTTGAGTCAAAGCTAATCTTAACTGTATTTAATCTCTCTTACAGCTTGCTGCACACAATAGAGGCACACTAATTTAAGTCCCTGGGCACAGGGGCATTCCTGGCAACGAAGCTGTTGATGAGCTTGCCAGACAAGGTGTTCATTGTTCCTGAACCTTTTTGTGGCTTACAAACTAACAGGGTAGGTTAGATTAGGTTTGTGGGTTCGCAAAAGAATAGCCAAGGAGCTTGTACATGGAATGTTGGAGTCGAGGGCACTGGCAGAGGAAGTGGGCAGTGTCCTCTACATCATCCTCATTGCCGCATCTTCTGCAGAGTTCTTCCTCCGTACGACATAGTTTCCTTAAGTGGTACCGCAGAGTGTTGTGACCCATGAGGATTCCCACAAACATCGACAGTGAACGTCTGTCTTTGCATATAAGTCTCTCGATCCTTGCTTTGTCAAATATTAGCCATAATTGTTTTGTAGTTTTGCGAGTTTCTGGCGAATTCCATCTCATGTTCGCCTTTCTCTTAGCCAGTTTCTCTGCTTCAAGCCTGAAAACACAGGGAGGGGTGCTTATGGAGAGGTCAGTCAGTTCTAGTGGGTCCGATGAAACTTTCCTTGCTAATTCATCACCTTTTTATTTCCTGGGACGCCCTCATCCCAGGGATCCAGCAGAGCAGAACCTTGTGCTGTGAGAACCTTAAGCTCTTTGCGACAGCCCTTCACAAGCTTGGATTTTATTTCTGTGGCGGTATTTGCTTTGATAGCTGCCTGGCTGTCGATAAAGAAAGTTATACCTTCTGGCGAAATTGTTCTTACGGCAGACTCATGAGCGGCTGTTGTCACTGCCAAGAACTCGGCTTTAAAAGCACTGCTGTTGTCTGAGATATTCCCAGGGTCTTATGGGCTCCAACGATTTACTCACAGGGAGTAGGAAGGTATTTGCCTGTTTCCAGCAGTACAACATCGTCTGCATTGGCGACGACTTTAACTCCAGATGTTTTGAGTAGCTGGTGGGCTTCGTTTAAAACAATGACCCAGAGAAGTGGGAAAATGACCCCGCTCTCTGGAAGCGTATACATACATATAATTTTGTGCCGACAAGTTCAGTAATTATGTGCCTACCTTTAAGCATATTAGCTATCCAATTTAGCAGGATGTCATCAATGTTCAGCATACTGAGTGTTCTTCTTACCGCCTTAGTATTGACATTATTAAAGGCATTGACATTGAAGGAATGTCAAGGAATACAGCGAGGGTTTTCTCGATTATGTAGACGACACTGTGTAGCGGTGTCCCTACGCTTTTCCCTCTATTGTAGGCATGTTGGGCTGGGGAGAGGTCCTCTGGGCGCAGATTGCTAAGGATATATGTATATACCGATTAGTCTTTCAAAAGTTTTGAAGATAAAAGAGGTGAGGCTGATTGGACGTAAGTCCTTTGCAGTCGTATGGCCAGCCTTTCCAGCTTTGGGAATTAAAACCACCTTAACCTCTCTTCATCTCATTGGAATATACTGATGCCTCAAGCAGCTTAAGAATAGATCTTTCAGTAAAGGAGATATAGTTTGAGGTGTCTTCTGCAACATGATCGGGATGACTCCATCTAAGCCCGTGGATTTGTAGGGAGAGAATGATCTGATCACCCACTCTATTTTATCCACAGTGACCATCTACATAGTTGGGCCCATATTCATGATGCCATCAGTATAGTTTGAGTTAAGCGGCATTTCTATACAGACCAGATAGTGAGTACTCAGTAGGAGTTTTAACGAATCTAAAATAGATTCTGTCCAGTTTCATTGTGGGTCTTTCAGGGATCCCAGTGCCGTGGCTTCCTTAGTGAGGACTTTTCTAAGTTTCGCAGCCTCCAGTAATGTCGTGTTTGCTTTATATAATTCCCAGTCTTCATCAGTCTTTGTTCGTTTGGCCATATTAAAAAATCTACGTGTTTCATTCCTAATAGCGGCTATGTCCTTACACCACCAAGGAGGTGAGAATTTAATTCTTGGTTTGTACTTAGGACATGCTTTCTCGAAAGCCTCTCTATAGATAGAATCAATTTGCTCGACTTGACGCCTTCTCATAACGTGCTATAAATTTCTGCACGCATAGAAGGGACCTACAGTTGTACGCCATATCCAAAGAGCAGAGTGATTCTCGGAATATCATAATTTGAATGTTTGTCAAACACTTGCAAGAAGTGGGACCGTGGAAAAATGTTGATCGTCTTTTCTTGGATTCGAAGTTGGAACCCTATGCACAGTAGTCCACCGCACTAACTACGGCACTCATCTAGAGTTAATACTTCTCTGTATTTGGGCACGTGTCATTATTATACCTTAAGATTAATTCTCAAATGAGTTTTGTTGGCATACATATAGGAAGACATTTTGAACCAGAGTCCCATTAGCATCACACACGATTTTTGCCTTAAGAACGAGCTCATTATAGGATTCCAAATTCCCGCATGTCAATAATCCGTACCAATTAAAAATGCTTAACAGAGTATCTTTCTACTTTTATGTGTATTAAAGCGGATTTTGCAAATGCTGTGTTTATCTAAGGCACGCTTTTCTAAAATATCTTTTGATATGCCCACACTCTCGAAGTGTGCATATCTTGCATATCATTAGGATATTACCTCATCCAATGTTTAAAGTTAAACAAAAAGGTTATCATTTGATACTTATTGAACTGTACATTGTAAGTAAATGAACACCACAGAACCTACACAAACGGCAGATTATAACAGCGCCTACAATTAACATTATCCTTTTATAAATAGCCTGTAGGCAATCGTATCGTATCGTATATGTATGTATTTAGAACAAAGTTGAACGAACATCCCTTATGCGCCTCAGAGATCTATCTACCTCTCACCAACTAACTACCCACCCACTAAACGGGTGGAAATTTTTATTGAAAAATAAAAAAATAAAATTTTTATATAATAATCATAATATTGTGAATGCGCAACCACACCACAGGATATTACTCCAAAGGAATTTTTATAACACCACACTGTACACTGGAGTTCAAATAAGGACGACGCATTCTCGACAAAAAAAAACTGCACGCGGGGTGACAAAAGGACCTTAAAGTTACACCGAACACATGGGTACAAAGAAAATTCGTTTTTGAATGCTTAATTTCACTTTGTTCCGGATGGAACCAAGGATACACATAAATGGGTTCATGGGTGTATATATGTGTGGGTCAACCCATTATGGGGTTTTTTTTTTTTTTTACTAATTTTTATTACCAGCAAATGTTGTCGTCGTCGTTGTCGTTGTTGCTGCTGCCATCGAACAGTGGAAGTATAATGGGTCTGGGGTTTTTCGTTTTTCGTCCTTTTTATGGGTAACGTGTACCACTCGTTCATAAACCCGCTAGGTACTAGAAGTAATTAAATTCGCAAACATAAACCCAGTATTTTATGCGAAAACAAAAAAAACACAAAATATCCTTCCAAAAATGCGTAAAAATGTGGCAAGAAAATAACGCGCGCGTTGTATGGCAAAAAAAAAAAAAAAACGAGGAGGAATAAATGAACTCCGGCGGATGGAAAGGGTTGCGTAATTTACATGTTATTTGAGAATTACACAGGAACGGAAAAAAATTAAAAGTAAAACAAGCTGCCTTTTTGCCCATAATTAAATATGTACGAAAGTGCGGGCCTTTTCAAGGACGGTGGACAGGGCTTTTAGATATTTTTTTGTTCTTTCTTTTTCGCAGCAGAGGAGGACTTGGAATGTCACAGGAACGTTTTTTTTTTTTTGTTTTTGTTGCTGCAGTGTACCTACTTGTTTTTTAAGGGATTTTAAGCTGATGTAATTATAATGACCCTAATGAACAGTTATGCAGAGAAAAAACCAAAGAAGAGTCGGGCTCTATGTTGCTGTCTAAGCAAGTAAAATGTTGTCCGGGACGGGAACTGTTTGATTTTGTTATAATTACATTTAAACAAGAGTCCATTTGAAGAGGGCTGCATAAATAAAGGACAGCATTACAACTGCTGGTATGACATGTGTCAGTAAACATAAAATGGTCCTTCTAAAAAAGCATGCAGGCGTACAAGACAAGGCATTAGGAAAGTGATGTAATTAAATGTTCTACCCTTTCTTACATTTCGTAGAGTAAAACTGAAAAGGATCTAGCTAACATTACTTCTCAGACCATAAATGCTTTCAGTTCCATATGAACTTCCTCATTGCTAGCCCGTCTACAGGGCAACGGACTAGTCGACCTATAGATAATAAATCTGTCCCCGCAACCAACACTCGGGAGACGCAATGGTTGATGACGCAAAACGTGCGGTCAGCTCTTTTATCTGGAAACCACTGTCTGAATCTCTTCAAGTCTTACAAAACCGTTGTGAGAAAAGACTAGCGGATGTCCTGTAGACTTTTCCATATTAGGAAAGAAGATATCTTTGAAGCTTCCAGACTTAGAAACATCCTCGGAGCCCTCCCTATAGTATTAAGCTACCTTAAGAGAATATATGGCTTGCTGACCCTTGATCTTCTGATGGATAAACACTGCTCAAATAGTTGCAGCAACAATTCCGGTCCAACATACATCTCGGCTAGATAAATTAACCCTCTTATCTAATTACTAAAAGCACAATTCTCTGGACACGGTGGACAATAATCCAGACAACATATAGGACTGGGAATTCATGCATTTACCAGTGCAAACGGCATTCAGCTCAACAATAAGCTCTGTACTCTGTGATTTATGCCAGCTCCCGGGTGACTTTAGTAATTTTCAAGCCAAAGTTTCCGCCATTGCAAAAGCATAACACAAACTATACAAAGCAGAAATCAGTAGCACGGTAGATGTACTGAGTGGATACTGGCCAGATTAGGTATCAGATCACCTGCTTGCAAGATAAAGATATCAAGACAACTATGAAACACTTGCTGTTTAATTGTTATAACTTTCGTTGCTTTGAAGGAACTGAAGGATCTGGTACTAGCACTCGGGAACATGATATGCCACCGGATCACAGCGGATCAATAGGCCTCTATGGAAGTACCCTCCATAGTTCATATTTCATATACGCTGCCATACCATGGACGGACGAATTCCTCCTGAGCCGTTGGAGTGCATCGAGGCCAAAGGATCACTTTTAAGCTGCGACCGCAGATTTTCTATCAGAATTTCTAGCAGGTAGGAATCGGATATACATAGGTACAGTCTGTGCCTAACATCTATATCGACCTATTGCAAGCATTTCCTAATGGTAATACATTGCCTTCCTAATGTCCTAATAGACATTGAGTGCAAAAGGAAAGCGGTGCTGTCAAACAGACATATCCTTAAGAGCAGTGAAAGACAAATTTATATATATATACCATATACTGTATCTAGCTACTGTTGGCCTAAGCTGGATTTAAAACGCTCTAAACTTTTGCAGAAGCTATATGGATGAGGAAGAGGAGGAGACTATTCCTCAGCTTCTTGGTGCATCAACATAGATTCGATTTTCTCCGATTCCATAAATTGTATACTCAAGTCTAAGAACATCGCTCTGAACTGGATGGCAATCAAGTGGATGAATTGTTCTGGAGAGGAACCCTATAAAGATGGGTATTATGTCCCAAACTATGGATTTTGGCCACAATTGAAACTAGAACGCAATGGGATTAAAGGTGTTGCATATTTTGATTGCCTACTCCTCTATGGGTGCTTATTCTGGTGGCCAGCATTAGAGAAAGTCACCAATTTTAAAAGAAATAATAAACATCCACCCAATAATTCGTCCACTCTCTACTAGTGCCATCAAAAACACTTCGTTTCGTCAAAACCTATCCTTTTTCCTTTTATGCTCTAAGCAACATGTCAAACAGTTGCTAAAGCAAATTTATTGCATTTGTTTTGGACTGGTTTCCATGCAATTTTGTTTTTTTGCGAAAATCAGAAGCAAATATAATTCACACCCTTTTCCTACAGTAAATTCAACTTCAGTCTATAAACACAAATTCAAAGGATTTTTTGTGTGTTTTTCATCACAAAATACATTCAATTAACACATCACTGACTGGGTGAATTGAAAAACTATTATTTTTTGGACACATCCTTTGTTCTAATTCTGTTACTCACTTTCCGTGAGCAGTTCGGCTGAAAACTAGCAGTAAAAACTAATATAAAAGCGGACTTTCACAGCAGGAAAATCCTTTTGACTGCAACGCTGCGGCTGTTGTTGCTGACGTACTTTTTTTTTTCTTTTTTTTTATGGGTTTTTTTCTGAGTCGTTCTTTTTGCTACATTTTAAATGTTTCCTCTTTTACAGCAAACGTTGGAAATTATTGAAGGGTTACAAAAAAAGTGTTTGCCATTGATGGAGCGTTTAAATAGAAAAACCGCTTTACATAGTCACAAGGACATGTAACACGTAGCTACCATACTAACAGTTTTTATGAATTCAATGTTTTCACTTAGGTTTAAGTGCTGGTATGTATTCCATGGTGAATTTGAGCAAAGAAAAAAAGAGTGTTTAAGTGTTTTAAAGAAATTACGTATTCTGATGTCAATCATTCGCCGACACATCGCATTGCTCAAAAACAAGGAGATCTGAAACCTATTACAAAATTTAGCTACAAAAAAGGCCAAGCGTTGGTCAAAGTGTATAACAAATAATTCTGTGTTGTCCTGAAGCTAAGCAATGCAGAAAACTATTAAACATAGCATCACTCACAATTTTTCTTCAGTGGAAAACAAATATTGCTGAAGAGGCATTCCTGCTAAATTAATAGCAATTATCAAGGGTCCACAATTCACGCCTTACACAGAGGTGGGCTGTCTGAGAAATTCGAAGTCCAAAGCGGGGTTCTGCAAGGCTGCATTCTTTCACCAGTACTATTTCTCTTTATTTTGATTAGTGATGTTATAAGCGGTCTTATCAACATGAAATGTCTGAACTCACAGAATAAAGGACCTTCAGACGTCGTTGGACTGAAAATTAACTCGGCAAAACCAAAAATGATCAGCCTATGTCCAAATTCATTAACTCATATATGTATTGCTGGACAATCAGTTGAGAGAGTAGAGAGTTTCCAATACCTTGGGAGTATTCTCTGAACCGGTGGCGGAACCGAACTGGATATAGCTAGTCGAATAGGCAAAGCAAAATCTGCGTTTGGGATGCTATCCACAGTTTGGCGAGGTAATGCAATTAGCTTAAACACCAAGCTACGACTGTTCTGTTCCAACGTTGAATCTGTGCTGCTATATGGATGTGGTACCTAGAGAGTGACCGTCACTATCACGAGGAAGCTGCAAAGGTTTGTCATTAGGTACCTACGTTACATCTTAAGGATATTCTTGTCAAACCGTATCAATAATAAACAGCTTTATGAGAGAGTGGGCCACGAACCTATAGGCACAACCATACGACGAAGAAAGTGGGAGTGGATTGGTCACACTATCCGAAAGGGTGACAGGTCCATAGCTAACCAAGCGGTGCAATGGAATCCGCTTACCCAGGTTGGCAGGATACGCGGCCGTCCTAGGAGAACGCAGCGCAGAACAGTGGAGAAAGAAGCACGGCAACTGAGAAAGAGTTGGGGAGAGCAGAGACACCTTTCCAGAAATCGCACACGATGGCGCGTAGATATTGTAGAGGCCCTAAGTCCCACAAGGGAATACAAGACATAAGTGGGTAAGTAAATGTAGCTGTTTCCAAGTTTGTTTCGGAATAACTATTTTTACTCTTGCGGAGTATAGCACTCCATTGCTTGTCTGTCTCTATACCGCAACTGTTTAGTTCACAAATGTCAAATATGATTGACGTATGGCGCTATTTGCAATAATTATAGCATCTTCCGATAAGGTGATTTAATTTGCGCCATCTTGTACCACCCCGGCTCCTATATTAGTACCTATTTACAGTAGGCTTTGCTTTTGATATAGAATCTGGGAACAATAAATCTGTACACTGAGCATGGAGGCTTAGCATTATAATCTGGAAAATAACAAAGACTCCTCAAGTAATGTGTTTTAAGAGGCTTCCTAGCTCCAACTCACGACACCAACGCTTAAGTATAGGAATCAGACTCCCAAATCATAGCTGTGCGTTCCAAGTAGAGCCCTTGGCAATTATAAATGACGCCCGTGAGTGGTCAATAAGTGCTATACCCTAGAAGGTATCAGGTGTATCACTTTTTATCGACAGGCAACCATTATGAGAGAAATACATCTGTAGGTAGGTTCCTCATTTAAACTTCGTAAGCTTTAAGCCTCCTCGGCTTTGAATACCTCTCTAATAAGGTCAATACCTAAAAATATCACAAATAAAAATTAGACCATTACGGTAGAAATTGCCGTCTTATCTCCGTTAAATATACACTTCATATCAGGTGACTCCTTCAAATTATATGTTAATTTTTTTTCGAAACGAAACTCAAATAAGCAAATATGAATCCTACTCTCTAGCTTCAGTTTGACATTTGATTTCGTTCATTGCATTGACATAAATAAACCCATTTCAGACACCTACACAAATTTTTTTTATGGAAAAAATCCTATTCTACTGTGAAATTTCCACATCAATAATCAGAATCATGCCATGGCAACCCATTGCTTCTTATAAAAAATGCATTAGGACGCCCTCCACGCTCATTGAGCATTCCAGCAGCAGCCCACACTTCGTGTAGAGTGGTACCTTCGAATTGATTAACAAAATTTCAAGAATCCAATATTACGCACATTTATTTAAATTATAGCCAATGACTTTGAATATTCATAACAGGTGTTCACCTATAATCAATTTTGACTTTCACTTTAAAAGAATCTCAAAGAACGATGGCGCGGCAGGAAGTACCTACCAACATCGTGAGTATAGGTTAGGTACCACTCACGATCCACTGACATTGCCTTAAATTTCTCCCCAAATCGATTTGCCTACGACGGTTTCAATATATCTTTACACAGATACAGACACATACACTCAACCTGAGGGAGAAAAAAAAAAAACTTTTCCTTATTCAATAAGGTACGTTATACTTGAAAAAGTCTGCCAAGGAGAAAAAAAATTTTCCAATCAACTTTCGAAAGATATCAATTTTAACCTGTGCACGAAAGTAAGGTATTCCGTTCCTTTAACAGCAATAATGAGGATAAAACCAGCTCCTTACGAGTGAAATCTTAAGATGTCCTTCGCTAGCGTGCTTATTTTTCATTCTAATCTTTCACCAAGAATAAGCAGCTAAAGTTGCCGTAAATAATAATTTTTATGAAACAAAATACATATATACTTATGTATATTGTCCTCTTAATGGTAATTTTATACCATCTTAAGTGCATAAAGACTTAGACTGAGAGTTAAGGGACCGCACGCGTTTTACTTCCAAGGGGATGAATCCATCTGTGTACCATTAAAACCGAAGACAGATTTTTAATGTATATACAATTTTAATAACTTGAAATGAGTTTTGAGTTATTTTTTTTTTTTTTGTATTTTTGAGGGACGGTATCCATAAACTAATGATCGGGCTTCGCTAAGGATACCACTTAGATATATAATTATTGATTAATTATGAATATGCTTATCGAGACTAAAAGTAAGAGTTTAGAATTTCATCGAAACCGAATTCTCCCCCGCATTCATTGAGTGGAAAATTAAAGTCGTCACGGAAAGTTTGAAATTCGTTTTTGGAAAGGATAACCATGGTCTTTTAGTTCCAAGAAGATGGGGTTAAATGTCGATAAGTTTTAATGTTGTATGAATTTATTAAAAACTTGGAAGCGTGTGAGTTGAATGAATTTTAACTTTTATGTCCAGGAGATGATGGATTTTATATAGCAAGTAGCTATGTCCTGAGGGCTGTATGTATTTTTAGGACATTCATGAGGAAAGTTGTAAGTAGATTCAGACGAATTTCCCGTGAAATTAAGGTTTACCTTGAATTTGAGGGACACGATTGTCTACGAGGACGTGAGCAAAGTATGGGGTTATTTTGTTGAATCCTTGAGACCTTTTTGAAGGTTAAAAAACCTTTTTCTTTTTGGGCAGCTACTCCGTGAAGAAATTTACATTAAGTACTAAGCTATTTAGTAGGAAATAACGTAAATATGTTAGCTTAAGTCAACTGTTTGGGTTACATATACGCCCTCGTTAGGGGTTGTGCTGTCTGATAGTGAAAATCTTCTTGTCCTTGAATGTAGGTAGGAGAAGGATTAGAAATATACTTATATGCACCTCAAAATTACCATAAGCCAATTATGTGATACGCGCAAGGAAATACGAGTGTACTTAGGTGTATTTAGGGGCTTTTAAGAAAATGTGATCAAAACAAACCAGCGATTGAATAGTACAGGATAAGTGGATGCGGAGGAACCGTTTAAAATCCCCGAAGAAGTTCGATTTTACTAGTTATCTGGACCTTAAAAGGAAAACCGAATAGCTTATGATTTTGACACAGTATCTATCTGTCCGTCAGTCTGTCTCAGCGGTGTAGCTTCTGAACCATTTGACATAGAGTTGTTAGGAAAAACACAATGTTTACTGTAGAGGTCGGCCGTTTTCTGCAATTTAAGGGACTATTTCCTGCCTTAAATTAAAGACAGTGATCTCCAAAAGCTAATTTGGCACTTTAGATCGGAGAATCGGCCGCCTAGATAGTATGACATTTTACTTTAGGGAATATAATAGACATTCATCAACTGGCTTTAAATATTAATCAGCATGAATCTAGAAGTTAGTTTTTGAATACTGAATACTTAGGTGGCGCTACAGTCCGGGGTAGACCTGCGCATCAACCAACAAACCTCTCCAACCATCCCTGTTACGAGCCTCCAGGTGCGCACGCCAAGTTGGTTGAGGTTCCCCCTTCTCTTGTCTGCGCCACTTACCGCGAGGTCGTCCTCTACTGGGCCGCCCATCTGGGGTGGTTTCGAAGACATTCTTCGCTGGAACGTTGGGCTCCATCCGCTCTACATGGCCCAGCCATCTTAGTCGCTGCATGCGAACTTCTCTGACCAAGTCGATATCCTTATATAGGCCGTATAGTTCTTTTGTTATACCTTCTTCGCTACTGCCCGTCTATGTAGACTGGACCAAAGATCCCTCGTAGAAGTTTTCGCTCAAAATAACCAAGAACATCCTCATCCGGTTTTGTCAAAGCCCATGCCTACGCGCCGATACAGCAGGACTGGGAAGATTAGTGTCTTATCAAGAGTTACCTTAGTAGTTCGAGATAGGGCTTTGTTACTCAATTGCCTTCTTAGCCCATAGAAACACCGAGTGAGATCGCAAGATAGCGCGTCACCTTGTCCAAGTCCTTTCCTCACACCAAATGGTTTGGTGAAGTTCTTACCGACTTTGATGGATCAGCGGGAATTCAACTGACTAGGCAGGGATGCCAAGACTAGACATGGCTCCGTATAACTCTGTTCTATACACTCTATCATAGGCAACTTTAAAATCGATAAAGAGGTGGTGGATAAGTTCCAAAGGATTCTTAAATATTAAACTCTGTTAAATTTATTAAAAAAAAAAAAAATACTGAAATCGAAAGTAAATTCCCCCCAAAACATGTGTACCTACTCTCTTTTCGATTCGTAAAAATCCGTTCGAGCTGAAACTTCGAAATAAAAAAAAATATTAATCCAACCCTATACAAAAGCCGTACTAGGATTTTTGAATTTATTTTGTTTATCTCTCTAAAATATATTTGCCTATTCTATTGGTTTTTGTATTCACAAAATCGTATTCGCATTTCTATATAATTTTTTTTTTTTTTTTTTGTTCTCTTCTCTTTGTGCAGCGATGGCTTATCACATTCAGCGCATCCAATGTTCGAGACGAAAAAATTGGAAATCCTGCGAAATATCACCGATTTACTGGGGCGAACATTTCCATCGCAATTCGTATTTCCCGTGCTGGGCCATGAGGATGGCACAAATACAAACTTTCGACGGATGGGTGAACTTTGGAGACACTGGTTGCCATCGGAGGCATTGCACACATTCGAAAAAGGTTTGTATTTGCTTAGAACTCTACTCGCCACACATGCCCCAAATCTGTTCATTCATGGTCCAAAAAAAGAGAATACTATATCCCTTTTGGTGTTTACACAAAGGAACACAAAAAAAATCTCTGAATTGAACGGAATTTGATGGATAGATTTGGGCGAAAAAAAAAAATTATCGTAAAAAGAAAAATCTTTATATTATATCATTCCGGGGGCTTTAAAATCCCCCAAATCCCCACGAAAAAAGGATAATTTTAAGAGTCAAATCCGCACCATATCCTTACACATCCAAATCACAGCAATAAACTTTGAATGGGCACAAAAAAAAAAAAACGAAGTAGAAAAACCGTACGAAGCTCTGCTATTGATATGGTAATGTGCTGTATCCTGTGATTTTCCCTCCTACACGCTTCCTTGTTATAGTAGATATATGTACATATGCTAACAGTCTTCCTTTTTCGTTCGGTATCTATCTTTTGGTACAAACATAGGTGGCTACTATTCAATTGAACAAACAAAAAGTCGTCTAAGGATAATCGCCTTGAATACAAATTTCATGCGACATGACCCGAAATACTCACAGAGCCACTTGGCTGCAGTTAGACAACGGCAACCGAATGGTGGTGGCTCCAATAGTGGCGGCATGGATTCCACGGAATACAAAAACTTTTACTACCACCACCAAGGAGTGCATCAGCATCATTACCGTGGTGGCGATGGGAGCAGCGGTTATGGTACATCACATCACCATATGTCCCGTGGCAGTCAGAACAGTGGAATTGGTACTATCGGTGGCATGGTTGTCGATGGCGGTGGACGTGTTAGCGCTCTATCCGAATACGAAAATCAGGATACGGAAAAACAATGGATTTGGCTCGAAGATGTCCTTACGAAATCAAAGAATAACAAGGAAACCGTAAGTTATATGTTTATTGTTTTTTTTTTTGCTTTGCTTTGTTGTTCTTATTCCCAGTTTGGTGGGTGTACACTAGACAAAGACATTGGGGTGGGCTATTCCTTATCCAGGAATTAACTCTGTTGCAGAATCCTTGAGGATCGTTATTTGGCTTATGTGTGCGCGGCTATATGTTTTGTAGACGACACACACGTACATAGGTATATAACTTATCCGCCATTCGGTTTTATTATTCTCTGTTCTGTTCGTTATGTGAATTGTGATTCCTTTTTATGCCTGGAGAGAGGTTTTTCTCTGCCGGATTTAAGGTTTCCTAATACGATTCGAAAGTCTTGTGTCTTTAATCCAAATAAGGGGGCGACAAAATGAAAATAAGAATCCTCTCTGAATAATTTTTTTTTCTTTTTAAAACCAAGATTAGTCAGGACTTTTATTCTTTACTCCGAAGTATGAGGTTTGAGGTATGAGGGAATCAATGTTTCTGCTGCTTACTTCTTTGGTGGCGCTACAGTTCGAGGTGAACCTGGGCCTCAACCAACAAACTTCTCCACTTTGCTCGGTCTACAGCCTTCATTTGTTCATTCCAAGGTTGTCGAGGTCGCCTCGAGCTAATACATTCTATCGGCGACAAGGTGCCTTTCTACTGCGTCGTCCCTCAGGGTTAGGTACGAAAACTCTGCGGATCGGTGTGCTGACATCCATTCGCTCTACATGCCCTACCTTTCTCAGACGTCCAATATGGAGCTTTTAGCTAGATTGGTGTCGTTGTTGAATCCTTTCCTCCGAAACCCGTCAATGCAAACGGCGCGGCGTGTTCTCCCGAAGCGATCAAGGATATTTTCATCCGCATTCAATTGGCCATGTTTCAACGCCTGTGATGATTAAGGTATTTAACAGAATCTCTTTAATTGTTCGAGACAGGGCTGTACTGTTGAATTGCCTTATTAGTCAACAGCGATTGACAAAGTCCCTTACTAGCTCAAAGCCGTAACTGTCCACTGTTAGATTCTGCCCATTTTATCGGTGATGATTGTCCCCTTTTGTCCTCATTTATTTCCAATTTTGGCCACTTCTGATTCAATACTTGCAAACGCAATGATGATAGCCCACTGAGCTCTTCAATGATTTCAAAATCGTCGGCGTATGCGAGCAGTTGTACTGACAGATTGTGCCACCGGTAAGTTCCGCATAATCCGCTCAAGTATGATGTTAAAGAAGTCAAATTGTCTAAAACCTTTTTTGATATCGAAGGTCTTAGCTAAGTCATTACCTTGATGGAGCATTCTTCATTGTCATCCTGCACCGACGGACAAGTTTGGAAGTAATGTCAAAACTAGACGTGGCTCTATAAAAGACCTTGAGATCGGTGAAGAGATTATGTGTATCGATGCTCATTTCTTGGGCTTTCTCCACGAACCGCCATTTCAGGTTTCAGGCGTTCTCACAGTATTGCTGAAAAGATCTGCTTTCTTATGGATCGGGCAAAAGTTACTCAGGTTCCATTCGTCAGGCAAACACTGGTCTGATCAAATCTTAGAGATAAATTGGTGTACGCTCTCTATCACATCACCAGCTGCCTTAATAAGTTCGGTCGGTAAGTCAGCAGGTCCAGCAGTCTTGGTAAATTTGGTTAGGTGGACAGAGATTTTCCATATCATTGTCGATGTTGCTTGTTTCTACATGTTGGATTCCCTCAGTCAAAGGGCTCCTTTTGCGGCACTTCTTCCAATGAAGATTCTCAAGTAGAGGAGATGTTAAACCGAAAACCATATCCAACCCGTTTCTTATGAGTCGCATGGTATAAAGTTGTTCTAGCGTATGTTGCTGTCCCCTGTTATGATACGTATTAAATGATGTATTGCTGTGTACATCTAGTGAATGACGCGCTGTCGCAATCCCCATCTTCTTCCGTAGGTCCTTTTGCAGAGTAGGCAGTACTCAGAATTGTTTTTATTCTTTCTTTGCTATTCCTTCTCCAAGTTAACATAGAGTCTATAATAAGAACGAGGTATGTATTTCGCCTCAGTTGTGAGACTCACTAGCACCATCTAGCTTTTGTCTGCTGTCCATTTTCATTACATTACGCAGATACCATATGCAATGCCGAAAAGTCCATCATTCCCCAAGGAATTTGATTGCCTATTCTATGTTTAGTGGCATATGTATGTGGGTCTTTTATTTTTCTTTTAGGAATAGTTCATTGCTCACTGGTTTGCTTCCTGATACACGATTTACGCTTCTAGTGGCCAACTTTACAACCTGTACCTCGTACAGTTGAAAAAAAAGCCGAACAAAATTGAAGCTCTCTAAGAAATTCACATCCGTGTTATGTATTCTAAATGTCTGGTAGTGAAAAACCACCTATCCGTAGATGAATAATAGAGATACCTACATTTAAGTTTGTATACACCGCTGCAGCCGCAAACAGTTTCCCTTCTCATAAGCGTATTCATTTTGGCTATTAGAGGATTTAATTTTATAGGATTGCTTTGAAATTCTAGAGAGAAGTTGGTCTTAGTGGTGGTGGTCTTGTACCTGTTGGCTAAAATATGCTAAAGAATCCTTTGGTGAGGATTTACCAAATTAACTATATGCAGCTATGAATGGAATTTTAAAGCGGATTGGAGGATTTGACCAGATCTACTCTACACCCGCGATACAATGTAACTGGATAAGTTAGGATGGTAGGACACGATGCTGAAACCTAAGGCGTAGACCACAGGATAACGGAACAAATCAATTGAGAAAGAGTTAGGCAAGAGGTTAAGCAAAATGTCAGTAACTGAAAGGACAAAATTCCGAACGTTCATTTTGCTTTGGAAATTCTGTTGCCTTTATTCAGTTCGGTTCCACTGTCGCGTCAGTCGAGCCATTCAAATCGGAAGTCTGCCGTTTTTTATTATCGAGTATGTGTTCGAGGTCTCGCGTTCACGAGAGCCTTTCCAAGTACTCCGTGCTCTGCTCTAGATGCACTGCTGAATCGTCCTCCTCTTGATACATATAATGGGGTGTTTGGTAAAAGCTATTCACAGACTTAGACGTGGTGACTTTTGGTATGAAACGCACTGGAGTCTTGATGAGCTTGCTCGACACTTATCCTATGACCCTGGTCTTATGGATATGCCATCTGATGCCATGACTCCGAGGCTTTAGTTGCGTCGCATGTATGAGGTCGACTTTTCAGGTATTCAGGACTGGCTTCCGCCAGCTGCGGAGCCAGGAATAGGGTACAGTCGTCTTTTCACGGATTGTTTCAAAACCGATCAAGGTTGAGGGGCCGGTGTATTTGTGGAGGATGATAACACAAGAATGCAATACTCATTGGGTAAGCATGCCTCTTTCTTCCAGGCGGAGATTTTTGCAATGCTAATGGCAACAAGTCAGGTGGTTGGGATAGGTAGAAGGGTTGTAGTATCTGTGTCTGTAGTGAGAGTCAAGCTGCGTTTAAGGCATTGCTTAACGCTTTAGCCTCATCCAAATTAGCTGCTGAATGCAAGAGAGCTTTGAACTGTGTCGCAGGATTCAATTTATTGACTCTCAGCTGGGTGTCAGGTCACACTGGTATCACACAAACCTCAGGGAGAGATTCTCAGAACCCGAACCTGTGTTGGGACTTCCAGCAACACAATTGTGTGTGGGGCTCTCCTGGGTGTAGGCTGGCTAAACGGATTCTCCCAGACGTTAGTGAGAAATCCGCGGCATTCTTGCTGTCTCTCAGTAGAAAAGACTGAAAACAACTTACTGGCGTTCGTACGGGGCACTTTGCTTTTGTTTCGTACGGGGCAGCTTGAGTAAAACATTTGTCTTATTCTTTTTCGAAACAGGACTTTCCCATCTTGTCCGAGCTGCAACCAATAGATTGTATCTCCACTCGTCCAGTGTAACCAGCTACAAGTATCGACAACAACAAGGACATCGCTAGCCTTGATCCTGTCATTTTAATCAACTCCAAGCTGAAAAAAAAGTTGAGGTTAATTTGACATAATGATTAAAATTTGTGCCGACTTTATTTATTCGCTTAGCCTAACAACTTGATTAGATACATATATCAAGCCTTCATCCATCAGCGGTATGTCAAAAGAACTGGCAAAATATAGCAATTTATTATCGACATGATTATGTTGTGACACATTGTTTATCATAGACGTGTTGTGTGTGTACTTTTCTTATCAACTTTCCTTATTCATTTTGATGAGGCTAACACACGCTGTTGTTATCCTTTCAAATGGGTGGGAAACCGCAAACAAACACAAAATCCCATCCGACAAAAAAAGGAGTACATACATTGGGATAGAAACAAAAAAAAAAAAAAAACTTGAGCTGTATTTATATAAATATAAGAAGATCCATCCGAAATGCGGATATCGAAAAGAAAAATCGCTTAAACCACACAAACACACAGACGCACACGCAAGTGAACCAAGGACGAGGAGCGCCCGAGACACCATCCGAGAATAACGTGAAAGAATTTTTAATATCCTTGAAGTGCCTCTCCCAATACAACACTAGGACTTCATATGAGTTAAGGAACGCGTGTTTCTTGCTCCAGTGTGTTTGCGAATAGAATACAAAGTTTTCAGCGCGAATGTGCGAGCAACCAAACTTTTCGCTTCTTTATCACCGTTATTTTCCAAAAAAAAAGAAAAAAAAAAACAGAAAGCACTCACCCTACCTAAATATATCAAATAGATAGAGAGACAACGAGACAACGACGTCTCCAGGATGATGCATGACAGAAGGACCCACGGTGTATATGTATGTATATGTGGTAGACAAAGTCAGAACGATAGGATCATTATTCTGCCTCATCAATCACTAACTACATAACATTATCAAGCGATGTGCTGTCATAATCGAATGAATCCTTAATGTCATTTGCCCGATCTGGGTGGGCGGTTGTTGTCGCTCCGGCGTTGTGGGATCTCTCGTTGTTGTTGTCGATTCTTGGTGTGGAGCTTGTTATTTTGTTTGCCAAAGTCATGCTGTATCCTTGGGACAGGATACCGGCAGTTTGTGGCTTGCGAGTGCCGCATCAACTTTGCAAGTGGATATTGGATGGTGAAATGTGTTTAAAAAAAAAAAAGGATATTGACGGATGGCATTTGACTTTGTCTAGATGCATTAATAAGGATCAATTTTTCGCAAGAAGTTAGTTCAATGAAAATGTAGGTAGGTAAAAAGAGGTTAGACATTGATTAGATGGATCGATTTGGTTTGGCATTTTGCTTGTAAGAACAACAGTATCAAAGGTTTTACTTAACATGATCATACTGCCTCCTGTCTGTAGTACGTGTAGTAGCTATTTCATTATTTCCCTTTCACAGTCAACCACTAAAGGTAAGCCCAATGGATTCTTGGTGTATCCGAGTGTAAGTGGTTCTTATTTTCATCATGCACATAATCGTAATAATTATATTATGTACTTTCGTGCTATAGGAAAGCCTGTTAAGATGCTCTGCTGTACGCCAAAGCCAAAGTGAGAATGCTAGTTGCCGTCTGACCGAATCATATCTTGGACACAAATTGCCTCTCGCCACCTGCGGCGAAGGGGTTTTCTAATTCGTCGTCTCTCCGTCGACACAAAGGAGACCGAATATCTTACGAAGAATTTTTCTCTCGAAGCTATCAAGGATATCGTTATCCGCTTTCAATAAAGTTCATGTTGCAGCAGGGCTGGAATGATCAGGGTCTTCTACAGAGTCTCCTTGGTTCTTCTTGTTGACAGCATATACTTGGTTTTGGCCGCGTTTATCGCTAGACCTATTTTGGCAGCTTCTGATTCAATGCTTGGACGCACCGGTGACAGCCCGCTGAGTACTTCTAATTATCGTCGGCGTATGCAAGCAGTTGTACAGACTTTTGATAGATTGTGCCACTGGTGTTGGTTTGTGAATTCCGCACAATCTGCTCAAGTATGATGTTAAAGAAGTCACAGCACATCAATTGTGTAAAACCTTTTTTGACATCTAAAGTCTCAGTACGGTTATTACCTTGATGGAGCAGCGAGCGTTATCCATCATCATGCTGCACAAACGGACAAGTTTGGCAAGCATGTCAAAACTAGACATGGCTCTAAAAAAGGCCTTGAAATTGATAAAGAGATGGTGAGTATCGATGTTGATTTCTTGGGTTTTCTCCAGTATCTGTCGCAGTATGAAGATTTGATCGATGGTGGACTTACCTGACCTGAAACCGCCAGTCAGGTTGTTGATATAAGGTTTCAGGCGTTCACAGTATCGCAGTAGTATCCTTTCTTGTGGATCGGACAAACGATGCTGACGTTCCATTCGTCAGGCATACATTCATCTGAGCACATATTAGAGAGAAGTTGGTTCCCCAGCTGCCTTGAATAGTTCGGCCGGTAAGCCGTCAGAACCAGCAGCTTCGTTAGATTTCAGCTTGAATATTGCTAACACTTCACTTAGGTCAGGTGGATGAAGATTTTGCCTATTATTGATTGTTAGAAAATATTATGCAACTTAAGGGTTACTACTCTTCTGGTCCTGACTGAGTATCAGCCTTAGTGCGCGAGTCATCTGACACAGCTTCTATCTAAATTTTGTCAACTTGCAGTCTCTCAAAGTATTTTATATCAATTATTCCTGAATTATTGAACGTTCTCCTTGTCCACATAAATTGATCGAAGTTTATAGCTATTAACCCATTGTAAAGCACCCATGCAAACCCAAACATTTTGAGGGCTCCACAATGTTTCCCTAAGGGAACATCAGCAACTACAAGCTATCTTAACTTAAAGTCCTTGAAATTTATTTCATGGATAAAATCATACTTAGACGACCGTCAACAAAAAGTCCTTTTAAGACCAACAGAACCTTAGGAACATAGCGAAGTCCTCAAGATAGGCATCTTAGGCCACTTATCTTTACCCTTACAATGGTGTTGGCTTCCGACACCTCAAAATAGTTTAAGATTCGAATAGTATTTACTGCAAGTCTGTCAGCTTATTCACTAACCTCTTGGATCCAGCTTTCATAGTTACACGGTCAACGATTCATGTTCATGCCTACAATGAAGTCCTTCTTTGTTTCAGAGTTTTTTTTGTTTAGCAGATCGCTTACTTTTATCAAATAACGTCCTCAAGTTTAGTTGGCTCTGTGGCTAAAAGGTTTTTTGGAGTTCTGATGTCTTGTTATTTTCCAACTGGTGTTCTCGTTTCAAATGTACACTCTTACAAACTACCATGCAAACAAAACAATCTGTTTTCTTCGAATTGTATTCCTTTATCTAAGCCACAGACTTTCTAAACATTTTAGGGAGAGTATTGGACGAAACTTCAAAGGACGAAAGAGTTTCGAAATATTTGCTTTTAGACTTTAATGTCATATGTTGAACTGTATAGATACAATAACTCAAAAGCATAATTCTATGCAAAAATAAGGAAACGTGACAGGACTTCAAAAACGCCCTCAATTAACTTCCAAATCAGTCACCTCGATTTTGTTTATGTCCCTATTCCCATCCTCCTTAGATGGCAAATTCATGTGCACGTGAATACTCGTACTATATCTAACCTTCATTGCGAAAGCTTATTTCTTCCCCTTTTAAGTCTGGACATATGTACATACATATGTATATCTGTCCTTTGGCCCAATTTTCCTTGTGTATGTCCTCAAATTATGCTTTGACTTTCGATTTCCCATGGCTAATACAATTTATAGGAAATACTATCCACAAGAGTTGGAATGAAAATGTACCCCTTTAAGCCCGTTCTACTGTTGAAAAAGGACATCCGTTCGTATACATAAGTAATTTCGAATACAGAAAAGGGATAATTCCTTCCTTTTTATGGGATGGTCACAGACAAAGATAGGAAAAGATTTATAACCATAGAATGGGTAATCAATTTGAGAACCAAGGACATGATATAACCCATCTACTTGGCCCCGATACCAACAAGAAGAACCTTCAATTTAAACTGAACGAACGTTCGTTGAATTTTGAGAGGTTCACCCAAAGGACTCTTCCGTTTGATACATGTTTAATTAGACTTCAAATCGGGATTGGGTATTAAATATTTCAATATACAATACACAGATGCTAGACGAACAAGAAGGACGACGACGTGAGTGAAGTGAGCGAGGGCGAGGCGAAGCTAAAAACACACCAACTGACATTCATACTCATTTGGTTTGAGAATAGCTACTCCTCGATGGCAATTTAATATAAAAAGGATCCTGCTTGTCCTATGAATCGAATTCAATAAGGACACGCCAGTCCGTGAGTATACTATACATACTATATAAACGATGGCAATCGGCTTTCCTATTTAGGGCAGTTGTGTTGTCATGACAGCTTGCACATGAATACATACTCATGTTATAGAGGATTTAAGGATATAAAAATAGAACCAGCAAGAAACCGTTTGTTGTGCGTTTGTTGTTAAAATTGCGTAATTGGTTTGCATGGCATTGATTGGCTTTTGATTCTCGAGTGATTGCCGCAGCTGGAGGATTCAATTAGGAGCAAGAAATCGACCAACATCTACCAGTCTATGTGATGTTATCTTCGCTTTCTTATAATGATTTGTGGGTTTTTTTCCTCGCTTGTCTTATTTATGTACAAGAGGAAGAAACTATGCCTATGGGGACATGATTCACTTATAGTCCTTACAGAAATTCTATAGTAATCCTTGTTGTTGTCAGCCGGGGAATTGTGTGGGTTGGCATTTGGTTGCGTTGTGCGTGCATGTACATAGCTTGCCTACTGTTGCAAGGCTATTAGTTTGCCCTAGAGGTTAAGATTAATTTAACATGGGCTTGTATTTATTGAATGTTCTCATGAGCCACTGTTTTGGGCGGGTGAACTTGTTTAAACTCGGACAGGTATACCTAACCCTAGGGCCAAGAGGAAATCAAGATTAAAGGAATAAATTGAGCTCATCAATCTACCTAGCAATAACACATCTTGATGGGTTTTGCTGGGAGCCATTCAAGTCACTTGAAATGAAATCGATTTCGATGAGATACTTGATACCTGATGATATCAAGGATTTCTGAGAATCCTTTAAATGCACGAATGCTTTCATTTAAAAGTGAGGCATTTTAATCTTTGTTCATGTCAAACATAGCATACATACATAAGTATCTGTATAGCTGCCATTGTTTGATAGCTGTCAATCAACCTAAGTTCCTGTAATTTGTTGACAGATGTCAAGGCAAAACTATGCTTTTTTTAAGGAAAAGTGAGCATGGTCAAGACATAGGCATTGTAAAACCAGGCGCTGGACAATAGTAGGATCCAGGCGAGCGATTCAGTAGACTGTGCTAGATTTCGACAAATTTAGCCAGTGCCATCCTCTTGTTGGGTACTTGCTTTACTGCGTTTATCTAAGGCATAATGAAAGTGTAGATGGATTTTTCGACTGAAAGGTTGTTGAAAAATGATTTAATGTAGGTACGCCGATGTTTCGACAAAGAACTTTTTTTTTTGATGCGCTCAAGGCGATGGACTCTTTATGGATACTCACAGCTACGAACTACGAAGTTATGCCCGCATCCATGCTCTAGCATGCTTGCGTGCTAAACCACCGCCCCCTTAATCTGTCCTGTTCCCTCCTACGGTACCACCGATCAAGGCATTCCTTCGTAGAAGCAGGTTTTGACGTCGTGTCTTCTTTGTTATTTTGCAGGGTTCTGTTCTTCTTCGGCATAATGCTTGTCGGCGATTTCTCCAGCTTCTCTTCTTGATAGCATGAAGCCTATTAGGCTCCTTGGGGTTACCGCATTCCCAATCTCCCTTTCTAGAGTGTTTCTCGCAGTCTCATACTTTTTGCCCTCTACAAAGACGTGTTCCGTATTGTTTTGTGAATGTATTCCCGAAAGTTTCCACCTACAGGTGTATTCAATAACTTCGCCAATATTTCGTAGCGTTTGTTAATGTCATGTTTTAGAATAGTATGACTGACTATATGAAAGGATGTTCTATGCTATGTCCTCTTTTGGTGTAGTCCATTGCTGACCTAAGTAGTAATGACGTTTAAAACTATGGTTAATATTAAGCTTGTGTCAGGTGTTCGATCAGCGTCGGCAGAACGTGTGCTTTAAGTACTTTGGCGATAGAACTGAAAAGAAGGCAATAAATTTACCCAGGTATGTATTTGGTTTGCCCGGTTTTGGAAGCGGAATGTGTTTGCTAAAAAAAACTGTTTCAAGTCGGCAAGCTGTTTCCTGGTCTTTCGGTATGTATTCGCAGAGACGATCATCGGGAGAGCTGTTCGTTCGCTAATTGGAAGATTGGGAGATCTTATCCAAACCTTAAATTCTCAAAGAAAAAAGCGTAAAGTCATACCGCAAAAATTCCTCTCATCGACACATACATATGTATGATTGTGTGTACTTGCAAACAGCTTCGAGGCTCATGAAAACCCATCGTAGTGCAACAAATTTTGTAGTTAAAAACCAATAAATGTCCTTACCGACCCCAACTCAATTCAAACTGTGATAGTCCCGATTCAGGGATGTTTAACAGCACAACTCGGTGTGACAGAGTATAGGTACAACGCTCCCAAAAAAAAAAAAAAAAAAAAAACAAAAACAAATGTACAACATGTACTCTGACAGTTTGTCAGCTCTCGTCCGACAAAACGTGATCCAGGCGGCAATGTTATTCCACGGCAACTTCCGACACTAGCAACAACAGGAAGAGATGAACCTATCCTTCGTCGTATGCTTACCTACCTCAATTTCCAATTACCTACCCTTGGTGCCTGGCAGTTCGTTTTTGCAATTCATACTCGTACCATCCAAGCGGGATGCTTTCAATCTCATTGAGTACTCAGGCTTAATCGAAGGTCGTCCTCTGACTCAACCCACCTCTCTCCTTCAAAGGCACGCAATGAGAACAAAATAAAAAGAAAAAAAAAAAAAAAAACACTTCCGGCAGATTTATCAGGAAAGTATTAGTCGGAGATGAGGAAATACAACAACATCAGCAGAAAAACGACGAACGAAACGAGCGTTAGGTGGGTGGTTTTGGCACCCAGTTCGACAGAAAGAACCGGAAAAAATTGGTGAAAATCCATTGCTCCTGGAACATGACAGGATTCATTTTCTCTTTTCAGGATTCTGACGGGTACAGTTTTTTTTTTTTGCTTTCGTCGTTTCTTCTTCTACTGTAGAGCTTCACTCGTGCGAACAATACTGCTCGTCGCACCGAATATAGTCAGTGGGGTTGGAGTGACTGATACAGGGTGAAGAAGGCACTTTGCGTTTAATTTTGAAATGAAAATAAAATCATTTTGACAAATAAACAACCGGTCGTTCTCGTTGTTGCTGCTACTGCTGTGTCGCAAGTGTCCTGTTTGTCTACGGGGTTAATTTCAGCCTCCCCGTTATAGCTCTAGTCACGTTCGTATTACTCAATTGAATTGACCAATTTTCCAGCGATAGAGGGCGAGAGGGAGGGGTTGAGGAATTGTCGTCACACCAGCTCTACGGCGAACTCACCCTATTATATAACTTAGTCAAGAGGGGCTGCAACAATAAGACCAAGAATTTGGTTAGTTGGATGGTTTCTCTTGCACAGCGTGGGATGTATTATTATTAGCGGGAGCAGGGGGTTGGTATTTTGTTAAAATAACAATGATTAGATAAGCACCATCCCCCGGCCGCCTTGTACCCAATCAACGTTTGTGCGTTTATGCCATGAACTCAGGCTCGTTAATTATAATTTCAACTAGAACGTACTGTAATTTAAAAGTCCAACCAACAAGAGCGAAAAGGAGCATTTCTTAGGCCTCTTTTACGCTTCAAAGGATTATGATTATATTAGCATTCTCTTGTTGGTTAAAGGACTTCTGCTTAATGTTGGGAATATTTCTTAAAAGCATGAGGTTCGGTGGAAAAAAAGGCCAAGATCAGAACCGGTGCGACCCCTTTAAAGACTTTTGGCAGAATTTATGCTCAAGTTAAGCTGTGGCCGCAAAAATGAGGCTGACGCCTGAAAAAGTCTTTTGGGTCAATTAATCGGTTGTTGTTGGGATTTTTTTTTTTATTTTTACTTTTTTGGCGGGAGCTAATTCAGGTTTCCTGGAATTTTTTTGATAAAAACATCAAAGAGGGCTATGGGTGTTATTACAGGAGAACTTCGCAGTAGATACTTATTATAAATAGAATTCAAGGATAAATTTATGAATTTGAGAATAGACAAACTCATTTGGTGAAAGGAAACACCTGGCTTTTAATCTTACGCATAATTAGTTTGAGGTCAAGGTGCGAGGCGGCAGAAGTGGCACGGGTGATTCAAAATAAAGCCCATAAATGAGAACTCATCGATGATCTCTTACTTCTAGGTTTTCCAAGTGAGAATTTTGATGTTGACAGGAATTTGGAAAATCTCACGGCCATTCTCACATCAGTATTTTCTTGAAAAAGTATGAGGTGACCAGGTGGGAATGATACCTTTTCAAATTGTTATATTTCAGCAGCTTTAAAACTACGAATGACAGTCTATTTTCAAAATCTTTAATAAAGTAAGCCATTTTGTTATTTATCGTTTCATGGTTGCCAAACGTGGGGAAATCATCAAAAAAAAGTATCGAAATTCGAACGAATCGAAAGTGGATTCTGTCATGATGTCGCTCGTACAAGTAGAACCATCTCTTGGAACTTAAGCCTTTTTTACTGCTAAGACAGCCTTCCTCATCCATCATACCTAGCCTTGCTAATTGCTATTAATTTATCAGGAATACCTCTCCCGCGCAAGGCACGTCAAATAAATTCCCGATTGACACTATCAAACGCCTTTTAAAAGACGATGAACAGCAGGTGAAGTGGCGATCAATACTCAACACACTGCTCGATGTTGATCCGCAGGATGCTAATGTGGTCGACACAGGAGGATCCAGAGCGGAAGCCTGCAGCGGTGTCGAGTGCATCTTCAATGTGTTCTTTGATTCGTTCCTGGATGATTCTAGCTATTATCTTTGCAACAGCAAGCACTGCATCAGGTTGCCTTTTTTTGGGAGCTTGACGATCATTCCCATCTTCCACTCATCCGAAAAACTCTCGGCTTCCCATGTTCTATCGACAAGTGGGAATCGCAGCTCTGCCGATGCTAAGCTCCGCGGGTATGCCATCAAGTCCTACCTCCTTATTAGATTTCATTGCTTTGATCGCGGTATTAATCTATTCCTTACTGGAGATTGTGGTGCGAATTCGGGAATTTCTTTCTACGGACACTTTAGTCTGACTTGGGTGCACATTTCTGCGGAATACTCGGTTTAGAAGCGAAGCAAAATGCTCCCTCTAGCTGCTGCAATTCGAGGTCTTAGCTCTTTTCGTTCGTTGATCCTTCATGGTGCCACTTATGACAAGACGATTTGCGTTACAAGAGTCAACAAATCTTTCGCCGTTGTCATTGTGGTTCCCCAGTCCGTGTCGTCCCATAACATGTTTGAGCCCTCCATTGTCGCTGCGTACCTTGGCATTCAGGTCTCCCATCAAAATGACAATGTCGCCAATGGGTGTTGCATCATGACAGCAACCAACTGGTTATAGATGGCTGCTTTTGAAATGAATGAAAATATGAAGACAACGCACCTGGTTACACTTTGCCTATCTTCATGTGTAAATTTCACGAATTGCGCTTTAAATTTGTTAGCCGTCAGTAGTGACTTTTTTGTTTCCTAATCTAATGAGGACATAGGAGGAGGTCATCACATTCTTAACCGCCTCTTTTGCCGAAGAAGATACGTACCTACCATTATTTGGAGAGATGAAAGGGACTAGAGCATCGTTTTGAGAGATAGAACTACATTTGTGTCTATGTTATGCACAGAACTTTTCCAAACTAACCTCGTAGGTAAGTAAATACGAGATAAAGGTCGGAATTCTTCCAGCTTATCCCACTTTTGCTAAAGTACACAAAGATCTGACACTATTCACCCTACTTTCAGTATTCGATGGTATGTGCTACAATACAATACCTACGTATCCTTAATCAATAGTATCTCGTATAAAAGATACAACTTTTAGTTGAAAACTTCCCGGGTCAGTTTAATTCTATTCTAATTCACCAGAAAATCTGGATCACTTCTCTGGCAACAATGACTTGAAGTTTTCATTATTCAACATGTGTATAGGAATTATTTCATGCATTCATCCGATGGATACTATGTACCTGCCCACTCGTAAAACTGCTAATCTCTTAAGAACTTGTGAGTTTGGCTTGCTCTTCCACCACCATCCCAACCGACCGGTCGCTTAAGCAATTCAAATTTTAATTGGTCCTTTTGCTTTCTCTCTCTCCTTCATTCTCTTTCTTGAATATTAATAAGTACACATCCACACACACATTCACACACAAAAAGGGAAACTTAATAAAGCTGCAATGCACAAACAGCTTATCTCGAATCAAGTCCCTTGCATTATCCTCTAAGAAGTTTTTGCTAAAACTTTGTCAAGAATTCCAAAAGACTATTAGATATGAATTTCTCCTTCTCGAAAATTCCATCCTCCTTCATATGCATAACAAAGTCCTGTTGTATATCCATACATACATATTCGCATAAATAATAATCTGCTTCTTGGTTATCGATTAAGATATTCCCACAAGGACTTTCAAAATTTATAATATATTCATACACATATCACTTGGTCCTTAAAATTTGTATTAATTTTTGCTAGTTTTTCCTTCCTTAATCCTTCTGTATGGAGGTCCTCTAATTAACTCTGTTACACATCAAAGAAAATTTGTATCATTAAATCGTTTGAACGCTATCGAGTTCCTTCTTCTCCTGCAAAAAGAAATAAAAAAAGGAAACGCAAACATACTCTCACAGAAAATAATCTTAAATTGTGTGAGCTAGTGATTGCTGCAGAAGAGCAACTAAACGTCCTTTTTTCTTAAAAAACATATATGCAATTTGCATATAGCTATGCAGCTCGTTCTCAGTTCATATGCTTAGAGGACGAAGCATATTTAGTACGTGAATAAGGAAACCATTTATTGTGTGTGATAGTCAAATAAAAAGGGGTCGCAAAGTACAATTATTGTTTCAGCAATTGTTATTGCAGTCTACTACAATTCCAGGACTTAAGCTCACTCGGTCATGGTTGGCTTTTTTTTTTTTGAGAGAGTATCCTTTTTTTCTCTTTAAGGAAACAACTATTTTTTTAGAGTATTTTGGTCCCCAACAAAGCAATCGCAAGAAAGAAACAAAAACAAAAAAAGTGCAATGTCGACGATGAAGACAATAGAGTTCAGGGTATTGTGCACAGATCTCTTCGTCCTCCATGCAAAAATAAAAGGACACAACATAAAAAAAGTGAAATAAAATTAAAAAAAAAAAAGTTAATCCTTATAAATACAAATGCATAGGAGACTAGAAATGCTCGGAGCGCGGACAAACACAATGCAGAAGACTAGGACACAAAAGAAAGGGATAGGATCTCAGTCGACTTAGTTTCTCTGAGATTTTATACGAATGAAGTGTCCTGCAGGTTGTCTACGGTTAGTGTGTTGTGGTTGTTTTGAAACTGAAGACAATAGTCCGTTCGCTGGCGATAGACATCGACTTGTGGTTGTCTCTTGGGAGAGTATAAATGAAAAAGAAATCAGGTTTATGTTGGTTTTAATTCGAATGGGATGCATTTAATTAGTTTGATTGCATCTCTTGGGGTTGCAGCGGTGGAGCCAAGTTTTTATCTTTGCAATGCAAGGCGATAAGATTCGATAAATAAACAGTATAGCTTACATTTTAAAACTGACATAAAGGATGTTTTCTTTTGTATTTCCTGCCGCCTGGAAGCAGACAAAAGAAGAGAGAGAGTTTACCATTTTCTATAAGCGGATACCGATGTCGGACTGGAATTGTGATCGACAAAGAATATAAGATAAGAAGACAGGCGATCTCCAAAGATAAGTTAAGTTTAGATTAGATGGCCATTATCCGTGATCGAAGGGATTCACTTAAACCAAATACGGCCCCTTGTGTTACCAAGTGAGCCGGTAACTTGGAACTCTTGGAACCAATTGACGGCCTGACTACGTAAACGATTCGCCGATACAGTCTCCCATTATGAACGTTTCGCGTACCTTGATCCTATCACCGATCTGACATCGTCAGCCCTATTTTGGGAGCTCGCAATAGCACTTCATTCTGTTCGACTACATGGAAGAAGAGGACATATTTTATATTGTGTTTACGATCACCCATAATCCATTGGATATATAGGTACTGCGATCATAAGACCAATTCTTGTCCACGGAACAATTGTATGATGGACTGCAACAGATAAGGCACATCCAACAAGAGGCGACTGCATCTCGCAGCTTATGGCCAAAATTGGACGATAAAAGGAAGAGCCTCCTATCCTTGAACAAAAGAGAAATCAGTATCATGATAGGTGTACTAACTGGGTACGGCTTAAAAGGTGCAATGGCATCAGCTTACCCCACTACTGTCGAAGGTGTAATGATACAGAAGGAATTGAAACAGTCAAACACCTGCTATGTGACTGCCCCAACCCCCAAACCCGTTGCTTCAGCTACATGAGAAACAGAACTGAATGACTTGGTGCAAGTCCCGCTTGGGAACATGATTTGTTTTATCAAGAGTATACGGTGGTTCAACACAAGACCAAGCGAACTGCTACCAAATTAGAATATGGTAACCACGATCGATGACAGGGAATCACTATGGAACAATAGGCCCCCGTGCAAGCACCCCTTTGGTGCGATTCCCTAATACCATGCCATACCAAGTCACGTGAACTGCACTCGCAAATATTCAAATGCTTCCCAGAGTAGGAGAGTGACTCATCAATTTATGTGCAATGGACATATTTCTAGTCTAAGCGTATCCTCATTAAAAGTATACATAAGGAGCAAAAAAAACTTAAACGTCAAAACCTCTGTTTTGTTACTAGTGCTAATAACTGCTGACAAACAGAATGCAAACGTGCTGCCTTGCTCCTATTAATCTCATTAAATAACCCTTTTAGGCTTTAACTATAAAATCAGGACACAAACAGCTTTCTTAAAACCACATGACCCCCACAAATACGATTATGTCATTACAACTCATCAAACATTTGCTTCGCATTATCATTATCCTCGCGCAGAAAATTACAAAAAATATTCTCTCTCATAAAAGAAAATTTTAATTTTCTCAAACTGAGGTCAAAACATTTGAATATGCATGAATTTTTTTCCGAACAAAAACAAAATCTAAAACCGTTACCGAAAGTCCCTTTTGTATAAAACAAACATCCTCTCTTTTGGCCTGGTCGTAAACTCCATTCACTTATCCAACAAATGCGTTTGCATATTTGACTCTAATTAAATACCTCTTATTCAACGGACACCGGCAAGGATACCTACCTACCAACGATGACGACAGGAGGTGCCTTATTACACAGATTAAATATGTCCACCACCATCAACGACTACGACGTTTGTCCCAAATCACCGCAGCTGGTTATTTTCCACGAGATGCCGACTGTGACGACAACGACGCAAACGTAATCTAGACGCACAGAGTAATCCTAATTAATCTGAAATCCTGGCGGTAACGAGCAAAAACTTGAAATGATTCTACCGCCCACCATTTTTCCCAATTAATTATAATTATCTGTTCAGCTCACCCCGCCGACGCTGGACTAATAAAAAACATTCATCTTCTCCGCTGGCTGCCATCACCATTCGGCACAACGTTGTGAACATAAAAACCTTTTATTGAAGGAAAATTGTGTCCCTTTTTCAGAAATAGCTAGGCGGTGGCAACAGTGCCGAAGCATTTCATCCTAAGCCCTTCGACAAATATTGACATTTCGAAAAGGGATATTTTCAAGTGTTTCTCATTATAATGGATCGAAGTATTAAATTTTTGTCCTTGATATCATCACATACATATACTTATAGAGTGGCCTTTTGCTAGCTCCTTCCAATTCCTGCGCAAATGTATATATGTATATAATTTTTTTTCTTTTTTTTTTTGGTATGCCTACCGCTTAATCAGCAATTTGTCAGGATATTCCGCTTCTGCTCGTTTGTTGTTTGCTTCGGCTCGGAGATATTTGATTTTTGCTGATGAGATGAATAATTAATTTTCCCCATTTTTTCGCCCACACACCGACGCACGACGTCGTCCTTGTCGTCTCCGCCAGCAATGCTGTTATCGTTAAAGATGAAGTTTTGTTTATACAGTATGGGTGATAAGTCATTGAAGGATTAAAGAGATGTTATCTGAAATGTTTACCCTTCGCTATGGGATATTATATAGTTTCACTGTCGAGGACGAAAATGATTGGCCTTGTATAGTTAGACCTAAGTCAAGTGGCCCGTCTGTAGATAGCCACATGTATGTGCTACGTCTTTGTATCAAGATCAACGTATGAAACAAATTAACGCAAGTACGAGTGAACTACTTTAGCAGAATTATGTTGTCTTCTTCTCCACCCTACTCCCGGTAAAAAGCTGTTAAAACAAAAAATGCACACATGCAAATGTTCTTACATACCTACTTATATACAAGTTGATTTCTGGCTACAGTCCGGGGTGGACCTGGGTCTCAACCAACAAAACTCTCCTCAACCAACCCGGTTACGAGCCATCTTGTTGTTGAGTTGGTTGATGCGCCACCTACCGCGAAGTCGTCCTCTACTGTGCCGCCCATCCGAGGTGGGACATTGTTCGTCGGCCCCATCTGTTTTACATGACCCAACCATCTTAGTCGACCAAAGATCACTCGAAGAAATTTTCTCTCAAAATAACCAAGAACATCCTCATCCATAATTTTCTCAAAGTCCATGCCTCCGCGCCATACGGCAGGACTGGGATGATTAGTGTCTTGTAAACCCGTACCACCGGTATTGACATGTGATTTTCGTACAATTTTCTCTAGTACTTTATTAAAGAGATCGCATTGATAACGTGTCACCTTGTCTAAGTCCTTTCCTGCCATCAAATTGTTCGGTGAAGTTCTTACCGACTTTGATGGAACAGCGGAAATTCTCTATCGTCATTCTACACAGTTGGACGAGCTTGGCAGGGATGCCTAGACTAGACATGCCTCTGTATAACTCTGTTCTATACACGCTGTCATAGGCAACTTTAAGATCGATAGAGGTGGTGCGTATCAATTTTATATTCGTGGGTTTTTTCCGCACTGATAAGGACCTATGTATTAGGTTTTTGATGATTTTGGTGTTCACATAATACGGCAGACAGGATCTTATATGCGATGTTAAGACGACTTATACCTCTGTAGTTGGCGCAGTTCAGAGGGTCTCCTTTGTTTGGGATCGGGTAAACGACCATCATGGTAGTACCTGCGAATATTCAAGTCTAATAATCGTACTCTTTCTCTTGGATATACACGAAGGAGCTCCTAGCAGAAGAGTTATACAGACTTTAACGAATCCCACATCGTTCAGCTGAGGCCCTCGACTTCTTGCCGCTTGAAACTGTATTTGTGAGTCATAGAAAAGTCATGTCATGTATAGAAAAGAACACTTATGAATCTGTCTAAGACTAGACGGTTTTGAAGGTGGTAAATAGTAGGTAAGCTAAAAAAAGAGAGTATGATCCTTTATTAACGTTACTTGGTCCTTTTCGATGATAAATAAACACTACTACTATATAAAAACGACACATTAAAAAATTTGTCCACAGGTAATTTCAAAAACTATTAAACCGATTGACGTGAAAGGAATTTTATAATATTCATTATTTTCATGAGAGTGACATAGGCTACTTCTTTTTCATAATATATGTATGTTTTATTTTATTATATTTTTTAATTTTGAATCATTAAATGGTTCCGAAGCAAGGCGAACACGGGTCCGCTAGTTAAACTAAAAAATTGGCAGACTTTTATCCTTGGCAGACTGAGTGCTCTAAGCTCAAATTATTTCTGCATTATGAGGGCCTCCTTGCCGCAGGTGGCAGCACCTCCTCCGAGTTAGATTTAAAGCATGCCGAAGCCATCTCAGACGCCCAAAAGCAAATCTAGATGCGCTGTATAACAACAGCGATACATTGTTGAATTTTCTCCTTTAAAATCCGTCCACACAACCGTGACGTCTTCTAACGAAGAATTTTTCTCTCAAAGTGGCCAAGGATATTTTCATCCGCCCATTAATAAGCGCAGTAAAGCAGAACTGCGGTAATTAGGCTCTAATACAGATATTTGGATTTGAGGTGGTTGTATCATGTCATACGTAGCTACTGTAAGTAATTCTGTGAGTTAAAGAAATAAAAAAACAAATTGTTAACCCTGTTTATATTTTTTCTTTCAAAAGTAAAGAAAATAATGCAAAATATCTATTTTACTGATTACAGGCCACTCAAAGTGAAAAGACATACTGAAGTTATTAACTCCTTCACTTGAGTGTATAGCGGTAATAGACTTCACTCAATCTAACTGGGTCAAACTAAAGTCCTTATAAACATATCATCCCCGCTCAAACTATAGTAGAACTTCTTCATAACAGCCGTTAGCCTAAGAGATATTAATAATAATTTTACAAAATAGTACTCCATTACTTTTGAGCCACACTATGAATAAAAACTTTCTCGCGAAAAGACCGTAATTTATTTAATAAGAAACACCTTTCTCAGGTGCGTTCAGTTTGTTCAGTTCGTTATGACCGTGCCATTTGTGACACCATTTCTTGTTGGTTGGTAGCTTTATTTTGACGCCGGTTGAAGGCTTCTCGTGGAAAAGTTAATTTCAGTTCATCCAACTACGTTCGTTATTACCTACAAAAGATAAAGCATAAACAACAAAACCGAATCTAAATGTTGGGTTTGTTAGCCTAGCGTAGCGCAGCAAGCCTTTTTTATTAACGATGCCACCCGAAATACCTACTCTTGCCGCACCCTCCTCTGAAATAATGTAACCAAACGAAACTTTTGCCGTCCTTAATTTCACAGCCCTGTGTTATGCCATAAATGCTGGTTCTACTGCCTTACATCTGTTATTGTCCTTTCGTCGCCCGTTGATGCTGCTGCCGCCGGCCGTCAAGCGAAATAATTAATCTTCCTCACCAACAAAAAAAAAAAAAAAAACAAGTAAAAAAAACTCCAAAGAATAGAATACAAACTCAAGACCTCTGTGGATGCGGCAGGAACAACGAGGACGACGGTGTTGGTCCTGGCGTGTTATTCCAACTTAGAGGAGATAAAAATCTCCTCACACTTTTCTTTTGGGTGTTCCGTGTTGGGTCGCCCTCTTAAACGTCATCACCTTTATCAAGGCGACTCTGTTGCTGGTGCGTTATCCTGTTATGCCGGTTATGCAAGGATTTTTTTTGCTTTTTTGCGTCCTTTCATCTTTTATTCTCTCATTCCGCGAGGGTAAATTAATTTTCCTTTTTTTTTTTTTTTTTACTGTGGAAGAAGAGAAATTTTATAGCAGAAATTAAATTACATTTTTGTGACGAAATGGCAGCTCTGCCATAACAAAAATGCTTAAATTTCATCGTCGTTCGTCCTTGTTTCGGGTAATGCGCTTGGATTAAAGGTACAAAAGGAGGCTGACAGAGCGGCGATGGTATGGTAAATTTTAACAGCAACAACAACGACGGAAATGGCAATAACTAAAAAGAAAGGAAAAAAACAAAAAAAAAAACTGTATATAAGCGTTGATTGTAATATTCATGATGACAGATATGGGAATATGGAGACGCTTTCCGGAATGTAATTGTATAAATTTTTAGGTCGACGTTTATTGATGCCATTTGTGGTGAAAATTGTAAGGAGTCCCTTACGATAGACACGTTCCGGAATTTTCAGTTTTTGTTATTCGAAGGGACTGAGAAGATTTAAGTGTTGCACACAAACAAAGGCTGTGTCGTAAAGGCTCTGAACAAGTTTTACAGTGTATAAGCCTTATACTAGGTAACTAGGGTGGGAATTGACTTGTATATTCCTAATTTAGAGGCGGAAAATTTATTTGAAAAATCGGTTAACCGTTAAATTTTTACGAGAAATTAAGTTTTAGACCCGTTCTTAAGTTATCGATTCAATTGGTAGAAGAAATACAAATATATAGTGACCAGATAAAAACGATAGACAAAAATAAAGAAATAATATAGCTACGATGTGAGTTATAAAACTTATTTTGCCTTCATTTGGAAGCTGCATTCATTCCATTATGTGTGGAATAACACATCATTCAAATAGGCCGCCTTTTCGTCGGTGGCAGTGCTTCAAGCGGTCGGTCGGTGCAATTTTTGATGAATGCCCAATTCAGCTGATCGATACTGCCTGCTACGGCGTCTATGTTTTCTTCATTTTGAACAATTTGTTTGCGACAATTTACGTGATATCGTGTTCAAAACTTACTTACTTATGTCCTGTATCCCCTTGTGGGTCCTAGGGCCTCTACAACGAGTACGCGTCATCGTGGGTGATTTCTGAAAGTGTGCCTCAGCACTCCCCTACTCTTTCCCAGTTGTCGTGCATCCTACTCAACTAATCTGCGCCACGTACTCCTGCCATCCTGGGTAAGGGGGTTCCATTGCATCGCTTGGTTAGCTTGGTTAGCTATGCACCTGTCACTTTCTTAGAGTGTGACCAATCCACTGCTACTTTCGTCATCGTGTGGTTGTGCATATAGGTTCATGGCCCGTTCTCTGATAAAGCTGTTCGTTAGAGATACGACTGACTTTCTATCAGGACACTGCAAAGTCAGGGAGCAATATCCTACACAAATGGTTTAGTGAAGCATCTAAGCTAACTTTCAGTACTTCAATTAAAAATAAAACCCACAAATAGCTGTACGAATGTCTTCGTATTTATTATGAAAAAGTAATGAGAAACGTGTGCATATGCATGTGTAGCTAATAAGTTTCTAAATAAGGATACAAACTGAATAATATTCGAGCCATTGTTTGGTGATGAGTGAGTGATTTAAAGTCGGATCTTCTTACGGACGACAGTAGGTTCGAATTTCAGAAAGAGTACAGGGCTGCTTACAGCACTCATCAGCAACACCAAACCTTCTTCGGCGATTTTTGGCAAAAATATTGTTTCGAAGCTTCGAGAGGAATGGTAGTTCTTCTAATTGCGATTGGTTGTCATCCTCGATGCCATTGTAATAGTCCAGTGGCTCAACTATAAGAGACATGATATCTAACACTCAATTTGTTGCTGTTTACTCTTGAGTACTTACTTGATTTCTTAGTCTTTTTCGGATAACCATTTACACAGAGCATATTTAGAGCTTCGGTTAACTGATCGCCACAAAACTTTTGTACCCCTCGACACGATGGAGTTTTATTGCAAAGAATCATCAGGAAGCACAACCACCAAATCTTTGATATAAATAAGGACATCTTTTCAATTTTTTCTTCGATGTCTAACCAGCTCCAGATGAAAGAAATCTGTGGTTCAATACCTTTTTGCTGCGAGTATTTATACTCAAAAATCAGATACGACTATCGATTTGTACGAAAATTTAATCTTTCGATTAAAGGAATTTTATTTACTTCTCATCCTTGCACAATAGCCTTTTTTGCAATGCAGATTCGTTGCGATTCGTTAATTTATTCTGTCTGTGGTGAGGTAATATGTCTCCACTACTTTGTTAGTGGGTAGTAAAAACAAATACGTCTGGGATGAGTAAAAGTACTAAAAATTGCTTGTAACTGATTGAAGGAGATGGCAAGGAGATTTTATTGACGTAGTTTATGTTTACCAGTGAAGCGTTCTTGTTTTTTTGCAGATAATTCCTGGAACCTGCAGTTAAAACTTGTTCCAGACATCTGACTCACAGCTTCACGCAGTTCGTGTTAGTACTTATCGTCGGTGAGTTGTTTACAAAATCAGAATAGACATCTCTGTCGGTTGATGAACTTGCTCTTATACATGTTCAGTTACCCGCTTATCCTTTATGATGGTTGTGGCGATAGGTTGCTTAGATGGATCATCCATCTTTCTCAATCCTTCGCTATTGATACCAACTCTCCCCTAGGAGTCCCTAGACGAAGATGTCTCCAAGAGGGACGTCAGACCTGATATAGTGATTTAAAAACTGAACTGATTTACTTAGAACACTAAGTTCACTAAGTTAATTGATATCCGCTTGTCCTTTACTGCTTCCGAATTGACAATTTTTCATTTTTTGCGCTTCTAGGAGCCTGTTTTTGAATCTTTCGTCTTAGCAATTTTTCTGTGTGCCAGTCAAAACTAAAGAGAGAGGGAAAAGAGAAAATAAGGGACAGTTGCTAGGCGGAATTGGAGCTGTGCTAAAGGATATTTTGAAGGGTGGCTCTGCCTAACAGTGAAAGTCAAATAAGCTATCCATACTGTTAGCTAAACGAAGCATTATAGAAAAGGGTGCGTTATAACCATAATTGGTACGGTGAGTTCTGAGACGGAAAAGGAGAGTGGACCGAAGACTATGTGGATTGGTTTAAAATGAGACCGATTCAAGAAGCGCCGTCAATGTCAAAAAAGAGCTCGATTCCTCTACGACTGTTCTGTGCCACGTTTACCTAGGGCGCCCTACTTTTCTGCCCGTTTGGGTGAGCGGATTCCACTGCATGGCGTATTTCACAATGGAGTTGTCCTCGCGCCGTAGGGTGTGTCCAATCTACTGACACTTTCTCCTTCGTATAGTAATGATTAAAGTTTCTTGGCCCGTTCTCAAGTAAAGCTATTCGTTGAAGATACGGTAAGGCTAAAGGATCATCAAGATGGTTCTTAAACATTTATTTACGAAGGTGTCCAATTTCCAGGTGCTGCACCCATAAAACAACACCGATTCTACGTTTGAACAGAATAGTCCCAGCTTCATTCTTATAACATTACTTTTCCAGATGGTGGAAAACATCCCGACCGCAGCTTTGGCTTTACCGCTTCTGCTGCACACATCCAGAAAGTTGTCAACTTTCTCGACTTCCTTTCCGGTAATGTTAAGTTGGGTGCTGGTATTAGAACTGCTCAGGGCTTTAATTTTGGCTGTGTTAATTTTCAGTCCCACATTGTTTGCCTTAACTTCTAAATTGTGGACCATAAAGTGGAGGTCTATTATCCGATGCGGAAGTAGAAAAACATCGTCAGCATAGTCTAGGTGTTTAAGGTGAGATGTCATACTTCAGTGAATTCCACGGTTTCCTGATAACCAATAAAAATAACAGCGGTGATAGTATGCATCCTTGACGTACTCCACCTTGGACTTCAAATTCTTCTTACACCTTGCCATTTTATAAGACGTGACACTTACTACCCTCATACGTAGCCATGATAATGGCTATGAGTTATTCTGGGATACCTCTCCTCCGCAGGGCCAATCAGATAGCACCACTATTCAAGCTGTCGAAAGCCTTCTCAAATTTGATAAAGAGCAGATGTAGCGGAGACCTGTACCTGTTCGATTATGATCCATAAGGTCTTAATGTGGTCCATGGAGACTGATCCAGCACAAAAGCCTGCCTGTTCGATGTCGAGAGTTGAATCTAAATCTTGGTAAAGGGCTTCACTAAATTCCACATGTGCTGGTAAGGAGAGAAGTCAAATTCAGAGCGAGATTTGAGATATACACTCCAAAGATTGTTCCTTTTATTACGAGCACGCGCAATTGTTTATTATACCATGTTGGGGATGAATAACAATTTTTGATGATGAAAGTATCAATATCAGAGTTGAGCTTAGAAGGCTGGGATTCCACCGATTGTTAGCCTTGCCATAGAATCGTTAAGGAGTAACCGAAGTGAGGGAATGGAGAGATAGAAGATCATTATTAAATATAAAAAACGAGGCAGCGAGAGGTTTAAACCGGAAAAGTATATAACATAGTAAAAACCTGAAAAAAATGTCCATCAAAAAAATACTGTGAATTACAAACGAATGGAAAAATAGCATGCAACTCTCCCCAGTCAATATGGAAACAACCCATGGATACCTGAGCTTCCTCTTCTCTCTTCCAATATATATACCGCCCGTGCCCGTGCCCGTGCTTTATATATCAGTATAAGACAATTTCTACTCTCTTTAGTAAACATTTAATTTTAATGCAGTTTATGGAAAATATTTATTTAAATAGAAAAATGTTGATACATATGTATATTTTCGATTATTTATATCATTGGTTGATTATCCTTTAAGATTTTACTTGCAGTACGACTGTAGTTCAGCCATTGTGCATGACTTTTTGCAACATTCATTTGCTACGCCGGGAAAGTATCTTCTTGGCCGAATTTTGTCCAAAATATTACTTGGAGTCTTGGAGAGGTATGGCAGCTTTGCAATGGCATTTATTTGATTGGTCAAAGCTTCTTCGTCCAAATAATCATCATCCTCTGTCAATTCACCATAGTATTCAATCGGATCAACTTTGAATCAGAGAAAAGGATATTACACTTTAAAAAGCTTTTCATAAATTTTAAGCTATGTAGCTGTACTCACTTGTTTTTCTGACTTTTCGAGCAAAGCTATTTCCACAAATTAAGTCCAAAGATTGTGATAGACTACTGCCGCAAAGTTTCTCTAAACTCTGACAGGATGGTGTGTTGATGCATAAAATCAGCACAAGACACAACCATCTTAAGTATGAGAACACTTTTGCACTAGAATGAGACATTGTTCTGTGTTATGTTGGATGTGTAACCTGCGGAGGGTAAAGTAAATCTGTTGTTTAAGATCTCTTTGGCGGGAGTATTTATACTTGAAAAACTACAGTAAAAGTTTAGGGATTTCCTCACACCTTGATGATTTTGTAATGCAGATTCCGGGTGGATCATTAATTTATTCATTCAAGTTATTGTTGTTCCATAAATACTCTACTTATGCGTATTTTGAAAGAAAGTATAATTCCTCAAAACATGTGGGCATTGGAGTGAGAAAATTCCTTAAAAGGGGATGTAGTCTGGTCGAAAATAGAAGAGTATTTCCAACCATCGCGAATGATTAAAAACGACGTGCCAGAGACCTTGTTGACTCCTTGTGCGGTAAATAACTTCAGACATTGAAAACATAAACTTGTTTACGATCGCAGCCGTACTACTTTGAGGTCACCATTGTATTTCCGTATCAGTTGAGTAAGTTATGAAACGAATGGCTATATTTAGGCAAATGCTTTGGTAGGTAGAAGTGGGTGTTTCAGTGTACAACCATCCATAAAGCCCATATGGAACTTAACAGCTTGAGTGGCAGTGGTGTCTCAGTATTGTATTAGGTCATTGAATGAAAGATAACACTCAATACCCAAAGTTAGTTAGAAATCTTACTCACTTACTTAAAGGGCTCCCGATACTTGTAGAGTCCCTGCCTGAAACTGCTTCCAGTTGTGAAGACCAAGTTTTTTGGCATCCGCGACAGCTTGGTCTTTGTACTGGAGTTTCGGTCTTCTTCTCCGAATCTCGCTGGGATTCGAAGATTGTCTTGGCTGAAGCATTCTTGTCCATTCGCTCGATGTGGCCATGCCAATGTAGACTGCGTATCTTGGCTCTTTGGACTACATCCACATCCTGGTACAGTTCATAGAGTTCGCAGTTGTATCTTCTCGTTCGCATAAGGGACCTAATATCCGACGAAGTATTTTTCGCTCGAAGGTGCCCAATATCTGATCAGCTTTCTTACTTATCGTCCAGTAATCGGCTCGATTCTATAAAGCATTAATTTGGTCCGTCGAGGAGGAGGACTTGGGTTCTCCTTCATGCTCTGCAGAAAAACTGATGGAAGCTTTGGTGGAATAAGCTACCATTTCTCTGGGGCGATGGAACCGTTCGCATCGGTTTTGTCGATGACCGCTAGCACCAGTTTGTTTTTAAGGACTTCGCTGTAGGACTTCGATATGATGCTGGTTGGCCTGGAAGAGGTGCTGGTGTTGTGCACCTTGGCTCTTTTTGGGATCCGAGACGTTTCCCTCCAACGATCGCTGATGCTTTGATATGGAGTCTGGCGATCTTTTTGGCTCACTCTGATCGGGCGGAAATCTTATCAGTTTTTTTTTTTTGGCACTCCGGTATATTCCCAAAGTGCTCCAGATTTCGGCAAGCTGTACGTCTGTCTGTTGAGTCACAATCCTCTTACTTGCCTTCCCAGTAGACAGCTTTAGCGCCGTACTACTGCCCGGTCTTAAACGAAAACCGGTCTCAATTTATTTTGGTTTTTGTTTGTTGAATTCATGGTGAATCCCACGAGTAGCGGAGAAGGGAATGTCCGTCTGTGCAGATATCCGCAATACACACATTAGGCTAGTCCGGAGGTCGCCAGGTATCCGAATACTCCGTTTGAGACTCATCTGATTCTTCATGTCTAGTCTGAGGTGTTCATCCGTGACTTATTGACGTCTACTGAGCCCCTACACCGCGTCAAGTTATACAGTCGTGTAGAGGAACTGATATCACTTGCAGAAGACCATCCACCAGAAGACCATCCTCCCCAAGGGTGCATTGGAAGATTTCTAGGATGGGGATGTTGTCTAGATGACCCATCCACCTTAGTCGCTATTTTGAAATCTACTGGCTTGGTCGATAGTACATCGCTTGGGTGTACTTTAGTACCCCCTTATCTTCGCTCCCAAGTTTGCATAATCATGATCAAAGCATATGTTTTCCCAATGGCAACTGTAACTATTCTCATTTTGTGCAACAACAGTAGAATATGAAAGGATATCATTTTGACATAAAATAAAGGACCTTACTATTGAAAACTTACAATGTCTACACATGCTGAGGATGTCTAACAAGAATTTTCACAGAAAGACGATGATATGCTCTTGAAGTGTAGAAATCTCTCAAAACAATTTCAAAAACCACACCGATAAAAGGGGCATCCAAGCCGGAGGGAGGACAGACATAATTCATTGTCAACACTTATCATGTTTATCATATCTCGGCGTCTGAGCTAATTAAACTTTTTCTCAAAAACACATTTAAGGGTTTTTTATTGGGAAAGCCAAATAAATTTTCCCCAAAGTACTTTACTTTTCGGCTTAACTTTATTACATTGACTTTTATAGACTTTATGACAATAAAAGATATCTATGGTTTATTCAGTGTCTCGCTTCTTACTCTCCAAATCGAATAGCTCTAAGGTTTACTGTGTGATAAAATCGTTTTACTTACAAAAAAAAAAAAACTTATTTTTATGCGAAAATTTCTAAGAAACTTTTCACCAAGGCATAGGCATAGATACAAATCCCAAGAAATTAACCACAAATCTCTTATCAACCACCGCTCAATCCAGCTTCGGTTCGGCTATTTGTGCATGCCCGAAGGCGTCAATTATTTCGGAATTATGTTCCCTGATAAATTCCCAAAAGCTGTTCCAATTGTACAACTTAATCTACAGATTCAAATTTAGCTACGTAAAGCCGTATGATAAGTCCAAGGGATGCTTAGGGAAAATTAAATAAAAGCCTGAAAACTTCTTCCCGCCAAGAGATGGAGAATCGATAATGAAAACCAACTCCATCCACTACCATCGTCGTACTGTCGCACCTCTAACTTGCCCTTGTTAATGTCAAGATACAAGAAACTGATTAAAAACACAGAGAAGGAAAGGGAAAAACCAAGCAGAGGGGTACAGAGGGATGAGAAAGAGAACTTTCGTGAATACCATTAGAAGTCATCCCTCAACGTACCTTCTTAGTGGCGGCTGTAGTGGTGTCAGCTTGTTCGTGATCCTTCTCCTTCGGTTAAAATCCAAGCCAGGTTGCTATTTAGAAAACGAATTCACTACAAATGAGAGTGTGGTAACTCGTTTGTCCTGCGGGGCATATCGATCCGAAAGGCGGACAGCCAGACACCGACAAAAATAAAAAGATTTCTCAGTAAAAGAATAGAAAAAAAAAAAGTACCGCATGTCTGCCGTAGGACATGTACTACCACCTACCTAACCATATCTACCCACTACCATCCGACGAAGAGGACGACAATGTCCGTACATAGTAAAGAAGTAATTAAAAATGGCAACTTTTTTCTTTTTTGCTTTACCACCCACTCTGTCCATCTGAAATGTGCTCGGTTCTTTATCGTTGACCAGAGTGTATCCAATTGTCTCCATTGGCAGCAAGAGGGCATCCTCTTCAGGTGGTGTACACCTACTTTAAAACTTCTGCTTTAATTAGCATAATGACTTTTAATGAAATGTCAGTAGGCAGAGCGAGCTAGAGAAAAAGTATCCTTTTAGTCTCTGCACAGGCATCTCATACATCCCATCAATGCCGGAGGAATAGAAAAATTTACATATCAGCGACATGGGAGCCTCCTACAACCTCCGGCAAACTAAGGTGATTTTCCTCTTTGCTGACCAAAGATCTTCGAATCAATGAGGCTACAAATTAAGTCCAAATAGGACGAACAGGACCCACTCGAATCCCCTTGAGACTGTGTGCAGTGATTTGATTTTATCGCTATTTTCAGCTTCGTTCCTTCACATGCATTGAAAAACTTTTCGCGTATTCTAGGAAAACCAGTAAAAAAGGAACCAAAGTTCTTGAGATAAGTTTTCCCAGAAAAAAAAAAGAAGTAGATCTCCTTTACCCACTCCACTTGGCTCTAATGGACAATTAATTACCGTTGAATAATTAGTTATTTTCGTGATGCTACTCCCGAGGTGGAGATACGAAAATGTGTGATGTCTGGATTCTACTACTCACGGGATAAATTCTCGGAGATCTGTTACACTCTTATCTGAGAAAACACATCCGCAATTGCTGCACTTATTCGCTATTTTTCTCTCCCTTTGGTATCCAGAATACATACCACACCCAAGTGGGGTGGCTTAGATTGTTTAAATGCTCGTTAAGGATCTGCAAAACAACATAGCACTTATAAAAGCAGAGGGGGTTTTACCGCAGTGAATTATTACTATTGTTTTGAAATGGCTAGTGGTTTTTGTCTGATGCAGTTGAAGGTAATTTACACTATGGTTGCCTTAGTTTGGAGTTTCTTTTCGGTTTTATTTAGTGGATTTTTCCTAGTTTCATTCAATAAACCGTAATTAATAGGTTAGCAATAGGGAATTGATTTATTGGGAATTATTTAAGTACGAGTAGTCCACTGCACTTTTTTGTTATAAAAAATAATTTTCTTAATCCACCTTTAAGATGAATTGGTGTCAAGTTTGGTAGCACAATATATGACTGAATATCCTTGAAATGTTGGTGGTATTTACTTAGGTGACGTCACTGTCAACAAACCTTTGCACGAAGTCAAATTTCCAGTCAGATGCCATCAGTTTAAAATTAGACGCACCAAGTTGGTTGAGGTTCCTGAATTTGCTTGCAACGCCTAACGGAAGTAGGCATCAACTGCCATCTGCGGTGTATTGATGTTGGACTCCATCTTCTCTAGATGACCCAGCAAACTTAGTCGCTGAAATCTGCTGGCTTTAGTTTGACTTATATTCCCCCCCTCCTGTCTTCGTCTTAGCAAAAAGGACTATAGATCATCCAAGGAACTGCTCTCTCAAAGTAACCTAGGGAATCCTTAATCGGTTTATACGCATTTCATGCCTATGTGTCATACAGCAGAACTGGTATAAAAAGTGTACTACACAGGGTTACGTTAGTAGTTTGATATAGAGTTTTGTTACTCAATCCTCGTTTTTTTGCTCCGCTTTACTGATGTCATTTATGGAGGACATCATGGAGCCGAAGGACACAGTTCTAGGACCCGAAATTTCTTTTGTATATAGCATAATTTGTTCTGTTTCATTGACCATCTTTGGTGCATCCTTCTCCATATCCCACTGGCAGTCAGTTCCGACTCTGCCTGCGTGAATAAGCTTGTGCATTTTGTACAAATCTTTCAAGGAGTAGATTTACGAAGACCTTATCCTGACATCGAAATGTTCGACTTTGATGCAACAACATAGTTCTTCGTCGTCTTTTTGTACAGGCTAATAAGCTACGCCAGGAGATAGCGAATACATCAGCTTTTCGACCGCTATAAAGCAGATTTATTGCTAAAATATACCCAGTGTTTCGGAGAAGAAGCCTGATCCTAGTCGAATCTCAAGAGGATCCGTTTTACTTCACTGTAATTAAAATGGAGCATAATGTGCTTCTTGCCACTTCAGGATTGACATTATTAAAGGCTCGTTCTATGTGCAGGATTGCGGCAAATATATTACAATGACGTTGCATGAATACCATCCTTAAGTCTCTCCAAGTTCTCGTTATACAACCTAATTTATCCCTGCGTGTTTAATCACAGGCCAAAAGTATGCCTTATTCACAAACTATTTTCACGTACAGAATTACGTTTGTAACCAGCAATAGAATTTGAATTGCTGACATCTCCTGAGCTCGCAACATGCGTTTCTATAAAACTTAGTTTCTTCCTTAATTTCCCACACATACACACACTCATCTCAGCCATTTAAACCGCAGCCATAAACCCTATTTAATAACATTTCCAATGATTCAATGTAGGTACTAAGAAAATTTCAGTCCATTTAGCCGAGAATTTTCCCAATGAAATCAAAAGATTTGCCAAAACAGTTTGCTTCATCTAATTATCCTTGAAGGAAGAAGAAACTTGTTATACTTCCTTTTATTCTGTGGGCACATTCAGAAGGAGAAAACTTTTTTTGCCCGCGTAATGAATTGAAGAATCCTCAGACTCATTTCCTATATATTCACGCACTTCTCAAGTGGTGTCCTTAATTTGGCATTCTATATATCTTTGCAAATTCAATACCGTTAACCTAATGTATCCACTCGAATGGCCCATGATGACGCCAATACGAACCACCCAACCACCCTGATAGCCTGATAGCCGCCGCCCACCAAACGAATACGAATCCTTCCAATTCCCATAATTGAATCTGATTGTATTCGTTTTTCTTTTTCTGTACTTTTTTTTTTTTTTTGTATATTATATTCATGTAACATTTGGATTGGTATTTCGCCCTCATACAGGTCTATATTGTCGGTCACATACCACCAGGATCGGACGAGAGGCACGTTGGCAGCCAACAAAATGGACATACAACATTCACAGAGAGCAACAACATGCGATATCTGGAACTGATTCGCAAGTATTCATCAATTATTCAGGGTCAGTTTTTCGGGCATTTGCATTCGGACTCGTTTAGGATCATCTACGATGATAAAGGTAAGCAATGTCCTTGAAGTGGACCATATACATATATTCTGTTGTATATTCTCCCACACATAGAGTAGGGAGAGAGGAGACATCTTTATTTTGTATTGAATTTCCAAGTCAATTTTTGTAAAACCTTCTTCCGCTTCATCCGATTTGGAGCTATTTCATTCTTTTCTTTTTTTCGGGGGAGATGGAGAAATAAATTGAATTATCTGTAGCTTTTAAGCTAATTTATCGTCATCCCCTTAACGTGTCTATATATTTACGACCGTGTGGGATAGAGAGATGGGAGGGTTTTTTTTTTTTTTTAGCCCGAAGAAACTGAAGAAGAAAAGTAGATTGCACACAAAAGCAGGTGTCTTTTATAAGATTAATGATTCTGGATTTGTTTGGTTTATGTCCCTGGAGGTCCTTTTTTTTTTTTTTTTTTTTGGTTTATATACGATTAAATGGGAATGGTGGCGGGAGGTGCATGGAACTCTACAACTTTGTATCCTGTAAAATGGTGAACATAATCTTGTACTTTACGGCTCGTTTAATGTGTCAATGTCAGGAGAGCACATGGATATTTAGTGCTAAAATCGATGTGCTAAACGATAGAGTTTCTAAGTGAATCTTAGAGGTTAATTCACCAAGGGTCTAAGTAAAATACTTTCTGCATAAGTGGCAGGCGTAAATCGTATTGATTTAGTGATTGAAGAAAGGAGGAATTGGTTTGTATCTTACTCTTTCGTAAGCAAGGCTGCCTGTTTCATTCGTTAAAATAACTTTGAAAGTTTAAAACCACTGACTGTGACCAAGTAGGAAGATTTATGTAATAGATTACACAGTGCGCGCTCCATCTAAAAAAAGCATGCACAAAGGGTAAGACTCGTAATAACTACTAAATGTTCAGATACATTACGGGCAGTGCAATATTTATAAGACTTGAATTTCAAATAAGTTCTAGTCGAGTGGCCACATATTTTACAGTCAACAGCATGAAATACCACCGTACAGCAGATACCTGGAAACGGATCGCAGAGCGGACAGCAACAAAGGCTCGGATTGCAGTGGAGAAAACCGAGCTAGAAACTCAATATCGTCAAAGAAAGAAGTGCAGCGAAGAGCCGTGACAAGCGTCAGTACGTCGACACACTGGCCTCAAGGGCTGAAGAAGCAGCGAGTAGATGCGACTGTAGGACTGTTTATATTAACACCAAGAGTAAAAAGAATTCAGCTTCCCAATGAAAAAAAAATAAAAAACTACAAAATTTTTTCTTAATACTTTTTTTTTTTACTTTATTGATCGATGACCAAACACAGAGTGATTGTTAATTCTGACTTAGCTTAAGATCTAACCAATGAAGAGAACAAATAATGGATAACATATAGAGAGAAAAAAAACAAGAGAAAGTGAAACAACAAAAAGAAAGCATGCAAGCCATTCTTATCATGCTATAAACTTCACGTGAGCTTAGCATGATTTAAGCTCCGGTATAGCAACATGTGTTTTTGGCTTGGCTTGGTGTTTGGCTTGGCTGTGGAAAAAACAACATGTGGTTGGATTGGGCTTACCATGCACTTGACGTGTGATGGGCATGATTAAAGCTCCGGTATTAAGGAGAGCATAGCAGCATGTGTACGTGGCTTGGGTTCGGCTGTGGAAAAAACCCAAATGTGTTTTGATGCTTGATTGTCGTAAACATGTTCCCGTTTGTACGCCAATCAAAGCATGTGTTGACGCTTCATTTAAGTAAACATGTTCCCGTTTACAAGCCAATCAAAGCACGTGTCGACGCTTTATTTAAGTAAACATGTTCCCGTTTACAAGCCAATCAACTCATCCTGATACCGATTGTGGTCGCCACATGTAACTCCTCCCGCCGTAGTATGGACAATCATGTTGTCCATAGTAAATGATAATTAGGTATGTATTATATGTATATTTTTACCAAGCAACATGTTGCTACTATTCAATGCAATGATTTCCCTCTGTCGTATACGCACTATTTTTATTTATTAATTTTGGAAATGATCTCAGCAATTCAATATACAAATTTTATTAATTTATTTACTTATATATGTAGATATATTGTTTTTCCCTCTAATATACTTGCAACTAATAATTATTTTGAATTGTTATCCATAATTTGAATTCTGTATTGGGTACATACTTTAAATTTCTGTAAAAGTAAGTTATAAAGTAGGTATTATTTCTTTGTTTACATCGTTATAGGGTAGGTATATCTTATAAATTCTTTTTTTTTGTGTACAAAATATTCTATATGGATAGTTCTATATATGGAGATATATTTTTATTTTATTATATATAATTTTGTACGTTCATACATATAATAAAGCTATGTGCATGAGTATATAACAAGCTATTTATACTAATTATACAAATATATATGTGTGTATGTTATATATTTACATTTTTTTCTAATAATAATTAGTTTCGCTTAACATGTATATGTTTATATTTATAATAGATAGATATAATAGAGAATAGAAGGCAATTTGAATATATGTATATATACATATGTAATAATATATTTTATTATTTGGTTGTATTTCTTTTCTTTTTTCTGTTAGAATAGTCTCGTCCAGTTAATTTTCTATCAAAGTGTGTCAGTTCATTTGGATTTTGATATTTATAAGTTCTTTTTACTACCTGCCTGTCACGCTTGAATCCATCCTTGTCTACAAAATGTGTTAAACCTTTTTCTTTCACTTCTTTAACTATATATCGGGGCAAGTGTTTGATATTATGAAATCCTAAATTTTTGACAAGCTCTCTTTCCCTATACTCTGGAGGATATGTACGTGTTTCATTTAATTTGTTAATCTGCTTTTCCTTTCTAGCAAGAACTCGTTCTCTAAGTTTTTCCCATTCTGACTCATTTAGGGTAGAGTGAAGAAGATCTATTGGCTTGTATTTTGTGGTGGAATGAATAGTTACATTGTATATTTCTACCGCTTTGTAGGCTAATGTTTTGTCGTCAGCATCTAAATTGTCCTTGTTGAGTTTCAATAATCTTATATGCTCATTAAGGGTAGAATGAAATCGTTCTATTACAGAATTTCCTGTGTGCGTGTTCGGAGATGTAAAGTGGTACAACACGTTTTCCTGACCTAAAAAGTTTTTAATATAAGCTGTGTTGAACTCGTTATCTCCTACTATTTTTTTTGGTTTTCCTAATATTGCAAATCTGTGTTTTAATGTATCAACGATTGTTAAGGAGTTCCTATCTGTAATTTGGTGAATGGAAACATGCTTGGTTAAGTTGTCTATACAGGTAAGAAACATACTATTTTTATTTAAAAACCATATGTCTATATGAACAGTTTCATTAGGTCTATTAGGGGTCTCCGTTAGCATGAAATTTGGCCTAATGGGTTTCCTATCATATTTGCACATATTGCAAAAAATACAGTTGTTTATGTATTTGTGAATTTCGAGCTTAAGATTCGGGTAGTAGTAAACGTTTTTTAATTCCAAGAAGCACTCTTCAATTCCTCTATGGTTTTTTCTTAAATGAGATTTTTCAATTATTTCCAGTAGCTTTTCTTTGCTGGTGATATCTTCAAGAAACTTTGTACATCTAAGAATTTTCATCGTAGGTGAATTAGAAAAATATTTGATTATAGTTTTCTGAAATTGATTAAACACTTTATCTTCTTTGCAAAAAACTCCTACCGTACCTTTAATGGGCAAAAGTTCTTTAAGGATTTTTCGAACATACTCCTCATTATATTTTTTTAGTGTAAATATACATCTCCTCTTTTTTTGGAATAGAAACTTATTCGAATATACGTTCGAGTTTCCGGTTTCAAAGATTAGTTGGTTTTTGTATATATTTATAGGTGTCTCAGTTATAAATATATGGTCGTTCAGGTTTTCTTTACCACTGTGAATGGTAGCTATATCGGATCTAACGTCATTTTCAATTACGCAATTAGCTTCTAGGCGACTTAAAAAGTCAGCTACATAATTTTCCTTGCCTTTAATGTATTCGATTTCAAAGTCAAATTCATTCAATTTAATTTTCCAGCGTTGCAGCTTGGAATTTGGTTCTTTAAGAGAATTTAGCCACACTAAAGGGCGGTGGTCAGTTTGGACTTTAAATTTGCGACCAAATAAGTACGGCCTAAAATATTTAGTTGCCCATACTATTGACAAAAGTTCCTTTTCCACCGTACTATAGTTTGTCTCGTGACGATTTAAAGTTCGAGAAGCAAAAGCAATAGGATGTTGGTTCTGGGAAAGGACTGCTCCTAGAGCTGAATTACTGGCATCTGTTGTCAAAGTAAATGTCTTGGCAAAATCGGGGTATGCTAAAACTGGACAAGTACATATAAGCGCTTTAAGCTTGTTAAAGGACTCAATGTACTGCCTGTCTTTTACATTTAACTTAGAACCCTTTTTTAGATATCTTGTCATTGGTAGGGCTACTTTAGAGTAGTCCTTAATGAACTTACGATAATATCCAGTAATGCCGAGAAAAGATTTTATTTGTTTAGTTGACTTAGGTAATTGAATTTTGTTAATAACCTCGATTTTATTTGGATTGGGTTTTATACCATCTCGTGAAATAATATGTCCCAAATACTCAGTTTCGTGCTTTAAGAAATCGCATTTATTAATTTGAACCTTTAGATTAAAATCAATTAGACGTTTAAATATTTTATTAAGGGAATCTATATGTTCTTGAAGTGATGTCGAAAATATTAATATGTCGTCGAGGTAAACTACACATATTTTATTAATATAGTCGGACAATACTTCGTTCATCATTCGTTGGAATGATGCAGGTGCATTTTTCAGCCCGAACGGCATTCGAGTAAACTCATAATGTCCGTTCGTGGTGGAAAACGCTGTTTTATGTCTATCTTCTATGTTTATAGGAATTTGATGGAATCCCTTCGCTAAATCAAGGGTTGAGAAATATTGTGCGTTCCCTAATTTCGAAAATATGTCCTCAATATTCGGAATTGGAAATTTGTCTTCTGTAGTTATTTCGTTCAATTTCCTATAGTCGACGACAATTCGAAAAATTTTTCTGACCAGAATTGTCAGGTTTCTTTTCGACAACCCAGATTGGTGCATTATATGGGCTTGTCGAATTGATAATTATACCAGACCTTAACATTTCAGAAATTTGTTTATTTACCTCCTCTTTGTGCGCTTCAGGATATCTATATGTTTTAGAAAATATAGGAATATCATTTTTTGTTGGTATTCTGTGACTATACTTTGAAACGCAGGATAAATTGTCACCTTCTAGGTAAAAAACTTTTTTAAATTTTCGGATGGTAGTAGTCAAAAATTGTATTTCTTCTTCGTTAAGATTGTTAGTCTTAAGCTTGTCTATAAGCGAATCTATATCAGGTTCAACAAAATGAATATCTACTACGTTCTCATGATGTGTATTTATTCCTTCATCTGTTGATTGAGTGGAAGAATGACTGAAAATCAATGGTATGGTTGCTTCTTTCGTAATTAGTTGTGAGCTATCGAAATCCAATTTGGCTTGTAATGGCTTTAATATATTACAGCCAATAATACCATCAAAATCACTTTTTAAATCTGTTTCCAGCATTTCGATCGTTGTAGACGGCCTATTGAACTCTTTAAATAACGGAATCGTTATTTTCGAGTTAATACAAATATTCGCATTGACAGACTTAAGTGTCACATGCTTTTCTAACTCTGTTTTGAAAGAATTGTGGAAAAGACCGCTCTGGATCAACGAAGTGCTAGCTCCAGAATCGATAAGAAGCTTAATAGGCTTAGGATAAGTATTTGCGATTATACAGGGAAATGTTCTGAGGTGTCTAACGGAAAATTTTGAAAATGAGAATTATCAGGATTCTGTGCGAAATGATCAACTTCCATGATGTCGCTTTGATTGTTCCTAGATATTGTTGAGTTTCGAGAATTTTGTTGGGTAAAATTTGAATGTCCTGAATTGTTTATCCTATTGTTGTTTTGGAAATGATTGCTATTATTTGGATTTCGAGGAATTCGGGAATTATTTTGCCTTAACTGCCCCGAGTATCCTGGATAGTTACCTTGATTATCGTTTGAACCATTTCGTGCATTTTGTTGAAAATTTCTTTGAAAATAACGAGGATTCGTGAATGAGTTGGGAGTACTATTGCATGTATTTTGTGAGCTGTTATAGCTTTGCATGAATGAATTCTGTCTGTTTTTGTTTTGAGAAAATGAGCGATAAAAGTGATCTGTGTCTAGTAAAATTTCTTTAGCTTCTTTGAGACTGGATGGATTCCTAGCGTGGAGGATGAGCTTTGGATCACTAGGAAGCTTATTAATAAAAAGTTTCAAAACCATTGCCTCGTTTTGTTCATTATTAAACCAAGAGGGTGCTTCTGTGGCTAACCCTGTTTTTATATTCAATTTAGTTAAGAGGCTTGAAAATTCATTGAATAGTTTGTTAACTGAACTTTCAAATTTTAACAGTTTAATTTGGGTAATTATATTTTCAACGCTTTCATTTATAGAACAATTAGATAATAAAACACTTTTTATTTCTGGCCAATTTAAGGGATTATTATTATTTATTAGTATTGTATTTGCAGATTCTTTAATTTTTTGTCTAATTTTTAATTCTAATAAGTATTTTGATGTTTCATCTAATTCCGGAACGAATCCATATAAGAAATCCACATGTTTTATAAATAAACCTAATTCTTCGGGTAACCCCGTAAATTCCTGAATATCTTTAACTAAATTAAGAAGGTCCATATTTGCCATACCTTATAATATACTTCTTTGTCCTTGTTCCTCTTGCTTGGTGTCCTTTTGGATGAAGAGATCTTTATAGGTTCAAGTTTCTGGTGATATCAGATGCAATGTGGTAGATCCGGTGTTATCTTCTCTCTCTTTCTTTAGCACTAATAAGTATCTTCGTGTATTTTAAAAACACATTCACTTATTATTAATACTTTTTTATTTTGCTTTGTCTTAAAAAGTTTAATTAACACTTTAGTTTCTTTTTTCACAAAAATTGTTCACTTTTATTTTTTAAACATGATGTTTTTCTTTAATATTCAAATTTATTTCATTATTTTTGTTTTTTTATATGTATATATTTTGTTTCAATTAACGTGGTTCTTTTTTTTCGACTGCGCCAGTAAAAAGAATTCAGCTTCCCAATGAAAAAAAAATAAAAAACTACAAAATTTTTTCTTAATACTTTTTTTTTTTACTTTATTGATCGATGACCAAACACAGAGTGATTGTTAATTCTGACTTAGCTTAAGATCTAACCAATGAAGAGAACAAATAATGGATAACATATAGAGAGAAAAAAAACAAGAGAAAGTGAAACAACAAAAAGAAAGCATGCAAGCCATTCTTATCATGCTATAAACTTCACGTGAGCTTAGCATGATTTAAGCTCCGGTATAGCAACATGTGTTTTTGGCTTGGCTTGGTGTTTGGCTTGGCTGTGGAAAAAACAACATGTGGTTGGATTGGGCTTACCATGCACTTGACGTGTGATGGGCATGATTAAAGCTCCGGTATTAAGGAGAGCATAGCAGCATGTGTACGTGGCTTGGGTTCGGCTGTGGAAAAAACCCAAATGTGTTTTGATGCTTGATTGTCGTAAACATGTTCCCGTTTGTACGCCAATCAAAGCATGTGTTGACGCTTCATTTAAGTAAACATGTTCCCGTTTACAAGCCAATCAAAGCACGTGTCGACGCTTTATTTAAGTAAACATGTTCCCGTTTACAAGCCAATCAACTCATCCTGATACCGATTGTGGTCGCCACATGTAACTCAAGGAGCTCATTGGTGGTCGGAACTTCAAACAACACACGGTGAAAAGTCTATATGGCAGCCTTCTGATTTCGGATGAGGATCAGCTCGTTAGACGGAGAGAACATTTCGCTACAATGTTAAACTACTTTAAGCCTACAGCCTACAATGTTAAATCAACGATGCAATGAATTCATCAATCAGGTCCCTCAAGAACAACAAAGCGATGGGTATTGACGGCATACTTGCCGAACTATTTCAGGCGGTATCAAATATATCGGCAGATTTGCTGCCTCCTTCCGCAGGAGTGGAAAAGAGGAATGATCATCACGCTTCCGAAAAGGGAAAACCTGATGGATTGCGGAAACTGGAGAGGTACATATGTACATGCGTTCTGCCAGCAATAACCAAAATAACTGTAAGAATATTTCCGGAAAGGATCACACAGCATTTAGATTCAACTCTCGACGTCGAACAGGCAGGTTTTCGTGCTCGATCCTCCTGCATCGATCACATTAACACATTACGGATCATAATCGAGCAATGCTACATCTGTTGTATATCGACTTTGAGAAGGCCTTCGACAGCTTGAATAGAGATGCTATCTAGTTGGCCTTGCGCAGGAGAGGTTTCCCAGAAAAACTCATATCAAGGCTACGTATGAAGGCAATAAGTGTCACGTCTTGCACAACGGCAAGGTGTCAGATGAATACTGTCACCTCTGTTTTTGGTGGTTATCAGTGATGTTTTTGATAGAATGAGACTATGACTAGAGTAGACTAACTTGTAGCAAACTAGGATAGCCATAGAAGACAAACTTCCAGACTATGCTGACGATGTTTGCCTAGTTTCACATCTAGAAACTGAAAAAAACAATGTGGGGCTCAAGGCTAAAAAGGTCCATAGTAGGTGATATAACAATACACTGCATTATTGAATGCAATTAGATTGGGCACCCCTTCGAAGGATTTTTGACAAGGAGGAGGAGTAGGAGGAAGAACCTAATCCCCGTCTTTCGTGCAGCTGCCATTCGCTCTCAATCCGAAGGAAGTTGCAGTTAAGTGAATACTTTTTCAACAATTAAGGCTCGCTTTTGCGAATTTCCTCGCCATCCATTTTCGCAACGAGTTCATGGAACTCAACTCAATATGGGGCCGTTCCAATCGTGACAACGTTTAATTAGTGTCACACTTTATTGCCTTGCCGCTGTTATTCAAACTTAGATTTCAGATTTTTACACCCACTAAAGTACTTTATGTCACGTGGTTTAATTTTTTGTCCATTTGTCGACTATTAAATGCAGCAATTTGCTGTTGATTTTAGTCCTAATATATGGATACCATGTTATGCAAAGCCTAACCTCGTGCCGCATATCATTTCACTCAAAACTTCAAACAAATGTGTAACCGAATCCACTTGACATGCAAAGCTATTTAAAACCATATTACGTGTCCTTTTAAATTGTTTATGTTCTCTGTATGTGTACCCGATAATTATCCTGTCATTATAATCGTGGGACATCATTTGAAAAAAGGCCACAACCCATACCCTTATTTAACACCAACCAGTGTCAACAATTTTCCAATCTATAAAAGCGTTCTGTGACGTCTTCTTCGATGCCCACGTTTCCAAAATCCGACTGTAGTGGGTGTTTGTTTTTTTCTAAATGTAATATTAATATGTCATAATAAACAAGGGGAGGGAGTGTGGCAGGAATCGAAAAACGTGCAACCACAATGTTGTATATACGAATTTTTTGGCCCACTGTCGTCACCGCTGTCACCCGGAAAACCCCAAAGAGTGGGTTTGGTGTTGCGTTTTTTTTTTTTGTGCTCCTTCAAATCCTTGAACCGCACCATGTAAAGGGGTTAAGCACTTCCTGAGCTGTAGTGTGTTGCTGTGTGTTTTTTTTGTTAGGATTCCACCAGCACTTAAGAGGTCATCTGTCACGTACGGGAAATATTTTTCGTCGTCGTCGCCCTAAAATCTCTGCGCTATGGTATTTTCTGCTTCCCAAATTATGGGGTTAACAACCGCCCCTCTGTTGGCTGAAATCAGATCGCCCTCTCTCTCCCTCGAATGGAATTTTAATTCCAGATGTTTTCTAGATGGAAACAGAAAATAATTAAAACCTACGAGTGAGAAAGAGCTCACCTAAAACAAAGTAGGAAAAAAGCAAGAAATTCGAAAACAATTTTCCTAATTTAATTTCCACGTGATCATAACAAAATTCCCACCCTGCAGCGGCGGCGACGGCGGCGTCGGCGATGGGCCCGATTTGCGGCCAAAGAATATTTAATTAATTTATCATGAAGTGTTTTCTAAATTGTTGTCCGGATACCTATGAGTATTCGTAGACCAACACCCATGGTTGCCGGGCCAAACATCGGCTCAACTCAATTTTGTGGATGGCCAACTAAATGCTCTGTGAAGGTCCTTCGGGGGCAAGGAGGAGGGATGTAGAACGAACCCCAAAAGTTTCAGGTCATTGCGTTAGCCTGGTCATGACAGTGACAACCCACACAGTGGATGCCACGAAGCTCTCGCTCTGTTTCTCTTTTTGGATGGCTCCCTCTGGAGTGTGGTGATGTGGTTTCAATGTGGAACATTGCTCCATCGTCTCTAGTGCGAAACATTAATTCTCCTGCTGCTGTTGCTGCTGCTGGTGGTGCTCTTTGGTTTTGTGCTTCTACCGAAATTTTATCACACAAAGTCTTCTCCCATATACCCTGTACGAATCGTGTATGTATTCCTTTTTTTTTGTACTCTTTGCAGGAAAGCCAGTGTCATGGATGATGATTTCGCCATCTGTTACACCAAGGAAAATGAGCGTCGGATCCAATAATCCAGCAATGCGGTTGTACAAGTTCGATACGGATTCAGGCCAGGTCAGTACTTAGTAGCTTTCCCTTAGTCACTCCCCACAACTTGTGTATACAATGTAGGTATCCTGTGTTGTGCCACTTTTGATTTATTGATTTTTGGTCTTCAAACCTTCTGACACCATCATTTGTCCTTTTCCATTTTTTTTTTTATGTTTTTCTCGCTTGGGATATTATTGTCCTTCGCTTCAAATAAAAACTGATGGCACATCTTTATGAGTTAATTTAATGAATTTATTGATTCATAGGCGAGTTTTCATTTTGCTTGTTTGTGTGGTTATTTTCAGGTCCTGGACTATACTCAATATTATCTGGATTTGGGGATGGCGAACACGTTGGGCGAACCCAACTGGATACCGGAATATAATTTGACGCACTACTATGGCCTGAATGATATATCGGCAATTTCGTTGCACAATTTTGTCGATCGATTTACGAGCAATGATGGATCATGGTTTGCAAAGTGAGTATAGGATGTTGGGTGATTTGTGTATTGGAACTTTATGATTGCTATTGTACATAAATATAAGAAAATTATATGGACGAAGGGGAGATTTACACAATCATGACTCATAAATAAATATATCCAGGCTTTGCAATACTAAATTTAAAATATCGATTTGGTTAATAAATATTCAATCTGATGTAATCACACTATCCATTTGCCAACTAATCCGAATTCGAGGTCGAGGAACTATCTATATTTGGTGGGGTGTTTTGGACAGTTAGGTTTTTTTTTTACTTATTGTTATGCAACGTGAATTTGGTCATCATCATCATGGCATTTGTGTGCAGCAAGTTCAACGTGCAACTCCTTTATTTTCTCTTTGGCTACGGTGAGTCCTTAGTCTACGCTATGAAGCCAACTTTCGAGACGATATTTCAGGACCGAATTATCAAAATTTAGACCGACCGTTTAAAGCATTGCCAGCGAAGCCGAGACGGTCATTTGAATGATGTGCTACTCCGCACATAATGGCAGTACTATAATCAGAGTCAATTTTATATCTCACACCATTGTTGTTTTATTCTCAAAACTCTTATGGTAATCTGGTCACCCTATACTTTAGCTGACAGTGGGTGTCGTGGCTCATTGGCTTACGTTTTGGATCGCTATTCATGGGGTTTTTCCATTTCCATGAAGTGGAGCAATTTGTCTCGCATCCTCTCGACGAAACAGTGAAATTTATTTACATTACCGACTCGGGGGACTGTCCCGAAATATTTGTTTTATGAATCATTCCCCTAGGCAAATTCACTGATATGTCTGAAAGTATTCAAAACTTTTCATAAAGGAATATGCATTCGTGCAGAAGTTTTCAATCTAAAAAAGCTGCAGGTAGAAGTACCTACAACCCACTTCTGTACTTTACTCAAAATTCTGGAAAATTTTGTATGTATTATTTTACTTAGTCCCTTGTACTTTTACTGTTAAGTTTCCGATTCATTCGGCTTCTCTGAGGACATATTCTGAGAATTTCTAAATTCCTAGTAAAATGTCTACTATGACAGATTCTGTGATAGACCTTTCTCAGAGAAATTTATACGAATACGGTTTCTGTGCTGGGGATTTGTGTATATGATAGCCGATTTCACGGAAGCAATTATAGCTTGTCTGGGAAAGAAATGGTTCTTTACCAAAGAGTCTATTCATGCAAGTGATTGTGCATATATACTTTGCCCGATTTGTGTCGATTTATAGAAGCGTCCAGGTTGTAGCATGCAAGCCTCCAATAAAGTCTTCTCAGGCTAAATTTAACCTAAACAATTCAAAAGTATCCCATTTGTTTTGTTTCTTTCTGAAGACTTAAGTAAAGCTGTAGAAATTCAATGCAAGCTAACAGGATGCTGCTTTGCACTTCGAGAAAGGATTTTACATTCATAAGGAGTTAAGTGGGGCTTAGTAATATATGTATATGTATGTGCAATTCAAAGTGAATGTTTAACTTCTGTTGGCTTTAATAAGATCAAACAACTGATGTATAAGATCTCCAAGTTAAATTTTGAGGAGTGTGAGCAAAAAGACCACAAAGATACACCCATACTTACATATGCTTTGTATCTCACTGTGTCTTCTAGCGGTATTTAAAATGCTCATGCGCCATTTTGTGTGCTTTCTGTCAATGTGCCTCAGAGCAGATTTGCCTGCTTCCTCTTCCACTGGTTTGTACCATAAGTCCTTCTCCCGCGTATCTTTGATACTTTTAGCATTTATGCCATCTTATAGTATTTGTCTAAACTAATCTACTAGGGTCCTTGCTTCTGTTGTATTTTAGCTTCTGCACAATATCACACATTATTTCTATTTTGTTGTCATCCATACTAATATATTCTTTCAAAATGCGCTATAAAATTGAAAATGGGAAATTTTGACAACTCACTTTGGAGTGTGTTCAGAACGAAAATATACCAAATCAAAAAGGGGGTATGTTCACTTGGAATCATAGTTTCAGCTCTCTATCGTTAACGGTTCAAAAGTTACATAGCTGTGGCAGATTGACGGACAGCTAGACACCGTACAAAACCATGTTCCGTCTTTGCTTTTAAGGTCTGGAAAAAAAAATTGTATGAGAATAGACCCCATTCTCATCTCATTTCAAATTAAAGTGGGTGACCTCTAATTTGGAGGTGTAGCCACTTTAAACACTATAACTTCTAAACTATTATAGGTACAAAAAAGGTTTTGTACATTTTGGAAAGACAATTTACTAGCACATACAAGTCTTAAACACTTTGAGTACATCTGTGTAGCTACAAAAAAGTTATGGCTTCTTAAACCCAAAATGAAATGAAAATTTTGTCTTCCATTTTTTACTTAAAATGCATTTTTCTCAAAATTTTTATTTAATAAATGTTTTTATTTTTTATGAAATTTTTATCCCTGAAAAATTTCCTAAGAATTATGTTAAGCAAATTTTTTACGTACGATCAACAGAAGTTGTAGTAAAAGCCATTTTATGTCAAACAAAAATAGTCAAAAAGCTGTGATAGTTCTTAATTTTCCTATTCGACTATTAACTGTTAACTGCATTGCTAATAGGTACGTTAGTTTAAAATTTAGTAAATGCAAATAACCGTTTGATTGTTCTATTTCTTAGGACCAGTGTCGGCCTTTTGTTTTAAACAAAGGTAGGAAACGTAGCTCCCGTATTTTAGAGTTTCGAGATGCGATCGGCAAAAACTTATGGTTAGTTAACTACTACCTAGATATCCAGCGAGCATGATGTAACATTTTGCTTATACTACCGACATATTAAATTTTGAATCCAACCAGCTTGTCCTTTAATTAATGTTCACAAAATCACTTCAATCTCAAAACATCCCCAACACAAAAAAGAACAAATAAAAAAAAAAAAATAGAATTTCCATCAGAAACACCTGCAATGTGACAGAACCTTGTTTTATTCAAATTAAATGTCATAACTCAGCAAACTCAACACCTTCTTGTGTTTTATATTGGATATCCTAATATCATTCGACCCTTAGCACATCCTTTTCATAGTTTTTGCTGATCCTTCTCCCCCAGTATCAGACACGAAAAGGAAATAAGCGTACGAAAAACATGAATCATAAACTACCTCCCCTACAGGCATTAGCCCCCTTCTGTATACAACATTTCAAGGCATGCATTTCATTTTGACCACCCTTAAGCCATATCAAAAGGATTCCGAATACAAAATACATGTTAATCCGTTTGCGGTCAATAGTCTTGTTATTTGACTTTTCCGCGTGAATTTTCCTTTGATAATATGCATTAGGGGTTGGAATTGCATATTATTCCATCCCCTTAAGGCCGCAAGAAGAAGAAAAACAAAATTTATAAAACCTCTCTCCCCTTTGAGGATATTGTGTGGTTGTGTTTTTTTTTTTTTTTTGTGAGGATTGTGTTATGTTTCTTGGCTGTCATCAAGAAAGCACACAGACCGAGTGACCGACACTATTATTTTCGTCTATGCGAGGACATGACGCTAAAGCTAGCAAACCTCCTTGTTGTTGTCGTCAACGTGCAAGGACTTAGCCCATCCATTTTGCTGCAAATTGAGGGCAAACAAGCAAACGGTGAGACATGATGTTTGTTACTTGTTTGTCGTCTGTCGACGTTGTCGTTATTTCGTCAGGGAGAGAGAGCTTGTTATGCGGTGTTTTGGGGCAAGTCAATTTTCCTTTTCCTTTTTTGTTTTTTTTTTTTTTTTTGTTGTGTGTTGTTCGTCCTGTTGTTTAGTCCCCGTGCCATGAATAGCATGTCCTTTTTTTCCTACTCCCCACATTATATAGTGAAAGAGAGAGGTTTTCTCTGATTATTTGTATGCAAATTTAGGAGAAATTTATGCAGATTTGTTATCAAGAAAATCATTTAGTGGAACGGGACAACTGGAATAAAGAAGATGAAGAATAAAGGGAGATGATGATTAATGATGGTTGATGGTAGAATAGGTTTCCCATGGAGTTCCATTTTGTACTCACTGCTTATTGAGTTTTTTTTTTGTTGTTGTTTTGTTTTCATGGGATCCTTTTGCGACCGTTTTTAATGTCACTGTGATGTCGGTGGAAGTGTTTAATGTCAACTATATGGGAATTTATGGTTATAAATTGAACCTGGACACTGGACACATTTGTCTAATTGAAAAATCAAAAAAAGTTGTATTAGATACTATTCAAAAATTTTAGTCATAAATCATTTCATTTCATCTCTTTGGAGTCATTGTGTGGAATATCTGTTCGGCCCTCTTAAACCATTTCCGTACTCAAGCTAGTTTTTGCCCCTTGGCATACAGATACAGTAAGACGCGGCCACCCTTAGTGAAACAAGAAGTAGTTGCACGGGAGCAAACCACAAAAGTTGGACAGGAATAATATGTACTCGTATATACATATCTACCAGCTTAAACCATCTGGATATTACGTAAACAGTTTGCTAGGGGCCTGAGGGTAAGTTTTTGATTCTGATTCGCGCTTGAGATAATTCACGCTCTGGGAAGGACTACATATGTTTTTGCGTTCATCAGTGGAGACCATGCTGTGGTCCGAGAAGAGACTCTATAGTATTTGACGGTTACGAAGTCATGAATCTGCGTTATGTATCCTCGGTTAGGGCTTTCATATTTATGATGCACTTTTTTTGCGTTGGAAGGTTTTAAAGACGAAACTGATCCCAGTGTGGACTTCCAATCAATAAACCTACCTCCCTTTCTACCCCTGATCCTCGCGACACTGCCGTCAAGCATATCATCGCGAGGGGGCACTTCAGCCTTATATATTGGGCTTGTTCGTATTGGCAGCCATCTGCGCTGGGTTTCGTTGCCTTTCCTGTCTTTGTTGCTCCTTCATGATAGTAGCCACGGTTTCACTTACTACTTCCTAAGCTTCTAGTGTGCTGAGTATCACTCCGGAGATATTCTCTATGGTTAAGTTCACGCCAAGTCTGTTCGGTTACGGGCTCTGCAATATCGCGGACAGTGGCACATTATGTGCTCCGCGTTTTCCACTGCTTCTGTGGACGTTGGACAATAAGGGTTATCTTCATGCCCAAATCTGTGAAAGTATGCTCTGAACCACCCATGACCAATAAGCATCTGCGTCAGGTAGAAGTTCAGCTATCCATGTTTCCTATTGATCCAAAGGCCGATATTGGGGATCAGTCTTTGAGTCCATCTACCTTTGTCGGAAGAGCTCTATCTAGCTTGCCATTCTTCCAGGTTCCATGTTTCTTCATGGTAATTCATCATCACTCCGCCTCGTTGGTATCCTTAACGAGGAGATCTATAGGCACCATTCCAGCCACTACACATGCCGCATCGTATGAGGTTGTTTGGAAAGGACTACATACTCTCAATGCATTGATTCTGTAAACTGCTTCTATCCTTATTCTGTATGATTTTAATCGCATCGGCCCATATATGGGAGCCATAGAGCATCATCGACGTTGCTACTCTTGCCAAGAGTAGTCTTTTCATTTCTTTAGGTCCTTCAATGGCATGATCCTTACCAGGGCAGCTGTTGTTATCGCTGCGTATTGTAGATGTTGTTTAAAAGTTAACCTTATGCATCTATAGTAACACCAAGGTACTTCAGTTCTGGTTTAGACACTACAACGTGATCGCCTACGGTCGCCATAACCCGTCTGCTGCTGATTAGTACTACTTGTCGTCTCCTCTACTAGTCGTAAGTCTATGCTTACTAGCCAGTAGTTGTATGTTTGCACTGAAATGAGACATGGTGACTTATGTCAGCGAACGTGAACATCGTTGTGAGGTCAGTGATTAGTATGGCTTCACTTGACACCACTCCATTATTTTCTCTAACTAACGCCTTTGGACGTCAAAAAATGCACCGACCGCTTGAAGCATTGCCAGCGGAGAAGAAGCGGTCATTTTAATGTTCTGCTATTTCAAATACAGTGGTACGAAGGTATCTTCAAAATAAAGCCAGCATTAATTTTATATCTTACACATCTTTTTTTTCTCTATTGTTTTTATCTGGTCACCCTATTTTACAGACTAACAGACATATAACCCTGATAAAATTGGTCTCTAAATAGCCTTAACATCTTCCGAAAGTATCTGTCTGCAAACTGCATCCCCACACATGTTCGGGCATTCCAATAGAAACATTTGTAGCATTTTAATGAGAAACCTCTCGAACTCTGAGCAAATATGTAACTACTATACACATGCGTGAAAGTTAATTTCATTGTAAATTCAGCTCAACACTTTGTTCCGCGCCCCAAAAACCAAAGGAAAAACAAATTGCATTGCTAAAATATCGGTCGCCCTTAAACATCAACGCAAATTCTGACCTCACTCAACAAACACACACACACAATCTTTACGCAACAATTTGATTACCCTCGCATGTGAAATCAAACAAACAACCTAACCTCTAACCCTCTAAGTAAATATCATGAACGAACTTTAGTTTACCTGTCGTATTTATACCGAAAATACACTGGAGCCTGCAGTCCCTGTCGGATACAGAGAAAATATTTTGCTATTCATAACTTAATTGCAATCCAGTCACCCGGACGTATGCCTAACCTAACCGAATGGTTAGTATTCCATTCACTGAGGAGAAGACCTCACATTGGACTAACCGCAGGGGTAGCAGGAAATGCACAACCCAATCCAAGCACCACCCCTTGTGAGTTGTGGCTGGCGCGACGACCTTGCTACGAATTTTTAACACCCCGCCTAAAACAAGCGCGATGATGATGAGCCAAATCAAATTTTCCACTCGTGCACAAGGATGAATGGCCTTGTGTGTGTATGTATGCTTGCTGTTGGGCCTATACTCGTACCACATAATCAAACAAGGGTTATGTACTCGTATCTCCTGTGTTCGTCATCCAAATGTACAGATGATTTCATTTACCTCGTGTCGTAATCATTCTACTTCACTTCGTCACTTCATCCACCGCTTGCCACCCTTTTTTGCACACGCCACCCTCAACCCCTCACTCACACGATTTGTTGAGTAAAATTAAATTATTTTGTGCCTTTCGTCGTTGTAACTGTTATTTTTGAAAGTCCTGCTCTTTTGGTAGAGCTGTTTTTTTTTTTGCTCGCCATGACTTTTGCTTTATGGGTTTTGTGTATGTAAGTCGTTCTAAGGGTGTGTTCATTCGAATGGGGTGTGTGGGACAACGACAACGACGACGACGACGACGACAAGGATGGAAATAATTTAGTGTAGACAGTCAGTCAACATTGCGATGATGTCTTCTTGGATGTTTTAATATACATACATATGTAGTACTACTCTCTTCTATTGGTATGGAAATATTTTGTGTGTCCTTTCAGTGGCGGTGGTGGTGTGGTGACATGCCTTTGTCATTGAGGAAACCCTTTGACTGAGCCTTGGAATATATTTTCAATGAAATAACGACGTCAACAATGGGAAATGGCAAACGGAATTCAATGATAGAAATGATTTATAATGGCTACGTCCTTGTTCAATTTTTAGGCGTGACTGTGATTAACAACAATACGATAGAATTTAGGGATAAAATATACCGCAAAAGGATTTCGATTTCAAAGGGAGTGGGTTAGAAATATTTATGAAAATTTAAAGTTGAATTTACACAAATTCCTTAAGGTATTCAAGTGTTCCACAACTCTCAATAGTTCTGGCATCTACGCGCAGGCATATACAGATAGGCTTGGACATGATCGACGAGTGGTGTACTAGGAATGGGTTTTCAATCCTCTCAAGGCGAAAGTCGTTCACTTCACGAGAAGGAGGATCATGACTCAGCCAGTACTAAAAGGTTTCACCATCTCGCTCTCAGTCAAATGATTCCAAATATTAAGGAGTAATTCCGGATAAGAAGCTTCTCTGGTTGAAGCATATTAGAATCAAGAACAAAAAAGTCGCTCTCAGTTTTCTGGCAGTGTAAGGGTACTTTTTGAAAGATATGGGGCTTGTCACCGAAAAGGGTCCTCTGGATCTATACGGCTATAATAATAATCATATAATGCGCCGGTTGTTTGGTGGTAGGGTCTTTCTCGTAGATACGTGGTTGCCTCTTGCACCGGACTACAAAGAACAGTTTGTCTCGGATTTGCGCGGGAGCCTTTTCGAGTACTCCGGGCTCGGCTTTAGATGCACTACTGAATCTCCCTCCACTTGATACTTATATCATGGGTTGTTCGTTAAAAGCCATCTGATGATCTTGATCTGGGGCTTTGATGATCTTGCTCGACACTTTTGCTAAGGCCTAAGACCTCGACTTTCCAGTTATTCTGAGGCAGGAATAGGGTGCACTCGTATTTTCACGGATGGTTCCAAAATCGATCAAGGTTGAGGGGCCGGTGTATTTGTGGAAGACGATAACTCAAGACTGCAATACTCATTGGGTAAAATTTTTGCAATCCTAATGGCTACAAGTCACACTGTTGGAAATAGGTGGAAGGGTCGTAGTATCTGTGTCTGTAGTGACACTCAAGCTACGCTTAAGGCCTTACTTAACCCTTTAACCTCATCCAAACTAGTTGGTGAATGCTAGAGAGCTTTGAACGTTGTCGCAAGATTCAATTTACTGTCTCTTATCCGGGTTCCAGGTCACACTGGTATAGCGGAAAATGAGATATCCGATGAGATTATTAGACAAGGTTTAGAGGTGAGTTTCTCAGAACCCGAACCTGTGTTAGATCTTCCTGCAAACACTGTCATGGATGATTGGATTTCTTATAACCTCAATTGTGCGTGGCATGACTCTCCTGGATGTAGGGTGACAAAACGGATGCTCCCAGACGTCAGTGAGAAATCCGCGGAATTCTTGCCGCAGAAAAGACTCCGGACAACTTATTGGCGTTCTTACGGGGCACTTCGCTTTTGTTGAGCATCTTATTATGATTGGCTTATAGGTCGCCTGCGATGACGATGACGACACGGCGGACCACTTCCTATGCCATTAAATATTGGGCCGTAAGCAGCCCATAGAGGGCTTAAGCCTAGCTTCACACAACTGTACGTATTGTGCGTGGTATACATTTCTGTACGTACAGAAGGGACCTATATTTTTATGCCGTATCCGAAGGATAAGGGGTTTTGAGAAGCTTTCTCATGACAGTAAATACTCTTGGAGGTTTGTCACCCGCTCGCAAGAGGTGGTGCCGTGAAAAAAACTTTGATGGTATTTTCCTGGATTCGAACTTGGAACCCCTTGCGCAGTAGTCCAAAGCACTAACCACTGAGCCACGGCACCTACGCTTCCTATGCGATTGTCTTGCCTTTACTTTACTTTCTAGGTGCGGATGTGGTGAGTAAGCTTTTCGTCACTGAAGCGCCTTCTCGAATTCATTATACAGTAAAGGGGCGTAATAGGATGCTTTCTGGTAGTATGTATCAGTGCCCCAGTGAAGCTTTTCCTATCCCAACAATAAAAACATTTCGTGTTAAGTTAACGTCTTCATATTCTAGAAACCAATCATGATCAGGGTACAATAACCAAAAGTCGGTTACATATTGTCTGTCCTTATCCGCGCCTATTCTGATGCTAGGCCGGATTAAATATTCTACAATTTAATCTTTAGATTTCTAAGGAAACTTCTTGAAACGTTTCTGAAACAATATTTCTGAAAAGTTTCGGTCGGCCCTTTAGGCTTCTCGGTCTGTAACTTTTTGTTTTCGATAGATATATATTTCCATATATATATATTTCCGAGATATAGACAACTTTATCCCTTTTAGCAGAAGGATGGGGAATATTCTGTTTATGCGCGGTGGATTCCGGTGTCATATCATATCATTTTGTTCCAACCCAAAATAAAGTAGTGCTGGATGCTTTGGTCGCCTCAGTGAAGCAATTTGAGAACTGTGGGTTTATCAGCGCTTCCAAGGTATCTCCAGCGGTTGCCCGACTGCCAAACATTTCCATGACTCGGTTTTGACAGTTTTGGTAAGCTTTTCGAAGCGTTTTTTAGTCACTTTTCTCCGTCTGGATCTTCGTTTGCTCTTAACATTTTACTTTGGCGTTGCCTAGCAAAATTCTCGGGGCCATGGAGGACGTTTTCCTCCATTTTATAGTACAAGCACATTAAAATAATTCTATAATGTACTCCTCCGCTCTAAGGACCTCTTTGTTCAGTAGATTCAATTCAATTCTTAGACGATTCAATTAAGTCATCAACTTAGTCAAATCAATAATGAAATCAACCCGTATGTAGCTTCGTCATTTGATCGATTCGACGGTCGACGATTTAGTAGAAAATATTTTGATTTGCAAGTCACTCAACTCAATTGAATTGAGCCAAGAAAGTATATTTGTACAAAAATGAGTTGTGTAGGAAAGGGATAGGGTATTACACGATCCGCTTCAGAATGATTGATAATTGATTCAGTTCACAATCGAGTTGAATTGTGTATGGGCTGCTTTAGCTGAGGGTACAGTTGGTATAAGCCTTGCTTGTATATCTCTTACAAAGATGGACCAGTTAGTTTTTTCTCGATTCCTCATCATACTTTACTGATGGAAAGCAATTGAGCCATATTTTTTTGACAGGCGGTTTGCCCAAAACGCTCACGATGCCTGGTGAGCATATCAGAACCATGACCAGCCTAAAAAATTTCAACAGCACCTTGCTCAACAGAATTATCTCTTCTCAGAACAGTCGCATGCTTAACTCAATCAAGCCTATTTGAACATGTTTTCTACAATCATCTTCTTTTTAAAGACATTCATTGTACATAATAAAATAGGTGTGGGATCTTTTTGGTATACACAAACTCTGTCTCAGACCAAAAGAAACATAGGTACGATTTATAGGCACTCAGCTTAAAATATCCCACATACGCCACAGTGTGTCGGCAGAGAAATGTTGCTCTTTCGGAAATATTCCCCTCAACACAACACACAATTGACAATCTTTCTCCCTGGCACTCTGCTTTGCCACAACTCCACTAGAACAAATTGATTTTTAATGGTACTTTTAAGGACATTCGTAATTGTATACCTCACACCATAACGTCAGCCGGAAATCCGTCCGAAAAGCAAAAAAAAAAAAAAAAACCCACACCAAACTACTCATTTACCTTGCACTCACACTTTGAAATATTCAATCTCCCCATATTACAAAGTATCCTCTATTAGTTCCTGCACATTAATTCAATAGCCTCCTGGCTGTGTACGAGTGTACATAATCTCCCTCTACTTAGCTTTGGAAAATAAATTATTATCCTTACGATATTAAATCACTTTCCAATGTTGTATACCTAAATTGTGTTCAAGTAGTATTCAGCAGCCTCCTTCAAGTGTGGTCTTGGTCTAGAGAAGAAAACCCTGCATCGTATCGGCCTCCCCAAAATATGCATAGCAACAAGGACGAGCAGCTCTTTTGCATGTTTTATTTGTTGCCGATGGGGTGTTAGTGACCTCATTTGCACAGATTTTTGACTTTGGAAGGCATTCAAGAAAATATTATGGCCTGGAGATGGAGAAGTATAAACTGGTCGAGGAATCAGAACAGAAGGTGTTTCTGGTTGGCAAGGGGGAGGGAGAAAAACAATGCTTTTCTGGGTTACTCTTTTAGGACTGGAGGTTTGTAGTAATAACTTGAGGAAAATACATTGGTTCTTGAGCAATGTACAGAAACCTTTTAACAAAAATTTCTCTCAATATTGGTTTTAAGGTTAGGGTCTCTTAATCTGTTACTCCAACTGAGTGTGTGAATAACATTGACTCTAGGCAACGTGTTTTCGTCGACCTTTGTCAGATTGGAAATGTCTGATGGCATTTTGGGAAATATTTATTGGAAAAAGTGAATTTTGTTGCTCTGTATGTTTAAGCTACATGCCATATGTTTTATTTCTGATCTCAAACACAACTGCCACTGAATGACCTGACAGAAATTTTTGAAATAGGTTAGGATATGTGAGAGTTCCTAGTTGCAGCGAATGGAGACACAAAATGCCCATTACGATCCGAAATGGATCGAGTATTTTCAACCTACTCGTCAAGCTAACAGGAGCAAACTATGAAGCGATGGAGGAGAAAGAAGAAGTGACCTTCTACATAGGTGTTCTTTCCTTCGTGTTGAAAAGATTGGCAGGTGCATACTTTACTTACTTATGTTTTGTATCCCCTTGTGGGTTCTAGGACCTCTATAATGCCTACTTGCAAGGTGCAGTTTCTTAAAATGTGCCTCAGCTCTCACCAACTCTTTCCCAGTTGTCGTGCTTCCTTCTCTACTGTTCTGCGCCACGTACATCTAGGACAACCACCTATCCTGCCATTCTGGGTAAGCAGGTTCCATTGCATCGTTTGGTTAACTATAGATCTGTCACCCTTTCGGAGAGTGTTACCAATCCACTCCCAATTTCTTCGTCGTATGGTTGTGCCTATGTTCATGGCCCGTTCTCTGATAAAGCTGTTCGTTAGACATACGCTTTGGCCAGAATATCATTAAGATGTAGCGTAGACACCTATATTACAAACGTTTGCAGCTTCCTCGTGATAGTGACGGTCACCCTCCAGGTACCACATCCATATAGCAGCAGCATTCAACGTTGGTACGGAACAGTCCTAGCTTGGTGTTTAAGCTAATTGTATTATTTCGAAAAACTGTGGAAAGCATCCATCGTTTCCGTCATCGTTCGTTTCCGCTCTCTCAACCGTTTGTCCAGCAATGCGTATATGATTTGATGAGATCGGTCCTAGGCTGATCATTTTTGTTTTTGCCCAGTTAATTTACAGCCCAACGACCTTTGCTTCCCTCTCTTTTCTTTTTTTTTTTTATTTTTTCGGTCCTTAGTCTTCGCTCAAATTTGCATCACTTTGGCCGAGCTCTAGGCCGCGATTCGAGAAGCTATTGTCGGAATAATGCCGTACATATTGGACCGTGTCATCAAAAATTTGAGCGACTGCTTGAAGCAATTTAATTTCGCGCTCTAATGAGTAGATACGTGAATACACGTCTTCATCTGCTTCAAATGCAAATTACAACCGTTAGAAGCGGACAGACGTCGGTCAAACTCTTTGCCAACCTCTGCACCAATCCTGGATCAAAAACGAGTGTAGTCTTGCACCTGTTTGTAGTTTTAAGTGGGCAACAAAAAGTATTCTTATGACGTACAATATATTTTGTCATGAAACCTTTCCTGAGTGCAAGTGTTAATCCATCAGCAAATTGGGGACTTAATTTGGACAACTTACTCCACATAATAATGCGTGTTTCACTAGAGTTCTTCCTGGACTGAGTAAAGTCAATACATTGTCCTGAAAAATAGATTAGTCAATTGCTATTTGCTTTCAATATCATCTATTTACCCAAAAACCGTATGTTCCCTCCTCAATAGTAGCTTTTCCTTTGTGTGTGTCTTTATCCTGCTCGTCTTCAATGAGAGAGAAAATATAAACACACACACACACTGTCACTTTGAAATGATTGATAGTAATTTATTTGATTTTCCGATGGAGATTGTTTTACACGCTAATTTATAAAAATTATACAGACGATATACGGACGTATTGCCCCTCTGGGATGGACACGCGTGACCAAGCCACAAAAATATCAATTTAAATGTATTTCCTTTTGTTGCTTCGCTGCTGTCATCCTTCGGGGTTCGCTCGCTCTCTTCTATAATACAAACACAAACACAATATAACAATTGCTAGGTGATTTTTCATGCAGACTGACAGATTTTATGATTGGGGTTTTGCCCCATTTTCATATAATTTTTATTTTTTTTTTCTTCGGTAGCAACGACCACGGAACGGTCAGATCGAATGGCAGCGATTAGGAAAATTTAAGGCCAAGCAGGATATATAATTTTGCTATTTATATGGAAAGTGAATTGGTTCGAGAGTTTTTTTCTTTTCTTTTCCTTTTTATTTTTTTATGGAAATGGAACCGCGCGAGAGAGAAAATTTTCTCAATTTCCAAAATAAGTGGCATCCGGAGTAGACAATTCGAATTAAATATTTATGCGTCACACAGGAGTTGGAGGACTGTGGGTTTGGGAGGGGGAGGCCGTCAGGATGAATAGGAAATTAAGTCAAGGGTCCAATAAATGTGGCCACACACAGAATGTCAAGCAGATGAGGGTTAACCAATCTCACAAAAAAGAAGATAGAAGAATATTTTGACTGAAAATCTTGGAAATGACACCGGTGATTTCGTGGGGTAGGCTTACAACAAATGGGATTTTAGACAAATTAGGACTAGGATGGAACATTGGAGATGGGAGAGTGCATAACTTAGAAAAATGGATTTAAGAAGTTGAGCGATAAATTTCAGACAAATAAATAAGTTAGAGGGTCCGATGCCGATAGCCTTGTAGGGCTAATTGTTTTGATTTAGGTATAATTGTTTGTTTGTACGGGTCTAGGTGTCTGTCTGCTCTCGCTAGTAGACTGTCTCGGCCTTGACGTAGAGACCGGTAGGTAGAAGGGTAGCTGTCCCGTCTTGTCAGAATAAACTCGGGCAAATCTGAAGAGTGCTGTTGGCTTGATCGGCAACTGGCAAGTAACCAAATACATAAACTGGCAGTACATAGCCAAGTGTCATTGTGCCAAACTGAAAATTGGCTTTTGAATGTGAGACATAAGACCAAATGAAGATTCATACTTCTAGTCAGTGGTTTGTGCAGTACACACGTATTTTTTTAATCACGGTGTGAAAATTTAATTTCTCTTATTATAAAGTGTGTCAGTACTTTTTGTTTACTTCGCAAGGCAAAAGCGTGGGTTTGTGGGAGACCACTTATACCAGAACGCGCGAAGTCACGGTTCGGTTCCTGGCCCAAAAGGACAAAAAAAAAGAAAGAAAAAAAAAAAAAAAAACAAAACAATATAAAATAATACTTTTTTAGTGACATAAAAATCAACGTAAAAAAAAAAAAAACGAAAGTGAATAAACAAAAACTAGTTGAAAATAAAGTGATGAGTGGGGAAAGGCCCCTACTCCCAGCTGTGGGAGTGGCGGCCGAATCAAGTGTCGAGGTGGAGGTACAGTTGTCACCTGTACCAATACCACCTAGCAATGATGGAAAGAGGAGGAGGAAAACGAAGCCGACTCCAAACTTAAAGCGAGCCACTCGTTCGGCGTCCGCAAGAAGGCTGCCGACCATGGCTTCCCCACAAGCCATGGAAACGACAGATAATAACCAAAAAGAACGAGAAGAAAGATATATGGGGGCAAGCAATTCCTTCGCCCCATTAGCTAAAAATGACTCCGATGATGAGGACGACGAGCTGGAGAGCCTTACAAGCAGTATTGAGCAGCTCCAGCAGCAGGTACTGGCCATTAAGGCCAAACAAATGGCAAGGCGAGAGGTGGAGCGCCAAAGGGCTCTGGAGTCCTCTCAAGGACAGCAAAAACAAGCACAGCAACAACAAAAACATCCGAATTCACAATTGCAGCAGATTGTGATGATACAGCAAGAGGAAATCAAACATCAGCAGCAAAATCAGAAACAACAACAAACTAAGCAGCAGCAACAGCAGCCAAAGCAGCAGTCGAAGAAACAGCAAGAGCAACAGTCGAATCAACAACAACAACAACCGAAGCAACAACCGCAGCAGACACAACAACAACAGCAGCAAAACGAAACAAAAAAAGTGCGAATACCACCCATTAATGTGTACAAGATGGAGCTTATGGACACAATTAAATTATGTGAGTCGGCCATAGGTAATAACTTTACCATTAAAAGACATAATCAAACTAAACACACCATACAATGCAACACTATTCAAAATTATCACTATATTAAAAATTTATTGAGAGGATCGACAACGGAGTTCTTCTCCTTCACCCCGAAGGGGGAAAAGCGGCAAACAATGCTGCTGAAGGGTTTGGATCCGTCCACCAAACCAGAGGAGCTCCTTAAGGAATTTCAGTACGACAATCTCACGTTCGTAGGAGTAAAGCCTTTCACCACAGTGAGGGCCAAAAGGGAGAATAAGAAACTACCGTTCTTCCTCGTTCAACTGTCTCCCAACAGCAATCTGGAGGGTCTAAGACGTATCCATGTTCTAGACCACCAGGTTGTATCATGGGACAAAATAAGGCGCAGCGAGGGCATTATTCAATGCGTTCGTTGCCAAAGGTTCGGGCACGCCGCGTCGAACTGCGATATGCAGCCTCGATGCGTGAAGTGCGCAATGTTCCACAGAACTGAGGACTGCACTCTGGGTAAGGAAGGAGTGGCTGAAAAGAGCCAACTCTTGTGTGTACTATGCAGGAATTCAGGACACACCGCAAATTATCGGGGTTGTCCTGAATACCAAAGCATGAAATTAGCAAATCTGGCTCGTAAGCAAAAGCGCGTGGTTAAAGTCCCACACGGTTCCGCTCAAACACCAGCCGTGACTCCCCAATTTACCTACGCCCAAATGGCGTCAGGTAGGATGAGCACTGTACAGAAGGTAGCTGCACAGGCCCAAGTGCCTAAGGCACCTGAAGCTCAGGGCGACTTGTTGACCATCCTGCTCCAAATTCAGGGGCAGGTTGGTCAGTTCCAGCGCCAATTACTAGAGCAGGCGAACCGGGTGGACCAGATCTACGCGCTTCTGCCGAACCTAGCGCAACGTCATTCGTAATGGGTACGGCCGCGAATGGGGAATCCCTGAAGATCCTTGCGGTGAATGTGAATTCATTGATTAGGATCGAGCGAAAGGAATCGCTCTTTAAGTTGCTCGACGACCAAAGCCCTGATGTGTGTCTGGTTAGCGAAACTAAGCTATCCCAGAAACGCAACTTACAGCACAATAAATATAACATCGAACGAAGAGACCGACCCAACTCCACTCAAGGAGGTGGTGTTGCGATCTTCATTCGAAAAGAACTAAGGTATAAGGCCGTGTACAGTGGTGAAGTGCGTAGGTTCCGGGAGCTAGAAGCGTGTATTGTGTGCATCCCTCTCCGTAGTGGAAAGAAGATGTTCGTGGTCGCACTTTATGCTCCTGATGTTCCTCAGTCTACATTATTCATGTCCGAGCTCGAGACATTGTTTCGATGCCTAAGGCTGGAATTGGGGGAGAATTATTTCCTCATGGCCGGAGATTTGAACGCCAAACATAGAGATTGGGGAAATCAAACACCAAATACTAGGGGGAACTCACTACTCAAATGTCGAGTTTCGGCTCGATTTGAAAGCTACAGATAGTCCGTCGTTTCCTAGAAGCGGCTCCTATCTGGATCTACTCCTGTTCGACGAACGGTTACAACTGACCGACGTGAACCGACAAACGATAAACTGTTTACGCACGTTCGTGTATGACAGTGACCATTGCGGACTTATTGCCGAAATATCTATTCCCAACGAAATCGCGGAATTGGAAGAGTTTGTCCAAACGTATTCCTACAACTATAGTAAGACTCGTTGGCCTCGCTTTTCCCGAGACTTAACAAGAGCACTCGCCTCGAATTCGCTCGACCCACCGTCCAATAGGAATCTGTCAAATGAGGAGATTGACAGCTACCTCAAACAAATGGACGAGACAATTAAACAAACGATGGACAGTACTATACCTCGGTATCGACCAACTGACAACGTTTACCGCAACGCAACAATCGACGCACTGCACGTACAAAAAAGTAGACTGCTTACAAGACTAAAAAACTTGCATAGGCAGTTTACTGACAGACAGAACTCGGAGGTTAGGACTCTGAAGTCGTTGATAAAGAATCTCCAAGTATTAATTAGAGCAAACTATAGGCTGTCGGCTAATTTGCACTGGGGTAATAAGATTCGGGCTATCAAGTCTGATAACCCGAGTATGTTCCCCCAGATTAATAAAATATTTCGGAGGAACGATGTCAACGAACTTCCGTGTCTGAAGATTCCTCGTACAACTCACAATGAACAGTTACTTACAGAAGCAGGAATAGATCCAGTTGACGCTGTCGACGATGACGACTTTTTCGTGATCGAGGATCCGCAGAAGAAGGTTGAAGCTATAGGAACCATTTTTCAGGATGCTTGCATTCGCCCGAACCACGACCTGGAGAATAGAGTCCTTGCACACAACTTCTGCCTTCGATATGATTTGCAGCATTGGCAATCAGGGAATACTGGCTTCACCAGGTTCAATGATGACAATGTTGCAAACAATGTCATTGCCATTGAAGGGATTCATCCCCCTTACATAACGAAGGTAGAACTTCAAGCGATCTTCGAATCACTGAGAAAGAAGAAATCAGTGGGAATCGATGGAATATCGAACATTGTGCTTCGACATCTTCCTCTAGTAGCGGTAAACATTTACGCCACCCTGTTCAACAATGCACTGAATAATGCCCATTATCCAGAGCATTGGAAAACAGCGGTGGTTCAGCCGATCCCAAAAATGGGAAAAGACAGTTCCAATCCGGCAAATCTCCGGTCCATAAGTCTCCTTCCGAACATCAGTAAGGTATTCGAGAAAGTGCTACATAGAGCAATGATAATGTGGGTTGAGGAAAATAAAATTGTTCCGGATAACCAATTCGGTTTTAAGGCGGGGCATGATACAATTCATGCCGCGTCTAAGCTCGTGTCGGATATCCAATGGAACAAAAGTAAGAAACAATGCACGGGTGCCTGCCTGGTTGACTTGGAGAAGGCCTTTGATACCGTATGGTTGGAAGGGCTCTTTTACAAGTTAAGTAGGTTGGGCATAAGTAAACCACTACTGTACATGTGGCTTAATATGCTCACTGGTAGAAGGTTCGTTGTGAAAAATGGCAGCGTGACTTCCACTGGTACGTTCGAAATTAAAAATGGTCTGCAACAGGGGGCGGTTAATTCGCCGATTCTATTCAATATTTACACAGCTGATCTGATAGGATCTCTTCCAGACGTGATAGCGTACGCGGACGATTTGATAGCGTACAGATCAGGACCTAAGATTGACGTCATTGCAACACTCTTGCAGCGTGACTTCGATAAGATTCAGCGATATTGCGATGACTGGAAGTTGAAGATCAACTTCCAGAAGTCTGAAACCATTCTTTTCAGAACGCCGTTGTCCGGGGCCTCTTGGGATACCAGGAAGAATTGGCGAAAGTTCTCCATCGTTGGAGAGCACGGACGTCCACTTGCATGTCAAAATGTAGTCAGATACCTGGGGATTTGGCTAGACCAACATCTATATTTTAATAAACATGTAAATATTGCTCTAACCAGAGCCCGAGGCGCTTTCGCTCTTACAAAGAGACTGTTTTATAGCAGCCAACTCGATGCAAGGGTGAAGGTAATCTGCTACATGGCCCTTATTCGGCCCATGATCGTATATGGATGTCCTGTGTGGTTCAACATAGGGGCAAGCAGGATGGAAAGGATTCGGGTGTTTGAGAGGGCCTGCCTTCGGGCTTGCCTTCACTTGTACAGAACACCAGAGTCTCAGTACATAAAATTCTATTCCAACGAGATCCTTTACAACAAAGCGAGTCTGATAAGGGTGGACAATTTCCTAATCAAGATGACTCGAAGGCACATTGCAAGAGCAATGACCTCGATGAATAACCTGATCTCCGGGGCTTATTACCCCAATATTATGTACCATGAGAGCGTTCGATTTAGCGGCTTTGTCCCCCCGGAGGCATTCCTCTATTATGATCAGGCAGGTCTAATCCAGGATAGAGCGACAGTGCCATTAATCTTCCACGTAGGCCGAAAAACTGTGGATAGGCGGCTCAACTACGAGCGTGACGTCGTACGGAGCGCTGAGGAGCGTCTCCGATTTAGTAGGTCGGTGTCAATCCGTGATATTAAAGACGTTGAGCGACAGCACCAACAATTTTGGTGGCTCTTAGAACGAGCTCCGTCGTCGATTCCTATAGATCCCGGATAGGGATAATACAGCTAGTTGGTCACCAAGCGTCTTTCACATGCTCTTGGCCGGCTTGCATAATTTTTAAGTATTCTTTAGTTCTAGGGTAGGGTAAAATTAAAAAAAAAAAAAAAAAAAAAAAAAAACGCCCGTTGGCAACAAAAAAAAACATAAATAAAAAAAAAAACAAGCCACTTGGCTACCAAAAAAAAATATAGTTAACTTTATTTTAAGGTATTACGTAAGTTTATTTCATTTTTAAGTAGCATATAAGTTTTTACATAAAATTGTTCCTCTACTAAGTTTTTATACTCAAAGCTTTTTCTTAGTTTATCAATCGTTAATTTATAGTTACATTATTATATTAGTATTCGTTTTGTTGGTCGAAAGACATAGGATAAGCATTAAGTTTAGCTTAGAGCGCTCGCAGAGAGCCAGTAAGTTATATTAAGTTAGTTAAGTTATTTAAGCTAGTTTTAAGCGTTTTTGTCTAGCATTTAAGTATTTCTTGTTTCGCATTAATAAAAACCGTTTAAATTCAAAAAAAAAAAAATTCACCAAATGAAGATTCAAGGAAACTTTGAATTCACCCAATCTTGCACTTACTATAAATCTAACAGTGACCCTAAGCAGGAGGGTTGCCGGGGGCCGCATGCCTCCTCTTACATATGTATTTAAACTTTGAATACAACTAACTATGATGGAAATACAAATTTCAAAATCCAAAGTGACATAATGCCAAATTGGCTGTATGACGCTTTATCTAGGCGACTTTATGCCAAATTTTTGTCACAGCACCGTCTACATATTACTAGATCATGGCATTCTTGATATGGCACACCCACTGGAATTATTTCATCCACAATTAGCATGCTAGAAGAATTGAAGATGTACGTTCTTTTACGGAGTCTAGTGGCAACTCAACTATTTCTGCGAGAGATCAGTGCTTGATCAATGCCATATTGCTTTGCAATCCACCACCCAAATTCCCTGAGTCGGACTCCGCTAGGTACGTAAAGTTGGGACTTAACAACTAAATGGAACGGGTAGCATGATGATCATACAAACAAATACTTAGGCATATTTCGATCATTGAATGAAAGGTTATTCAATCCCAATCACGTCCACACAATTTTCACAAAAACAAAATTTAATTATTCGTTTGGAAAGCAGTTAGTGTATTTCAGCAGGAAAAATTAAAAAGAGTCCACCACAGTGACTCTTTAATATTCCTTATTCTCTTCTTCAGTTGAGCCAACTTTTTGGCGCGCACTGATTAAATATGAAATTAAAACAATACCCATAAGGCCTTTTTCTACCCCCTACCTTGAGGGGATTTCCTTTACATACCTAATGCAAAATCCACAGCAATCTACAGAGACGGATCGAGAATAAACACTGTCACGAAGTCTTTGTAAATGTAATTTTTCCAGCAATCTTACATGAAACTTTACATGAAACTCGATAAGTCTTACTTAAGCCAAAATGTTTACGGCCACGCGCAAGTTTTATGGGCGTTTTTGTAAAAAAAAAACTGATTTTCGACAGTTTGCAGTAAATGTTGAAATGTTTTTTAAAACTGCCCACTTATTGAAAACAATCGTGTTTTGGAGTAATTTTAGAAGATATTTGAAAAAAGTTGTCTAAGCAAGTAGGTATATTGGTGAAAGAAGGAGTTTTGTGTATACGAAAGGCATAGGGTATCACGCGAACCGCTCTAGACAGATTTTTTTTTTGCGAAAAACTGCCCTATGGACATAACCATAAATAAGTAAGTTTAAGAAAGGTTTCTCAAAGTTCTCGTGAAAAAAATCTAATAGGTGCTTTCTCTGTATCTTAACTACCTTTTGACGAAGGAACAATTTTATTAAAGAAGGAATCATGAACCAGTAGCCACAACTATATAAAGATAGAGATAATAGTGTGTTGGCCACACTCTCCAGTACAAATCCAACAGTGCAATGCTGTGGAATTCCCTAACTAAAGATGGGCGTTGTTTATGCCATAGGGTCCACAAGGCACAAGGCATTGCGCACAGTATCATTTGATGGCACACCAGTAGGCTAAGCCCGCTCATAGAACTTGTATGAGCTATAGGCTAGTGACAGGATGAGATCAGCGCACTCTTACTTCGAATATAACTTTGAAGCATATTGCAATAGATTGCTTTGGCTCAACAGAGAGTCTCTGGCGAAAGCATAGGTTCTCGCGGCCTAAGTGTGATTAGAACATATTTAGCCTGCCAACATACTTTACCTTCTGCAAACACCTAGTTGATGTGCCCCTGGACTTATGGCTTTACGTTTGCATAAGGAGGTATCGATAACTGTTGTGGCGGCAATTTATCTGCTGACAATACTGAAAGGCAGTAAGTTATGAATAGTACATTATGCTGCGGATGGGACAGTTCTAAGGGCGCCACCGATTCAAAGACAGGTGTCTCTTTTCTAGGAGAGTGAAGTTGACGGCCTTTGATAGAGCTAATCACAATCTTCTACCTATTGTTCTTTAATAGGAATACAAGGCAGTGTTGGCCTTCTTGACGCACTCTACAATATTTGCTTTTGAGTTGAACCTCCTGTCCAAAGTGAGCCCCAACAATTTGGCTTTATCGTTCTCAGCACCAAAACCAAACACAAAATTGATATTAAAATATCATTTATCGTTGACTATTATCGTGCGGGCGATAATCGTTCGCAGCGTTACAGAATGAGTGTCCAGGATATTCCAGACTTCAATTAGAGCTTGGAAAATTACAAAGGTCTTTAATTATAGGTGTACAACCATCAACTAGAGAAAAAAAGATTTATTGATTGTAATCTCAGAATAGCACTCGAGGGTTTTCTCCTTGTGGTTATTATGTAAATCTTCCCACTTCGACGGACTTAATGACTTTTCATAATTAACATTAATTAAACCAATTAAAAGAAAATAAACATATTAAATAATCTCCATGCAATTAAATTGTAATCACATTCCATTTCTTCTCTTACAGATATTACCGTGCCAATACAGTACGTTACCAGAACGACCCCTGCGAAGGTATCTGCATGCTGAATCACTATTGTGCAATCACTCGTGTCGATTACAAGGAATTCCGTCAATGCCTAGAGAAAGAGCAAAGCGCATTACGTTCCCATTCGCCGGCTGTGCAATCGTGCCCGTTGTTAATACTCCTGCTCTCGTTGGCATTATCATGGAACACTGCAATGCAAATCCTACCAAAGCACATCCATCATCGCCTGCAGTTGTCGTCCATCGCCATTGTTTTCGCTTTACGCGGAATTTTATTTCGAATTCTACCAGGATTACAAAGGACGTCGAATGTTCGCCAACAGCTTCGTCTCTCCTATTCATTACTAACAACGTTCCCCGGTGGTGGACCGAAAAAGGACTTGTTCCATATCCAAACGCAAGGTGAGAGTGGACATCATATGCTCCAATTGATTGGTGGTCACTCCTGTGTAAGCACAAAAACCATCAACTCCCGTGGTTATTCCAATGCCCACCTCAGTAGGGAGTGTAAGTCGAACCATTCTGGCACTATGGCTTCATCGTTACCATCAACAGCAGTCATACGATGGTTAAGGGTTGGTTGGGCGCTAGTGAATCTGCTGCTACCCCCAATATGCGATCAATGGTTTTTCAATTGCCAAAAATTGTATTTAACTTTAGTGGAATTAGTTAGATGTAATTGGATTGAAATTTGCTTAGATGTAGTTAAGTGTAGTCAATCGGTGTGTTTGCGGCTTATGGACAGTGCTCGCAGGCGTGTACAGCTTATTACAAGAATTCGTTTGGCGCTAGTTTAGGATTGGGAACAACAACCAGCACTAAATTTTATTATTATGCTACTCTTTAGGGATTTCTGTTTATCTTTTTATATAGTTTTCATTGCTAAGAAGAAACAAAACAACAACTTGAAATAAAAAAATATTTGTATAGCTAGTGTGGGTATGATAGAGAAAAAAAAAATACAAAAAAATGCTACATAACGATGATGAGTATCTGTGTTATATATTAAGGCAAAATACGAATGAACATGAATTGTAATTAGATTTAAGATAAGTGTGTGTCCTTTTAGTTAGATGGAAATTCAAAATGTCACTTTGTGCAGCCAATGTGGATAATTCTTTTTTTATTTTTGTACATAGATCTGTGGATAGGTAGTTGACTTTATTTTGAACCTTTGAATTTTGAATCACGGTTTTCAGTTACATCTGAAGTTCTTAACCGAACTCAACAGAAATACGTACTTCTGTTCGAACAAAGCGCAACTTATTCGTAAATCACAAGGTTGCGCTCATGAGAAGTGGGTCCATGGTTGGTATATTCTTTGCAGATATTTGGTGCATGCCCAAGTATTTCAATCTTTTGTGGGTCAATGCCCCACACGACTCTAGAAGGTGCTCCGGTGTCTCAATAGACTCATTGCAGAATCTGCAAAGGCCTTCATTTGTTATACCTAGTTTCCGTAGATGCTCCCACAGTTTGCAGTGTCTTGCTAGGAACCGAGTTAGGATTCGTAGGTTATCCTTGCTGAGGCAGATGCAAGATTAGAATCTTTTCCGGTTGTAGGTTTCCCAGTAGTTTCGTCGCTTGTCTTAGACCTGTTGTGTTGTTCTAGGATCTTGCCCTGTTTTCTTTTTCCGTTTTCTTTAATTTTTCGCGTATTGAGTGATCCCCTATTCCACAGAAAGGTTCAGGTCCAGTAAAGGATTCTACGGCTCCTTGCCTTGCCAAGGCGTCCGCTTCTTTATTACCTCTGAACCCAAAGTATGCAGGGATCCAGTAGAGTGTGACCTTGTTGTTCCTGCCTAGTTCGTTAAGTTTATGAAGGCATTCCCATACAAGCTTCGATTTAATGACATAGTATTACTGACAGTATTGCTATTTCGCGGTTACTGTATCCTCTTTCGAGATTGATTCGAATCCACCTCTCAATTGCGCATATTTCAGCCTGAAAGATGCTGGTACCTTGGCCCATGGGTTCTGAATTTTTTGTTTTTGGCCCAAACACTCCTGCAGCCGTTCCTTCCTCGGTTCTCGAGCCGACTGAATTTCCTCAAACAGTCATCCCTAGGGACTGCAAGCAACGGAAGTTTCCACTACAAGGTGGAGCAGTGTGAGTTCTAGGAGCACTTCCATAGCTGAAGTTGGGCATGTTCGCATGGCAGAGGCACTCCAATCTTTGCACTTTAGTGAGTGACTCCCTTGTTGTGATCAGACTGGTTCTCTTTGCCCAAGCTGTCGCCTGATCATTGGCCTCACAATGGTCATAGCTTTTCACTATTTGACTGTGAGGTCATATTTCCAGAGTTTTAGCTGTGTTGTGGAGGCTGTTCTTCTTGACTATTCCACCAGAGATGCATTTCTCAGGGAATGTTACAAGCTCCAAGAACAATTTCTACTCCTCATTTCTGCTTTTCTCTTGCATCGATTGATGTCTCATTCCAACTCTCTTCTATGACAGCACTTATAGTTCCATCTAGTTAGTATACCCCTGTTGCTAACCTGTAGTTCCTACTATGCAGTAAGAAAAATTTATCACACCAAATAGAAACGTAAATATAATCTCTGACAAAACTCCTTACAAATTCAATCGATCATAACTCAATGGCGAGTCTGAGTGGATATAGATTAAAGATTAAAGAACAACAACCATCACTCAACATAAGTACAATCAAAATCTATTAAGAAATCCATTCATCACACTGTCACACCTTCAAATGCATTCCATTTTCATAATCGAATCAAGCAGACACTAAGCAAAAAAAAAACACCCCTCAGATAAAGACTGCCTCAATCGCAGTCAAAACTCACATCCTGATCCTTAAGCGCTGCTGGCCAAAAACGACGAACCAGTAGAAGTCGAAATGATGATGTACAGGCAGGAGGGTAAAAGGAGGGGTTGGTGCTTGCACTGCTCCTATAATCAAATGTGAATTGAATTCCATTTTGGATTCCACATATCCCAGTGCAGCATTGCATGTCGATTTTGAAAATTACATGTGCGCCATTGTGCCCTTGTGTTACACGCCGCCAACAACGCCACCGACCCTCACAAAGAAAATGCACTCTCACTGGGGATATATACATACGCCCTCTTTATATGGACGAGTGTGTATGTTGTGCATGGCATCTGGTTAGAAAATGGAAATCTAACAATGCACACACGAGGACCATTGCTTGGATTATTATTGTTGTGTAACACAGTTGTTGTTTCCTTGACAGATAATGGGAATGAAACAACTAGGATATTTCGAAGGCGACCAAGTGTAAAAGGTGGTGCCAAAAGGATGGAAGACGTAGAAGATTGCACCAAAAAAGTATAAACGAGAAAGCAACTCGCCCATCCATGATCCTGGATAGAAAAAGGATATTACATTTTACTTCTGCGGCTCTGAGGATAACCTAATAATATTTAATTGTTATAAAATATCACATGATAACCATGGGGTCTGTTGTAGGTATGTGAGAATGGACGGCCATATTTTCTAACTGTAACTGTTGTTGTTGACCGGCAAAACTTTTGTTTCCGGTTTTCTGATATACCGAGTTTGTGTAGATGTTGCAGCGCTTATTGTTTGTAATCCTCTTCCCTCCCATCAGGAGGTCGTTGTGCATTGTGTATGTTGAATGTCCTTCGACTGTAGCCCGATTCGGACTCGAATTCATCGCTACGATTCCATTTTGAGGAATATTTCCTCTCATTTTTTTCCTCCTATTTTTAGTCCTTTTTTTTTTGTTGAAACAATTTTATTTTTATTTTCATTTTTTTTTTCCTCGGCGTTTGTTGCATTTTATGGTACCAAGAGAAAATCCATGCTATGGGATAGCTATCCTTTTTTTTTGTTTTATTTGCCATCGCTGTAGTTGTTATTTCAGTATTTTTACAGGTCACATGAAAAATGACCGAAAAGTTTCTCAAACAAGCTAAAAGGTTTCGATTATTTATTTCGATGATTTGGTTGCTGTTTGTTGTTCACTAACAGTTTGGTGATGGGGAGTTTTATCCAGTGGACGCCGCGAGAGGGGCTTTTGGATTTTGTTTCACGGGATGTGCGCTGTGTGTGTGTTCTTTTTGGAGGGATTTCGTGTTTTTATTTTGTGTTTTCTCCGATGATTTATTGGAAATTTTATTCCCTCTGTTCTCAAACTGTCGTTAAAATGTTTTGTGTGTGAATTAAATTGGACTGCTTTTAAGGGCTGCCCTGCGGGGGTGGCAGAAGAACGAACCGAAGCAGCTTATCGATTGTAGGACATACATACGAGTACATACATTCATCCAGCAGCAGGATATTAGCTGGTGATTTTATCTTTCCTTTTGGAGAGGGTAGGTATTTCCTGTTTGCGTTTTTTTTTTTGTTCTGTTTTTAACTGAAGGGTGGGTCCCGTTATTCAATTGTTTTGTTGTGAAGTTTTCCACTGGAATTTTTTGCTTACAAGTTTTGTTTCCCGTTTTTGTGCGCTCAGGCTCTGTTAACAATACTGATAAAAAGTTGAATTATTAATACACTACAGAATATTTGGGGTTAAGGATTAAACAGTGGGGTCCGGTATCGGGCCTAATGGATTGTAAACTTTTGCGACGGAGAGTTTGTTGTAGAGTTTTTGCACAATGTAGGTATGACATATTTATGACATTTATCGTAACAAATTTTTGTTTAACGTGAGGGATTGTTTTTTTTTTTTTTTTTATACAAAAGTTTTGAATTTGTTATAAGTTCCGAATGCCTAATTGATGCCTCTGCGAAACATTGCAACAGAGCGATTACGAATCCATTAGATTGGACAAAAATGCCCTAAGTGCCGCTTGACTATCTGAGATTATGTCTGGCATATCGATAGCATGCAGTTCAGCCTGAAACACAATCCATAAAATAAAAAAATAAAAGTCATTGTTTATGCGATTTGTTGAGATTTGTTGAGATCATGTAACACAGGTTGCAAAGTCACATGCAGGAGTACACTTCACTTACCTTGTTGTGCTTCGCAAGGGATTGTAGAGCATAGAAGTAGCCATTTCCATTAGATTGGACAAAAATGCCCTTGCCGCTTGACGATGGCATGCAGTTCAGCCTAAAACACAGTCGGAGTCGTACCCATCGGTACCGAAATCTTTGTGTTGGATCCAAAAACCCCAGCTCCTACTCCAGAATCCATTTTCGATCCGTCAGTGAACTAAACCAGACTTCTAGGGTCTGCTGTCGGAACACCATTGGACCAGATTCCCCGATCCAAGATTTCAATCTCAAATAACCTTCCGAAGCAATGTTAAGTCTGGTATGAAACAGAACATGTCTCTTTTGAAATTCAGTTGAGTATTTTCGAGTACCCCACCAGGTCTCCTGCTTTGAACTCATATTCTACCTGCAGTTTGATGGCGTATCTAGCACCCGTCTTCCTTATGAATATTGGTATGGGTGTGAGCCCTACAGCAGCTTCTAGGACTGTCGTCGGGCAGATACGCATGCCAAGTGTAATGCGAGGACAAACAAACCCTTGCAACTTCTTCAACTTGCTTGCCGTTGTCTGTTCTTGAACTTTCGGCCACCAGATAATGGCCGCATACGTGATTATGAGTTTCGCCATCATTATGTATAACCAATGTATCATTTTAGATCTATCGGATAGATAGTGCCTTGGTAGCACGCCCGGTGGCAGACTTGATATGTGAATTCCATTTAAGTCGCTTATCAGGGATGACAACAAGATATTTGACCTCGCTGGAATACTCTAAAATGATGCCTTTGATTATAATTGGTGCAAGGTGGACCTGTGACTTCCTTGTAAAAGGCACTAGAACGGTCTTCCTAGGATTGATGGATAATACTTCTCTACTACACCATTCTAATACTTGTAGTAATGAACTTTGTGTGGAAGTCGGAGACCATCGTGACGTGCTTCCCACTAATGAAAATCGCCAGGTCATCAGCATGGGCTATGGTGATATAGCCCGATTTGTGTAGATCTACTAAAATCGTGTCGATGACTATTGACCATAACAGAGAAGAGAGAACTCCTCCATATGGGCAGCCCCTGGCTGTAGTTATAGACACCGACACTCCTACTGAAGAGGTAGTAATTGAACGATTAACTAGCATGGCCATTATCCATTTGTTGGTCGAATCTTCGATACCTCTACTACTATCGCTCTTGCCATCGAGTCGTAGCCTGTGTTATCGAAAGCGCCCTCGATGTCTAGAAATGCACATGGCGCCATTTCAAAGTCCGCTATTAAAACCACCCAAATAATGATATAAATCTCAGGAGGTCCATCAGCTTAATCTTGCCTAAGTGGTGCAGCTCTGAGAAGAATTGATAAAAGTTCTCATTCTTCAGATGGATAGGGTAGCGCAATCACATATTCGACTTCTTCTTCGTCCTTGTGCCTTCCACAATATTCATTTTGCAGCACACTAAGTCACTCTGCATGAAGGCCAGAAACGACCGTGGATTTTAACGATTGAGTTTAATCAGAGTGGATGATCTCTTCTTCCTTAAGGCTGGCCAAATTCCTCTAACCGTTACGCAAGTCTCTAGATGCTCGACTGATGGCTTCATCTTCTAATTTCTTCCGTAAGGAACAGACTGAGGCTACTACAGAACAAAGGGCTCCTAATAGGTGCAGCGTCGATCCTTCCCTAGCGAGCACATTAGCCTTCGGTATTCATATGCCCTATACCCAACCCCGTATATGCTTTATCTCTGGATATCTCATTTAAGAGTGATGGCAATTGTCTGGCTGTCATCATTTATTCTAAAGGAGTAGCTTATTTCTATGGCTTAATAATAAGCTCCCCGTTTTACTAACTCATCGTCATCAGTTCGTCACAAAGACGAGACCCATCTTGCAGTCTCGATAGCAGCTTTTCTGTGAATAAGCAAAGTCGTTAAAGGGTGAGCAAATACTATTTATTCAGTTTTGATTTATCGATTACGACAAAGGTGTTAAAATAATGAAGCCACATACAAGTTCGTTGCCTTTCACAGAAACAAAATCCTTAACTTCGGGACATTGTATGTGCAATCTCCTTCCTGATTTGACCTCTAATTTATTTCTCTCTACCAAATCACACAGCCAAATCTCAATCAAGTATGTAATTTTAGTTAAATATTAAACACGCAAGACGTTAACCAGATTTCAAGAGAATTCTCCTTTGCGCTGCCGATTTATTTGACCTGTTTGTTCTTTCACAGCGGAAGTGGTTAGCCACATTTCTTGTGATTAATAAATTATTTACCCATTAAGATCGCATTAACTCGTGGCCCCGATGCCAACGAAATGCTAACAACATTTGCTGTGTATAGTATTTTAATTCACCGCCATCTGGTGTGCAATATCAAATCAACAATATCCACGCCACTCACACACATAATCAAAGTCATGGCCCTAATTCCATCTCCTTATGACTGCCAAGGAAATCCAACGGTCCTCGTTAGAGACTAGTGCCCCTCTACGCTCTTGTTGTGTTGTCCTCTATCGAACAACAAACAAACACCGCCCATATGGGATAATTTGAAATAATAAAATGTACATTAGCATTGCCTTGCTATTTTCGTACGTCCTAATCATCATCATCATCATCATCATCATCATCATCATCATCATCATCATCATCATCATCATCATCATCACCGTCCTTGTTGGAGCCATTGCCATCACCCACTGGGATATGAATTTTTTCTCTTTTTTTAAGCGAGATTATTTTCTCAGAATAAGGTCAGGAGGCTACTCATGTTTGGCGCACATGAAACAAACGAATCAATTCTCATAAATACCAACACGCTTTCCGAGTGTTTTGGTCCTTAGTCCAATGTCAATGTTGAGTTTCGATTTGAACACACACACAACAAAAGAAAAAAAGGACTAACCACCGCAGGCAAAACACCTCCGGCGACATCTGTTGGGCTTCGTTATCATGTCGTGGCACTTAATGTCGTAAAGTGTTTTTCGATTTTTCAACTGAGACATCATCAGGCCATTCGGCTCATTTGTATTCCACGGACGCCGTACTTTTGCCTTTCATCCACGACGGACCGTACCAGCCGAGAGTGTTACCACGACGACTTCAAGTGCTATTCAGAGTAATACCAATCCGACCTTACCGCCAATTTATCCTGCTTTCTCGGCTCGTGACGTGAGTTCCCTTTTTGTAACAATAACAATAAAAATAATAACAATAACAATGCGAGTATCCGTTGCAATAAAATAAATTAAAAATTGACACATGGCACTGGGTATCGCATAGGTTGGCCATTCGATTCGTATTTATTATTATTATTATTATTATTTTTTGCCCTGTCGTTAAAAGGAAAGAAGGTGCAAAGCATTATGCAACATGAGGGCTGGAACAAAGTCTGTGCAGAAAAATAGGGCCTACATAGATTGAATTGATTGTTAGTCGGATAGCGTAGCGTAGTTACCTTTATTTAAATCATTTAAGACCAAGGACTTAACTGGTCAGACGGAAATTTATATTTCATTTGGACCTTGTAGATGAATAGGATCGTGGTCACAATATCCAAAAAAAAAAAAAAAATATTTGAAAATGATTGCATTTTGAAGTCTGGGAGAATCCGTTCAGTCAACTTACATCCAGGAGAGTCATTCAACGCACAATTGTGTTCATAAGAAACCAAATCATCTCTGGAAGATTTGACCGTAGATTCAGTAAGACCGAACACAGGTTCGGGTCTTGAGAAACTCTCCTCTGAGCCTTGTCCAGCAATTTCATCGGTAACCTCATTTCCCGCGATACCAGTGTAACCTGGCACCCAGATGAGAGTCAATAAATTGAACTTAAAATTGACTTGTTTGGATGAGGTTAAAGGATTAAGCAAGGCCTTAAGCACAGCTTGACTGTCGCTACCGACACAGATACAACTGAAACTTCGGAGTCATAGCATCAGACGGCATATCCATAAGACCAGGATCATAGGATAAGTGTGCAAGATCATCAACGCTCCAGTACGGTAAATATCAAAAGCCAACACGTCTGAGTCTATGGATAGCTTTTAGCGAACACCTTATGATCTGCAGTGCATCTAGAGCAGCGCCCGGAGTAGTCGAAAAGGCTTCCGTGCACCCGAGACACTTAAGCTTACTTTCTCCTCTTTCACGCGATATTGGGTGACTTACTCGGTTTTCTCTATTGCTTAGGTGGCTGCAAGCTCTGATTGTTTTGTCTTCGTGACTGTGAACTCTCATTATATTGCTAAAGCATATATTTGTCGCTTCTTACATTGGCATTGAAATCCTCCATCACCATTAGGTAGGTGTTTATTTATAGTATTAGCCTAAACAGTTCATTGGAGAACGCAGTGAAATGAATCGAGAATAGTCTTAACCAAGGGCGGATCCAGGATCTACTTCTGGGAGGGGCACAAAGGTCAAATAGGTAATGAGTGTACCTCTTAGTTTTGTAGAGCAGTTTGTCCCTGCGAAAAAATCAAGCAACATGATAGCCAAAAGTCGTCAACAAGTTATTTTGGTTTGGTTTTGAAATGCCTCCGCCGCACTCGGGTCAGAACTGATCCAATGTGTAATCCATAGAGGGAGAGAGAAAAGTTTCCCTTGCCCATTTAACCCATATAATGTCTGTTACAAACTACCCATGGTTGTACTTACTTGTTTCCAGTATATTCAAACCATCCTGATGATCTAATGAAGTTCAATAACATGTCAGTACTTGTATTGGAGAGTTCTCCTAGATCCTGAAACAAGTGCTTGCCAAGGAGTCTGTACCTAGAATGTTGGAATCCAGAGCACTGGCAGAGGAAGTGGGTAGTGTCCTCTACATCATCCTCATCCCTGCACAGTTCTTTCTCCGTACGACGCAGTTTTTTTAAGTGGTACCACAGTCAGTTCTAGTGGGTCCGATGAAGCTGTCCTTGCTAATTCATCTGCCTTTTTATTACCCGGTATTACCCGGGACGCCCTCATGCCAGGGACCCAGCATAGCAGACCCTTGTGCTGTGTTCCAAGAATCTTAAGCTGCACTTCACAAGCTCGGCTTTTATTTCTGTGGCGGTACGGTAATTGCTTTGATAGCTGCCTGGCTGTCGATAAAGAAGAAGAAGTCACTGCCAGAACCTCCGCTTGGAAAACACTGCTGTGATCTGGGAGTCGTATAGAGCTGAATATTCCCAATGATTCAGAGAAGATTCCGGATCCTACCCCGGTGTCCATTTTTGATCGATCTGTATAAATAGCTATGGATTCAGTATTTGGTATGCGGCTGTTTTTCCACTCTTCTCTGCTAGGGTAAGCTGAGGTAAATGGCATTTCGAAGTCAAAGTAAGGCACAGTGTACTCCGTCGTAGTTGCATGGCCAAAAGATCTGCCAAGGATGGCTGCGGGCCCTGTCGCATGTGACTTCCAGCTCGTGGTCTGACTTATTCTTAAGACGCTAATGACTGCCTGCCGTTGATCTCGTATACATGTCCAGCGGAGGCAGGTTGAGAATAGCCTCAAGGCCCGCAGTTGGAGTGGTTCTCATTGCACTGGTAGCAGCAATGCAGTCTAGTCTTTGTACTTTGTTGAGAACCATTACACAGAATTGCTTTTGAAGAGGGTCCCTAGTTCCAACCAATTCAGTTTTCTGGGAGTTGACAGTAAGGCCGTATGTCCTAGACCTTCTAACCAGGGTCTTAAGGTCTCCAACGATTTGCTCACCTCACATCTAATTTTGTGCCGGACTTTTGGGGCATATTTTTGTTTTAATGTTTCTTACTGTGTAATGCCACTTCCAGGAAATAACCTAGAGAAGTTGTACCTATAAATGATTGCCTTGGTCATGCTTCGATTAAGTCATTCACGGTACTTCAAAACTATTATCGAAGGGTCGTCTTTCTAGTTAGGTAGAGGCTGCGTCTGTATCAACGTAGCACTTGCATTGCATTGAACATTTTGTTGTTAGACGTATTCTTTCCAGTAACTTGTGTCCATTGATAGTCCTTACGATGAGCGCTTAATTTTGTATTTTTTAAACGGAATATTTACATACATAAGTTAAGTTGTTTGGTGCCATGACAGTTTGCATTTGGCAATATGTCACTTTGACAAGGTAACTTAAATTTGACAAGGCTAAATTATTTTGAGACATAAGAAACTTTGCATACACCCAATCTTGCACTTACTCCAAATCCAACAGAAGTGTATATATGTATACTCGTATGTACGTACATAACTATGATGGAAAAAAAATGTCAAATTCCATAGTGATATATTGCGAAATTGACTGTATGACGCTTTACCTAAGCGACTTTATGTCAACTGACACTTTAAAAGGCGTCTATATGCCGAACTTTTGAATTTGGTACAATGACGCTTTGCACAATGTCACTGCACCAGCTATTTACCATGTCATTGTTTGTGTAAAGCTCTCTGGGCTTGTTGCAAGTTCATTCTATCTCTCGTCGTCTTATCGGACGATATGTGGTTAATATACCCAGCAAAAATTACCTTTTCAAACCTTAGAGGTCAATATTCAGTACGTTATTGGCCCCAAGTTCTTGAAAGAGTGGCCTAAAGTTCAACCGATAGGGTGCGATTGGTTAAAAACTTAAACTTAACTGAGAAAGCAATACGCGCGAAGTCGTGTTTAAGGAACTTTTTAATTTTTTACACTAGAAAGAAATGTTGCGTAAGTCTGAAATATTAAATTTGACAGTGTTGCATAGTATATAGTATAGATTTCTGATTCAAACTCAATATCTGTTGTTATTGCTAAAAGTTATATGGCTCTTAAAAACGCTTTTATAGTCCTCTTATATGGCAGTACATTTCCACATGTTTTCCCTCGCTAGAGACAGCAAAAAAAACTTACACCACTCAATGTATTGTTTCCTGTAACACCGCATGTGCTTCAAGGATAAACACCAGTGAATAGCACCCTCAAGAGTGCGATAATTCCCCTGAATTCGTGTTCATAATTTTTATTGTTTTCTTTCTTCTTTTATTAATTTTTTTTTTTTGTCCATTTCCAACAATTTCAATTTCGCGCTCGATTCATCCCCCATTTCCTGCACAAAAGAAAAAAAAAAAAATAAATAAAAAAAATTTCATTGAATGAATTAAGTCTCATAAAAATTAAAGTAAAATCGATTTTTTGCCTTCTTTGATGTTACAAACGCTTTCTCTAGGTAAATATTGATAAAATATAACAAAACTACAAAATATACTTAACAAATTAAGAGCACAGTATGCATAAATTTAATAAAACAAAAATTGTAATTAATTATTCTAAGTAATTGTTAAATGTTGTTATTATCTTCCTTAGTTAATTAACTTTTAACAGAAACACAAAACCAAAAAATAAAACAATTAATTTGATATTTTTATATGAATGCTGAATTTAATGACTGCTACCTTAAAAAAAAAAAATAAATTAAAAAAAAAAAAAAACAAAAAAAGAAAACAGGATGTTTATTGTAAAATAATATTACTAAAAAAATATTGCCCAATCATAAATAAAAAGTAAAAATGAATTATATAAATTAAAACCATAATTAAAATAAGGAAATTTCTTGTAAAAATTAAACAATTGAAATAATAACCCAAACAGACGCAGCACATAATTTTTAATGAAAAGTAAATTTTATATCGCAAAGGGTAGGTAGGGAGACACAAACCACGTCGTTTGTCCACTCAATAATACAGATACAGAGAGTAGATAATGGAAGACAATTGGGTGGAATTAATTATGCTACGTGTCGTTGTGTTTTTTTTTTTCCGTGTAAGCATATATGTGTTTCTCCTTCTGTAAATCATGTAAATAAATTATAAAATAATTCATATGGAAAACAATGTAACTATTAATTAATTTTCGACCCAAACTCCCCACTTAATTGTATTATATTTTTTTTTTGTAGGAAATTTAAATTAAAGTAAGATAAATAAAGAATGACAGAGCTGCATCTACCTACGAGTAGTTTGGAGAGTTAATAGCTGAGAAAATTACCGCTACATTTAATAGTGCGAAGTACAGGCAAATTTACACACAAAATGACAAAGTGGAAATGGGAAATTATAGATAAATATATACAAATAGATATATGGAAACTATACGATTGTTTGTTACGTGTAAATAAAGTATGTATATTAAATAAAAGTAAATAATAAAAATATATATATATTCATATATTAATTTACTATACATATATATAAATATAAATTGGTTTGCGTTTTCATTTTTGAACAAAGAAATTAAGGGGGTTGGCGTTAATTGCTTTTCCATGTATCAAGTGCCTGACTTTGAGTAAATGTGAAATTAATTGTTCTCACAATGATATGATCATTATAGCACCTTTTTGATGTATGGATTAAGGACGAAATTACATACATGTATGTGCAAGGCAATGGAAATATGTTGGTTATATAACTGGTTGTAAGTATATTACGTCATCGATGGCTGCCTTCCTTTAAGAGAAAATGCTATGGTAAGCTTTTGTAGAATATGCACTATTTATGCCCCATATCCCTTTGTCGTGTCTGGTCTCCTTCAACCTTAGGTGTCCCCATCTCTTTTGAAGATGCCGTGCTTCTTTTTAACTGGTCTGCGCCGCGTAACCTGCCATCCTGAGTAAGCGAATTTCATTCCATAACATGGCTATGTACCCTCTTTTAGGAAAGTGTGACCAATCTACTGCCATTCTTGACATTGTTAATGGTTGCGATTAAAGGTTCCTGGTTCTCAGGTGCACGAGAGTCTTTCTGAATATGCAAGGCTCTGCTCTTGATTCACTGCTGAATCTCCCTCCTCTTACATATATCATGGAGTGTTCGCTAAAAGGTATCCACAGACGCAGGCGTAGTAGCTCTTGGTGTGAAACGCACTGAGGATTTGATGATCTGGTGCGACGCCTATTATTATGACCCTGGTCTTATGGATATGCCTTCTGAAGCTATGACTCCAAGGCTTCAGTTACGGCACAAGTATGAGATCGACTTTCCAGGTATTTAGGACTGGTTACCGCCAGCGTCTCAACCAGGAATGGGGCTGACTTAACGGATGCTCCCAGACGTCGGTGAGAAATCCGCGGCATTCTTGCTGTCTCTCAACAGAAAAGACTGCTGCCAAGTTATTAGCTTAAGCGAAACATCTGTCTGCAACCCCTGTGGAGAGAGTGGTGACACTGCGTAACACTTCCTATGCCATTGTCCTGCCATTGCTCGTATCAGGCGGCAGATTCTAGTTGCAAATGTGGTGAGTGCTGTCAATGTAAGCTCTTCGTCACTGAGGCGCCTACTTGAATTCATTAAGAAGACAATTCATACAGTAAAAAGGGCATAATGGGATCCTTTCTGGTAGTACAATGGACAAGTTGATGTCTGAGTTCTCCAGTAGAGCTTTTCCTATGACAAAAAATATAGGTTCTTGGTCCATTCTCTATTAATATCAATCAATCAATCACTCTCCATGTACCGCTTCCATCTAGGAGCGCGAGGACAGCGTTGGCTCAGGTCTCAGTCCTAGCTTGTCGTTTAAGCTGCACAACTGCATAACATTGTGTATATTATCCCAAATGTAGACTTTGCTTTGCCTATTTGGTTCGGTTCCGCTACGAATGTATCTGGTATGATTCTCCTGGATAAGGCAGGCCAAATAAATTTCTGATTGGCACTAGAAAATGCGAAATCGATGAATAGCAGGTAAAATGGAGATCACTATTTAACGTACTGATTGATGATCATTCGTTGGACGTTGATGTGTTCGACTCAGGAACATCTAGGCATATTCTCCTCTTTTCTAACCTTGGGAGGGTTCATACCTCCGCCCTATGAAATTGTACATATGAGCGAAACGATGAACTGGATCTACTTGCAGAATTTGCATATGCCTTTCGACCGAATATAATGGAAGAAATAATAGAAACCAACGTCAAGGGCACTTATCGGTTTGTGACTACAATAAAGATCATCCACCACATCAGCAAGGTTTAAATCATTACAATTAGGACTACAAAACCAACTTCTTACAAATCAAAGAAACTCGGCATCTCAACACTAAAATAAATAAATTATTGGACATAGAGGGCCAAGCCTAGCTTCTGTACGTGTTATGTGTGGTGTAGATATATGCACGTACAGATCCGAAGGGCAGAGGGGTTTTGAGAAGCTTCCTCATGACAGTAAATACTCTTGGATGTTTGGTAGGCACTTGCAAGAGGTGGGGCAGTGAAAAAACGAATCCCTTGCGCAGTAGTCCAACGAGCTAACCACTGAACCACGGCGCCGACAATCTAAACACTGATATGGCACTACACTTAGCCTTAAGGCTATGCAAGCTTCAGCTGTCCCAAAACTACTTAACCCTTGCTTCTAAGAAACAGGAAGCAGCCAAAAAAAAAACATCCAGGACCTTCCCATCAGTGCTAGGAATATAATATATTTTCAACCTTCAATTTGTTTGTGGAATCGTGCAAAGAAAGAGTTGATTTATGCGGCAAATTCTACCGCGGACAATGAAAATGATCGGTGTAGTTTATCTTCCTGTGGGGATATTCTGCCAAATTCATATTGGACTGCCTAACAGATGAAAATTTATATGTGAGCATGAAATTTCCAAAAGTCGTTACACAGCCATGGCATTCAAGGGCAGTTCATTCGCTTTCATCTCCTAAGTCATCCTGGCATCTTCGTCAGTTTCAGTTTATTTAGACTATTCCCAACGACTGATTGTGGAATAATCCTCTAAATCAGTGGTTCCCAACCTTTTCCATCGTATGGCCCCCATGGTAAATTTAAATGTCTCATGCCCCCTTTAATCAAATTAAGTCTGTTTTGTCAAATTAAGACGATGAGTCCTAATGTTCAACAACATGTGCCTTAAATCGGTCTTTTGTTCGAACAACAATCACGTACTTGGCCCATTTTACGGTCGCCATAATCGAGATGACTATTCGCAACATGGTTGATAAATTTGAGCAGACCGATTCAGTCAACACATCAGCCAAAACCCTTATGTCAATGAAAAGCAGAAGAATCCGAGGCTTTTCGAAGACCACAGCTTGGCAAATTTCGTGTCATGGCTTAGTCCTACACCCGTATAAGATTTAACTGATCCAGGAGCTCAAAGTTAATGCCGTTTTTTTGCTGACTGATCTCTCGAGTTGGGAGTTAACACCGATTTCGGTCGAAAAATAATATCATATCATTCAGTTTGACTAGCTGACCCGTGTTCGCCATGCTGCGCCCTCTATAGGATTTCTCTTGCATACAAATGTGTAACATCAGAACGCTTGAAGAAACACTAAAGAATTCGTCACAGTTTTTACTCACTCTAAATCAGTGGTTCCCAACCGGTGGGGCGCGCACCTCCTGGAGACATTGGGACCCTAACAGGGGAATGGACACGATTTGAATTGTGAATTTTCGCTGCAAGGAATGCATACATGCTGAAGGCTTCAACATTTCTTACTAAAGTTTGTCAACATTCCAACTTTCTCTTAGTAAAGGGTTTTCCATTTAGCGTTTCTTATCTCTAAATTTGAAGAAGACAAAGTATGAGTGAGATATAAGCCGTGTTTTATTATTATCCAAGTATTTCTATGCATTACAACAACAGTAAGAGATCTTGCTCATTATCAAGATCTTTTTTTCGAGATCCGAATAGCTAGTTACTAGGTTACATTTTCATCCATGACTGTAGTGTAATTGTCCATGATAGTCAAATATCCATGTTGCCAGATTAGAATATATTAGCAAACCAAACGTTATTCAATTTATTTATATGTTCAAATAAATTAATATTCAGAAAATAGTAACTAACAATGAATAATAACTTTGAATTTCTGAAACCTTGTAAGTGATTAGTAACCCTTGGAGGTGAGTTACCATATCAAATCTGGTTAAATTTTTTTTTTTTAAAAATCAAATGCATCAAATTCTCATTAAAAAGAAGAATATACAGTCGCATGGCAACTTCGTGCTTAATGAACTTTTCAAAAGTCACATTCTAAGAAAAGCTTTTACCACAACCCAGAACCTAAACTTTTCGTGGATCTGGACTGTTTTATTTTCATCGTGCGATCTATAGAGATCTTCGGTGATAATAAAACAGGGCTTATGTTATTGTTATCGTCTCAAATTTGACAAGTTTACTTTTTGGCGAACCTATTAATCCAGAAATAGACCTCGTCGCTAATTGATTATTGATTATGATTTTTCGACCGAAATTGGGGATAACTTCCAGAGGCTCTAGAGACCAGTCTGCCAACAAACGGCGTTGTCTATTATTAACTTTGAGATCCTGAGTCAGCTACCTTATACGGGTGTAGGACAAAGTCATGAACCAAAATTCGACAAGTTGTGATCTTCGAACGTCCTGAGACCGATGCAGAATGACATCGAGTGCAGTCGAATGCACGTGGTATCAAATATGATATCTAGCAAAATTACCTTCTTCAGCGCTTACTACAAAGGCGCATTGGAACTTAATAAACACAACGCACGTGTGTTCAAATAGTAGATACCTACACAACACACAATTCTAACATAACTCATCTTTCATTCTAAATACGCAGAAAAATATTCTGACAAAATGAATCCCCCTTATTTGACATCTGAGTAGCAGAGTACATCCTGTCACAACCGGTAGCACAATTTAGCTCTAAGAAACAAATTCAACGCACAAACTTTTCTTCCGTCCAGATTCTAATCTATCGTGTCCATATTCTCGTCCTTTGTCCAGTAAAATACAAGAAAGAAAGAAAAAAATTAAAATGCACAGGAAAAGAGATTAAATCGTGATTTATTACGGTTCCCTATTTCGGAAAATTTGTTTTTCTTTGGCCCGTCTGGCAAGGAGACAGCCCACGGATTCCCAATTCTCCGAGTCACTTCCGATTTTTCATCTAATAACTTTTTTTTTGCCTCCCTAAGAAAGGAAAAAAAGGAAAAATTAAATGAAAAATTATTGCTGTGTCCAGTAACCTTTATCCCTGTCGCGCGGTGAAATTAAATCGGGGAAAGACGTCACCGTTGTCGTGCTGCGTAAGAAAATTAAAACCGCAAATTATTGCGTAATCTGATTGATAGTTGCCGTGATTTTGTTTCAATCCCTTTTTGGCTGCACCCTATGTGCGTGGGACTTAACGTACGCACTAAGTATGGACAGGATATTTGAATGCTACGTACAAAATGATCCGGGGTAATACATATTTATTATGTCCAGAACACACGTTGTGTGACAGGCAGAAGGTGGGGTGGCTGTGGCTATTCCATTTGACAAATCGGTTTGTCTTGTTTATTTATTTTTTTTTTTTTCTTGCAAGCGACTTGCGGCGGAACTCAGTGACTTTCGGAAGTCGTTCGTCATTTTGGTTTATTATTATTAAAGAAATTGTTTGTAAATCTGCTTTTTATCGCTGTCATGACTGTCAAAAAGGGACTGATAATTACGCAAATGGGCTTCCTGAATAAATGTTTCGTTTTTGCAAGATTGGTTAAATCTGCGAATAGCAATGCAGTAAGAGATTCCTTTTCCCATAGTCTTTCCTACATACAATTGCATCTTATATAATTGCGATTTTGTGAAGTAAACGAAAAGAGGATTAACAAATTTCTATACTCTTCAGGAACGTGAAATTCCATTTTGCAAAACTACGATGGCCATTCAGCTGCTCGCTCCAAGGAGACTGGTTCAACAGAATAGCTTTTTAAAGGCTGACCAGATAGTAGTGATACTTTTTCCGATTGTTATGTTTCAGCAGATATCAAAGCTACCAATGATATAAAGCTGTCAAAAGAGTCAGTAAAGCTTACAATTTATCGTGCAGGCAATTCCTTGCACCATGAAAAAGTTTGAGCGTGAACCTTAAGCCACCAAACAGACAAAGATTGGTGCGAATGGTCGAAAACATAGCCGGAAATGTTGACTGGAGGTCCGGATTTCGGCCAAATAATTATCTTCTCAAATGAGACCAATTTTTGGCTTAGTGGCTAGGATAGCGAGCAAAAGCGAACACAATACTCAAATAGTCGACCAAGTATCAATGCATCAACAAAGATTGATTATTTGGCGCGGTCATCATCGGACCTTATGCCTTTCTTTCACCGCTACTGTAAATGGTGTCAGGGATGGAGCGATGTTAACCGATTTTTTGGGGTCAGAGGTCGAGAAGATCGAAACGACATAAGAGTCATCTGACTGGGTAGGCCGAAGGCAGCTCATAGAGAGCCAAGGTCTAGGTTCTCACAACTGTACATGTTGTACGTGGTATAAATTACAGCACGTACAGTTTTATGCCGTATCCGAAGGGCAGAGGGGTTTGAGAAGCTTTCTCATGACTGTTATACTCTTGGATGCTGGTCAGATGCTTGCAAGAGGTGGGGCCGTGAAAAAACTTTGATGGTATTTTCCTGGATTTGAGTTTGCATAGAAGTTCAAGGCACTAACCATTGGACCAAGGAACCTACTTGGGGAGTAAGAACTCAGATAATGTTTTTATTCTTAAGTAGGTAAGTAAGTAGTTTTATTGAACTGCTACTGACATTTTTAAGTCAAGTCTCTTAAGATTTTTCGCAATTGGTGATTATTTAAAAAATACTTCACTCTCAAAGTGTTATTGATTATTTCGAGAACCGAAGATTTTAAAAAGGATTTGTACGTCATTTGAAAGACGGTGAAATCAGCTTTCATCTGATACCAACCAAAAACATATACGAGTATATATATGTTTTACGCTTCTTATGGTGCCGTGTAATAAAATCTAATTTAAAATTACATTTTGGATCTTCTTGCACTTTTGGAATTGCATTAAAGTACAACACGCATTTTGGACTTTATTGCTTTTTTATAAGTGCAATAAAAAGTCCAAATCAAAGTCTAAATACCAAATATGTATGTGGGGAAAATAAAATACATATTGTGGAAAAAAAGGGCGCAGTTCCGAACTTTACATACAAAAGCCTCGCATCCACTCCAAATCCTACAGTGATCCCAACCAAGGGGGTTGCAGGGGGACAGCATGCCCCCCATACACATTTCACTGTTTATGGAATCTACTTCTGATTTCACAAATTCTTTTGGAAGGATGACTACGCAGATCTCTTTTACGAATATTAATGCTGACTAGAGTTGAAATTAAAAGTACGTATCATCAACTATTCAAACAGAAAAACAACTAGAAGAAAAAGTGCAAATATTTACACTCAACATGCGAAAAGGTGCATGAGCTGCAACAAAAACAGCAATATGTAATATTATTAAAAAAAAGAGGAAAACTAGAAATCGTGGCATCAGACAAGGGCACCAAGCGACAAAACCACACTGAACAACTTAAATAATAAGCTCACAAATTCTATAAGAAATTTAATGATGAGTCCTTAAAAACTTACCTTTCCGATCTTACTAACGATGCTAGCACCGACTACTCACTCTGGAAAGCAACAAACAAAATGACCAGGCCAATTGCTCACATTCCACCAGTAAAGACCAGAGAAGGTAAGTGGGCAAAAAGCAGCAGCAGCTAGGCCAAATTTTAAAACCAACTGTCACAAAAAGACTTAAAAAATATAGCGCAGATTATACAGAAATGCCAAGCATGTGGAGGTAATAATGATACCAAAACTAGGCCACTTCTTCCACCAATATACTTCCTTAAGCTACTTTTTTTCAAATATTTTATAAATCTACTCCGAAACACAGATTTTCTCAATAAGTGGGCGTAGTAGTGGGCGGATTTTGTAAAGTTATAAACATATACTGTATTTTTCTTCCAAGAAGTGCTATTATTTCGATAAAATCTTCAAAAAACTTTTTTTTTGAGAAAAACGCCCCTAAAAAGTGGGCGTGGCCATACACAATGTACTGAAGATATGTAGGGTAAGAGAATATCTACATATTATCTTAAGTAAGTATTATTGAGTTTCATGTAAAATTACTGAAAAAAGTGATATTTTTCAAAAAGTGGGTGTGGCAGTGTGCGGATTACAAAAATGTGTACACTTGTATTGCTTACTTTTCCAAGGACCTCGTATATAAAATTTCATCAACCTAGCTCAACCTTGAATTAGCATAAGCTTTCGATAAAGTCTGACACAAAAGTCTGGCTTACAAATTACAAAAACAACTACCGAACCAGTACTCAAACATTCTGGAGTCATATACATATATGTTCATATATCAGACCGATTCTCAGCAATAAACAAGAAACAGAGTACTCAACATTAAGAGAAATAAAAGCCAGCATACCACAAGGCAGTGTTATAGGTCCAGTAGTATATCTCTTATTCACTAGCTGTCTGCCTAAAAGTGATGAAACCACTATAGAAACTTTTGCAGATAACACTGCTGAAGATGAAGTTAAAAAAGTTGCCCAAGGCACAGAATTAGACTCTTCAACCACGTTAACTTAGAAATTATAGAACTATTTAATGCTGACAATGTAATCAGGAGAATAAGACGAAGAAAACCTCTTGTTCAATAGAAATAAGGATATATTTTCAAATAAAAAGTCTAGAATCCGACAAACGGCGGATCTTTCTTCATCATTTTTCAAATATTTCAAAAATAAATTGCTGATTAGTCAAACGACTAGGAGCATTCCCATTTGGAATGACGAAAGTCAGTTCCCCCGGGAGGTTTTTCAGATTGGGTCGCTCACTATTCGAGAAGCATTCCTGGCGTACTAGAAGCATCCCTCGCATTTTACTTCACAACTGTCAAAGACGCTTTGGCATATATGATAGCCTAGTTTGTAGTTTCGAAACACTCTGATATGGCTATCTACAACAAATTTTGAAATACGATTCTTAATTTTATCAGCACAGTGTTTCCCTAGCTCCTCCCACTTAAAGTGTCAAAATTGCCACTAATGCATTCAAGCTGCATGAGTAGAGACTCATCACACTCTCCGCCAGCATGCGCCCATTTTTGAACTCACCCCATTGACGTAGCAGCCAAATCGAGTATTTCACAACCACCCACATTCGCTTAAACCGGCAATTTCGTATGCTAATTTCTAATTATCACTGGAAATTGGAAATTCAAGTAGCTACATGCATGCAACGCACGACATAAGAGCGTTTCCAGTCGGCACTGATTGCCAAAGAGTCGAGTCGGCACTCGCAACAAACAAGGAACCACCGCCCGTAAACGTTCAACGGTTGTTGCTAGTCGAGGCGTTCCTTTGCTTCTCTGTTACCTTATTCACATAACCTCAGCGCCGCCATTGAATCGATACTCATATGTTATGGTCAGGATACAATTTTACATGAACACCTCAATTTTCTTTCACCGTGTTCCCCGTTTTGCTGTTGCTGCATTATGCACGATATAACGATATAACAATATTGTTCGCGCTCCAATTATGATTGGCCTTGATAAAAAAAATAAAGTTAAAAGTTGAAACAACATAGTTTTGTGCTAAAGTTGCACGTACAGAACGAGAGTAATTGTCGACATTCATTGCACGCTATATCCTGCGCTGGCTTTTCTTTTTTTTTGAGTCCATTGCTCTTTAGCGGACTACTAAGGACTTCTTGCATAATCCTGGGTAAAAAGGGTCAACAATACAAAAAATAGTTCGCACTTTTCTATGACAGTTACACCTGGGTGTTTCGTGACAACAAGATAGAAAACAGTACAACAATACAAAACACAATGAACAATTGAATTGCCATTTTTAAGTTCAATTTTAAAACGATCGCCCGACTGACCCCGCATCGCCTGCAAAACAACAACAGCAACAGCAACTAGAAAAAGGAGGAGGAGGGAATTAGCTGTGTGCACGTTATCCTGCCATCGATGTTGATTGCATGTCGAAGGATGGGGGTAAATTCCCAGGTGAATCGGTTACGACATCGAATCATTGATTTAAAAGCAATTTTGTGCCAATTCATGCCCACGACACTGATTAGATTCGATCCTTGTTGTTATACACCGCCCTTTAGTGGCTGTTGCTCTCCTTACTTTTGCTTGTATTTCTACTTCTTTGGGCTTCAAGCTTCGTGAATCAATTTCACTCCCGCAACCGCAAAACAATTTCAAATTGTTTTGTTGTTTGGTTGGTTCTTAATTTGAAACTAGAGGTCTGAGCGCGACCAAGTCTAAGGGGAATTAGTGTGTACGCTGGCGAAAATAATTAAACAAAATTGTTTTGTTACAACAGAAGACACTGAGAGGGCGAAAAGTGGTGTTAAAGTCACTGACCAAGAAAAAGTGAAATATCGCAAATTGACAAGAGACATTATGGTCAGGTTGGAAGCTGGAATGGTTTTGAGCCAGTGAGGTTAGCAACCTCTACTGGGCCTCCAAATGCTTTTCCCAAGTAGAGCAGTGCAGTGCTGGACATTGCTATACGAATCGGAATAACTATCTCGTTTACTCAAAAGATGTCCAGGCTAAGACGTATTCTAAGCAGAAAATTGGTTATATTTCGGTATACCAGTACCGGGACTTGTACTTCAGTATTATAGTACTCGTACTTGAAAAAAGGCATGTAACAGTATATTTCAAGCACTTTGTCGCAAGTACCAAGTATCTCCTACTTAAGTACCAAAGTGCTTGAGCAGTACTTAAGCAGTATTTCCAAGTACTTACAAGTGCTTGAGCAGTACTTTCAAGTACTTGATTAGTTATTCGATTCCCTTGAAACAAGAGCTAGAAAGTACTGCTATAGTACTTGGAAGTACTAGGAAATACTGCTTAAGTACTGCACATATACTTGGACTTAAATTCTTGAAAAATACTTGTATTTTATCTTTTTCAAGTACCAGTAACAGTGTACTGAAGTACAAGTACCAGTGCCTAGTACTAGTACCAGTACCTCGTCCTTGTAGTTGGAGGACTGAAGTCCTGCAATACTTAAGTACTTTACAGGTCTGATCCTAGCACATTCTCGTTTGTCATTCATTATTGGATTCAAAGAGCCTCTACGCGATTCAAGTCAAACCAGAGTATGATAGCCATAAATCTACTTGTTGTCTATGCCTGCCTGTTGGTTTAGAATTTCGACTCAAGAGAAGACGCTGAAACTTGAATTGCAAACAAGGCAAGCATGTCTTCGAGAAACATGGAATACAAACAGCAATTACGGCGAAAAAAGATTTGAAGAATTCTATACTGTACAAATTCCATTTAAGGACACCTTGTTTGACCTCATTGCGAAGCACAAGGGTCCTGCAGTATGGAGAAATGGAAGCAAGCGACATCCACCGGCAACCAAATTAAGAGATAAACATCCAGTTTATAGATAAACGAGGGCACAACCAAATATATGCTGTCAACAATAAGGGATATTCAACACCGACAAATCGGACAAAACCTCACAAAGGGGAGCTACAACTTCCAGGTAGTAAAGGACATAGTCTACGTTGGCTCTGCTATTAACTCTGATAATGATGATCAAGCGACGAGTAAAACTTGCCACGCGCTGTATTTTGGGTTAATAAGGCAATTCAACATTAAAGCCCTATCTTGAAGAACTAAGGAGATATCCTTGGTCGAGAGATATATTCTTGGAAGAGAAGATTCAAAGACGAACTATACGAGCTGTACAGTGTGACATCGATCTAGTCAAAAAACTGCTTATTGGACGTCTGGAATGGCTAGGACATATAGAACCAATGGACGCCAACGCTCGCAGACTCTACGAATCAAACCCGGAGGAACGGCGCAGTAGAGGGCCTCCGTGCCATAGTTCAAGGTTACCTCGACCAACTTGGAGTGCGCAACAACAGGCAATTAGCTAAAGACCCAGCTCGAGCTGTTACGTCATCCAAGAAGAAGAAGAGCATAAGAACGGTTTAGATGCGATTTGCGGTCTGAGACAGTGGGATCCACGTTGACAGTCATTGACAGGAAACGAGAAAGGGAATGAACTTTTCAGAGAAGTCACATATAAGCCCTTGGCGGGCGCTTTCTGAAGCAAGTATCTACATTATTTAACAATTTGCACAGTAAAGTAGACATTGAGTCTTAGAATGGATGGTACATGCACGTGCATTATGACCAATTCATTGTGTCAGTATACGACCCCATAAACGACTTCTGTAGAAATGGTAGGGATGAAGAGGAAATAGAGTCTGGAGAACTGTGCCGCCAGAGGAAGACAACAGTCGGATAGCATAGATTCGGGAGACGAATGACTAGTGCAAGGGGATGAGTCGGGTGTCCACTGCCCAGTCGCACAATGGTTACTATGAATTGTGTCTAAATAAGACAACCAACTACATATGTGGTCATTACATGTTTCCACAGAGTCCATTCGCCAACTATGGTATGAGTGTTCTGTACCAGTTGTCAAAAGGAAATATACGATTGAAATCCTTGCTCTAATTTGGGAGCTAGCTACTTACAAGTTGGAGGAGTACTGATTGAAAAAAATGCTGCTTCCAATAAGAGTAGTGAAAGATGAAACTTTGAAATCGTGGCTCGTACGTCACCATTAGGGTTCTAATCGACGAAAGTTGAGCAGGAATAAGACGAAGCAATAACATGAGTTCCTAGAAGAAGGTCACTCAGTAGATGACAGCTTTGATATAAAAAGTTCTATTCATTTGAACATGACAGTGGCTAGTTTATGAGTCATCACCGGTGATACCTACTGCAAGTCCATATAAAAGAGACACCAACTAGGTAGAAAAGAGAAGCAATAGTCCCTTTTAGTTAGCACAAATATTACAATAAAAAATGTCCTGCAAGTCTATCAAGCTCAATTAGTAGCAAGCTACCCCCCACACAAACTGGCTAAATCATTTTCTCCACTCACTCAAATGGAATTTACAATCCCACCCATTCTTATACCATAAATAAACCGAATACAAATGTAATATAATTAAATAACTGTACAAGCAATGTTGCTTCGAATTCTCCAGTCCATTCTTTTCAGTCGGAGGACCTAGCCCACTTTAATTCATTAATTTGTCGCCCGCTCGTCTCTATCTGGATCGATGGTAGTCTTCCGATAAAAGTGTATTACAAATTACTTTTCTAATTATCCATTGTCCTCACACGATTGTACATAACACGAACACCCCAAAGGACAACGCCCATGTGAGACAGAATAAGCTACTGCCTCCCAGCACACAGGCCACTTAATCAAAAGAAAAACTAATCCACCAACACCGCCAGCAATGGTGAGGACAACATTTCATTTTAAGCAGTTTGTCCTCTCTGGCCCGACCCGTCTGAGAAAAGAATAGAGTAAATTTAAATAGGTTCATCAGTGCTTCCATAATGTGCAAAAGCTAAAAAGGACATTACTAAGCAGCCAACACCGCATAGCATAAAGTGAATCTCTAATGAGTTGAGGAATCTGCGTTATTCTCTCTCACCTTTTGCAGTCGTAAATCAGCGCGCAAAGTATCCTCTGTGGCGTAGTCCATCATTTTTGGGTACATCCTTGTGGCTATCAACGGCAAGTTCCGATTCATTTCCAACCTGCTGCATCTAAAGACCGTGTGTCAACTGCGTTTTGCATACATTTTCACAGTGGTCGCCACAGGACTCTATTCCTGCAAAGTGTTTTGCTTGTGGATTCACTTTCACATCATCACAGTCAGGATACGCGTCGGAATGCAATACCTAACGACCGCAGAGTGTGGATGCCAGGAAGTGCATTAAAAAGCAGCACACCGAATCGGGCGCACAAAAGACTTCCTTTTGTGTGATCCTTTGTTGATGCAAAGGTGGATGAAGGAAAAATTCATGAGTGTATTAGCCGGGCACAAGAATGGAATGTGTTTTTATTTTTTCCCATAAATAGAAGAATGGCAGACTGGCATGGCGGTCGAGGAAGAAGTGAATAAAGTGAATAAAGTCGCCGCTGGATAATAAAAGTGATTATATTGGCGTCCTTAATACAGATTGAGGATGCATGTAAGACATGGGGAATCTGTTGCTCCAGAATGTATGCGATCGTAAAATTCCAAAGAAAACAATCAAACTGTGACCTTTGAGGTTTTTATTTGAACTCGAAGTGCAGAGTCTCTTTAGCTGAGGTAGGTACATACATACATTTGTTTTATTATGTTTTCACTGACCTTTTAACAAAATGGAACGTAAAGTATTAGCCTGTAAGGATATTCCATTAAGTTTTTACCTTTTTGTATTGTTATACTCATGAGCCAGAAATGTTAGAGACTATGAATATAGAAGGCACTAGCGCATCCGCAATAAACCACTAAAAGAGCGCTCATCATACCACCAGCACTGCATACTATATGTGACTGGAAAAACTGTCAGAATGGCACATTCAAAAATATCTAGATGTAAACAGTCCAATAGCAAAGTTGAGACCACCCTGTGTGCTTCAGAATATACAGACATTCAGTGAACTATGTGTTACAATGTGTCTTACTAAATAGTGACTGTCTCAGGCAAAGAAGCCTAATCTATGACTATGGTACAAACAATGGCTCCAAAGAGTAAAAGTACATTAGAGCTAAGTGCTATGTCCAATACTCTTTTATTTTCGGGAATAGGAAATATGAATCTTTTAAGGACTGAGCCTGCACAATAAGTTGTCATAACCTCTACTAGTTTTGGTCAAGTATTGCCATCAAGCACTTCACTGTGAGGAGGGACGGTATCCTTAGCTATTCATCTTAAACTGCAGAGCTATTTCAAGCTACGCCAACGGCAACAGCCGAGCTACTGTTTCCACTTCTCGGCAGAACATGGGATGCTCAGACTTTTCCGGAAGAGTGGAAGAAGAGAATAATCGTCAAGCTCCCTAAAAAAGGCAGTTTAATGCAGTGCGAAAACTGAAAAGGTATCTGCGTGCTGCCTGCTGTGGCGAAGATAATAGCTAGAACTTCTTGCATAAAGAAAGGCTGTCTGAGGAATTCAACGTCCAATTGAAATGGAGGAATTCGATGGACTCTAACATCTGAACGCAAACATCAAGACTACGCCGACGATGTATGTCTACTGGACACAGAATAATGGACCTTTACCAAATGACAGCACGGTTGAGAGAGTAGAGAGTTTCCAACACCTTGAGAGTATTGTCTCAACCGATGGCGGAACTGAACTGAATATAGCCAGCCAGAAAATAGTTTGGGATACTATCCATAATTTGGAAAAGTAATGCAACTATCTTAAACACCAAGCTACGACTGTTCCGTTCCAACGTTGAATCCGTGCTGCTATATGGATGTGGTACCTGGAGAGTGACCGTCACTATCACGTTTGTCCACATTCATGTATTGTGGACGCCCTAGAACCCACAAGGGGTTCAATGTTTTCCGCTACCAAGATCTTTCTCTTTGTTCTCTGCCACATCTCATAAACTACCGCTTTAGACTACAGTGCTTCCAGCGGTTGGTGCAATTATTGAGGACTCGGTCCAGATAAACGGCTCTGGCGATGTCATATTCAGCATAATTTATTTATCTATCTATCACTTACTTACAAACACTACTTAAGTGAGTATAAGTGGCTAGAGTAGAAGTAGACACAGTTCCATTTTAAGGAACTTTTTCCTTGATACTGAATGGGATTGTATTTTTTTACAGATTCAACTTTTCCAAAAGTTCAAGGATGACTGAAGATCCTAGTGGTAAGTGTAATCTATCAAGCTCTACATATTTGCAAGTACATATTTGGGTGGCGTGGCGCAGTGGTTAATGCATTGGACTACTGCGCAAGGGGTTCCAAGCTCGAATAAAGAAAAATACCATCAAAAGTTTTTTCGCCCCACCTCTTCCGAGTGTCTGAGAAAGCTTTTCAAAACCACTCTGCCCTTCGGATACGGCATAAAACTGTAGGTCCTTTTGTATGTGCAGAAATGTTTAGCACGCAAAACATGTACAGTTGTGAGAAGCTAGGCCTTGGCCCTCTATGGGCTGCTTATGACTTGATATTTATGTATTTATTTTTAAGTAAAAATAATCGTAGCTGCTTGTCAACATCCAGTTTTTGAAGCCAAATCGGAAAGGATTTCCTCTTATGAACTGTTTTAAGGAATGGTGACCAAAATATTTGATCATTGCTTCATCAATTGATAGTTTTTCATGCATAATACTTTTGGCACAAAAGGTTCATAATTTTAGCCATTTCATCTCGAGTAGACATTTGACCGAGACGTCGTACGGAGCACTGAGGAGCGTCTTCGGTTTAAAAGGTCGGTTGCCAGCCGTGGGCCTGTACCACCAAACTACAAGTACAATATTTCACATCACTCTGCTTGGCGTTTAGCCTAACCTGACCTAAAGCTCACAAATTCATCCTTAGAAGTTCATATAAAGTTCATGCAAAGGTTTAGTTATTCTTTCCCCACTTCTTGACTTTTGGCGTTTACCTTCTCTAGTGTTCATTCGACTTTGCAACTCCCTCTCATGGTTTTGCAACTCCCTAGGGTGCAAGACTTTTGGAAAATGTTCGCCTGTGGTGAAATAAACTAGCCACCCACAGGGCAGACTTTTAATTATCTTACTTTCCTCTGATTCATTTTTTGACTTTGTATGTAGGTACCCATTGCTGGTCGCATACGACCGAAAGGACAAAACCACTATATATTTAGTTGCATCAATAAAAATTGTTGTCCTTTTAATTTTTTTTTTTTTTTGATTTCCTTCAGACTCAACCCACTCGATGAAAAACCCATTAAACAATGTCTCAAACTGGAACGTGTCACTTGAAATATTTCCTGAATGTGTATGGTCGTGCGACGTGTGTTCACGTACGTTGCGGAATGGTCAAAACAAAGAAACGAATGGACACAAGGAAACCCGTTCTCTCTGAATTAAGATGCCATGTTGTATGCTGTGCTGCAAGCTTCTAAGCCGACATACCACCTACATACTGGCACATACATTATAAGGTACTTCAGCAAGTGCGCTACATCGCGTACAACATCGATTGGATGATAAATGTGACAGAAGCCAGTGTCTGGTGCCTTTTTTGTCGAATGGGACTGTGCATAATATGTCAATGCATCTGCGATGCAAGTCGATGCCTGGACCAGTTGGCACCTGCCTGGTACACCAGCATACAAGGAGGTACAGGCTGTTATTTTTTTTTTTTTTTTTGTGGAAGGGTGTCATCATCCACAACGCGAATTATTTGAACAGGACAAAAATTACTCCGGAGGTGGGCTGCCATTGAGCGCTTTGCGAATCGGACAGCTACATCCGTCACAGGGATCGGATCGGATAATAGCTTGCGGAAATGGATCAATTATTTACAACCCTCAACAGGATTTTGCCAATGCCGGATGATGATGGCACGTTAACGACGACGACGACGACGACGACGACGACAATGATGATGAGTATAGGAGCAAAACTGCTGAATACATATGTAGCTATGTATGTACCTACCAGCAAAGCTTTCATCCTCAACCGAAAAAGGATGTTGTAACCGTCGGACGACTGAGAAATTGAGATGAAGTATAGTGGTGCGATTCCCAGGACTAACATGACAATTGGCTTAGGATGTTGATGACTCTATTCGCTTCATAGAGGGATATTGAAAGTTTTCCATGTCGGTCATGTACTTGCCTGCCAGGCATAAGGCATATCCTGGAAGATCTATGATGTGATGTGGCCACTCAATGACATATTGGTGTTTTTGTCCTGTACATTGAATACACACCCACACCCACATATGGCGTACTGATTTATTATTCACGTTACACATACGAACCAACACTTGGACACACAAAAAGGTCAGAGCTAGAATTGTTAGCGGCACAGGAAATAATATCCAATCAACTCGCCCGGGATTAGAATCCTTTTTGGAGGTGAGGCGATTCATATGCGATCTGATGGACATATTCATATTGATGGGCTGGTAGCAATGCACACGGTGACAGATACTGTGTGTGAAAAATTCTCTGCAGGATAATGTGCGAATTGTATTCGGTAAATAATTGTCGTTGTTGTAAGGATTATGGCACACTATGGGAGGAATGAAATTCGTTCAAATTACATACCACAGTCCACGGGGTTACAACAATGGAATCGACCCCTTGTTGGTAATTCTACTCCGCCAGTAGCAGAAGCGAAGTGGAAAATAAATTGTCACCCGGGTTTAGGGTAGTGGACACATGAAAATTAACGGAAATTGAGGAAACTCAGTGTGACGGATGACCAAATCACCAGCAGTCAGGTCATTGATCCTGGACTGCATAATGAACTGAAAATGAATTATGAGACGGATGGCCGATGCCACATGATGGAATATATAAGTGGTTATGTTGAACGTGGTATTTTTTGTTTTTTGTTTGGGCCTAGTCGTGGCTTAACAATATGGTATGTCCGAGATTGCAAAATGCATCAGGTTGAGAGCTTACCACTGGACACTATTTTGAGGGTAATGGGTCTCTCTCTCTCTCTCTCTTTGAACATGAACATGATTTTGAAATGTTTATAGCACTTGGTGGTGAGACCGCATACCTTCCTCGTTTTACAATTAAGTGCTAGCGACACATGCAGCCATTGGCGATAAAGTACTGGAGGATTAAATGTCAGAATAGGGGATGAGAAATATCTTGCCACATTGCACAGATAGTAGTGTTAAAAGAGTCCTCGTTGTTATACGTTGGTTAAAATTGGGAAATTTAAATCCTAATTCAGGGGACAGGGGACTCAGGCACTTTTGGCAGACAGTTGGCAGCGCTCGCTTGTGGCAGACTCTTAGTAGCAAATACTTAAGGCAGATGCTTGGCAGCACTTTCTTCACGCGCAGAAAACAAAACGCGTACGGAATCAGGGCGGAGGCGGTCCTTATTTTGTACCGCCAATGGCTTCACCAGACGAGATGAGCCCAACGTATTACGGTCCAGTCGAATCGAGTTCGCATGTGTATTCACCTCTACCTATGATCTCATGCTTATCTATGTACCTTATGGGTGCCTGTGCCAGAGCCAGATAGGTGCTAATAAGGAATATTACATCTGAACAACCACCACCAACCTGTCAGAGGCCTGTCAGAGTTTACACGGGACGAAAACAGTTGCAGCATTAATATGAGAGCCGTTTCAACCAGATTTCACTATAACTTACTAAGTTGACAGAATACTACAACTGTCAGCTGCCTACAGCAATCAAGTCTTCATTCTTAGTGTCTAAGCTAAAGACGTTTCCCATTTAGTGGGGGACACTTATTTTGGAGTGGAACCCCTATCTTATGGATATTGAGCACTGGCTTGACGTAGGCTCTTCGTTTCCTCCATCTCCATTTTCTCCTTTCTTCCTCTCCTCTCCTACGTGGCTTACCTCTGTGTAGAGAGCAATTATTTAAAGACGGCACTTACTCGTCTCATTACAGAAAGTTCATCACTCCTGCAGCCTTTTAAGCCACGCCCTCCTTCTCTGCCGCTCTTATTGGATATTCACAGCTAACCTGCAGTTCTGCAGGGCGTTCACTATCCGCCACCTATGACCCCCACAGTCGCCTGAGCTTAGCTTCACCAGCCAGTCCGGCTTGGTGCCTGTGTTCGATATGAATTCTATCTCATTGACATGATATGCCACAGTTATCACGTCCATATCGTCAGCAATGACGTTTAATGCAGAATTCCGTCATGCATGATTTTCCATAGAAGTCCAAGGACCCAAGCTTTCCTCTCTGAAAGCAGCTCGTAACAAGTCCTTATGAAAATCGCTTCTCTCTTCAGATCACCTGATTTCGTAATTTATTTTCTTTCTGTTCCCTGATCTTTTGGGTATGGCTACAGTCCACAATGTGGTGATTACTTGAGACAGTTGGTGCCATAGGATACATGCTGATCCGTAACTTCCTAAAGTTATAGTCTCATTGTCCCCGCGGGACTGCCGTTAGGTATTACTTCGAGGGACTGGTTAGCATATTATACTCTATTGTCTCTATTTGCCACCTCGGCCCTTTTCAATGCTTCAATTCTAAGCAATTCAATCTGCACGGCCGTTTTGACGGAACTTGAGGTCTATTACACGCTCCAATCTTCATAGATTCGCTATGCTAATTGTACAGCGCCTGGACTGGAACATAACGTGCTCCGCATTTTCCTCTGTTTCTGGGTATTCTGTGCTAAAATGGCGAACTATCGTGCCCGAATCTGTGGAGGTATTTTCTACAGCCACAGTGCCCATACTGGAATTGCGTAAGGTGATAGTTACAGTTCCCTTGCGTTTTTTTGTGCAAATTTCAATGTTAGGCATCAGCTTGTGGGTTCATCTACCTTTGGTGGTGTTTTTCAACCTGGCTTGCCAGAGTGCTGCAGATGATGCCCTTTCTTCCTCCTTTACACTCCTCGCGAGGTATCTTGTCTATTCGCGATAAGCCTAGTGTTAGCCCTTTCTATTTCATTGGCCAGGATATCAATAGGTACCGTCCCAAACATACAAAAGGATGGAGCTTAATACTTTGGATAGCAGGATTCTCCTTGCGTATCCAGACCTTCCGATGTTTGTCAGCATCCGAGAAAGTACTGCCTGCATCTGTGGCTGCTTACGGCCTAATATTTATTTATTTATTTATTTAACTCCTTGGGGTAACTTATAACTCTAACTTGGGGTAATAAGTCGTCTCGGTTCTCTTTTGATAGAAGAATCGTCAACCAAATGGGTTACAATGCGATCGGGGCAAGGCACTCTTACAGTACTCTTCGTGTAGGGACCTTCGTTCTTATAAGCAAAGGGTTAGTGGCTGTAATGCCGACAAGCCATCAGCTAAATGCACGTAAGAGTTAACGTGGTACACACGCGTTTCTACCAGCGACAAGGGCGGATCCAGAGGGGGGCACGAGGACACGATTCAGATATGTGACAACCAGCAGTGCCCAACGATCTTTTCCACCTTACACCTGTTAAAAATATATCTTCAATATGAGAGAAGATCGCCTGAATGGACTAGCCTTAATGCATATCCATCAAGAGATTGCTTCAAAGATGAACCCTGAAGAATTACTGGATACCTTTAGCAGAAAACATAACTGAAAACTGTCATTATTATAAAGATGTAATTTTTCATCATATAATGTTTATAAAATTTTTTTTTATAGTTATTATTGTTTGGTATTGATAAAGATGGTATCCCTGAGACAAATGGCAATGCAATACTATGGCGTACACTCTTTACCTTTCTCTCATTTGTGCCCATCCCAGAAATAAATCCTGGATCAGCCCTTGACTAGCGATAGTGCATAAGCCAAATACAGCTTCAGTCAGAATTTCTGAAAGCCATCGTTCTGTGTCACGAATTAAGCCATCGCCAGGTAGAGTTCGAAAATCTCAAATGCGACATTCACGGATGTGATTGAAAATGCTTCATAATATTTATTGGTTTTTTTCTATAACACCATAGGCAATATCTCTGAGGTGAAGACGTGAAAAAGGTTAATGGTTTCTCCTACCACTCGAACCTTAATCATGAATACTATAGCTCAACACACAAACCATTGAGGCACGCGACCTATGTACCTATAGCAAATTGGACGCACTTGTTGGCAGCTAATTAACGTTCGCAACAAAGCGCCCACCAACCTAGTCCTGGTCAGCAATTTTACAAATATGACTGCGCAAATTATTCGGATAGACATTCAATTTTGTAGCTTGCTTTTGTAAACACATAAGTCAAGGCTAACGGACACATGCTCCATGTGCCCGCGGAGTGTTGTTCTTTTTTTCAACAAATCGAAAGCTCATAATGTCCTCGTCTGTACAAACAACAAAAGCCGAAGGAAGCCCAACTTAAATTTGATATTACTTCTGACGGCAATTTTTTTACATTTTCTTGTCCTTATTGTTATTTTTGAATACAAGGCAAAGCTCTCGTCAATCCTTGTGACTAAAAAAAAAAACAAATGTTCGCCAGGATTCCCCGATTTTATGAGGTAAAAATCACCCTAAAGCCACCCGAAAGCGGGAGAGAAAAAGAAGTGATTAATGTCAGAATTTCCACTCACTTGCTTCTTTGTTTTGCGTCCTTTTATACTTTTCGTTTTATGGGATATGTTTATCCTTGGTTGTGATATTCTTGGCCAAAAATTACCAGCAAACAAAATACAAAACAGAAGAGGAGGCACCGCCGCCATCAGGTATACAATCACTTTGCTTGCCCCCGTCATGCCGCATGAGTTGGCTGTTAGATTGTAATTTACTTCCAACCCCGTGGCCTTTTTTTTCTCGTCCTGCTTGCACAAGGCTGCTATTTCTTCAGGCACTTGAAGTTCGGTACAAAAAAAAAAAAAAAAATGAAGACCAGGAAAAAAAGGACACAACAAGCAGTACTGAAGCACTTCCAACTGACGGTTATGCAATAACATTATCATGTTACAAGTGGCGCGCACTTAGCCAGGGAAATTAATTTTCCCGATCACGAACTGACCGAGAAATATGATTTCATTTTCGCTGAATGAAAATAAATTGCCAAAGGAATTTGATTCCCGTTTGCTATGCTTGGTCCTTTGCTTCATCTAAGGATTCCATTCCAACACACGGAGGCAGTATTTGTAGCCTTGAATTTCATACTTTTGGGTTTTTTTTTTGTTTCTTTATTCTGTCCGGGATTGGACGCTTAGGGGTCAGATGGGAAAAAAGGGATAAAGTATTCTTGGGGGATGTCATCGGGTATCGAGGGCAATTGAGATATGTGGAATATGATGTGGAGGGGAAATTGAGTGCAAATTTTCGCACATTTTATTAATATTTATGACCAGCCAGGACTCTCGATTCTTGGCTACAGAATGGGAGGGGGTTTTGGTGGACCAAAAATCGAATTTTTGGCAGCTGAGTTGAATTATTAAATCTTTTTTTTTTTTTTTTGTTATTTTCGTGAAGAAACTTCTTCGAACAGAAAGGATATTCAAATCGAATTAATGGCAAGAGTGAGAAGAAATATATTGAAACGTGGCTTAGGTGCCTACATACATCGTGTATACAGTGCGGATGCCTTGCCAGATGGTGCTGGGGATTTTGGGTTGAATATTGGGCGTACAGTTAACAAAGTCTCAAGGGACAGATTTTTAAAATTCATATTGATTCGAAGGCAATAAATTACTTTGTTTGGAAGTAGTTGTTGGACAGACTAAAGTGATATTGTCTTGGAGGCTGTAGTCACTTACACTTTGCCAAATTAGCGGATGGACCAATATCATTTCACTGGAAGTGTGATGATTGAATCGATTTAAATTTTGACACCACTTGAGGGTTTATAGCTTGTGTACAGCAATTTGTATAAATAAATTTGGTATGAAAAGGTTTTAAGGTCATTTACCTAATCTGGCATCCGTTCCTTTGATTTTTGGAAATTGGAGGCAGCGTCCTTGAAATACCCCAGTATATGCCATGTAGATTTTGTAGATTTATTCTAAGTAAGTGAATTTTATCAGATGATTTGTGGAAGCTGATTTCTTCATCAATCGCCTTATCGCATAGTTATAGTTGAATTCATTGTTCATTTAAGTGACCTTCTTGTGTGTGATGATCGCAGGAATCGGCCTTTTTCACAATTACTTTCTACCACATACATATATCTTGACCTAAATACTCGATGATGAGCTGGAATGGCACCTCTAAAGTGGTGTTGGTGGTCAAGCTCGGCCTCTTAGAGTAAAGTGCATGGACAATCCCTACTGAGTAATCGTTACAAGAAGACTCTGGCGAGGCCCATAATAACATATGCGGCCACTGTCTGGTGTCAAAAACAGACAACGGCAAACAAGTTTCAGAAGTTGCAAAGGATTGACTGTCTTGATATTACAGGTGCCATGCGCACCTGCCCGACGACTGCCCTAGAAGCTATTGTAGGACTCACACCGGTACCAATCTTCATAAGGAAAACGGCAGCTAGACAACCCATCAAACAACAGACAGACAACATTGTTTCGGAAGGTTATTTGAATTGTTGGATCGGTCCAATAGTGTTCCGAAAATAGACCCTACAAGTTTGGTTTCGTTTACTGACGGATCGAAAATGGATTCTGGTCTTAAGGGCAACGAATTTTCGGATGAGCTTGCACGGGACGGCTCTGAATCTGCGTTCATTGGTCCTGAACCTTACTGTAACATCAATTTGACATGAGTCACAATGCTAATTAACAAAAGGAAAAACAAAACTTTATCTAGACCACTGGGCTAAAGCGCCGTGTCTTAGACAATTCAAAAAGTTAATCAAGCGCTATTCTTATAAGGATATCTTTAATTTAGATAAGGAAAGCATGACTGAGTTATCGTGAAATCCGCTGTATACTGTACATCTCACATTGCAGGTACAACCAACTTAACAGAGAAAGTACATTACACATTCCGGCGCAAGGTAGCCACAGTGTTATCAACACAAGGACTGGCTAAAGCCGAGAACGCAGCACATCACTGCTTTGTCAGCAACATCTGACCTCCTTTTCACCTTTCCTCTCCAATCCCTTGTTCAAAAAAAGTGTTTTTTATCAAATTGGCCATAAGTAACGTTACAACAAAATTTGGCTAAAATTTGATAACTCATCTTGTTGCAAATGTCTGTACTAGTCTCAGAGCAGAACTTAAACGAAATCGTTGGAGCCAATTTGGTGAAAATCAACGTTTTGCAAAATGCAAAATGGAGCCATTTTCGAGGACATCTACTTTTTGTAAAATTTGCCTTAAATTAAGTTCCGATAAAAATGGGGCTAGAACAAAAATTTTAATTTTGCCTCTAGTGATTACCCCACAGACCCTGAAATAAAGCTAAGACGAAATCCATCCACCCGTTCAGGCTGTAGCCGCAGACACACACAGACAGTCAGACAGACAGAAATACTTGCCCTATACATTAAAGGTAGGCAAATAACCTGCCCTAAGGACCCACGAGCAGCGAGGAAGAGATGTCTACTTGTTTTAAGTAGGCTACACACTATCAGTTTTCAACTGACAGTCCTGGACTGTCAGTTCTCATCAATTCATTCCAGGCTACACACTATCATTCCAGGTGGTTCGTCTGTTTTTCGAAGGTTTTCTCCTTTTTTTTTGTTCATTTTCTTTTGTCTTTTTTGGGCGCAGGCAACAATTTTTACGCACAAGTAGGTCGGGCGATTCTGTCTGTCTGTCTGTCTGTCTGTCTGTCTGTCTGTCTGCCTGTGTGTATGTATTATTATTGCACTAACAACAAAAAAAAGTGTGTGAAAAAGTGGAAAGATCCGGGACACAGAAGCCTGGACTATCAAATATGACCCTCGCTCGACCCAAATCATGAAATCTACCTCTCATTATACACATACATGCAGCATTCTCCGTCAATCCAGCAAAATCCACGAAAAAATTCAACCCTCATCAGTTCCAGTTTTTTTTGTTTATTTTTGGGTTTTTCTTCTTTGGGCGCAGGCAAAAATTTTTACGCACTGTAATCTAATTCGAAAGATGTGGGACACAGAAGCCTGGACTATCAAATATGACCCTCGCTCGACAAAATGCCATATCATGAAGTCTACCTGCACCAGCAAAATCCACGAAAAAATTCAACCCTCGCCATCAGTTCCATCCTCATTGATCAGTTCTATCTACACACTATCAGTTTTCCATCAATTTAGCAATACTGTCAGTTGAAAACTGATAGTGTGTAGCCTACTTTAAGATCCACATTACAGAGATAAGGACTGAGCTATTTCTGTCAGTCGATTTGACGTTTGGCTCCCACAAGCTGTAATGTAACATCGATTTCGAAAGTATTCTGACGTTTTGTAAATTTACTTTGTATATTTTCCTGCAGGGAATGTGATGTTCAATGTGATAAAAAGACCGATACACACTTATATTACGATGTCAAATGGTTAAGAGAGACTATAATATCGTAGGTAGCAGAATAGCTATTATGTGCTTGTAACGTAACTTCTTAGTTCATTTGAATTACATAAAAAAAAAACATACAAACTGACATAAAAAGAAGACACAGATCGATTCAAACACGTCTTGTTTAAACGATAGCTTTATTCAGACTGCCTCACTTTCGCGAAGAATAGATCATACAAAAATATCATAAATATCATACATAAGAGCTTACGCACAGTGGGTACCCGCCCATACAAAGCGCGGTCAAAAATAGAATACATGCTTTTTTTTTACATTAAACACTGTTATTATTATTTTTATTTCTTTTAACTTACAAAGTGAAAAAGAAAATGTAAACAAATTCATACAAAAAAGAGTATTTGGAGAATTAGAGTTTTAACAATTTTAGTGCATTTTTTGATAAAAACGATTTTTTTTTTGGTAGGCATGTTTCTCAAATTTGAAATAAGAGGGTCAGAAGTTAAAAGAAGAAACAACAACATCTTCATTACTGTCATTTTTGAATTTAAGCTGCAATGGCACATAAGATGTATCACATAAATAGCTGTCTTTAGCATTAGCATCATGAAAGTCTTGTTTGTACTCGATTTGGCCTGTACTTCCATCAAATCCCCATTTTCCTTCTAATTGTAGGCTTTTGCATGAGTCTTTATTCAGAGTGTCAAGAACGTCTTTCTGCGAAGTAAGAATTCTTGTTGCCGTGTGGTTAAGTAAAGCCCCTAGGTCTACTTCGGCACCTGTCTCGGTGACACTAATTTTGTCGGCTTCTGGATAGCAGTTTTCTTTTTCCGTCTTTATAATTTTGTAGTCAGGTAATGCATTCTTTTTAATCTTGGTGTTGACAAAACTCGGATAAAAGTACTGATTCTTTGTAAGCTTTGCTTCAACAAAAAGCGACAGTACTTCACACGTCGTTACACTTATGGTATTTTCTTGTCCCAAATCCGAATTACATGACGTGTCACGCAAAGCTATGGCAATTGATTCGTCGGATTTCGAGATTTCAGCCACACGTCTTCGTTTAGTCCGCGCAGAACATTCTTAAAAACTTTTTCTAGGACGACCTCGTTGCATAATTTTCGTCAGGATAACTTAAAAAGACAGTCTCAGATTTGTCAAGCCAAGAGGAATGATTTGTCATAATTTAATTTTTCTGGCTTCATTTTTCTTCCAAAATTCAGTTAACTTCTTGCATACGAAATAAATTCAGTCATAGAGGGGATCAAATTCAACACTCTCAACACCTTGATAAGGCCAATTGCATTTGATGATTTCCAGGATTTGGTTGGCTTGCGTTGACCATGTTGCATTATTTCCTCGACTTTCAAGCCATTTATCAAATAAAAAATTGCGTTCAACTACGCATTGATAACCAACACCTACCAAAGATAAAACGATTAGCCAAAACAGTTTTTTTTGTTTATTTTTCAAAACCGAAAATCAACGAAATATGGTTCATAACTCGAAAAAGGGAAAAAACGGGAAAAAAGTACTTTATTATTTAAAAAGGTAGAACAATATTCTTGATTTTGGTACCTCATTTGCAGTGGGCACTCGAAGGCAAACCAACAAAATCTTTAATTTACTGTAAACTAAGCTAAACAAAAAAGTTACAAAAAGTGCTTCGCGCAGGGGTCCTATTACATTTACGCTTTAAGTTATTAAACAATAAAATGTATGTTTTTAGAAAGTGCCCACATTCTTGTTTAATATCCATAACAATTAAATATTGCTCACACTTTCTTAACACGAGTTATCACTATCACAAGTTCTTTAGTAAAAAAAAATGCACCGATAAGCGAGCTGTATGTTTTATCATACGTTAACTTTGAATGGCTATAAAGGAATGAAAAAAAAACAATACGACAATATTTTGTTTGGTTTTGGTTTAGCGAGAGTTTGAAGAACCGTATTGCCACTTTGAATTCTTGATTAATGACATCTAATTTTTTTAATTTTGGCCTATGGGGGTACCCACTGTGTTACGGTTTAAAATAACAAAGTCGATAGTTTACATAAAAACTGTGGTTCGATCGGATGATGTTACAACTATAATTGTTTATTATTTATGTAAATATTAATATACGTACATAGTTCGTTATATATTTGAACCTTGGCAAACAAGATCACAGGGTGGCAAAGAGACATTTTCATGAATTAAGATTTGATACAAAATTATAAATGCATACAATATTAGAAATGTCTTACAACTCGACCATCCTGAATACAAATCGTCCTCGATTTAATATCGAACACAAGCAAAATACATTACACATATTGATATATATATTGTACATATAAGGCATGAGATAAAATAAAATTTTCTTTTCAAACATATTTATGAGTACAAATAAAAATTTAACAATAAAACTATTATACGATAGAGATTACATAAGAGACGATAATAAGTATTGATACATGGAAATAATTTAAGATAAAACGTACGGTTTCATATTTTGGGGACACGCAACTCCCTCGTAAGGTACACGAGAAATCTGAAGGTTTTGTAGATCTTTTATTAGATAGCGATCATTTTGCAATTTTTTTATTATTTCATACGGCCCTTTATATTTAGCCAGAAGTTTTTTGTTAATACCCGGAGTAGTTACAACATTTTTGACCATAACAAAATCACCAACATTATATTCATGTGGTCTCTTATGGTGTTTATCATAATAGACCTTATTCAATTCCTGATTATGAACAGTTTTTTCACTTGCTTCTTGCCTGAACGATTCTAAATTTCTCGGTTCTTCAATTATTATGTTGTGTTCTAAATATTCTTTAATTTTATCTTTGACAATTCCCTTTTGCGTTACGCCGAAAAGCAAAATACTTGGACTAAAACCTGTGCTTTTATTAATAGTGTTATTCATTGCGAATTCCACTTTAAGCAAATTTTTCGTCCAATCACCAGGGTCAATTTCGCTTTCCTTAGCTAACATTGGTGTAAGACACCGGTTTACACGTTCTACCTGTCCGTTAGACTGAGGTGAACTTGTGGCAACCTTAATATGTTGGACACACCATTTTTCACAAAATGATGCAAATTCTTCGGAAGTAAAGCAACTGCCTCTATCTGAAATTAAACGATTTGGTGTACTGTATGTCGAGAAATATGTTTCCAAACACTGAATTACTTCTTTTGTGCTTGTACTTTTAACCGCAAATAGTTTAGTGTACTTTGAAAATCCATCAACAACTAAAAATATATGTTTCTTAAAATTTCTCACAGATGATGGTAATGGACCATAATGGTCAACGTGAATGGTGTCAAAAGGTTTATCACCTTTTGGAATGCTATGCAAAATTGCCTCCTTTTTACCATAAGGCGGAGAAAAATGTACACACTTCAAGCAGTTGCTAATATAGTTTTTTATCTTAGCTTTCATGCAAGGGAACCAATATGTTTTCCTTAAAAAATGATAGCACTTATCAACCCCAACATGGCATAATGCGTCATGATGTGTTTGTATAACATTTCTCTCCATTTGAGATGGAACATAAAAATAAACATTTTTATCGATTTTACGATACACCAATCCGTTAATAAGTTCGTAGGCAGGACTTTCTCTTTCTTCCAACATTTTGACTAGTTGCTTCACTATAGGATCTTTTTGCTGTGATGCCGCAAGAACATACTCAAAGGAATCCGGTTCAATGATCAAAATATTATGACACCTGCTTAGGGCGTCAACATGTCTCATCCGTTGACCATCTCTATGTTCAATAAAATAATCGTAGTCTTGGAGCTCTAAAGCCCACCGTGCGATTCGCGGATTTATTAATTTTTTATTTAGAGTAAGGGTTAGTGACTTACAGTCAGTTATTATTTTAAATCGGATGCCCGTGAGGTAAATTCGAAATCTTCTTAGAGCAGATATAATTGCCAAAGTCTCTAATTCATAAGAGTGGTACATTGATTCTTGAGCAGTAGCGCGTTTCGAATAAAAGAAAATCGGATGAAATTGTTTGTCTTCTTGTCGTTGTAGCAAGACTGCACCAAATCCTAAACTGCTTGCATCACAGTGCAATTCTGTTTCAGCATTTGGATTGTAAATACATAGCAGTGGCGCATTTAACAACTTTTGCTTCAACGACTCAAAAACTGCTAGCTCATTTTCACCAAAACTAAATTTGGCATCTTTCTTAAGAAGATCATACAATGGTTTAGAAAAGGTCGAGAAGTCCTTTATGAATTTCTTGAAATATGATGTTAAGCCCAAGAATGAGTGCAAGTTCTTTACATTCGTAGGTATAGGAAATTCAGATACGGCCTTTAAGCCATTCAAATTCGGTCCTATACCATTAGCGGAAACTTCATACCCTAAGTAAGTGATCTTATCAAACATAAAAAGACACTTATCGTACCGTAATTGCAAATTGTGCTTCATAATAACATCCATAACCGCTTCTAAAATTCGAAAATGTTCATCCTTAGAATCCGTTGCAACAAGTAAATCATCAACGTATACAAGTAATTTTCCTGAATTTATAAGATCTTTGAATAGCATATTTATGTACCGCTGAAAAACAGACGGCGCATTTTTAAGCCCGAAAGGCATGCATAGATATTCGAACTGTCCTAAGGGTGTTATAAAGGAAGTAAATTTGACAGAATCTTCGGCCATCTTAACGTGGTGAAATCCACTTTTTAAGTCAAAGAGCGAAAAATACTTCTTGCCACGTAATCTATCCAAATGATCTTCGATAAGAGGAATAGGAAAATTGTCTTTTACTGTCACTTTGTTTAGTTGACGAAAATCTATACAAAGACGCAATTCGCCTGTCTTTTTCTTTGCTAAGACAATTGGCGAGGCAAAAGGTGAATTGCTTTCACGAATAATATTGTTTTTTAATAAATCGTCTAAAATTTTTTGTAGCTCCAACTTATGAACATATGGCAATCGTCGAGGCACGCAATTAAAAACACTGTTCTCATTCGTCAAAACTATTTTCATTTCAAAATCGTCTGAAAATTGGTAATTCGTAGAAAAACTTCGGGTAATCAAACTTCTAACTAATTCTTTGTCACCGTAATTTAAACATTCATTGATTTTAAGACAAACCGATTTATCACAATTTTCCGTTGTATCGATACTTAAAATTTCCTTTACAAAGTCATTAGAAGTCGAGTCGTTAATTACATTATTTTCAATTATATCTATTTTTTCTTCTCCTACAGAAAGTTTTATGTTACTTTTTTTTAAAAAATCTCGTCCTAGTACTATTGCATTCTGCATTGTGTCATTTTTAACAACCAATAAACATAAATTGACATGACTGTTATTAACCTTAACATTACAAAATACATTTCCTAACATAATTAACTTAGAATTGTTGATACCTACATAGTCATGCATTGGAGAGGGTAGAGATGTCATCAAGAATGGCGGAACATAGCGCTGCTGTACAAAGCTGATCGGGCTTCCAGTATCTATCATTGTCATCACATGCATTGACAAACGGACAGCTCCAGAGTCATCATTTTGAAATCCGTATTCAAAAACACCATGAAAGTCAGGCAGAATGGAAGACATTTGGTTTTCTGTTTGTAGTTCAGTATGCTGAACCACAAGAACTGATGTAGATTGTGGACAATCCTTTACAACATGTCCCATTTGTCCACAACGGAAACAGGAACCTTTTTCTCTTCGGGGTTTTGGGCAAGTGGATGATATATGCCCAGATTCATTGCAATTGAAGCACCTGACAGTAACCTTAGTACTCGTGCTTGATGTACTTCTGGGTTGAGGGGATGTCTTATTATAGAGCGGTGTAGACGATTGCAGATCACATTTCATCTTCTCATATTTTCTTAAAATGACCTTTAGTTCAGCGATGTTATTTGCAGTCAATAAAATTTGTTTGCTGAAAATCGAGTCCGGAATGCCCTTGATGACGTAGGTAATGACGTCATGTTCTTCGATGTCTGCTAGGGATGCTATCTCCTGCATCGTCAGTACATATTGTTGAAATGTTTCATCCTTCCGCTTCTTACGACCTCGCAACATATTGTGAACGTCCGTAGCTGTAGCGTGCTCATGAAATTCTGTGAGCAAGGCTGATTTCAACTCGCCCCAAGAACGACACGACGTAGATCTCAGAAACAACTTTGCTGTTCCCTTCAGCAATCTCTTGGCATAGACGAAGCTTTCTGATTCATTGAATTTGTACAACAGTTTTGCATCCTCAAAGCTGCTGATCCACTTTGTAACACGATAATTATCATCTCCCGAAAACGTAGGAATTTCGTCTTCAACATTACGCAACGTACAAGAAGATTGGATCTCTCTTACCGGATTGTTCAACTCAGCTAACCTCTTTTGTAGTGACACAATTTCTTCCTTTTGTTTAACCATTTCGCGCAACTTCTCTAACCTCTGAGATATAATAATTTCCTCCTCTTCTAAATTTGCGGCATTTTCGTCATCATCAATGCCACCAAGAACATCAAGCGGGAAAAACTCTTCCAATTGACCTTCATCAAGTAGAGCTATCCCCTCACCTAGACGCACCCTCAACGTGGCTTTTATTCCATTCGTAGGCAAACCGATCTCCGCCAGTTTATTTTTCAATTCGGGTACAGTTGCACTTTGCAAAAAATTAGCAGCGCGAGTACTCGCATCCATTGCAAGACAAATTATTACGCCGAATCAAAAAAGAACAAAACTTTTAAAATGTAAAAAAATTAGTAGCGTAGGAGGTACTCTAATCCCACTTCTGAATATTTGTAACGTAACTTCTTAGTTCATTTGAATTACATAAAAAAAAAACATACAAACTGACATAAAAAGAAGACACAGATCGATTCAAACACGTCTTGTTTAAACGATAGCTTTATTCAGACTGCCTCACTTTCGCGAAGAATAGATCATACAAAAATATCATAAATATCATACATAAGAGCTTACGGTTTAAAATAACAAAGTCGATAGTTTACATAAAAACTGTGGTTCGATCGGATGATGTTACAACTATAATTGTTTATTATTTATGTAAATATTAATATACGTACATAGTTCGTTATATATTTGAACCTTGGCAAACAAGATCACAGGGTGGCAAAGAGACATTTTCATGAATTAAGATTTGATACAAAATTATAAATGCATACAATATTAGAAATGTCTTACATGCTCAAGGTTTTCGAATGTTTCTGTGAACATTGGACGATAATAGTTGCCTTCATGCCCAAATCTTTGGAGGTATGCTCTAAACCATCCATGACCAATAAGAATCTGCGTTAGGTAGATGCTTCGTATTGATACAAAGGCCTATATTGGCAGTGCATATCTATGTCCATCTACATTTCCAGAAGAGTTCTATCTATTCTCTTTCTAAGGAAGGAAACTGCAGTATCTTGGTCACATGATGAGATATAGAAAATATGAACTCCTCTAATCTTCGATGCAATTGGTTCATTGCCACAGCTCTTTGAATTGAATTGAAGCGCTATGGCGTCACAACCCGCAACAATACTCATCTTTAGGAAGTCGTCCACAAGAACTTTGTAGACTGCATCCAGTACTTCCGGAATAATGGTGGATATGGTGTTCTGTGGAATGCATCAAAGATATTAGAGGGAGCGAAAACTGCCACCAGAGGCCAAAAAAACCCAGACAAGCTGCACAGATGCTGGAGTGCTGGCGCGCATAACTGTACCGATTTTTTGAATAAACGGCGTTACCAAACTAATCAAAAGGTCGAACTGAGCAGCCGAGATTCGAAGAAAATTGTGATACAATTGGGGCTCTTCGACACGCAATCCTATAAGCTATTTTGCACAAAAGCCCCCAGCCTCAAGGTGGCCAATCCGATAAAAAAAATTTCCTCCAACAATACGCCGCTTACGTACGCGGAAACTTTCGTTTTCTTCTTCACTGTCCAGTAAGGACGTGGCCAAAGGTTGGTGAATTTGTCTGTTCGTATGCCACGGCAATTAGTACTATCAACTTGAACACAAATACTATTTGTAACTTTAAACAAGATCTATATTGATATGAAATACCGCTATATTAGTCCCAGTTTAGGGTGGCATTATTGTACTTGATTTGTCTTTCTTGCTTGTACGAGTATTAAGATATAATTCTGGGTCCATTGTAGCCTGCTTTCAGCAACAGATCATCCCTGCAAGTACTACAAATGCAATTCTGAGAATTTTGCATATGAAAACGAGAATTGAGCTTAAAAATCAACTCATGACTCTCACCAGAGAGCTTCTTTTCCAAGCAAATGTCATCAAGCTTTCTGAGAACTTGAGTTGTTTTACGGCTCCTGCACTTATCAACATTTGAATTTTTAAACCCGATTAACCAGATGGTGACCATGTCAATACTAAGCATTTAAAGTCCTCCCCTATTTTAACATAACTTAAGTCCCATTCATGTATATACTTAATCGACAACCGACAACTGTCGACGACCAAGAAAGTAAATTATTCGCAGATACAAATCTTTTACGGTATTTTAACGTTTCTATTTTTTCACGTACGTCCCATTAAAATCGAAACAAAGCCCCATTGTCGAGAGAAGGCGACATAAAAATTGCTCCATTAATGTACCAGTAGGCTATTCAGCTCAACCCATTTCAAGTGGCCTCCTTTTGCTTCCATAAAAAAAAAAAAAAAACAACAACAATTGAAGCTACCATTCGCTCTGTTTGTTTGCTCTTAACAGCCATGCAATCAACAACTTAAGTCCTCGCAACTATTATTCTACCCTCGCAGCGATAGGCATCTACGGGTTGACATAGGCCCCAACCCTTAACTCACCTTTAGTCATACGTAGGTATACTCTAACTCTTATACAATTGATGTATCCTTGAAAACACAAGCAAAAAACCAAAAACGAAATGGCTTATGAGTAATTTAACACCCCCGCCCAAAGAGCTCGAATCGAGCCCACCGACCCAACAGAACAAAAAAAAAACCCCAACCGCAGCCGCAAAACTAACGCAAGGACCTCATCCTTCATACGCACATCATGCACACACATTCTGCTTGGCAGCGCTAGCTGACTGGTGGGTAATTAGAAATTCCTGGCACACTTGCCTTCACACACACCCACACAATCACACATATGTAAATTACCAACCGAATGGGCAATTAAATTGGTTTTTGAATTAAAAATAACGGCTTTCTTGTCATTACACAACATTCCGCTTTATGAGTAATTTCTAGTCATTGTCCTTTCGTACGGTAGCATACATATACGAGTAGACCAACCGACAATTTGATGTGGATGGTCACCTCGGTCCTCTGTCCACCAACCAACTTCAATTGGCCAGAGCGTGGGGCTGTTTTTGGAACGGATTATTCCGCCATTAATCTTCGACAATTCTAACAGACCCGACTCTAGGACATGAGGCCAGCTACCTACCATCCAGCACATGGCGACCACTCCTACGTTCGTAAATTCAGCTGGACGCTATTTTACTTCTCTAGGCTTCGCGCAGATGAATTATCCTCGCGCTCTAAGGGTGCGGGCGAGGTCGATTCTTGAATTCATTGGCATTTAACGGTAAATTAGAAAAAAAAAGGAAAACAAACTAAATTTGAAAGCATAGTAGTGGGTAATAATAATAATTCGATTGTGTCCTTCGTTTAAATGAAAGTGCCATAAGGACGAACCGAAGGTATTTTTCAACTTTTTTTTTTTTTATTCCCAAAGGACATACATACATATGTATATACTTTCGTGTGGCCTACTTCCCTACGCCAAACTGTGTGTGTTTGTGTAATGGTTCTGTCATGCAATCTCTTTAACGATACATTATGCTTATTATTGTTATTAGCTGCTACATCGATATTGAAGGGGGCAGCAGTGTAGCTTTGTTTTGTTTTGTTTACCCATAATAAACTGTGAAAATTTGAACAAAATAGAAAAGGACATGACGTGAATACAAGCCTGGAATGGAGTGAGCGTGGGCTTCGTGTCGGTTGTTAATTAATAGAATTTTGGGCCGTCCTTTATGCAATCTTATTATTATTTGTTTAAACAGCAGAAATTTATTAAATGGCCTTTGTGTACATGTAATGATAAGACCCTCATCGCAATGACGTAACAGTCTGTTTGACAAGACATTTATGATAAATAAATCGGTCAGTAGTTTTGGCACATCCTGGTTCTATAGCGGCTATACACTGCTAGTAGCGAATGTGTCTGTCATCGAACTAGTCGAGACAAATATCGCTACTGTGACTCCTTACTTGCTATGAAAGGAATTTTAGTGAAAGGCTTGAAGATGTGCTCATACAAAGTGCAAGCATACCATCAGGCGATCGCGTTACTTACTTACTTACATACATATGTCCTGTATCGCACCATGGTGTGTGGTTCATGGAAATGTGCCTCAGCTCTCCTCAACTCTCCCTCAGTTGCTTCCTTCTCAACTGCTCTGCAACTGCAACGTGCTCCTTGGACCGCCGCGTATCCTGTCATCCTGGGTTGGGTAAGCCTGGTCCCTTTTTGTTTGTCGCAAGATTCGCCTATCGTCCCCTCTTCTTATTTCGTAGTGGTTTTGTCTTGCTCTCTTTTGTCCATCTTCTATCATCTTCTACTGTTGAAGTCGCTCATCATCATACCAAGGGTGGTCACGGCTAACTGTTCGATGATGTTGAGGTATTTGTCTCACCGGTTGTTAGCGTTTGTCCTGGGTGAATGCACTGCAGAGAGTTTCTCGGTAAGGTACTCTTTGTAGGCTCTGATTCCTTCTGCCGTGCTAAGGCGTAGTGTAAATGTGTAATTCGTATATCTCGCGCACTATGTGGAACAGTAGGCACGTATGCAGTTGAAATTCCAACCCCTGTCTAGTGATCGAAGAAAAATGGAATAAAATGTTTAAAAAAAAATTAAAACAATTACCTAGTTACCTACTCTATGGCAGGGTTAAAAGCTTTTGTTGTGTCCTACATAACGACCAGAATACCAAGGATCTAGATATGTGTGTACACACCTGCGTTCATAAGCGGAAATATTTATATATAGAATTACACACTTCTGTTACAAACGATCACTTATGTAGCACTTGGAGAAGGATCAACGAACGAAGACAGCTAAGATCTCGAATTGCACCAACTCCAGCAGCAGGGAGGATCGAGCTAGAGTCGCTATATCGCATGAATATGAAAGAGGTGCAGTGTAGCGTGAGACGTGGCTACGGAAGCAGAAGAAGCAGCAGCGACGTGTGACAGCCAAACAGTTTCCAGAATCACCAAAGAGCTTATAGGTGGCCGAAGCTTTACTCAACATCCAGTGAAAGGCTTAAACGGTTCGTTGCTAGTATCAGATGAAGATCAACTGACGACACGGAAGGAGCATTTTTTTTCGGTTCTAAACCGAGTATTCGACAGCAACATGCACCCAAGTCAGACTGAAGTGTCCGTGGAAAGAAATTTCCGAATTCACAGCACAACCCCCCAGTAAGGAAGCGATTATTACTGCGATCAAAGCACTGAAAACCAACAAGGCGGTAGGACTTGACGGCATACCCGCGGAACTTTTTCAAGCTGCACCAATAGCGTCGGCTGTTCCCACTGGTCAGGAGAACATGGGAAGCCGAGAGTTTTCCCTAAAAAGGCAACCTAATGCATTGCGAAAACTGGAGATGTATCTGCGTGCTGCCTACTGTGGCCAAGATAATAGCTAAAATCATCCTGGAGCGAATACCATGAAGACACACTCGACGCCGAACAAGCAGATTTCCGCTCTGGATCCTCCTGTGTCCACCACATCAACACCCTGCGGATCACCATCGAGCAGTGTAGGTATTCGTATCTATCAGCACTTCTCCTGCTGTTCATCGATTTTGAAAAGGCGTTTGATTGTGCCAATTGGGAATTTATTTGGCGAGCCTTGCACAGGGGAGTTAAACTAAAGCAATTATCAAGGCTACGTATGATGGGTCCACATGTCACATTTTACACAAAGGAACGGTGTCTAAGGAATTCCAAGTCCAAAGTTCAGCAAGGCTGCATACTTTAACCCATACTATTTTTATTGGTGGCTAGCGATGTGCTAAATGCGACCTTATCAACAGGAAATGGAGGAATTCGATGGACTCATACATCTGAACTCAAGCACCTAGACTACACCGACGATGTATACCTACGACGATGTCTCACAGAAAAATGGATCTTCACCAAATGACAGCAAATGTGGAGAAGATAGCAGACGTCGTTGGGCTGAAAAATAACTCGGCAAAAACAAAAGTGATCAGGACCAAACTCATCAACCCATATATGTAACTATTCCTAGACAAACGGTTGAGAAACTGTAGATACATTTAGGCTGCAGCATCCACAAGTTATCACACCGTACGTCCTCTTGTTCAACAGACTACGAAACATACCCCATGGGATATTCAATTATGTATAAATCTCAGTTTTTCTTTATCTTTTCTTACCGATTGTTCTTCTTTGGTATTTTTTTCCGTGTTCAGTCTTGTATTCGATTTTGATTTATACTGTAGGGCTGGTGATTATCTTGAATGTTCATTGGTTTTGTTATCGAGAATAAGGAAATACAACAGCAGCAAAGGGCATTCCCCTGCTGTCACAAATTAATATTAATTTACGAAGATTTTTAACGATGCTTTTCCTTTGGAAAATTCCTCCTCGTACCCTCTTCCGCTGACATGGGTCCCGATTGCAATAGAATCTCTTCTTTTTCTCTCTTATTTTTGTTTTGTATTGGTACCTACGTCCCTTAAGGATATGAATTAACGTTGCGTTTTGTTAACCGCCTTTTCTTTTGTTGGTTGTTCTAATTTTCTTTGTTTTTAATTGAGGAACAAATGATATACCGCCGCGGCGCCACCACATAAATGAAAGGACCAAAGGATGTTCATTTGATTGGCAATCCTGAAAGTTAGGGGGGAGAGGGAATTGAAAGGAAATCCTTTTAATGAACTCAATAATTATGAAATGTTTCGGTTACAAAGATGCTTTGTTAGTTCTTCTCTCGAATGTTGTCGGTGGAGGAATAATTTAATCAATGCCAAAGGTAGGGGGTTGAAGGTATATTGTTAGTTTTTTTTTTATAAATATATATAAAAATAATGGCTATAGTATTCGATGCAAATTTTTGTAATTATTTGTTAACTTTTCTCTAATTAGAAGACAATTAAAGTTGGCTTTGGTTGGCTATTGAAACTTGTTTTAGCAGAATTGGTTTTTGTGTTTCTTTTTTTCTACAACACAGGATAATACGAAATCAGCATCTTAGCTCCTCCAATGGTGTCCCATTGGGCTTCGAACTTGCACTCATTGGGTTAAGTACGAACACCAGAGATAACTCTGCGGTGTAATCGGCTAGGTTGATGGTTGATCGTTGATATTTGTTTTCGGCTATAAACTTCCCAGCAAAAAGCATAAGCCTTATTTAAGGCTTACTACAGTGCATTTTATTCCTTAGCATGTAAGAGTTGTTATTAGTAAGGGATATTAAATCTCATACAACATACCTTATTTTATACCTTACTCTAACACAGGCCATGTCCTACGAGATCAGGTATACGTTGACATACCTTTAACATACCTTATTTATTGCTTAGCATAAGCATTAAATAAAACCTTACTTAAGGCTTATTATAAGTTCTTTTTTCGCTTAAAATAAGTATTAAATAATACCTTATTTAAGACTTATTATCAGTTAAATAAAAGACGTGCTATCTTATTTAATTGAAAAAACTTATTTAATTTTTTTTGTTACTCAAACTAAAACTTATGCTTGCGTTGATTCAATCTATTTTTTCCTTTTTTAATCGCCTCCTTAACATATCATCGATGGAAGAATAAAATTGATTTCCGGAGCCTAAATAAAGATAAATATTTTAGAATCTTGTAATTAAATCAAATATCGATATAAACTTACCGTACAGCGTTGACCGGGAAAATTTGAAGGCGTTAATTGGCCTCATGTTTTTCCAGCCGTTAAAGTAATTTTCCGCCAGTTTCTCTTATTTTAAAATTCACTTTATTTTCACTTTATCACTATAAAAACTTGTACGCTTCCTTCAACTATTCACGCACAAATGACGAATCAGCACTAATATATCTGATGTATGCCTTACTATAAGGCGTCTATAAGAATTATGAAGTCATATAGTGCCGTTCATTTGCAAAAACGTTCTTTCCTGTCCTGTCTGGGCTGTTTTTCTTATATACACCTTACAATAAGTCTTATTTCAGTCTTATTAGGGGTATTAAATAAGATTTATTTTTTTTGTCTATACCTTATTTATACCTTAGCCTGACATACCTTATAAAATTTTTTGCTGGGTTGTCCTTCCTCTGCTATGTATACAGGGTGTACCAGTCAAGCAGTATAATCCTTTAAGGGGAGATTCCTAAAGTTCCACAGAACTTCAATTGGCAGGGGGGGGGGCTATTCTCCCCTATTTGAAGTTATAGCCCACCAAAGTCGGTGACCTCTAATTTGGAGGTGTAGCCACTTTAAACGTTATAACTTCTAAACTATCATAGGTACAAAAAAGGTTTTGTGCATTTTGGAAGTCAATTTAGTCTTAAACACTTTGGGTACATCTGTGCAGCTGCAAAAAAGTTATGGCTTTTCAAACTCAAAATTATGAAATTTGTTGTTCCATTTTTTTACTTAAAATGGATTTTTCTCAAAATTTTTATTTAATAATTTTTTTCTTATGAAATGTTTATCCTTTTTTGTGCCTATAGTAATTTAGAAGTTATAGCGTTTAAAGTGGCTACACCTTGTTGTTGTGGGTGGCCACGGTGTAGTGGTAGTGTATTCGGTCATTGAATGACAGGTTTGGTGATCAATTCCCGACCAAGTCCATTCAATTTTCACAGTATTAAAATGAAATATTTCGCTTAGAAGGTACTTTGTGTATTACAACATGAACGCAAAAAAAATACTGTGAATTACGAACGAATGCAAAAATCACGCACAACTCTCTCCCCAGTCAAATTGGAAACCTAATATCACCTGAGTTTTAAATACCACTACACCAACTCTTTCCCTTCTTCTCTCTTCCAAATTAACTAATGCCCGTGCCCTGTTTAATCAGGTATTCATATCCCCTTTGGTATGTGCAAATTATAAAAAAAAAAAAAAAAAAATAAAAAAAAAAAAAAAAAAAAAAAAAAACAACCTCCAAATTAGAGGTCAACCACTTTGGTGGGCTAGAACTTGAAATGGGTTGAGAATAACCCCCCCCCCCCCCCCCCCTGCCATACAACTTCAGGAATCTCCCCTTAAAGGGTTATACTGCTTAACTGGGACACCCGGTATATTAAAATGGTAAAAACCGCTGCTGAAGCACAGCAATTGGAAAAAGTATCAATGCTTTCTGGTCACTCTTTGAACAAAGAGCTAACACCGACTACCCTGGCCATGCCAACGAAAGGTATTGAGATCTAGCTAAGCAAAAAATCCTGTTGATGAGACGCCTTAGCTTGGACGTATTCTTAGATGACTTATGAACCAATCGGACTGTCCTCGAACTGCAATTCTTTTGATTAAAAAAGGGCATTGACCCTGCTTTCGAACAGTTAAAAGCGACTCGATCTCTGAATTTAACTCTGCGATTATTCAAGCGAAACTAAAGCATCTTCACTCCTGCAAACGTATCAAAAGGAACTATTATTTCTCTGGCAAAAGTTCACAAAATAGTAAGTAAAATTCAGAAAAGCTAAAGAAACGACGATTCGCAGGAGTTTCATTTAAGTTCCAACAAACTTTCCTTCAATCCCCATTGAAATTTTCTCACGCCAAACTCGTGGCACCCCCTCCCGAGTAGCAATTTCCATCGCCCATTATTTATAAACGTTCGTGCACGACGGTGTGGAAAGCTTGGTGCCCTACTCCCCACATAATAAATAATTAAAATGTTTCCTCCACTCCTGCATACATATACATACAATTTCTTATTTTTTTTTTTTTTGTATTTAAAATGAAAGGATGGAATTTAAACAGTCCTGGACGAGGACGGACAGCATTCAGACAGAAGTTGTTTCATCCTCAGCACAAGATGAATAGTGAACTGCTGAATAATTCATGCATGGATTCCTTTTCTTCAATTCACTTCTCTGTTGTGTTCTGTTCTGTTGCCCAACAGAGGCTGATTGTTGATACTAAGGGCGCGCCACTGATGTTGATATATATTTTTTTTATTGTTATCCTTTTGCATTGTTATCCTTATGTCCAACAATAATGGCACAAGAAACTTTGAACAATAAAAATAATTATTGTTGCAAGAAAATTGTACACCGTTAGTGGATGTGTGTGTGTGTGCGGGTGTGTTTTAAGGACCTTTGTGTGAAATTGAAATGATACCCTGTAGAATGGTGCCACGACCTGGGGATCACTATCGCCAACATTCTATGGCTACTTGTAGTTCTGTTAAGTGTCGCGGTAAGGCAATATGAGAAGAAGCATCCTCGCATCCGCAGAGGTCTGGGTAATGAAAGAATCAGAACTTGTAGCAAACCAACAAAAGACCGACGATAAGAGACCGTGTTCCCAAACCAATCCCCACAGCTAGAAAGAGAAGCAGAGAGCGTTGGAATAATGGAAAACCACTCAATATGAACTAAAGGCTCACGCAGGGAATCACTAAACGGGATTCGCATAAAATATGATTCTCAACGATCCCAGGATGGTCCTTGTTTGTCTCCTCCTCGTCCTGGTAAGCCCCCCAAAGTGTGTATATGGATGGATATCCGCCTTGGGGGCGGAATGTAGTACTGTTTATGAAGCCATAAAATTGTGTATATTAAATCTTGGAATAATAAAAGGACGCTCCACTTGCATTTATGGCCACACAAAAGGAGGATACCGACAAAATAGAGAAAGTGCCAGAGTCATCCTCCGAGAAGGACACATTATTACGCTTCGGTCTCTCTCTCTTACCGGTATCTTTGTTTGTGTGTGTGTGTCCCTGTTGGACGCCTTAAAAGCTTGCAATGGTTCGCTGTCATTGCCTTGGGGGTGCATATCTATCTAACACAAGCAGGAGGATGTAGTAGATACATAATGTAGTGAATGTGTCACCCTTTTGTGAAGAAAATTAGATGTTAAGAAGGCAAGCCATTGACCGGCGGCAGCCAAACAAGAGGAGTCTCGGTCCTGAAAGACCGGATACGGAATAAAAGAAGAGAATGAGCGTTTGGTGTAAAAGTGAATGAAATTGGAAGTGGCAAGTCCATTATTGGGGTCATCTGATAAGGCTACTCTGCAGTCAGTCAATCAGTGGCAGATGATATCGCAACTGTCATTAGTATGCGGCAGTGCGTTAATCGACTTGGTTCAACTTACAAACGCAGCAACGCTGCGCTGATACCCTTGGGGACAGATGATTATTCTTTCCTTTGGAGTAAACTTCTTGCACAAAGAATGTAATTAACATTGCAATTTGACTTTTGATTGTCAGTACTGAAGTTGATGTAGATGCAAAGCTAATGGGCATTAGTTCTAGAGGAAAGACTCGATGGTTAACAGACGAACGCACAGCAACGAAGAATGCAATCTCTGTAATCGATGGGCAAATGAAGACCCAGTGTATATCATTGGAGAACGGCATATTGTATGCGCCTTTTATTTTTTTCGGGATAAAATGTTTTTAATACATCTGCCCCGCAAAATAGAAAAATAGATCACGACCGACTCAGTTGGTACTGTCATGTTCAAAGGAGAGATCCTTCGAACCCCGTCAAAAAGGCAATATCAATCGACGTTCCAACACAATCGCGAAAGAAAGGTAGACCTAAAAACAACTGGATCACACAAATGCAAAAACACCAGCATTTGATTGGCCTTAGTGACGGAGTGATCCAAAACCGGGAAGCCTGTCGGTACTTCCTAAGGTCAAACCGGCAAACCCCACAGGCGGACCAGTAGGGATGCAGTTAAGTGGGAGGGCTGTGATCCTTCTACTCCGGATCATAACCTTGTCGTTAAAGAAGAAGAAGAAGAAGAAGAAGAAGAATACATCTGCCCCGCACAACGTTGTTTCGCTTAACGTCGTGTTTTTCAGGAGGGCATTAGCGACGTTAACCGAGGTATGCCGTACCACAAACCGTTCATATAACATATGCAAGTTCTTTTAATAATTTCGGTGTTCTTATAAATTTGACAAGGGCTCTAACCAAGATTGATTCCAGTTATTATTTGCTCCGATTATTGCACGATAAACTGAAAACCAATGGCCATTTGAATCCTTTCACTATGATCACTCTGATCGAGTGTACGAGAACAGAAGTCGTTCGTAAGGCAAATAAATGTGTACACATGAGGCTTGATTCTACAAATTTTATTGAGGAAGGTGTTAACTGGATTAAATCTAATGTTACGGGTACTCTTAAGTCCGCAAGAGCGTAGCCACAGGACTTCAAGCAATCTTCTCAAAAATCAAGGATGCTGGCAATCTCAATACTGTTGTGACGTTCCACTTAGCTTCGAGTCTACGCAAGCTTCAACTGTCTCAAAATTACTCATCCCTTACTCGGGAGAGACAAGAAAGAGTCGAGAAAGTCATCCAGGGCCTCCCAGCTTGTGCCAGGAATCTATATTTTCAACCCTCAATTTGTTTGTGGAATCGTGCAAGGGAAGAGTTAATTTATGCGGCGAATTCTACCAAGGACTATGACAATGATCGGCATTATGTATTCTCTGGTGAGAATCTTCGGTGAGGATCCCATTGGGCTGTAGAGCAGATGGGAAATAGTTTTTTCTTTAAAAATCGCCAATTTAAAGATTAATATTTGCATGCATCGGGGACATACTTTGATGAGGACTTACGCTATGTACTTAACTCGACACCAGCGAAAGATAGAGATGGGCAAAGCGCCTGGAGCATAGAGCTAGATGGCGATTATTGTTACTTGAGGAGTGAGTACTACAATGAGTATCTATTTGCATCAAATCTGACGAAAGGCTGGGGAACACAATTGAGATACGTATTCACATCGAAGGCGGGCGCTTTTTTGCGCAGAACATAGTTCCATTGGCAGATAAGACATTGTGATTAGAATGTATTTGATTGCAACAAGATTATAATTAGCTATCAAGTAAACTTTTCTCTTTCAAATAAAAATGATAACAGAAACTACATATTGTTTTTTTTTTTACTGAATTTGTTTTTTCACACTAAGTGATTCATATGTTCTACTCAATCATATCTTGGCGTGGCATAGACTCAAAGTATTGGAAGGCTTAGTAGCCTTAAATTCTTGATTTTTAGACAACTATATAACAGGTGAGATCACCTCCATTTTTCACGAACTCTTAAAGAGCCCGATTCCTTCCAACTGTTCTGCGCCACGTATGCCTAGGGCGACCCGCTTTTCTGCCTGGTTGGTTGAACGGATTCCATCGCGTAGCATATTTCGCAATGGAATTATCTTCCCGCCGTAGGGTGTGTCCAATCCGCTGCCACTTTCTCCTTTGTAAAGTAATTTTCAACGGTTTCTGGCCCGTTCTCATATAAAGCCGTTCATTGGGGATACGGTTAGGCCAAAAGATCCTCAAGATGACTATTAAGCATTTGTTTACGAAGACTTGCAGCCGGCGTGTGTCAATGGTGTCCACTTTTCAAGAACTGCACCCATAATGCAGTACTTAAGCTGATAACATTGCTTTTCCAGATGGTGGAAAGTTCCTCAGTTGGGATTCAAAGATTGAGAAAATTTAAGATCCGTGGTTCTGTAAACTGTGCCATATTATGATGAATGCTTATTTTTAAAATTTAAGTTTAACTCTTCTGATAAGAGTACCAATCAGTACTAGCTTCTCAAGTTTGTTCATCATGCTTATTGACTTAGGGGATCATTAGAGCATAGACATTCCTTATTAAGTGGCACTTACGTTACATAATGACTATAAGTCAGTACCCAATGTCCATTCAGAAGTATAGGCATACGTGGCGCAGAACAGTTGAGGAGGAATCGGGCTCTTTAAGAATTAGTTGGAGGGAGCTCAAATGAGTTAAAGGACCTAAGTAGGTAAGTAAGTAATTTATTAACAACAATATGGTGAAAGTATGTACCCTTGATGTACCCCACTTTGAAATTGACAATCCCACGGCATCCTTGAATGTATAGCCTCTAATGCGTAAGTCCAACTAGATTATATCTAGTGCTATGCATTCTTCAAAGTGGATAATCACTAGATGTAGCAGAAATCTGATCTGAAGGTTTCTTTCTAATATTGCCCTTAAGGTGTTTATGTGGCCATTGTAGGACGATTCAGAGCGAAGCCTGACTGTTGGAGTTAAATCTAAACAGTATTTGCTATAATTTAAGATATAGGTCTCTAGTTGTTTCGAATTAGTAGCTTTAAAAGACTCGTTTGAATTCGACATCATCATTGTCGTCTATTATCAAAAAAAATATTGACTTCATCGCGCACACTTTTGCTCGAACATAAGAGGAAGTCGCAATAGGTTCATCATTGTGGCTGCAGTGATTTATCTGAACTCTCTTAAACTCTCTATATACTTCTTCGAAAGGTTGACTAACAGTTCTTCGCTGAAGTCCAATACTCCAAGAGTCATAGCGCGAGGTTGGACCTTACCAGTCCATATTATATTCCAAATTTGAAGCAATTCTATAACTCTATTCGCAGTGGCATTTAAAATGCACAAAACTACTTTCTGTAGCATAAACTTATTTAATTAACATCACTTTAAACTTTTCAATCAACCATAAGTTGGACCTTTACCAATCTGCCTCACTAAATTGGATCAATTCAATGAAACGTTTTATGCCATTAGCATTCACACTTCTCCTAAAGTAGTTTTGTTTTATTACACACTCTAGAGCTAACTATTGACAGAAAAACAATAATACATACAAATCCAATGTGGAAGTCACACTACCAACACAGAAAATAGGTAAAACCCTTTTTACGCATTCTCTGACTCTCCTTCTCAATCCGAATCCGAATCCTTTTCAACTACCGAGTATACTAAGGGTACCTAGAGCATTCCTGGAAAAAAAAAAAAACTTCTCACGGCAATTATTCCCAGTTGAAAACAATTTTCATTTCGGAAAACTTTTCAAAAACGTAATTTAGTTTTCCCGCGGCATCTCAAAGGTGTCGATGGTGCCACACCGCATCTACCCTCCCCTTTACACAAGAGAATATTGCTTGACTGTTTTCCATGCTGTGCCACGTTCCATACCCATATAACACTCTGTTTCTGTCACCAGAAAGTTTAAACCTTTAGAGCTAAAAAGTTTAAAATTTTCTTTATATACCCGCACCCTGTCCCGCTGCCTGCCCCAGTCGGTCATGAGGATATACCCACCTTGAATTGACATCGACAGGGGGATTGAATCGAAAACAGTGATGCCAATGCTGAAGTTTTGCTGTCAATCACTTTGACTAAGAGCTGAGCTGGCTTTTATCCTTGGCATTTTTCTTTTTAAATTCTATACAAAAATATCAAGATACTTTTAGACTTAAATAAAGAGTTAAAATCGCACTAGGTATGGCAACACTACAACCCAACCGCTACTTCGAATGAAACTCCTAAACCAATCAACGATGGCAATTATTCAGTTAGAGGAGTCGAGTAATTAGAAACGCTCACTTTATGTGATAATGCTCGCGATAAGAGTTAAATAATTGCTCCCGAGATGATGATGATGATGATGACGATAGTACAAGGATGAACAGTTTGAGTGTAACAAACATCGCCTTTGTTTCGAACTTAAACGGCGAAGAACTAGAGCAAAAGGGGTTTGCAAACAAAAAACTACGGAGCACCAACAAAGCAGAAAGTGTCCTTGCTGCAAAAAAAAAAACGAAACAGGAGCAAGGATATTGCAAAAGTGCGAACAAATTTGTCACTGTGCAGTGGCGGGAAAACTTTTGTAGTCGTTTACGCTGCTGAATTTTCATGGATCATTGGCATATTGTATCCGCACTTTTCGGAAGGCTTCCAGTATATCCTGTGATTAATTGGCATGCAGATTATTTGCAACGTTAACCAATTTTCATCAACTTAATTCGATTGAAGGAGGGTAAAAACCGTAAGTGGCATATGTGGGAGAAGAAGTTTTTTAATTAAATTTTTTAAGATACTTTAGCTATATCGCTTTGACGGGATGTGTCATTTTGTAGGAGGTTTCTTTGGGTACGACTTAGGAATTTAGGATGCCGATTAAATTTCCGACTTTTGTGCTCACATGTATCTGCGTGATCATTTTCTGATTTGATGAACAGGGATAAGGCATTTTAACCGTTCTCGTGATGATCGTATCTTTTGTAAATAATTACCCAAGGTTCTACTGGCATTTTGTGGAGCAGGGAGCGAGAATTATGTGGTTCCCAAGAAGGGTCTAACGTAAAAAAGGAAGAGGCAATTGCGAGGAAGGAGAGGTACTAGATATCATTGTCTTTATACACGCTATACCTCGAACACCTAGGTCTAATGAAATTTTCAATTTTTTTCAAAAAGCGGGTGTGGGACTGGCCGTAATCAAAGACTATATAATACTATAAGACTTCGCACGCAGAACAAATTTGTGTTCCATGTTTTTATTTGCTCGATTTTTTAGCAATATGTAGCTAAACGACAAAAAATTTCATTATCCTACATAAAACGTAAGGTCCAAAAACTGGTGACAAAAAGACGGACTCGGCTAGTGGTGCTGATCTATCTTTAATATTTTTCTGTGTTTCGAAAAAAATGGATGAAATCACCGAGATCTGAAATAAAACAGATAATATAGCAAGTCGGATCAAGTAAAAGAATATTCGGACATAGCCCTCGCTGCCGATGCATTGTATGGTACAGTTCCAACACTGTTGAACACTATTTGATGACAAAACAGCACAATCGGCATTCAAACTACCTTTCAATTTTCAATTTTTTTCACAGTTGGAAAATTGGATTAATACATGAACCACAAAAGTGGTCAATTTTAATAGTGTTGCAGACACCAAGTCAAATATGTACATGCTTCGTTTAGTCAATGATATTTCATGTCAAATCTTCTAGACATAAGTTTATCGTTCATGTAAAAGCCAAAGTACAGCCTGATTCCATCTTTAGCTTATAGGTATTGTTATGTCAGAAATTCAAAGTACATAGGCTATTTTCCAGAATATTTTTAATATGACCGAATTGTAAACTTAATCACAAATTACCAAACAGTTTTTAAGAAAATTAGATTTTTAACTCTTTAAACACACTCAAGAGCAGTTTACTTTACTGAAATTTCTCTGAAAAAAACGTTAATACTGTAGCCTAACGGCTTTTTACAGGTAGCAGACATTCGAATTGAATTTGAGAATTGAAATCTTAAATTGTCTTGCCTCGAAGAAAAATTAAAAAAAAGCGCACACACCTTAAGATTCAACTAATACAGAGAAAGAGCGTATACGTATCTTTTTAAATTTTGATTTTTCTTTTATTGTTTATTTCTTGTTGCTTAGCAACATCATTGTAAACAAAAACTGAAGGTTAAAGTACACCCTCCCATAACCAGTCGGCTTGCCGTTTCGCGGCAAACTAAAATATATTTGAAACATTTGAATGTATCTAGGTTTTTGAAAAAACAACAACAATTTATATTAATTTGTTGATATTATATGTTTTTAAACATTTGAAATGTTGCTGCACCCATTGGTGGGTGCTAGAACAAAAAAAATCGAGCAAAAATTTTGATCTACGTGCGACGTCTTATAATATTATATAGTCTTTGCCGTAATTAAGAAATTTTTCAACAAATATTAACTTTTGTTGCTAAGAAGTGATCTTATTTTGATTAAATTGTCGATAAACAGTTTTTTTTTAAGAAAAACGCCACTAAAATGTAGGCGTGGCTGTACAAAATGTTCAGCTTCAGTCAGTTCTGTCAAGTTTCATGTAAAATTAGTGACAAAAAAGACTTTTTGGAAAAGTGGGCGTGTCACTTGTTCTGTCCAGATGTCCAAAAATTTCACTGTCTAAGCTCAAAATTTAAAGCCCAAAAACAGGTGACAGACAGACAGAGTCCATTGTCCATCGAACCAAAATATATGCTTGGAACTATCGATAAAACTCGATAATATCAAGTTACGTGCTGGGACCCCTGATTTTCCAAATTCAAGGAGAGCTTCAATTCGTGATTTATTGAAATGTTGTGGCAGTTTTTGTGCCTCTTGTTTTATTGATCGAAGCAAGACATCGTTGGGTGTAGCGTCTAGCTTGTTTTAGGTAATCTGAATACATGTACGTTGTACGTTCCTAAAATTAAGATCATTGAATGATGACCAAAATATGAAACCAAGTTTACAGATATGAACAGCGGTGCCTGCGAGCCAAAGGGAACGTAGTTCTCGACAAGCCTCGTTGCTGATTGTAGCAAATGCATGAAAGAAAGCATATTATTTCGAATAGGAACTCGCCTTCTCCGTATTCACAGCAACATAATAGGCAACAAGGGAGCTGATGAACTAGTAACCAAGGGATCTGCTCTTAATAGTTAATAAGGTCCTTTGTATTGGCATTTCTTTGTCGCCTTCGCTTCATAGTCGTTGCTAGAGAGTAGATTATAGCTTTCTGAGCATCTTCTGTGTTCTTCGCTTGCCTGATGTTTGGGCTTAGGTCCTCTCGCAGTTTGTTCACCAACCAACGCCATTCTTGGTAATCAGACCTAAAACACCCGGAATATTTAATTGTAAGCATACCTACTTTAAATCTTTAGGGAGTTTAATCTCTACAATGGTTGCTAAGTATACATTATAGAAACCCATGGCTTTGCCCATCTTCACAGATCACAATTTTGTAGCTATCTGTTATAGGTACGAGTACTTCTACATTTTCTACTTGACTATAATGGTGTGTCGCTATTTGGACAAACTGCTGGCTTTCCTACATTGGTGATACGCCAGAGCTGGTTCTGCCTTCGACCTTTGTTAACAAACTTCATGCCTTGCTACTTAAGCGAGTTCAGTCGGTCGACCGCCGTGTATTCTATTCTCAGTGCTCCCTGCAAGGATGCACTCCATGCTATACCCCATATCTTGTTAGCCCAGCATGTGTTTGGTGCTTTGTAGACGTACACAAAGTATGCACTGAATCATTGCCACTTACGCTCTTAGTGTCTCTGCGATTCAATGTATTTAATTCTCTTATATTACAATTAAATTATCAAAAAAACGAAACTAATTCAATTTAAGGTAACAAAAATATATCCCTCAAACCTCCAACTCAAGCTATAGCTCATCGTCATTGTGATTTTTTTTTTCTGTTTCATGACATTGATTCATTACTTCATGTACTGCATGATTCATGTATAAATTCATTTACACCAAACACAAGAAATACCCAAATAATCCTTACACATGACTAAGCTCTGCAAGTCGTCGTGTAGTTCCTTCTGCGAACGTTGTCCTCGGTTGTAGTAGTTTAAAGTATAATACAACCACTGCATCGCATACAAAGTGTAGCACCGAAAGAATATAGGTATCTGTTTGACTTGTAGTTAAGGTGAAACTTTTCCCGGATCCGCCCTCTTGTTGTCATAATTTTTGGTGTAATCCACTGGTCTGTATAGAACTATGTTTCGATGTTTTTTTTGTTTTTTTTTTTTCGTAAAAGGATTTACCAGGACGAAAGGTGTCCAGGAATAACTTTCGAAAAGAAAAAGAAGAAAAATTGTATGCAATGTGAAGGTTTTATGATTTACGATCTACTCGTCGGCATCAGGCATCGGGTTCAGCAAACAAAAATGATTTCAATGTTGTCTTACTTTGCTTGGGGAATTTTCGTTTCCTTTTTTTTTTTTTAAATGTGCTTCACATTGTGGATAGTTGAGGGTAGGTTATGGGTAAACTGTAGTTACATTTTAATAACAAGATAGGATAGGATTGTCAATGACCGTATACAACACATTCTTTGTCCGTTCATTTGCTCGGCGTAATATTGTACTCATTCGATCTATTTATATCTATCTCTTGTCCGTACGTTTTAGGACAATATAACAAATATAAGGCATTATATTGCGATGAAAAGACTTCAATGCAAGACATTTAGAGTCTAATTTTTTTCCAACTGGCAACACTTTTCCCAGTGACAACTAGATTTACAGCTGACAGCTTATTTGTAAAGTAAGCAAAGTAAAGATTTTGGCTTATGCTAGCTTAGGTTCAGTGGCTATCCTCCTCCGTTTAATCGGCCGGATATACTTAAACCATTAAGTAAGGCCCATTTTGCTGACAATAGAGTCAACATTTCATTTCTCCCGGAATCCTTTTGATTGTTGGATATAAGTATCTCCCTAGGATTTCAAGGATGAATTCGACAAAAATCATCGTGCAGAATATTGAGCCTAGCCCAAAACAAAGGAGTAAAACGATTGTTTCTATATTCGGTATAAAGGGAACAACAATCTGATTATCTTGGTCAACCAAAGGCGGAGAGTGCCATAGCACACTGAATGCAAGTGAGATGAGCACATTCCAGCGACTTGCATAAACTCCAAAGGAAGGCATCCAGCAAAGTGGCCAAAGCGCTTCAAAAAAGGCTACGGCCGAGCCCGACACTAAATGACAAGCCAAAATGCAGTGCCGTTGCTCAGCTGTTAGTGCGCTGGACTACTGCGCAAGGGGTTCCAAGTTCGAATCCAGAAAAATACCATCAAAAGGTTTTTCACGGCCCCACCTCTCCCGAGTGTCTGACAAACATTCAAAAGTATAACTGTCATGAGAAGGCTTCTCAAAACCACTTTGCCCTTCGGATACGGCTTAAAACTGTAGGTCCCTTCTGTCCGTGCAGAAATGTATACCACGCACAACATGTACAGTTGTGAGAAGCTAGGCCTTGGCCCTCTATGGGCTGCTTACAGCCTAATATTTATTTTTACTAAAGTTGATACGGGGAAAACAATAAGACTAAGAAAACACGTCAAGAAAATTAAACATGACAAAGTCCCAAATAAAAAACTACCGAATGCTGGCGGGCAAACACGGCGTAAACAGCGAAGATAAATATCGTCCGAAAATAAAAGAACTGATATTTATAAAGAGAAGAGCATGTAAAAGATGGCAACAATCCCGGGCTCCCCAGCATAAAACTATTTTGAACCATGTCTGTAATGAACTCAAGAAAGCAGGAGATTTCAAAAATAAAGAGGTCGACTGGCGAAAAAAATTCAAACTATTCACTCTGGAAAGCCATGAAAGGTATCAAAAATCCTCAAATCCAACGAATTGGAACGAGAGCGTTTCTGTGAAGTTTGGATCCAATAAGTCGCGCTGCAGGCAAGAGAATAAAACCACTTTTGGGGGCTTAATGTGAGATCCTTGGAAAAGTAGTTAAGCTTGGAAAGGTACATAGTTTTTTATTTACTCTAGAAACCAAATATACGCTATATATAGGCACGCCCACTTTTAAACGATATTTTTATTTTCAAATCGTTTTTCTTCGATTTCAATCGAATTGAATTTCAGAATCCGCCCACTACCTGTCAAATTTTTGTGAAAATTCGCGTTTTAGACTTTATATTTGAAAAAAAAAACAATTTTTTAACAAGTATATTGGTAACGTAGAGTGTAATGACCCGTGAGGATCCCCACAAGCATGTACAATGATCGTCTGTCCTTGCGTATAAGTCTCTTAGTCCTTGCTTTGTCAAATGTTGGCTATAATTGTTTTGCAGTTTTGTTGGTTTCAAGGGAATTTCATCTAAGGTTTGCCTCTTTCGTAGCCAGGTTCCGTCTTTAAGCCTGAGAACGCAGGACGAGATGCTTATGGAGAAGTTAGGCAGTTCTCGTAGGTCCGATGAAGCTTTCCTTGCTAATTCATCCACCTTTTCATTTCCCGGGACCCCCTCATGCCCAGTGACCCAGCAGAGCAGAACCTTAAGCTATGTTCCAAAAACCAAGCTCGTGGCGATAATTGCATTGACAGCTGCCTGAAAAACACTGCTGTGGTCTGAGAGTCGCATCGGGATACTCCCAGTGATTCCGAGAAGATTCCGGATCCTACAACGGTCAGGATGGGTCTTATGATAGTCATATACATCTAATTTGGTGCCGCCGAATTCAGTAATTATGTGCCTACCTTTGAGCATTCTGACTATCCAATTTATTAGAATATCATCAATGCCTCCAGGCAGATAGTAGCGTTTGCATATGTTTATCCCTTCGATACTTTAGTACAAATGTTTCTTATAGGCAGAACAACATCTGCACTTAGAACAACGTCTAGGACTTTATATATAGAAGCCACTGTTTGATGTCGATTCTAGCTTTGATATGTTCCGCCGGCCGAGTTTCCGCACACCTACTGCTTTTGAACTTGTTCGAGGTGCTGCTTTCCATATAAACTCCATATGCATTTTGAATCCTTCTTGATTAGTCAGTGTGCATTTTTAGTTGAACTTGAGTTTTGTGTACTTTCGGGATACAGTGGTATGTAGCAGTTCCATCAAATAGATGTTCTACCTCACACAATAAAGTAAATAAAGTGTTTCGCTTAAGATTTCGATGTAATGTTTACATTTGCTCTGTTTTGCTTCTAAAACTTTAGAAAATTCTATTCTTTCATTGCCTTCCCCCCCCCCAAAAGGCAGAAAGAAAGAAATCCCCCCATCTAAATGTAATTAAGAAAAACCTTCAAAATGTGCACACAAAATTTACCCCAAAAACCTTAAGTAAAACTTCATCATCATCATCAACACATTGTGTACGAGGGATAGAAAATATTTCGAAGACTCAACATCCACATACGAAACCAGCAGCAGCAGCAGTATGCTTCCAAACGAAAGTTGAAACACAAGTCACTCGAAGAGTTCGGGTAGTTTGGGAAAGGGGTGAAAAACTCTACCAAAACCATCTTAATTACTTTCAAGCTCAATTAGTTACTCAAATGCCCGATAATCCTTCGAGTGGCACTTAACTGCTTCACCTCTTTTTGTGTCAAGGGTTTTTGCGCAAAAGAGCAAACAAAACAACACATCGACATGACGACCGAGCACAGGTGGTGTTGGCTGTTTGTAGTTAGGTCCTTTTGTATAAGTCGTTGTCGTTCCAAAAGATGCCAACATCGTCATCGTCATCGTCGTTGTGTCGTGTGTGTCTTAAAAGTCGTGCACCCACTTGGTGCGGCGCATTGATATGAATCCCAAGTATCAGGGCCAAACGATGAAGTTTTACCTCTTTACGCCTTCCAAAACAATGTTTTTTTTTTTTGTTTTCGAGTCTGTCTATCGTACAAAATGATATAGCCGCCACCATGGGCCCTGGTTTTGGATCCCTATGACAATATAATAATCATATTTAGGGAACACCGACAACGTTGTGACTGATACACGTGGAGTTTCCTTCAAGTGCCCTCAAGAATGCGAAGCAGTGAAAGTTTTTTTGGGTTATATCTACGAGACACATCTTCAAGCATCGCATGCAAATTTTCCCCCCAATTTAAGCGGGATGGTACGATAAAACTTCATCTTCTTCGTGTCGCCTTGACTCAAAGCTAGAGGACTTAAGAGGTGTGATCAAGATATAACAACGCCAGAGAGTGAAGCCACCCCTATCGTACTGCCTGTCTATTATCGTCTCTTTCTCACTCCCTGTAGATAGGTAGTAACATAATCGCAATGTGTGCGGTTGAAAAAGAATTAAGGACTATTACAAGGATATGAAAGTCAAGGAGTTTAAACTTTTTTTCTCCTCAAGACGTAGATACACACATAAGCTAGTAGCACTAGCGAAGGAAGTAGGTACATATGAACACACTCCTATATTGGGATCAAGGTTCTAAGGGCTTTGCATATGAGGTGTATGTATTTTTTTTGGCCCATTGGGAGAAGGAAGAGATCTAAAGAGTGAAACTTGAAAAGGTACTTAATAATTAGCTGCTCTATTAACTGTGGCATTCTTCAAAAGTTTTTTATTTTTCGATTAATAAAAAAATTAAGAATATAGATAGTTCAGCGTATTCTGGGGATGTTGTTGAGTTATGGATAATTGTAGACTTTGCACTTGGGAGCGTCTATTGGAAGTGCTTTGACAAATTTTGTTTTAAGAGCTTTCACGTATTGCGAACTACTATTTGAGATGAAGGATGTTTTGAGAGCTGCTCGAAAGTACCGAGGTGGAAAACTTTTTTTTTACATAAAGGACGCCAAACCCTCTGTCTCAGATACATGTCTATTTTGTCTTCTCGGGTAGGTGTACCGAAATTCATAGATAGTACTCATTATATGCATGTTATGCCTTTTCGGGCTACATTTAGGTAAACTTTCACTGCACTTTTCAGATTAGATTAGCTCCAGCCACACTTAGGCCAGAAAGGCCCGTTATGATACCAAAAGGATCGATCCTCAGTTTATCTATTAAAGCCTAAATAGTAGAAGAAGTATTAAATGTAACATGTTGAGGCTCTCCTTTTCGGGTAGAATCGAAAAGAGTTATGCCATGTCTGGCTAGTTCGTCAGTTGCCCTGGATGTCACGGTGGCCCGGCACCCATATTATATCAGCCATGGGGATATTCGGCAATTAAGGCTAGTTTTTGGAGGTGAAAGTGACCGACTTTAGGAATCTAATCTCGGCTTGAATATAACTAAATATGGTGATCTCCTTCGCGGATATAACGTTGTACTTTAGCGTGATAAGGGAAGCGGAAGGATATCTACAATTTAGATCTTGGAACTACACACCTTCCCCTATTTCGGTGTCCGTTTTGAATTTGTCAGTTTAAAAGCTGATGGATCGTTTGCAAAACTAACCATTTGCATAACCCACAAGTTATGCAAGTCCCGCTCGGGAACGTGAGTTGTTTTATCAAGAGCACAGGGTGGTTCAACACAACACCAACCGAACTGCTACCAAATCAAAATATATTAATCCACGACAGGAAATCACAAAGGAACAATAGGCCAATACTATAACATACCATACCATAGGGTGGAAGTATATTGAATGCAAAAATAAGAAATATCTATATACTAAATCGTCTCTAAGGCGATCACTCAAAATACACATGTAGATTGAAGTGGGTGCTGAGAACTAAACTACTCTTCTTTTTCTTCTCTTGGTAAATTATTTAACCCCTCGGGAGTCATAGCTGCGTTTGTACTTCTGGAACGCGTTTTAGCTCTCTCGAACTTATTCCTAAAGAGCTCGATTCCTCCTCGTGTGTTCTGCATCATATTTGTCAAGGGCGTCTCGCTATCTGCCTGCTTGGGTGAGCGGATTCAACTGCATGGCGTATGGAGTTGTCCTGGCTTTGTAGGGTGTGTCCAAACCATTGCCACCTACCCTTGGTATAGTAATGTTTACAGGTTCCTGGCCCGTTCTCATATAAGGCTGTTCGTTGGAGATATGGTTCGGCCAAAAAAATCCTTAAGATGGTTCTTAAGCATTTATTTACGAAGACTTGGAGCCTACGTGTGTTAACAGTGTCCATCTTCCAGGTGCTGCACCCATAAAGCAGCATCTATTTTACGTTTCAGCGGAATAGTCGCAGCTTGGTACTTAAGCTGATAACTTTAATTTTCCAGATGGTAGAAAGCATTCACAGTTTTGGCCTTCTAGATTCTGCTGCACACATCCAGTTCAGTGTCACCACGATTAGCGGAGACCACATTTCCTAGATATAGAAAGTTGTCAACTTTCATCGACTTCCTTCCGTCAATGCTGCATGGAGAACATCACTGATAATCACTAAAAATAACATCTTCTAACACCTTGCCAAGACGTGACACTTACAGCCCACATACGTAGCCTTAATAAGAGCTTTGAGTTTTTCTAGGATACCTCTCGTATCCTCGTATCCGTCGTAGTAGTACTTTTGACGGCAGCTAACAATGGATTTCGCTTGACTATTATAACATCTTACCCTAAATGCCTGGACTCCGCTGTCTTCTTTTCGTCATCTGAAAGCCTGCAATTCGAAGGCAGATCAAAGCGGATCTATGAAAGCTTAATCCGAATTCGAAATGCTATCCAAAATCTGAAGATGCATGCAGTGAAATCCTATCACTCAGGCAGGAACTGCAGGATACCCGGGGAAATTTTAGCACAGAATAGTTCAATAGGATCCCACTTCATAGAGACAGCTCCGTTAATGGTCGCTACTCACCACAAGCCTCACCAATTCACATGCAGCAAAACTTCATAAGAAAATTTGTTTAGTTTATTTTTTTTTCCTCTAAAATTTATAAACGATATTTCGAAAATAAACATTTTGTATCTTTTAATAAATAAAAACTAAAAAAAAAAAAAAAGAAACACTACAAGCATATACCAAAGTTATTTCGTACAACAATGCCACAGAGCCGGTTCATGTAATAAATGCCTGACTGCTTTATGATTGTATTCCTCAGTGTTAGCATTTTTCATTAACGTCCATCCTTGTAGGGCAACACAAATCACTTCCAGCCAGAGAAGCGCCTGGATGAAAAGTCCTCCGGACCACAGAAATGTGACCATTTTAAAATTTGCCGACTCCGAAGCTAAACCGATGTTCCACACGAAATCACTAATGTTCAACAGCCAACATCGAGCGTAGGTAATTAACCAGGGAATCAGACACAACCAGAGGTATCTCCTCCATCCATTAGCACTGGACAATATACCACGGCCGCAATTTGTCACGCTCATGTATCCGGGAAGAGCCACCGTGCTGAAAACAACTGCTTCCAAAAGGTTTCTATTCAATACGGAGAATTCGATGTGTGCCGTCTTCTCCTGTTCGAAATGCAGGAATGATTTCAGTATCCAGCGGGCACTCTTGTGGGCGACAACATTGGTCAGGGTCCACCACATTGACAGTAGCAGGAACAGGAAGACGACGATCGATTTGCTCAGGGTTTGGAGAAAAGTCATTTGATTTTATGCGATATTTTCTTCACATTGTGGGGACTTATTTTCCAATGAATAAGTGAGATACTTTTTTTATTTTTAACAGAAATTGAGATACATTTTACGATATGAAATTTGTAAGAAAAGTCATAAAGCTTTTAAATAGACGACACAGATACACATTGGATTTTATAGATGCAATTGGAGATGTACCTATGTATTCAATGGCCAGTAGAGTTTATCCATTAATTAGATGGAATGGAATACGAGTATCTCTGCTTTCAATGGAGCCAGAGATATAAACCACAATGTAGTTCAACTGCCGTCGTCGTCGTCGTAACAGCAAATGGACGTTAGAGATCAATCTATGGTACATGGCACCGGAAATGATAGGTTTACCAGCACATCCATCAGTTGGAGCAGCATACATAGGTATCTGATGGCCGATTGGAAATCAGATTTCGGAGAAAGGCGTTCTTTGGGGACAATTCCAATTACTATCTCTAGTCCACAATCAAATAACAGATACATAGATCCGTGTTAAAGTATCTAAAGAACATACATCGCGATATTTCACTTACATATTTCATTTGATTCGATTGTTCTTCATGTGTTTCATTTGTTTCAATTATTTTATTGATTTCCCATCTTTTTTTTCACTTTTATGGTTCCGTCAAGTTATGTAGTATTTTTCTAACAATAGTCCGAGCTACTAACGTGCACGATTCGTAAATACGAATTAGGTTATACTAGGAATGATAAGTTAGATGAATTTTCTGGATTTTTATAAGCTTTATAAGCGTAGTTAATGTGACTTATGTAACTTACTGAATTAGTTACGTAAAAAATGTAACAAATGTAACTAATCTATGATTTTGAAAGTTATAGAGAAAAAAAAAATACAGAACTGAAGGCAAAACAGTCAGGATTAGAATCTAACTAGCTATAGCCGTGTTTTATTGGAAAGTGTATAGCCAGCTCCCAATAAAATGTCCGTACTTGCTTTCATACTCACTTCTCATATATGTATACTTTAAATTTACATTTGAATATGATTGTAGACAGCAACGAAGAAGGATCTTTTTAAGGGTGTCCAGTAGACATATTGGGCGATATGACTATGGTTCTCCTGGGGGTTTCTTTCCTTTTGGTAGCAAGACTAAATGTTGTAGCTTCCCCTGGTCGAGGATGATGATGAGATCTGATCTTCGTTTTATAGCCACCTTTACTGCCTTATTTGGTATGCCGTCGGGTCCCGCCGCCTTGGTGACATTCTGCGTTTAACTGCGAAGTCTTTGCATGCTCGTTGTATATAACTTTTCTCAACCAGACCTAAGTAACGTAGAAAAGGATTAAACTTACCACTCAAGACAGCACACAATCCTTTCTTTGGTTTCATTATTGGCAGCATCTGTAATCTCTTTCTGCTGTACTGCACGATGTCTGTTTTAAAGTTTAGACTCTTGTTGAGTATTACTTCCTTAGTGACTTGGTATTTGATATTTGGTTTCAATAGTTATACTCCATGGATGCTGTCCACGTCGCCTTGGGAAAAGATGGGTTTGGCTACGATAACCACTGCGATATGTGAAGCAAAGGTGATAATCCTAACTCCATGCGAAAGCGCCAGTGTATATTCTGTTCCACCGCAGATGCCTGTCTTAGGATCTACCTCTGTGAGAGTCTCGCGCCATTATCAGTCTAGTAATTGGCTCCCTAACCTGTTGGTTAAGTAGGCAGTACGGTGACGGTAACGAAATGTGCATGTGTTATACAGGCGCCGATGAATGCCTCCATCACCATCTTATAAGTCCACCTCTATGGGTCACCCAAAACCATATTGTCTTTCATTGCTTGAAGCCCTAGGTTGCGTCTCGCCAGTCTAAATGTTTGTCGAAATCTAGCTCTTTTCTGGACGTCGGGTGTGGTATTTTTCTCCTCATGCTACTTGCTAAAAGCCTGTCGTCCACTGCTCAATATTCCTTATCATTACCATGCTCTTCTGTCCGAGAAAATAATTCAGTACTCTGTTCGACATTAAAGACACTATTGTTCCCGAATATGTTGTTCATTTATGCTAGAGTGGGATGCATATGTTCAATGTCAGATGCTACTGACATTCAAATGCCTCTATCGTTGTTCAGATAAACATTCCCTATATTCCCAACCTCAGTATGTTGCTACGTGTACAAGGCTCCTATCTATGGAAATAGATTAGTTATCTAGGATAGTACATCACCTGATGGACACATTTCATTTGGTTGGACATTGATAATGAAAGGTAATGTTCCAGAATTCCTTGACATGTTGTAAGGAGATGGCTACTGCTGTTGCCGCTGCACATTGCCATTATTGGTTGGTGTCTGGTGTATCCTTTCTTCTCCTGTTGATGTTCGTTCGTTGTTGTCCATCCATTGAATATGAATATGGAAATGTTTTATCATTCTACGAAATCAACATGCGACATCATGTGTGTGTTTCTGTGCGGGTAGATAGAGATGAGGGCGCAGAGTCTTATTGACATTCAACAAAATGGTCAGAAGGATGCAGCAACACTAACGATGATGCAGGTGGATCGATGAGGTTTCGGGTGCTATGCTAAACAGAGTGTGGAAAGGATAGGAAACCGATTTCAATGGACTCTTAAAGATACAGTTTGAATGCATAAGTGTAAGCTCATGAGAACGCATATGTGTAAAATGGATATTTCTTTGGTCTGTTTTTTTTTTTTGGTTGAGGTTCCCTGAAAAATAATCCAAACAAGTTCTGGTGCCTGTCTGAATGGGCTAAAGCAAAATCTTATTTGAATTTTCGACAGAATTTTCAATAGTTCCAAACTGTGAATGGTTGAATGGGCAGATTATTATTGAATGATGTTCTAATGAAATGTACATTTAGGGCGTGTTTTTTACGTAAGTCTAGGAACGCATTGATTTTATTTGAGCTTATGGTCGGTAGTATTACTTGCTTACTTATTTGCGTGTCCTGGCTAAGTTTTTGGTGCGTTGGACTACTGTGCATGGGGCTCGAATCCGAGAAAAGTTTTGTTACAGGCTTGATCCGAGTGCATTAGAGTTGACAGACGCAGAAGAGTTGCTCATGTGTCATTGAGGGTCAGTGAGTTGGAGCAGGAGCATGCTCGTAGCCAGGTGATGGTGATGAGTTCTTCATTGAGGATTTATGAGTTTTGTGACCTCCAGATGGGCCTAGCTACTCACAACTGTACATGTTGTGCGTGGTGTACATTTCTGCACGTACAGAAGGGACCTACAGTTTTATGCCGTATCCGAAGGGTAGAGGGTTTTGAGAAGCTTTCTCATGACAGTTATACTCTAGAATGTTTGTCAGACACTCGGAAGAGGTGGGGCCGTGAAAAAACCTTTTGGTGGTATTTTTCTGGATTCGAAATTAGAACCTCTGCGCAGTAGTCCAACCACTGAGCCACGGCACTTTACTTATAGGTATAAGCGAGCTTAAGAGTCCTCAGAAACCAGCACAGGCCAACTGATAGCATACACAGCTGAAGATGCTCTATATCTCTTACAGGTTTGGATGAATTTAGGATAAGACGCGAAGAGTCTGAACTTAAGATGAAACCATAGATAAAACTACAAAATCCTTTGGATCTTACTACAAAACCCAGCTTTGCAATTATATGTTTTAAGACCTTCGCTTAATGACGTTATTGGCAACGCAAATTTTACATTGACAGCAAATGGGAATGTGTGACCAGATAACAATGATGCTTTTTCAAATTATTATGTTTCAGCAACCACCAAAGCCACCTATGCAGGGTGCCAGCACTTGATACAATCGAGTTTTTTCGATCAATCAAGGCACAATATAATAGCCTTGTTCAATGACTCTCCAGTACAGAAAATTACATGTTTTTGCGTTCAATGAAAACAATAACATCGTCCAAAAGTGTTCTTCTTTTTGATTAAAAAGTCTGTACTGCACAGCTCAGCATATGATTTTCTATAGGTACTTGCTTTTGGGGTAGAACATATTCGTTAGAACTGTCATAATCAAAAATTGTTTGACAACTTAATACTTTTGACTGCTAATAAGGCAACACTCCCCCCAGTAAACGGATCTAAAGCCCTCTACATCTTCGTATTACTCCTCCAGTTAAGCCACTCGGCTTAAAATCCAGGACAGCGAGCTTAGCTGCAGGACGCTCAAAAAGTCCACTTGAAGTTCGAATGACAAAAAACGTCGTAACGATCTAATAACATATCGTTTACAAGTGCAAACAGCATCATTTGAACCACAAGACAATTCTCCAACTCAGGCCATACACACGTTTACCTCGTTTCGAAGAACTAGTTGAATATTTTATGACCCATTACGAAACACCCCTCTTGAAACAAACAAAAACCAATTAAGCATCTAGAAAACATCTCTTCCCTTTATAAATGAGAACTAAACTAATATTTTAATTGCATTTTCATCTTAATGCAATCACTCCCGCCCTTGTGTCTGTATCCCCATTTGACTATCAAAAACAATAGTACTCACCATGTAGATGACCATGTTTACTTGTTACAAAAACCCCAGAAACCAAAACAAACCCCATGGCCATGCAGAGGAGAAGAACTATGCGCAAGTACATCTCATGTACACATCATGTGTCAGCAATATTCACGTCTACCCTCCTAGGAAGTGTCAACCCTCTCCCAGCATCAGAAAAAAAAAAAAAAAAAGATGACTTTATTCGGATGTAGCACTCTGAGATACTCTCTTTTGTCTGTCGGACAATCACAGAGTCCGAGAGACAGAACAGTTGAGCATATGTGCTCCTCTGGATGACAATCTGTCTGGCCAAAAATGTCCTAAGGATATTTGTACGCCCCCAAGCTGCTGCTTCATTTTGAATTTATCTATGCACGAGTAGGAACTAGGTAGACAGGTGTATTAATTCAAATGACACTTTTACACCTGAACACAATTAAGTACCTTGGCAAAAAAGGTAAAGGAAATATGCTTACCCAGGTGCATTTTTTTTTTTTGTTTTTGTCAGCTGTCTATCTGAACAATGACCATTTATGCATAATTCAAAGCAGGTGATTCACATGGCCATATTAAGGACGAGAGCGTTCCTCTACGATGACTTTTTCACAACAGCCATAAAGGGACACAACGTGATGGGATAAAATCCCTTTTATAAGCAACAACAGTAGGGCAGTTCAGAGCGTCCAGACGGTATTGAGATGATTTGTAGAATTATCCATTTGGATTATTACCAGTATATCCTCGCACATGTATCTGTTATCACACTTGCATGTCGCACAACTTACAACTCCCAAGGCTAACGTCGAAACTTTTTAACATCAAACAGCAACGATTTGTTGGTTATCGGGTGGGCGAGTCCTTGTGACTTTGACTAACTTTTCAACCGAAGAAGTAAAATATTCTTGGTTTTTTTTTTTTTTCTTTTGAAATTTGTTTTTCTTTCTGCGGTTAACTTTGGGCCAACTAAGTGATAAATATGACACCAGAGAATAGGTCACAGTCAAGGCTGTCAGTGAAAGAGAACAAAATAAAATGATTGAACTGAACTAAAACCAGCGTCGCTGTCGGAGGACTCTCAAAGGTCAACGAAACCGAAGAAAAATTTCAACACCCTCAGAATGATGAAATCAAATTAAGGAAACAACAAAGTCTTTAAAAGTTTATTAGCAGCTTTCTTTTATTAAGCAAATTTACAAAAATTATACATATACAGTGCCTTTAAAATATTTTAGGCTTCTTCGAAAGCGGTATTGCAGACACCGTTCTCATCTGATGAGGCATTGTCGGCGGCGGCGGCTAGAGCTGCCTTTTCTCCCTGTGGTTTCCAGTCTTTGGTCGATAAGAAGAGGGCTTCTTTGCTCTGAAATATTTGAAAAAATAAAAATAAAATTGTTATTTTCATTCATTTTTTATTTAATAAATATTATATGACTTCTTTGACAGCTGTCAGGTATTTTGTTTTTTTTTCTTTACCTTGATCTGTCATTCATTGAAAATTATTTGAGGATTTCTTTACTACTATAGGAAAGTGGCTTAAAGCATAGACCGTAACAGTATACACAGAAAGGTAGTCCATCATATACGCTATGACTGATTTAATGATGACGACTTTTGGCTATTGTACCCGGACAAAGATAGGATTCTGGAATGTGAAGACGCTCCTTGGCCCGGGAACAGAAGGACCACACAATGCCAGATTTCTCCAACTCGAGAGAGAATTCATGCGATATGGGTTAGTTATACTAGGGATTAGCGAATTAAGATAGTTCGAAGCGGAAGAGTATCAGTCCCCAACGCGTAACACTGTGCTGCTCTATTCCGGAAGATCAGACGGAAGCCGACGTGAATACGGTGTGGGCTTACTATTAACACCAACAGCACGTAAAATCTAATACATATACTGACAGCTACATGGTGATAGGATTATTACGGATAGATTCTGGACTAAAGTACGCCGCGTCACCATCATCTAGTGTTACGACCCACAGGGGAGAGACCAAGGTAGGAAGCGACAACGAAGGGCTCAAAAATGTTATCGAGAATAATGGAAGAAAGATTTGTGGATTTCTGCAATGCCAATCGTCTTGTTATAGGTGGCACCATGTTAGAGCACAAGTCCTGCCACAAAGTCCTAACGATAGGCAAGCAATATCCAATCAAACTGACCAATTTGCTATTAGCCCCATGTGTGGGGATTGTGCGAGATCACCATCTTATGGTAGCTACTCTCCGACTACGCACTGCTGCAGTTCGAAGATCTTGCGATGACGCCAAAATTCCCAGGTTTAACATCAACAGACTAAAGAATCAACGAACGAAAACAGCTAAAAGTGGAATTGCAACAACTCCAGCAGCAGGGAGATTTGAGCTAGTATCCCTATATAGCATGAAAATGAGAGAAGTAAAGTGTAACGTACGACGTGACAAGCACAACTACACTTACGCGCTGGCTACAGAAGCAGAGGAGGTTGCACGCAGGTGCGAGGGCAGGACCGTCTATAGAACCACAAAGAACCGGACAGGTCGCAGCTTCAGCCAACACCCGGTGAAAAGTCTAGACGGCTCTTTGCTTAGTTCGGATGAGGACCAGCTCAAAAGAGGCAGAGCTGCCCGAGGTACAAAAAACAGCAGGGGCTGTATTGTAATATGTACTGAAGAACAAAAAGGGACAAACCTCACGGTAGGAGAGAATGTATCAACTCTGACTTAGCCAGATGGACGTTCAGATTGATTTCCAATATAGACGCTAGAATCAGAAGGAAGCATGGGGAGCTGGATAATTACTAGTGCCAGGAGAGAAAGTCTGCTAAGTGGGTAGAAACTCCCCGTTGTTACTGATAACGGCCACAGTTTCACTTTTACAAACTTAATATCTTCTAATGCAATGCTAAAATCATCTTTTGCTGGTTCTAAGATGCCTGGAACCAAAAGAATATATGCGTCTATGCTACAACGTGGTGTGATCAACTGCTGCTAACTTTGAGGCCATATTTATGAATAGATTGGCACAGGCCTATGTCCTATTACCCTGCCGTACAGTAAGAGTGGTTTCTAAACCAAAACTAAGTAGAAATGGCTACTCTCGTCCCAAGAACCTTATACCCATTAGTCTGTCTTCTATCCTTGTGAAAAGTACAGAAAGACTGGTTGAGATACGAGTGCATATGGTTGCTTTGAAGAAGCATACCCTAACGGAGATGCAACAAGTCTACCAGCTTTAAAATGGGTCCCTTTGACTGTATAAGTAGCTCTACTAGATGTCATGGCGTACCCGAGAATCATAACTTTTCCGCTCTGAATTGAAGCCTTCTTCTTTTGGTCCAAACCTCTTGAGTCGAAGACATCAAAGACACTTACAGTCTTATGGCAGGGTAAGGCTGCTTTCTAAGACATGACTCTTGTTGTTATTAGATCGTATCGTAAGACTATTCTTATCTTTGGCATCTGTCGTCTGGTGGAAAGGATTTTAGCGTAATTACATGACTCCAAGGAACGGTATGTCTGTGCTGCCTTCTCCCTTGACTCTGCTTTAGATGTAATTAGATCTGATTCTTGTGTCATCCACATTGACGTTTTGATAATCTTGCGTTTTTGCTGTCGGAAGCAATTTCTGCTGGTACATATGTACTAAATAAAATTGAATCCGCCTCTGGCTTCGGCCAGAATCAGCACCAGTAATGGCATTTAATCATATATTCACCGATGGCTATAGAATAGGTTCTGGCTCTACAATCTTCGTGCACTGTGACAAAATTACACTCCTTTACTCCTTTAGGTGAAGACTCATTTGCCTTCAAAGGGGAGACTGGTCTTGGATCATGTTGTTAGCAATCTATGTCTGTTGTGTGATTGCCAAATTGAACGTAAGGCGTTGTAGTTCTAAAATTTAGTTCATGAATGCAAGGAGTCTTTGACTGTTGTCTGGTTTTCATCTGACACTGTGCTTTCGGCAAATCTCATTGTACTTCCTTGTAATCAGGGTTAGGCATATCTTTTCAGGTTTGAGACTAACTAAACGCCTGCTTTCTAACATTTGTAAGGGATCATTCTTGCTGCCGCTCAGCAGAGTAACCTTAAGCGTTGGACAGGTTTTACTTTGTATGTGCGCTCTTTGCTAGCCAGTCTGTTTCTTCATTTATGGCTCACACTATAAGTTGATATGAAACTCTTTCCTCTTTCACTTGTCCATTCAATCGGAAAATAAATGGTAACAAGAAAATAACAAGAAATAACTGATCTCTCCACAACAGTTTGGTGAAACTTTTGTCTTATCCTTTAATTCCTGTTAAATTCCAAAGTCAATTTTCATCCGCACCTTCTTTGGCCAGGAAAGATCATCGACTTAATCAGAAGTTTCTGAGTTGTTGGTTCCCTCAAAAATTTTCCAACCACTTGCTCTGGTTTCTCCCTTAGCCCTCACCATGATCCCTATTAAGTCGTTCAACTTGACTAAGTTTCACCGAAAAGGATAATCCCACGAAAAGCAATTGAATTGGCTACGCGATTTCTTCTTAAAAAAAAAAAAAAACTTTCTCCTTAGCTCGACAACTGACCTTGCCTACGTACAAAATCCCCTTCCTCTTTTATATGGAAGCTATGGATTCACAAGGACTTAGTTCAACAATTTAATTAGACAAACTTAAGAGTTCTAAGTGGGTTGTTGGGTTGTACACCAACCGCCCGATTGGACTTTCACTACAGCAGTAGCGACAGTAAAAACGGCACACATTCACGCGCATTTTTGTGCCCCAAATGCGAAATCAATATTCATCCTGCAGGATGAGAATAAAAAAAAAAAAAAAACCAAACAAAAGAACGAATAAAAGCCGACTACAAAAAGTTCCATTTAATTACAATGTCCACTTAGTTTAGAACGATGGTGGCCCCAACAAACGCTGACAGCGATTCAGGTGATGACAATGAACTTATAGGCATTTAACCCGCTTGGCATAAGGATAAGGAAACGTAAATTAATGTGCCGCTGTCACGCAAGAGAAAACATTCTAATTGGTGGACATTTCGAACCTAAAAAAGGGTCGCCCCACTTTCGTCCTTTTTACTTGTTTTTTTTTTTTTTTTTTCTTTTGTTATTAGATTTTGAACGATTTTCCATTGTTGACTTGAAATGAACTTGTGTTATATTTTATTCTTCCTAATGGTCATCGGTCATTGGTTGTTAGATGGCTTTCTACTCAATGACTCTGCATACGTGCTAGAGGCCGTGTATCGCTCTTTAAAAAGAAGTCCCTGCTGGGACTGAGTGTTTATGTTTTATTACATCACTTTGCTGGCTGTGTCTCAAGTCTCAAGTCGGCTCGAGTAATCCGTAATTGTTTGGGTAATTTCGATAATGCCCTGTTGAGAGGTGATTTAGAGGGATATTCCATTGAATTGTGTACACGCGTGCTCGGTAGTAATGATAAATAAATGAATAGAATGATTTAGGGGTCAATTAAGTTAATAAGTTTTAATGACGTTATGAATGGGCCAAGTGGTCCTCAAATGGCAAACGATTTTAACCCTTTTCTTATAGCGATAAAAGTCCTTTTTTTTGTTTTTGTTTGTGCCTTTTAAAGACAAGCGTTGTTTCATTAATTGTCGCAATTGTTGAAATGTGCTTTTATGAGTCGCCTTACATAAGTATTGTACATTTTGTTGAGTTTATCATGCGTAACTTGAATTAGATTGACCTTTCTTTATAGTCATTAACATAACTGGCGTTCGATGAGTGAGAGGCGCTTTCTCAGGAAAAAAAAGTGAGCCGGTAATAAAGAAATTTACGTTGATAGTACTTACTTACTTACTACTTCCGGGGTGGACCTGGGCCTCAACCGACAAACCTCTCCAGACAACCCGATTACGAGCCAGCTCCTTTCAGTTGCACACGCCAAGTTGGTTGAGGTCCCCCTCCACTTATTTTCGCCACCTACCGCGAGGTCGCGAAGAATTACACGAAGAACTTTTCTCTCAAAATAAACAAGGGCATCCTCATTCGATTTTGTCAAAGTCCATGCCACTGTGACATACAGCAGGACTGGGATGATTAGTGCCTTATAATGAGTTACCTTAGTAGTTCGAGATAGTGCCTTGTTACTCAATTGCCTTCTTAGCCCATAGAAACACCGATTGGCCAAAGTGAAGAGTATTAAGGCTCCTGGAATGGACGGGATCCCTAACTTTGTCCTCAAAAAAGCTATTAAAGCCCAAGCAGAGGCTTTTACTAACCCCCATACAGCTTGTCTGATAGAAGGAAAGTTTCCCTTTCAATGGAAACGTCAACGATTGGTATTAATCCTAAAAGGCGACAAGCCTCCATACCAACGGTCTTCATATAGACCACTGTGCATGCTAGACACAGTAGGAAAAGTTCTAGAAAACCCTTGACGTTAAGAATCCCTTCAATTTTGCCAAATGGAGCTGCATTATGAGAGCTCTAAGGGACTTGCGCGTCCTTAACTACCTGCGCCGAATAATAATGGACTATTTTGAATAAAGGACCCTCCACTATGATACAGAAGAAGGGCCAAAAACATATAAAATTACAGGTTGAGTACCACAGGGATCAGTGCTGGGCCCAGCCTTGTGGAACGTTATGCATGATGGAGTACTGCAAGAGGAATACACATAATCGGCTACGCTGACGACATAGCGGTGGTGGTTGTGGCTAAACCACTAGAGGAAGTGACGCAACACTGAAATAACATCATTAAAGACGTGAAAACGTAGCTCCGTTAATCAAGCCTGGAATTGGCAGAACATAAAACGGAGGCCGTCCTCATAAGCAGTCGCAAGAAAGTTCAGCGTCTGACAATAGAGGTAGGCGAACACACTATCGAGTCAAAGCCATACATAAAGTACATGGGAGTATTGCTTGAGCATAGGCTCCACTTTGGAAAGCACCTAGCTCATACAAGCGTAAAGGCAAATCGGATGGTTGCTGGAATATCCAGACTAATGGCCATTATTGGAGGACCAAAGCAGCCTATAAGAAGCCTCCTTGCGACATTTAGAAATTCAATCCTCATGTATGCATCCCCCACATGGGGATCGGCTACAGCCATAAACTCATACATGAGGGGGATAAATTCCCCCGCAAACAGGTCAGTATCGGGGGATGCAATTAATGTAAAAGCAGCGCGAATGCCTATCGACCTAGAGGTTAGAATAGCAGCATGCATGCAGAACAGCGACAACAAGAATAGAAGCCCCATTAGAGCAACTGCAAAAGTAGAATGGCAACGAGGATGGAGCACGTCCACGGTGGACCTACAAACTGCTGCCAAACATCGAAGAGTGAAGCACAAGAAAGAGCACGGCGAATTAAACTACCTCACTTCATTCTCAACAGGACATGAAAGCTTTCGGGAATACCTTGACAAATACAATATCGCAGATGACCCTTTCTGCCGGTACTTTGAAGGAAAAGTCCAAAACGCGGAACACGAGAGATTGGGAATGCGGTAACCCCAAGGAGCCTAATAGGGTTCATGTTTTTAAAAGAGAACCTTGGGAAATCGTCGACGGAATTATTGCAAGCTAGAAGAACAGAGCCCTGCAACATAACAAAGCAGACAGGACGTCAGGAGGCATTAACTGATGCACTGTTTGCACTTTTGTACAGGAACATGTGTAAGTCTTTCACTAAAATTCGCCTGGTGATGCCCAATTGCATGGTCGCGTCGTCTGGTTGATGTTTCTTCGTTCTCAGCGGCATCGGCACCTACATCCCCTTTATTCTCGGCCGAACGACCAGTCCGTCTGTTCGAATCGAGTAGGTAAGCGCCTGACTGTTTTCCCAGTTGACGCGAAACGATTATTTATCGACGCTGAAATTCATTCTCCCCAAATGAGCTTTTCGAGCAAAGGCAGCAGGGCCTCGCTCCTTATGATCGAAACATAAAGACTTGTTGCACTGCTGTCCCTGCCAGAGTTTAAAAATTTAAGCTCCATTTAAAACCCACACCTCTCCCCAACGCAATTAGTATTTTCATGCCTTAAACGCCTACATGCTCGTATATTAAGAACATGCTAATCGAAAACGTCAATCGACACCTAACGGCAACGCTTGTACTACGTTGTTCCCAAACAACTGAACATGTTAACAAATGGCCAACAAATCCTCCACATCATTAACAGCAGTTGATACTACTGACTACACTTAAATTTTCGGGCCAAAAAACCGCCCTTTCTATGCCAATACGCTGCACCACTTCAAAAAAAAAAAAAAAATCGAAATGTATCTATCGAAACGCATTCTAACTGGTTTCGTGCTGATAAAATTTTGCTCATACATGCAAATGTACGTACGCTGCGAGTAATGTGGATAATGGAATCCAGGGGGTGTATGAGGGAGGGAGCAACTTCAACACGTAAATGCACCGAAACCAGCAACCGAATGTAAGCTTAGTGGATAAGTTTCGATTGGAAGTGACAACCGCACTTAATAGGTTTACATTATCGCACTGTGAATTTAATTCGCAAATCCGGTTTTGTTAAGGGTTTTCGCCATCAACAGCACCATCCTTGCAGTGACTTTCACTCACATATGTATAGGTACTAGTCCTGTGGGCTATCTGTTTGAGTAGATTCTTTGAAGGATCTTGTATCTATTAATGCAATTCTCCAAAAGGACGATTAGTTTGATCGGTTTTGTTTTTTTTGCTAAAAAATTACTCGAAATTGGGTCATATCCACGGTAGAGTCTATGTCCTGTGTATCTATCAGGATATTGTTTGTGATTTAAGTAGAATATCCGATTCGAATTTATTGCTCACTGTTTTTAGTGTTGTTCACCAGTTTGTATCCCATATCCTCCAAATGGTAATAAAATACGAATTTTACTTTGCCATGTGTGTGTGTGTGTTGTGTTGTGGATTTGTTTTCGGGGCGTTACTGTGGGAATGGCGGCAGCTAGATACAATATTTCATCGCAACAAGGATTTGTCGATTTGCAGCGAAAATTTGTCAAAAGCTCTTTTGCCGGAATTAAGATATCAGATATCACAACAGAATAGTTTATGTAAGCACGGTTCGCATAAATGATGCAGATACTCGTACATTATACTGTATCTAGCTATATTGGGCGAGCGAGCGAACGCGTTCGAATGCGAAAAACGTCAACAAGTGTAAGTGGGTGTTTTTATTCATTTATAACGGAAAGAGGTGCATGTGTCCTTTTTTCGTTAGAAATGGATACGAGTAATGGAATTTCTATAGAAGTGCTGAATTTGTAATTGGATTTTTGGACGAGAAATGGATACATTTACTCTGAATAGATGCATATGTGGAACATTTCAAAAGAGATTCTTTGTGAATAAATTTCTGAATTTCTTGTTTAATTTAATATTTTAATATTTTAACAGTGTATGAGTCCTTTTTAAATCGGCAACACTTTTTAAATTTCGTTTGACATTATACAGATCATGGATAGATATGTATATGCCAGAATGCTTACTAATTATCAAAGGTCCAAAGTTTCCAGCTACATCTTCAACAACTGACACCCCAAGAGGAGGGATAACTTCAAAAATCCGAAAGGCAAATAGGTACTTGTCGAAAGTCTGAATCGTTGACAACTTCTTTCCTTGAAAATATCAGTGAACACTGCACTACATAAGGTGGTTACAACAATTGAAAGATCGGTCCACAATAGGGAGTGCACATCCCTGAAAGTTGAAGGAATTGAAGGGCACGTCAGCAACGTATACTTGTAATCAGTCAGACATGCGCTAGAGTGAATTTCATTCTCTCAGACTCGATAGGATGTATGTTCAATACTAGATACATTATTTTTGAGTTACGTAGGTAGTAATCAAGCAAGTGCTGTGGCGTCTGATTGCGCTTTTATCCCCATCGCTCTGGTATCTGCTGATTGATGAAATCCTTATTAAATGTAATCATATCAGGATTGGGAACGTCGCAGATGCCATCATACTAGAGACAAGTGAGTTTCTGCGCACTATAACTGAACGATGTTGAGGAGGGTACATGCACATGTTAAGCTAATATTGCAGAAGATTCTTCTAGTAAAAATTTCAGAACGGCGATGGCTTATCGTCTTGAAATCGATGACTCTTGGTCGAAGTCAACTGCACGTAAAATAAATAAAGCTTCCTTCTACGGCAGAGAGCTGTGCAGACACAAAGAAGAGGGGGAATAGTCTCCTCCTCTTCCTCATCCCTGCAGTTTCAGGAAAAGTCGTTTGTGAAGAAGCCTAGACTTATGGCGTGCTTGCCTATTAGACAGTTTCCGGTGATGACATCTACCGATTGTAATGATTGAGAGAAATCCAGCTTAAGCCAAATTTGTTTACTCGATCTACTTGTTGTACTACCCAACCACCTAAGATTTGTACTCTCGACTGCATCTAGCTTCATCGGCCCTACAGTTCCATGGTATGCCCCTATACGCCGGTACCCAAAACAGGTGAATGTTGAACTGCTCGGCCATCTCCGATTAGCACTCGAGGGCTACTAAAGAGATCGAATTCAGGGACTTGTTGGCAGCTTGGCTGTCTAAAAAGATACGGATATCACGTTTTTTTTTTTAGCCACGATTAGACTTCTTTAATCACCATAATTTCCGCCTGTAAGACGCTACAATAGTTTGGAGACGGAATGAGAGCTTAAGATTAAGGCTTTCTGAGAAAACACCGCCCCAACTCCATCCTTAGTCTCTGACCCGTTAGTGTAGAAGTATATCGCATTGTCCCCTATTAAAGCATTCTCAGGCTGATCTGGAGAGGATGGTGACGAGAAAAATTTTTGTAAAAGTTTAGGCATTTCTATTATTCAGAAGTTTTTCCTTGCTTCAAGGCGATTGGCCTGCATGGCAGGACAGCAGTACAGGCTGACTGCTGGATCTTGTTTAGGATATTGCAATTTACCGTGTTCTCCAGCGCTACCCACCAGACAATTACCTCATAAGTGAGTATCGGTTGCAGACCCCATTTATTCCCAATTTGAAAGAGATGATTGCTGCTGTAGCTGTCCACGATGAGACCCAAATATTTAGCTTTGTCCGAAAGAGTCAGGTCAATTCCATTTAGAGAGCAAAAGTCAATTGGCAGCATTTCTTACTTAGTTAGCTTTTTAAAAGCGTTTTGGAGGAGTTCTTTCATAGTATTTAGGTGCTTTCCTGAAAGGGCTAGAGTTATGTCATCTAGCATAAGCGACCGCAGTGCCTCTAATAATTCGTGTAGACTTCTCACTCAGCTTGGACCATTGACCGGTAGATTTATCAGATCACCAAGTGAGCTGTCAACCTTCAGAGTATAGTGCACCTGCTAGTGCTGATTATGTTAGAAATGTTATGTTTTTAGATAACCTCCTTGGGTGTCACGAAGTGTACCGGTTCAATTTGTGGCTACTTGACCATTTTAGGTTCTATTTCAGCTATAACTCGCTGAATGTTGGCTTCTCAGCGCTGCATACTTTGGTATTTGTTAACACTACTACAGACTATAAATAGCTCCACCAGTGGTGCCATATTCCGGGATCTTGGTTACCAATTCACCCATGGTGTAAATGTCGATCATTGTACCATTGGTATTCATCCTACTTAAGTATACATTCTGAATGGATTCACCTGCTAATCATAGTCACACTACTTGAACAACAGGAAGATAAGATATCAAACTAACGATGGTGGCTAAACACAACAACCTTTGAACAGGAGTTCCGCAATGATCTTATATGGAACATTTTGTACGACAGAGTTTTTCGACTATCGCTAGCTGAGGGAATCAAAGTGATTGGCTTTGCTGACGACATCAACGTGGACTACACCACATGTAAGGCAAATAGAAAAGGAATGGTCTGCCTTTGTGGAACTAGCTGCCTACGAGAGTGAGGCTACTCTGATAACTTAGGGTTATACTCATCAATAGATGATCAAAGTCGAGGATGCAAGTAAGAAGGGAACGCTGATAGAGTCGGTATTCTCCCGAATGATACTGGACATCAGCTCGGTCCTCCTATACACTGCCTTGATATGGGCGACAAATGCATGTAAGAGCTTTCATCAGCTTACAGGCTCCGCGGCTTCCAAACTATTAGCCGGATTGGTTCCAATCGATACCCTTGCGAGCGAGAAACAAAGGGTGTGATTTAGGCGACCCTTGAACCGGCAAGAAGCCTAATCTATTGCCGCCAAGTAGGACAACTCTACTAAAGACAGGTAGCTCATTTCCACCATAGAATCATGGAAAAGGAGACCGAGAGGGAACTGAAACTTAAATAGTTGCTGTGGGGGAACAATGTTTACTCTTGTGCTCGGAATTTTCAAATTACGAGGATGCGGAGCATGTCCTGTTATACTGGAGATGATTTGCCGAGGATTAAGGACGAGGAGACGGGATCAGAAGGCGAGTTGATGGAGATCTAGTGTGTTTAGAATGCTCAGCGAAGAGAAGAAGCTCTAAGAAGACAAGAGCACAACTAGTAACTGGTATCCCGTGGGCAAAAGTCATTGAACTGAAGTCAAAAACACGTTCAGTTATTGTATTTACAATGCCTTCTGTCAATCAATTTACTGGCGATTTTCAATGAAAATTGATTTGCATTCATTTCACCGCAGCTACATCATACTCGACCAAAGGGTTGCTCCAAGTGTTGACACTAGCAATCTGCATATATTGACACCCCCTTAATTTTCAATTAATGCCACAAGCATAACGTACATAAAATTTCACGGCACCATATTGCCGTAAAGTATGTTGGCAAAATTTCCCATCGAGTGTATTTTTTGTTTGCGACCACACACGCGAATGAAAAGGCAACAAATAAAAAAAAAAAATACTACTCCAGTGCCAGTGATAAACACCACCAATTTAATTGCAATCAATTAATTACACTGTTAATACCTGTTAAGAGTACCCTGTTGTTCATTATACTCGATTGCAATTAATTCACTTGGCCGACGATATACCACACTGACGCCGGCCGGCGTGCTGCCAGTGCCTAGTATATTATCATATCCAATGGGATCGATTTGTTAACGTGAACTTTTAATTGACCGCAACCTCAACCTCAACTTACCCATCCGTCCTTGTAGATGCGATAGGCTAAGAATAATGGGAATGGTACTAGAGTGCAAGCGCCCATTAGCCAGCCTAAGCCATCGGCCCAGGCGGGGAATTTATAGTCGCCAAATTCAGTCGGTCCAATGTCAAACATTATGAATGCAAAAATAAGCTGAAAATATTATTTTAAAAGTAAAAACAAAAAAATTAAATGAAATATACTTTACCACAGATGCAATGGGGGTGATGATTATCCAGGACCAGCGCCAGTAGAATTTCATCGCGCCGCATAGATTGATTCCCATTTCGCAGAGGTTATTGAAGGTACGGTCAATGCCATAGACCCAGGACAGTATCACGATCTGAAATGAGAGGCCAGAAAATATAAGAATAAAATTACGCATCTTCTATAATCTATATCATACATATGATGGCTAGTAGTGCACCATCCTCAACTTTATGGTACAACTTAATTTAGAGTTCGACTGTCCAACGAGAAGAAGTTGCGAGGCACCAAGAAGAAAGAACGTAACCTTTACCGTTATATGTCAAGTTTTGCTCAGAGGAAGGCTGCCTGAGGAATTCAAAGTCCATAGAGGGGTCCAACAAGGCTACATACTTTCACCAATACTGTTTTAGGTTATTAGCTATGTGCTGAATGCGACCTTATCAATAGGAAACGTAGGAATTCGATGGACTCTTACATCTGAACTCAAACACCTCGACTATGGATCTAATGGATCTTCACCAAAAGACAGCGAATGTGAAGAGGAAAGCAGACGTCGTTGGACTGAAAATTGAGTGGGCAGAAACCAAAATCATCAGCCTAGAGCCGAACTCATCAACTCATATTATGCATTGCTGGACAAACGGTTGAGAGAGTACAGAGTTTCCAATACCTTGGGAGTATTATCTCAACCGATGCATGGCGGAATCGAACTGGATATAGCCAGCCGAATAGGCAAGGCAAAATTGGCGGAGTAATGCAATTAGCCCAAGCCACGACTGTTCCGTGCCAACGTTGAATCTGTTCTGCTATATGGATGTGGTACCTGTAGGGTGACCGTCACTATCACGAGGAAGCTGCAAAAGTTTGTCGATAGGTGCCTGAGCTACATCTTAAGGATATTCTGGCCAAACCGTATCTCTAATTAACAGCTTTATCAGAGAATGGACCATGGAGCTATAGGCATAAGCATACGATGACGAAAGTGGCAATGGATTGGTTACACTCTCCAAAAAGGGTGACTGGTTCATAGCCAACCAAGGGATGCAATAGAACCAGCTTAGTCAGGATAACAGGATACGCGGCGGTCATAGGTGAGAAAGAAGCACAGCAACTGTGAAAGTGTTGGGGAGAATTTAGGCACATTTCCAGAGGCCGCACACGATGGCGCGTAGGCGTTGTAGGGGCCATAGAACCCACAAGGGGATACAGGACATGAGTAAGTGGGTTAAGCCCTACAAGAGGGAAATAGAGTCTGCAAAGAGTACCTGATCGGCAAAATGTTTCAGAGTACTTAGAAATCATTCACAAGAAGCATTCTCGGACTTGGGTACCTAGTACCTACACGTAAAGACTCTAGGAGAGCCCGAAGCTAGGTAAAAAAGACACCACTTTTCAGAATCATTTAGACTGGGTATAGCTGTGTTGGATTACATGGTTATCGAGCAGGTAGTTCAACAGACTGAACTTCAACAGCTGAGAAGTCTGTCCCAGAAACAACCTTGTTTGGCCTTTGATAACACCTTCCATGATTCACTGCAAAGTGAACTCGAGTGAGGTGTTGAGAACTAGGACTTCTATGCCAAAGTTGGGTTCTTAAGCTGATAACATTACTTTTCCAGATGGTGAAAAGCATACCAAACGTCTGCGTCACACATCCAGTTGCTACACATTTCGCAGGTATAGTAATGTTAAGTTGGACGCTGGTAAGGGCTTTTGTTTTGGCTGTGTTAATTTTGAGCCCCACATTGTTTGCCTCAGCTTCTAGATTTTAGACCAAAAGACTGAGGTCCATTATTCGATGTTAAAGTACATCGTCAGCGTAGTCTGGGTGTTTAAGGTGGAATGTCATAGTCCAGTGAACTCCACGGTTTCCTTCCGTCAATGCTGCAGGGAGAACATCACTGATAACAACCAAAAATAACAGCGGTGACAGCATGCATCCTTGACGTACTCCGTTTTGGACTTAAATTTTTTCAGACACCTAATCATTATACAGGACGTGACACTTACTGATGGGTGCCGTGGCGCAGTGGTTAGTGCGTTGGACTACTTCGCAAGGGGTTCTAAGTTCGAGACTAGAAAAATACCATTAAAAGTTTTTTCACGGCCCCACCTCTTTCGAGTGTCTGACAAATATTAGTATTACTGTCATGAGAAAGCTTCTTAAAAACCACTCTGACTGTGCATAAATGTGTACCACGCACAACATGTACAGTTGTGAGAAGATAGGTCTTGGCCCTCTATGGGCTGCTAATGGCTTAATATTTATTTTTATTTTTTTTGACACTTACTGCCCTCATACGTAGCCTTAATAATAGCTATGAGTTTTTCTGGGCTACCTATCCTGCTCAAGGCCAATCAAATAGCATTTCTGTTCAAGTTGTCTAGAGCCTTCTCGAATTCGATAAACAGCAGATCTAGTCTAGACCGGTACTCATGTAATGTGGTCGATGCAGGAGGATCCAGCACGAAAAACTGCCTGTTCGACGTCGAGAGTTGAATTTAAATGCTCCTTGATCCTTTCCCGAATTATTCTTGCAGTTATTTTGGCTACGACTGGCATACATACACATATACCTCGCCAGTTTCCACAGTCCATCAGGTTTCCCTTTTCCGGAAGCTTGATGTTTATCCTTTTATTCCACTTTTGGGAATTCGTTGCTTCGGAGTGGCCGTTCGAATTTGAGAGCATATCGACATTGATTAAGTGATTTAACATTGTAGCAATATGCTCTCTCCATCTAACGAGCCGATCTTCATCCGATAGCAGGAGGCCCACGGCTAACACTATGCTGCACTTCATTCTTCTTCGCAAGATATTCGGTTTCTAGCTCGGTTTTCTCCACTTCTGAGCCCGGTGCAATCCAAGCCTTTATTGCTGTACGCTCTCCGATCGGTCTCCAGGTAGCTGCTGAAAGCCATGTGCATTGGTGTTTCTTCCTCGGTGTAGGTGCTTGTCCCCGTTACAAAAGCATTTCTCACAGCATTTCCGTTGTGGCAAAAGAATCTTTGAATCCTTGATGTAAGGTTGGAGACAACAAAAAGTATTAAATTTCCGGTATAAACGTCAGACTAGATCACACCATTTCACAACTCGGAGTAGCGTGCTTTGTACCGCAGATGACTAAATGCAGCCATGCCTTAGGCATAGACTCTGCTGTTGAAGTAAGTACATACATATATGACTGGGTGCTGTCCAAATAATTGGGGACAATTTAACGTGGACTTTCGCATTTATTTGTAATTCGCAGTATTTTCTACTCATTCATGTTGGACTGAGTGCTGACTGATCACCATTTCACCCAATAGCGCCAGTTCAGTATCAGAGCAACGCAATCTTAATATAAATATAGACCCATAAAATTGGCACCACTTTGCCTTAAAACCGAGAACATATTTTAGCCTGATCAACATTTCAAAGGTTAGCATCATCATTAAACACATACCTATGCGGGGGATATTAACACCGTCTACTCTATATTGCGCACTGTGTTTTTGACATGAGATAAGGGCGTAGGCCCTGCATCCCTCTGGTTCATTTCCAATTGACCGCTATGCTGTAAACCGACTAACTAATGTGCCACACAAATTAGCCATTAATTATTGATTTCGTTAATCAATCTTCTGCGAGGGTTGATTTTGATTGCCTCGGCAATTATGCAGGCCCCGCTATCAACCCTGTCCCGAGACCTCCTGGCCGATCAGCGACGCATTACAATAGTGTTTCAAAGTTCCGACATGACAGTGACCCGTTTGGTTGGTTAGATGGTTAGTTGGTTAGTTGGTTGGTTTCACTCCCTCATGTTGGGGGGGGGGCGAAAAGGTGGCTTACTGGGTGGTTTTGGGTTGGAAGCTAAAGCAATGAATTAATCTAGCTTGTTCCCCATATGGCATAAGCTCTAATTATTGTCGAGGCTAATTGAGACCAACTAAAGCTGTAGTATATTATTCCACACACACATATGTATGTATATCCACCCTCATAGCCCCGTTAGCATGCATGACAAATATATTTTACTTGACAATCGCCTGATGGTTGGACAATGTTATAACACCATAATGCAGCCTAAAATACTCACATTGCTCCAGTGGTTTTGTGCTAATTTACACGGATGCAGTAATAATCAGTGCAAGTAGTGTACAGATGGGTCAGTCTAGTATAAAGTTTAGTTTAGTTGTTTTGTCTGTGTGTGGGCTGGGCACCACTCGAAGCGAACTGGGGTTCATTAAGCCACAGCAGAGTCGGCAGTAGAGTTGTGCGCTCAGGTGGTTTGAGAGGGTGGACTGTGTTAAACCGAGTGCAATATTTGTGAATTTTATTCAACCCCTAGTATTTTTGCAAACTGTTGATGACGGCCTGGGGAATGATAGCCTACACACACAATACATACATATGCATAAGCAATTTAATGGATTCGAATTGGGTGATTGTTTTAAATGCATTAAATTGTACCCTATTAAGCGGCACTGGATTTAAGTGGCTAAATAGCTGTTATTTTTGCTAATTTGTGTTCGAAAGTTAATTTTTTTTTTCTCCAACTAATTAACCACGTGGAAAGCCAAATAGTTGACGTTTTATTTTTCAATCGTTAAAGAGCTTAATAGAGATGTTTTTGGGAATTTTGCAAGAAGAATTTCCCAAAGGGTATTATATCTTTCCAAGCTGTCAGCTGCTCTATGAGGAACCAAATATGACAGCTGTCATCAGGAGGAGTTGCCATTTGCTTGTTTTTCGAGGGGAATCGTCTCACATCTCGATCGTATGGCTTTACAATACAGCACTTCAATAACATTTCCTGAGATGAACTAGATGTCTAGGATGCTCAAGTGCAGGATTAAATTTTGAAGATTTGATAGACAAGACATCAGTGCTTCTACGATGCCAACACACTTTCGATACTGTATTTCTTGCTCAAGTTCTGTCTTTCGTGCACTTAAAGTAACTTATGGTCTGCAGCTATAAGCCACATTTCTGGCTTAATGGGTACGCGTTATTCGCCGAATACCACACGAAATTCTCAGACGCGTTATCGAAAACTTGAATGGACCATGTTAACCGCAATTACGGCCAAAATTTGAAAGAAAGTTTGTATTAAAAAAATAAATGCCAAGAATTCTACTTTAGCCAAAAAGGAAAGATAATCTCAGAGACTACATTGTTTTATATATTTTTTACTTTAAAAAAGTACCTCTAAATGAATCACCCTTTATATTGTGCTTCCAACTAAATCTAGTACAGCACAAGATATTTTTCCATCTGCGAAGACCGGAGCTACTCTATCTTTCTGTCTTGTACTATCCCATCAACCACTGCACATATGTAGATAGTTAGTTTTAATTAAAATCCCTCTAAAGCGTCAACCGATCAATGCCAATAGATTTTGATCAAATCAATTTAATTTCAGTTTCAATAATAATAAACCACCTATCTCCACATCGATCAATTCCATTAGAGGAAATGAACAAACCACTACTCACCTCACCAAGTCCCAGGAGCAGGATAGCCCACGATGCCGTATGCCATTCCATTAGAGTAAACAAAAATATGCCAGCATCACATACCATCGGCAGTCCGGCAAGGAAGCAAGCCATACACACCCCGGCTGTAACACGCCACCGATGGTCCCTTAAGTGCGGCCACTGATCAACAAGCGATGTACAAATAGCCTCTATACCACCGAACTGAGAACCCATGCCCAGTGTGAACATCATCAGGAAGAATGCCACCGACCAGAGATGTGGTAACGGCATCATCAGGACAGCCTTTTGTTTTCCACAGGAATAAAAACAAAAAAAAAAAAAAAACGAACATAAACAAATATTTATGCTTACAACGCACACATAGTCCACAGGAAAATAAAGAATAAAAAGGACTCACCTCTGGATAGGCTATAAATGCCAATCCTGGTCCCGACTGGACCACTTCATCGACAGGTACGTCAATATTTTTTGCCATGAAGCCAAGGAATGCAAACACAGGAAACCCAGCAAAAATGCATGTGAAAACATTTGTAATCGAAACGACAATTGTATCCGTGTGGCAATTATTTCGAAACTGCGAAATAGTGTAGTTTTTCAAAAGGATTACATCGTTAAAAGCACACACACACATGTGCTCATATCATTTTTCAAAACAAACCTGGCTATAAGATGCGAATGCGACTAACGAACCGCAAGCCAAACCAAATGAGTAGAATATCTGTGACGCGGCATCACCCCAAACCGTTGCCTCAAGGATTGTCTCCCATTTTGGAGTGACGTAAAACAGGATACCTTCTTTTGCTCCATCTAATGTGACTCCTCGTATCTGGAAAACAAAAAAACACAAACAAATTCCCAAAAGAGGACATTCAGTTAAAAACAAAAAAATACTTTATCTACTAAATTCAAAAGGAAAATGGAAAAATCTCATTAAAAAACTGAGAAAACTATCTTTTGAGAGAAGAGAACTAGAAAAACAAACGAGAAAAATGTTCTTTAATTGGAATGTGATACATATTCTTCCTTTTTTTTTTTCTCTAATTAGGATGATGGTACATAGATCCATAGATATAGATACGCAGTCCTCCGCGCCGCCATACAGACTAAGCAATATGAGATGAGCATTTTGGTTTTGATTTCCTTCGGGAGATAATCTAGAGAATCAACGAAAAATGTGCTCTCGTTTCCGCAAAAAAAAGGAGGTTCAGGTTCACTCAGGATTCTTATGAAAAACGTTTTCTATTGAATGGAACTATCCTCCTTTGCACAGAAATATACCGCCTTACATTCCCACTCTCTTGCTTCATATGTTCAGCATTTTAGTGGTTCCTGTTTAGGGCTGTCTCCCAGGATCAAAGCTTTCGATATAGGGAATATGTTGAGTATCTCTAGTTCGCGGTTTTGGGCCTGTGCGCGAGGTGGCGCACATCCTACTTCCTCTATTGCGAAGATCATCTCACTTTGGTTCGAAGATTTTCCAAGCAGGAGCGTCAATGTACACATCGAAACCATGTACGGCTGGTATGCCAAATCTTATGGCCAGATCGATGTCCGTATCTCTAGCGAACAGCTTTACCAGTAAATGGGCCATGAACTTATAGACACCCAACATGTTTACCTGAAGGGATGGTCATAAGAAACGGCCACCCTTCACGCAGTAGTGCGAATGGTAGAAAAGACCTTCCACTATAAAGAATACACTCTTGAATCTATTCAAGAAGCCCTCACCAAGCTAGGTGTAGAAGACTTTCTTAATCTATGGGTGATATCCATGTTATGAAATCGAATTATTTAGGCAGCACTACGTAATAGCTGTACAACTAAGACGATCAGCAGAGGTACTCCACAAGAGGTGTTATTTCACCTCTGCTATAGGTTATGGCCATGAACAGAATCCTAGTGCGACTTGACAAGGAGGGGATCAAAAGGTATCCGGCCCTGAGAAGGACCAAGCTGACTATGCTTGGCAAAGGCTTCGTCGAGTATACGTTGTGGGTTTGCTTCTTATACTAGTAGCACGCAAATGCCTGATATGCTGGAGTCTACAAAACGATTCTCTCTGTCATATGCTGGATTAGAGAGGCTTAGTCTGATGACTTACTACAATCAATAGAGCAAGGATTTTGCAATGGTGGCACAATGTCCAGACGAGCAGATTCAAATCAGATCGATTTCTTTGCTATCAGTCGCCGTAGCAGAAGCAGTTTCCTGGAAGTACGTTTCCTTGTATGATCGCCAACGAATGAAATCTAGCATAGAGTTCGACAACAATTAAGGAATCACCCTTTGTATGGTGTAGAAACAATCAATAGATCTTTGCCCGCTACCATTCAACACCATTGGAGTGCTGTGAAAAAAATTGTACACAGAGAATACCTGGAGGCAGATAGTCGACCCAAATCTGCTGTATGCTGGCATCACGTCAAGCAAGTTAACATACTGTGAAAAAAGAACAGCTCAAGAGGTGGGAAGAGCATTTTGCTATGACTTATGAACCACGTTTTCGATTTGTGTCTAAGTGAGACTAAGTTGCCAGAGGCAACACATAGCGCCACCAGTTAGGTACTCAAAAACAACAAGACGATGGTACGACTTGACAGTGTACCAGCAAAGCTCTTAAGATTAGCTAACATAAGCCAGTCGGTGCTGAGGATATGGAAGGAACACTTCTGCAGACTGTTAAACGGCGATGATGACCAATACTCCACTGTCAGCCAGAATAAACCATTCAACAATGACAATGATAGTAAAGACTCCCGTCAACCCGATCAGAATGAAATGACGATCTACATCAAAATCCAACAAAGCTGCTGGAGCCTTGCTTTTCACAGCAGGAGGGGTTGAGTTGGTAAGGAGCATGCACCAGCTCTACTTGAGAGAATTGTACGAAACTCACGTTGATGAAATTGACATAATCGGGCCGTCAGTGGGGCATTTGCGATCATTGAGATCGAAGCAGCAAGGATGGGTTTAGCGGACTACAAAAAAGGATACTCAACATCGGTGTCTTGGACAGAATGCTAGTTAGACAGATATAATTTTGAGATAGTAAAGGACTTTGTCTACCTAGGCTCTATGGTGAGCTCCGCGAAAGACACCAGTGTGGAGATCAAATGAAGAATCACTCTTGCCTATCGGTGTTTCTATGGGCTAAGAAGGCAATTGAGTAAAAAAGCCCTATCTGGAACTATTAAGGTAACTCTTTATAAGACGTTAGTCATCCCTGTCCTGCTGTATGGCGCAGAGCCATGTACTTTGACAAAATGATAGATGAGGATGCCCGTGGTTATTTTGAGAGCAAAGTTGTTCGAGTGATCTTTGGCCCCGTCTGCATAGACGGTGAATGGCGAAGAAAATACAACGCAGAACTATACGGCCTATACAAGGACATCGACTTGGTCAGAAGAGTTCGCATGCAGCGACTAAGAAAGCTGGGTCATGTAGAGCGGATGGTGCCCAACGTTCCAGCAAAGAATGTCATCTACTCCACATGGAAGGCGCAGTAAAGGATGACCTCCCGGTAGCTGGTGCAAGCCAGTGGAGGGGGACCTCATCCAACTTGGCCTGCGCAACTGGAGGGAACTGGCTCGTAACCGGGTTGGTTTGTTTGGAGAGGTTTGTTAGTTGATCGAAAGATATCTAGAAGTATTCTCGGCGACGAATGCTTGTTTGTATGGATCCTCCTGCGCCGTTCACATTAACGCCCTGCGAATCATTACTCAGTTCGGTGAATATCGATCACCACTTCACTTGTTGTTTGACATTTCTCTTCAGCTTGAAGCAAAATACTCCTTCTATCTCTTGAGTTGATCCTCATCCGATAAACGAACGGTCCAGGTTTTTCAGTAGGACTTGAGTCACACTTCGAATCAACCCATCAGCTCTTTGGTGATACCGCAAACGGTTTTTCTGTGACGGCATTGATCTGGACTATAAGTGGTTCCAGTAGGATAGATGCCTCTATTCAAATAATGTTCTGAAATTGACCAATGTCCTTTTCTGCCTTTTCTATTACCTATTTTAATTGTGAATCTATTTGCCTTATGGTTGGACTGTTCCCCTAACAGGCATCCCTAAGCATTAGCACTTCACAATTATCCTCTTGAAGCATTGGTACTATATACACGAAACCACTCTCAAAAGGAAAATGTTTTACCACCAATTTTTGCCCGCATACCATTTATCTTAATACAATTTTAAATATTTTAATTATGCCTCCAACCACACTAGCTAGACCTTACCACATCCAAATAACAAAAAAAAAAAAAAAACATAGTAGTTCTGTTCTCTCTCGGAAAAATTAAGGACTTACCAACAATGCCGTCAGGACAACATATGGGAAAAGGGCAGTGAAGTAGATTACTTTTCCGGCACTTTTCACGCCCTTAATGAGACAGAAAAATGCAATTATCCAGGCCAAAAGAAGGCACAACACTAACTGCCATCTAGGGTAACCCCAACTTGTCCACGATGATTCACCAACACCGAGGACATTTTGACTGCAACGAAAAAAAAGAGAGAAGAACAAAAAAAAGGACACGTTAGTAGACAAACAACGTCAGACATTTTAAGTAAAAGTTTTATTATTAAAAAAAAAAGTTTCCGCTCCACCCTTATCCCGCAGGATATGGGGTCTTTTTTTTTCTTCTGCGGGTGGTTACTGAAGGAGACTTAATGAGTACCCTTAGACTGTATAATTTTTGTCAAGCAATAGGGACTTGATTATGCATAAGGTGGTAGATGGTATAGCTGCTATTAAAGAGCGCGCCGCCGGCTATACGGAGGAGTGTCCTTAAAATTTAAAGTCTGTAAGAGGTGTTTAAAATATCCTCTGTGACGTAAATTTTTACTAAATTTTCTTTTTTGCTCTATAGTGCATTTCCTTTCTTCGCACGATAAAGTCTTCATTATCTTCAGAAGAACATCAAAATGGGGCTGACTGATGTGGCTGAATGTTCTCTGCCTGTCAGTCGAAGCTGAGTGAACTGATCTTATGGCAGATACTATGCCTAAAAAACGTAGTTAATGGTTGGTGGGTTGAAACCGGCTCTCGGTGAGGATGCACTTAGATCAAGAGTAAGTCCATTGTGCTGACGTTGTGTAAGGTGGGTGGATGACCCTCTTATTCTGGGAACCATTGTTGAGATAATTAAAATCGTTGAAAAGGTATTCATCTTATGTGGCCTTTCTAATGTTGGCAAATGTGGGGCACTTGCAGAGGAGGTCTCCTCTTCCTCTTCATATCTACAACTTCTGCAGAAGTCATTGTAGGGAATGCCCAGTCTTTGGGTTTGCCTTCCTATAGCACAGTGTCCGGTGAGGGTGTTTACGATTTAGAAGAGGATTCCTCTCCTGTGTTTCAGAGATCCGATAGACTTGGTTTCATTTAGCGTGGGCCAGAGCAGACTTGCAGTGTTACAGTGGTCGAGCTGTTGCCACCGATGATTAGCTTCTCTCACCGCATCGGCATGGATAAGTAGGACGTTGGCGCCTCGATGTCGGTGACGTTTATGCTATTTAGACCTAAGGAGCCTCTTCAGGCCTATTCGTTAGCTTCACAATTCCCTGGTATGTTACAGTGACCCGGCACCAAGCAGAGGGTGAACTATATCGTTCAGAGCAATCCTTCACTGCTTTGGATCTCGTTGTGCAGGATCCGAGGGATTTGATGTCCACCTGGCTGACGATGTATATGACAATATCCGATACTGAGACTACATTAGCTGCAGCTTGACGAAGGAGATTCCAGCACCGACTCCTTCTTCGATTTTAGAGCCATGCGTAAAGATTAACAGCGATGTATGGTGAAGCACATCTCATGGTGTCCATTCTGTTCTATTGGATTTTAAGCATTTGTAGCCCATGTTGAAGTTGTGTTCAGTGGACAAGTGGTCGGTGACCTTTGGAAGATGGTGATGCATCGATAATATTCTGGCGTGTCCAGTGTGTTGTTCCTTCCATTTGGCCATGCCTTCCTTTAGGGACCTTTCAGTTTTATTGCGGAGCAGGCAGCCAGTTGTTTGCAGACGATGTCAGTTGGAAGTAGGTGGAGCATGCTTTGGAGCGCTGCGGTGAGAGAGGTTCTTAGTGCACCAGTAATACTCTTCTTCAACGCAGGCCACCAGACCAGTGCTCCTTACATGAGTATCGGTTTTATTACCGATGTAGGTATACTGGAAAAAATGGTACAGTAAGTGGCTAATAGTCACCTTTTTCTCTGAATTCAACGCCCCAACAACGTGTCAAAATTTCCTTCCTTACTTGTGTAGAGGTTTGGTGAAGGAAAAGAGCGTTTCACGTCGCATTGATTAGGTTGTAGATACTATAACGTGATGCTTCCAATGGTTTCTACTCACGACTCTATCCACTTCTTCCCTCTGCATGTAGGCTAATAAAAACCATTCGATTTTTCGTCCTTTTTTTTCTTGTTAGCATCACGAATGCCAATTTTAAATAAGACATTAACCAATCAACCCAAACACTCCATTGCCCCATAATACAAGTCAAGGTCCCTGTTGCCGCATTACTCTCTATATACACACACGCACATAAAGAGGCAAAGCTCAAGTACTTAGCATTAAAGAAAAAAAGAAAAAAAAAGTAAGCCGTCCTCCCACCCAATCGGCTCCTGAATAAATCACTTGAATTATTAATGCATCAACAAATTTGTTTAATGATTTTTATGTCACATCCGCTGCTCCCCCAGAGTGATCCCATGTCCTTTTAATTTGCTCATGCGAAACTGAGACGCAGCTCAGCTCTCAATGTATGTACATAGCATCCCCAACCGATGAGGAGTAGCTCCTCGTTGCCGTCTGGCTTACACTCCACCACCACGGAGTAAACGCGATCCATCAATAAATTTCTGGCGCTGCTGGGAAGAAATAGGCCCGCCGGGAAGCCTTCTCTATAGCTACATAACACACCCACACAGTGTGAAGGAAGTAATTTGAAATTATGACTGAAATTAGAGTTGCTCCCGGCTCACGTGCGTGAATATTCCGTTCCGTACGAAAAAAAAAAACCGAAAAGATGCTTAAATGAAAGTGGATAGTAGCATTAACACAGTTGAGCTATTTCCTCACGGGAGTCTTCATCTCACAGGAACAGGACGACCGACACGAAACGACGCACAGTGTACGCATTTCTACGTGAAGAATTTTATTTTGGGTTCCTTTACGATTTCCCCGAGACTCCACTCGACGAAAATAAATTTCTTTTGCAAGAAAGGGAGTACCCTACCCACTTTTACAGTGCATCTTGAGGAATAGAGCCCTTTACTTTACTTTATATTAATGCTGATGTCTTAGCGATTTTCAGATTTTTCCTTTCAGAGAGAAGAAGAAAACGCGCGTCCAAATAAATTGAAAGTCATTTGATGGCGGAACAGAAAAACGAATGATAAACGATTATGTTCGTGCGTATAACGCGCCGCGTGACATACGCCCCGTGGGTGGGGGGTTCGAGTTGAACCACCGGAACCAGGTGGAGATTCATGTTATAAATACACACATACTTTGGAGGTTATTTTTATGTTGTGGTGGCAGCATTTACATGCAAAGGTATCACTCTCAGGAGGGATATTCTTTTTTTAAATATAAAAGAGTACTTGCTCGTTACTTTAAAGACGTGCGCAATTGATTACCCCATCAGTGCTGAAGTATAATCGAAATATCTCCAATGGAACGGTGTACTTATATTGAGATATACTACAGCATTTTGCTCAGGTTAAAGTGGCATTTTTCGAAATGATGACGGATGTTTAGATGTAGTCACTAAGAATTCTCTGGTCTGGTTTTCTAGCGAATCTTAGTAGCTTTAAACAAGGAACATTCTTCAATGGACCGTAGATGGTACGCGCTGAAATATGGATTTGGATTGACGGATTTTGAAGGAGAAGATTCAACGACAACTTATACGAGATGTACAGCGAGATCGACCTAGTCAAAAAAAACTGCGCATTGGACGTCTGAGATGGCTAGGACATGTAGAGCGAATGGACAACAACGCTCCCGCCTGCAGAGTCTTCGCATCAAACCCGGAGGGACGACGCAGTAGAGGGCCTCCGCGCCGCAGGTGGCGCGTACAAGTTTAAGGGACCACGACCAATTTGGAGTGCGCAACTGAAGGCAATTAGCCAAAGACCGAACTAAATGAAGGCGCTTATTGGTTAAGGCCCGGGCTTACTCGGAACTGAAGCGCCACACAAAAAGTGATAGTGACATTTCTGTGGTTCTATGGATCCACACCAGGAATTTAGCTTGGACTTCATCCCTGTTCTGAGCTGATGAGTGGAATGCTACTCTCCGACTTAGAACCGTAATAAGTTGCATTGGACTTTGATGAGCTTGCACGATAGCTATCACATACCAACTGATACTAGCTGCGGTGCTGATATTCTAGATAACCTTCAGCCGGACTCTTGGCCAAGAATGGAACGTAGTCGAATCTTTCTCGATGGCTTCAAAGGAAACAATTTTGTGGAATGCATTACTCATGTGAGAAGCTTCGTTACAAAGGTGTTTAAGAGAGTCTGTTTCTTCCATATCAAGTCGAAAGCTTGTGCAATAGTCAGGTGAGTTAAGGCACAGTCTGACAGTCTCCGTTGACAAGAGGCCTTTAGTTCTTCTTTAACTCATAAACTCTGAACGCCTTGTTCGTTTTCAAGAACACTGTTTTGTATCTTGCAGCCTCTTGCCAATAAACCAATATTGTTGGACGTGTACTAACTGGGAGTGGGTATCTAACTACTGAAGATGCGGTCATGATACAATAGAAATAGAGAACCTTCTGTGAACTCCTCCCAATCTTAATCAATGGCTTTACGATGAAGGTGACTCAAGTTGCACTCTGGCTGGTTTGTCTTAAAACGAACCGGGAGACTATCAAATCACATCTCAGACTTGATGGCTTCTCTTCCTGCTCACTTCACATTATAATTTGGTGCCGTTCTAGCTTGCTGCTTTAGTGTTCATACATATGCATCTCAGTGGACTTCTATGCCTGACGTACACTAGATGTAGTCTAGACCGTGTGTAGTCAGGTGACAGACGCTTGGCCTACGATCAGATATTTAATCGCGAGGGTATCTGCAGCCTTAGTACTCGGTTCATTCGTCTTGGCAGTCTCCTGCCTCCACCCTTTTGTTGTTGTCGCCCTTGTCTTCGCTGCTCATTCGTAATGGCACAGTATCTTTAACTGCTTTCCATCTCTCTAAGTGTTGCTCAGCGCCTGTTTGGTGATGAGGTCTTGACCTAGTATGCTCACCAAAAGTTCTCGCTCTTCATAATATCGTGGAAACTGAAACGTGATATCTTTCAAATTCTTGACTATTTCCATTGGGCAATACCTACATATGTGTTGTTGGCGTGCCCAACCCGGTTAAAGAATGCTTTGAACCTATATGGTGCTTTTCCTCTTGATCAAGGCTTACTGAGGATCAAGATCACCTTTATCAGAGTGCATCTGGGCATCTTTAGCATCTGTCCCGCCATTAGTCCCTATTAATGAGGTTGTCCTACTATTTTCGTTGTGACCCATGTCAAGCACCGTACATTCCGCTCCTTGGGAGGTTTTCGGAAGACCCTGCACGGTTTCACGGCTTGGAGTCTGCAAGATAACTCCCTCTTCTTTCGGTTAGTATATATTTTGAAGCTATAGAGCATTCTTTCCAATATATAGCACAACTTCTTCTGTTCTTCTGGTAGCACATCACGGGCTCATATGTTGGGCTCAGTGGTGGGTACACTGATAGAGTAAATGTCATTCAGTTACTCATTGTATATGCTGAGAAGTCAGGTCGAAGCATACTTGTGCTCGGCCTATGACTCAAGGTATACCTGGGAGGACCGGTAAGTGCTTAACGTTTTAAGCTGGTCCACTTCTCTACATTGGACATCACTACAATGGTTGTTATGTCCCATCAGTGTCGTCATACCGTTCGTACTAGTAGTTAGGCACCACTCACACTTATCGATACAAGTCTGTGCTACAAGTTCACTCGTCTTATGTTCTATATTCAGTTGGTCACTGGCTCTTATGTGAGAGAGGAGTGCATAAGGATCGACTGGATCGACTTGTTACTAGGTTTTTATTAAATGCCTGGATCTTCCAACGCTTAGGATACTCTAATGCCTGCGCTCTTTAAGGGTGCAATCTGAGGTTAAGCTTGGTCTTTTGGGGTTCTTAGTTTGCCATTGGTCTATGCCTACCACTGACTCCAGTACTTCTACTAGTACTTATTTGCCGGCTCCTTAGCAATCTAACTCCAGCTGACTGAGTTGAATTTGTTTTTTACTCACTCTAGCCATCCTCTATGGTACTTCGTTCTAAGGGAAGAGAAGAGAAGATTCGGTTCCTAAGTCTGTATTATCCCCTTTAAAAGAAGCACTAAAAACCAAAAGTCAACATACACAACTCCCCTTCCCTTCCCTCGGGACGACGACGGCACCAAATTTCAACTTTGTCCCCCATGCCAATGATTCTGCAATTGAACCATCAGTCAAAGCAATAGCAGTTGAAATGTTCCTGCCGAAGAACGGAGCCCCGTTCAATCCATAATCCATTAATTTCCTAATAGCGAGCTAGCGAGCGATATTGATTGATTATGATTGCAGTGACATTAAATCTTTTTCCTTCCATTTGGCTCCTGAAGAAAAATAATTGAGCAATATACACAACTATGCACTTAAAATTTATTACCGTCCGCCCGGCTTCCGCATCCGTCTCGGACCATTGCCCCGTTGAGTCATATGTATGTATGCCAGTACACCCGCATATCCGGAGATGACGACGATGACGATGACGACGATACACATACGAACAAAGGATACAGGATCCATTTGATATGTGGCCAGTGGCTACCATATCAAATCAAATCGGTACCCCGATCTGGGAAGTATCTCAGTATCTCTCTCTCTCCAGCATCCCGCACACAATCCACAGCAGGCAAAAGGAAATCAATCGATGCCCAGATGTTGGACGAATCTACCTCGTCACTACATAAATACTACAGGATACTGAATGTCGTTTTGCATGAATGCTCCTCGAATCTATGGAATGGAGATTATTGGAATTCTAATTGATTTGGCATAGGACTGGCACAGACGAATCTCGTGTCCTTTATCATTATTATCATTATACCATCCCGAAGGTCCTTGATTTATTATTGCTTGAGCTTGTTGTTTTCTTTCTCAAGATAAAAGGGAACAAAATTCAATTAAATCCAGTCGAGACGTTAATTACCATCACTGCAACAGATGCCTGATTAAGAATTTTAAACGTTCGATTTTTTGGGTGTCAATATCCTTGCACATGAATATTTCTTTCTGTTTCCATACGATCTCCCCCCCCTCTTCAATTTATCATTGTCGTCGTCATCGTTTAATTTGCCCAAAATTGTCATCGATTCGTCCTCGTTGGAGTCATTTAATGAAATCCTATAGAAAAGTTTTTGGGCCTCTTCCAAATCGATTTCCAAATCGTCGTCGTAGGATTCGTACGCTCTGCTTAATAGGTTTCATCATGTTGGAGGCTGAAAATACTACTCAACTTTGTGCAGGACGCTCCTGGGGATGTTCGATTTAATCAAAAGTAGTTTGTTGGACATCAGTTGACAAAATTTGGACTACGAACAAATCAAGGGAGGCCAGCACAAAAAAAAAAAGCGAAAACATCCACGAAATCGAGTGGAATGTCGGTCGTTAGTTTGTTTGTTTTAATGATGCCAATGAGGGGTGGGCGCCAGGAGGGAGGCGGGGAAAACTTTCTACGTGTATTTGTGGTTTTGACAGCTTTTCGATGAGTTGTCAAAAAAGTTGGATGTCAAGCCTGCGGCTACAATGATGATGATGGTTTGGAGGGGGGCTCTGTATTAATGGACATGTGACAAATGTTAGGTTTTTTTTTTGTTTTTTTGTCTGCCGATTTCAGCACGATAGTTGTTTCACTAAATTGATGTACGACATTGTTAAAAAATATATATACATATACATATGTATGTGAACAGTTGTTGGAAGCATGTCCTATCTAATTACATGAGCATCGCCTGAAGTGAATCTCGTCATCGATTGAAGCGTAGAAAAGTCTAATGATACGACACACAGTTATAGAGCTGAAGAACGATGGCAACCTCAGAGTAGCTTTACTGGAAACTGAACCAGATCTATACTCACTTAAGGAGCACTGGTGTAATGGAAGGCTATGAAATGACTAAACGGGTAAAGTCAGGTTCTTAAAGGGGCTATGAGTTCATCATAAAGACACTAGCCACCATAATGGGCCCATCGCGATCCGCTTATTGAGTGAAAAATAGCAGAACAAACCTAAGCCCTAGGGGAAGTTGAGAAGGTCCTTCTGTTGGTTACCAGAACCTTCCTAGATGTAAGCACCACTTTCTAGAAATACCCTCCCATTCACACAATATATGCGTAATGTCCTCCGAGGAGTATCTACAAATACTCTCCTAATCTGCTGGCGCCAAAATCCTTAGAGCGGACCCCAATCATAGTCCTAATTTGTAATCTCCCTAACTAAGTGATTTCCATATGATATTTGATGGTTAGCCTCTGGCCAGAGCTTTGGATACTCTATGCCCATCTATATTAGTCCATCTACGGTTGGCCAAGTTGTGTATGCAGTTGGTGATATCTCTCTTGTCAACGCATAGCGGTGCCCTGATGCTGCTGATGCCGGAGTTCCGCAGCTTTTTTGGCCAGTCTATCGGCACATTCAGTACATTACCCTCGATATCACAGTGTTCAGGTACCCAGCATAATTTTACGCGATTCTGCGTGCATAATGCCCTGAGCATTGCACGGCAATCCCTGACTAGCTCAGATTTAATGACATAGGACTCTAGTGCTTTGAGCGCAGCCTGACTATCAATGAAGATAGCGGTATCCTTACCGGATATTGACCCAATCTCAAGTAGTTTCGCGGCTCTGAGCACAGTTAGAACTTCGGTTTGGAAAACACTGCATGGGTCTGGGAGTTTTAGAAATATTGCAAGGTTCAGATCTTTAGAATAGACCCAGTTCCCTCGTTCATCTTAGACCCATCTGTAAAAATGGAAATTTCATTCTGAAGATGAACTACATTATTTTGCCAGTCTTCCCTGCTAGGATATGTAACTTCGTATGGATTTTGGAAGTCGAGAAAACCTAAAATATCATCCGATTTCTCATGAGACTCTGAAAACTTGAGAATGGAACTATGCCCTATGCTACTACCCTTAAAGAATTCTGTGTTTGTAAGCCGAAGCAAACTTCTTCCCGCTTGAAGTTGTAGTTGAAGATGGAGCGGTAGAAGAGCTAGGAACATCTCGATTGCCGCGAAGGCGTGGTACGCAAAGCGCCCTTGATGGCAATATTCGCTGATCGCTGATCGTCGCTGACGTCTCTTTTATGTACCGTTTGGTGGTAGGCGCTTCCACCATACTAGAATGGAAGGCTATTGCAATCACCGGTGCTGTAAGAACGATACTCCTAACAGAAGTCCACTTTCTGTCATTAGACAAACGCGATTAAAGGTTTTCTGGCTTTATTTTGAATCTACATTGATATGATTATATATAGAATAGCTCTTCATGTTATCGTTCCAATTTTTTACAGAAAGGGTTCCCAAGAAAGTATAATTCATTGGTAAAGGTACATTATCAAACATCCGTATCGACAGAGTCGTATGCCTCAAAATGTGAATTAGTTAGCAAATGCTCACTAAGTTGAAGGCTATACACCCGACAATTGTGATATAGAAATACACCTCAGACAAAAAAAGCTGCAGATTTCCCACATTTGTAGCACCAGTTAGCCTTGGTTAGAAATCTCTATGAACTTAACCACCAGCAGGGCCAACTTAAGATGGTCTTACTTACAAGGATGATGAGATAGACCTTTCAAATGTCTCGATCTATCGCCATTGACTCCAACTCATCAGGAGGAATATCTAGGCAGTTCTAGAAGAGACTTTGGACTTGGTTTACCTATCTATGACACTGCAAAAATGGCAATATATCATAGAGCATTATGTTCGGAGAAGTATCTGCTAAATATTGAATGAAAAGGCAGGTATATTAGTACGGAAAGCTTCATCAGACCCGTTTGAACTAACTGACCTTTCCATAAGCACCCCGCACTGCGTTCTCAGGCTTGAAGCAAGAAAACTGGCTACAGGCAAACCTGAGATGGAATTTCTTAGAAACCTGCAAAACTGCAAAACAATTATGGCCAACATTTGACAAAGCAAGGACTGCATATGCTTGTGGCGATCCTCACGGATCAAACACTCCGCGGTACCACTTAAAGTAACTGCATCGTATGGAGGAAGAACTCTACAGAGGATGCGGCGGTGAGGATCCACTTTCTGTGCCAGAGCCCTGGACTCCAATATTCCAGGTACAAACTCCTTGACAAGCACTTTTTTCAGGATTCAGTAGAACAACCATGTGTAGTTTGTTACAGACATTATATGGGTTAAATGGGCAAGGGGAGCTTTTCTCTACCCCTCTATGGGTGACACAATGGGTCAGTGCTGACCTCAGTGCGGCGGAGGTATTAGCATTCTTCTGCTAACCGACAAACCTAACCGAACCATACCGCGAAGAAACCTTAATCTTTCGGTCATTACCAAGACCGAAAGTTGGAGCATACACCGAGTTAAACACACAGAAGTTCGATCTCCTTTATAACAGATTGACTAAACTTTACAAATTGTACAGGATAACTTCATGTTGCTCTTTCCATTTCGCGTGAATACGATCCTGTAGTACTCAACAACTACACCTACTCTGGAGGCCTTCGCAGCGTGCACTGAGGGCTCACTTCATGATCCTTATGCCAGCATCATCAAAAAAGGCTACACAAATCTTTCGAGTATTTCTGGTTTATAAGATGACAAAGCCGGTGACGAATCACCGGAGCTATATCTTTTCTAGATCATCCATAAGCTCATAGAAGAAGCACTTCCCTCGGGTATATCTTCTTTTTCAGCTGGTACTAAGCAATCACATAGTATTCGGCGAAAAGATTCTATTTTTTCTTTGGCTTGGTATTGTCATGTCATGACACCAGATTCTATAGGTATAACCCTGCGGCCTCAGAGAGACCTGCAAATTTCCTTTTATCGTAGACTCTCGCTTTTTATCGTAGACTAGACACCATCGTTTATTAGCTCTTTGGACTCAATTTCTATGTATTTCTCTGTGCAGGTTGTATGTAACAGAAAAGCCTTACAAAGAATATAGATGTGAGCTTTCCCTAATCGATTCATCAGTGAATGTCAAGTGGAAGAAGATTTAGTCTTGTGCTGCTGTTGATGTCATTGAGCCTTGCCCGCTCTCATTGAGAGCCTTCCACCAGACGATTGAACCCAAGGCTACTAGCTATGAAATAACATTTAACACGATGAACATAAATCAGCGGAGTTCTTCTAGGAAAAGGACACAGGCAGGGTTAGGTATACGAATGCCATATGTCCCAGAGCGTAGTCAGAAGTGAATCGGTTCAGATTTGAAACAAGAAGTTTTCCCTGGCTCCCTTCCGCGCACGTGTCCTTCGCTTAAAGGACAGTGGACTTAGCTTTATTATTGGTCTTTTTCCATATCGTTTGTTGCAGTAAACAGTGACTGCGTGGGAGTTCCTATACTTTCTTTGTACTAGGTTTCTTTTAGGGGATGAGAATCGATCGTCCTTAATCAATACTATATTACCAATTGGTTTTTCTTTTTCCACTTTATCCTTTGTGCCAAATATTCGAATAACCATCTCTACGTAAAATCGTGAGTGAGTTAGTAGCCACGGAAGGAGTGTAAAGCGCACACCATATATAGTTGCGACAAATTAGTTCTTCATTGCTCACTGGCTATCGTTTTATTTAGATAACCACAACATCATCAAGTCCTCTTTGAAATGCTTGGCGGCAGTGCGGGCCACTGGTAGAAGAGGAGCTGTGTTCAACGACTGGAAGCTAGACACTGCTACGTCTTTGAAACTTTGAAACTTCCAAAGCAAAAAAAAGGAAGAAACAACAAGAAGAAGCTAACCTAGCTTTTTGGAATGTGCGTCGTTCAGAGTTTAGTAGAACCATCAAACCTATTAAAAGTTGCCTTTCGTACATTTGTTCAGCAAAGAGAACTTGTACACAATTGTTCCTCCAATCTCAGACCATCGACTCTCGTAAATTAATTAAAGAAAACTCATCAGCACATGTTAGGCGGCACAAAACGAATGGTAGCTAGTATATAATTCATTCTTTTGAAAAGCTAATACCACATTTTGACAGGACCTTCAATAACAGACGTGTGTCACTGCTGTTCTATTACGTTCTGACGCACGCAGCAGCAGCAAATGAATAAGGATCAATAAAAATAATTAATTAACTGCAAGTGACACAAAAATATAATCATAAACAAAAAAGAACTCAGCGCAAGGTGTCCTTTCTGAGAGACTCCTCCTGTCACGTGTTTGTAACTTGTGAAAAAAAAAGAAACACCCTCTTCTCCATAAACCACAAAAGCAGGGGTGAGTGGGCGTTTGTCATCCAACACAACCACCACCACCACCCGGTGCAGACAAAAAATAAGTGACAACCAAGTTTTTACTCACTAATAATACTCCTCCGATGCCAGGACCCTCTTTATTATCTTCCTGACAGGCACTTCCGCCTGTGTGGTCACATTAAAGCAATATGTGGCATTAATTCCCATCAAATTATTTGACTCGCAAATGTCCCGGATACTTGTACATTTCCGCATCCAGAAGATCTGGTCCTGGTCGTTATTTTGGTTGTTCTCCTTGCAGATATTATCCTCCAAGCTACTGTAGCATTCTGTGTTTCAAAATAAAAGAGAGAGTGAGTCGTTTCGTTCTCGAACAATCGATGGGTGAAAATTGTCACTGTCGCCCACATATTGTGTGTGTCATTAGCGGCGAATAATTAACGTTACTTACGATCCGTATTGAATTCATTATCACAGTAACCCCACAACAGTCGTGGCGCGAACGAAGCAAAAAAGTAGAAAATTATCCAAGCGATTATCACCATGTAATAAATAGTGACGAATGTGATGACCACCAGCGTACAAAAGCCGAGTCCTGTGGACAAAAAAACAAAAAACATTATACAGATCAGCGTGCAGTTAGTACGTCGGATGTTGGGTACAGATAATGTAGCTGTATGCCAACAAAACGCGTTCGGGTGGCTATATATATACACATATATATTTATTTTTTTTGAAGAAGGACAGCAGTTAAGTGCTATAAGGACACTCGTGCATCGAAGATAAATTACGTCCCCCCGCATACTGACTTAAGGAATAATTACCCTGAAAGAATGGCGCCAGATGATGATAGGCCTGTATTGCTCCAAGTCCAGAGTATTGTCCAACAAATAATTCAGCGAAAAATATCGGCAGTCCGACGACAAGCACCATAAGTAGATAGGGCACCAGAAACGCTCCTGCAAAGAGAAATTTTGAAGTGTATCTAATTTTTTGACTGTAAATTGAGAAGGGGGCAGTGAAGAAAGCAAAGGCGACTTAAGTTATAAAAGAAATACGCGACATTCAATGAGTTACGTTAGATTTATCGGTTATGGATGCCTTGCAACTTTTTAAGGGTGCTGTCTAATATGACCAACAGATTGGGTCCTTTGTGACCAATATGCTGAAAAACTGACCGCCGTGTTAAAACCACCTCGACAGTGATATGAGTCGCAGGAAGTCCATCAGCATAAGTCCTCCAGATCAGCTATGAAGAGCGCAGGGTCGATTTCCAAGCTTTTAAACCGTTTGTTTTCCACAATATTGGTGAGCATTGGCTGTGGATATATCGTTTATAATAGCTTTCTGACTGTCAATATAGGAAGTTATCGCCTTGCCAACGATTTTTGCTCTCGGGTGTACTATCAGGAGCCTGTATGGCTGATGGTTGTGATCTCGGCCTGAAAGACACTGCAATCGTGTAGCATGAACCACTAGTGATTGTAGTGGTGTTTATCTCCACTACCCTCACCACAGTGGCGTATATCAGGAAATTATTTTGGCAATTGAAAGGGCCCCAAACTGTCTCACGTCCAATGCAATACCTGCAAAGAATCTGAGCTTTTTCAACAATAACTAAATCTTTGGAGTCAATCGTCTTCCGGTCGTCTTGCATGGAGATTTTGGGCCAGCTCAAAAGAGGGGCAGATCTGATCCACACTAAATCAGAGCCCCATTCTATTGATCCTATTGAAGAGGGTAGACCTTTGCAGTCCGACAGGACATAGACGTCTGGTTATATCCTTCAAAGACTTCTGCAGGACCCACAGAGATGAACAAAGGGAGGAAAATACTTCCTTGAAGCAGTTCCGCCCTGTCCACAAAACTTTGAAAACATGAGCAGTAGCAGATGTTGGAATAAAACGCTCCGACGGTTGATAAAAGTGTGTCCATACCATCCTATCACCAAACCAGCTCCAACAATAGTGCTCTACAGGGACCGGCGTACTCTATGCCTCTAGGCTCTAAGGTCTGTTCCAGTAGCCAAAGTAAAATTCGAAATAAATCCTGCTGATTTGAAATAAGACTCTTCCGGTCCCATTATTGTTGCTCCACCCCAAGTCTCGAAGAAGAATCAAGGACATCCTTACAACACTATAAATTGCTTGTTGGGCCTTAAAATTTTCACTTCATGACGGAAGCAATTTGCACTCGTCGTCGCCACATCAAATTTTCGAATGCTTGCTTGCCTATTGCCAGACATAAAAACCAAATGCCATTTCTATGACTGTGATTACTGCCGATGCCAAGGGCTGGGGGTTGAAGAGTTCTTCGACAAGCAAAAGTCCTAAATCCCGTATACATCAAATTGCATTAAACATTTTATAACCCCAGCGCGCCATCAAGCTCATAAAACAAAGCAAAACATTTACGATTGCAGCTAGAAGAGCTACATACAGTCGGTCACACCACATCAGAGTCTCTGTTAAACTTTTTGGCGTCAAAAAAAAAAACACCTCACGAGTCACACCCACTCGTCTGCCATTTAATTGTCTGATATACTGGCAGAAGGGCAAACAAAAAAAAACGAACGACAAAACAAAACACCACCCGAGTTGAAACTCAAAATGAGTTATGACTTATTACTCCATCAGAGGAGGCATCAAAGTGGAAACATTTTACAACCCAATACGTAGTAAACCCCTCGTGTCGACTAGGGGATGGTGTTTCCATTTGCATTTGGCGCGCAACCACCCACATATCCATATCTATACATTCATTCCTCATGTATTTTACGTCACTTTCGCTCGTGTGATTGCGTTTGGATGTATGTATGTAGCACACTCCAAGGATAATCATAATCATAATAATCGTCGTCATGTTCATTTGTATATTTGTGCAGTGGAGTACCTACTCTCATAAAATGAATTACCCACATTTTCAAGAGATTCCTTCGAATCCGGTTTTTCAAAGAAAAAAAAAAAAAAAAAGTTGTGAAAACTCGTTAGATGGCTTCTAATAATCTGCAGCCATGTCTAAGACGACGACGAGGACGAGTACGAGGATGAGAAGGACAACGACGGCAATCACAATGATGATAATGATGATGAGGACGAAGAGACGATTGTGCTTCTTAGGCAATGTGGGGGGGGGGGGGGGGGGGGGAAATGACTGGCTGTGCTGTGGGGATGTGTTGTATGTGGCTGAATGGCGTTGGTAATGGCGACAATGAAGGTGGCTTCTGCGGCAGAGACAATGACATTGGTAATGACAATGGCAATTAGAAGAAATCAGCTTTCGTTCGTTCTGCTCTCCTGAAAAGGAGTAGGTAGTAGGCAATACTTTTGACAATATTCTAGACAATCCGGCTCATGGAATGCTTTTGACAATTATAATGTTAGTTGAGCACGACATTTTGTGGCTTCGTCCTTAGAAATGGCATTTCTTCCTCCAACAATCCACTTCCAATCATTAAAGTAAGGGTGGATGAGTGAGGTGCGCTTATCGTTGAATGGGTTTATTATGAAGTCGTTTATTTGAGACCAAAAAAGTAGATTTGAAAATATTTCCGGGAACAGGAACATTTCTACTTTACATGTACATATATCTCTGATGAATCGTGTTACGTATTGAGTATGAGAGAGTTTAGCGCTACGTGATAATCATTCTAGAAGTTCATCACTTAAATTTAAATTTAAATTTAAATTTTCCAAGAAATATACAAACTTGAAGGCATTTAAAAAACTTTTCTTAAATCGATTAGAAGCGAACCATATTTCCTAATATTTTATCTTTTGACGCGAGGAGAAGTATCTATTAATTTCGCCTGAAAATTGAACTATAATTAGCGATTTCTGTGAACAATTTAGCAGCAAATGTTAGCTATTTTGTCGGTATGGAGGTGGTACAAGGAAGGTTTTTGAAAATTTCATCACAATTCGGGGAAAGCCGTTAGATGAAGGAGTGTGGGTGAGAGCAGACACTACGAATTAATTTTCCTGCCTACATAATCATTACCATCCCTAAAAAGGCCTTGGATTATTGTCTCTCTAAAGCTGTGGATAGTCATGATACATTGAATGAAATGTTTGCTGCTCGACTAAAAAATTGAGAACAAATGTAAACATCACATACAATACTATGCAATTATTTCGATTCGCCGTCAAAGCTAGAAACTCAATTCCAAAAAGAGACAGGTTCTGTACCATACCAGACTTAATTGTTCCGACTATAGACCCTAGAAGTCTGGTTTGATTCACTGACGATCGAAAATGCATTCTGGAGTAGGAACTATGGTCTTTGGACCCAACACAAAGATTTCGGTACCGATGGGTACGACTGTCCAGACTGAAATCCATGCCATCGAGATCTGCGCCAGACATAATCCATTTAAGGGACTAAAAGGCGCTTGAATATATATCTTTTCAGATAGTCAAGCGGCACTTAAGGCATTGTCGTCCAATCTAATGGACTCTAAAACTGTTAAGAGCTGCTTCGATGCTCTACAATCCCTTGCGAAGCACAACAAGGTAAAACTTGACTGGGTCCCTAGACACCAAGGGATAAGGGCAACGAATTTGCGGAGGAGCTTGCAAGGGCCGGCTCTGAATCTGCCTCCATTGGTCCTGAACCTTACTGTGCCGTCAATTGGACATCAGTCACAACGCTGATTAACGAATGGTAAAACAAACTTCGTCTAGACCACTGGGCTTAAGCGCCGGCTCTTAAACAATTCAAAAAGTTCATCAAGCCCTATTCTTATCCTTAATTTAGATAAGGAAAGCTTTAGGAAACTAACGAGGTTCCTTACTGGCCACTGTGACCTAAGATACATATCATATAAACAAGATGAACCTGTGCGAGACAAAAGAATGTCAGTTCTGTCTAGAGAATGATAAAACTTTCGATCACATCTTATGTGAATGTACAGCACTACATTGGTTAAGAAAACGTATTCTCCAAAAGGAGGTACATACTTCAGTGGAATTGAAGGTTTGCACTACTAAATAAATACTTTCTTTCATAAAGGAAGTGGTACGTCTTCTGGGTTAAGAAGAGGAAAAAAATCAATTATTTCGACACCACCTACGGAGTAACAAATGCTTAAACAATTGAGCCAAGAGCGCCCACACTTTGTATCTCAGTAAGAAGAGAATTTACATATAGCCCTTACCACACGAGCAACGACCTCTGTAAGAGGTACATAACCAAGCACGAAGACAACCCGAATTGTTTGCGGCCATCCGAGACCGACCCGTACGTAAGGATGAATATCGGGTAGATATACCTGTTAAGTAAAACCGAGTAAGCCACTGCCATAAGTGAGCGAAGGTTAGACTCAACTGGAACAGTGGCCGAAACGCGAAGATGTTTTGCGCCTGCCTGAAGGAGGCCAGGACAGATTGTCGTCCAGAATTCATGTAACGAATGGGAAGAATTGGTGGAAAACCGAGAATATATGGACACTGGTCGAAGACCAAAACCCATTCTACGAGGATATTCAATGGGTGGTACACAGACCAGTACCAATCTCAAATTGCAAGGAAGCAACTTACGATGGAACAACACCATTCAGCATCTCCAAGCTGAAGATAGAAACATCAGTGGCTAGCTGAACTGTCATATTTAAAAAGTGGTACTGCAGATAGACTAAGACTATTATGGAAGCTTAACAAGGTACATAATAAAAAATCTTTTTTGAGCTCCTCAAAGTGCAAATAAGGAAGTGAACACAGGAAACAAGTGAATAAATGAAGCTTTTCAATACTGGAACTGATTGAGGTTATGAAAACTGATCCTAGACTAAGGTACTCGCTCTATTATACCTTACCTCACGAAGCTGTCCATGTGTGTCGTTTGTCGTTGTTTGAGGTGTCAACGAACAAAGGTCAGAGGAACAGTTTGAGTGGCACGAGACTATCGAGATTCACCCCCGTGCTTTAGACCCTGCTTTAATTTCCATCAAGGACCTTGTGCTTCACTTCAACCCCTTTCCTACGCCGCAATATCAAGGACCTTTACAATAACCAGAAACAGAGTCTTCGTTAGACTCAGTTAGGCACCGTAGTTTGGGCAAAGATAGATGGAGATTGTGGAATAAATACGTTGCGGGTAGTCGAAAGGATAAACAAGAGAGATCATCATCCAAGGCCAACCGAAAAGGACAAGCTGTCGGGTAATGCCTACATGATGGAACTACGCCGATTGTCGAGATTATATTTAACTGCGAGGTCCAACCATTGCAAAATGTTAAGCCAACAAAGTATAACAACGTAGGTAAGCCCATAAGCAAGAAGGTCAGAAAGTGCAGGAGCTGTTTAAGAAGTATCACTCCATGTTTGGATTTAGTAATAAGAATGAGACCAGAACAGGCCAAATCAACACCAGAGACACCAGACCAATTTGTCAAGTACTATGGAGGCAGTCATTTGCAAAGAAGACTCGGTCTTCTTTAGAATCATCATCAAGTGCATAGAGCTAACCATAGTTCAAGGATGACAACAGGCGCTTCTGTCTACAGGAGGTAATGGAAAAAAAAGTATCTATCCATTGCCAAGGATAGATGACACCTTGGACACATTATCAGGAGCAAAGTGTTTCTACATATTGGACCAGAGCGGTTAATGGAAACTGGAAAGCAAGAGGAACGACAGGGAAAAGACATGCCAACTTGCATTTGGATGGCGTGTGTGAGCGGGTACTTAAGAATTTACACCGGAAGACGTGCTTTTGACGACATCATTTTCATGAAAAGGCACCTCAACGAACACATTTAGAGTTTAGAAGAGGTATTTAAACGCTAAGAGCAGGACTTAAGCTAAGTGCGAAGCTAAGTATCTTGGTCACAGCATAACCACGAATGGCACACAGACTGATGACGATAAATTAGCAGCGAAGAAGGATTGGCTCCGATTGACTATCACTTTAGCCTCGAACAATGCAAAGGTAATGAGCATGAGACCAGCCTAAGGACAAGTGTCAGGTGAGAACTCTAAAGCCAAAGCCTTACGGGCTCAATGGCGGAGTCTTCAACTACAAAACGGATTCCTGCATTGTATATGGGAAAGCGATCTCACGTGATCTGCAATTCGGAGCTGACAACGGATGAAGGACTTTCTAACTGTGTGGTCGAGAGAAGGGATAAGCTGGACGAGGTACATCAAATAATGAGTGACAAGACGCAGTCTAGGTATGAAATTGGGACTGATTGGAGGTTTCAAAGAATGAGAAAGAGAGTAGAAGGCGAAGTAGAGAGTTTCATAATCCACACCAGAAAAAGGTCTTAATTTAAGAAAGGCACTGGAGTCTAACTGTAAACAAAAAATGACACCTTCGCTGGAATAAACGACAGTTGTGTGTCCGGTATTGACATAGCATTAGCATTAACTGACATAAAGATCCTCCGACGAATCTCGAAGGAAACCACCGTACGAGGAAGAGGTTCGCGACAGCTTCAACATGTCTAGGTCTAGTGAGCATTAGTAGGAGTTGTGCCATTTATGTTTCAAGCTTCGTCACCTTCATAAATGCTTTCGTTCAACTGCTTTCCACTTTCAGAAATCAATAGTAAACATTTTACAGTCAAATGACTCTACGAAACCACTTCTCAGAACTTGTGCAACACATTTTGACTCTCGAATTCTTAGTTACTCCTCATGCGAACAAAGTTTTTTCGCCCAAGAAAACTTTAGTAGGTACCACACAATTTTGCAACTTCTTCCAACAACCCATTCAGCTGAGATAATATTGTTTCTTTGATGCAGGGAAGGGGGGTAACCTAACCACTATTAGGAACTTTCAACAATATGAAGTATAGGTTCCTAATAAAAACACACACACATTGTTTCCATGTCCTAAAAGTAACTACTTTGAGTTCGAGGATGAGAGCACTTCACTATAAGTCGCGAATAGGTTCATCTTCGTTGGTAAGGATACGCGTCGTCGTGAGAGAAACTCTTGTAACTTCGAGCCGTGCCAATCTGCCATAGAAAGTGCCCCAATTTCTCCTTATTTGCTGTCGATATCCTTTTAAATAAACCCACCCCCCACACACACTGATAGTCAGTCATCCATGTTGGCAAATAAACAGTGTATTCTCCTTACAAACAGTAGTAGGTCGAGATATACCCATGTATCTATTCTACATACACGTATAGGAAGCTGGTACATCTCTGAAGGATAATGTTAGTATTTTCCAATGAAAACGAGTATGAGGATCCATGGAAACATTTTATTTCCTTACCACGAAATCGCTTCGGCTTCAGTTGGAATTCAAGGTGCATGCAGAGATTCTCCGAATTGTATGAAATGTTTAGCTTGCCATGGACGGATACGATTGTGGTGTGTCTGGCGACGACGACGATGATGACGACGACGACGACGACGACGACGACGACGACGACGACATCATAGATACTACTACGTGGTTACCAACAGTAACAGGAGCAAGAGAGCGTCTTATGTTTATACCTCTTTGCACCTTCTAAATAAAGTTAATGTGACTTGAATGGAGGCAAAGCCGGATATTCCACAATCCCCATCACAGCACAGTAGAGTACAGTATAGTATAGCACAGCAGGGCATCTTTTACTTATGCTCATCGACCAAGTGATGCGATAATCGAAGGCTCCTTACAATTCGTTCGGATGATCGTTTGGTGAAATGAAATCACCGGAGGATGCCATATGCAAGGATATGCTGCATGCACGAATGGCAAAATTTAAGTTCGTTTTGCAGGAATGTTACTGAGGGATATTGTATTTACCGAATCACTGAACTCTTGTGTGTGTGTGTGTTGGTTAGCTACAGCTACATCTCTCTCCCATTCTGTGGCCAGGAGGTTGCTGTGCAGCATATCCCTTAATTGGGGATAAGAATTTTGAAATTAATTAAAATTCGGTTGATTTGGTTTCGGAGACTTGGCCTGGTTGATACTTTCTAATGGTTTTGCTCTGACACTTGTCACCTACAAGTCCTTTGGTTGAATGAATTCTCCATCCTTTGTAGGATGAGCACCAAAAGTCATCCTATCGTTCAGAGTTCACACATAATAATCGATATGTTAAGTGGATAATGTTTGTTATTTTGGCAGTCTATTAAGGAGTTGAAGGGGGGGGGGGGGGGGGGGAGGGGGGTTGGGAGGTAAATTGGATTACCATACCGATGCCTGGTATTGATTGAGTTTAATGGGCAATCGAATTTTGAAAAGCTATTTTCGAAGTAAAGAGTTATTTTTGATGAGGGCTATTAGGTCTCGAGATGAGATATTTGCTCATATAAATTCAAATTGCATTTTGCTTTCATTACACAGCTGCGTATGGTCAAACAAAGGCTGGCCATAAGAAAGGAATCTTCTTAGAACTCTTGATTAGAGGAGCCTTCTAATCTGCATGACACGGAAAATTGTTATGTTGTTATGTAGGCCTAAGCAAAGAGATTGAAATCAAAGTCTGTTAGCAATTAGCCTAGTTATGGTAGATAAAATCCAATCAAGATGTGCACATACACACGCAAGGAAGGTATCTTGGATATAAAAAATCATAAGGACATGTGGTGAGTCTGCCCATCGAACGTTAGATCACACTACGGACTATATCCTAGAGTTGAACTAAATAGTTCTAACTGCTATTTAAATCACAGTTCTTGCTGCTACATATTTGAGTCACAGTTTTAACTGCTATTTGATTTGTAATTGAGCCAAATTCGCATTACGGTTTTGTTGGAATTATAACTTTATTCGTCCCAACAGTAGAATTGGGAAATTGTGGTCGAAGAATCTGTATCTGAATCTACGGGCTCCTTATGCCCTAATAATGTGTTGGGTATTTCTTCCTCACTATTTGTATAAACAGAACTTTTGCCCATCTCACCGGGTTTGAAATATATTCAAATGCACGAGCATTTTGATGTGATAGTAGCTACTCCTATCTGCTTTACAAAAGACTAGTAAAATACCACCCACAAGGACTGGTAGGAGGTGACGGGCGCTCAATTCTCCAGAAATTTGGTCATCATACTGACATATTGTGGCGCCCAAGTAAGCTAGATGAATTGGCCTTCGTTACAAGACCCACTGGACCTTGACGCACTTGCCAATGAGAATATGATACGTTTATACTGTTATATGGGACACCGGGACAATAAAAGAGAGAAGAAGGGACATGTAAAATTTTCCGTGATGGTATTTGGTTTCAAACTGTAATTGTATGCAATTTTTTCATTCGTTTGTAATTCATAGATTTTTTTCGCCTTCCGAATGCGGCCGACTTTCTTGGCTTCGAATAGAATTTGAGTCTGGAATGGAATGCAGTCGAATCTGGGGGGACAAAACTAGGACAGCAGTACTAACAACATGTTTCTACCATGAAATTCTAATGGCGACGGGCTACATTATTAGGGACAGATTGCAGGGTTGTAGTACATGTATCTGTATCTGTATGCAAACTAAGATATTCCTGAACTGCGTAGCAAAACTCTTTTCTGGCACCCAGGTCAAACTGGGCTCAAGGTAAATGATGAGCAATTTTGAACGGTCCGAACCTGAATTGTGTTTCCAATCGCTCTGATCAAGGTTTCCTCTAAGGGCTGGGTTTCTTATGAGCTGAATTGCACCTGGTATGACTCTAATGTGTTCTAGGCTAACTAACCGACGCTGGAAGGTACTACGACATGATACCAAACCTCTGTCAATAGGAAGGCAACAATACTAAGAAACACTTCCTCTGTGCTCACCCTATGAACATGGTTTCAGTCAAATGGACTAGCTGCATTTGGGTACTATATTAAAGCGTTGCACTATAGTTTCGAATATGTTTTAAATCGGCTTTTGATCCAGGTTTTGAAGCACATACGTATAGCACATGTGATATCTCATCAATTCACAAAGAAATTCTATTAAATGCTTTAGGTTAGGCCCTCAATCCAACACGTGTATATCTTCATGTAGTCAGTCCTTTTCAACAATGACCACAATAAATAATATCTCAAGTCATCCCTTAAATCCCTCCCACCCGAAAAAAAGCATTCATTCCACCCACCCATCCACTAGTGAGTAATAAATCTCTCACAGTTCCTCTCACTTAACCACTCCCACTAGAAATTATTCCACAAAATTCTCACAAAGTGACCCAAGAAAAAAATCCCCCTCCACTCCACAAAAAGTGATACATGGACCTCTACCCAGAGGGCACATGTGCAAAGGCACATTGGAACATCTGAATCCATGCGAAATAATAGAATTGCCAGCAGTCCAACACCATAAATACTAGATACATACCTCCACCATTGCGAAAGACCAAATACGGGAACCTCCAAATGTTGCCAAGGCCTACTGCATATCCAATGCAGGCCATCAGAAACTCCACAGGACTAGCCCAGTTGCCCCGGTTTGGCTCCTCTATTGGCGCCGTAGTCGTCGTCGTCGCCGTCACTATTTTGGTGGCATCTGCCGTCACCGAACCGGATGCCTTCCTAGAGCCTGCAGTGGCTGCGAATACATTGCCTTCGCGGCTGTCATTAGAATTGACGGATGGCCTTTGGCCACTGCCCGACGACAATATTGAATTTTTCTGCAAAAAATAAACCAAAAAAAGGCGAAAAAATATGAGAAAACCAGAAAAAAAAATTAAAAAAAAAAAGTACAAGATGACTATAGACAGACAGACAGAATAGACAAACTGTGTTAACGTGGTTGTTGTAAACTGTAAATTGTAGGCTGACGAAACATTCGCACGAACACACATCCTCATTGTCATTCAGCAACGGACGAGAAGGACACACTTGAACGTGAGTGAATGCCATGAGTTAAAGGCAGTCCGTCGGTTGGTCGGTCGGTGGTCTATGTCAGGATTAGTTTGATGGCCAACATCAGTTAAAGCAGAATCGCTAACAATCAGATTTATGTGAAAGGGATGCAGTGTTCATTTGGATTACTTTTTTGTTTTTGGCTTTCAAATTTTTGAGGAGTTGTTGTGATTTGTGGCTATATTTGGCCTAAGGATAGTTGGACTTTTGACTTTATTTATTGAGTTCGAGGCAATCTCTCTTCTTTCTTTTTGGCGATATTCTCATTTATGAAGAGGAAATTTGATTGCAGTGTTGAATATTATCTATGGATCGATGGAAGAGAATTGGAAGAGTTATGAACCCGTTTTTAAGGTGAAAAATAACATGTGTACGTTCAACGGAGATGGCAAGTCTTAAGTGTACACTCGAAGGAGCTTCATGGCCCCCTACTTTGCTATGGTTGTACTACCTTGTACTACTTATTGCTCTCAGTTCGCAACGTATACTATCCACTACTCTGTCAACGTCTTCTGAACAGACAAAACGGTTTGCAATGCTGTAAAAGGCTTAATTGTAAGTTTCCGGCGCATCGCCATGACTCCATGCTCTGCCTCCCAACAAATTGACCGATCACTCAGCCAGTGATGCTTACATAGCTTAGCCACAAAGCCAGTGTGAGCAACATTTTGCGGGACGATCAGATGTTCTTGATAAAAGATCGACAAAAGGAGATTTAAGAAGACGTTTTGGTACCACATCCTGTGACTTTCTATGTAAGAGAGAGCTCAGCTAGACAACGCCAAAAGACTTTCCCAACAGATGATACCTCAAAGTCAATGGACCTAACATGCCTTGGGTACTAGGCCAGTATGAACCACATTGTGTGAGACGATTGAGAGTGAGATGTTCATTGTGAAAGATCAAAACTAAACGATTCTATAAGCCATTTTGACAGTAAGAGTAGTTCCTTTAGGCATAAGAAAGAGCTCACATTGCTATGGCCACGAAGCCTTCCCAAAAGATATTCCTATCCTCACTATACAAACAGATATAGAAGGACATCCACAAAGGTGGGGTTAAAGTGAACTGACCTATGAGGCTATCTAGACTAGATGGCTTAGAGGCACAAGATAACCAAAAACGTTTAACCCTAAGTGGAGGTTTCTTCTTGAAGACAAGGCATGAAAGTTTCCGTTGGACCTCTTAATAGCATGCAATTTGAGCAGTGGCTTACCAATCATCAAGAGATGGCTGTGCCAACTTGGCTATCTCATCCGCATTGGAGTTCCGTGCAATATCCCTATGGGCTGGCATCCAGCACATTTGAATATTGTATAGATCCGACATCACCATAAGAGATGAACTGCAATATTAGTACAATTTGTGATGTGGTTGTCAACGATTCCAAGGATCGGCTAATATTCCTTTCAGATTCAGCTTCTTTTCCGCTAGCATAGTACGGCAGGAGTTACTTAGGTTAAACTCAGAGAAGTAAACGCCACTAGTCACTCCAAAAGAGGTCCTTTATACATAAGTCTGAATGTAGATCGATCCGACATCTACTTAATGATTGTTGGATCATCATCTTGAGGGATCAAAAGTCTTAAATCGACGGGACCGCAGAGGATGGAAGGCAACGATGTCTGAGGCAGGGACATCGTGGGTCGGGGGCCCATTAAGTAAGTAAGTAAGTACAATGGAATTCGCAAGAAAATGTTGAATGTTGTTGAAGCCTATTTATCTGTAAGCATCCCGCTTTGCTTCAAAATAGCCTCAAGAGGGACAAACTTAAGGTAGATCTGCATGGAAATTTGTAACACAAAAAGGGAACTAAGGCCCTTCTTTGACAGAACAAGGACCAAGGGATTTATACGAATGGATAGAGAGTCCACATGAACCACATGAACAAACACCGCGTGAAGAAGAAAGAGCTTTACAGAGGATATCGCGACGAGCTAGTTCTAGAAGACACCACTACTCGAAATGCCAAAATTCCAGAACGAAATTCCTCATTAATATTAAAGAGCAGTATAACGTTTCAACCATCATATCGGCGACCAGAGTTGTTCATGTCCACAAACGATGTAAGTAATTATTTAAAATAGTTTTGATTGGTTTCAATGGGCATGTGACTGCCCAACACTCCTTAGTGCGGCAGAAGTCTATTCTTCCCGTCAGCCCACCTACATAACCTATCCCAGTGAGGGTTTCAATTTCTTCTGATGAAGAATGTGGTTTTGGTGGGTCAACCTCTGTATAGCATTCTTCTACTATGACTACATCATCTGCATAGCCAAGTTTTAGAAACCCTGAATTTTTGACGTCGTTTCGTTTAGAAGATTGTCCTCTACAGTGGAGGATACAACTTCGGCTTGAGGACAAACGTCGAGATCGAAGTTCGTTCAAGATTAGCAATTCGAATTCTGCCAATAAGCTAGGAACTTCAGCAGCTAAAGAAAATTGAATGGTCTCAGAATACACTCACTTCTCTATGACTACACATGGAGTTCCCGAGTGTCTATTCGACTGCATAGAACTCACCGTTGTTCAAGCGCAAATTGACTAATTTCGCACGACGGATATGTGATAGTGAAAAACCTGTTATTCAGAATTGTTTGCGGTATTTCCCCATCCATACCCACGTTACTCACGAATTCAAATTCACCAGTAATTCCTTTTAAATTCAGTTAGACCTCAGGTATGATGAATATCCAGAGACGTGTGTCACAAGTCGTGCTACGAACGGTCATCAAAGGTCACATAGATGACTGGCACCTCGTTCTTAACTTTTCTAAATGATTTAAGTGACAGTAGATATCTTTCACTTCAATTTAGCAAGTTACACTCAATCAAGCCGAACAGTTCCGTTTTCAGATGCTAAAAATCGCGCTTCGACGTCATTGTCACCGACGGACGACGACGGCTTTTTCTCCAATTAGCAAGCGAAAATGATACTTTACTCGTATTGACAAAAAACAGGTGCGAGACCGTATCAAACATCAAAATTATAAACAAATAGATTGGTCTAATCAGGCTTTAGTACTCACCGTATCGGCTGATTGATGTCTAGCGAGTGCGGTAGTCAAAGTCAATCGACTGTCTTTAAAGATATCTAAACTGACTGGCGGCGGCGTTGCCATCATCACACTGAATACAACTTTTATTTATAGATACACAGCTGATAATTAGAACTGCACACCGGAGAGACGAAAAAATAAGAAGAATAACGTTCGCGTTCAGAGAAGATCGTTTACCCCCATAGCGCGGTGCTGTTTAACTGGGTTTTACGACAAGTATCTGGAGACCTGAACCTGTCGCTTAAAATTTCCGATTGAAACTGTTTTATGGAATCAATCTTGAACTCGACTGGAACACAGAGGAGCCAATGGTTTTAATTAAATGCTCAGAAATAGTATCTTTCGCGGTTAGCCGGTGAAGTAAATTTTGTACACATATCTATTCGGTTCTCTAGTGTGGTGCTTGTGTTGAGTGGGGATTTAAAAGCAACCAACAGACGAAAGATACTTTTGTTCTATTGGCTAAAAGCCATGCACTTGACTCAGACGTTGGTTATTTGCATATGTCATTATGACTACGAGTGCGAGTACGAGAAGCGTGTGCGATTGTTTACTAAGATTCGTAAAACTTGTTAATTGAGCGCATCACTGTAAGCTAATCTTAGAAATATGTATCTGAAGATTGATTTCGAGTTTAAAAATATTGATTTAATGAAGGTAATACTCGTATGAATGTTTGGTATTTGGTTAGCAGGCTTTAGGCGGCGTCATACAAGTTTAATGGTTTAATGCCAATTTAATTATAAGTCCAAAAGTCTACGAATATTTTAGCTGCCAAGAAAGGCATTAAGTGTACCAGTTCGGGACTAATGACCAAGTACTCCTTATCTCCTTATCTGGCAAGCTTATCGGCAGGTTCGTTGCCAATGATTCTCCTGTGTCCAGCGATCCACTATAGTATCTATTATGTACACGAAGCTGAAGGGGAGTTTGGGCACACTTCCATACTAGTTGAAGGATAGGAGAGGTCCAGAATTACGACATAGAGAGGGTGATAGAGGTGGACCCTCTTTAGCATCCAGTCTGAGAGGCATACAGCTGGAGAAGTTAGTAGTGGAATTCCAGAAAGGAGCACAGGGCGTTATCCTTCTTTGACAGAGATTCCTTAATAGTGCTAATAAGATGGTGTAGGGCTGTGACTGCGTATTTCCTGATTCATAGAAATGGTTTAAGGGTCGTTGAACAGAAATCACTGATTCGACCGATAGGCCTGAAAGTTCTAGAGTCTGAAGGTAATCTGTTACCAACCTTCCTCCGTGTGCGATATAGCTTAGTTTTTAGCTGGATCTAAATAGGTACTAATGACTGAATAAAAACGTCGATTCCATGCCGAAGAAGAACAGGAAAGATTTCCCTTCTATCCTCTGCGGTCCCGAGCATGCTGCTTCCAGTTGTAAAGACCAAGTTTTCTTCCATCCTCTACATCTTGGTCCTTGTACCGAAGGTTCTTCTACGCCTTCAACCTGGGAGCTGGGACTCGAAGATCCTATATAGTCTGCGAACCTTAGCTTTTTGGATTACATCCACATCCTAGTACAGCTCATAGAGTTCGCGGTTGTATCTTCCCTCAATTCGCCATCCTCGCATAAATGACCCAATATCCGACGAAGTATTTTTCGCTCGAAGGTCCGAAATAATTGCTCAGCTTTCTTACTTATCTTCAAGTACTCGACTCCATACAGCAGGACTGGTACTTAATTACAGCATTAATTTGGTCCGTCGAGTTAGGACTTTTGATCCCAGTTGTTTTGCCAAACCGAAGTAGGAGTAGTTTGCTAGGGTTATTCTTCGTCGAATCTCTACAAAGGTGTCACTTGAAGGACTAATATATGTATGTTCCGAGGTAGGTGAACTCCATAATTGCCTCGAAATTATAGTTATCAACAGTGACGTTCTACACAAACTTTTGGACAGATAAATGTTTGTTTTTTGATAACATATACTTCGTCTTGTCCTCGTCCACTTCAAGACTAACTCGTTTCGTCTGCTCATCAATAGCTACGATACGACGGCTTGCCGGGATCTTCCGATGATGTCAATATCGTTTGCGTATCCCAGCAGTTGGACGGATTTGTGAAAGATAGTGCCTTCCGTGTTGACACCTGCCCTGCGCACTATCTGCTCCAACACGATATTGAAGAACGGTGCACGTTTAGAGGAGCTCCGAAGCGTTGTTTCCACGTTGCACAGATGATCGCATATTTTCCAGCGTTACGCGACACATCTGAATAAGTTTTGCCGTACTTGGTTGATGACTTGATGCATGCACCCTACCAAGCCAACATCTCCGTATTTAAAAAGTTCAGGTGGAAGCCCATCTGTGCCACTATCGATATTTTGCGCACCAAATACCCAAATCGTGTGAACAGTCGTCTTGGCGATATCAATTGGCCGTGATTTGACCTTTTTACCTTCTTTTTGTGGGGAACCGTGAAGGACCGATGTTATGGCAACAATCCGCAAACGATTCAACCACATAGGGCCAATATCATCCAAGCAGTCCGTCAGCTACAACCCGAAACCATCAACAAGGTCTTAGAAAATTGGAGTGACAGAATGCGCTACTGCGAAGCCAATCGATGCAGCCCCTTGAACGACGTTGTGTTCCATAATTAATTGGAATGTTTTCTCTTCATAAAAAGGCCATAATACATAGGAAAAAAATTACTTTTATTCATTTTATTGCATTTTTAGAAAGAAACTTGTATTTGGCCGACCTTGTATAAAAGCGAAGCTGATGAGGATTGTTTTTCTTTCTGTTTCGTGGCAGAAGGACACGAATTCCTTGAACCCTTTCTTCTCAGAATTCCAAATTGAGTCAGCTCTCAACGGTGATACAGTGTCTGTGTATTCAACTTCCAACTACATGGTATATTTTCCCAACAAAAAACAAAAAAAAAAGAAAGGGAAAGAAAGAAAAACAGTCACAGATCTTTAACATAAGAAAATACAACACAACAGTTATATGGGAAATATAGTCAAAGTACACATAAATCTTTCCACTAGAATTCCACTGACTTATCATTCCATTAAGATGTTTCCCTGAAGATATAATGCATGAGAGAGCACAGCCAATTCTACCCACCGCCCATCCACAGTAGTGGCTCTAAGAAAAACACAAGGAAAAGAAGCAAAATTATTCGAAATCTCTGATATTCATTTGGAATTCCGTTCAAAGCATCATCTCATGTGAGGCGCACCAACAACTATGGGCCTTGGGATACACACATCTGTAACACGTTTGTTTGTGCCGTAAACTCGTTCCGATGGCGAGTGAAAATTTTATTTCATGCATAGATGAATAACTTTCAAAAGAATACCCCACAGAGGGGGAGGACGACCCTCGATGGTATCAATTCATGCTGGACTAGCATAGGGACTCATGACGAACGAGGATGACGACGACGAGCCCTTGAGAAACATGTCTTCCCTTCCACCTCGACTTTTTCCTCCTCTCTTTGGTCTCCTTCTAAACCAAAATGTATCTTAGCATAACATTTTCCCATGAATTACTTTCTTCCATCATCCTTCATCCACCACCACAACCACCACCACCACCACCGCCGCCGATGGCTGCTGGATGGAAAAATACTGATAATAACAACATTAAAAGAAAAGAAAGGATGTAGCTATACTACAAGTATATCCTGCTTTGTGTTTGGAGCTAAAAAGAGACGAACAAAAAAAAAATCACGTCCATAGGATGTTGGTAGAAAATTGTATTTTATATCACTCCCGAGTCCCGACCAACATTTATCCATCTATTTTGGATGCATTTACTTCTTGAAAGCTGAAGGATAATACTTATTTTTGCTCTTGGTTCCAAACCCCTCCTGACTGTTAAGGTCCTGACGGTATTGCGCTGCCAACAGATATGATTGAGCTGAAGATGACGGACATTTTATTAGATAATGATGTTTTGTGTAAATTGAATTTACGTCAATGGCAACACCAAGGATCATTCAACTCACTCTATCTCTGGTGATCTCTTTCTTCTTCTTCTCTTCTTTGGCCATTCGATGTGACGCGCATAATTCGTGCGTGATGCCATGTAACCGCAACAAAATAGTAAAGCTTTCAATTGAATTACAATATTGAATTCTTATTCCCTGGTAGGACACCTGCCAAGATGTCATGTCCCGTTTTGATTGGTAATTGATATCCTAGAGGATATCATCCCTTCTAATGTCTGTGTTATTCAATTGAGGAGGGTTGGTTTGGTGTGCATATTGTGGGTTGGTTGGGTGGAAGTTTGCATTATTTATCACCTGTTTGTACTGTTTTATGACTCTCTTTTTGACAGGAAGGAAGATGCTGTAATTTGGCATGCAGGATGGCCACTTTTCAGGGGTTAGAGGCGCGATAAGAGCTGGAAATGGCAAAAAGTAACAGCAAACGTCGAGCTATACAATGAGGCAGATGAAAGATTCTGGAGTGTACCCATCCCCCTCCAGGACAAATGTATTTGAGCGAATAGTCTAAGGGCTCTGACCAAGACAACCGGAAATTCCATTGAAGGACGTTTATAGCAGTTCAAGAACTATAGCAGTGTAAGAACTACCGGGGCATATAATTGTTAAATGTCGCATACAACCTTTTCATCAATTTTAAAGCCCCCTTTGACAGCTTTCATCGTCTTGAGCTCTACCAGGCGATGGCCAAATTCGGAATACCGGCAAAACTTATCCAGATGTGTTGCGTAACGCTGGAAAATACGCGAGGCTCTGTGCAACTTGCAAACAACGCTTCTCAGCTCTTCCAAACGTGCACCGGATTCAGGCAAGGAGATGCGTGATTTCTTCCATATGTCAACGCGGAAGGCACTATCTTTCAAAAATCCGTCCATCTGCTGGGATACGCAGACGATATTGACATCACCGGAAGATCCCCGCAAGCCGTCGTAGAGGTGAAGAGTAGAGACGAAAATTAGTTCCCTTATGCGAAAAGGGTTAATGGAGGAGAAGATGGAACCGCGAACACTATGAGTTATACCAGGATGTGGGTGAAGTCCAAAAAGCCAAGATACGCAGACTCGCTCGGCCACATCGAGCGACGGGACAACAATGCTTTAGCCAAAAGGATCTTCAAATCCCAGTCCCCAGGTTCGAGACGGAGACGAAGACCGATCCTCCGATGCAAAGACCAACTTGTCGCGGATGCCAGAAAACTTGGATTTCATATCCAGGGACTCTAACAGGGTCAGGGGCACTTTAAGTAAGTAGGCACTCTAGCACTCTATCTCACGATGGCTACAAAAGGACAGGAAAAGCCTTCTTCTACAGCTAGCAGTCCCGCTTAAGGATACATACCAAAGCAATGAAAACGGGCAAGTGTATTATATATTCAGTCTTACAATCAAGGCGGCTGTTATAGAGAGGCCGAACATATTTCTAGCTACCGTGCCTAGTGGTATGCCCTTCTCCATGCTGTTTCCAAAATGCAATAAGCCAATAAGCCTACTTAATGCGCTAGAAAAGATCCTAGAGCGTATTATACAAGAAAGACTGCATGCAGTGGCGGAGAAATACGGAACCATGTCAGACCACCAGTACGGCTCCAGAAAATCGCATTGTATCGTCGTTGTAATAAAGGCAGTAGGAGCTAGAGCAAGTGCAGTTAGAAGGGTGGAGATAGAGAATGGAAGAGGATGGAAGAGATTCTACGCAGTTGTAACCATAGACGCCAAAAATGTTTTAAAATATAGTCACTACTTCGGCGGCAAGAAGCCGTGATACCATACTGACTACAAGGCTTCTGCTGGAGTCCCACAATGATCGTTCCTTGGACCTCTGCTGTGGAATATTATGTACGACGTATTTCTGCGACTAAAGTGGGCCGAAGAAATCAAATTGATTGTCTTCGCTGTGGTTATAGCAGTCAAGTACGTGAGGCCGTTATAGGACTTAAGGAATGACTAAATAATATGGGAGCTTTCCGCTTCGAAACCAGACAGTCAGGTCCAAAGGATCCTTGAAGTAAATTGGAAAAGGTGCTGCCAATTCGAACAAAAACTCTACCTCATACATTCTAGAAGATTCTAGACCGAGAATGAGGACCGAAGAAGGATACGCGGCCGTCCTAGGAGTACGTGGCGCAGAACAGTGGAGAAGGAAGCACGGCCGCTGGGAAAGAGTTGGGGAGAGCTTAGGCACATTACCAGAAATCGTACACGATGGCGCGTAGGCGTTGTAGATGCCCTAAGACCCACAAGGAGATACAGGGCATAAGTAAAGTAATTAGACCGAGAGCACAGGGCTAATTAAAAGAAAACAAAGAAACCCAGTTCCAAATAGAAATCTAACTAAACATTTTAACCGGATGGAACTGATGGAAAATAAATTTAATTTCCAGCGAAATGTTCTAGATACTATTCACATTTGGCCTGTGTGTAGTTCTGTTTGGTAAGCATCATAGTAGCGAATTGATTTTCACCGAAAAAAAAAGCGCATGCAATTGCAGGTATGCATCGGTCCTGTGCCTGACTGCAGACAAAACAAAAATAGGCGAACTGGCCAGAAATTGCCGGTTGATTTTTGTGGCATCGCTATCGGCATCGGCCATGAACGCACATCCACAGATAGGGTATATAGTATCCTTTTTTTACTCAGCAAGCAGAGAACCGAAGAGCAAAACAATGCGGCAGCGGCGCCGATCAAACGCGGTTGTAGATACCTGTCGCTGTTGTTCAACTATGTACTGTCCGCATGCAAATGCGAACTTTTCGAAATATCCTCGATGGTAGCCGTAGCAAACCAAAATTTCATCAATTCTGTGTATGGCGAGCTGTTTGTTTGCACATCAGTTAGAGGTTGTGAGTACACTGCTATTGAAACAGTGTTGTGTTGTTTTTTGTTGGATGGGTAGCTAGGTGTTTCTACCCGAGGAAGTTTGAGGCTTTTTTGAACCCTTTTGTCCTGATGACAGTGGTTGACACTTTTGCCATTGAAAAGCGACATCGAATGTTAGAGCATTAGATAGAATGTCCTCGGGTAGGTACACATGTTTCCGATGAGTAAATACGAGAATCGGGTGAGTGTTTTTTTATTTTGTCGAGGGAAAACTATAGCGAGAGACGCGGATGCGAGGAATTGGATTTAATTGTCAGAGGATCTGTGTGTTAACAAAAGAAATGACACATTTATATGAAACATGTGATGCATGGTACATGCAACTATAAAGAGTAGCATTACATTCACAAGAGCTAGCTACTGCTCTTGTGTGAGGCAGCAAATTATACACTCCACTTGCGGCTCCTGAAATTCCAAATTCATTTCGAATCCTTTCTCTCTATCAGGCCGACATTGATTGATTTCTAGTCAATTTTTTGATTAAATTGTTTAAGCCTTCAGGTGAACTGTATTCTCTTCTCTCGGCATGCATACAGGCCAATCGATATGAATTTAATTTCGAAAAGGATGCGTTTATAATGGTTTTTGTTGAGATTCATTTAAATGAAAGGCATTACAGGATTCTATCTGTGGATTAGGTGTGTTTGACGCACAAGAGAAGTACTCACGGACTAGGTATAGAGATTCTCGTACGAAGTACCCTTTTGCATGGAATGTCTATAGATACAGTCTATTGTTTTGGGAGAACTTACATTTGTACGAATTCTTAAATTTTCAATAAGAGTTCCATTTAATTACTTTTGTGTAAGAGCTAGGGATATTTTGCTCCTCAAAGAGGGGTGTTTTCGAATTCCGGCTCGTTTGTTGAAAGAGTTGTGTCGATTGTGTCGATAAAGCAAGAAAATTTAATCAACATGAGCCAATCTTCACAAAAGGAATCTTTCTAAAGATAAAGTTCAAGGCTGTCTAGAGCTTAAAACAATGCCAAATCCCTGGACCTAAGTGAAGGTATAAAAGTCTCAAGCAAAACATAGCAGACGCTCACAAGAGACAAAAGGATACATAGATCTAGACATTAAAGCGATAATTGATAGCGTCCTGTCTGTCGAAAAGGCAAAACTCTCTTACAGTTCGTTATCTACCCAATTGAATGAAATATCCTTTTGAAGAACTCATTTTAGTGGCATTTTTTGCTATATGTTAGAGGAAAGTTTCGTTCCTTGCAGGGAGAAAAACGGTCAGCTACACTCAAGTCAAGCAAAAACTTATTCTAACCAATCACTTACTTCTTTTTTGTACCTACATATATGCAGAGCACTATGGTGCATCGGGTACCAGGTCAGAGCATCTGACTTGACATTCCATCAAGAGTATGAGGTAGTCTCGCGGAAATCCCTGAGCCCACAAAAAATACATTTCTACATACGTGTGTTGTGCCTCGTGATGATATCTTCGGGAAAGGAAAGGGGTGTACCGTCTTTCCAAATTTCTCTCCCGGTCTTTGCTTTGTTAGAAGACAGCCATAGTTTCCTTGTGATGACACAATTTTCCGTTTAGTGTTTGCCTTTCTTATAGCTCTATTTCCTGCTTCAAGACAGATGGAGCATACACATACCTAAGGGGCCACTTGTTCTAGTAAGGCTGTCGAGTCAATTGTTGCCTTCTTGTTTAGAGACCCAGCAGAGCAATACCTTGTGTTGTGCTCAACAGATGATATGAGAAGGTTAATGGGCGGCAGAAAACCCCGCCCACGTCCTCTGAATTTCTTGAAAACGCTTCACGATGCTCTTTCCTCAACAAGAAAGAGCAGGAAGACGATGGAAGGGTGGCAGTTAACAGTTCTGTGCAATTATCACGCTGGATTTTAAAAACGCCTTTAACACCGCAAATTGGATCATCAGTCTCCGAACATTTACCGCCAAGAGAGTACCGGACTACCTGCAGAAGATAATGACGGACCATTTTACAAATATAATACTGCACTACGGCACCGAGGACAGAATAAGGCAGTACAATGTCACAGGCAGTGTCCCACTAGACTCTTGGCAAGAGTTGCGACGTACAGAAGGGACCTACAGTTTTACGCTGTATCCGAAGGGCAGAGGGGTTTTGAAAAGCTTTCTCATGACAGTTATACTCTTGAATGTTTGTCAGACACTCGGAAGAGGTGGGGCCGTGAAAAAACTTTTGATGGTATTTTTCTGGACTCGAACTTAGAACCCATTGCTCAGTAGTCCAACGCACTAACCACTGAGCCACAACATGCCTCGGTATAGACCCCCTGGTTAAGGAAGCCGCATGCAAAGATCGAGCCAACACATCAACGATACCAACACGAGGCGAAGTGATAATGTATTACCACGTAGATGGTACTCCTCCGACAAAGATTAAATCTCCAATATCGGCCTTTGGATCAATAGTAAACATGCTGAACTTCTACCTGACGCAGATGCTTACTGGGCATGGATGTTTCCACAGATTTGGACATGAAGACAACCTTTAGGTTCGAAGGTCGTAACCTGTTGGCGAACAGACTAGGCGTGAACTTAACCCCAGAGAATATCATCGGAGAGATGCTCATCACACTGGAAGTAGTAAGAGAAACCGTGGCTACTATCATGAAGGAGCAACGAAGATAGGAAAGAGAACGGAACCAAGCGCAGATAGATGCCAATACGTAAGAGCCGAATATATAAGGCTGAAGTCCACCCTCGATAAAAAACCAAAGGATCTGATATGGGAGGCGCTAAGACAATGAGGAGTCTCAGAAACCTACTTGCGCATGATCATGGACATGTGTAAGGAAGCAAAGATAAGGGTAATATGCCCCGCAGGAGTAACTGAAGACTTCCCAATCAATGTCGGGGTACAGTAGGGAAGCATCCTCAGGTATTTGCTATTTATTGCAGTCCCAGAGAATATGGGTGGAGAAAAAGTGGTGAAAAGCGACAAGGCATCTATGCTGCCCGTTTTCTGATCCACATCGGTCTATTCTAGACATTTACTTAAATGGAAAAGCGCGACTGCCTCAATTGGTATTGTAAGGGTCAAAGGAATGAGACTTCTTTTACAAGGGCAGAAAGGAGACAGGTCTTTGAACTCCTGGAATACACAAATGTAAAAGAAGAATTTGAATGGACTCAGCGATGAAGCCATCCGAAAATGGCAGGCCTGTTGATATCTCTAGGAATGCAGTAGAGTGAGGCGGTTATGATCGATGTTATCCTGATCATTGTCAAAGAAATTTAAAGAAGGACATTCGTGACCGCCAGGGATGGACAAACAAAAGTCGACGCGAAAGTGACTTGACTGAAGCCAATAACGAATGACAATGGACTGAGCATTGTTGGCAAAACCTTAAAGGTTTTAAGGCAATTTTCCAGCAAAACGTTGGTCCTCTAGAACTCATCGACTGATGGAGTCACTCTTGCATGTACTTTACAAATAAATAGTCAGATACTTGTGCAATTAGCATATCTTCTATGTGTTCAGCTGCAGCAGAGTTTCGAGCATGTGCGTTCTAACTGCCAAAATATCCATTACCATCCTCTTAGATCTTTGCATTTAACGGGGCATTTAATTAAAATGCAAAACTATGAGTGAGGAAGCACAACATTGGCGTTACTGCTGCTAGGATCAGTTAGAGTAGAGATGGTAGAAAATTTTTCATTTCTGTTCGATTTCCTTGTGCAGTATTTTTTTTCTTCCTTTATGCAACCCCCACCCCCGAGTGGCATCTCTTACGAAAATTCCTCTTGGAATCAGTCAAACGAAAATTTTAATCAGTACCATGGAGCATGGAATCCGTTTTGCCTTTGAAGAATATACTGCCACTGCGTCGACGTTACATACCAATAGCAATGCCTTCGGAGAAGAAGTCATAGAAAGAGAAAGCACAGCAAGTTAACTGATAGCAAAGCGAACAGACATAACGATTGTAAGATGCAAGATCTGTCAGATACAGAGGAAAGTTTCATAAAAGCGTGCAAAGGAGCTGACTGCCAAAAGGACACAAACGCACACGATAACTTCTGGAATTTCACTCATAACGTCATGGTCTTGGTCGTTTCTCCTTGAGGTTGACACGTACCTACTCTCAAACCGCTTTGCGTATGACTATATTCTGACGTCTTCTTCGTCCTTGTCGTCTGGTTTTTTTTTTTTTTTTTTCCTTCTTTCGACGGGAATCCTTATTTTGCATGAAAATCATAAATGGAATTTGCATCCTGCAATACACATACTACATTCACTTGCAAGGTGTAGTCCTTCCTCTTTTTTCTTTGTGGTGAAATTTGATAAGGTGTGAGACGGAGTTAAACGGTTTTCATTTTCGAAGGAAAAATATTGAAAAATTCTCACGTCAAATAGTAGTTTGCCTTTCATTTTGTGCTCTTGTAACGTGGCAGCTAAAGTTACGGATTTGAGAGGATTTTGTCATTCCTGACGGTGGGTAGAGGTAAAAAGGACTCATCCTCCGAAAGAATTCCTCGCTGATTTTGTCACTCACAGTGTTCTTTGCCGGAATCGAATGAGTTGGAGGAGGACGAGTGTTTGTCCTTTGTCTGCGTGGCTTTGGCAACAAACTGGATGCAGGATTCTACCATGTTTCGCTTGTTGGAAGTATTGATGGTTACGCTTGTTTGGTGTCAGGAGTTGCCAGTAAATCATGCATGCACTCAAATCGTCCTAGATAGAGAGCCAGAGACCGAGGGAGTTTATTTGCCTGGGGGGTTTTGGGGTAGCTTGTCTTCTTTTCGATTGGATTTCGACTGTTGGGCTATGTTGTGATATTGATTTGTCATGTTGTGTTGCTACATTTCTCGATTATATAGGGGGAGATGTCCTTTGATGCATTGTACAGAATGAAGGCTGTAATTACGACAAAGAGGTGTCGAATCCTTTTTAATTTGTCTTCTGTGCTTTTAACTAAAAAGTCATTTGTAAAGGCATCAGTGGATGCTGTTTCATTAACATTTCATTAGAAAACGTTGCCAAAGGGATATTTCTTTCGTTCTACTAAGCGGGTCATAAACAAAGGAGTGTTCTTTAGGTGGACTTGAAGACTCTTGAACCGTGAATTAAACGGTTGTAGAAAGGCCGTTGGACGCTGATCAATCACATAGGAAGTGTTTCGCAGTGTCATCAACCTCTCCACAAGCATTGAAGATAGACGTTTCGCTTAAGTCAATCATATTAAGATGCTTAGCAAAAGCGAAGTCTGCAGTCTTTTCAGCTGAGATACAGCTAAATTGCTGCGGATTTCTCACTAACGTCTGGGAGCATCAGTTTAGTCAGCCTACAACCAAGAGAGTAAAATTGTCTTCATAAGAAACCCAATCATATATGGAAGCCCTGATCGTAGATGGAGGAAGTGCTAACGCAGGTTCGGGTACCTACTAAGAAACTCTCCTCTGAGCCTTGTATTGTTGCAATCTCATTGGATATCTCATTTCCCACGATACCAGTGTGACCTGGCACCTAGATGAGAGTCTCTCAGAGCTCTCTTGCATTCACCAATTAATTTGGATGAGGTTAAAGGATTAAGCAAGACCTTGAGCGCAGCTTGAGTGTCAGTACAGACACATATACTACAACTCTTCCACCAATTCTTAACGATGTGACTCGCAGCCATTAGGATTGCAAAGATCACCGCCTGGAAGACAGAGGCATGCTTACCCAATGGGTATTGTATAGTCTTGTGTTATCGTCTTTCACATATAACCAGGGTACCGTGGCTGAGTGGTTAGTTCTTTGGACTACTACGAAAGGGTTTCCAAGTTCGAATCCAGGAAAATACCATCTAAGTTCCAGTTGGCTGGCGGTTTCCAGTACTGAATACCTGGAAAGTCGACGGGTATCAGACGGCATACCCATCCGTAAGACCAGGGTCATAGGATAGGTATCGTGCAAGATCATCAAAGCTCCAGTGCCTCTCATTTCTCTTTGAATCAAGGCCCTCATCGAACCGATTTATTTTTAACTAATACGCGGTAATATAATAGGACTGACTAATAAACTGAGTCATACTTCGGCGAAAGCATCATTATGAACTTGAACTCTTCTGATAAGACTATCAATAGGCGCCGACCTTGTAAATCATGACCGAATGACTTGCAAAATACCTCCCGCTATCAATGTTACATAGTTACCGCTCATTTGCACTTCAAACAAAGAGAACACAATTTCCATGTGACATCACATATGTTATCATTTGTATTTGAATGAAAAAACATATGAAAAGGCTAAAACTCGTTTGGAGCGGATAGTATGATACCCTATCCCTTTCGTATGCACATACTAGCCTCTTCTTCCACCAATATACTTCCTTAAGCAACTTTTTTTCAAGTATTTTATAAAACTACTCCAAGACACTAATTTTCTCAATAAGTGGGCGTAGCAGTGGGTGGATTTTTTAAATTTGTTAACATATACTGTATTTTGCTCCCAAGAAGTTTAATTCGATAAAACCTTCAAAAACCATTTTTTTGATTAAAAAAAAAACGCCCCTAAAAACTGGGCGTGGCCATACACAATGTACTGGAGATATGTAGAGTAGGAGAATTTTATCGAGTTTCATGTAAAATTACTGAAAAAAGTGTTTTTTAGGTGCGTTTTTATCAAAAAACAGTTTTTGACGTTTTTATTATTATGGCCAGAGATTAACCATACAAGATCAGGGGAATCGGGGTCTTCTCTGAGGATTGTCTTCTGGCCAGTAGAATAGAATTATCAGGATACTTGTAGGTATTGGGATCTACACACCTAGGAGGATATAAGGCACCTACTGCATGAATGTGGAAGCACTTCTAAAAACCTACTTTTACAACACCTTCCATCTCCATTTACAGTAATTGTGGGCAGCTTGTGTCGCTGTGTAATCAATTCCCTCTTAGCCGCCTTCTAAGACTAGCGCTAGCACCCAGATACAGATGAGCACTAGCTTACCTAGTTAGGCCTAAAAGAAGGCCTATTCTGGTGCCACTGGATTTACAAAGGAACACAGAACTACAACTACTATGAGGAGGTTCGTTCTTGATGCTAGAGCAGAGCAGTTAGAGAGAAGATGAGGGATCGTTTCCTCCTCCTCCTCGTCATTGCAACATCAGACGGACACGCCATAAAGAAGTATGGATCTGACAACAGACGTATAAAGCCAGAGGGTGACATGAGGTTTAAATTCCCATTTTCAACCAATCGCCCTTTTGCAAGAGTATAGGGCAGTTGATGGCCGTCTTGACGCGCTATATAATACTGGCTTTTCAGTTAAGTTTCCTGTCCAAGATAAGACCCAAAAATTTGACTTTGTTGGAGAACCCTAGTGTGGGAGGGTCTATGGTGGAAAAGTTGTATTTCCGTGTGAAGAGGACTAGTTCGATTTTCTGAAGGTTAACCCCTAGTCCACAGTGAGCGGACCAACTAATGAGCAGTTTGAGAGCATTTTCGGTGTGTTGCCTGAGAGTGTCGGAGAATTTTCCAGAGTAGACTAATGCAACATCGTCCGCGTTGGCAGCAGCCCTACAGACAGTGGCCTCAAAGTCAATCAGTAATTGGTTAATTGTCACCTCAATAGAAGAGGTGACAGAACCCCACCATGGGGGGTACCGCTACCGACAACTATACGAGCCGATGCAGAGCCCTGGTATGGCTTGATGATCCTGCTAGTTAGCATTTGATTGATCAGTACTCTAAGCCCAGCTTTCGGATTGTCGTTGTTGAAGGCTCCCTCAATATCCAGAGCCGTTACTAAGGAAAATTATTACCACTCAGGGATCGTGCAATGACACGTACTAGTAAATTCAGGGCAATTTCCACTGATTTGTTGGAATGGAGAGAGTAGGCGCGGATCATTTGAGCCGCGGAGATGGATATCAATCAGTCATTCCAAGGTATTTAGGAGGAATGACGACAGACTGATAGGTCGAAGATTCTTCGGACTGAAGACAACATTTACTTACTTACTTACTTACAGCCATTTATTATGATTATAAGCTGCAGCTCATACATACCTCTTGTAATTATGGAAATTTTAATAACCAAAACGAAAGTGTTGATTTGAATAAATCATTGCAAAAGCCATTAGATACTTTCGTTTAACCACCTGCTAGAGCCTTTACAAAAAGCACAAATCGACTTGACTACCCGTGCAGTCTAAAAGGGGAACTCACATAAAATTAACACCGCGACATCTGTAGCCTAATGCGACGGTTTTTATAGATACTGTTCTGTCGGCGTTTATGGCCGTCATAAATATATTAACAGATTAATTTTATGTTTCATCAGTAAAACATTTTTTTTTTTTGTATTTGTGGTGCGAGGCAAATTGCCATGTCTTATCCCTGAGATGACTCCAAGACAGGTTTTAACACATCAATCAGTCAGAATGAATTATTTACTATTTCAGCACACCCGCATTGCGTGCAGTCATACAAACCTACATATAGGGTATATAGAGAGAGACACGAATCAGTTGGGTCTTGGGTAATCTATCTTAAAGCTAAAATGATTTAACTTTCGCTCCTTGGGTACCCCTTTTGTGGTTCTTGGATTTTGGTATCTCTTCGCTGGCTCTACCCACTTGGTAAGTACCCACATACGTACCTACTTCACAGTCGAGGGTCCTTCTGGCGAACAGGAAAAATCTCTTAGTGATTTCCTGATATTCGATTAAAATTTTACAGCCTAAAATACCGCTCGCGGGAATAATCTTCCATAGAGTATACCTCAGAAAGATATACACACGCACGCATTAGATACCTTTAGGTTGTACGTGTAGATACTTTGCGGATTACCTTCGCTACCTCTTAGTGACGGTTACATCACCGTCAAATTGTGTCCTGAGCCGATTATTGTCCTTGGGAATAATTCATAAGACCGATGACGACAAAGAAAACAAGCGCCGGGGCCGGGGCTGGCGGATGATAATGATTGCGGGTTGATGGCAGAGGGTAGGGGGAGATACGACAACGTAAGCAGGGATAAGGAAAGGAAAAACTGGAATGGAAGAAAGTACTTTTCCACTTTGGAAAGATAAAATATATATCATCTTCGATTGTTCCATTATGTTTTTTTTTTTTCCTTTTTTTTCAGTCTCTCCTGTACCGTTGTGGTTTGAGCGGTTCTGTGAAAATAACGTTTGGCAGGTGCGTGATTGAAATTTTGTGTTCTCTACTTTCTTTTTTTTTTCCGTTTTTTTGGCTGCGAAAACATTAAAATTCTGGCACGTGAAACCCTCGTGACGGCGCTTATTCGTTTGGCCAATAGCACAATGAATATTATAGCGCCAGCGCGCGCAAAGTATCTATCCTATCCAGCCGCCGACGAGTGTGGGAGGCATTTTATGTGGGTAATTGCAGATGAGTTAATAATTGATGACATTCAGATTTGAATAAGACCAGAAACTGGGGCCAAATCCTATTGAATTATTGAAGTTCAATGTCACAATGTGGCACCGGGGGAATATCGTCGAGGTTAAGCATTCGTCGATTTTCGGAATGATTCGCAGGCGACAGTTGAGAAGAGGGGAAAAGTATCTAAGATATTCAAATCGTTTAGAATTACTTTCTAGGAAAAACAAGCTGAAGAATGCGATTAAGAAAATGTTCATCTTCAATAGGGGGTTCCTCTTCTTTCTTTTCTTCTTTTTTTTTATGGTTAAATGTCGGTTAAGTTCTTTTGATTGAAATTGATTGTATATTTGTGTATTTTTCTTTTTTTAAGCTTGTTCGTTGAATGTAATAAAAAGAAAGCCGCACCTGGTGTTGACAGAAACATTATTTTATTTTTATTACTCGGTTAAGAGTAAAGAAACAGATCCAATGAATGGGTATGTGTAGATATTGAATGGATGTTTCCTCTAGCTAAGAGTTTCATTTGAGTTTTAGCTATCTATAGCACTGTTTTATTGGAAAGTGTATAGGCAGTTAAGTAAATTGATCCACAAAAAGTAAAAACAAAACGAAAAGTGAAGAGAATTTAGTCAGTAACTAAAAGTGTAGAGAAAGTCGAATCATAGATGGCTTTGAGTCAGATTGTAGACAAAAAACCGTTAACTGTCTTGCGTTATGGTTGCTGTCTACAATCGGAATCAGTGCCATCGAAGATTCGAATGTCATTTTACTAGTACATATAATAGAAAAGTGAGTATGGACGTTTTATTGACAACTGGCTATGCAATTTCCAATGAAACATGGCCTATGATTCCATGGTTAGATAGGATTCTAGATATAAAGGAAAGAAACGACACTGAGAGATCCTTTTTTCCGAAGATAGGCGAAAGGTCTTAAAATAGATACCGTGCTAGGGAAAAAACAGTTGAAGTTCGTGCGGTAGTATTGCGAACATTTTTCAAATGTCTTCTAGTTTTTTTTATTGTCATTAAGTAGAGTTACTTACTTACAAGAAAGTAGTTGTACAGAAGTAAGTTTAGCACGATTCTTTCAAGTACTAAAGGGAAGATTTCAAGACTTTTACAGCCGATTGCGACCATATTGTTGAAGCTGCATCTGTCAAATTGGCTGTCATTTATTTATTCTGCTTTGGCAAATCAACATGAAGAGTAATAGTGTTGAATAGTATGGTAAATATGATTAAAATGGCTTCTTAATGGAAAGCCACTTAAACTAAAGAGGTCGCATCATAGCGCATTACTCTGTCTGACTTTCTCTGACATCGAACTGTTCGATAATATTCTTATCGACATTGATGGGACAGCTGGAGTGCCATTATCATTAGGCACAGTCTGACAAGTTTGGCAGGAATGCCATTAGTTTTCCTAGATCCATGCGAAGCAAGTCGAGCACGGGAAAGATAGTATGAATATACATACAGATGTATTATGCCGTACAGAAGGGACCTAATATCTCATGCCGTATCTGAGAAGTGCAAAGGGATTACTCCTGGTGAGTTTGCAAGATGCTCAGCAAGAGATGGGGCCCAGTAGTCTCACGCTATCTTTGAGCTGCGGTTCTACCACTTTGTTGCCATTTTCGTCCCTGTAGGCTTCTGTTATGGCTTTGCCTCCATAGTCTCTACTTAGAGTCCTTCATCTTTTTCTTGTATGGGGCTACAGTTCGGGGTGAACCTGGGACTCAACCATTAAGCCTTTCTACTTAGTCTTTATCTTATCGCCTGCAGTTGCGCACTCCAAGTCGATAGAGGTCCCCTTCAACTTGAACGCCCCAACTACGGCCTGGAGGCCCTCTTCTGCCTCGTACCTCCGGGTTTGATTCAAACAACCCTCCATTGTACATATTCTGTATGGAGGCTTGTCGCCTTTTGAAACTCAGACCAATCTCTGACGTTTCCTTCTGCCAGGCACCTTATGTAGAACAAATGCCTCTGATTGGGTTTGAATAGTGAAGTTGAGGATCCCGACCATTGCAGAAGCCTTATCGCTCTTGATTGAGTTTGCTAGATTAAGAACTTCTTCAATTGCGAGTAGTGTGCAGGTTACCTTGGGGAAAGACCTCTCAGTTTGGTATTCATCATTCTTGGGCATGTCGGTACCGGCCTTTGCCCTAACTATATATCTTCTAAGAAGATGGTTTAGTGAATGAAAGGGTTCTGTTGTACACTTCCGGGGCAGTTTGAGGCCATCTACTCTCAGCTTGGCAATGCAACTGTTCCACCAATACCACCGATGTTCTCCCATTACTGATGCTGCCTATTCGTGGCATATTGATCAAAAGTTGTGTTTCAAAGATGTTTCATGCTGGCTGGTATAAGCCTTTCCACTCATTCCATAACTTAATAAAGTTAAATACCATTCGCCAGCAGGTATCATATGTATGTAATTCTTTGCGTAGCTTTTACCTTGACTCGTATGTATTCTCTTCGATTTACAGAAAAACAAAATGATGAAAACTTAAATGGATTTTTATCAGAAACACGTTTGCAATCACCAGATACAAGCCGAAAGCCACGCATTGCATTCCAAGCCGTTTCCAAATATTTACCCAGCCAATTGTTCACTTTCAATCACATTTTCGTTTGGGAGACGACTGTCATCCCTCACCCCTGTGAGGAGAGGGCGGCTCAGCAAATATGAAATTGCCTGCTGAATGTATATTTTCCATCAAAAAAAAAAAAGGTAGAAGCAAATATTCTGCCAGAAATAATGGCTTGAGGAGAAGACGACAGTCGATTTGTTGGCTGTCTTACGTTTTGATATTTTGATTGTGCCGCGGGGTTGTTCTGAATCTGTCACCCCTACACAGAGACGTGTGCACCTTGGAGTTTTGATTTTCAGAGATTTTATGCCATCAGTCTATCCCGGTGAAAGATGCTTTTGGAATTTTCGGTAATTTATCACAGGAGGGCGGCTTCCATCCTTGCGATACCTGCTCACATAACTCGCATGAAATCAATTTCATGAACTAATTGCATAGATTCTAGAGTGCGTGCTGGCTGGCACAGTTTTCTGCTGAGTGATTGCCGTGAAATTGCCGCCTGGGTTAAGTCCCTAAATGGTATATTGCAATATGGCAACATGGCAACATGACTTGTAGCAATTATTGTTGACGATAAATAAATTACATCATTGTTGGCCCAGGAGATAATAATCCGTTGAACATTGTCATTAATAAATTTGTTTGTAATGCGATTTGCCGTTCAATGGTGTTGATTAGCCGATTGGGGGGTTTTGATTTATTTATTAATTGATATAGGGCTTATCAGAGTATAAGAGGCAGATTGCTCACCGATTATGGGAGGCAATTTGATACTCATACATCATGCTCTTTGTTTGGCGTCAATCTAAGTTGCATAACCAATGGTACTGATAGGATTTATCAGCTAAGTATCAAGGTTATTTTATTTCTGTGAAGCAATTAAGATACTGCATCCGTTTCAGAGTCCAGTAAATCCGCTTTAAATCGTCTGGTTGATTTGATTTCAAGTGCTAATCGATAATGATTAAGTGGGTCATGGAGATAAATTTAAGTCCAGACTATGTGTCTCTGTCCATGTTTTCTTCGAAGCTCACATGTAAGCCCTAAGGATCTTCAACCCGTCACTGTGCTTTAATTTTTAGTAAGGACTCTAGAAAGATTAATTAAAATCTTCCGGCACGAGAGCATTGACCTGCGTTGACTTATAACGTCTGAACAACATGCATACTGCAAGAAATTCATTCATTCATTTCATTCATTTAATCCTTTAACCCCTCGGGGGGCATAGGGCGTCAACAACGCCTGCGCGCCATCTTGTTCGTAGTTCTGCAACGCGTTTGAGCTCTCTCCAGCTCATTCCCAAAGAGCTCGATTCCTCCTCGACTGTTCTGCGCCACGTTTGCCTAGGGCGTCCCGCTGTTCTGCCTGCTTGGGTGAGCGGATTCCACTGCATAGCGTATTTCGCAATGGAATTGTCTTCCCGCCGTAGGGTGTGCCCAATCCACTGCCACTTTCTCCTTCGTATAGTAATGTTTATAGGTTCCTGGCCCGTTCTCGTATAAAGCTGTTCATTGGAGATACGGTTCGGCCAAAAGATCCTCAGGATGATTCTTAAACATTTGTTTACACAGGCTTGCAGCCGGCGCGTGTTAATGGTGTCCACTTTCCAAGTACTGCACCCATAAAGCAGTACTGATTCAACGTTGGAGCGAAACAGTCGTAGCTTGGTTCTTAAGCTGAAAACTTAAGCTAGAAACTGGTGTAGATCGCCTATTCCTCACCATGACAAAGGGGATGTCTGTACAATCCAGTTCCATAGAGATAAATTCTCTGAAATCGTCCCTCTTTGCATCAAAGGTCGTCATCTGTTCCCGTTTGTCTCTTATGGAGTCTCTTACCGGATCAATTTAACATTAACCTCTGCTGGGTGTAAGGCCGATGAAAATGCTAATCTAAACTTCTGCTCCGGTTTGACGATGTTGATATGCCCAATACCCTGTGGGACTATAGGACTACGTGCAATATCTTCCAGGCAAATCGGACCCAAACTGAATCAAGGACTCTCAGGATTTGATCCTGTAGAAGCATGATGATCTCAGCATAATAATTGGTGCTCTCAAAGAACACTGACCTTCATGCTAGCGGCTTGGGTCTTAACAAAGGAGTTTTGCAAGAACTGCAGGGATGGAGAGGAGCAGGAGAACTCTTGTCGCTTCTTATGTACCTACTCTCCAAACAGACTGCATCTTGAAACTCTCCAGGGGTCCAAATGAAGCATCTTGCTCTCCAAGATTGCACCTTTTTAATCTAAACGTTTCTGGAACACGGGTCCTTTCCTGTGTCACATCTAAATAGGCTTAATCGTGTGAGGTGAGTGGAAATCCCGCACTCTTCTGATCACGGGCTCAGTTTCATCTTTAAAAGATTCACACATTCCAGCAGTGGGCAGCCTAATCAAGAGTTGTCCGCCGCCCTGATGTCCGTGAATCTATCTGCCGTACACTCTATTTGCTTCTCCTTTGTGTACCACTGTAGTCTAACCAACTCCTTTGTTCACCTTAAAGGGGCAGTGGAAAAGGACTCTTTCTCCACCCATCCCTGGAAAGATTTTCACTGCTTTCATTTTGTGTTAAGCCTCTTTATTCGTTTTCTTGGATTAATTTCAATTTTCTCCTTACGCCTAAATCTTGACGAAATAACCTCAAACGATTAAGCACACTAATTCGCACCGACTTGATCCACATAAAAGTCTCAAAGTCTAAATTAAAAACAAAAAAACCGCAACAGCAAGTATCTGAAATCCCAGCTTAATGGATACATTACATCTTGATTAGCAAAAATATACAATATACTCCACCGCAACACAACTCAACTCCCTTGGCATTAATCTTTCAATGTGTGTGCACAAAGTTCACCTCTGATTACGAAAATCCCGAACCGAGAAAAAAGGACGATTCAAAGAATAACAGTAACAACAGTCGTTAGTGACGACCGACGACGAAGACGAGGCGAACAAGGAGGACGACCCACAAGTACTTGGAGCTACTGACGGCGACTCGCCTCGGCACTACAGAGAACTTTTGATTTCTACTTGATTACCCCCTTTAGGCGATGATAATCAATTCCAAATCGATTCTGGGCTATGTCTTGGTAATCCTGGCTCCTAATCCTAGCCCACCACTACCATCACCAACGTTCTTCTTCTTTCGAAATTAATCGGAAAAGTTTCTGTCTGTTTTTCGTGTCCGTAGTTTCTTTTTTCACCTCCGACGACTCGACTGCTGCTCCTTTTGCTCGGAGCATCTTTTTGCCTGAATTCCCTGTTCGGTTCGGTTCGGTTCTGTTGACTTTCGAAGGAGAAACAGGCGCGCGTGGGCATGTTGTGATTGATGAAATTCACTTAAGCGATCCTTAGCTTCGATTGATAAGAGAAATTGCTGGTACAGTTTGTGTAGACCTAATCCTCCCTTAGTGAGTTTGTTAGCTCAACTGTTTGTCACTTACACTTGAGCGAATTCTCTAGAGCAACGTCGTCGTCATTAAAACCTTAAAACCTCATATCCTTGCTTTAAAAATTTGTTCTGTATAACCCCCGGGGGGAAATATTTTAATAAGCATGAGTCTCCTTACCAGGCACTTCCTTCTTTCTTTTTGTTTGGGAGAATCCTTTTCATATTTCATACTTCCTTTGACCTCAATAATAAGTTTGGCATGCTGCATTGCACCCGACAACACACACACTTACAGTGAGTGACAGTTCTGGGTGGTGGTTGTAAAAAAAACCCTCCAATGTCCTGGTGCTTGCAGTGTATTGTATTGAAATTCCTTGCACGTCTCGTAGTGATTTTCTGTCAAATTGACAGCGCTTTCCGTTAGGACTCGGGATTTTTGGTTCTACACTTCAGCGAGGGTTCGTCGGTTATTACTTCTTTTCGGGAGAAAATTTTTGAATTTTAGATACTTTTTTTTTTCTCGTTTACTGGTAAGCGCACAGTATCCCAGTGAATTGTGTGTCGCATCTTTTTTTTTGCCTTGTCCTTTCGTTGACAGTGAATGCTGATGTGGTGCTAGCTACTCCCGGGATAAAATAAGTAAATGGATGGCTGATGTCTCGTGGGGTTTTATTTTGTTGGTCCTTTTTGAGTTTTTGTGTGCGTCTCTTTGTGAAGATGATGATAATGATGACAAAATGGATTTACACTTTTCCGCAGTCTTGGAGCTTGAGTTGAAGTGTAACGGCGCGGCGGCGGGTAGACAATGAACTGGAAGGGATGCTTGGGTCACTGATGGATGTTAGTGGTGTCATGAACTCATTAACAAGTGTGTCCTAGAACTCAAGGGTTTCGCTAAAAGGAGTTAGCTGATTAGGTGAATAATACGAGCTTTGTCTAGACAGTCAAGAGTTGTAAAAGCGGCATCTTCTTAGCCAATTCTTAAGCCGTAAATCCTTTGCAACTCATAGGGTCCTAACTTCAAGTTCGCGCTGTCAACTATATGTTCTGGCTTTGCTCACTAGCAACGGCATCTCTTAGCAACTATGCTCCAGCAGTGTGAAAGGCCCACCTATGCCATCGACATCAACTGAATCTCAATAGAAGGTAATGCCCAGTTTGTCCGCGTGATGGGGCACGATTTGGCCAGTACTTATTTCCAGAACTCGAATTCTTATTCTGTTCTTGTTGCACTTGACCCACATCTGAATGGATTTGACAGCGTTCCATACACCATCTAGTATACGCCCCTATTGATCCGTGCCATCTGCATTATCATTCCCTTAACAAGAGATCCATAAAAAGCACATCTCATCAAAAGCTCTCAAAGAACACTGTTCCTGAACGGCTGAGCCAGCTTCGACTATATTGTGCCTGCATAGCATGAGGAAATCAGTCTTGCCTTGTTCTTGCCTTAACGCTGGCCACCAGACTTGCAGTTGTAGGATTCATCAAAGCGGCGTACGTCCGTATGCCCATCTTGAGACGAAATTCTCACTTCTTACCAAAGCCACACATTAACCGCTGTTCAATGCTTAACTTCCAGTGTTGCACCCTTCTGATTGGAGTAGGTGACGCAATACTGCAGCAACACCATAAAAGATCTGAAACCATCAGGCCTGGTATTAGCAGAACATAAAGGCAGAGGCTGTCCTCATGTAACCGCAAGAACTGTGTGAAAATATTAGCAGACGTTGTAGAATACAAAAGGAAAGAAACTACAAGAAACACTCTAGAAAACGAAACCGGGAATGCAATAACCCAAAGAAAACTGATAGGCTTAAGGCTATCATCGAGGAAAGCGATTTCCCCGTAGACATAGTCAAAAACTCGTAGAATCCAGCCAAAATTTCTAGCACCCAATTAGAATTAACTATGATCATCCGCCTTCAGATCTTTCGTCAGCCCAATTTTGTACGAATGTATGTAGGCCCTAATTCAGCCGGCATACAAGTCAGGTTGGCTCTCTGGCCAAATTTAGCGCATGAGGGCCGATTCGATATATACATACATATATGCTTGCTTCATTTCGCTTCAATGTCTGGTTGGTGGCTGAAGGTCCAAATAAGTGTACTCAATCTCAAACTTTTCCACGCTATACGACCTCACGTTTCGTTTTTACAACTGACAATTTTTATAATTTCCGCTACTCCAACAAGCGTGAAACGATGCATAATAAAATGACAAACCTCACTGAATAATTTGACAGCTGGATGTCATTGGTAACTTTAACGGTTGCTGAATTGTAAAAATTGGAAAAAAAAGTTGCACGCTATCTGGTCAGTCTTCACTCTCAATGAAAACAATTTAATGGTTGTTGTCTGCAATCTGAGTGTGCGCCATCTATGATTCGACTTTCTTCACAATTTATGTTCACTTTTGATTACTGACTTAGTTGTTTGGGTGGACAAAATTTACTTAACTGGCTATACACTTTTCAATAAAACAAGCTTCTTATAATCTCTTACAAATCACCTATCCTTTAGTTGGGACATAACATAAGAAAAATGAGGTAAAGGTCTTGAAAAGTCTACGAAGAAGTCAAGTCAAAGATAAATCTAGAAGACAGTATTTCAAGTTCAGGAAGCTAGGAAATATTCTCCCCTAAAATAGGATTGTAGTTTCTTTGCCTAGAGGAATAGATAGTTTGTTTTATGGACCAGAGATTCCAACTCGGACCCCACCGTCATTCTCTATCCGTCAGTGTACCAATCTGCTGCAGAAGATGTTTATCGGTTTTGCTGACTATCCCAGGAGCACAGATTTGGGATTACAACCTTGAAAGGGTGATGAGGATGGATTCTCTTTGGCATGGAGTCTGAGAACCACACTGCCTGATAAGATAGCAGAGGAATTCTTTCTTCATGTGTCCAACCAAGTTAGGGAAAGTGTTTTTACATAGCAGTTGAAGCTTTAGAGGACCAACACCTGCAGTTATCTTATTAGTTATGTGGAGGGTTGGAAGGTCTATGAAAAGCACATCTGTAGGACAGGAGCGCATTTCGCCCATAATTCCTACGCATGCTAAGCGTTGTATTCTCTAGTGAAGGATATGATCACGTACATATCATATCCTATGATACCTAAAACGGAAAACAATTCCCACTTACCCCTTCCATTTCCATATCCAATTATCTCTGTTAAATCGTTTAAAAAAAAAGCAAATCCACAAAAGTCGTTAGAAAAATTCGGAGCTCGTCAGAAACGAATGCAGAGCACACCTAATTTTATTGGCTAATTTTTCCAACACAATACCGCACATTGGGCCCGAATTAAAGGTCACAAAGACGAAAATTACAAAAGTTCAACTATTTGTCTATCTGTCACACTTGACCAAACCAAGCCACGCGAATGCACTTACTCAACTGGCACAAGACTAATCTTTTATTTTTTTCTTTAAAGTTGGACAACACCAAAAGTACAATCTTAGTAATCGCCTTAATCAGCGGCCGATAAGATCGAATCAAAAATCGAAAGTATCGCTCACCTCAGTTGCTATACAAATACTTTGTATCTGCCCATTGTAAATCTATGATAAAGCAAACAAATATGTGTACTAGAAATTTTCAGTTCTATTAGCTGTATTTTTATTTATTTATTTATTTGCTATCGTGCTTTACAGTCATTCTGTTTATAGTTTAGCTTGATATGGATTGTAATATTTTATTGGGTGCGGCTTCGGGTATAAATTTCTGCACAAATTTTATTGAAATTTATATGCCAAAAAGAAGTATGGGGCAATGAAACTTGTTAAATTGTAGTCCTTTGATGTTAATGGAACGAGACACATACTGTGTGCATATTTAAATTTACATTCGTTATTCTTAACCAAAAACATGCCAGGTGCACTGATGACAAGGGATCGGAAATACCGGGTATTTCGATTTTTTTTTGTAAAAAAGGCCAGCAGTAATTAAGGTTGTAAATTTAAAAGAAGTATATCTGGTTGATGCTGAGGAAGCTACCTGTCGATTCCTGGTATGCCTTTAAAAACTTAACCCATTTTGAAAAGGGGCCAACTAAAACCAGTTCATTTGGCCCAATATTATTTCTGGTCAAAATAAATCGATTTAATGGACCCAATATTTTTTTAGGCCATCAAGAATGGGTAAAACAGGCTTTTTATTTTTTTGGGTGAAATATTAGGTCTCTTATTAGATCTACATAATATTTTGAGCTAAGACAAACTGCATTTAAAATTGTGAAGATAAAAAGTAAAAACGATGATATACATATTTACAAATATATGTAGGAATGTACACACGTATTTGATGAACGAATATTACAACTCGGAGCTTTAAAAGTAAAGGGTTTTTACTACTAATTTGTATTTACCCAAAAAAATATTGTGTTGATTGGACCCAATATTTTAGGCCCAAAAAAATATTGGGTTAAAATAACCCATTTATTACGCAAAAACGTAAATTATATTTCATGTATCAGGTTTCATTGGCCCAAAAAAAAAATTGGGTGGAATGAACCCATTTACTTTGGCCAAAAAAAATTGATTGTAGAGAAAAACAAGCACTTTGCACCTCTAATTATACTGAGCCACAAATACCTGTTTTTTCCGCCTTTTTAAAAAAATGGGTCAATTGGATTCGGTCTCTGCTGATGACCAGTTGATTGTTCCTCGCTTAGTTGCTTTTTTCCAACAAAAGAGTCCCTCAATAGTGAAGATTTTCGCGTTATAAAGCAGATTTGGACAGAATAGCTCTCTATGCTATGCATTTCTGTATTTTCATCTTCATTTAGGCATTCGAGGGTGAGCTATTGTGCCCACAACGGTGGAGATACTTGTGATTGTCACTGTAGTCGGACAGAAATAGCATTGTAGTTACTGTTCCCTTGTTTACATTCTATTCAATCCTAAATTGTCGGTATAAATTTGCATGTGCATCTGCCTTTCGTTGTGATATTTCAGCGAGCTTACAACTTAGCTATTGAGAGAGCTCTTTCTTTAATGTTGATCCCCTTCATTCCATCGGCATCTGTGTTGTCTATGCCTCTATGGTGCAAACAATGGTTCCAATGAGTACACAATCGACGGGAGAGACATTAGGGATAGGTCCATTACTCTTTCATTTTGGGCAATAGAAAGTTTGAATCTTTTTAAAAATAAAACTGTCCCGAACAGTAAAATTTCCATCTCTCTTACTATCCCTGGTCATCGAAACATTTAATTTGCAAGAATGCATTTGTATGCTCATGATAGTCTCCGTTTCGTCTTAGTCGTCCACAGAGTCTGTGCCCAGAAGCCATGTCTAGTTTTGACATCCCTGTCGAATTTTTCCATCTGATGATTTGATACAGGATGACGATGGAGATCGCTCGCTGCTCCATCAAGGTCGGTAATGACCGTACTGAGATCTTCGATATCAAAAAAAGTCTTAGCCAAGATGAAGCGCTGTTATGTGATTTCTTTAACATCATTCATGAGCGGATTGGGCGGAATTCACAAGCCAACGCCTGTGGCAAAATATATCACGATACCAGCGCAGAAATCAAGCGAAGCGAAGCGAAGTATGTAAAGTAATATCTCGAAGAACTAAACAGATGAACTATACGAGCTATACAGCGACTTAGTGAAACAAAACTGCATATTGGACGTCTGAGAGGGCTGGAACGCGTAGAGCGAATGGAAAACAACGCTCCGGCCCGCAGAGTCTTCGAATCAAACACGAAGGGACGACACAGTAGAGGACTTCCTCGCGGCAGGTGGCGCGTACAAGTTCAAGGGGACTTCGATCAACTTGGAGTGCTGAACTGAAGGCAATTAAGTGGAAAGGCTTATTGGTTGAGGCCCAGGTTCACCTCGAACTGTAACGCCATCTAAGAAGAAGAAGAATTTTGAACTGAAGCTTGTTGTGAAACATAACATCTGCAAGTTAGCAAATTTTACAGTAGCTTCGGTTTTATGGTATGGCGTAGTCAATGGCATGAATCTGTTTACCTACTGTCAAGACGACAATGTCCCTCCTCCAGGCAACCCCAATTGTACAACTCCGTCATTGATGACGGAAGTGTGGAAGTCTGACAGTAACGTATTTCTCACTCTGGTCTCAACTTCCTGTGGCTTAAATAGTTCATCAGTCTACGCAGCGAGTATTCAGCTTGATGAGTGGTCAACCAGTTCCTGAGTTAAAATCAAAAAAAAAATAAAGTCGACCTGTAGTAACTGCACAGTACTCCTTTGTCCCGTTTAGCTATCTTCCCCTTGAATACCGCGTGATCGTGTGCGGTTTTTGGAATTGTACCTCAGCTCTCACCAACTTTTTTCCAAGTTGCCATGCTTCCTTCTCTCCTTCCTCGTCTTCTGCGTCTAGACTAATTATTACTGTTTAACTTCCTATACATAAAGATCTTTCGCAGGGTGATCTGTTACAAGACCTGAGCTTCGATGCAATCGAATATGTCGTCTACAGTAGTGACCTCATAGATGTTTTTGATCTTAACGTGGTCTTGGCATCTGTCTCTTTGAGGTGCTCAATGATTTTTAATACTGCTTTTCCTCCTGTTTAAGGTTTAGAGTCTGCCTTTACCTTGCATAGCATCTCCGCGTATGAGAGGGTTCGCTGTGCTCGCTGTGGAGGTGAGGTTGAAATACTCAACCGTAAAAAGTTGCTCCAATTTTGTTCCAACACTGAACCCCAGTACTCTGTTTATGTTCACCGACAGATCGTAAATGGATTCTGTGGTCTTTTGATGATTTCGGTACCTATGCGTAAGACTTCCGCTGTATTTCAAGCTGAGATCCATGCCAGTGAAATTTGCACCAGACACAATATCCTGAAATGGATGAATGGCAGTAGAATACATTGAAAAGGGAGCACTTAGGGTCCATTCTAGCTATAAAATGCCGCTTCGATACACTGCCCCAAACATAAAAGGGTAAAGCTTGGCTGAGATTATGGGCAACGAATCTGCAGATGAAGATGGTTCAGAATCCGCGTTCATAGGTCCTAAACCTTATTTTAGCGTCAGCTGATTCTATGTGAATGGTGGCATATTCTCCACAGAGAGATACTTATTTCCGTGGCTCACTACTGAAGACATACTCTTTTTTGAGATTAACTCCAACCCTTCGATACAATAAATCTTTCAGTTCGCAGTATTGCTCCCGCGCAGATACAATAGAGTTTTGTTTCCTAACACTTCCTGGTCGAATACTTCCGAGAGCTTACTTTCGGAGAACTTAATCTGCATACACTTTCACTTCGGTGTACTGCGTACAATGTCCACAGGGAGAAATGTATTTTAATTTCCCTTTATAGCCATGAAGGAAGTTAAAACCCATTTCCTTTGTGCCTGCACTCTAGCTATCCCTAAGACCGTTTTAATTGAGATTAATTCTTCAGCTGTACTTAACTCTTAAGCCTTTTAATATTTTCGTCCTTTTCACCTTTTTAATCGTGACTACTACTTTTAGTTACCTTAAAGTGTTGTGGCTAAAGGACATAAAGCACAGCTGCACATCCAAAAAGGATAAAACGGAACGTCCTTAAAAGGCACCAACAAACAACAGTATGAGTACGAGTATATGTATGGTGTTGTTCACTTCTTTTTTTTTTTGCTGTGTTGTGTCTCGCTTTTGCTCATCACTTTTCTTTAAACGCAAAGCAAAGCTACCAAACAATTATTTACAACACTGCTGTGTTGCCTTTGTTACAGGCGGGGCGACACACACAAGAAAAGACAACTACGTTGTCATTCATCTCTTTGGGGAACAGAGTACTAACAGGATTGTTCTAATCCAATTAGCATTGAAGTTAAGAATTTGTTTTATGCGGCGTATAATAGAATGCGCTTTTCGCATGCACACACTCTGAAATCTCGCTCTGCATATCCTTTCAGTTAAATCAGCGACTCAGCAAGCCACACGGGCAGTCAAAGAGTTTTCAACAATGAACACCACCTACAAAGTACATACAATTCGTTTGGATAGTGTCCTTGCAGGAGAGTAAAATGACAACAGTTGCACATTGAAAGCCTTACAATGGGGCAATACACTTGGCTGGGCTTAATGAGCCCGCCATTGGATGATGCCTTAATACTCTGATGGCAACTGGCCTACAGTTACACACACACAAAGGAGAATAAATTTGTGTGTAGGGTGTATAAGCGGCCGAGACGCACACTGCGGATGATCTATGAATGACAGGATGTGTCAATTTGCATCAATGAGTCTGCATTAAAGTCCGTCGTTTGGTTATTCCACTTTATATGGCATAGTTGTTGAAATTTCCCAGATGATTTAATTCAATTATCAGATGTAAGGTTTTTTTTTTCCTAGATTAAGTTTTGAGTAATTCCGTGCTTGAAGCTTTAAAGTCCTTGCAGTAGTCCATCGTCAACTATAATAAGGGAAAAATCTAGAAAAAAAGATCTCGATTTGCAATGGAAAAATACGTAAACAGTCGAGTGTTTATGGGGACATGCTGCCCCCCTGCAACCCCCCTGCTTGGGGTCACTGTTGTGTGGAGTAGGTGCGAGGTTTGGTGTATGCAAAGTTACTTTATGTCGGCGCCGAAAGAGACACAACTTCGTCAGACGCTCACAAGAAGTTTATTCTTCTTGGATGACGCTACAGCTCGGAGTGAACCTGGGCGTCAACGAAGGAGCCTCCCCACTTAGCTCGATCTATAGGTTATTGCCTCCAGTTGCGCACCGCACCCAATCACTATGCTAAATTAGTGAATTTATTTTCTATAAACGCAATAGATACAGCATCCAGGTGCACCAACCTCTCACGATTCCGAGTGCTTGAACTGCAGCTGAACGTGTAATTGACAACAATTTACTTTGCTTACTTTGCCACGATGGCATCTATGTACATATGTAGGTACATACCCCAAGAGTCCTTTGCAGAAACTATCAAAGGGACACACATTTTCTTAGCGACGACGGACAGAAAAGAAATATCAAATACTTCAGTGACTTTTAATATCTTTCAAGAAATAACTCGTAATTGCGTTCGCTAGAATACAGAACACCGGATATTATTTCTTGGGAAAGAAACTACCTCAAGTCCTTTCATTGGAGAAACTTAATTATGTGTCATGTCGTAATTTGTCGCCATTGAATTTGAAAGGTGATTTAGTTGAAGTAATTTTACCTTTTGGTTATCGTTTCATTTTTTCCAAAAATCACAGCTTTATTCGGAGTAAGGAACCATTTAGTCCTTTCATTTGCAGATGACGTCCGATATTGAGATATAATGAACGTTTCATTTAAGTAAATTAAATTAGAAAGGGATTTCTAAGATTGGAACTCCATAAAATGTCGAAATCAGATGTTCTGCAAGAAGCATCAGAGTTTTCTTTTTACCGTAGACTGGCTATAGCATGACACATATCCATCGCTTGCTAGGTTCCTCATATGACTCCATTTTAATTTCTCTGGGTAAAGTGCTAAGCAGTTTAAAAACCTCAGGAACGGCCTGCTTTAAAACTTCCCTGGCTAGTTCAACCCGCGATTTATTAAGGAACTTCATATTGCCCGCCTCCAAACAGAAAGTCACCTCATCTATCTATGTAAACTATTTGACAACAAAACTGCAAACCACCTGTGAGTTTGTGATTGGTGAGTTTGTGTGGCCTTCCAGACTTTAAGCACACTCGGCTTGGTTGAGAGACTCAGAATAACCGCTCATGCTGTGATGTTGTACCATTGAGGATCGGTGGGTAAGAGAGTGGCTTCCTTGCATGCGTTGGTAATGGTGTGATAAGTCCACTCATGCAGTGGTGGCGATGTGTTCGTCATTGAGGATCGGTGAGTGTGTGACCTCCAGACAGGCACCCATTTTATACTTTAATTTTGAGATGGACTTTTCGGTGCTACCGCTGGTCTAGTGTATATTTTGCTCCCCTGTTCCGTGTGCTTTTACCGTCTCCTTATGATTTAAGAGTCATTGGAATTTTGTTGACAACTAGAAGCCACAGCAAAGGAGAAATGACTCCTCCCTGTGGAGTTCCTCTAGTTACCGTTTTTCTTGCTTTTTCCGAGTTCTGCGTTGATTACTCTCAGTTTGTTATCCTTACTTCTAGTCCCACTTCGGTTAGAGCCGCCTTGTTTGACTCAGTTCTTCCATTATTGAAGGCTCCTTCTATGTGTAAAAAGGCGGCCAGAGTGAATTCTTTGTAGTGTAGGCTTTTCTCGATTTTTGATACAACTGCATGTAGGGTTGTCTCCGCTGACTTCCCCTTAAAGTAGGGGTGTTGAGTGTTTTCAAAAGAAAAGAGGAAAGGCTAATTGCTCTAAAATCCTTTGCAATAGACTGTGTAGGTCTTTCACTCTCACCTCTCTCCAGCTTTTTGGTACATATCCTGTCCTAAGACACCTTCGGAAGTTTACATTGAGCCAGGGCGAGATTCTGGTATGATGTTGTCTAGATCTGCAGAATTATAGGGCTGAAATGAATTCACTGCCCATTCAATTTTTTGCTCTGAAATGATTGCTTAGATTTCTTCGCCGTTGGAGAAGGAACTAGTAAGTGACTCAAATATTTGGCTTGATTTGTGAGTACGAAGGTACAAATCAGTTACAAATGGTATAAGCATTCGCTTTTAAGTGCCTCTCCAGGACTACATGTATCTTAATCGTAGCTATGTTTCCTCAACAAATTAAATTAACCAAAAATAACATCGTTTCATAAAATATTTATCCTCTCCCTCTCAGCTAATAACTCATAAGTATAAATCTCTAAATCTCGATAAAAAGATAAACTAAGGTAATTAAAATAGCGCATAATTCAGTCTGCCAGTCCGCCAGTTCGATTGCCAAAATTGTTTGCAATTAATTAAAACAAATTGGCCTAATATGCATTCCACGGCCCACATTAGTCCGCGGAACACGATCGATTCGGGGGTCATTTTGGATCTAAATCATTTTTTTTTCGCATGACACATTCTCTGCCATTAGATCATTTCTGAAGGCTCACTCGTGGTGAGTGGAAAATAACGATTCTATTTTCAATTTTCACTCATTTTCCAAAGATACATACAATCAAAGCGTCCAAAGCGCATGTGCGATTGGAATAATCATTTCACTCACACGTATGATCAGTCGCAGCAGTGGTTGCTGCTTTCAGGTGCTGTGCCTCCTCCAAATGAGTGGAAAATTGAAAACTCAAACTAAAAAAAAAAATGCTAATTTTCCGCAATTTGCGTGAGTATGTCAAATGTTAAACCAAAGGTGAGACGTGCTGAAAAAAAAGGAAATTGTTCGAGGTTAGGAGCGAGGTGGATAGCACATTTGCGATTATGAAAATAAAATTTGAATCTACTGACACCTATGAGTCTGGTGCTCGTAAACTACCGGCTGCTTTAGCGCTCGCTTCAAGCAGCACAGGCAACTAGCACTCTGGCCACCAAACCTGGTACTTACCCTGCCAATAGCCGCAACTAGCAAACCTCTTATGGGAACCAGTTCCCCCTCCAAGCCCTCGCGGCATATCAGTCTGCCTAAACGACACTACAAAAAGCGACGTGCCGCTTCCAGAGTTCTGGAAAAATATAGCAGCGACCCTGCAGAAATGCTCTCCGACAGGATGAAGAAAGCGCTATTCTGGGCGACGGAAGTTGCACGGGACATGCCATCTTCCAGCAAGGGACTCTACGTCCAAAAGACAGAGATCTGTCGAAGATCCCCTTGTGGACCCAAAAAGAAATGAAAGTCAACCATAGCAGTTCCTCCGTCTTCACACCGAAGTAGTTCAGTGATGCCCAATTGGTGCTTGCTATCATTGACAAGAGCGATATCCATGGCAGCAATACTACTGATAAGTGGAGGAAAGTGGAAGTTGTTTTAGCAGTCATCCTCTATTATTTATTTTTAATAAATCTCTTAGCCTTGGTATTTTTTTAGATGAATGGAAAGTTTCCCTTTTGGTTCCAATTTTCAAAGCTGGGTCCAAAAATGATGTCAAAAACTACAGTGGAATTTGCAAATTATCTGGAATTCCAAAGCTTTTTGAATCTATTATTAAAGATAAACTTGAATTTTATGTCAAAGAGCATATTTCGGAGTTCCAACACGGATTTGTTTCATTAAGATCCACTGCTTCCAATCTATCATACTTTACCTCATCTCTTCTTAGATCCTTCGAAAAAGGTTATCAGGTGGACACAGTCTATACCGCCTTTAGCAAAGCCTTTGATTCCGTGAACCACAATGTATTAATACATAAATTATTGAGGCTTGGCTTTCATTCATATATGTTAAACTGGATTATATTCTTACAAAATCATTTCATTGTGGCTCAAGCATACCTCAAGGTAGTCACCTTGGGTCCTTACTATTCATTATCTTTATTAATGATATAATATCCGTTTTAAGCTATAGTGAATGGTTGATGTACGCTGATGTTTTAAAATTGTTCCTTAGAATTTTAAATTCATCCGACTGTTCGAAGCCACAAGCAAAGCAAGTATAGGTATATCATCGATTCTGAGGAGCTCACGAGGGTAAATAGTATAAAGGATCTTGAGGTTATCTTTGATCAACGCCCTTATACATAGTACTATTCATGTCTCTTGCTCGGTCGCTCTTGGAATATTGTGATGTAGTATGGTGTCACTTTTATCAAGTACATATCGATAGAACAAAGAAAATTTTCAAAATTTATTTTTTTCAAAATTCGCTGGAATTTTTCGCCTGATTACGCCTGATTGCTAGGTGCCAAATGCTTGGGATTGCTAAGCTTGCTACTAGACGAAAGATTCACGATATAATGTTTATAAGAGTCCTTCTTTGTTATCATGTAAAAGCCAATGTTTGTTGGCATTATTACCGATGTATGCTCCTACAAAGCCTCTGAGGCAGAGAGAGAGTTTCTTCTTCGTAGTATGCACCACACTAACTACGGTTTGAATGCCCCGGTGTCTCGTGCTATATCAAATTTTAATTCAGTCTGGTCCGCTGTTGATTTCAGTGTGTCCAGAATTATTAAAAAAAAAAAAAAAAAGTTGACTTACTTTATTTATATTATCAAATTATTGTATCTATTTTATTATTTATTTAATTCCCATAGTAGTCCATTTTTTAAGCTGTGTAATCTGTAAAGTTCTTAACTTGTAGATGAAATAAAGTTGGAAGTGGTTTTGGCAGTCAATTTTCTCCGCGTTCTGGAACAGCAACAAGACCATCTGCAAGCTACTGCAAGTTGGTGCAACACTATGTTCCCATGCCGGGACACGTTTCTGGAAATGTGCTCAGCTCTCCACAACTCTTTTCTGGTTACCGTGCTTCCTTCTCCACTGTTCTGTGCCACGTACTCCTAGGACCGCCGCTTATCCTGCCATCCTGGGTAAGCGGGTTCCATTGCATCGCTTGGTTAGCTATGGATCTGTCACCCTTTCGTAGAGTGTGAGCAAAACTTTCGTCATCGTGTGGTTGTGCCCATAGGTTCATGGCCCGTTCTCTGATAAAGCTGTTCGTTAGAAATACGGTTTGGCCGAAATATCCTTAAAATGTACTGTAGACACCTATTGACGAACGTTTGCAGCTTCCTCATGATAGTGACGGTTACTCTCCAGGTACCACATCCATATAGCAGTACGGATTCAACGTTGGATAGCAACCCAAACGCATTCTATTCGGCTGGCTATATCCAGTTCGGTTCCGCCATCGGTTGGACAATACTCCAAAGGTATTGGAAACTCTTTACTCTCTCAACCGTTGGTCCAGCAGTCAAACATACGTATAAATATGAGTCGATGAATTTGGTCCCAGACTGATCATTTTTGCTTTTGCCGAGTTCATTTTCAGCCCAACGAGGTCTGCTTCCCTCTCCACATTTGCTGTCATTTGATGAAGATCCATTATTCTGTGAAACAGTAGCCATACATCGTCGATAGTTCTGAACACAACATTTGTGCCCGTCCCAGGATCTCAACCATGATATCATTGATAGAGTTAGTGAAGAGGTAGTTCGCCTTTGAGCGTCTTTTGATCAAAGAAGGTCAAGGTCGCGTCTTCGCCTCCTATCAACAGATTTGTATCTGGAAAATTCCTACATCACTCATCGCCTTACTGTCTCTCTAAATACAGTCATTAGTCACATTTTTGTGTGCCTTTTCTCCCACCCCTTCCATTCCAAATGGATTCCATTGAAATTTCATTTTCATTCTCAAATGTGCCACTTAGCACACGGAATTTTTTTTCGTGTGTATATTCTAATCGAGCAAAATTGATCCCCACTTCACCCCTTTTTTATGCAGAAAATCCCCCACTCCCTCAAGAGATCACGGGTGGTGGTGGTTTTTTTTTTCGTTGGCCAAAAATACAAAATATACAGCCACTTTCTGTCGACATCGGACAACTCCTCCCGTTCTTGTTTCGTATTTAGAAAGCAAACATCTAACCGAGAGCGTGCCCCCCGAATCTTAATCTGAATCTGAAGTGTGAGTGACATTACTAGAAAAGATAGATAATTTTTTTATAAAAGAAAGCAGAATAAAAAAAAAAAAAAAAACACATTTCCTATATAACGTCGTATTCTTTCTGTTTTGTCGTTTCGTTTCTCCTTTTCTGTGTATCTTCGTTCGGTTCCTTAGAGTTCTATTTTGTATCTTATTTTCATTTTTGTCTCGATTTTTTTTTGTGTGGTTTTTGTGTGAACTTTTTTTTGAGAAAGGGAAATCCAATATCCAATTCGGGTGTGTTTCATTTAGAAATATTTCGGTTTTGGCAGTTTAGTTAAAGTGCTTAGTAGTGAACGCGCAGTATTGTGCAACGAAAGTGATTTCATCTATGAGACGCTTTATCTATTGAAACGGTAAGTGACGCGTTATATAGATATTAAGCATATTCTAGATACTATCTAGACTCATGGACTGTTATGCATTTAAATTGTGTCTTTAATCAGACGGTGAAAGCGTGCGTGTGTGACATATAAAAGTGTGTGCAAGCCCAATACAGTTTGTTTCTTGTTCTATTGAGTTTCATAAGTCGTTTTTGAAAATCCTTCTCATTCGTTTTTTTTAGAAAAAGAATACGTTTTTTTTTCTAATACCGCCACGGAATTTTATTCTCAGCTTTTGTGTGTGGGTGGGTGGTGGGTTGTTTCGATTTTTTTTTCACAGATAATTTTCACCTCCAAAAAAACCCCCTGGCCCCCGTCGTCATACTTCGTTCCATCAAATTTATTTCGATATGGTAGTCTAAAATAAAAAGCGATTTTGCTACAAAAATAGCCGGCATCTAAACCAAAAAAAAAAAAAAAATCTAAACTAATATCAACAACAACGTGGCTAGAGTTCCCGAAGCTCTCTTTAATTTTATATCGCGTATCTATCGGCATTTTACCTTGTAGTATCATAGAGATTTTATTTTTTATATCAATTCATTTTTATCTGCTTCCATTTGAACAAGTTGGCGGTCTTCGCGAACTGTTGGATATCGTGCCGTCTGCATGGGCACTTTTTTCCCACTCAAAAGTTAACTTGAGTGTGTTTTATTGGCAAGCAAAGCTGCTGTGTTGTGTGGCTTTATTAAAGTTTTTATTTTAAGATTTCCACGAGTTTTTTTTTTTTTTTTCTTATTTGGAAGATATGAGTGTGTAAATTTTAAATAAAATGTAGAACGAAGGGTGACAAATGCGCGCCATTGGCTTACGTAATAGATGCACTAAATGTCTTGTTGTCAACTATGTTTGTGTTTTTATTTTTCTTCGGTCTGCTTTGTTGCATTTCCTGTCAACATGTTGAGGGTTTTTTTTTAATTTTGTAATTAGATTAGATGTTGCAAAAAATATTTTATCAACAGCTTGAGAGGATGGATTTATTTTTATGAGGCACTATCCTTGAGATGTTTATGATTGAAAATTTTTAAAAATATAAAATTTATACTTGAGAATAAAAATGAACAGGTGGGCGTTTTTTGTAGGAATGAGCGAGACGTTTTTTTTTTCCAATAAATCATAAAGGCGAGGGGAGAAATAGAATATCGTCGTGCTATTGACAACCTTGAGAGATTTTTTCATCCTCCTCCTCTGAATGGAACGAAATAGTATTCCAAAGGCAATATTTGATGGAAAATTTGTTGAGGCAAATTGTCAGTTGAAGGTTTGTTATTCGAAAAAGAAAAATCGCACGTTTTTGAATATTTCAGTAGTCAACGTAAGTGAATGTATAGTAGGTTCAAAACACACATTTTAAGCACACTAGCAGCAGTACTAGTGTTTATAGCTGTAGTAATGCTGTACTTACTTACTTACTTATGTCCTGTGCCACTTTGTAAGCGATGTAGGGCCCCTCTATACCACATTACATGCCAACGTGTGTATTTACTGTCATCCGCATTAATTCTTCTTCAGCTGAATTGCTTCCTTCTTAGGTGTTATGTGCCGTGTGCTTTTTGTACCACAGCTGATCCTGGCATTCTGAGCAGGGATGCCGTTTTCCAATTTCGAAGGTTAGTATTTGAGAAGCTTACAGATGAGTATTTTATGTCTGAGTGAAGTACAGGAGTATAGTTTGTGTTTTAAGTCGCCTTTCAACTGCTTCAACACTGGATGAAGATTTTACCCTGTTTCTTATTTTCATCTTTCTTTTTTTTAATGTCAGTTTTACTCCGGGGTAATTGCACCAGTGTATAATGGCTCATTAAATGAAATAAGATTGACAATGTACTGAAATGTTTTAAAGTGAGTAAAATCAGGACGATAGGAGTACGGGAGTACAGTCGATGAGAAGGGAGTACGAATACTCCCTTAGTACTACATTCGGCAACCCTGATTCTGAGTCAATCTTCTGTCCATCTAAAAAATCACTTTTAAAAGATACAATCGATGAAGAGAATATAAAAATTGGATAAGCAGGTCCGTTTCACTGTATAAGAAGTTACCACAACTTCGATTTGAAATCCTGGCGTGAAGCGGTTGTAGGCAACTTACAAAGTTATATTCTGAACAGCCTGTACAAAGCTTATGTGGATTTCACAGATGTTTTAATTACACAGATGTTTTAATAAACTATAGGGAGAAGGGCCTGCAAAGGAACACTCTAAGGAAGAGTTGTTTCTCCTACGATATGGCTCCTTGTAGTGGATGACATTTTCGTAATACTGCAGGATAACAGCTTCAACGTTGTTATCCTGTTTTTAGGGAGATTTCCTACAGTCTCAAATGAAATGCTCAACTTCGCAATACAGCTAGTGGATAACTAGGTCAGCAACAAAGGCCTGTTAGTGAACCCTTCAAAGACGGAGGTTTTTCTTTTTGCAAAGTAGCCTTTAATTGTGATCGTCGGAGGCTTTGAACTAAGTATCTCAAGTTAAACTCAATATCGATGCTTAGAGTAGTTAACAAAAACAGAGTCTTTCATGCTGATGTCACAGCCATCACACAGGCTATAATATCGTTACAAAGAAAGATAATCACTGTCTATATATGTAGACAGTAAGTCATTAAGATTGTGGTTGAAGCTTGCAAATCAGCTTTAGCCAGATATACTCTAGCATACGCGGTGACCGTTAGTTGCATGCCAGGGCACATGGATGTACCGAAGAAAATGAAAATGCTAACGAGCTTTGAGTGTAGTCGTAACTTCCCTATTGCTAACGACACAGAAGCTATTCTACTGCTCTAGGTGATGCTATTGAGGATTGACCAGAGGAATTACCGGGAAAATGCATTCACTCATTTCCTCACTCTTATCAACTCTCCACAGGGCGGATTTTATTACTACTTTTTCTACTGTTTTTTGGCTTACACCCATTATTATAGACGGTATCTGCCCGTCCGTCACTATTCCACCCTGTAACAGCCTTATATAGAGTTGAAACTCTCGGTGTGTGTACTTTCTGTCAGCTCCCACACAAGATGGCGTTAACGAGTGTCATTTCGTGGACACTTTTTGGCGCATCCTGCGTGTGAAAGAAAATTATTTTTCGCCATCATGTGGCATATCAAATCAAAGAGAATTCTATAACGATTTCACATATGCATGTGAAAAATATTTTTTTAAATACCCTTAGCACTTGACGCACTTTATCCTCAATCCTGCTCTCATCTCAAAAGCAATGTCCTCCCGCTTTTGTCTGTTTCCAAGAAGTAAGCCACAGGACAAAAGGTTCTTCTTTGATTAGCATTTCTCTAGTCAATTGTTCCACCTTTTCACTTATACCTACTTCATTTCTTTGTTTAAATCAATTTACAATAGAATAAGACTCAATTAATTTACATGTAATTCTTCCCAGCGGAAGTAATCCATCTAACCATCGTTTTACTATTGCTTCTGCCTTATTAACGAGTATCTATCGTTCAAAACTAAAGGCAAAGGATACAAGAAACAAAACAAAAGGAACACCACTCAAATTTTGAATGACATTTCATAGCAGCAGCATCCCCTTGTGCGGCGGCATAGACCCACCCTGGCATTACTTAATTTCACAATTCACGCTTCTTAAACGAACCAACAAATTAAAATTCTATTGCGTAAACACATCCTTCAGTGGGTACTCGACTCTCCTCTCAAGTTCGCGGAAGTCTTATTCGTAGAATTGTGCGCCCCAAAAGAAATATCTACTGCTTTGTCGGTCCTTGGTTGTTTTCATTTCGGATAACTCAAAAGGGGGCAGAGGGAGCATATACTCCTTTGCTTGTTCATCGTCTTGTGCGCGCCACGCAATGCCTCTAATTAATCTTCGTCGACATTAAAGCTTAATTGAGATTTTCTTATTATGCCGCACGCATTCCAATTCCATCATTCACCTTTTGTGTGTGTTCCGCCGCCGCAAAAGATTCAGCCGCTAGGAGCTACCCCCCGCGGGACTTTTTACCTCTGCGGAACAAATCTCTTTTTCTCTGGGTTTTTTACCCCCGCCGCCGCCCCGCCACGGAACTTTGCTGGCGCTTAGCAAATTTCCAAATTATTCAAAATATTTTCATTTCATTCGCTTGTTTTGAGCCCGCGTCCTGGTAGATGGAACGGAACACAGCTTTAACCCCACTTTTTTTTGCCCAAAAATAATTTTTGACTACAAAGGAAAAACAACATTAAAAAGGACGAACAAAACAAATCCGTTTAAGACGTTCCATCGTTTCTGTGTCGTCCTCAGCATGGCTCCTGTTAAAAGAAACAAAAAAAAAAAAAAAAAAAGCAGGAGGATTGGGTGGTTAGCCTAGTTGTTGTAAGCGGGGTGACAGAGGCGATGGTGGTGGGTTATACGCTTTCTCGTCACAGCAGGGTGTTAAGTAACACTGGGCGGGAAAATATTAAATTAGAAAATTGAATCACAAAAGCAGGAAACGTTTTATGAAATCTCTGCGTGCAGATTCCTAACGGCTGCCGGTTGTGTACCTACTCTCTTTTGCCTTCTCTGTGTCGTGTTCCTTTGAATTCCTTTGAATTCCTTTACGCTGTTAGAGTTCTATGCTCTGTGTGTGTGTGCGTGTGATGCCCACCGAGTGATTCATGCAGCATGTCGGGTAGTGTTGTGTTGTTTCTGTGGATTTACTTTATTCCTTTCTTTCTTTTTTTTTTTTTGTGTCGAAAGAAAGTTAGGTAGCTTTTATTAAATTATATCCATTCATGCATTGAGAAGGGTTGGGGTTGTATCTAGCAGAAAGGCGAGTGAGAAAAAAATTCACAAGAATGCATGCACACACACAGAGGAAAAGTCATCCAAATAAAAACAGTAAACATCAATCCGAGGCGTTCATTCTTCTTGGTTTTTTGGCCAAACTGGGCACCATGTGGGAATTACAGAACAGACAGTGTGTGGTGCAGGTAACACAACAGAGGAATACTTTCTTCATTCTCTGTATCTCGGCAACTTCTTTAGAAACCATTCGCAGGGATGGCTAGACGGTGAGTATGCCATAAGGATCTGGTCGCCTTAAGATGATCGATTCGGAAGTGCCTTTCCAGTACATTTTGGATCAGAGTTGCCCCAAGATTTGGCCGATTTCCCATTAGAGATTAGATTTAGGCAAATGTAGATTAAGTTTATACTAATTGCCAGTACTCTTGCAATATCGGCACGGTATCTGTTAAAGAGTTCAGAAGCCCTGACCGAGAATGAAGGAAGATCTAACACAGGCTTTCCGCTCTAGTAGGATCTACTACTCACACAAGTGTAAGCTTAGGTGATGTAGATGGGTGCCTTGTCACCGCTCACTTAGACCAACATTATTCATTGTGCCCAATTGTGGCTAGAGCCACCCAGATAGTGATATACACAAGTGTTAAGGAGTTCAGTCTTGCGAAAGAATTCGGAAGATTCTTGCAGTCACGAACTATGCACGAAATGATTTGGTTTAGTCTGAGTGTCACTATGAGATGTCTCTTCCCCCATAGGGGGGTTGGTAAAAGGATTGTCAATTCCTTACGTATAGAGCCATGATGCAAAGGATCGAGGTACCCTTTGGGAATTTCTTAAACCGCAACCATGAATGCATTAAGCGTGCGATAGCTAATGTCATAATAAGGGTTCATTCAGTGGTACTTTTTTGCCTTTAAATTTTTTAACAGATGACGTGGCAGCCATGCCAAACTGTCATAGTACTCTTATTAAATATTGTTTGACGTTTCATCCTGTATTACGAAAATAAGTGTTCCGCAAAGAACGGGTTTCGTTTGCTTAGAGCAACATTTTTTTCAGCTATGACATTTCTGACCTAATGGGTGCGTCAATAAGCAAATTTGTATTATTCTGGCGGAAGGCTAAGCCAAAGAAATTGAAGAGCTGACATTATATCAAGATGGATGGTTCTATGTAGCATAGAATCATCGGTCCAGAATTTAACGCGCTATGACAACGAATTATTTGGTGCCTCAAATTAAAGTCCTTGATCTTTAGAACACTTGGTACAGAAAAAGATGTCGCTACTTGCAATATTGCCCGTAAAATCATAGCTTTATTGCGAGAATGATTCGGTACAGAGTTAATTTCGCACTTCGGACTAGCGAATTGGCCACCCAATTCATGTGATAACACACTTCCAAACCGAAGAAGGAGTCGATGCTTGGATCTTTTTAAAAAATCTGGACAACCACCTCTCCTTCAGCCTTCCTAACTACTGCAGCATTTTCCAATGCCATTCCTCAAACAGCTGACTGGCTGGCAGCTAATGCAGTATCAGTATTGGATATTGTCATATACATCGACAGCCAAGCGGCTATCAAATCTCTCGGATCCAGCACAACGAGATCCAAGGCAGTGAAAAACTTTGAAGACTTTATCTTTGAACGAGATAGTTGGACAGTACAACCTCACTCTCTGCTTGGTATCTGATCACTGTAACATACCAGGGAACTGTGAAGCTGACGAATTGGCCCGACGAGGCTCCTTGGGTCTAAACAGCATAAACGTCACTGACATCGAGGCGCCAACGTGCTATACATCGGTGGCAACAGCTCGGCCACTGTAACACTGCTCTGGCCTATGCTAAATAAAACCAGGTCCATCGGACTTCTTCCTAAGACTAGATATCACCTACAAGTGATATCTAGATTATCAGTCACCTCCCATGCACGTGCCCAGCACTTGCCAACATAATGTACGCCTAAGATACGCTCCTTCATACTAAGGAGTAAAAGGTTCCCAGAGTAAAAGGGCGACTCACCCACCTTACACATCGACAGCACCATAGACCTACTCTTGGTCTAAGTGCATCCTCACCAATGGACGGTTTCAACCAACCAACCAACCAACCAACCAACACCTCCAAACTTTCAATATTGCTTATAACGAGGATGCCCACCACTAGCATCCGCTTCCAACTTCTAAGTCCATTCTAAGGTATCATTATCCTCGATAACTTCGAGATATTGGATGGTTCATATAGATGGCCTCGGACTCTTTTAGGGATCCACACTACAAAGCTAATTGATCCTGCACAACTAAACCTGCAGTGAGGCAACGAGCATCTGTTTGCATCGAATCCGAAGAAATGTGGCGAAATAGGTTTGAGATACCAGTCTAATTGGCAGCCAGGCAGAGTTCTCCTGCCAGATAAGACATTGTGATTAGAATGTTTTGCATTTCATCGAATTAATTAGCTTCCCACAAAAAAAAACTGGGTTCGGTGAACTACGGCACTGAGTGTGCAGCATTGATAGCGAGAGGTATTCCCCAAATCAGTCTATCATGAATAACAAGGTCGGTGGCTACTGATAGAGTCTTATCAGAGAAGTTCAAGTTCAAAATGATGCTTTCGTCGTAGTATGACTCAGCTTACTAGTGATGTCTGTTCTACTAAATATAGCTCGTATAAGCCTTGATTGAAAGTGAAATGGATCGAGTCGGTTGTGAATACCTATTCCCTGGAGGTGTTACTCTTTCCTGGACATAGGGCATGTCCTTAGTGGTATATCTAAGAAAGATGGAGTAGAGAACATGACCTTTGTAAGTGTCAACAGGCTTAAGGTCTTGGAGATTAGTTTTTGTGCTTCTATCTATCTCCTTACCTTGGTCCTCAAATTGACGTAAGCGTTGGCTTGAATGGATCATTTGGTGACGTATATGTATCCCAGCAGTTGGATGAACGCATATGCTAAATAAGGAGCAAAAATATGAAATTGAAGAAACTGTGCAAACAGCGATTGGCTCTAAACTCCGAGGGTCACTGGCCTCTTTATGGACCCTGAGACGAGCCCTTGGTTTGACGTGATTTCACTCTTGCTCACTGCCTCGGCCTTAAAGCTCTCTCTCTCAGATTCCAATTGTGGTCTCAGCCAAAGTCTGTTATCATTGCAGACGCTCACGTTGAAGCCTCCAGAATGCCAGGCTTTATTCCTAAAAGATAATCGAGGCTTAAAAGGCTTTGCATTAAGACTCAGACTCAAGCAAGCACTCTGCAGTACTCGCAGCTAATAAGACTCTTGTCTTTGCCAAGGACAAAGATCATCATCTTTCACTAAGAAACTTGGACACCTTAATGAAAGTATTTAGAGGTTCTTAGGGCAGGAATGGAGTATGTATAGTGACCGTGCGTTCTATTTGTCCAAGTTTCTGTATTGGATATCAGTTTTTTTTACGGTGTTATCCAACTAAGCTTCCCAGAGTGCTGTAAATGCCTTTCTTCGTCCTTTGCCCTCTGGTTAGATAGCTTGTGGGTTCGCGATAAGCCTAATTCAAAACCCTTCGTTGGCAAGAAAGCTGATAGGGACAATCCCAACACAGACTGCCTCGTCCGAAATTGTTCTAATTGCCTATAAACAGACTAAAGTTACCTTACGTATTTCTTTCGTAAGGATATCCTGGCCAAATCGTATCTCTAACGAAGAGCTTTATGAGAGAACGAACCATGAATCTAAAGGCAGAATCATACGACGACGAAAGTGGCAGTGGATTGGTGACACTCCCTGAAAGAGTGACATGTCCATAGCTATCCAGCGATGCAATGGAACCCGCTTACACAGGATGGCAGGATACGTGGCAGTCCTAGGAGTACGTGGCGCAGAACAGTTGAGAAGATAGCACGACAATTGGGAAGGAGTTGGGGACAGCTGTGGCACATTTCCAGAAATCGCACACGATGGCACGTAGGCGTTGTAGAGGCCCTAGGATCCACAAGGGGATACAGGACATAAATTAGTAAGTAACCTGAAAACTTGCATATTCCACAGTCTTTCTGCTGGCTATCAGGACAGCTTTCGTTTTGTGAACAGGTTTTAAGGGACCACCTTTAGAAGATGACATTGTACCCCATGACTGTTCTGTCTTCGGTGAATAGGAACACATTCTCTGTAACAAGCTGATATGCATTTTGTGCAATGAACACATTCATCAATAGAGTTGGGAAACTCTAGATTCTGCCTTCGTAAGAGATATGGTCCCTTAATAAGGCTAGCGATAGTTGACTTTCTAGCACGCAGAAAAGATTCCTGATTACTCATACCACAATGGGACAGTTCTGACCTGAGTGTGCCGAGGAAAATCATCAAATCCTCCAATCCTCGATTTCGTATCGAGTACTTGTTCCAATTACTGACAACTATCTAGTCTACCCCAAATACACCTTCACTTCAACACACACTGTACTATCGATGTAACTTTCATTACATGATGTTCCAGGAAGGTACCATTGCTGTTCCTTTATTACTTCATCATACGTGCTGTGTTGGTATTGGTGGTGGTGGAAAGCTATGCTATGCGAAATGAAAACTAAACTGAAAAAATGTTCAAATGTGATGACAGCAAGAACAACGATGACGACGGTGTATACTGTCCCCTCTGAATAGGGTACCGTTGCTATCAAAATTTATTTTAAGGATACACACACATTCACACATGAAGAAAAAAAATCAACTAAAAGAGACCAAGAGACACATACAGAAGAGAGAATTACGTGCATTCCATGCGAGTTTGCCAAAAAGGGATCATATTTCATCAGATTTTATGGTCCTTTCCATAACATTGAAGATTCCTTATTTTTTACGCTTAGATTAACAGGTTTATTGTAAGAGAAGCCTTAAAATTTGTTTTTATTATTATTGTTGTTGCCGTTATTTAAAATCAGACCCATCCACCCACTCTGTGTGTTGTGTTGTACCCCGCGTTCATTGAATTACCTTTGGCATTCATTTTTGGTGAAAGTATCTTATATTTTCTCCTTAGAACTCTGGCGGCGCGATGCTATTGAATAGGACACACTAACCCAAGCAGCGATAGGGGGTCCATTATTTACCGTGTGTGGGTGTGTGTGTGTTTGTGTTTAGAACCCCACCGATGATTTATATCCTTTTTCACTTTTTTCCATTTTTTATGGTGTGATGATGAGAATATTATATATACTCGTATGTATACTTTTTTTGTGAGATTATCTTTTGATAAATTAACTTTCTTCAAACGGTGCGGTACAAGAAGGAGGATGAGCCTCCAAAGATGCGATGGTATCTATTCGAAGGGTAAACAAATTGCAGACACATCAGGAGGTTTCATAAACATTAGGGGGGGAACAAGTTTCTAGGTCATTAGGTAGGGATGAGAAGCAGATGAACCTGGGTACACCGTCATATCAAGACAGGAGCTCTTAACTATCCGCAGGTTGTGTAACTGAAGAAGTGGAAAGCTGTTTCGGGTTTGTGCGAGAAAATATTTTGTACTTTCTGTTGGAATTGTAGATTCGGCGCGTTTAAGAGTATCATCTCTCACTCCATTGCTCGAACATCACTTTGTGCACTCCAACACAAAGGCGAAAAAATTACTGTGAATTAAAAACGAATGCAAAAAGTCCAAATAAAAATCAGTGTTAGCTCAGTTGACTTGTGTTTATTAGTAAGACTATTCCACCTGCGATTTGCAAGCTGGACCATATGAAGATATATACAGCCCTTAATAAAGCCTAGCAGAGAATCGAGAATGGAATCCCCTTCTGGCCAAATCGTCGCCTCGTTCATTGCCCTCATAATTACTATGTCCCGGGACACACAAACTTAATGGTTTGATTCCAAAACGTCATAGCTTTACTAGTTTCGAGGAAGTGGAAACCGCATTAATGGCCTTAACAGCGGCTTGACTTTCTGTATATCTTATAGAACCCGGCAGGATTAAAACACACTAGCAGAGTCTGAAAGATGGAAAGACTTCGATATATTAAGTTGGTCCGAGAAGATGCCTGCGCCAACTCCGCAGTCCATCTTTGAACCGTCTGCATATATTCCTATATCATAGTCGTTGATAATGTTTTCGTTTCTCCATTCTTCTCTTGTAGAGAATCTAAATCTATAGTCGGTTGAAGACGCAACTAGTTCATGTGGAACCGTCTCCAGAACCTTACTATGCACCCAGCACCCAGATTCTCTGAGTCGAACTCTGCTTTATAGAGCGGTATGTTTTTGAAGTCGACTGACAGACTAGAGTAATATATAATTAGAAGTAGGCTTTTGAGATGTCTGCTTCCTCCAATATTCAGATTTTATTCTCGACAACACTTGCACTTATTGGATCAGTTTTATGATATTATTTGCTAAGTGTTGCCATTTCATATAGGTTTGGTAAGGCTAGGTATGGAGTCTGGCACTCAGGTTTCCGCTTACAAACGAACCTGATGACCTGATGAAATTCCGCAACATGTCCGTAGATACGCTGGAGAGCTCTTCAAGGTTACGGAAGAAGTAGCTACTAAGGAATGTGTTTCCCGATTATTGGAGTCCAAGGCAGTGGCAGAGGTGTCACCTAGTATTTTTTTCATTCGGTACCACAGAGTGTTATACCGAAAAAAATGTATATGGACTCTTTTGTAGAAGTCTCTTAGTCCTTGCTCTCTAAAATAAAGGTCATGGTTCCCTTGTGGTGTCAGAAGTTTCAGCTTGCCTCTCTTGTGGCTTTTTTGCCCTCTTCAAGCCCGAGTGCAAAAGAAGGGAAGTTTACAGAGACAGCAGCCTTAAACCAAATATGCATGCAATAGATGACACTTTGTGCTATAATGCCTTCGTCTTTAGCTTTGGTGCCAAATCACTATGTATAGGGGTAGGATGTAGGATGCATTCTAGCGCTATGAAACCGTTTCTGCTTTTTAAGTCCTACCACTGACCTACGGCGCCCGAAGTAAAACAAAAAAGTGTCTAGATAATAAAAATACCAAGAATCAGGTCGAATCACTCCCTTTTTGTCGCGTCCTTACAAGACAAACGCGAGGACTTTATTTATGTCCTGATTATCTGGCTTCCTTTCTTTGATCTCAGGGAAAAGTATCCTCTTACCCTACACACACTTGACAAATGCAGGTTGAACCTCATTAAATCCGTTCAAGACGTCCTCATAATTTTGTCCTTTTCCACCTTTAGTAGGCCATGCCTTGCCCCCCACTCACCTTTCACTAGTATCAAAAATTCTTCCATTTCGTTGCCAACAAAGTGCCAGCTTCATATATCAGTGTCGGCAGAATGGCGACACTTGTCTAACGGTAGGTACAACAATGATGCAACTTTGTAGCCCCACTCAAGGTACGAAGTACACGTTCCATCATGTATTTTTTTTTTTCTTCGTCCTGGCAGGTATAGCATATCACATGCGAAGGAGCGGGAAATGGAGAAAAATAAAAAAAAAATAAACGAACGGAACAAATGTTTTTGGCAAGATGATCTGGTATAATGTTCGACTTAGGCATGCGAAGCAAGTTTTTTTGCAGCAAGTTCTAAGGAGCTTGCCAACGGGACATTTTATTAATGACGCATTTTCCGCCATGAGAGTTATTTCCGTATCCTCCTACTGTAGGTATCCTGTTTGTCTGTGCTTGTCGCTGTGTGTTGACTGTCTCGAGATGGATTGTTCTGGTGTTATTTGTGTGTGACATCGGATGTGTTGCGTTTTACGAAATGATAAATCGACTGCATTAGGGGAGGCCCGGCCGCCTCCTCGAAGTTTTCTGCTCCCCTATTAGCAGTTAAACGTATGCATTGGGGTTAATTTTTTACTTGTCGTTATAGTTATTCATATGGATTCTCATCCTCTTTCCTTTGAAGGAATTTTTTCTGCTGAATTACCAGTTTTGGCCAAGTTCTCTTATGGCATTATTCTCACAATAGTTTCTGAGGAATTTTGTCCATAAATCCGGTCGTAGGGTGTTGTATTATTTATTTTACGAAGCCACATCCATGTGCCTGCCCAGCGTACACGTCACCATGTGTGTTGAGTGGCAGCAATCCTTTTGCAGTAGGTAGGGTAGGAGTTTCAAACTCTATCATCTAAACATCCAAGAAGCACTTCATTGGAAGAGGATAAGGTAAAATCAAAAAAATCAGTTGAGGAGCGAAACGTAAAACGGTACCAACGTTTATAGTGAAAGGAAATTCTTTTCCAACAGACAGACTGTATGCACTTTGTAATGTTTCAAAGTTTGGATGGGGGAAATTCTTGGAAAAAGTATGCTTTAAGGCGGGGATACTTTGGGCAAATGATTAAAGTACTCATTTGGTTATGATGTCACCTTTAGCGTAACTTCTGCTCTGAGTACAACAGGTAGATACTATTTGTAGGCAGTATTTATGTTACACATTTATGTCACACTTTCCGTCTTAGATCTATGAGATTTTCTGGGACTCCTCTTCTATGCAAGGACAACCAGGTAGCATCTCGATCAAGCTGTGAGAAGCCATCTTAAAGCAGCAAAATGGAAGATTTAGGAGAGACCAGTACTCAACACTCTGCTCGATCTTCATTCGAAATCAGATGGTCAGGTCTCTGCACCGGGTGTTTTTTTTTAGTTCCCCCCATCAAAGAGCTGTAAACCTAGCCTTTGAAGCCAGTGTGTCGACGTCGACCTTGCATTGCATTCTTTGCATGATATTGGGCTTCTAGTTTGATTGTTGTATGCTCTTCGATCCAGGTGTCTGCTGTAGCCATGTGGCTCTTCTCCTGCAATGAACGAAGGCAAAGTGGTCCCTAGCACCTGGGTAACATTGAGCCTGTTTGTTTGAACGATTGTCAGATACAGTGCGAAGGCGGAAATGAAATGCTAGATGATGGTCGCTACACATCTGTGCCGCAATGTGAGCGATCTGGTTTGAAACTCGCTGCCTAACAGTTTAGTCTCAACTGATCTTGTGACTATGCTTAAAGAGCGCAATTGCTGTTGGAGACGTCCGGAAACCGCTCACCAATGTCGTTTCGGTCACCTAGTTCGGAAACTCCCTTCAGTGCTGTTGTTACCTACCTTGGCATTGAAATCACGATAATGATGTCCCCGTTTGGTGTTGGTCGCCTAAAGCCTAGCACTGTATGATGGTAACCTTTCTTACTCTACTCTGGAACATGGCCTAGAGATCCTACTCCCACCGTAAAGAAAGGTACCAAAGGGGATATGAATACCTTTTACTGATTAACAGGGCAAGAAGTGATAGGACAGAGTTTGAGTCATCCAGTGGTTACTATTCCCCTGAATCGCTCTTTTTTCATATCAGGACTATGTCAACCTTGAAAACAAACCCCACTCTTATACAATCAATTAGCTATAACCTACCTTAATCACCCTTATTACCTGCGCTACACCTCAAAAGGTAAGGTAAGTACCCTAGGTCAAGAGCCCATCTCCTAGTCCTTTCAAATCTTCGCAACAAAAGCCAAAGTCCATAAAATAAAAGTATCCAGAAATGATCCCTAAATCGTAAAATCACCCAGCACTTAGTCACAGCGTACAGAGTCCTAATGATGTTGCCATTTGTCCCGCAACAAGTCCAAGGCATAATACACAAACTCGTTGCGAGTAAACACTGACTGGTTTCTTTTTGTTGTGTTGTTTGAGCAAAAGCAACCCTAAAACTTGAGAATAAATCTTCAAATTACATGGACAAGGAGCAAAATAAACCAAAATAGCAATTTGTCATAAATATTATTCAGGCATGAAATCGTTATACACCCTTGCGTGCACACACCCGAAAATACTTATCCCTAGGATGTGCTATCTCACCCCTCCTCTAACAGACAGACAGTGTAACGTTTTGTTTTTTTCTGATTTTTTTTGTTTTTGCTCTCATCTTGTTTAGAAAATAGCAACAGTCTCTCGTGTTTCAGATATTCTGCTTGTATAAACAAAACTCATTAATTCCAAGACAAAGTTATCCATCCGTAAGACGAATAACATTTCGAATAAGTCATCCAGCATGGAGCACCGGCAGAACCATCTACCGTTGATACAACAGCAGTGTTTGGATATAGCTACCACTGACCTTTTTTTCTTTCTCCGTCTAAAAAGCAAAGGTAAAAGAATCGTGAGATTCGACAGTAGCTACATAGATACAAAAACGAAAACAAAAAAAAAAAAAAGCCAAAAGTATCTACCAAGTATTCAGTGCAGAATTTCCACCACCGGCAACGCTTAAGATATTACCAACCTTGAACGAAGGGATGAAGAAAATGATACCTATACTTTCTTCCAGGTACAACATACGAATATCTATCTATCGACCATTTTTTGCCTCAATATTTTACCCAGAAAAAAAAACAAGTGGAGTTTTTTGTTCCCATGTTGTTTTGTTGGTTTATTTCTTTGAACAAATTTATGCGAACTACAAACAAACAAAATTTATTTTTTAATAATAAAAAAAAAAAAAAAAAATAACAAAAAATTGTATAGAAAAATATGTTTACATAGAAATCGATGCGAGTTCATACAGCCATAACGGATGAAAGATTTTACTCCCACATTTGGCAATATAATATACATTTCCTTCTTGTTCTTGGAAGGATCTAGAGTGTGACCCACGGAAGGAATTTATGGCAAGAACGTATGTCGGCTTCGGCTTCGGCTCCTTGCTTGCTTCAATAAATATCTGGAGCGTGTTGTTTTATTTTTTTTGTTGTTGTATTTTTCTCAGATTTTTTTTTTATTTTTGATTTTTTATTGTATCCATCGTTAAGTGGACACAAAAAATATTTTTTTTTTTTTAAGAAGAAGAATTTCTTCATACACATACAAACATATATTGGAGGAGTTATTTCTAAAATCTTAGAACCGTAAAATTTCGATTAAAGAATCAACATTGAAGAGAGTGATTGTGTGTATCTCTCTGAATATGTGAAGTGAACTTCAGTTTTGAGTGGGGGGGGGGGGGGGGCGTAATTGAAAGTATCTAGTCGGATGGACCTGGCTTGTTGAGAAAAAAAAAAGGGAAAAAAATTTCTTCTTTTGGGAATTCATGCTTAATCGAGTTGCTTGTGGGTGTCTTATCCTGCGGGTGCACAACTCAAGTATAGATAGTGGTATTTCCTTTTCCTGACCTTTTTCCCCAAAGAAGATATAAGGGCACTCTTGTGATTGTACCTTTAGAAGTGTTTTGCTTCCCAAACAAACAGTAGACGACTTAGCGGTTTATTCGAAATTTTTAACCCAAAAAACTAGTTCTAAACTACAACTGTCCAACATGCGCGGAGATAAAACTGCCATAATGAGAAATGGGATCGAATGGAGTCAACACTATGTCACTCAGCGATGTAGAGAACTTAAGGTTCTTGGGTTGGACATTGTTGTATCTACTAAAATATACCCAACTATGGAATATGGGTTATAAACAAATATATAAAAAACCATTTTCGCGATACTGACATTTACTGACACATATTTTTTACATAAAGTTACAATGAGGGGAAATGCGGGGGAAAAACTATCATATAACCAAATGCGGAATTTCTTAAAAGCTTTCCCCATAATGGGGATTGTCTGACACAGAAAAATCTGACATCATTGGGCCTGTGAGAGAGAGAGGGAGACTCTGCTACGTTATCTTTTGGAGACACTCAGTAGCTGGGCATCAAATTGTTTGTAGCGCCATCTCTTGAGTGCTAACATACAGATGGCAGAAGATGTTGTCTTTTTAAACTAAGTTTCCTATTTGATCAACATATTGGAAATTTAAAACATGTGATTCATTTTTATATACTTTTTTCAAAAGGTAAAAATCAATAAAAAAGTTTAATTTTATTGGCTTACTTTTATTATTACAAATATTCCTGTCATTTATTTTTAAATGAGCAGACTGAAGCTCCAATTTTAAATGACACGTGCAACTGACGACCTACTCAGCAATAAGCAGAAGTTCCAAACAATGGACGGAACAACACACTGGACACGCCATAACACTATCCTTCTACCAGAGGTCACCGACCATTTGCCCACTGAGCACAACTTCAACGTGGGCTACAGATGCTTAATACCCAACAGAAAAGAATGGACACAACGGAATGTCTTTCACCATGAATCGCTAACAATCTTCACGGATAGCTCTAAAATCGCAGAAGGAGTCCGTGCTGGAATCTTTTCAAAAGATCTGGACATCCATAACGATATACAAGGCAGTGAAAGACTGCAACGTATCTCTGAACGAGATAGTTGGACGGTACAACCTCACTTTCTGCTGGGTGCCGGGTCATTGTAACATAGTCAAAGACTGGGCTACACCTACAATAAGTTTTGCAGAAGCTGTAGAGATGAAAAATGGGAGAAGACTATCAGTCACCTCCTGTGCAGGTGTCCCGCGCTCGCCAATATTATGTGAATACCTTTTCAACGATCTAAACATACTAAGGGCAATAGTTTGACAACATTGTCAGTCCAAAATTGACATTTAACACGTTTGTATGACATTAGGGATACATTTGTTATTCGTTGATCTGAAGAACGCTAAAGTCGTTGATAAATTAGTAATTAAAGAAGATAGAGGATGTTGACACTATTTTCGAAGACGTGTATAAGGTAAATGCAAGCAGTTGCCCTAACCGTGAGCTGGAGAATAGAGTCCTTGCGCACAACTATGATATGCACCATCGGCAATCAGAGCATACTGGCTTCACCAGGTTCAATGACGACAATGTTGTAAGAAGGGATTCATCCTCCTTACCTATCGAAGGTGGAACTTCAAGCGATCTTCGAATCACTGAGAAAGAAGAAATCAGTGGGACTTGATTGAATATCGAACATTGTGCTTCGGCATCTTCCTTTAGAAGCGAGCTCTTCGATGCCTTATGGCTGGAAGAGCTCTTTTATAAGTTAAGCAGGTTGGGAAAAAGCAAACAAATACTGGACATGATACAGTGCAAGAGCAATGATCTCGATGAATAACCTGATCTCAGGGGCTTATTACCCTAACTTTATGTACTATGAGAGCGTGTGCCTAAGCAGCTTCGTTCCCACAGAGGCATTCCTCTACTACGATGAGGCAGGTCTGATCCAGGATAGAACGGCGGTGGCGATAATCTTCCATGTGCCTCTGTATCTGTGGATATGCGGCTCAACTACGAGCGAGGCGTTGTACAGAGCGCTGAGGACCGTTCCCGGTTCAGTAGGTTGGTTTCAAACTGATATATTAAAGACTTCGCAATTCTGGAGGCTCATAGAGCGAGCTCCCCCCGGATAGGGACAGTATAGATAGTTGGAACGTTTTCCTCAGACTTTTAACTTATTTGTGACCGCTTAAGGGTGACTGAATGTTCCCTTAACCAGAAGTTAAGTTATGACTAAAAAAATCCTAAGCATAAGGATGCCACAATCCGTTTTGTATCTCGCAAGCTTCTTAAAGTTTAGTAAAGAATCAGGAAAGGGGAGCAGATTTACTGAAATCTCAATTCGAATCTCGAATTCGATTTGGAGCTTCCTTTAAAAGATTGCTACCATTTGGTGTTTTTTTATAGACCCCATCTCTGTATCTACTACATAAATCAATTTACTTCGCCAACACCATGTGATGGCCATAATTTGAAATAATGGCACTTTTGACTTATCTGTTTACGTATCTTTATTCATTGGAATGGGTGGGGACAACAAAAAATTCATCTGAACTCAAAAAGTCAAACACTTAATCTTCCAGTCGTCGGTCGGCGCTCCACGGCGGCTGCTGTGACCTTTGCGCGCGTTAATTTCATTAAACAACAAAAAGTATCTATTTGATTGTTATCCGTAAATCCCCGTTTCAACATTCTCCAGATTTAAAAAGCAATTTGCAATTAAAATAACCTCATGTCTTCTTGTGTCTTCGGACCAGTGGCAATCGTTGTCGTCCTCGTCGTAATACAGGCACAACAACAACAACAAAAAATCACCCCAATTTTGTCAAACAGCATCAGCACCACCCCACTGCCATAAATGTCCTTGGATACACAACCGCAAAATACATAAAAAAAAATAAAATGAAAAAAAAAGAACCCGAATACTCAACATTAATTCCGAAAAGAAACGGAAGCAAAACGTGGGGCCCACCCAACCATAAAGCTTACTGTAAATCTGTGCGCCTGTGTAAATTAAGCCATCCTACAAATACCATAACATTTTATAGGATTAAGTTTACACTACATAAATTTTGTTAGCGAAAAATAAAATTAGCCGCCGCCGCCGTGGCGCTTCGTCCGCTTTTTCGTAAGCTAATCGTCCTCGAAATGCTCCGTGGTCCACTAGCTAGCTGTGTCTCTCTGCAGGGCGATGCGACGCGTCGTCGTAACAAGGAAGTGTTGTGTGGCGTTGCCGTGCCTTCATATCACATGTCCTCTTGTTAGCAGTCCATGGTGATTCAGCGATGCGGTTTGGCACAAAAAACAACAACAAGTCTCCGCAACAAGGACATCCTTTTTTTTTTTTGCAAATATGGACAGTCTGGTATGCTCTGTACTCTGTACGTGTGCATTTGCATATTTCATGGACCGATCCGCCAATTGTCCGTAACATATACTCGTCAAAATTCTCACGAACTATCCTTACTACTACTCCTCTTCATGATGATGATGATGATGATGGTGAGAATCATAATAGGGAGAACCTTTTTTTAGTAGTTTTGTGTTGAGGCAAATTTGTCGTTTCCTTAGAAACTAATCCTTTTATATTTGTGTGTGTTTCTTTTCGTTTGTGCTTTGCCTTCTCTCAGTTCCGGGAAATTAGAGTACCACCAGCCATTGATGTTAGGGGGCGTGCCATTGCCTTTTCCTTTGCCTTCTAGTGCTGCCGTCAGGACTGCCATTAATTTAATTGGAAATAAGCTTCGTCGGAGAACGTAATGACAACCCTTAGCGTTTTTTTTTATTTCTTTTTCCTTGTTCGTCCTTTAGTTACTGTCTGGTTCTGATGGCAACTAAACTACTACTCCTACTACTACTACTACTACTACTGTAAGGAAGAAGAGAAGATGATTTTCTTTTTTGAAATGTGTACCCTTTCTTGTATGACGAGCTGAGGACAGAACTGGATCTACAGGTCCTTTTTTCTTTCTCAACTCAATTGGGCAGATGGACGTCTACAAATTTATGGAAGAGCCAACTCCTCGCTGGGCTTAAGTTTTAAATTTATTTCAATGAAGTGCTGACAAATTTGTTGAAATTTTCTTGAACCAAAACGATAAATTCTGTAAAATGTCCTGTCGCACATATACTCGGAGTGTAATGGTTGGTTTTTGCGTGTATAGCACAGTTTGTGTTGACAATTTGTTTGGTTAATTAGATTTTGAGATGTCTCTCTGGGCGGTAATTATAAGTGGGAGTTGGGCTGCTATAAAAGTACTTAATTCTATTTATGTTTATGGACAAAGTAATTAAAAAGAAAATGCTCTTCAACATTGCGATGTGAATGTCCTTTAAAATGGATTGTGGCACGTTTCCTGATGGGTAAGGTTTTTCCTCTTACACTAAGCATGATCAACTAAATTATTGGAAGGGAATTTTAGGGCTTGATGATTGGAAGTCGATGGAAAAGTGTGGAGAAGGCTTGTCATTTAGATACTTATCAGAGGAGGGTTTGCAAGACCCAAGAGGATAGAGTTACGGGTCTTGATCGCAAGAAGTTGTATGGTATACGCAGACAGTAGAAAACATAGGGGGTTGGGATGACTAAGAGAACGGCCTAAGGAGTTTAAGCTTCGTACTAACCACCCTGATCTCACATAGACCATGGAATTCGAAAACCGGCTAAAAAAATTAACTTAAGAACGTATCTGCCTTCAGATGACTTCAAAGACTTCAGATGACTTCAATGAGTTCAATGACTTCAAGTGGCTTCAATGACTGAGGAAAATCCTTGTCATTGACGAACAGATTTGATGACATACATAGGAGAACATAGTGTGAGCAATCGTATCGTTCTCCTGCTTTAAGTCCCCAGCTTCACATGCTCGAAGAAAGACATATAATCAAGGAACTTAAGGATTCAAGGCCTCTAGGAGTAATCTCAATGAAGTACTACACCAGCTCAGAAACTGCGGGCTCAGAGCTACAGTTTATGACCTACCGAATCCGCACCATTTCAGTCTTTGGGCTCTTGAAAAGCTTCAAGAAAATTCAGTGTTTTCGACAATTTCGTTTAACGCACAGGCACAGTCACATTTCTGACCTAATAGGTACGTCAGTAAGCCAAATTATGGTATTTACAAGACAAGAAGGCCCGCGCAAAAAAAGTGAAACCATGGCTTTATTACGAGAATAATTCGGTGAACAATTGGACGCCTTGATCGTACATTTAGAGCTTTGAAAAGTCTAACGTCTTCATAGATAAACTGCGTACGATTGCGGAATCGGTCTGAAGCCAACATTACTCGGTTATTTTCATTGAATCAACATCTGAAAGAAATAATTTTGAAATTGATGCAGTTGAATTTTTGTAATTTTTTTTAATTCTGAAAAAAGTACTTCTTAATGAATCACCCTTTACATACCCGATCATACTTTCATCCATGTTCAATCATATTCACTCTCGCCAACACACGCTCGAATCACGACAAAACTACAACAGTCTTCCAACTGGGAATCTAACGTTTTATTTGTCAGGCCATTGGCAGCTAATTGTTGAACATTGGTAGTCTAAAAGATCCACGACTGTCTGAACAAAGCTGAATGCTAGGCGCACAGTGATGCGAAGCGTATGCTTCCCCAGAGAAAAAGAGAGAGCACAGCTTCTATGTCCCATGTTCAAAAAAGATGATCCTGTACCCCTTCAGTGTTGCCTACAAAATCCTATCCAACGTATAGTGTGGACGTCTAAAACTTCATGGAAAGGTGCAGCCACAACTGTTAGATTTTCGATCGAATGGAAGCTCTAGAGCCGCCGATGTCCCGCATTGAGCTGGGGTTCCGGGAACCAGTGATCAGAAGCTATTCCCATTGACCACTTCTTTGTTAACAAGCATTGGCTTCCGCGTCACCTTGAGGATGAGAACAACTTTTGTACAGAGATCAACTCTGACCCACTGACAAGTTGACAACTTCTTCTGTGTTCATTTTTTCATCAGAAACTCATCATCATAGTCACAGTATATATGTATATCATACTAATTCCAAACTATGCCACTAATAGAAGCCATCAATTTTCTAGCACCTCGCACTAAGAGTATTGTCCTTGTACAAGATTCCCCCATTCAAAATCATTCTTATCTAAATTGTACTCCCCTCCATTTAACTGAAATTTCATCAAAATTCGTTTAATTAATGCGAAAACTTTATTTATTCGGTTGTACAGCTAAATAACGTCATTAACTGATAAAATTGCATATCATCCTGGAAATATTTCAACACGTCCTTGTGCACTTCGCTATGCATACGAGTACACGAATGTACCACCCGCTGAAGCAATAATCGAGTCTAATATTGATTTCTAGGCACCCTGGTGGTAAGCCATCATATAGGTTGGTCTGGCTTCCGTTGGAAACATTTAAAATTTTAATGAATACACCTACAACTTGAAGTAAGAGTGGTACACCATTGCTGGTAGATGATGGTGTTAAAGGCTTCAACGAATCCTGCAATCACGAAGCTTCATTGAAAGTTTACCACAGTGTGAGCTACTTTTACTGAGATTGCGATATGGAACCCGTCAAAGCCGAGAGAGTGAGACAATTCTCTAAGGAATGCACTGGTAAATGTGTTCAGCGATTACTTATGTAGTCTCCAAATAGGTCGCTTTGAATCGTACCGATTGTTATTTTTGTTTAAATTCGATATGGCTCACTTTGGTTTCCGTCTCCGTATTCCCTGTTAGATATCAAAGTTTCCCTTATTTCATTAAGACCGAGTGAAGGGCAGACAGACAGATATTTAGCTTTGAACAGACCAAGAGATTTCTACAAGTCCTTGCAGCATCTCTAGGGAAAATAAACGCTTAGCTAGGCTGTGTGCATCCAAAGTAATTTTGTTGCTTCTGCTATGTCGTTTGATTATGGAAGCAAATTCATCACAAAGTCGGCACAAACACTACATACGCCGGCTAGAGCAACCTGCAATCACACTTAGTCTAAATAACTTCTCAATCAGAGAAGCATTGCTTATAGAAAAGTATGGACCATGTGGTAGTCCTCCTGCGGTTAGCTTGCAATCATCCTTAAGGTCATGTACCCGAAGCATAATATAACACTCTGTAGGGTTGCGGGATCGATAATCCTCTCAACATTCTGCCAAGTGAATTAGGCACAAATTAACAAAATGTTCTGAGGATATCTAGACAGCCATTAAGACTGTGGACTATGCTGTAACTAGGTCGAGGTCTATGAGAACGAGCAAGTCCTTTCTAAACAATATATCCCGAGTTAATGCGATAACCCTCATCTGGGTACCAGAGCATATGGAAATATCTAAGGAAACCAAAAGGCTGACGAGCTTGCTAGGAAAGGGTCGAAGCGGCATTTTTGTAGTACCACCAATTAGTTCCATACGGAGGAAAATAGAAGATGATGCCATCAATCGAACAAACAGATGCTGGGTTCATTTATATGCTCTTGCTGTCTATACAACGAACTGTTCGTTTCTGACATAATTTCCAGCCATTTTGCCGAAGCGACTAAATATGCTGCATAAAGATTATTGCCAAAGTTGCAGGGACGAAGTAGAAGTTGAAGCTGTTGGTTACCTGTTAGGTGATTGTGTAGCCTAATCCATCGTGTTGGATCTCCCGAGATTTTTATCACTATCCGGATGGTGACAGCGGACCTTGAACGGCTAAAAAACACCATCGCTGTCTGGTTCCTCAAAAGCTTTTGCGATAAACGAGCCAATTTCCCGTTTAAGTCATTTTTTACTAAACTATTTTCCAGTTAAGCCAGTAACTCTTTATAAGTGGTACCTTCAAAACTAATAAGATTGCTAGTGAAGCTCTAGTCTCTAGTCTCATGCCTCATAAAGTGCCTTGTAGAAATGAGGTACAACTCGAAGCAATTATTTTCTCATATTTTTCTCCATGATGTTCTTTCGGACTCTACGTCGAACTAAGCCACTGCAAACCAACATTCCTATCAACTATGGCATACTATTTTCAGCTAAACCTGAAGTATGTTGAGACCCGCAAGGACGTCGCTACAATCAGCAAAATTCTATCCAAAGATCATTCCAACTCATGTCTCCTTAAGATTCTAAATGGAACCTGCACTGATTCAACTTTAGATGTTCTTTTTACAGATAGGTCCTTATTCCGGAGGAAGATTGTCGCGATATTCCAAACCAATTGGACTAAGATCATTTGTTTTGAAGAGTCTAGAATGCGTTCTAGATAAACATTGGCGAGGTTCAATAGTACAAACGTCCCTATCCAAATGCCACTACGGATACGTTCAAGTTCCTTAATCTACAGAGACAGTTAATACTCTAATATTGTATAAGAATAGCATACAGGAGCTCTTTGTTCAACTGCAATGCCCTTACGGTCCTTTTGCATGTTCTACTTCACAGGCTACATTGTCACAAAAATAAACTACTCAAAGCGTTTTGACCACAAGATTAGAACGACGAGAAAGACAGTTGAATGGAGATTTCGATCCAGATGGTTTAAATATAGACTGGTTCTCGGAATCCCTCAACATCTCAAAATTTTATAGACTTGCCAATGTCTTTTCAGTGGAAATATTTACTGTCCATGAACCGCGTAGTCAAGCAAACTGATTATTTAGACCATAAGCTGTTCAAAGTGCAAGAAACACTTTCCTTTTTAGAACACTGGTATTCGTAATACAGCTGAGCGATTTGTAGACGCTGTGCCAGGCTAAGTCTTTTATTTATAAAATGTCAAACAATCTTGAACAAAAGTATTATGACAGGTTAACATGATACATGCCTCACCTGTCAAAAATTCCATAGACCATAAAGTACTTTTAAATGAATCACCTTTAGTATAAACATCAACCAGAACGAATTTCTCCAAAACACTCAATTTATTCGTCTCTACAGCGAGGTTAGCCACTTTTCTCCAGACACTGCTTCAAGGGTGCAAAAACTCGTTAAAGACATCTTCTTCAATGCGGTAGTCTTCTATTTGTGGACAAAAAAAAAAAACAAACCATGTGCAAATGGTAATTCAATTTCACCTCTAAAGGTGCAGCTGTTGCCAATATCCTTGCGTTGCACCGCACTATGTATAGGTATGCCAATGCAATTGGAAAATTAAAACGTTAAGAGTCATAAGAAGTTATTTTCTTTTATTGCTTTCTGCTTGCGTGTCTTATTTTATTTAGCTGAGGAAGCTTCGAAAGTCATAAAGACGAATACTTTTTCGGGGGGGGTAAAACCAATACCGCTGCGGAAAAGGATAATTAAAAGAGTAGGTACTTTGGTCAGTTAAAAATTAATGTTCATCCAACGAAGAACTAAAAACAAATAAAATAATACCACGATTGTCTCTGTTTTATGCGCTCACACATAATCCCGATTATGGCCGCATGCAAAGGCCAGAAAACAATTTGGGGTTTTTGAGTTTTAAGGAGACACCACATTTTAATTTTGCGCTGTGTGTATTGGGCTTGGCATTGTCCTGGTTTATGTTTTTTGGAATAAGTACAGTAAAACGCGCCCAGCCAGAGTGCTATTTCTTAATCGTAATGAGGAGCCATAAAAAGGTGCGGAGAGAGTGGGTTTAATCAGGATTAAATAAGAGTTAATGGTAAGGAGGCTTTTTACTGCGTTGAATAAAAGTGAAGGTTACTAAGGATAATCCACTATTTTTTGTTTAATGGATGGACGATTTAGAAAACATCAATTAGAATTAGAGGACACAATAAAGTTAAATGGCAATAAAATCATCTATTCTTGGACAAAGACCCATGGATGGTAGGCCCATTGTACTGGTGGGTGTGCGTCACCCTCTCAAAGAAGATACTTCTTTGTATTGAGATTATTTAGATCGTTGAACGAGTGTGGCAAATACATGGGAGGTAACTGATCCGGGTCTACTGTTTTTCCTCAGTTCAATCTTTGAGCATGTCTTCCTCTAGCACAGTGCCCAGCAGGAGTATACTACTTGGGAGAGGGTTCCTTCTGGTCTATCGATTCGATCGATGGTGGCTTCGCTTACCACGTCGGTGTTAATTAATTAACATAAAACGTTGCTGGCTCGATGTCGGGGTCGCTTATGCTTCTTAGATCGGAGAAGTTAGCTTCACAAAAAAAGGGTGAGGCTGTACTTTAAAACTGTCTCGTTGTGCTTGATCTGAGAGACTTGGAGACCGCCTGACTGCCGATATAGGCATATGACAATATGCGATACTGATTCTGCAATCAACCAGCCGAATGGCATGATTTCGGCTGGAAATCTTTTGAAATCTTTTGAAAGGATTTCAGCATCGCAAAATTTGTCAGCGATTTGGGATAAAGGATATCTTGTTCTATTATATATTAAAGATGTGTAGCCCATATAGAAATTTTGTCCAGTGGGCTAGGTGGTCGGTGACCTTTGGAAGATAACAATGCATCGATAGTATGGCATGTCCGGTGTGTTGCTCTTGGTCGGAGTTTGCTGATCAGGCAGCTGTTTGTCAATTGTTTGTCTTCTCCATAGTATGGAGTTCATATGTTTGGTTGCAGAATGTTTTTAGATGGAACTACAAAGCAGCGGTAAATCTTCTCCGTGAGGTACATAATTAAGTTTTAATAGTTCGCCCCGCAACCTCAAGATTGTCGATATTTCATCGATGCTATATTCACACTTGGAGTTTTCGCGTTTTTGTGAAAAGTAGTTTTCAGATACTACATCTTAGCAATTTCTCCAAGGATCCATGTCTTTTACCTTTTTTTTGACAAGCTGGCAAGTGGAGCAACCAAAATACAAGTGGACCAGGATGCAAGTGGAGCTTAATGCCTTTTTGCATGTACATATGTATATACGGAGGCCAGGGATTTTCTAGAACGTTCGAGTGTGTTTTCTCGCAAGCTTTAGGTCCTCAGCCTTGGGAAATTTAAGTCAGGAAGTTTAAGTTCTCTTATGAATAGCACCAGCTCGGTCAATTTGCGCGAACGCGGCTGAAACGATTTCGTTTCGACAAATGCTCTTTTAAGGGTACTTAAAGTTGATGGTTAAGCAGTATGTTTCGAAGCTATATTTGTTGTTGTTGTCCATTCGCTCTACATGTCCTAGCCATCTCATACGTCCAATGCGCAGTTTTTGTATCATTCCGATCATTTCGAGTTCCGCTCCCCAAGCGATTGAACAGAAGGAGCTTCATACCCTCAGGGCGTTGATTCTGTAAACTCCGTCTTCCTTCTGTATGTTTCGGTCTTCATGGTACTGACTAGTGTCTGCTTTGGCTTAGATCGTCTAATGTCGCCTACTCGCCTGTGAATACTGCGTTCCTTCCATAGTAGGCACTTCAATGTTGGCTTAAAAAAAATAATGCGATCTCCCACTGTTACTTTTACAGTCTCCATGATTTGTAGTTTCTTCTGCCCGTCCTAGGCCTACAAACCAATACGGAACTCTCTCTCGAATAGTTCAACTCCTCATAGATTTTTGTCACTATAATGATCACTTTGTCGTTGGGGAAGTTAATTATTTTCCGAGGCCTTGGGATCATCATACATTACACAGCAGCGGTCCTAGTATGCGACCTTACGCAACACCACTTAAGACTAGCTCTTATACTGATTTGTTTCAACGTCGGTATTGTGGCGCAGTGTCCTTAAATTTGTATATAGACTTCTGTTTAATAAGGGATCTTATGGTGGGGTATTGCCTTTTGGTAGAAGAACCAGTGTTTGTGTCTTTCGCTGTTCGGACTATAGTCTATTCTCAAAACACAGCCCTGATTCAGCCTGCTTTGTATTCGAAGTTTAAGAAGCCTTCAAGTCGCGTTACAGGCTATCCGTAAGCTCTGCTTTTGTCCATTTTCTTTTCACCAAGCTGATTTGCTTTCTAACTTTCTTAAGAGTCTTGCGGCGCTTTTTGCCTAGGATCCTTTTATCTTCTACGTTTTTGGATGTGCTGCTTTCAATCGTCATCGCTTCGTTATATTACCGTAGGTTCTGTATGTCTCATCGCCCACTTTGGTAGTGAGACCTTAAGCTCCTCTTGACTGGAGGCAATCACTAGTCTGGAATGCTAATTAGGAATAGGTTATCAAAGCTATTCCCTCTAGCAAGTGCATTCGTCTTGTTACTGACATACAGAGATCCTCACTCAGTGTTGTAGGGAACACTCACCTTTCCTCTAAATTTGTCAAACAGATTTTATAGAGAAGAATACCTTCAATTTGTTGGTATGAGCCTTTAAAATATAACATGTCCTTGCTTCTCAGCTATGGCCACCAAACTTCCTTCGACCCGTGACTAAATGCGCCCATTACTCGCGAGTAATAAACCTAGATGGACCGTTTTTCATTTAAACCTTGAACCTTATAACAAGGACTTTTAATTTTATTTGCCTATTTTTTTGTATTTTGCTTTAGAAGGACCAATAATTTCACGCTCTCTGTCTCTCTCTCTCTCTGCCATCTATTTAACGCAACGTATAATCCGCAATCAAAGCCCCTCCAGTCATCGCTGCCGTGTTTTGTTGTTGGTTCGGCTCATATCATTTTATTTTAGTGATGCTGATGGTACTCTCTTTTATGGCCAACATCCTCTGCTATTCAAAAAAAAAAAAAAACAACCTCCACTTGGAATTATTACCTGTGACTCGTACCCCTAAGGCTGTGCGGCGTCGGTCGTCTCTACTAATGCAGAGGAGCTTCGTCGACCACTTTAATGATACTTGCGCCTAGTTCTCTGAAAATTATGAGGTTTTTCAACGATTATCATCATCATTGGATCCCAATTGAATAGTGCTTCATAAGCATCATCATGGTCGCCATTTGTGGGACGAGTGGTTTACTTTAATATTCCCAGCTCTCGGGTCGTTCGGTCTCTCCATTTCAATTCAATTGTATAGATTATGCATAATTTATTATTACTGCCAATAAAAGATTGATGTAGCCATTGGCTGTGCGTATTTGTGAGGATTAATAAGGCCAGGGATACAGGATAGAATGCTGGAACTCACGTATCATTGACGTTGCATACATACCTATATATACCTGTGTACACTTTGGTTTATTTGATTTGGTCCTTAAAACAAAAAGGGAGGCTTATAAGCTGACACGCGAATGATATTGATATCATTTGCATTTTCATCCACCAAAGAGGACGGAGGTAAATTTTAATTAACTTTCTGAAGCACCCGTTTGCAAATTAGACAACCAGGACGTGCAATGGACTATGGGATTTGAATTTGAATTTATTATTAATTTTTTTTTTTTCTCTTTCTCTTTTTTGTGGTCAGCCAGTAGGTAGTGTGTTTAGAGCGCGTCGAGTGTGTACAGTATGAGTGAAAAGTTTTGATTGCTCTAGTATATTTCACTGCCTGAATCTAATGGTTGTTTTTATTTGTTTGTTTCATTGCAGGTAAGTCGATCTACCATTTTACAACAAAGACTTTCCAATGAGTATAGTAAGTGAGTATATTTGGGTCACTTATAGGGTGACCAGATAAGAACAAGAGGAAAAGAAATTCACATGAAACCACAACAGTATGCGATATCAAATTGATTCTGATTTTATTGTGAAGCTATATTTATGCCATTATCAGTGAAATATAACATGATTCCAATGGGTGCCTCGGCTTTACTTGGAGTACATCAAGGGGTCAACCCAAATAAGTATGATTTAGTCCAACATGTACGGTGTTGTTTCGTTAATGACGTCTCAAATGTTGGCCTCAAGCTCATCCAAAGTGGTTGGCTATGGACTTGACATATCTCCAGAGAAACAAAAATATAGCCGTATGATCAATTGATGAACGCTTGAGGTGAGATGACCCATTCTGCGTCGGCTGTGTGACATGTAGCGCCGTCTTGTTGCAGCAACAGCTCGCATATTTAGATTTTGTCGAGCTCTGGCCACAGAAAGTCGGTTAACATCGCTCTGTAGCTGAGACCATTGACGCTAACTGTGTCTTCTTCGGACAAAGGTGTAATGGCTCTTCTTTCTAATGTAGCAGAGCCACACCATAGAATGTCTTTGTTAGCAATTTACCATCAAATGTTCTCTTAGACTACTGCCAAACGGACCTCTTTTCATAGACTGAATCGTTTCAACCTACTGCTTGAATTGAACAAACAAGTCTGTTTAATTTTCGCCCACACTGTATGCCTCGGACTTCAAAATATACATATACATCCCCAAGTTTCATTCATTTATTCAGATTAAACCCCTTATTCGTCTAATTATTTCCGGATTATGTCCTTATGGCAAATGTGATGGAATCAAATATTTACCTTTGAAACCCAAGTAAGAGCTTTGATTGAGTACAACAACCCATTCGTCAATATAATACCGCTAATGTCCTTAATTACAAACAAAACGAAACCCTCCAAGATAAACAGAAGCAGAAAAAGAATATAACAAACTTTGTCATCATTAAAGTTGACTTAAACAAAAAAACAAACTTAGTCTTACCCATTGTAGGTGGAAGAAAGCGGATATAGAAATAGTTGCTCTAGAGTCTCCTTTTCATTTAATTGAGCTTATCCTCCAAACTATTCTTCTCCATCTCCTTTAGCTGCAACTTTTTCACACGAATATTATTCTGATAACGAATGTGGCAGGTTCTACGTGCAATTTTTTTTTTTTTCTTTATCCTCCTCTTCGCCTGACGAATGAAATGACATACACAAAAGGAGCAGACAAAAAAAAAACAAGTCCTTGCCATCAGAAAGGAGGGTTGGAAAAACTGAGATGACAAACTTTCCGACACGTAATTCCTTGGCACATTTAATTGAAATCCGAGAACATAGTTGGGATACTGTTTTTTTTTTCTTTTATTTTCTGCTGCTGATGCTTAATTCAGACGTGTGTCGGGCTCAGAATTTTTTGGTTAAGTAGACACCATGTAGTAGGAACGTCTATGAGAAGGAAAGATGTAAATTGCACATGCAGAGTGCAGAGACTGTCTCCTGGCGTGGTGTAACAGAAAAGATACAATTCGATGGGAAGTCTTTCCTTGAAATAACGTCAGTAACTTTTGAAAGTAAACTTAGGATGGGTTCTTGGAACACAGCACAAGGTTCTGCTCTGCTGAATCCCTAGGCATGAGTGCGTCTCGGGCAATAAAAAGCCAGATGAATTAGTAAGGAAAGCTTCATCGGAACCACTAGAACTGACTGACCTCTCCATAAGCACCCCGTCCTACGTTCTCAGGCTTGAAACAGGGAAACTGGCTACGAGAGAGGCGAACCTGAGATGGAATTCCCTAGAAACTTGCAAACTGCAAAACAACTTTTGACAAGGCAAGGATCGAAAGAATCATCCACTATGGCAAACGTTCACTGTGCATGCTTATGGGGATTCTCACGGGCCACAACACTCTGCGGTACCACTTAAAGAAACTGCGTCGTATGGAGGAAGAAGTCTGCAGAGGATGCGGCGGGTGCCCTGGACTCCAACATTCCAGGTACAAGCTCCTTGGCAAGCACTTCTTCCAGGATCTAGGCGAACTATTCATTGCTAACACCGACATGTTATTGGCACGTTATGGATGGATTTACCCATGTTGAAATGGGAGATCCTGAGAGGCCCGGCGAAAATGTTATACTAGTGATTTGTTCGAAGAGAGATGGCAAAGATCCAGTTCTAAAGTCTCAGGTTCGTATAGCCATAACTATAGTCCATGGTTGTGCCAGATATCATGCCTTAAAATACTGGACTGTGTTCGGCCTCTAAAGGGGTTAACAGCATTCACAACATCAGCATCTAAGATCTAGTCTGATGCAACCAAATGTACCACAACCACAAAAGAATTGTGTTCTCTCAAGCTTGACCGTAGCAACCTTTGCAAAGGTAAGTGCCCTGCAATAACGCCAAAAAGTTATTCTAAGTCTTTTGTCCTGTTACAGTCGGTAGCATTCATTTAGTCAGTCTGCATCGGTTGAAGAGCCAAGTGGAAGAAGTGCCTATACGACTCTACATATGTTTTGATATAGTCGCAGTGACAAAAAGCATAGCGCCTTCTGCAGTTCGGTACCTTCCAAACTACTCTTACGATAGCTTACGGAGTCATTCTCTATTTTAGCATTTAGCATTTTAGAGTAGCATGATCCGTATCCCTCTATATCTTGTGACCCAGAAAAGAGTCAGTGAATTATATCTTGCAAGGAAGCTTCAAGGAATCTTTGCAATCACCAACCAGTTTGAAAGTGGTTCTATTGTTGTGTAAGGCTTGACTATTGCCATAGATTATAGGCCTTTCAGGTGTCCTTTACTCACATCTGCTATTGTATGTTGTTGCATTCCATTAAGACACTATCTCCTGATCCTTAATCGATATTAAAACGTTCGCTGCATTATACTTCTAGCTCAGACTCTAACTCAAGTCAGTTCTATATACTAGGAAAGTTTTGCCAAAAAATCAGCTGCCATCACAGGATAACAGTTGATCCATAGTTTCGCCATGAAATCAGAGGGATGTCCAAAGGCCATAGGACTTTCTCAAGGTAAAGTTTCAGTGCGGCACAAACCTTCTTATCTAAGTGAGTAAGTGCATACTATTGTGAATCCCACGATACATTAGGAAAATGTGAGCTCTGTTTATCGCTTCATCCTTTGCTCGAGATTCGAGATTCCACGGTAGTTGACCAAATGCGAATCCCTGCGGAACACCACCTATGATTACCGATTGTTTACCCCCGCCCATTGATCGTCTCCTTCTATGGCTTCTTTCACTTCTTTCGATCGTGGCAACACTACTGGCGTTCTGCGAGATGTCCGGCTTCATCTATCGCACTCTCCAATCTATCACTTATTATGCACTCCAGAATTTGACCTATCCTTCGTTGCACACCCCTTCGGAGCTTATCTTCACTGGGCGATTATCCTATGAAATTCTTCGAGGCTACTGTGTTCCTTGAAGAGCTCGTACATACGGAGCGCTCTGTGACATTCTGCACCTAATCTAAAGATCTCATCATTCTCACATTGCATTAAAGCGTGACAAGCTCTTCTTGAGAGCTGCAACAGAACCATAGAGGGTTACGATTCCATTACTAGCTAAAGCAATTCAACGTGTAGGGTTTTTCCATAAGAGGCTTCTCAGCTTTCCTCTACTATTTCCTGTATGATTAGGTTGTAACTGGAAATCGGTTTCCTCCTGATCGCAGCAGCATCTCTTGCCAGGCCTGTTCTTCCTACGTCACTTTATTCAACCGCCTGCTATGGTGACAATTTTTCTTCCTCTTGTAGTGGTTGTCACCTATCCAATCGAATACTCCCCTGTGTGATGCCCCCTCCAAGCCTGTCCACTAGCGTCGACTCTTTGTGATCAAGTGGCCCGTGGTTACTATATCATTGGAGCGTCGCTTGGTATATGTAGACATGATGCGAACAAAACGTGACGTGTAATCTTGGAGTCGTTGTGAAAGCCTCCTGGTTTAGAACATACGTTCTTGTAGATTTGTATGAGATAGTTTTCTGAGTTTCTGCTTCTAAAAGACGTCAACTATTGCTGTTGATTTAACCTCGGGGATTTGTTATGTTGCCCAACAAGTGCCCGACACTAAAAGAAGCCTCATTTCAGATTCTGAAGAATAAGTCTTTTTGTTGTTCCTTAAATAAGCTGTTGTATGGCCACTACCTCCAAGTCAATGGGCAAACATAGCATACAAATATCGCTCGCAGTCTGTCCAACAAAAGTGATAAATAAAAATGTGAATACAATTGCAAGACACATTCTCTCGTTGAAGTTGCACTTTTAACCTTTTGAAAGGAATCTGTGTACCGCCCCATTGCTCATATGCATAAGGCATGCCTTGTCTGCTTTTTTTTTTTTTGCTCGTCCTTTCTTGGCAGCAGCCATTGTCTACCAACTGCAAGTAGCGTGATTTCGCATGAAACTATTCGCCACGATACAGTGGAAATGGTCAAAGGAATGCTCTGTCTGGCATGCTGACTGTTGAAGCGTCAGTATATCCTTGGAAATAGTTCTTCCTATTCCTGTTTTTTTTTTTTTTTTTTTTGGTTTTGGCATCAAAGTAGAAAGGCAAAAGATGTTCACGCGATTTACGATGCAAACGTGATTTCTCGTTCTCCTGGTGCATATCACAAAAAAAAAAAAAAAAAGAAGGTGGCTCATGGTAACCATATAGGCTAGCAGAGAGATGGTGCAGAAGATTCAATTCTCGGAGGCCACCAGGATTCGCCTTTTATATATTTTTTTTTTTTCCTTTGTTCAATGTTTCAATGTACGAATTTTATGAATTCTGTGGATGAATTCGGAAAATGAATGGAAACACTGTGGATACTGTTGCGGAAGGATTTTCAGATCAAAAATGTTCTGTGGCCGCCATCTGTTCTGGTCGGCTGGATGTTATTGCGCTGCAGATTCTTTTAACGCGCCCAGAAGCATGGCAGAAGAATTTTTGCCATGTCTGACAGCTGGTTTTTCCTGGAGATGATGGATTTCATTCGTCCTTGAGTTTTACTTTTAAAATTTGAAAATTTTGCATGACTGCTGCAGGGACGAAACGAAGGGGATAGAAGCAAATATCATAGTGAAGGTGATTTAAAGTTAAATATTCTTTACTGCTCTCAAATTCAGATTTAAAGGATAATTGTGGGTGGGATGGTTAAGATTCTTCTGCATTTAACCTTTTTGCGAGTCCTATTTGGGGAGGAGTGTCTTGAGCAAGGTCTCAGGATGGCAGAGTTCTTAATTTCTGTACAAACTGTGATTCTCGCATTGGGTCCCAGATATACTTATACCCACGGTGTAGTTCGGTTAGATGGCAACTGTTGGGCCAAACTGGGGATCCATATTCCTCAGTTGAATAAACCAGAAAGAGGGCAGTTTACAGGAGATGTAGTCTCTCCTGTGTCGACTAGCTTTAGACCTTAAGCTTAGGTGGTACCGAGATGTGTTCTTCTTCGGGCCCATCTAAGCTTGAAGTGAGGACAGTAGATCTCAGTTTTGCTTGTAATCCATTAGATGGTACAAGTTCTATGTTTCAAGGAAGCGGGCTGGAGCGCCATATTAATGACGTTGTCAAATTTCATAGTCGACATATCACGGGTGTTATGTTGAAGAGGATAGGGACGAGCATCTAGTTGTGCTGAGCTTTTCATTAAAGAAAACGTTTAATATCGGTTCAGTATCTCGCATACTAGGTTATTATGCATAAAGGCTGATTTGGTTAATCTTGTACAGGAGACCCTTTGGCTCAAGCCTCTAAAGTCCAACGGCCCTTGGAAGGCACGCTCCAGCATTGCTGCTACTCTATGAAACTTGTTCTTCTTACTGTAGTGTCTGTTTCTCCGTAAGTCGCCTATCCTATCTGCTCTCTTGTGAAGTTCTTCCACCAGTATATCAATGAGAAGCATTCCTGCTATAGTGCACTTTACGTGGTTCGAGGTTATGCAGAAAGCACTACTCACTCTTAGTGTACACAGTAAAAATGTTGCTGCAATTTCTCTTTTGTATAAAGTCACAATCTAGTGATCGACTATATCTTGGTCCTCCTACCTTGAATCATTCATAACACCAAGCTATTTGCTGGTTTGGATACTATCTCATACCCACCTACTATGAACGTGATAGTTTCCAGTTGCTTTCTACTCCGTGTTTTAGCCTCAGATAGTATTTTAGATGTTCCACAGTATGGGTCTCAGTACCTAGCCCTGGTGAACTCCTTCACTGACTGCGTATACGCTCTTTGCCGGCAATAGTTTCTGAAAATTTTGCTGATGTAAGTTGGAAGGCTATTTCTTCGACGCGCTTCGAGAATATGCTTCCAGCTCGCGGTATTGAATGCGCTCTAAACACCCAGTGTTATGAAGAAGCAGTACTGCTCTCCAATGTCTTCCATTTATGACTATTTTCGCTATGAGAATCACTTCCTTACCATCATCAACAGTCGAGTGTGCCTTTTAAAAATCAGTACTGATGTGGTGACCAATTTACCTGCTTCTACAATTGCAGCTTACATCCTGTTACTATTGCGCCCATTCTTTTAGTTTGAGGTGGCTTGCCTGTCAGCCTTTGTATCTAACGTATCTCATTGGGATTGCCTAGACCGTGTCGCTCATAACATATTTGGACAATTCAAGTTCCCATTTGACTCGTCCATGGCAATAATGGTGAAGTGTTCGTACTCTAGGAATTTAATCTTTAAAATCATATCTCTACATGGCTCTCTATATGAATTATCCTCTGTGTGCTTTTAGTGTTAATAGCAGTTAAACTCCTTATCCACAGGATCCCCAGGAATGGAGCTATACAGGGCTATGCGAAGAAAGTCGCCACCATTCCTCTCTTGTGCTCAAAATGTTTAGTCTCTGTCTCATGTACTCTTGCTTGATTAAGGAATCTAGATTTCTTAGTCATGAACTCTGTCAGTTGCTCCTTTCCTTTATTATTGTAAGCCCAGGTCCGATTCAAAGCCAAAGATCTTCAATATACATTATCTGAGGTGTAGTATTGGTATGAGTAACCAATCAGTAATCAGTAATCACTGAGCGGAGGTAAAGCAATCAAAATTATGGAGAATAAGTAGCTTCCCGGTCAATAACCATAGAGGTCCTTTTGGTAAGAGTCAAATATGTTGAATTCTCTGCCTTTAGCCACTCTTGCATCGTTTTCTTAGACACTAACTTGCTATTTTATACCTAGACACTCTCGAAAGCGTTTATTTGCTTTTGAATCGCTGGATTCTGCGCCTGAACTACTGCCTGTCTTTTCAGGCATTTTGGCATCGAAAGCAGTATGAGCTTAAAGTCTCGTCTATTGTGCACCTACTCTGCAGAGTTTCACCGCGGATGTTTGTAACTCTCGCCTTCAAGTCCTGCGCTCGTTCTGCTTTCAACATACATACACCTCAGGGTCATAGCAGCAACATGTCAATTAAAACGAGTTTTTTTTTTCTCCTCCATTTCATCTTAGCATCCTTTATAGTCCTTGAATTGGGAAGCAAATAATAAAAAGGAAAAAACTCATCTCATCAAGCATGGTATCGTGTTACTTTGCTATTATGAGTTGTTTATATTTCTTTTCTATACTTCCGACAGGGATCCTTACTGACCTGGAAAGTATTCACTGAAGATTTTCATTTGCACTGTGTTTATCCTTGCAAAAAAGGCGCATTTTCAAATGCGAAGCCAACGGGTGCAGCAATAGAGTACCGCGTTTCACAATTAACAAGTTTCTTCTCCTCTTGTTTTTTTTATTTGTTTTTTTTTTTTTGCTTCCAATTTCGCCAGCATCATTTGTGTTTGGCTAGAGCATCCCTTTTGTTCTTTTTACATCACGAAGTCCATAAACAAAATTAAAATCGACCAGGAGTCCTGTTCCTGTCAGTGCTAATGAAGACTATATTACTGCTACAGCTCAACTGATGATGATTATCCCGATAAGAGGTCGAGCGGAGTTAAAAGAACAAAAAAAGAAGGGACTATCATCGAACCAGGACAGCGAGTACAGGAAGTAGGTATCCTTTTTTTTTTTTTGATTACCGTAGGTGAATTAAAGATTCCTTTGTCGAAATGCATTGTATGCTGCTGAGGTTGTTCGGAATTTTGTACGAACTCCTTTTTGCGTCAAGGAACAGAGGCAGTGGTATGTTTCTCTAGAAAATTGCTTGATTGCACTTAAATGCGATTTCAAGTTCGCAATACCCTGCCGTGTCGATGCAATGGTGCTAACTTGTTGGAGGGATGCGATTCGTGTTGTTGTTGCCGATGGGTGAAACCGTGTTCAATGGAATTGACTAGTTCCCAGTTATGGGCAGCGAAACGTATCCAGGAATGATCAGCGAGCGACTAGACAAGAGCGCGGTTGTGATGATGATGATGAAAAAGCCAGTAGTAGTCCTGTTTGTGTTTGTGGGAATTATTATGCACTCGACTGTGGCCCTCGGGTGAATGAGTTCCAAAACGAGTCGAGTACAAGGGCAATTTCCCGCATATAGCCAAAACCCAGAGTAAAACGAATCGATAAAGGACGATCTACCAGGACATCACATCTTCTCTTCTTTTTGCACTCTGCGGATGCATGAAAATTCACCTCGCAATTTCGATTTCCATTTTGTCCGGATATTTGTGCACTGCTGAGCAAGGATGGTAACTATCCGAGAACTGAGTATGCAACATCTTTGAGAAAATTAAGGATTAATCAGGATATTACTGTTGCAAGTGGTACGAGTATAATATGTGTATATGGTGGACTACCATGGTGATGGTGGTGTTATCCTTCTTCAACTTGTGCAACTTTTCCTGTATTTACAATTAATTTCGGTTGCAATGCAGCCAGGCAGCCAAAGGGTTTCGATTCATTTTGAATTTTGCCGCGATTGCACCGCTGGCTGGCTGCTGGGGTTCACTTCTTCTTCTTCTGCTTTTACCGGGACGTATGGGGAATATTGTGAAAATTCAGTTGGAATGGGCGCAATGCTACGGCTGATGATGCCACGAAAGAGCAGAGCGAGAGTAGTTGTTACCTTCGGTGAGTTTTATTGAACCGATAAATTACTTGCAGGATATATATATCTCACGGGATGTTATTTAGATGAAATTTTGTTTGTACGGCTGTGTGTGTTTGTGCTTAATTGCATTACGTAACGAAAATATTTATTAAAGGCATTGGAAAGAAAGTCGATCAATTAATTCTTTTGCAAATTGATTTAAGGACTCTTGAGATGCAAAGAAGAGGAAATAAGCATAATTTTTCACTTCCTGCGGGGTTATATCCTCGATTAGGTGAGATTGGCTGACGTCAGTGGGTTCAGCCAGAGAGGCCCGTTGTGATACTGACCGCATCGAGTATCCGAAGTCTATCTATTCAAACCAGCATAAGCTTACTATGAAAGGGTGGAAACGATTGAAGTCCAAGTTAGCGAGTTCGCCTAAATTGTGGCAGAAATCGTTTGAAAGGAAGCCAAATGTAGTTGCGTGCTTCCCATTAATGCAGTGTCCAGTAATGACACCTACCCATGGTGCACCTATGGTGCTAGTATAAGACCTGTTTAATTTAATCGCATCGTGTAATTGTGAGGGTCCTAGGGCCCAAGCGGGTTCTATTGCTTCGCTTGGTTAGGTATAAACCTGTCACCTTTTCGGAGAGTGAGACCAATCCACTGCCGTTCTCGCTAGGTTTGGCCAGAATATGCTTAACATGACAACGTTTGCAGTTTCCTCGTGATAGTGACGGTCACTCTCCAGGTACCACATCCATATAGCAGCACGTAGCTTGGGGCTTAAGCTGATTGCTTTACTTCGCCAAACTGTGGATAGCATCCCAAACGCAGATTTAGCTTTACCTATAGACAATACTCCCAGTCCTAAGGTATTGGAAATTTTCTACTCTCTCAACCGTTTGTCCAGCAATGCATATATGAGTTGATGAGTTCGGTCCTAGGCTAATCATATTTGTTTTTTCCGAGTTAATTCTCAGCCCAACGACGTCTGCTTCCCTCTCCACATTTGCTGTCATTTGGTGAAGGTTCATTATTCTGTGAGACAGAAAGCATACATCATCGGCGTAGTCAAGGTGTTAGAGTTCAGATGTAAAAGTCTATCGAATTGCTCCATTGCCTGTTGATAAGGCCGCATTCAGCACATCGCTAATCACCAATCACCAATCAGAGGACACTCATAAGATTGATACCTGGCTATAGAGTAGTAGCTGGCGATATAAAAATGGAATGATCAGGGTCTTATACAGAGTGTGTTTGGTTTTTCGAGATAAGGCTTTACTTCGCTTGATTTCTGCGCTGGTATCATTGCCAGAGTCGGACTTTTAATCGATTGTGCCACTGGCGTTGGGTTGTGAATTCCGCAAAATCCGCTCATGTATGATGTTAAAGAATTGCATGACACCCACCTTAGCTAAAACCTTTTTTGATATCGAAGATCCCAGTACGACCATTACCGACCTTGATGGAGCAGCGATCGTTCTCCATCGTCATACTGCACAAACAGACATGGTTTTACACAGTTTATCCTTATGGATACTGTCATAGGCGGCCTTTCGGTAAAGAGATAGTGAGTATCGATGTTTACTTCTTGGGCTTTCTCCAGGATCTGGCGCAGTGTAAAAAATTGATCGATGGTGGACTTACCTGGCCTGAAACCGTACTGATAGTATTGCGGAAAAGATCTTGTACGCAATGTTGAGGAGTCTTATGCCTCTTTAGTTGGTCTCCTTTCTTGTGGATCGGGCAAACGATGCTGATGTTCCATTCATCGGGCATACATTTTAGAGATAAGTTGGTGTCTGTTCTTTACCGATTCATCTCCAACTGCCGTCAGATACAGCAGCTTTGTTAGATTTCAGCTTGGATATTGCTATCCTCACTTCACTTAGGTCAGGTGGACGAAGATTTTGCCTATCATCGGGATAATGGTATAATGGTAATTCCTTTTATTTTACTCCGGAATTCAGGCGTCAATAACCGATGTCCTTAAGGTTTCCAAGATATAAAGCATCGATGTTCTGCCCGAGTAAGCTTTAGTCCTACTCCGGATCTTCGAGCACTTCTAGCTGACTTGGCAGGGTAGAGTCCTTTTTATTGAGGAGATTGCCCGAGCATCGCACAATATTGTCTCCTTCAGTCCTAGATAGCTGACTTCTAGAATCTGAACGTTGAAGGTATCTTTCGTTCCTGAAATGAGACAATCCTCTCATACGATAGCCAAAGGTCATCAACAGGTTTTTGAGTTTCAGAGAAATCTACATTTTTAGGGTTGGGGCTCATGACCAATTGATACTGGTCCAATTTTGTGGTGCAGGCAGCTCGCCATTTGATCTCTCCAGATTCAAATTCTTGAAGGAATTCGCTGAAGTAGAGCTTACTAACTGAGAGACTAGAAGGTTTAGACAGCAGTGGCTCGCTCTTTTTACAACTTTCGTTATTTTGCCATACAACGTCTTTTCAGGCTGCTAACATTCCTGGCCTGGCAAGGCAAAACCTACCGACATTTCCTTCAACGCTTTGATCACAGTTTCTGCAATTGAGGTATGTGTAGCGAAACTTCTCTTTTATTTGATTAATTGCAAGCATTTCCCTATCAAAAGAAGTCATTGAAATTCCAGTCATAATTCAGAAACCAGTACAAGTACTGACATACGCATCACGTCATAAAATAAATTCCCCTTTAAGTGAGCTGCAAGTTAATAAGGTCCTTTCATACATCGAGCTACAATCTGCGTCTACAAAAGAGCCAACTTTTAGGTGAAACTTTCAACTAGATACCACGAATTCTTGTCGAAATTAAAACTCTTCCGCACTAGAGATCTTTTAATAAACATCCCACCAACCCAACAGGCAAAGGGAAAGCAGCCGACATTTTTCTAAGAATCCTTGTGCACATCACTGACGCAGAGAAATTTTCTGCTGACATTGTGCAAACATGTTTAACTTTTTTTTTTTCAATCTTTTGAGGGAAGGATTGCAGGGAAATTGGAAAAAGCGTGTGCACATTTCCTTCTTCGTGCATTTATACATCAGAAAAATGGGAACTCGTTCATGCGCACCTAATGTCGCCCAATCGTAAATATCATCACGAAATCCATCCAAGGATGTATCCTTCGATAACAGTAAACATGCTTACATGGGACTATATTTCTTCTGTGCGAGTGCAATTCGTGAGACGATTTCGCATTGCCTCTAGGATTATCAACAGCAGCAAGGGGGGGAAATACAACCTTGAGGACTATATTCGTTCAAAGAGTATCTATAGGATGTTATATGTATAGAAATAGACTTTAATCCTTGCTCTTGCGCTATTTATTAAAAACAGGAAATGGGAAATCCAAAACGAAGGATGCTTTTTCATCCCCAATTGGGTAAATAACAGATTCGGTGCCTCTGTTTTCTTTTTTTTTCTATTGGTTTGTCCTGCATTCCTGATCAAAGGACATCATTTCCGAAATCTTGTTGCATCACAGATACGTACTAGGTAGTTGCACCTAGCGCTGGGTTTGCTATTCCTGTTGTCCTACATGTCTTTTGTTGGGTTCAGAAGCTTAACTATGTCCTATCTACTCAAGGAAATTCGAAAATCGGTTAATACATCTCAGAATTTATTTGTCTCTCTCTGTATGTGTGCGTGTGTGTTGGTATAGAATTGAATTGATGCGATCCATACGGATAACAATACAAATCCTTTTGTTCTCTCTCTCTCTTCAAAAAAGAGGACACAATATTCACACAAGTGAACACACATTTAACATTTTGTTTACATCTTGTATTTTGTGTTTATCTACGATATTGCCATGGGATACAGAGTTAGTTAACCTACCTACCTACCTGGGTGAAATATCTTGGGGGTAAGGGGGAGGCTACGCAAATGTGCAAAATCCCCAAATGTAAAATCAATTGTAATCGGTTGTTTGGGATTAAGGACAATGGAAGTTATAGAACTTAAACAAACGCAAATTGCACATTCTGTAGAGGTGCAAAAGTATCTATAAACTGCAGCAGGGACATGTGCCACAATGCCGACGATAAGAGAATTTGTTTTTCTTTCGAGTACCTACATATGTTATGTGTTTGGGGATTTAAAATTAATTAAATACTAGAATGTTTGATTGCAATTTGTGGATGAAATATTAAATGAGTTTTTTTTTTAACAACAACACATCTGGACTGAGACTTTAGCTCCATGTGTCTGCTTGCAGTTGATGCTAAAACCTTTCCTACCTAAACAAGGCCTATTAAATTCTGACAATCTGTCAGAAAAGTATGAACGTTTGTGATCTGACGTAAATTCTGACGAATATGTCGTATGAGCACATACATAAACCACCTTGATTCGAACCTAGAACCACTGTGCTATGGCACCAATTTATATAGCATTCTAATCCTTTCAAAATACTTCCAGTAATAAGTCGGGTTTCAAACCAGCTAGACTGTACTGGCGGCTGTACCGAAGAGTACTGAGAGTACTGTCATCAGCGAAGGATAGAGGCTTAGAGATAACAGACAAGAGGTCGAATCAAATTGACAAAGAGAGTCGCAGAGAGAACTAAGCCCTGAGGAACCCCAACAATTATGTGGAGAAAAACTGACTTGAAGCCTTCCACCACTACTTCTATTGAACGTCCCGAATGGAAATTTCTAAGCCAAACAGAGGCTTTTCGATGTCGATATGCAAGCATTCTTGACAATTTTGAGCTTGAAGCCAAACTCTGTCAAGTTTTCCAACTTCGTTTCAGCAAAGTGATGGAAAAATTTGTTACACTTTTTGCCACGAAGCCACCAGTTGACCTGTTGCTAGGAAATCCATATTGACAGTCATTAAAGAGTCTTAGTCAATCAAGAAATTGTATGAGTTGACGCTTTATCAGAGTTTTCATGACTTTAGCAAGATCGAATGCATGCAAGTGTAAAGGGTCGAAATTGTTTGCAGAAGACAGACCATCCTTCACTCATCTTCTCGGAAAGAGCCCATACAAAAAACGTTTTGTCACCGTGGAAGAACTACTAGCGGCGTGAGACAAACATGACAGGAAGTACCTATTATTATTGCATAGGGTATTCTGTATGACCTTGTGGTCTATTGTGCGCCCTACTAACCTTGGAGAGGTTTCTACCCTCGTTAGAGTGACGGCTATCAATTCCCTTTAGAGCTCTTTCTCCGGACCAGTCTCTTTTAAGAATCTGAGAATAAGAAATGGGTCCAAGGTTGGCATATTCTCTGAAGATATTTGGTGCATGTATTTCATTCTTTTTTGAGTCAATGCCCCACACTCTTGCAAAGGCGTCCGCTTCTTCATTACCTTTGATCCCGACGTGTCCAGGGATCCAGTAGAGTGTGACCTTCTTATGCCTACCTAGTTCAGTTTATGATGCCTTCCTTAGCCAACCTTAGGATTGTCCGTTTTGTATATTGGAGTTCTAAGAGTACCTCCATAGCTGTGGTTGGGCATGTTCGCATGGCTCCCGTAGTGCAGATGCACACCAGTCTATGCACTTTAGTAAATGACTCCCTCCTTGTGATCAGACTGGTTCTGTTTGTTTAAGAAGAACTACTAAGGAGACATCATCGGGACCTGTGGATTAGTGTATGTTAAAACCTTTGAGAGCTCCCTAAACTATGCGATAGGATAGGTGGACTTGTCCCGTAGTCTTTTCTTTTGATTGAGGCAAGTGGTCATCTGTTTGGTCTTCAACTGGGCCTTTTGGTAGTTCTGTCTTGCTCAGCCAGTAATGGAGCATCTCTTTGTCTAAACTATTACTATTCCAAGCCAAACTTGCCCTATTAGGGCTCGGACATCCACATATATGTATATTGTGTCCTCTCCTAAAGTCTCTCTGGAAAGGTATCGATAGTTTCCTGAAGATAAGAAAAGTTCTTTTGGGAGATTTCAACCGGTAGTTTTCTCTATTCAGATGTATCTGTTCGTGGGATGACTTGTCTTTTTGTTCAATACGCCTCTTATATGATCTTTTCTGAGATTAAGGACGAATATGAGCTAATCCGAGAGATGTGACTATTAACTCGCACAAGGAGGCAAGTGCTTGGAATAATTTCGACTTACAACAAATCCTTTGGCATATGTAACTTACCAAGAATCCCAAAGCATTGTCGAGCCCTTCTTGTTGAAATTTAATTTAATCCTTGATCGTTTGTCTTTCAATTTTCCTTTCAAACACCCTTTACTTGCTGCCACTCATGAATGTGCAGTCGTCTGCAGGAATGTGTCTAGTTTCCAAAGTCCCTTCAACACTAATTAAGGAAACCTCATCCTTGGACCATTATCCAAAGGATATACATACCTACATATGCTTTCCTGACCACCACCTCTTAGTTTCTCTCTGACTTTTGTTTGACTCTCCAGTTACTCAACTAACAATCAGAGAAATACTACATTATGTACACACTTTGTTAGAAAAAGTATTCCTCTCCTCAGCAGTGTGTAAACTTTTGCCATTAGCTTCCATATACATATGTATATGTGGCCTGTGCAACTATAAAATGCAAGTGTATCCTTCTGTGTGTGCCTTTGTCTCCCTAACCTAAGTCCGTACTTTCTCTCTAGTAATCTAGTTGAAATTCGGTGCTGTAAATCAAAAAAAACAAAGAAGAAACAAGTAGCTATAGCGCGAAAGTTCAAAAGAAAAGCTACAACTACAAGGACGACAATGATGATGACTAGGACGAAGTCGAGGACACTAACGAAAAAAGCAAGCCATCAGCAAAAAAAAAAAGCAAACAAATGAAATGAGTGTCAAAGTTTTTCCTTAGCTTTGAGTCACCAAAATGGATAATGGAATTGAATTTCAAAAATTACAGCGGAAACGGCGGCGTTAGTTGTAGACAAAAGGACGAGCATAAAAACGACACTGTAAGAGTGGCTGCATTGGCAAACCTCTCCATTGTATTTGTAGTTGTCAACAGCGTCACCTGTCACATTCGGTATCCTGGTGCTGCGCGCTCCGTCGTGTCGTCCACTACTTCCCCATCTTATGGCATTGCACACTAAATGCAGAGTCAAGTCCTGGTGCAAGACATAAGATAGCAGATAGTTTTTCTTCTGCAAATTATTGTCAAAGGAAATTTTTAATTAAGACAGTCAGTACGCGCTCGTAGGTAATGGAATTAAAAGAATTTCTCTATCTGACACTTCATCTGAGACTCCTGCTACTTCTGCTGCTTCTGCTTCCTGATCAGATCAGGTAGGTTGGTACTTATCGTTTGTTCAAAGAGACAAAAGGCACACAGATACACACACACACGCACACGTGAACTTTATCTAGTGGAAATAATTTTATAATGAGATGGTGTATCTTTTAATTAAATTAAATCCATAAGCAACGCATCGAACTGTACGCGATGTACGAGTATCTGTAGATATAGGTAGGTACACCTATAAAGTTCCATTGAAAACCACTCGGGAGTGAAAACGAACTCCATGAGCTGAGAAATTAGAGAATAGCATTACGTGTAGTGTAGTAGACTTCTTTTCTTTCGCTAAAGAGGTGTGAGATACTTTCTTCTTCTTCTTCTTTTCTTAATCGACAAGTTCTTCTCGAATCCATTTTTGATAAAGCTAAAGACAGACAGAGAGAGAGAGAGAGAGAGAGAGAGTGAGAAAATTGGAATGGAAGTGTAAACTGTAAAGCAATTTGCCGCGGTGCTTACTCACAGATGGAGTCCTTGCGATATGTATAATGTTGGTACCTACTTTCTTTAGAACGAGAGACACGACGCCGGCGACATCGAAATCGTTTACTTCTTCATCTGGATGAAAGGAATTTCTTGTCGGGACGACGACACGATATAAATCATTCAAGAATGTTTGCAATTTTTGTTTTTTTTTTTTCACTTTTTATCCAACTCAATTGGTTTGGAATGGGGTAGCGGTTGGGTGAAAATATATCGGATAAAATAAATTCGTCCTGACAAAATGAAGTAATAATAGCTTTAAGCGCCAGACAGGATCTTAATTCAACACTGTCGGTTGGTGTTAGCTTTGTTGATTTAGTTTGTTGTTTGCTAGACTAACTGACAAATCATGGTCATCCTGTGGCAAGGAATAAGAAAATCTGTTGCGCTTTAGCGAAACCTAGGTAAGTGTACGACACGTTTGAAAGGAAAATTGTTTAAGAGCCGACTCTTGAGACGACAAATAGAGAAAATTTCATAAAGCGAAATGTTTGGATGGATTTTCACTTGAGTCACTCGAGGTTTTGATACGCCTAGTTGGAAATACTTATGTACTTCTTTATGTCCTGTATACCTTTGTGGGTCCTAGGGCGTAGGTGTTACGCGCCATCATGTGCGGTTTCTAGAAATGGGCCACAGTTCTCCCCAACTCTTTTTTTAATAACCGTGCTTCCTTCTCAACTATTCTGCACGACGTACTCCTAGGACCGCCGCGTATCCTGCCATCCTAGGTAAGCCGGTTCCATTGCATTGCTATGGGTCTGGCACCCTTTCGGAGGCTGTGCCTTATGGCCCGTTCTAATGGTGAGACAATTTTTGGCTGTTTTCTTGCACTTACTGAAAGCCAGATTTCACAGAGATGCGCTGTTCAATTCCATCAGTCGAATCGTCTCCCTCTATCTCTATCAAAATTAAAAAAAAGACCCAGCGATGATGGTATGCCACATCCGTTTATGCATGTGTAGCTCAACTTTCGGAACTGTGCGAGCACAGCTGGGTGAACATCAGTACTTCGGATGAGGCATCTCTTGCTAGCCTGAACGTGTCCTGCGTCTCAAAAAGAATGAATTCTTTAGATGGAATCAACGATTTTTGAATCGGACCTTCGTCCAAAGGGCTAAAACCGATAGAACTGGCCCTCCAGTCCACGTAAAAACCATCTTGACAGAGACACAAACCTCGGCTAATGAAAATGATCTCCTTTATTTGGCAATTCGACCCAGAAGTGATCGCCTGGCTGTATCTACATCAGAGCCACATTCCAAAACAGCAGCCTGTGTGGAGTATGATGTTAAAATCGTACTCGGAGACTTCAATGCGAAAGTCGGTAAGCAAAACATATTTGGCGGATTAGTCGGTAAACACGGCCTCCACCACACGACAACAGACAACAGTTACCGACTATTGGACTTTGTAGCACCTCGTAACACTGTGATAAGTAGCACTAGGTTTCCTAGGCTAAGAACCCATACAGCAACCTGGCTTTCCTTTCGAAAACGTAACCATATCGACCATGTGCTAATCGACGCAAGACACGCATCCAACATCTAGGATGTGCGTACCATTCGAGGGGCAAACGTCGACTACACAAGTGCTAACAACCAGTGAATCGAATACCGCAACACCATCAAAGAGGTAGCCGTGACTACCCTTGGCTACCAGCCATGCCAAGGTACTCTGGTTTAAAGTCAACAACGTTCCTGCTGCTGATGACCACTACATTCTGTTAGTTGTAGGTTGTACATACTCTGATACTGACATTCAATGCACGGATGGTGGGTGAATTGAAAGAGAATAGGAGGCTTGGGGAACATTAATTTATTCTTCACGGGTTGTGGCTATTATATTACTGAGAAAAATTGACTGTGATTCTTTGCATTCGTTTACAATTCACAGTATTTTTTCGTGTTCGTGTTGAAGTAACTAACTTCTTTCTGAACGAATTGTATAACACATTTCAATTACGTTCGCCTTTAAGTTTTCCAAGCTACAATTTAACATTAGGGAATAGAGTCTTCCTTAACTCGGAAGGTAAAGAAGTAGCTGTAGTGGTGTCACTAAAAGGTTACAGAAGCGTGCATAAGTTTGAAAGATATGTCTAGATATGTAGTATAACATCTGCAATAAACGCAGATATGGAGAAACGCTTCTGTAGTATGCAGCGGATAAGACTGCGAAAACTAATGCATTTGTTAATGGCATTCGAATCTAGAACATCTAACGTACCACCGCATCATCAATGAAAGCGTTGAATTCTAGTGGCCAGTGACTTAACAATGAAGCAGTGGGCTTGATATATGCACTGTGTCCAAAAGCGAGATTTATACATATCCTAGTTCTGGTCGAAGAAACATAATCAATGCCATTCAGCCTTATTTATGCGCCAGAATTTTGGATGCGCGCTACTCAACCAAGTCCCGGCAGACATTTGAATGATGTTATATTCCGTAAATAATGGCATACATGCAGCTTCTAAGTGAATAATAAAATTTTAATTATATCTTAGAAAACAGTTTGTTTTATTCAAATTTAAAGATAAGAAATGTTTAATGGAAAACCCCTTAGTTAAGCTCATTGCTACTAAGGTTAAAAGTATTAAGTTTGAACGAATCCTCTAAGTTCGGAATCTGCCAGAAAACAATTACACCCTTCTAGTCTTAAAAAATATTTGGGACAATAAGTAGTTCCGTCCATCAATGGTTGCACTTAAAAGGATTCACTGGATTCAACTGTTTTATGATCACATAATAACCATTTAACTTTATTAATTTGCATTTTATTTCCTCTTCTTTCAGGTGAGTTCATAAATTTGTTTTGCAAAAATTCAAATTAATCGTTGGTAAGTATCCCTGTCAACGTAGACACGTGCCCGCTCAGTCAAATCAATCCAATTAATTACCAATTCAGGACACACACAGTTGCTTTTTTAAAAAAAAAAAAAACGTTATCGATGCTTAAGTAGGTATCATAGGAGACTCTTAGATTATCCAAGGAATGCATAAAATGTTCCTCAACAAATAAAATATAATAAGCATCCATATCCTTATAGGTATCCCGTACAAGATCGTAAGGAGCGTGGCACAAACAAACAGAAAAATATTCACATCAAAACATTATTACGCCCTATCGACGGCAATTCAATTAGGTATCAAAAGAATGACAAATCCGAGAAGCGACTATCTCTCCTTTCACTTTGTATCTTTAGATAGATGTAGGCAGCTATGTGTGAAGGGCGAAGGAAGGAATTGGTAATCTGCTCAAAGGAAGAAGAAAAAAAAAAACGATAAATTCTTCGACATTATCAAGAGAAAAAAAAAGGAAGAAGCAAATTGACGTCCCGGCCCTATTAAAACAGCTCCAAGACGTAGATAAATGGTAGACGAATGCCATGTCTCCTTCTATCCAAAATATTATTTTTTTTTTGGGGGTGGTGGTGGTGTAGAAGGAGAATATCTTTCTGCTGAGCTCTTATTTCCAGCGACTGAGTGACATCTCCTGACTGCGGCACCTGATGGGTGCAAACGCGTTTCTATGGAATAATTTTATCCTCCTACCGACCGGTTTTGGTGAATGAGTCCAACATATTTGTCATCGAATTGGGTGGCAGTTGTTGGTTGTATCTATATGTATACGTAGGTCTCGACGGAATTTGATGATTTAACTTTGTTTCCGGGAAGCGGAAAAGCATCGATATACCCCCGTGAATCTCTTCTCTTCCTTCACTCAATATCCTTCAGTTTCGTCATCATCATCATCATTGTCGTGTTTTTTTTTTTTGTTAAATACATACTCGTCCTGTAAGCACCCGCTGTCGTCTGGGGGGCGGGGGAGAATTCACAAGTTCTAACTCAGCCGGTTAAAGCAATAAGGATATTGGGGAAACGAAATAAAAGAGTCCCAGGAAATTCCTTTCATTGTTGCTAAATTGAAATTTGATTTAATTGCCGACGAGAGATGGAGATTGAGCACAAGGATTACAGATTGTCTTGGTCCTCATGTCTGTTTTATTAGATACCAAAGAAGGGTAAACATATCAATTACTTTGAGGTGATGTGTGGCTGATTAATTGATGAACTTTATCCTTGGGCGCGCGCGGTAGGGAGAGGCAATCATTGTTGAAATCAATTCAAAATTCTCTATCACAGAGATAGAGAGGAGCTTGTCATTCTGACAGAAAAGTGAGTTGTGTATTGATGTGTCCGACCATCCGTTTTGCATTCAAATCAACATCATCATGTTAGTATCTAAGCGTAATTATGAATAATAAACTTGAGCACATTTATCTTATGCAAATTAATAACAAACAAAAGCACTTTAGTGGCCAAACGTCCTTCTACCCCCGGTGGTGGGGTAGAGAATAGACAGACATAGTGTAGTGCATCATTTTCTGTGGTTCATTGGGGATGACAGCAGTCCTAGTTATATAGTTTGGATGCGCATGCATAGAGAGGGGAATGGTGAACACATTTTGTCTTCATATCTCATCTCGACTCATTCATCATATAATCCATTAAAATTAGAGACAAAACCGCAAAGACAGAGGCCAGATGATATAAAGCAGAGCGAGGCAAACGACGTAGAGACGATTTATATGATGGCGCTCGCTTTGGGGTTAGGACACGTTGGTTGCTTTGGCGGCCGGACTCGTAGACAGTTAAATTTGTCTGCCACCAAATGATAGATTGTTGCTGAAAGTAGCCAGCGAGGGCGTTGTGATTTAGAAACTTTTTGCCATCGTGTATAATGGTACATAGTTCCTTTTTTTGTTGTCCTATTAAAGGAGACAATTTGCCCGACAACCATCAGTCAGGCGAGACAGTGGAGGCCATGAAGGCCAAAGAAATCAAGGAATTTTACAAGTTTTTTTTTTTCTTAAAGCTATCTAAAGTAGGATGAAAGTGTGTGAAAGTTTTGGTAGATATTTCTTGCGGGGGAGGGGTGTTCATTTTTCTTTTTTGCAGTATTTGCAGCGAAAGTTTCTGCGTAGATTTATGTATCGATCAGTTAATCAAAGGGACAAAAAGACAACAAACTTTTGCCAAGATTCTTATTCTTATCGATTTTGAACTTGACATTGCTTGACACAGGTTGGTGAAAGCCAGTTGAGCGCAAGGAGACGAGACATTTGTATCGATTGGATAAATATTACGAGACACTTATCTCGAGATGATTGATAGAGACCGCGAGGCAAGATAATTGCCTTATGTGGCTCTAAGATAAAACAGCTGTTATGTGTAATCAGAAGAAGGGATACTTGCCTCGATAAGGGAAATGAAAGGAAACATTTGTCTCGCATGAAGGAGTCGCGATATATTACTCAAAACAAAATACTTGTCTCATGTGTAGTCGTGACACGAGTCACTGGCGAGGTGTGTAGCGAAGAGACGAGACCCTCGGCAGATGTGCGTTATCCTTTCTCCAAGCTCCTTTAAGTTTGCGTTGCTTTTCATTTGTCCTTAATTACCGGCAGTTCCCTCATGTTGATATCTCTCTAGCAACCGGCCTCTGTCTCGCCACTCTTTTGACCTCAAGCTGTTTTGCATGGGTTTCAATATTTTTCGACATTTTTTACCACTTCTGCTTTTTATCTCCAAGAGTTTATTAAGCCTATTCAGTGTCGTCGTCTCCTGCTTGTTTGTGAAGTGGTTCCAACTTCTTCTTTGGTGATTGTGTTATGGTGTCGTCCTGTACCATCTTCTTTCATCTGAACTTATTTATGCACTTCTAATGACGATTCATATTTATATAAGTTTTTGGGTTCACAAGGACCTCGGTCCGTGAAGACTACAACAAGGCCTAACTTCTCCCAACTCCACGTCCCGTGCGTAGTATAGTGCAGTTTTATTCCGTATCCAAAGCGCAGAGGGTTTTTTAAGCAGCTTCCTCATGACATTAATACCTACTCTTGGACTTTTATGGCATTTTCCTGGATTCGAACTTGGAACGGCATGCACTTCTGGTTTAGATACCTAAGCTCGCTCCCTCTAGGCCTAGAATTGCTGTTCTGTTCGCTCGTTTCGACCACCGGTACTGCGGATCTGACTTCCTACCAGGTAAAAAGATTGCTTCTCTTGCTTCCTATTTTACCTTCAACCAGCTTTAGCTATCCGCCGACCACTCCGGTTCTCTTTTTAACTTAGAAAGATACTTCTATCTCTGAATGTCAAGTGGGACTTATTTAAATTCTAGATCGTCTAAGTGAATTCTTTCTAATACTATATGTATCCTGCGCGTCCTATAATCACCTAGAGCCAGGTCTTCGTCACTGCTCTATATGGGATGGATCTGACTATCAATCTCACTAATGCTGATCTACAGCTTGATACTTCCCATGATACTTCATTGGCTATACTTCATTGGCTATAGCAGTTGCTGCTTGCTTTTCCTCAAGTTGTTCGTTATGCACTGTTTCAAACGGATATTTAGCTTGCCGCTTTGGTTGCACGACTGTTCTTTCCTCAATATGCCCGAGAATACATTGCAGTGGTAGGATTAATGCTTAGTCCTAGTTCTCTAGACTCCTAGTCCTCTCTAGATATATTCACTGAGTAATTTTTGATATTTGCTCCCTGGTCAGGGTTTAAACCGATACCTGTTACCTTATACAGGATTTCAAATAAGTCTAGCTAGGCAAAAAACCTTCACCCGCATCAGGGTCACGTATAAGGTAAGGCTTGACTACTCCCTGATTGAGCCGGTTCTTAGAGTGACTTCATTCGACTACAGCCGGCATAGCATCCGGCTAGAAACCAGCAATAGACGTGGTAGTGCATAACAACCCACTTTATTGTCGTTCCTCTTCTTCTGGCACTACAGTTTGCGGTGAACCTGGTCCTCAACCAATAAGCCTCTCGGTCTTTAGCTAGTCCCCTTGAACTTGTACGCGCCACCTGGAGGACCAAAGAGGACCTCTATTGCGTCGTCCCTCCAGGTCTGATTCGAAGACTCTGGGGGCTTTAGCGTCGGTGTCCATTCACTCTACATACCCTAGCCCTCTCAGACGTCCAATGCGCAGTTTTTTTTTTTGACTAAGTCCATGTCTCTGTACAGCTCGTATAGTTCGTCCTTGAATCTTCTCCTCAAAAACCCGCCGACGCAAACAGGACCAAAATTCTTACGGAGAATTTTTCTCTTGAAGCGCCCAAGGATAACTTCATCCACTTTTAATAAAGTCTGCGTTTCAGCGCCGTAAAGCAGGACTGGATTGATCAGGGTCTTATACAGAGTCTCCTTAGTTCTTCGAGTTAGGGCTTTACTGCTGAATTGCCTTATTAGCCCAAAAAACGGCGGTTGGCAAGTGTCATTCTTCGCTTTGAATTCTTTACTACCTCGAAGGTGTAGCTGCCCACTGTAACGTTTTGTCCAATTCGTCATTGTTGATTGTCCCTTCGTGTTGACAGAATATATTTGGTTTTGTCTTCGTTTATCGCTAAACCCATTTTGGCCGCTTCTAATTCAATGAGTTATTTCAATTATGTCAATATCGTCGGCGTATGCAAGCAGTTGTACAGACTTTTGATCGATTGTGCCACTGGTATTAGTTTGTGAATTCCGCACAATCCGCTCCTCCTAACCATTATACAGTCTGCATTTGTAGCTTTTCCATATTCCCAGCACCAACTGTAATTCTACTACGAGGTTTCCATTCTCAACTCTACAGGCTTCTTTATGGGCTTTGTGTCTCTGGCACGTTCTTTTTACCGTTTGTTAAAACTTCCGTATATTGTTCCTCCTCTTTTCGAGAAGCCGATGTTTCTGGAGCGTTTCTGATGGCATGGTGGCAGCATTGCCTCTGGTCTTCGACACTTGATGATGGCGGCTTAGGGGTGTTTAAAGGATTTCGGTTTACGCGTTCAGCGAAGACTCTGGCTACCTCATGCGATTGTAGCTTTTCGACGTTAAATTTTTTTCACGGTGATTCTTCTTTGGTGCTCAATTCGGAATATCCGTATTCTTACCTTGGCTACAGCAATGTAATGATCCGAGTCTATGTTGGCTGCTCGGAAGGTTCGGACATCAAGAATACTGGAGACATGTTTGGTTACATGATTATTGGAACACCATGTCTGCTTGTAGATATTAAGATGAGAAAACCTTTACTGTGGTTACACTTCCTTTTCCTTCCAGTGATATTGGGCTTCTATTTAGCTCCATTTTTTTTTCAACTGCTGAGACCTCTGTAATTAGAACTGAATTCCGCTCCAGCAGCCATAGCAATTGAGGAAGACATTTTAGACTTAATACGTACTCTGATATGTCTCCCTTAACCTTTAATCGCACACTAATATATGCCTCTCCAATCCAATGAATTCATTTAGTATTTTCTCAGAGCCAGGTCAAAACGCATCCATTAGTGCTTGAACAAATTATAAATGATTCAATAGACAACACATCCTTTTTGGAAGGAGCAGTGAACACGAAAATGCAAATGAAAATTTCTATTCTATTCTAAATATATGAATAGCTTGGTATAAAACAAAAGCAATGCTTTATGGAAATACAAATAACAATGTTTATTCGTCCTATTATGGTAAACAAAACCGGATGGAAGGAGTAAATCTTTTGAATTTTCTTCCAGCCAGAAACAGGTGAGATATTACGGACTTCTTTGTCCGATTATCATAGTTCTATAGAAAGATTTAAAAGCCTATTCAAGTGGAATATGTAGCTACTCAAGAGCAGAAGTACTGTATTAATGTTTTAATTATTACACATGTACAGTATGACTAAAAAGTCTGAACTTACGTCGCAAATATAGCATTCAATTTTTAAAGTAGGAAAGCATGTAGTGAAAAAAACTGTGAATTATAAACGAATGCAAAAATCACAAACTATTCTTTCCAATAATTTCGATACCACGTAGAATATACATATGTATATTGGAACGAAATGCACCTTGATCCAAAAGCGCTCGGTGCTAAGTGTCTGCTACAAGCGGGCGCTGCGCTGCTAACTGTATGCCACAAGCGGGCGCAGCAAACTGTCTGCCATAAGCGGGCGGTGCATCGATTTTTCCAGAAATATCTCTTATATAAACTGTAAGATCAACGCACCTTTAAGCTGTGAAGTTCACGCACGAGCAACATTTGTAAAGTATTCAAAATTCGAGATTCTGACTCAGTAGTTGCAACTCAAGAGCAACTCAATTTTCGGTCGTAAAAATTGTCTCACCAGATAGGCTGAGTGTCCTGTAGTTGATAAAGCTAGGTCTGCACATTCACTTTTGAATATTCCTGTGTCAATGAGACAAAACACTGGTCGAAGTTACGATTATTTAGCAGCTTAAGTACTACAGAGTTGAAAATAATCCGAATCCGTCTATTTCACGTCGTTAACACAAATTGGACACCTCTCCGATCATTGTGGTGAACAGATCTCGGCCTACAACCTCTCCAGCTTAAGGCACACCAAATAAACTCCCTGTTGACACTATCGATCGCCTTCTTAAAGTCAATGAACAGCAGGTGAAGTGGCAAACAATATTCAACGCACTGCTCTATGTTGATTCGCCGGGTGTTGATGTGGTCGACACAAGAGGATACAGAGCGGAAACCTGCTTGTTCCGCATCCAATGTGTCCTCTATTATTTTAGCTGTTATCTTAGCTACAGCAGGGAACACTCAGATACCTCTAAATTTCCTTTTTTAGGAAGCTTGGGGATCATTCCCTTCTTCCACTCGTCAGGAAAGTTCTTAGTTTTCCAAGCTCTTCCAATTAGAGAGAACAGTAGCTCAGCCGATGTTGTTGGCGCTGCTCGCAAGAGCTCGGGGGGAATACCGTCAAGTCCTACCGTCTTGTTGTTTTTGAGTGCCTTGATCGCAGCAGTGATCTCAACCTTACTGGGGGTCGTGGTACGTATTCGGAAATTTTGTACCTTGGGCAGCTCTGTCTGATTTGGGATCATATCGGTGGCGAATACACGTTTCAAAACTATGGTCCTTCCATCTTTTGAGCTGCTTCTGTAGCCAGAGCGTTGGTGTAGTTTTGCTTGTCACGTCGGACCTTACGCTGTACTTCTCTACAGGGACTCTGGCTCGCTCCTTTCTACTGCTGGGGTTGTGACTATGCCAGCTTTCGACCAAACCAAAACATTTTTCACAGCACACCAATGATGTTGAATGGCAGAGAACTGCTGATTGTTTCACCTTCCGAAATATGGCTCCTTAATTCTTGAAGCACTGAGGAATTCCTTAGTCTATCGACGTAAAACCCGGGAATTTTGGCGTCATCGCAAGATGTTCGAACTGCTGCATTGCATAGTCGGAGCGTAGCTACCATAAGATGGTGATCTCGCACAATGCCCACATCTGCCCCTCGTCTGTTTCACACGTCCAAGAGACTACTTCTAAACCACCGGCTGGTAGGAAAATGGTCAATTTGATTTGCTGGTGCTTGCCTGTCATTAGAAACCCAACTGATTTTGTGGCAGGACTTGTGCTCAAACATGGTGCAACCTATAACAAGACGATTAGAATTGCAGAAATTCATAAACCTTTCGTCGTTGTCATTGCGGTTGCCTATTCCCAATAACATGTTTGAGCGCTTCGTTGTCGTTGCCTACCTTGGCGTTCAAATCTCCCATCACTATAACAATGTCTCCCCATTAGGTGTCGTGTTGGAGACGGCGTTTAGTTGGTTATAAAAGGTCTTACTCACTTCATCAGGCGAGGCCTCAATTGGAGCGTAACACTGGATGATGGTGACGCGGCGTACTCTTCTCCGGAATCTAGCCGTAATAATCCTATCACCGTGTGGCTGACAGGATATTAGGCTTTTGCGGACTGTTGGTTTTAATAGTAAGCCCATACCGTATTCACATCGGCTTCCCGTTGATCTTCCGGAACTGGACTCTACCCCGCTAATTCGCTAATCTCTAGGATATCTTACCTATATCGCATGAATTCTCTCTCGAGTTGGAGGAATCTGGCATTGTGTGGTCCTTATTTTCCCGAGTCAAGGAGGTTTTTCACATTCTAGAATACTATCTTTGCCAAAATTCGGTAGCTTTTTGGCTACCGCGGGATGCTAACCTAAGTCACCTAGACTAGACAACGCTAGACCGTTCGAGCTTGCAATTTTAGCCTACATGCAGAATAATTTAGAACTTTAGTTGCCCGGACGCCATCACGAGGAGATAAAGCAAGCACTATGCCACGAACTTGTTTGTTACGCTACTGGTCCAATCCATGTTTTCAACAGTCAGTAGTTTCCCGATCAATCGCAATGCAGATGCCCTGGCATATTTCTTTGTCAGTCATCTTTCAAACTATACTGTAAAACAAAATATCTTTTATTTAAATTCCTTCAAGCCACACCTTCAAAACCATTCAAATAGATTTTCTGCTTACAAAATACCAAGATGCACCGCATAAATCCCTGGCAAATCTGTAATTCTACAAAATGCATCCTCAAAATATTCGACTTACTTTTGAACTCGTATAAACTATTAGAAACCAATCGAATTGTTACTCAAAATGCTTTTCGAAACATAAATCTTAGATTTTTCAACAATGCCAATCCAACAATCCATTTTATTTATTACATGTTAATAAAATTCTATTTATTCCACTCTCTGGAACTCAATTCAAGTTGTTCTACTTCCCAGCAATATCCTGGTGCAGCAAAATACTTCTGATAAAATGGAAATAACTACTCATTTATCTTAGCTTAGATGCTTGTTGTGTAAATAGTTGTTCATCGGTGCTTGTGCTCATTGCCACCTCGATTTTCACTTCAGAAATGAATCCTTTTGCACAGCAAACCCATAGTCTAAGGACTCAACTCAACTTGCAGTTAAAATAACATTCAAGATTGCATTTTGTATTCAATTTAATAATAATCCATAATTTCTTCACCTTTATCCGTTTGCATTTGGTATAAGGAATTCTCTGACCCCCGCTTTTTCCATTCAGCACTTCCTGCCAATCCTTAATCGATCCTGTGCTCATCGAACTCTAAAGTCTTTGTTGCAAAATTTTCCAATGTAATTTCTGCTACCTTAGGTCATGTAATCCCGCCCTCTCTCCAGAGCTTTGGAATAACATGGAATTTACATTGTCCCCGTTCCAATATAATGGGAATATTATGACGACGCATTGAATTGTTTGCAATGGATTTTGGAATCGAAGAAGACGAAGAGAAAAAGGATAACTGAATAAGAAACGATTGAAATTTAATTCTCAAACTGAAACCAAAGAGTTTCTTAACAATGGGTTTTGCGAAATGAGAAATCAAGTTACAGTAAGGATACATTTCAGGAAGACATCTTGGGTGCGAGAAGCCGTACAAAAGCGACAGGATATTTAAGAGAAAGATGCATTTTCCTTCTTTTTTTCTTCCCAAGAAATGGAAATGGATACTTATTGTTACGCATTGTATTATGTTGCAGGAGAAAAATTGCTTGAAAAAAATAATTAGTTTTGAGGAAAACATAAAATTGAAATAATATTGCACTGGGTCCTGGGGAAAAAAAGAAACTAGAAGATCAAGGAATGCTTGAGTTAAAATTGTGCACAAGCAGTGTAAACCTTTAGTTATTAGCACCTAAATGTATGCAAGGATTTTCGAACGAACATTTGTTTCTTCAGAGTTTTGACTTAAACCGTGACACCTAGAACGTAGAGAGGTGCAGCTTGGTTCCTGCGCTAAGGACATTGCTTTTCCGAAATTTGGAAAGCATACCGGACACAACCTTGACCATCCAGATACTATTGCACACATACATAGATGTATATTTCTTTCTCGACTTATTCTCGGCAAAATTGAGTTGAGCGATGGCTGGTGACAGATTTGCTCAGGGCTTTGTTTAGCTTGTCCTTATTTTTGGCTCCACTTTATTTGCCATAGTTTCTGGGCAACATCTCCAGCGTAGTCTAGGCGTTTAAGTAGTCCAACCGTTGATGTAGTATGGACCTTAAGATGTTTGTATGGTTGATTTACTCCAGCACTTGGTCGCGAATATGCTATAACTTTGAGGAGTATAGCTAAACAAAAATGACCGTAGCCATCATTCGTAATAGCATCTTCCGATTTGGTGATAACTTTTTCGACCACCTTATTTGTAGTGCCGAGGCCGCTACTATGTCGTCGATTCCTCCACAGATGTCTGTTGATAGCCATCTGCGGTGAATTTCTTTCCTTTAGCCAATTAAGGTTCGGGTCACAGTTTCAAATACATTTTTCACAGCATTCTGGGGGTCATCCACGTGCTCCAGGATTGTGTTGCTGAATTCTTCTGGTTGTAAGACTTACTTACTTACTTATGTCCTGTATCCCCTTGTGGGTTCTATGGACTTTACAACGCCTACGCGCCATCGCGTGCGATTTCTGGAAATGTGCCTCAGCTCACCCCAACTCTGGGGTCTGGCCAAAATATCCTTAAGATGTAGCGTAGGGACCGATTGAGAAAAGTTTGCAGCTAGTGACGGTCACCCTACAGGTACCACATCCATATAGCAGCACGGATTCAATGATGGAATGCAACAGTCGTTTGGCGTTTAAACTAATTGCATTACTTCGCTAAAATGTGGTTAGCATCCCAAACACAGATTTTGCTTTGCCTATTCTGGCTGGCTATATCCAGTTCGGTTCCGCTATCGGTTGAGCCAATACAAAACTCTCTAGTCTCTCTAGTCTCTCAAGCGTTGGTAAAGCAATGCAAATATGAGTTGATGAGTTTGGTCCTAGCATGATCATTTTTGTTTTAGCCGAGTCAATTCTTCCTTCCTTAATGCTTCCCTCTTCACATTTGCTGTCATTTGTAAGGTGTCGCAAGGTGTTGATGTGGTCGACCAGATCGGAAACCTTCTTCGAGTGTGTCTTCAAGATGTTCTTTGATTCGCTCCAGGATGATTCTACCTATACATACATCTTGGCCGCAACAGACAGCACGTAGATACCTCTCCACTTTTCGGACTGCATTAGGTTGTCTTTATTAGGGAGCTTAACGGTCATTCCCTTCTTCCACTCATCCAGAAAACTTTCAGCTTCCCATGTTCTCCCAGCAAGTCCTAACAGTAGCTCGGCTGATGCCTTTGGCACAGCCTGAAACAGCTCCGCATGTATGCCGTCAAGTCCTACCGCCATATTTATTTTCATTGCTTTTATCGCGCTAATAATCTCTTCTTTACGAGGGGTTGTGGTTCGAATTCAGGAATTTCTTTCAGTCTGACTTGGGTGCATATTGCTGGCGAATACTCGGTTTAGAAGCAAAATGGTCCTTCCACCCGTTCAGCTCATCCTCATCCGATATTAGCAATTCTGGTTGTAAGAGATGATCCCTAAAACTGTCGGTAATATTCAGCAAGTTGGAGCTGATGTGGATGCGGAGGAGGAGATGCCAGCTTAAGATGTTGATCTGTTGTTGACTTTGCGTCTGTTTCGGTCATTGTAGAGACAATTTCAATCACAATGTGATCGATTTGTTTGTTCTAAATGGTTGGTGTTGCAAACTTTCAACAAAACGCTGTTGCCTCCAAAGTTAAAGCATAGTGTTGTCCCGACCTATCTTCGGTTCTCTGAAACAATAAAATTGTCTTGTTGTATTTTTGCCGACAGTAAGTTAGGTACACATTATAAAAGGGAAAAATAAAAGAAGGGAAAACGCCCTCCTTTATGACCCTTTAATTAACTGCAGACCGTACTTGATGACAGTTAAACTGTCATACTGACAACTCTCACAATTTTTTTTTAATTTTCTGAAAAAAAAATATATCTTGAATCTTTATAAAGAAATAAAAGAGTCCAAGTACATCGACGTCCAACTACTCAACACAAACATCTCTAAGGACTATCTTTTCCATTAGAAAAAGACCTGTCATTTCTCCTCCTCTCTCATCCTTAACCACACCGCCAATCACATTTCAAATTTGCAGGTGGCAACGAACGTTTCTGACTGCCTTCACAGAGTACAAAAAGCCACCATAAAATTCCCCATTAAACTCGTTAAGAGGCAACAACAGTCCCAGATGCATCATCACAATAGAGTTTATACCCCAACCCGCCGCCAACCCCCCTAACCGAATACTCTAATGCAAATTTCCGTTAGAAAGTGGATCGGAAACAGCTTTTAGGGGTGGGTTATGAATTGCAATAAACCAGGAAAAATTAAAACGAGAAAAAGGGATAACGTTCCGTAGAATAATATCCAAGGAAAGTGCTAGGATATAGTCGTTGGTTGGTTGCTTGGTTGGTTAGCGTGCGAATGCAGATGTCAAGCGAAGGAAGAGAAGCCAAACCGCGTGGGAATAAAATAACGGAATTCCATTTAGCCACAGGTGTTGCTGCACACACGTTCCTTCTGGTTAGCATTTTCGCACTTTTATTGAATTCTCCTGGGCGCGCACAAGGACATTAATCCAACCAACCACGCCACTACTATGCGCATCAACCAAAGACACTAACTCTCACTTCATTCGTGGACGATAGATAGTTATCTTACTCGTCCTAATGCTCCTCCATAGTCGTTTGGCGCGTGTGGGATGAATAAGCATCCTTGCACATGCACAGGTGGCTGAGATGATTTATTGAACAGCTGACAGATGAAATTCATAGCACAATAGTGACTCTATATTCCATGAAACGGAATGTCCTCGCATTTTTATCTATTATTTAGTCACACGGTATCTCCCACACACTAGAAGCCACAACGTAATCCTTTCGTTTTGATTTTTAAATTTCATTTTTCGGGGGAGAAACAGAGAAAAAAGGATGGAAAACAAAACGTAACACCTTGCGGGCATGTCAAAGGCAGAGGAAAGGAAAATATTTTTCCTCGAATTGGAAAGGTTTTCAATTACTTGGCAGCCGAGAAAATAAATTGTCAGATAAACCACCGCAAGGACTTTGCTACCTACCTACATGGTGGCGGCGGGCGCTGTGGCCAATCGCATACATATCTCTCAATTTGAGGGTTCGATAGCGATTGAATACTTTCGGGACAGGGTCCTCCATATACAAGTCTGAAAATACAACGTAATCTGCATAAATTTTTTGTTCCCATGCCAGCCGACAACGACGACGACGATAGGTATGCAGGAATGTGTGTACTGCCTGTGGAAGGTCGCGCCAGGATTTCTCGAGTGGGAGATGTCTTCGACATTGTTTCATGTAATCCAAAATATAAACAGTCTTTTGCTTTCTTTATGGAAGGAGCTTGGGTGCTGTACGCAAGAAAATTGCGGTCAGGGAATTTGGTTTAGGGGCAGATAACCAATTGGCCCATTACTTGTGTATTTTAAGGGAGAGAAAAGGAATGTCGGCTCTCTAGTGATGGTTAAGTGAAAAAAAATAAAGGAAATCTATTCTTTTTTTTCTTTTTCCAGCGAATGTCCAACTTACGAGGAATGTAAATTTGTGTAGAAGGGATTTCTCGCATTAAGGACCTAAGTTATTGCAAATATAGGCTGAGCACATTTAATATCGGACTTAAGGACCGACATGACAGGACGATAATAGATCTTTAAATCGCAAAAAAAAAAAAAAAAACAGGAATCGAGAATCAAATTGACTTTCGGATTGGTGTCAAGAAAGTATCAAAATAATTTGTTGGGGTCGACTTTTTTTAGGGTAAAGGCGCCCCAAGGGTGTCTATTGGAACATACCAAGGCTAGGCGGGGGGGAAATTGGTAGAATAATTTTAATTTTTGCGCCAAAAGTTAAACCTACACAAATTATTGGCTAGCTTAGCCTAGTTTTTGTACACTCAGTTCTAGTCAGGGTAAACGTTTGTTGTCCATCTTTGCCCCCCTTTAAGAGTCACAGAAAAATAAACTGTGTGTGTACTATGCCCACTTAATAATCGAATTTATTAAGGATTCAATCACGGGATCACCATGTTATTTAACACAAACAAAGACACATTCCAATTTGAATTTATTTATTACCCTTTACTAACAACACTCTAAGTACACCACTTTATAAGGGCGGATCCAGAGCGGGGGCATAGGGCCACGGGCCTCCCCTCAGACACGATTCAGATCTGTGATAACCAGCACTACCGAACAATCTTTTAATACTTTGCGCCGGTTAAAAACAAAGCCTCACAGCAATGAGAAGATCGCCTGAATGGACTAGCCTTAATGCATATCTATCAAAACATTGTTGCCAAGATGAACCCAACTAAGAAGTACTGAATATCATAGAGGAAAACTGTCATTTCAATGCAATACTATGGCGTACACTCGTAAGCTACCTGGCACTTGTTCCCCTTCCAGATATAAATCCTGGAACCACCCTTGACTACTATCTTTCGTCAGTGATGACTGTGTCACTTCTGTCTTACTGATGTTTATTTCTCAATTAAAGTAGAACCAGCTGAACAATTTTTGATGTTCTTCTATTAACTTGTTTCTCTGATACTCTAACCACTAGTTTCCACAAGAGGGCGCATGATTATTTAGGGTTGTGCTCTTAGCTTGTACAGCTGACTACAGCTCTTGACAGCATGGACACCAACCTGTTCAATTTGACCAGCGGTCTTTGTGGATGAAGGCTTGAGTTCCATGTGCAGATGTGCAAAAAGGTGAAAACCCTCATGATTTACCTTTGAATTTGAGTGAGAGAAAGAGGAACCGAAAACTCTTTAATTGACCGAGAATTAGAAAGTTGCAAAGAAACTCCTTGTAGATTTTTTGTTAATACACAGAAAATAGAAACGAAGCCAATAGAGTAAAGAAAATTCTCTAAAGATTCTTATTGGCTTCATCAAAAAGTCTAATGGAAGCATGACAGACTTCCTCTCAATCATCTCCAAAAGTCTTAAGAACCATTGGCTTATCCTTATATCTTTGAATCAACGCAAGACTTAGGGTTTATCCCTAGACTAAATCACATGATCAGTTCAGAACTTGGCTATAGCAAGTCTTTTCATCACGGTCCACCTCCAGGAATATTTAGCTGATATTCTCCTCACCCTAGAATTGGAAGGCATACTAATTAGGACCTACACCCTACAAAGGGCGAGAAAGAAGAGGCAGCATGGATGAGTAGCAAGAAGAATGCCATTTCCATATCTTATGTGGCTTCCTGGCACTAACCACTGTCCATTCGAGAGCACAACTGGTAGCCTTATTAGCTACTTGATCCAAATAACTGCAAAGCAAAGCTAAATTTGTTGCCTCGTCTATTGTCAATTTTCTCATAATTTAAGATCTCGAGGCAAGGATTATGGACAAATGGTCCATTCACTTTCTACATAACAAAATTAAATACTTCGCTCGGAAAGAGCTTTGTTAAGTTCAACATGACCGCCAAAAAAATACTATGAACTACAAGCGAATGCAAAAATTCCATAGAATTCTCCCCAGTAATTTGAACACTATCCATAGAGAAGAAGATATTAATATCTAAGCCACCTGCGTTTTAGATTCCCCTAGACCAAGTCTCCTCCAATTTGCTTACTCTATATGTCAGTAGAAGGATATTAATAAGTAAACAGGCGAATCAAGCTCTACAACGGGTGACGAGATTAGCACATTCCAGTGGGTAGATTTCTTGCATTAAAACAATCCCCTACAGTGAGGCACAACCGGTTAAACTAACCGGGAATATGGCCGAGGAAGTTTGTATGAGTGTGCTTAAAGCAAAAACCGGAGGTTTGTAGCTGAGTAGATTGCCAACGGCTTCCTATCGTATGCTGTGATTTTGTTGCACTGGATAATGCATAGCTGAAAAAATCCGGGTGTAGATTAAGAGAAAGATCTGCCAAACTTATGATGATAGAAGAGTTGTCGCTGGATGATGAAAGATGATATTCAAATGTCTAGTAGTTTCTGGATACTACAGTCTCTTTTGAAGTTCACCTTTCTAATAGCTTCTAATGCCTTCCTGACAGAATGCTTGCATCGCTAAGAAGTTAAGGATGCTTCGTAAGAAACAGCATTGCCAAGTTGATTACCCATAGGCTAAGCTATCCAGGAAGATATGCTATCTTAAAGGGTATTGGCGTACCCAAAATTACAGGAATTTTTCGTTCTTCTCAGAGAAATGCATACATACGATAACTACAACTATTTTATACGATCATAAGATCATTCCTTAACTATGGAACAGGCAGCGATTATATTAACAAATCAGGGTCAGAGCATCAGGGTTGCAACTGCCTGATTGAGTTTATGAGAGGCACGACTTCAAAAGCTACTATCGTTGATCTGCAATATATGGGCTTTTTTTAACCCCTTGGTGAGGACATGCCTGTCTTAATAGACTGATACACCTAATTTAGTTGAGTGTTCACCAGTATACTGTTACATCAACCAAGTAGGTGCTATTGCTGTTTGGTCGGCCCTTATGCCAGTGGCTCTGATGCTATTTGTACCAACAACGTCCTGTCTAGCCGGCTCATCAGACTCACAATTATCTAGTTTATCGCAGCGATCTGGTGTTTGCAGGGTGAAAGAAGAGCCAACTCTACAAAGTTACTAAACTGTTCTCTCGGCTTGCCACAAGGAATAAAATCTAACACGATGCTCCCAGCCTTGTTCCGTATAAGATGCCAGTAACTATGTTTTATGGAAAATATTTTCAATTGCAACTTCAGAAGCATTCGTCCGTTATACTCCTTTTTACTGCACTAAATCCTGCCACAATCACGTTTCAGCAGTAAAAAGATTGCTTACCTAATAGCCAAAAACAGAAAGCCCCACCCAGTGCAAGGAATCCGTAATCCAATGCAACTCTCGCTTGCATATAAAAATTCATCAGCCTGTAAAATTAACCAATAAAAGGAATCCTAATAATACGTGAAGGAACTTGTACTCGTTTACACTTAATAGTCGCAAGATGTTGAAAATTCATGATATAATTTCCAGCACCTTACACCCCGCCTCTATATCCTTACAGCTAAGTTGCAAGCATAAAAATACGAGCACACTTTCTGTTCCAGGAGGACGAATCCTTACGGGGTGGTTGCGCTCTTCTCTATGGATTTGTGCGCGTTAACAAAAGAATATCTACGGCTGAAGCCGTAAAGGAATATACACGCCAAGTTTTCATCCTTAAATTACGAACAAGTCACGTTTTTAAAATGGCTTTTCTTGTGCTTCTTCTTTTCGTTGAGAAAAGATGATAGAAATACGAAGACGAAGTAAAGCCGAATGTAAGGAGAACTTCCATCTTCAAACAGTCAAGTCAAGTTCTCGTTAAGCTTCGTTGGCACTGGTCATGTTAAACATGGCAAAAGGCAGCAATAAAAGAGGATGAACATCCCTTTTAGCTTAAAGGTAGAGGTTCCTCCTCCTCATATTCCAAAGAGATGGTAAGTTTTGATGGAATGTAATTTCTGAATTTACTATGTTTAAGGTGCAATTTTAGTTTACGTTTTCTGAGTGGTGTATGTATGTATACACATGCAACACGAAGCACACTGTGTATACACACGTGAAGAAGATCAACTTTGGTGAAAGTAAGTGCCAATTTAGTTAATGTGTTGTCTTTGGATAACTTTATACCTCGCGCAGCGCCCAACTTAGATGGAAGATATTTGGTAGAAGCGAGCACTTGTTTCGTATGAAAACTTAAATGTGATATTTAGAACTAATCTTTGGGTGTACGGTGTACCTGCCTTGCAAACAAATTGTTGTGAGAGAGAAAACTGGAGTTTGGGTGAATAGTGTGACCTCGAAAGCAAAAAAGGACAAGAGTGGAATATCTCATGCGCTATAAATGTGGTCTCGCCTCAGTCTCAAGATTTTGTTTCTCACTCTCCTGGTCTCTAAAATGTTGTGTGTCTGTAAGTTTGTTTGCTAGCTCAATGCAATTTGGACACGGTTTTCAAGTTGTACTGCCCGGAGTTTAACTTGGAAATTGGTATATAGTTTATAGTAATCGGATATCTACAAGCTGGGATGTAAAGCGGTTTCAACTGGTCCATACATTGACCATATTGAAGTTCTACTATTCAGAGGCAGAGAGGAAGAAATTGAATGTGGATTCTATGTGGTGGGGCCCTAACAATACCGCAGAGTAGATCTGTTCTCTGCCAAGTACCTTTTGCAAGGTCAAACTGTTGTGTATACCTAATTGATTTGGTCAAACGAGTTGAACAGTTAGACAAGGGCGCCGACCAAATTTAAAAAGTCAGTAACTTCGACCGCAGATTCTGATTGCGACTCTCGATGAGAATGCACTAAGACCAGCAGTAAGTCGATTATCCTGCTGCCAGAACAAAATGTTGGGCCAACTAAAGGGTCGTAGCACATGTATATAGACGGACCCAGTTTCGATGTGCTCAATCGAGCTTGAAGACTATGCAACAGACGTCAGATAGTATTGTTTGTTGGAGCCTCTCCAGTCGACAACTTAAACAGAGTTTGGTTTAGTGAGATCTTAAACTTTCATTCTAGTTGACATTACCTCTGACAAGACTGAACTCTAAGATATAATTTACTAGAGCCTCACCCCTAGCGTTGATGTGGGTAAGGTGTGATGGGCATTAGCATCACATCCTAAGATAACATTCGTTAACGTGCCACGATCGACCTCCATTGGTCTATATCAATAATATTAAGCATAACTTACATCCGAACGACAATTTCTGAAACAGTGAGCGGATTTGAATGGCTTTTTGTCTAAATTGTTATCCCTTTTATGCGTCACGCGAAGTCAAGGTAAGCAATCCCACCCAATCTCCTTAACCTCAATTCATTTCTGCTTAAACGCAACTACTCTGAGGTTCTTATGTAAATAAGAAGCCACGTAATTATACTCTTGAACGCATGTCGCAGCATACAAGTACTGACTAAAACAAAAAAATAAAAAAATAAAGGAGAATGCAAACTCGATCCTGTCTGCGAGACGCACAAAGGCTGTGTGAAATATGTAGGTATAAAGTGCAAGCCTCGATGGTGTGTGTGGTTGATATGCTTCTTGGAATTGAAATTAGCACCACACACTGTTCATTTGATTGTTGCGGTAGCAATTTCGTCCTTCTGAATATATACGCCATGCACAAGCGTTTTATTACTTTCTCCAGCACTGACATACACAAACTTGACACGAAAGCAGATGATTATGATTATGTTTACTCAAAATGCATGATGCCACATTGCTCGGCATTAATCACAGTGGCTTATATTGTCGGTGCCACTAGTTCGTCTATCAGCATCCTGTATGGTACAGGATTTGTAATTAACTTTTCTCTAGAAGCCCTTCTTTGGTTCAACACATACACGTGTATAGTTACATATTTCAAATGCAATGTAATCAAGCCGCCTATAGAAATGTCCATGCACATGAATGCGATGCACGTTTGAGAGTCCTGACAACTTACTATCCGCAGCAGCTCTTCACACTAGGTACTGTATCACTGGCGGCACGACAAGGACGACGACGCAGCTCAAGCACTCATTGACTATACAGGCATCTGAACATCCTATTTGAAATTAAACTTATCCTGTAGTCTGCTCTCCTATCTTGTTCGCGTTCCTTTTCTTAAGTTATTGTGTTCTGTTAATTTCGCAACATTCTCAGTAGGATCAGATGACATTTTGATGAAAGGAGTCTAATTAAAAAGTTTGTTGCGCATTTAATTCGCCGAGCGTAAAAATGCACAAACACGGGACAGCGCTGTTGATGTCCTTTTTTTATTTTTGTGTAGCACTAACTTGACTTTGTGTCCTCTCTTAGCCTTGCCTCGCTGACGTATATACATACATATGTGGAATTTGGGTCGCTTCTTCACCTTGTCAGCTCACACTCCCCTTCACCCAGGCGGCATGCAGCAGGTTGAGTGGGTTTGCATTGCAGCGCAGTCTGCCAGCCACAGAGTAAAAGAACTGTGGCATTGGATGAAGGGGATTATTTGAATTTAATTTAAATAATAATAAAGGGCCGCAGGATTGAGGGGCATGCATGCCTTTGCATGCATTTTTGTTGACGTACTCAGAGCACAGAGCAGGCACACTCTGGGGTTGAAGTGGAGGAGGGCTTCGTGAATGTGGTAACCTCGAGTCCACCTGTTGATGGGGATTATTTTAATTAGCAAAAGTTTTAATTGCATTCGCGAAAAGACTCAACTACATGGGATGGCATATGGGATTTTTTTGTTTTCCTTTTTCGATTTCACCGCCAAAAGGTACCTTGAGTTTAATAGAAAACCTAAATGTGCGATGAAACAGATTGAAATTTAAAGGAAAATATATAAATTGATTCAGAGGAAACAATTTAAGAGATATATAAATGCTTGATATGGCCTTGACTTGTCCTGTATCCAGCTTTACAATGCCAACGTGTACATAATGGCAATATGCTCCAGCTCTCCCTAACTCATCTCCAGGTTGTGTCCATTGGCTCGTTCTTTTATAAATCTGTTTGATTACCAATCCATACATTCGCTAGATGAGCAAGGCTGATAGTTTTTGTTTTCAAAAACCAGCCCAAAGACGCCTGCTTCAGAAACAATATAGGTGAAATGATGCAGCCTTGTGGAACCTCCAAACAGCTTTCATCTATGCAAGAGGTGTGATGTCGGGCCATTGTACGTAGGCTAGATAATTTTAAATTGATACTATCTTTTTAAAATCGATACACACCATGATGAAGTTGCAATCTTTATTCAAAACTATATACTGCAAACCTAGAAAGATCCATAGTAGAGACTTATTTGTTCTGCATTAATTGTGGTTCCGTGGCCTAATAATCAGTTGAGTCAAGTTGCTGATAATGAAAGTTTTTTAAATTTTACTCGCAGTCATCAATTAAATACGTTCATAAGGCTAAAAATCTGGGATTAACTTTCAGTCCACTTACTTGGACCGATCATGTTGTAGCTATAATCGGAAAGGTATATAGTGGTATTCGACTTCTATAGTCGACAGAAAGTTATTTACTTTTATCCACTAATACTTGGATGTTACTCGTTATATCTCTCTTATTACCTATCCTATTGTATTGAAGCGAGATTTTTTGCCACGTCAACTACAACACTAAGCGTAAATTAAATGTCATTTACAATACCCTAGCAAGATATGTCTTTAAAAAAAAAAACGTTCTATCGACCACATATCTATTTACTCAGATAATGGGCAGCCTCATTAAGTTCAGAACTCTTATCCTCTTGCACAGTATCAGGCAGATTCAAAAGATTCAATGCCCAGATTTAATTCCTAGCAATCTGAGCGCACACTTATTAGGTGAGACCTTGAACAAACTTTGATGGTATTTTCTTAGATTCGAACCATGAGTAGTAGTCCAACGCACGAAGTCGTTGAGCAGCTCTGGTGAAGCCTACTTGACCTTTGTAAGTGATTAAAGCCCGGGTGCCAGCCAACTCAGTGACCAATACCAGTAAGAAACACCGAAATGCGGTTCTGCTTAGAAATCAGCGCAGTTTAGTAGCCACCACAACGGAAGAAGAATCGAAAGCCTTGGAGTCTAGCACATAACTTTTCGATCAGGACGGAATTTCCTTTGACTGGAACTTAGCCCGCAGTTAATTTCTACTGGAAAAATATAAGAGAAAGTAATATTACTCAAAATGCGACCGAAAATCTCTTTAGAAGGCATGAGGATGCCTAATTAAAGAGCTAAGTTTCTATGCAAATACAAAAGTGTTTGCTTTCAAAGAGCCACGGTCCTAGGTGTCCTGGGGGGCCTGTTAAAAACCCACCGAACCATGTCTTCACCCACCATCATGTTTCAGGTTGATTACTAGTTTCAGTAGCCGATCCTTGGAGGCTGCCTTCCGATGTACCGGGCTCTAAAGACTAAGCTTTCTTCCATCCGTGTTATCAGAAACATTTTGAATTCGTTTGTTTTGCTAAACCAAATTTAGAGAGGGTTTATGCTTCACCTGGTCTTCTTCAACTTCTCTAAAGAGTTGTCCTTTGTGCAGCTTATATTTGCTCCGAAGTAGGTAAACTCTTTAACAAACTAAAAATTGTAGTCATCAACAGTGACGTTTAGTCGCAGGATATCGAAAAAGTTTTCTTGTTTGACAGATCCTCATTCACGTCTCAAGTATTTTCATTTGAATGTCGATTACAGTTAGCACATCCTAGGTTATGGCAAAGATATCAGTATCATTAAAGTATTGCAGGAGTTGGAATTTGTGAAAGATAGTATCTTCCTTGTTTGGCCCTTGGCCTGTCAGAGCTCAATGGGTCGAATATTAGTTATCAGAAGCATCCTCAACATCGATGTGAGTCTGTCGAAATGAGGATTAAGACCTTCAAAAATAATTTGGATAAGGTCTTACATAAGACACTGAGCAAGAACACTCCTTGGCAAATCAAACAAGACTACTGATACCACAGCACAGACCATGCTTATCTCTTCTTTTTTTTTTGCGTTTGAAGGTGGGAATCTTCAACCACTAAACCCACCTCCCCTTCTGCTCCTGATCTTCGCCGTAGTGCCTTTCCTGCTCCTTCATGATAGTAGCCACGGTTTGCTGACCATCACTCCGATTATATTCTCTGGGTGTAAGTTCACTCCCAGTCTGTTCGCCAACAGGTTACGACCTTCGCGATATCGCGGACAGTTTCTATGCACGTTATACATTAAGGGTTGTTTTCATGCCGAAATCTGTGGAGGTATGCACTGAAACCTCCATGACCAGTAACCATCAGGTAAAAGTTCAGCTCTCCATCTTTCCAATTGATCCAAAGTCCGATATTGGGGATCAATTTTTGAGTCCATCTACCTTTGTCGGAAGAGTTCCATCTATCTTGCACTCTTTCAGGTTTGTTCTTCATAGTGATACATCATCACTTCAACTTATTGCTGTTGGTGTCGTTGATCTGTTGGACCGGTATTTCCATGCCTCTTAATTAACGAGGCACCATTCCAGCCTCGCCGCGGCGTATGAGGTTGTTCGGAAGGCACTACATACTATCAATGTATTGATATTATGAGTCTTTTATCTATCCTTATTCTGTATGATTTGGTGCTCATCACATCGGCCCATATTAGGGAGCCATAGAGCATCATCGACGTAGCTACTCTTGCCAAAAGTAGTCTTTTTATTTGTTTAGGTCCTCCAATATTTGACATGATCCTTGCCAGGGCAGCCTTTGTTCTCGCTGCCTTCTGGGGGACACCGTCTGTGACATTGTACTGCCTTATTCCGTCCTCGGTGCCGTAGTGCAATATTCTATTTGTAAAATAGTCCGTTATCTTTTGCAGGTAATCCGGTACTCTCTTGGCGGTAAGTGCTTGGAGAATGTTGCTCCAATTTGCGGTGTTAAAGGGGTTTTTAACATCCAGCGTGATGATTGCACAGTACTGTTTACTCCACCATTCCATCGTCTTCCTGCTAAGGCTTTTTGACTATCAAAAGTCCACCTATCTGACTGAAGACAGTGAAAGCTACTGTATTAGTTTACTCCTACTCCAGATGGATAACTTATTCCGCTCATCCTTCAAGCACCTGCAGTCTGTGAAGAAAAAAACCAAAAATAAAGCGACAGCATAATCCCTTGTTTCTAATCAACTTCTTCATACGAGTACATCCTTTGCAAACATGAATATTTCCCCCTCAAGTCTGTGAAGTTAGTCCTCGCACTCGTCCTTTACAAAAAAAAAAAAAAAAAAACACACAAACAACACTTCAAGCTGCTCTCTCAAAGCCAAAAAGTAAACAGATTGGAATTTATTTTCTCACAAATTTCTGTCGTTCATTAATTTTCTTAATTTTTTTTTTCTTGCTCGTCCTTCGTCCTTCTCTTCGTCAGCGTGTCGTCTAAAAGTTTTCCGACTAATTTAATAAGGCACTAAAAGTAAGAATTTCCCAAGACCTTGTGCATTAAATTTTGTCAATTAAATTTTGCGGACAAAGTTTCAGAGTAAACGAGAGAGTAGAACATACACACTGAGAGTGGGAGCGGCAGAGTTTGCTTCTAAATGAGTGGCTGCTGCCGCCTACGGTACGGAGGACACACTCCACTTGTTCGCCAGTATTTACGAAGACTACAAATTTTCCACGCCATTCACACCTTCACTCACTTCCTTTGGGCTCTACTCTACTTTTGGTAGTTAAGTTAAAGTAAGAAGAATGTACAAATAAGACCGTGGGAAGAAGAAACATGAGATGATTTCAATGAGAGCACACTCCTTAAAGAAATCCTTGTTGAGATGAGTTAAATAAACTCTAAAGAGTCTCTCTCTCTCTCTCTCTTACTTTTGTAGTGCGTGTGGGTGGGCGATCAAAAAAAGGTAACCAAAATTGAAATGGCCTCTTGCCGGTTCTAGTTTTTGAAATTTTATAATCCTTAGGTAGAAAAGCGGAGCGCAAAGTCTTCGTTGAGAGGATGAGGTGACTGAAGAAATTACACGAGGAACTTTTGTATAAAACCCAATTAGAGAAAAGTTTTCAAATTATGAATTAGATCTCGGTGGCATTTTGTTGACTGTGTCCATCTGACCAACTTGAAATTACAGACAGAAAGTTGTCGCATTGGTTTTGGCCTGGGGAACACCCTATGTTTGGTAGTTTGTTGCCTTCCAAAAGCTGTTTCTGTTTAATTTCTCACTACGAACTGCACGTTGTATATCAAAGTTTAGGATGAGATTCTACTACAAGTAGAGTTTGGAAAGACACTTGAATTTACTTTGTTTGTTGCTATATTTTCAAGAGCGGATTTGCATTTATTTATATCAAGGAGGTTATTAAATGAAAGCCCTGATCATAGTAAGCACTAGATGTGCTTGCGTCTTCATATGAGAAGAACACATATGCATTGACTAATATTTTGCAAAACATCTGTTCCGCTACACCCACTTCAAATGACAAGGAGAAGTAAGAACCAAACGAATAAAGCCCGTCACATGCTCATCACCGGCCCATACTCCTGCAATGAGAGTCACTTGTCGGATATCGGATTTTACACTCATACATACATATATATACATATGGAAGTCTGACAACTTAATACATATTCGCAAATATATTCTCAATGAGTAGACTCATTTGCGATGAAATATATCCTTCTCCAAGTAAAGCTCTAAAGCTCTATGTGTTTCTGATACATTCACACGAGTTTGATTAACAGTCTTAACGTGATGTGGGCACAAACAAACAAAGCTTTTAAAAATCGAGACTTGAGTGTGTATAAAAGCACTGCTTCTAACTTATCAAAGAGATTAGAGCGATTGAAAAGCGTAAAGAGCTCAAAGCTCTATCGGAATAAGAGCAACATAAACAAGTCTTTGAGAATAGTTCATAAAATCAAAATGAAATCCAGCAAGGTTGCATCCTGTCGCCAATACTGTTTTTATTTAAAAAAAAATGGATGTGATTTGCTCTGTTCTGTTATCGGAACATAAGAAAATTGGATTTTATCTCAATTACAACACTTTGATTACAATAATAATAAGCACTAAGTGCCTTTGTGTCTGAATGGGAAAAAATACTGTGAATTACAATGGAATGAGGAAACCACATAAATCTCTTGACAATTAGTTTGGACACTACTCATGAAGTAAAAGATATTGAAACCTAATACCTACCTAGTTTCTTTGCTCTCGATCGCTATAACTTTCTTAGTAGCCTCATACTGTCAATCATCTCTCAAGGAGATGAACGAGTAGTTCTCCTTTGGTATACAAATAGCTAGTTATAAAACTCTTAGTTACTTAAACTTCTGCACCGAAGTAAGGTGGGACTTCCATGACATGCAGATTGACTTAGCGTTTTGGCCATCCACAACCATACCTGTCTGTCATCTTCTTAGAACTTCTGTAATGATGTTATGACTTATAGGCTGCTTGGCTTAATAGTGACCACTTCTTGCGATTTCTTGTCGCATAGTAAGTTGAGCACGGGTATGAAAAGTCCGCAAGGCTTTTGCTTTGTTTGTGCTTATTTTAAGCCCTACTTTGGTTGCCCCAGCTTCTAAATTGTTAAGCATCCAGTGCGTTATTCGATGGGAAGGCGCAGTCAATCTGCTTAAGGTAAGGTGTCATATACCAAATAATTCTATAGTCGCCTTTCGTCACTGCCGAACCAAAGCTGAAAACCACAAAGAACAACAGTGACGACAGTATGCACATCAGAATCCTCCGACACCTTATAACAGCTATAAGTAGCTATCAGTTTCCCTCTTTTGCTCCAGTCAAACAAGTCTTTCGGATACATACAGGGTGGTTCATCTAGTGGTTTCTTCTTAAATCATAGGTTATTTAGACACTGACAGCTGTTTCCCGCCCGAAATCTTGACAGAAAGTCTGTATGACACCTACGCCGAACGACATGAGTCGCTTAACGCTTAGGATATATTGAAAACGTATTTCCACAGTAACTGCTGTGTAGCTCAAACAGTGGGTTTTTTGAAAAAAGGTTCTGTATGAAATGAACCACCCACCGCGCCTGATGTGGACAACACTCGTTATCCCCATCGTCCTACGATGCACAGACGAGAATGTGGCTGCTGTAACCGAGAGTGTGAGACTTTGGAAATAAGGCTGCGAATAACGTTTCGGTCAACGATGGGCGTTACAGAGAAATGTTAACCGACTTTTTGTCTTTATTGTAGACGTAAATTTGGACGACTTCTGGTTCAAATTCCCAAATTGTGTTAGAAGCCGTCTTGACAATGTCAATTGACTGCCTCGGGGCTGCAATTTGACTTCGGACTTTTTTTTGTTTGGGAAACCATGCCAACAATCCGGAAACTATTCAAGCACCTAACGCCAATATCATCCAAGCAATCCGTGAACTACAGCCAGAAGCCATCAACAAGGTCTTGGACAATTGAAGTGACAAAATTCGCTACTGCGAAGCCAGCCGAGCTAGCCTTCAAGTGGCTCTTGTGTTCCATAAATAATGTAAATGTTTGCTCTTACTAATAAAGCCATATTACAGGGGTAAAATTTAACTTTATTAATTTTATTGCATTCTTAAAAAGAAACTTGTATTTGACCGCTGGCTCTGATGGGTTTCCAGCTGAACTTTTTAAATACGGAGGTGATGTCTTGGTAGTTGCATCAGGTCATCAACCAAGAATGACGCATGCCCGACAAGTGGAGTATCAGCTCTATATTCCCCATCTTCAGAAAAGGCGAGCCTATGTCTTGTAAAAACTACCGAGGCATATCCCTGTTAAATGTCGCATATCGTTTCCAACGTATTGTGTGAACATCCAAAACCTTTATGTATCACACTAATCGGCACGTACCAGTGTGGCTTCCGGGACGGCAGATCGATAATAGACAAAATTTTAACACTCAGACAAATCCTGGAAAATACCAACGAATTTCAAGTCGAAACCCTCCACTTTTTCATCGACTTTAAAGCCGCCTATGTCAGCATTCATCGTGTTGAACTCTACCAGGCGATGGCCCCATCCGGGATACCGGCAACACTTATACTCATCTTACAAGTCTTGCTGAATTAAACCGAAGGCTTGACGATAAGTAAGAAAGCTGAGCAAATACTTCAATAGGTCTTTTACACGAGGATGGCGAATGGAGGAGAAGATACAACCGCGAACTCTATGAGCTGTACCAGGATGTGGATGTACTCCAAAAAGGCAAGATACGCAGACTACATTGGCTCAGCAACATCGATCGAATGGACAACAATGCTTCAGCCAAGAAGATCTTCGAATCCCAGCCCCCAGGCTCGAGACGGAGAAGAAGACTGAAACACCAAAGACCAAGCTATCGCGGATGCCAGATCGGTTGGAATGCAACGATGTCAGGCAGGGACCCTTCAAGGATCAGGAGCCCCTTAGGTAAGTTAGTAAGTGTATTTGACCCACCCTTTGAGTACAGTCTAAAAGCGAAAATATAAAGTCATTTATTGGAGTTGAGTTGAGTGAGTCCTTTACTTTATTTCATTAATTTCGTATACAAATCTCAAATCTCTTTGAATACGATGGAAACAAAAAAAGAAAAAAACTTCTCTGGTCATTTGTCGAAAAAGTTTTCATAACACTTGCTCCTGCGCGCACCTCTCACTTACATCCGCCACCGACCGACCGGAACCGCACGAAAAATATGTTTTTATGTTTCTCTTATATTTCGTCCCTTTGTCATGAGGCAACTTTTCACATAGTTTTATCTCTTGGTAATAATGTCCAGGCGGTGCACAAATTCCTTTCAGTCTAAACAACATGTTAATGTTGCGTTAACTTGAACCAAAAATAAGGCAAACTTTACACAAGAGCACCAAGGACAAGACAAAAGAGCGCTGCGCTGCTGGCTGACTGGTGGAAAAGTGAGTGAGAAATATTGCGAGCAGCTGCACCAAATGTTGATAGTCCTCGGTAGAAACAACAAATTTGAATGTTGGTTTTTGGGTAGGACAATAGATGGAAAAGTTTTAGCGATACTTTTTGTTTCTTCTTCTTATTTTTTGAAGTTTTTTTTTTTTTTTCTTTTCAAAAGAAGAAAAAGTTGTGGAAGAAGAATGAAATATTTTGTAATAATTACCAGAAGGTAAACAAAATATTATTAAGTCCAGGATTAACTCTATTAACTTGCAAGTAATTATATGGACGCTTATTGCGGAAATGTGTTGCGTGTCATTGGAGATTTCCTGCTAAAATGGAACCATAATTTAGTTAGTGGAGAGGTTAGAAATGGCGTTTTTTAAAAGAATATAGATACGAGTATATAAAGATTTGATTGAATATCTATTCCCCGGAGCCTGGTAGATCTTCTCCGCAATAATTATAGCAGCGACGAAAAAGAAGTATAATCTGTGCGTCTAAAGGACACTTGTGGTGTTTATCACCGCGGTCTGTAGCCCTCGCTAGGCCTTCTGATAACTACTTCTTGTCTTCTCTCAGCGTAAATCCAAAATGTTTTCGAATTCGGTCAAGAACTCTGGCTAAAACCTTCTTAATTATTTATCCGCATTCAGGAGAATACTGATCTCTAGACTAGCACAGCAAGCTGTAGTTAACTCCGGACTTTCCCTTTAAAAAGGATGCACTTATCCGCTTTCAAACTTTTAGAGGAGAAAATCTTCTTCGATCCAAAGTCCACTGTCTTTCGGCATTCCAAATAACCACATTTCTGTTACCCAGCCTTAAAGACAGTTTCATAGTTTTGATTTCGCTCCCCTTCCGTTAAGATGTTCCTTGGAACTTTTACCGGTGGCTATCTTAACAGAGACGTTTTGTGTAGGAATAACTCTCGTTTCCATAGCCCAAGGCAGACAGTTATTTTCTTTCTCGCAATTCTTCAACCTTTACGTCCAGAATCTTCTTGATATTGATCTAAACAACCGCCGTCTCCTTAGACCTGAAGAGAGCTTGCTCCTCCTTCGGAACAGCTTAAGAGAGTTCTCCCTCCGCCTTAGTGCTCGACTTTGGAAATTTGACGGTCAACAGCATTTCATCGTCCTTTCGCTGCAGTTCCCAGTTGTATATTCCTTTGGATTCATCCTCCTTGCAATGAAGCCATATTTGGCCCGGCATCTGCCAAACTGTCTATAGCAGGCATGTTAAAGATACGGCCCGAGACTAGAACTTGTGGCCCATGACAATGATTCAATAATGCAAAATGTCCATTGTAGCACGAGCTGTGTGGCACGTAGCGCCTCGCCGTCCTATTGAAACCATATGTTTTCATATCCTTCAAATGGGGCAAAAAGAAATTGGTTAGTTCTAGCCGCTTGGTTACACCAAACATTCATCCAGAAATGGGCCTCGTCACTAAATATAAATTTTCGAACCGAAATTGGGATCAACTTCCAACTGCTCGAGAGCTCAGTCATTGAACAAACGGCGTTGTCTATGGTGATTTACTTGGAGCTACTGGGTTGAATCTTGTATTGGCCCAAGTCATAACGCTAAATTTGCCAAGCTAACGAAAGGTCGAGTTTTTGTACGCAGCGCGGAAATCATTGTCTGGGATTCTCCTGTACACTTTTACGGACAGCGGCGATATTTTCGACAGATCTTGCGTTTCGTTCATGTACGGATACGAATAGTTCTCTCGGAAGGACGATTATGGCGACCGTAAAATGGGTGAAGCGCAGGAATTAATGTTGCTCGAACTACTTTTATAAGACAATTTTATAATTTGCACACGTTGCTGAATGTTATGAGTCTATGTTAATTTGACAAAACCAAATAAATGACAGTTAATTTGAGAGATATATCCTCAACAATATGGTAGCAATCACCTGTCATAGTTCCGAAATCCCTATTGAAAAACACGCTATGTACATACGTTTTTTAATGTGGCCCGTTGCCATACTTCAAACCAAAAAGTGGCACTAAAGGAGTTTGAGTTTGACACCCCTGGTCTATAGGATCCGACGTTGGTTCCATCAAGAAAATGTATCCTCTTTTTGAGCGCTCTTAAACATCTGAGACGCATTTGACTCATATAAGAGTACTGAACTATCATTGGTCAAAAGCTCACTGAGTGGTTGTTTAGTTATCCCGTGAGCACCCTTGGGAAATTCTTGACATATGTATGACCAGAAACTCTTCTCTATTTTTACAGTCGCTGGGAAGAAGCACCACAGCACCATAGCCTTCTTCATTGGTTATTTTGCAGCAGAATTTATTATTCTTAGCAAGACTTTCTTCTAGACCCCTGTGGAAGACATCAAAATACTTAAGCAGTTACCGCAAACCCACATCAAGCCAAAAAACACAAACATTAGGTAACACATACATGCTTATGTATTTATAAATCGATTTCCGTAAGCCTGTCATTAAACAACCGAATGGAGGCTTTCTAAGGGAATCTTATAAAAAAGCCTGTAAGTGGATAATACCAAATTTAAAATTGTTGAGCGATCCAATTAATTTAAAATAGGTTCTGAGTAAAACCTCTTTTAAAACATTGACAACTCTATTCACCAAAGCACTTGACAAAGAGGTCAGAAACGCTATTTTTTAAACCATACCACAGAACAAAATTTTATTTAAAATTATCTCGGGAACATTTTCTGATTATAAAATTGTTCTTCTTTTTATGAAAAATTTCATGCATCTGACAATGACGCAAATGAAATAAATAAAAATCCCAACAAAAATAATAAAAACAACTGTTTTCGAGAATTCGAAAGTAATTCTGAATTTGCACCTTCATGAGTTTCAATGAAAAATACACAAAAATAAATAATCATTACATTTAAGCGATTTCTTTTCATTTATATTCGCGTTTTTTTTTCTTATTATTTTTCTTTTTAATAAAAATTCACTTTTATAAACAATTTACGCTGATGTCAAAAGCAAAGGCGAAAATTGGCAAGCAAAAAAAAAAAATTATAATAAATATTCAAAAATGATTTCAGGTTCTCAACTAATAAATTTTCATTTAATGACCACACTCTTGTGATGTATTTTTAAATTCATTTGACTATAAGAATTTAGTTTTTTTCTTTTATTTAACGGTGAAGATGTTTTCACTTGAGCGAAACAGAATTATTTGTGTTGTTGTTTTCAATTTAAAAAAAAATAAAAAATGTTGAGGACAGTGTCAAAACGCCCACGCGCCTATTACATTGAATTTCGAGAAATAAAATCGGAAATTAAATTTTTGTAGACAAGATTTTCAGAAAACTTTTGGCGACAATTGTCAAGTAATGTGAATACACATCAAGTTCACAGGTGGATTGAGCGTTTAAGAAGACTTAAAATTGTTGTTTGGGAAGAAAAAATATGAAATTTTAAATTTTAAGCCGAACTAACGAGATGTATTTTATTGTATGTAATAAATACATATAAATAAATAAATAAATGTAATTTATGGTTGATATGGCTGCATATATTTAAACATTGACTGCACACTTTTAATCAAACTGTTTGAGCATTAAAATGGTCTAGATTTTGTTGTCTTATGGTCAATTTAATTCGAGGCATGCAGATTGAAAAATAGATCACAATGCAGAAAGAATTTAAGCAGCTACAGCTAGTCGGTGTGAAACAAAATAAAATGTTTCATCACAAATGTCTTTGTTCGTCTATTTAACTTGTTTGTGTGAACCTTTAGCAAGAACAAGAGGTGTTTTGAAATTCTGTGACTTTTTCTAAAGCAATCCAAATCGCAGAGTAGCCAAATGCATCCAATTATTTTACTGCGAAAAACATTGGCGATATCTATTTCTCTGAGCTCAGATTGAGCTAATAGCGAACACCCTTTTCACCGCGTCCATTTTCTTGAGGCGAACCTAAGGAAGGATGTCTGGCAATATTGAGCGCGTAAGTATTATACTTACAGGTGTGGACGCCGTGATTGAGCGGTAAATGCGTTGCAAGGCTGTAAACGAATGCATTCATTAAAGTCATGCTAAAAATGCACATGGATGGCATCACTTTCTGCAATTAAGTCATTGAACTCTTTGAAATCATTGAAATCATCTGAAGTAATAGAAGCCTTTGAAGTCAGTGAAGTCAACTGAAGATATTGAAGTCGTTGAAGTCCTTAAGGTCTTTAAAGTCATTGAAGTCATTGTAGTCATCTACAGTCATTGAATTCCTTAAAGTCAATGAAGTCATCTGAAGTCATTGAAGTCAGTGAAGTCATCTGAAGACATTGAAGTCGTTGAAGTCCTTAAAGTCTTTAAAGTCATTGAAGTCATTAAAGTCATCTAAAGTCATTGAATTCCTTAAAGTCAATGAAGTCATCTGAAGTCATTGAAGTCAGTGAAGTCATCTGAAGACATTGAAGTCGTTGAAGTCCTTAAAGTCTTTAAAGTCATTGAAGTCATTGAGATCTTTGAAGTCCTTAAAGTCAATGAAGTCATTGAAGTCATCTTAAGTCAGTGAAGGCATCTGAAGTCATTGAAGTCAGTGAAGTCATCTAAAGTCAGTGAAGGCATCTGAAGTCATTGAAGTCAGTGAAGTTAGTGAAGTCATTGGAGTCATCTAAAGTCATTAAAGTCATCTGGAGTCATTCAAGTTATTGAAATCTTTGTGATGACTTTGTTGAAGTCCTTAAAGTCATTGAAGTCATTGTATCTTTTCCTCAATTTTGCAGGGCGCACTGTTATGGCCCACTTCGCTGTGCGTGCAATTCTTTTACTCCACAGAAAGCATGATGTCTACTATTGACAATTTGTTCCCGAGATTCCCGAGTTTTATATCAAATGATCTGAATGCTTCCAGGAGTGATCTTCCTCTGGTGCTTGCGGCACGTGAACTTCATTCTACCGTTCATGCTTTAGAGTCATAGGCCATGAGAGTTTCTTCACCTGTCTACAACATTCCTGCTTTTCATTGGACCTTGCTGCAAGGTCCTTGTTCTCCCTCGATCTGCATTTGTTGCCAGTGCCTCGGGTTTTTTCCTGTTTCCTTTTCCTGACCAACAATAATTCACATCTGCTTTGGTGTAGCTAAAACTTTTGTTTCCTCCTATGTCATACTTGGAAAGAACTCCCAGTCGTCTTGTTAATTCGGCGTAGATCCTTGAATCTGATATCCACCACGCGTATAATGCCGCTTAATATACTTTCGAAAAATCTCCACGTCAAATCCAACATATGTAACGGTAAACTTCGTTTAAATCAGTGATATCTCAGTCAATTTAATTCCTAAGCAAAGCCACTCGCACAACAACCTAAGCCGAAGGATAACACATTTTGTTCCTTATACAACAAAAAAGCGAAGCAGTATGAACATCACCTTGAAAGAAGTCTTCCTCTCTTCCTAGAGGCTTTATTGGTTTATTTGCCAAGGGAAAATCTCTTTTGATTCACCACGAGTCGTTGGCGACAAAGAATACAATGGCATTAAAGGTAACCCGGTAAATCCTTTTAGATTACGCATAACGATAAAAAGGACAACAGAAAGTACCCACACACATACTTACGTTGTATACGATGTAGGTATTCGAAGAAAACCAAGTCAACTCAAGACACAAAGGCGAATTCTATTATCCTGATTGCGTGTGGGTTCCGTCAAACTGTGTCATATATCCTTTTGGTGTCCAACAAAAAAAAAATGAGTAAATATCCCCGGTATTGGGAGCCCTGTAAGCCGCTTCGATTAGCCAACAGCCGTTCTTCGCTGATGATGATGATGAGGACGAGGGCGAGGACGAGGAGAGAATTGTGTTGCCACATTGAGACATTCTCCCATGGCGCTTGGTTAAACAATCCCTTTGGAAGCCGCCGATGCGGTAGCGTCCCATTCCCAGTGGCAGTCCCGCTCCAGGGGTAGCATTTCGATCGTTACTCCATCCTATTCACGATTTGGCACGTATTTTTAACATTGTCACGTTCGCCTTGTAAACATAAATCAGGCCTATTTGTGTGGCTGGAGGTGTTGTTTGCTCGGTGCCACTGCCATAAACATCTTGGCGCGCTTTCTCTCTCTCTCTCTCCATCTCTCTCTCTCTCTGGTCCTGGTTTTGTGTGTACCGCAGTACCAAAGGATAACCAATGAAATATTTACCCAAGCGTTTCGTGTTTGTTTTCCTTTTTCCTCCCAGTTCGTGTCTCCTGTTGGTTTTTTTTTTGTTCCCCATCGTGTTGTGTATTATGTCCCGTAATAGTAAACGCATAACCCCAGAGAGAGAGAGAGAAGCTTTTTAAGTCTCCACGGTGTATTAGCATCGTCCTTTCGGCTGTGTGTTCCGTTGTGTCATCCTTATGTACTCCGCTCTCGTGTAGCATAATGATTAAATTGTGAGATTTGTAAGGTAATGCCGTGATATTTATGGTACATTATTACTTTATTATTACGGTGTTTAAGGTGAGCATGGCGCGGCGGGGGGAGCTGCGCCACCCAGTGGGAGGAAATGAGATCGATGTGCCAGACAATGAAATATATTCATTATCCTTTGAGTAAGTAAATTGCTTGGTTGTGTGCACGAGGCACGAGTTACTTTTATGATGCAAATTGGAAAATAACTTAACTTACAAATTGAGTTAAATAAATCAGATCGACAACGACGCCGACGCCAAGAGGAAGTCAGTTAATATTAACATTGTTCGGCACTATTTTGTATACCTAGTCGGGGAAGGTGTTGAACGTGAAGGAAGTCATTTGTAAGCCATTTTATGCGGCTATTTAGTAGGCTAACAGAGTCATCTTTTGTCAACAATCGCGCACGTTTATGACATTGAATTGGTTTGGGAAACATTACGAGGTCAATATTAAGAAGAGATGGCTTTCTGAGCGCCGCAGGTAGCAATAAGATTTGAAAAGGAGATACTTAGGTGGCCAAAAGGGAAGGACAATAAACTTGGTGCTTGGAATGACTTTTGGGCAAAGTGTTTCAAAGTTCTGCAATATGTAATGGAATAACCTACAATCTATATATAAACATCGATATTACCTGAACTAAGCCTAGTATTCATGTTTTTGCTATCACTTTTTGGAGCGCTTGGGAGGTGGGTTGGCTTAGTAACAGTACGAGATTTCAGGACACTAAACTCACCCTCTTCCTCACCGAACCGTGCCGTCAAACGTTTCATCTTGAAGAGGGACTGCATTCTCGACTTCTCGCGTTGGCAGCCAGCTGCAGTGCATTTCGTTGTCCTTCCTTCTTGATGGTAGTCACGGTTTCACTGACTGCTTCCCACGCTTCGTGCTTAGAACCTAGACTGCTGAGTACCTAAATAGAAGACTAGTTAAGGTATCAACACTTTTTTTAACAATCTTTCTAGACAGGTCCAAAACCAACTACCCTAACATGGCAGTGTTGTCAAGCGGAAGTCCGAATAAGAGCAGAAGTGCCTTGAGAATACATCTCATCCATCATCGAGACAGAAAGATTCCCCGAACGGCACCATCTAAGGCATATGAAAATCCGAGGGGAAAAAGATGAATTATGTAGTTAAAATTGAATCCAAAGAAGCCTTGTCAATGATCCATTCCTCAGTTCTTCCTCACGTTGGACATTGGCAAGATCAAAGTGAAGGTGGAGAATATTAAAAACATGATGTGTATCTAGAGACAAGACAATATACAATAACGTGAACACTAAATCCATCCCGCCCTCTAGCTAGAAGCAAGAAGAAGGATTTATGTGAGTTCTAAGTGCAGGCGGAATTTATAACCTCCAGCTTCCACGTTTTTTTTTACTTGAACTTAAATCTGGCTATTAAGCCAAGTAATTCAATAAACAGTATAAAACTTTTAATATAAACCGAAAATGGCAGGTGGTCGAATTGGTGGATGGTCAAATAGGAGGATTGGGGGATGGTCAGATTGGCGGATGCTCGAAGTGGGGGTAGGTCGGATTGGCGGATGGTTGAATTGGCGGATGGTCGGATTGTCGGATTGCCGGATTGTTGGATTGGCAGATGGTTGAATTGGCGGATGGTTGAATTGGCGGATGGTCGGATTGGCAGATGACCGAATTCGGGGATTTTTGGATGGTCGAATTGGCGTATGGTCGAATAGGTGGATTGGCAAATGATCGAATTGGGGGATTTTCGGATGGTCAAATTGGCAGATTGGAAAATGTTCAAATTGGAGGATGGCTGAATTAGGGAATATTTGGATGGTCGAATTGGCGGATGAATGAATAAATGAACAGATGGACGGTTGGAGAATAGACAAATGGAGAATGGTTCATTTTCGTTTGGCAATATGGTTGAGGTTTCTCCTGGTGGAAATTAGCTTTTACAGGAAGGCTTTCCTCTATTCATACATAGTTATTTGATTTCTCACACATATGTATGTGTTTATATATTTATGTACACATCCCCTTCGGACAGAACCATTATATTCTGTCTTTAAACAACCTCTGATAGATCATCTGTCATCTGTCAACTGTCATTGCCACTGTCAAACTTTTATAATTCCACAGACAGTGCTACACTAAAATATAGAGTAGGTAACTCCGCAGATATGTTTTGGAACTTCCACAGTTACATAGTTCGCTAAGTACAACAAATGGCTGCATTCGTCAATGTAAGAAGGACTTGAACTGTGGCTATTTCTAAACATGGGTAATGTCATATGGGCCCTTCTTCAACTTCTTCCACTTCTTCCACGGCTCACTAGTCTTAATCTCAAAATACATCTAAAAAGCCTTAATTTTTGACATCAAAACGGTTCAATTTATATCTAACCGATTAGACCCTTGTCCACAAACGTATACATACATATGAACATACAATGAACCTTTCCTTTCACAAGTTTATTAACTTGTGGATCACCTTGAGACCACTTGAGAACACCTTCCTCTGTGTGTGCTCACTTAAGAGCTAAAATTACCTATTTGTTCTGGTTGGAACAGTCTAACATCCTTATGCACATACTCTATCGCCTCATTGTCCTTGTACAACATAATTGCAAACCATATAGAGTCAACTCCTACTACTACTTCTGCTGGCCCCTCTAAAAACCCCTTCTAAACACTTTTTTCCCTCATTTTTAATCATTTTTCCCATCAAACACATTCTACTACTTCAAACTATTTCCTCTTCTAGGAAGATCCATCTTCGTTCCTCTCCTTATGCCATCATCGTCAACTTGAAGTCAACCGGGCCAATCTCTGCAGCATATCCTTTCTCATGTACACCATACTACTCAACCTCTGGCTGTGTGTAGTATCTTCTAGCTGCATAATGATTAACCTTTGACAACACCACAATGTTTGCCAAAGAGTGGCACAGACTCGACGACAGGATTCTTCTCCATCATGTAAAAAAATAAAGAAAAAAAAAAAAAACCGTTTAAAGAAACCCTCCACACATCCTGCATGTGTGTCGTAGTGCAATTGTGAAAATAACAAACTAAGACCTCGGTTTCAATATAAGGCAATTAATTTTTGATAAAAGCAAAATCCCCTAAGAGACGATGAAGATGTCCTTGACATTTGCCTCAGGCGTTACATTAATTTAAGAACTCATTATATACTGCCACTGTTGTGTGTTGGTTGTTGGATGCTCATGTCCTCCTCCTGACACAAGGTGTTGTTATAATCTTCCGCCGACAACAAGAAAAAGTCCTTGATTCGGTGTTTTTCTTCTTTTATTTTTACTTGTTTTTATTTTTTTTGCCTGTATGCGTGAATGAGATTTGTTTTTCTAATTTTTTTTTTTTATTTTCTCATTTCAGAAATTCGATCCGAACGAAAACGGAACCAAATTGAAAAAAAGATATAAAAATCATCGAACCTAGAGTAGAATTGCCGGCGTTTTCGGTTGTTAGTCCTTTTTGTTTTTTGTAGCAACGAAATCCGCGTTAGTTTTGTTTTGTTTTTTTTTTTTTTTTTTGATTAAAAAACCCAATAGAACGGATAAGAGGATTTCTCTTTCTCAAAAAGGATACACAGATAACCCAACGAACGAAATACGCGGTTTGGTTGAAACTCCGAAACGTAACGCGATAAAACAAAGAGGATATTTTTTAACTCCTCCATTCTAGGCAATTAGAATAGAAACGAATTTATTCAATAAAGTTCAATAGAAATTAATCAAGAACAACAACAACAAAAAGAACAACTCAAAATGGCAGCTACACAACGTAAACTCGTACACAAACAATTCAACTCCCCAATCGGCTTGTATTCAGCTCAGAATGTTAAGGATACGCTACACAGGGAGCTCAAGGCTTTCGGCGGAGATGGGTAAGTCAATTAATTGTTTTTTCTTGTTTATTTTGTAACGTTTGACTTGAGCTAGTTTGCTCATTTTGTTCCAAATAGTTAAGCTTTATACAGCTTGTGGTGTAGAGATACATATTTATTTGATTGATTTTTGTTTTAAGGACTTTTGATGACGACGAAATTTAAAAAAAATCTCACTTACTTACACGATCTCTCGACCATTTTGGGCCCCGTGTCCAAGCTGCTTCTCTGTATACCGAAGGTTCCATGGTTGTCACCATCTTTAGCGTGGAACTGCGATACGAAAATCCACTTGAGTTATGTATTGCAGTTATAGAATTTGTTGATGTATCTTCTCCTCCATTGCACCTAATCATGTGTTGGACGAAGTTTTATAACAATAATTAGCTTGAAAGGCAGAGTAGTCGAGTATACCGATGCACTTGCGAAAAATTTACTGTGACTTATGAAGGAATACGAAAATCACATACAATTCTGGTCAACAATTTGGACACAGCTCATGGAGAGTAAATATTAATACATACCTATTCTACTACACCAACTCTTTGCTATCGCTTGATCTCCCAATTTCTTCGCCTTTACTTCAAATTCATATTCTCTTTAGCTCACAGCATGGCTCAAATTGTTGAAAGCTCCTTCAATGTCTAGGAATGTCCCTAGAGTAAGCTTTCTATTGCTGATACAACCCTGTGGAGGGCTGTATTTCCCGAGCCAGAAGTCAGTCCATTGTGCTGCCTGTATGTAACCCTCTTCTTTAGTTTACCTCATACTTGCACCGCTCTTTGAGCTTTTGGTGTCATAGCATTAGGTGACATACTCGTACCAGTATCATAGAATAAGTGTTGCGCAAGGTCATCAAGGCCCCAGTATAGCTTATATTAAAAGCAAGTTTCTATCTTATTATGAGCTAAGGTACAGTCTTGACAGAGTTACCAGTTTCCGAGGATTCCATCTCTCCTTCAAGGTGATGGCCTCGTATTGGCATTGAAAAGCGATATACCCATAACGCCTCCAGGAGAGCCCTCCAGTTTTCCTGAATTTCTTGATTAGCTTTACCATACATACATACATATGCATATGTAAGTCTCAATAGGCCGCAGTGACAAGGTGACCAGATCCCACCTCAACATCCAATCTACAATCACAGTAGGTACCTTAAGAGTTCGCTAACTCCATCCAGCGGTGGAGGAACCACGGAGTAGAAGAAGTGAGCCGCAGTAATAACAAAAATAGCCCACAGCAGCTGTCAAAATACCACTGATATTCAGATATCAAAATATTCAGTAAAACTTGACATTTCATCACTCTGCCAAACGCGAAGAAATTATTAAAAAACTTAAGCCAGTTGTACATATGTACGTAATGTGAATTTCGTCCCGGGGTCGGTCGTAGTCATGGCTTCAGTTTGCAGGCAATTTATCGCAGTCTGCAAAGTTGGAGCGTGAGTGCTATCTTTTGGACCATAACAAGACAGAGATTGGTGCTACGTGAAGAAATAATTGCCGCCCTAGCGGTCACTGTCGCGGAAGAATGTCGATTTAATGCCAATCAGCTGAATTCGCCATCGCCAGAGAGTCAACTCGGTTTATTTTGCCGTTGGATTGACTCAGCGACATGTCAGCAAATCGGTGCTACATGCCATTCAAGTTGTGTAGAAAAAAATTGGCGACTTGAGTCATCTCATGGGGAAGCGTTCATCAATTGGCCGCCAGGATCGTGCGAGGAGACTCCACTCCATTATTTGATCAAGTTAACAAGCCAACCACTTTGGATGAGCTCGAAGCCAATATTCGGGACGCTATTGCTAGAATAACGCCGTACATACATATTTGACTGAATCATCAAAAATTGCAATGAATGCAGCTTTAAAATAAGGCCCGATTCAGTTTTGTATCTCACACCTTTGTTGAGTTTTTTGGAATTGTTTTTCCTATCGTTCTTATCTGGTCACCTTATATTTATTTTAGCAGTGTCATCACAAGGCTCCCCTCATCGAGACAAGCTATACTTTTACCCAAAAGAACACCTGTTAGGAAAATCCCTTCATCCCATTCTATTTGTAAGCCCAACAACCAGCCAACATTATGTTCCTCATTTACATTGTTGCATTTAACCATAACCCCATAAGGATATTTGTTCCACTCTCTAACTTCAACAAATAGTAGTCATCTTAAACAAGGAAACTAATTTAAAACTTAATTACGAAATTGAGTGAAATTGTTTTCACAGTCCTTGTCGGCCTGGAAATAAACAAAAGAAAGAAAATAAAATAACAAAACAAACAAAAGCAGGATGTTTCTAAAGCCTCCCCTCGCACATTCTCTTTTCCGCTGTCTCTCTTTCTCTCGCTCTCGCTCATCCATCGTTTCGCAATTTCGCAAGGATAATCACTCATAATTTTCCAACTCAACGAGCATAATTTCTGTCCTCTTCTGTGTCGCAATGACAATGGAATGTTTCGAAATATAATTTAATGAGACATCTAATGAAAATCATTTTTAGCAGCGGATTAGGAACTTGAATGACAGTCGCACCATCTGACAACAGGCACTAAAGCCTTGTTATTGGGTTTTCGAATCGAAAAATTACATCGGCTGCAGGGGGATAGGGCGGATCCGATGGCGGAGCAGCAGGATTATTTAAGCACTTAATTGGTGGATAATGACAACGAACGACACACAAAAACAGAAAAAAAAAGAAAGAAAAAGAGGAGAAAAATACGCAGAATTGATGAATACTCTTCTCAATGAACTGCAATGAATGGATGGTTATTGGGATTACAATTTTTTTTTTTTTTTAGGATAGAATACGACAACGAGTATAGGCATGGATGTAAATTACAGCATAAGGATGCTGTTTAAGTAGGCAGAAGGACATTTTGTGAGAAATTTATGTGTCGTAAGGATTTATGTGTTATAATTAAACACTGGACACACAGCAATTTTGATGAGTCACAATTTGGAAGTAATGGTAGTTTTGGTTGGGGTACTGAACGTGTGGGATAGGAAAGGACATGCAATCATTTTGGCTATGGCCAATGAAGAATTTGTTGCCATCAAACCGGTCTGGAAGTTGATGAATATTTAAACTGTTGAAGGATGGTGTCTGTTCGCACAGAATGGAGATTCATTAGGTACGAATCAGGGAAAGTCTTAGAAAAGGATTTCTTTACGAAAAAAAGGCAGAGATCTTCCAGTTTGCAATTGGAATGTAATGAAACTCGACAAACCGCATGCAGTTGAGGTTCACTCCATCTACGGAATACGGGCTTCTGCTGATCTTAAAGGATATGGGTGTGGCATACCTATTAGAACAAGGGAAACGCAGTCGTGCGACGACGGTCCTCGGGAGCCATTTTGCAATGACAAGGCAACTTGAGAGTTTACGTGGCATGTTTGGTATTTGGCTAAAGTTAAAAGATAATTGTGTTGCTTGTTCTGCTAAGTCTAATAGTCCGAGTTCTTCTAGTCCGAGTTCTTCTAGGTTCGCAAATTTGAGCAATAGATGCCAGGAATATGCCTACGTACTAAACACACACTTCCACACACACATGGTGAGCGATTTATTCTCTATTGCCTCTGTTTGCTGCTTCGGTCTTTCTTTATGTTGCCAATGGACGCAACTCAATATGGTGTCCAACGCGGAACAGATCTCCAACCAGTCGTCCTCTGGTCTAATAGCAGAGCCCCGGGCTACGTAGATTTGTTATACCATTTGTGAAGCGTCTTCACTGGAACCTGGCGTGCTCTCCGTATTAATCTTCTCCTGAGCATTCTGGGCAAAAAGGCGAGTTTTCGTGGTATGGAGGTAGCTAAGCACAGGCTTAAGCATTCGCAAAGGAGGTGAAGTTTGTTTTCCTCTATCTCTGTCTCTGTTGATTACCTTTTTTCTTAGGCTGAGCGCACAGTTATGCTAAAAGGCGATGCGTCGAGGCAATGCGACAAGGCGATGCGTTAAGGCGATACGATAAACCGTTGCGATATAGTGATTGCTCGCGATAAAAAATATGCATTCTTATGTAGGTGCGAACAGTGAAGCTTTACATGATGGCGGTTGTGGTACAATTACGTTGAATACATACTTCTCGCAACCGCAAGCATCATGAAAGCTTCTCGCATGGAATCACTTTATAAAGTGATCAGAGATTATGGGCATGGAGCGTTGCTCTTGCCGCTCAGATCTGCAGCGACTCAATTTTACTGTTGAGACATACATACATATGTATTTACATACGAAATATATTTCATTGCAAGTGAACGCTTCTCGCATCATTGGGCGTCCTGAAATGTGCCTTCAGTTAGCTGTTAGTAGGTTTCCTTTTGGTCAACTTAGAGCCAAAAGTTCCCTAGTTCTCTGTTTGGTATATTAGGACGAACTTTTTTTTTAAGATATGGTAGGTTCATCACCTCTGCAAGGCAGCCATCAAGGGCAGATTCCTGACTTTCTAGATTAGTTCACGCATTACTGCGTCCAGGAACCCAAAGGAGACTTAGCCTAAACCAATGACGCGGTGAGATGAGTTCCTCTCTGCCCTGTTCTAGTAGCTTCGTGGTAAAAGTTTCAGGTGAAAGTAAGCTTTCCGCGAAACGTCGTCATACGATGTGGTATGTGTAGTACCTGGTATTTGAACAAGTAAACTAACGTAAATATTGCATAAGCAGGACAGAGATGTCAACAGCGACTAGTCGAGATGATAATGAGGTGCAAGACCAAAAATAAACCTAAGCAATGACAGGCGAGTTGGTATCCCCCTGATAAGGACAGATGGACTCATGGGGAACTTTATTTCTTCGCTCGCTTAAGAAAGAAAACCGCTAAACTTAGGCGAACGATCAGTGGAGGATATTGTCCTCTGTTCGAGACAATCTTCTCAGCTCCTTACTCCTTACAGTTGGCTTTCGTGAAAAATTAATTTCCTCCCACCGACTGTCGATAACTCTAAGCGTACATCCAATTCAATATATATGAATACAAGAACGCATAATTCTTGTCTAAAAGGTAATAAATGTCAATGAAGGTAAATTTATGATCAAACAATTGAAAGGATGCGCACACAATATTGACACTCAAAGCTCCTCGAAGCACTCTCAATTTAACCTTCTCCAGTAGTGTGTCGCAACTCAAACAAAAGAGGAAGGAACACCAGAGCATGTGCCCACCCATAAATGTCTGCCGCTTGCATACACGTAAAAAATGTCACCTCAAAAGAATAAAAAACATATGATATAACACTTTCACACTAGCGGAAACTAGTAGAAGAAGAAACTATGAAACCTTCTATTGAATTTGTCGCAAGCGTTTTATCTCAAAGTGCATACGGAAGGGAACCTACATAAAACATCTCACACATCACATTAACCATTCGCATATACATACATATGTCTGTTTGTGTATACATGAAAGTACTTGAAGAAGAAATGACGACGACGTCGACGCCCAAAAGCAAGAAGCAATAACACAAAAGTGCAAGTGGCTCTCGTCACAGCTATAGCTACAGTAGCAGCAGCAGCTCCAGGATACACAACACCACAACAGTGCAGTGCATTTTTATCCAAATCCCAGCAACTGGCTCAGAGTGGGAGATGAAAAAAATACAAAACAAAAAAAAAAGGATAACTCCTGTTGGATGGCGAAAATAAAGTGTCATGTTCCCGTGGGGAATCCAGAGCGAGTCTGCTGCATCACCCATCCACCCACACATCAGCCAGGAGCCAGGACTAAGGCTGCATTAGAAGAGTACAATATAGCTGTACCTCTACTCGGCAAACCGAAAAACATGAAGGGAATTAATGTTGTACATTATCGTGTGCTGTGCTGCGCCACAAAGGAGATATGGCGTGTTGCAATATTTTGCAATTTTTCCTTCACACACACACAGCTACCGAAAGCAGGAGTGAAACATTGTGACAAACTGGCTTGTATTTGCATATTTTAAATATTTTGTGCATAACTCTCGGTCGCTTGTTCCGTATGCCATTTCGATTCTCTCTACCCTCATACACAGGACTTGAATTTATATTCAACCCCCCCTAACCCACTCTAGATGTAATGCACAACGGGATTTCCATTCAAACACACATCCGTCCGCACATTTTGGGTTCGTGCATGAGTGTGTATGTTTGTAGGTGCGCACTCGATAAAATGTGAAGTGCAATTTCTGTTGCCGTCGTCCTTTTCACATCGATTTCAGGATCTCGTTCGTATGCAAATGTCCTACCATTTGATACCTGGTGTTGCATAAACAATAATTTACCACCCCTTTTCCGCAGAGAGTAAGAGAGAGAGAGAGAGAGCGAACGAAATACCTCTTTAACCGACACACCATACCGCCGCCGCCGCCGTCAGTTTTGCTTTGAAAGATGAGCAGATTATGCATATACTAGATATACTTTTGCTGTGCAAATGAATCCTGTGAACATTCGAACAATTACCGAGTGTGAGACTCAAATTCTGTTGATGAAAAGCGGTTAAAGATTATCACACGAAAATGGGTAATAAACTGAAAATGTTGAGACCAGTTAAAAGGTATCCTGCCCTGTGGCCGAATGTGCAAACTTGATGTCATCGGTTTGCTTTTTGAAAGGATAAAACCCGAAAATATGTATTTTATGATGACACTTCCTTTTAATTGGTTGTCGATAATATTTTGGGCAAACTATAGCTAACTTCTCGTGGGAGCATGAACGTGACCAACATTGTTGTTCAATCCAACGTTAACTCATCCAATTCGCAAGGAGAGCTTAGCTTCGTTAAAAAAAAAAGCGATAAGGGCTAACAGGGCACCAGGAATTAATGGAATCCCAAAGAATCAATCAGAGCAAGGCCAGCAATATGTATTGGTCTGTATACAAAATTCCTATTGAAAAAAGCATTTTTAGTACAACAACTTGTCCTTATCCCAAAGGGCAATAAAACATCTGACCAACTGTCGTACAGACCGCGGTGTGTGATCGACACATTGCTTGAGAAACTCAGACGAGCAAGGCTAGATCTATTGACTGAAGGAGATCCAAAACTATTCTATTTCAGAAAAAAGCAAAGCACCAAGTAGCGTTTCAACGTCTGTCCTACAGTAATCGCTGGAGGAAGATAGTTAAGAGGGATACAGCCGCCAAAAATGCATTCAAAATAGCCAGCTGGAACTGTGTTAAGCAACCTACTTCAAAGAAGGGGCCCTACACAACCACAGCACAGGAGTTGGTTTTAGAAACTAATCCGCGAGGGGTACCCCAAGGTTCAGTACTTGGTCCAGTTTTATAGAATATTATAAATAATAGGATTGTGAGATACAGATCAACGGCTAAACTGATAAACGCCAAAAACGGTGGATCATGTTTCTGAAAAAATTCAATTCAAAGTCCTTCGTGATTGACATTAAACCTAGAACTAGCAGACTACAACAAAGAAAAAAATGTGCACGACTGGATCGTACGTACTTGCACCTATATGCTGTTAGTTGGATGTGCACAAATATAAAAAAAAAAAATTAAAAAATTTGGATAAGTTTAAATGCCACATTTTGTTAAACATTAAATCTGGGCCACATTTCGATTTTTATGGAAATCCATTGTGTTTTAGCCGAGAAATAGCCATATTTCTAGAACCAGTTAATAAGAAAAGTACCGTTATACGTATTTTTAGCCAAAAACGTGGTACGCCATGTTATAGCATTTTGCTAGACTAACTCAAATATGAAATTTAATCAAAATCGTTAGAGCCGTTTTCGAGAAAATCATGTTTTTGTAAAATTGGCCCTAAGTAAAGTACCGTTAATAATAGGGCTAGAACGAAAATTCCAATTTCCCCTCTGGAGAATACACAACAGACCCCAGATATGAAGTTTGAAGGAAATCGGTCCACCCGTTTGGGCTGTAGTCGAGCGTACATACATACAGAGTGACGGACAGACAGACAGACAGACAGACAGACAGACAGAATCGGCAGACCTACTTTTTCGAGCTTTTCTATCATCGTAATGTCAGAATTCATTGTTATCTCGAGTTCGAATTTTTGCACGAATCCAATACTTGCCCTATATTATAGGTGCAAGTAAAAACATTAGGAATAAAACAATAGAAGTTGCTGGGCTACAGGGTCAAATTCAGGTAGCACATCATGCGAAAGCGTCTCGGGCAGTAGAGTCTACTCATAAAATCAGTGCAACCACACGGAACCGAGCCAGCAAAGAAGACAACCATCAACGAGGCCATACAATGATAACACAGAGGAAACACTTCTACCAAAAGTAGATGGATGTATTAGCTGACACAATTCCTGGCAGGGCATGGATGCTTCTGATACAAACACGTAGATCTTCTATACGGCTCACACTGTAATAACAATAAGCATGTTCTGATAAAATTTAAAAGACCCACAAACGCCAGAAACATACAAGAAAGAGAAACAGGTCAGGAAATGACACCATGAGAGTTTCTGCCAATGACAAGTGAAACCCCTTATGTTCTGTATCCCCCTGTAGGTCCTTGGGCCTCTACAACACTTACGCGCCATCGTGTGCGATTTCTGGAAATGTGCCTCAGCTCTCCCCGACGCTTTCCCAGTTGGCACGCTTCCTTATCCACTGTTCTGCGCCACGTACTAATAGGTCTGCCGTATCCTGCCATCCTGGGTAAACGGATTTCATTGCATCGCTTGCTTAGCTATGGATCTGTCACCCTTTCGGAGAGTGTGACCAATGCACTGCCACTTACGTCGTCGTATGGTTGTGCCTATAGGTTCATGGCCCGTTCTCTGATAAAGCTGTTCGTTAGCGATACGGTTTGGCCAGCATATCCTTAAGATGTAGCGCAGGCAGCTTCCTCGTGATGGTCACTCTCCAGGTACTACATCCATAAAGCAGCACGGATTCAACGTTGGAACGGAAGAGTCGTGGCTTGATGTTTAAGCTGCATTAAATGCAGATTTTGCTTTTCCCATTCAGCTGGCTATATCCAGTTCGGTTCCGCCATCGGTTGAGACAATACTCCCAAGGTATTGTAAACTCTCTACTCTCTCAACCGTTTGTCCAGCAATGCATATATGAGTTGTTGAATTCGGTACTATGCTGATCATTTTTGTTTTTACCGAATTAATTTTCAGCCCAACGACGTCTGCTTCTCTCTCCACATTTGCTGTCATTTGCTGAAGATTCTTTACTCTGTGAGTTCAGATGTAAGTGTCCATCTAATTCCTCCATATCCTGTTGACATGGCCGCATTCACTACATCGCTAATCACCAATAAAAACAGTACTGCCGAACTCCACTTTGGACTTTGAAATCCTCCGACAGCCTGATGTGACATTTGCACCCATCCTATGTAGCCTTGATAACGATGCCAAACTTTGCAAGTCGAAGGATAACAAAACCATTATAGGTAGAATGGTCAGAACATACGAAATCTAAGTGAAACTCTCATTATTTTTGTGAGGTTACACGTGTATGTGACTCGACGCATCTCCCATGTACATACATGGTATGAGACCGCTGTGACAGTATCTACCCCAAGATCAAAATTCCTCCAGAGCGACCGACGCCGACGTACGCATGTACTGTAGACTTAAATAAACCGACGACGATAATTTTTGAAAATGAAGCCCATTTTCCGCTCAAGAACTGTGCCCAGCTAACGCAGCCTATAACGACGCAACCACCCTTGCAACAACATAAATGAATAGCTTCATCATTCTTACAAACGAGCAAACAACAGCCATGAACAAGACAGAGAGAGGGTGAGAGCGAGAGCGTGAAAAGTTTTCATTTCCGCTCTGCAGCTACATCCGGAAGGCCACTTATAAATGCAGAGTCCCGTATAGCAATAATTAATGACTGCAAACATATTAATTATACGCCAGTCGAAAATATACATGCAAAATGTGAAAAACCACGCCAAAAGTCCAATAATTGCAATGCAATTACGTGTAATTGCTTCGTTCCAATGGAGTCGCGCGAGTTATGATAGGAACCTCGGCGTGAGGTTAAAAAAAAACAACTTTTCGGTTTCAAGATGTTTAATACAATGATTTAATTACAATTTTCACTTATGCATCTAACCTCTGTATCGATTGCACTAAGTGACTTCGAACGGAAACTTGCCAGACGCTTACTCTGCAGTTCCTGTCACCTGTGCAGTACACGATACTTAAATTACATTTTATTATTAAATTACATTTTTGATTATTACTGTTTAACAATGGGAAATGATGCGTCTGCAAGTCTGATGTATTGGGGTCATCTAGAGGCGTGTGTCCAACGTAGGTTCGGGTCGATGGCTTGACGGGTGAAGTGTGGGATGATTAGGGGGCGACGGGGTGGCAGGTGTCCAACGTAACTCCTCCCCCCTTGGAGTAAAGCGACGGCCAAAGTGACGTCATTGAAGCGGAGCGATGAGATGATGGCTCTAGGGCAGGAGCGTGTGAAGGATGCAGGGTTGATGTGTGATCTGTGGTATTCGTGTGGTATATATGCTTCCTGGTGACTGTGGTGACTATGATGATTATTATGATGAGAGTGAGTATTATTGCTCCTGTTAGGTAGTTGTATATTTCGGTGGTAGCTCCTAGTTTTACTACTTTGGCTTCTGTGTTAAAGTTGAAGTCTTGTAGTTTTTGTAGACTTAGTACATCTGTTGTGACATTGGCGTGGATGTTACTGCTCGATGAGGGAAGAATGTGCACCGTATCCCAAAAGGTTTCCGAGTTCTCTTCGTAGGTTATCCCATTAATTTCGATGCTGCAATTCTGGAAATGGATTAAAGCTGTGCCTTCTATGGAGTCTGTTCCAGACCTGCAGGTAGAATTAATCGTTAATGATTGTACATTGATAAGTAATAAAAAGTTTTGTTGCGGCTTTGTGATTCTTGAGATTCTGCCTATGTCACTAAGTGGACAGTGTGCGTCTAAGTTGTTCATCAGTTTCCCAATGCATTTGGAGTTGTTGGTGTCTTCCTCTAGAGTTGTTGATGTGCAGTAATAGGTACCTTCTATCTTGGGGCAAGGTTCGTGAAAGTGTTGTATGTGTTTATTGTTATAATTTATATATGGTTTAATTGTTATTACTTTTGTGTTATTTATTGGGAGGGGAATAACATGATACATATAGTATTTTTCTTTTGATATAATCGGTATACGTATGTTGAAAACAATATTTGTTCCATTATAATAGGCTTGTAGCCCTAAAAATTCGTAACTTTGTTCAAGTGCATTGATAGTAATGTTTTGTTCGGTTAGCTTATTTTTTATTAGTAATAGTTCGTCATAGGTTAGTAGAAGTTTAGGGATAATATTTAGTTTACTTAGAGTTACTGCCTCTGCTATGTTCGAAAGGTGGTTAGTTAATAGATCAATGTTAAAGTTTAGTTGGTTAATGTATTGCATCTCTGTGAATGCGTCGTGTTCTCTTCTAATTCTATTTGTTGTTGCTTTGAAAAAATTTTCTATGTTAGTTTGTTCTCTATTGATATGGTCGCTTATGTTCTTAAATCTTTCGATCATTTGAACATTTAGTACGTGTTCGTTCTCTAATGATGTTGTTAGGTCGTTTAAGTTAGTATTAGTGTTTTGTATCTGGTCATTAATTCTGAGTGCATCTTGTGCATCCATATTGCCAGTAATTATTTTAATCACAGAGCCTAGTCCGTCTATAAGTCCACGTTTATTTCTCTTAAAAGGATATAATGTCTGCAGTTTCCTATTGAGTTCTTCTAGCTTGAGTTTTGCTATTTGTAGAGTGTTAGTGAGAGTAGTATGTTTTTGGAGAAGATGAAGAGAATTATTTATATCTTGTATGTTATTGTTATAGTCATCGAGATTGACGATATGTATTAAGTTTTGGAAACTAGTGATATATCTGGATGGTCCTAATCGGAGAGGCAGTAAACTATGATCTTTAGGAATATTAAATATTTCTATACGTTGGGCGTCAGCAAGTGGTATGCTGTAGGTTAGAAGGTAAAGAAAAAATGAAATGTTAGGTTTAGTACAAGGTTTGTGAAGGTGTAGTGAAAGAATAGTATTAGATAATTTGTGCTTTTAAGTTACATAATGTATATATATATATGTATATATATATTTTTTTTTTTTTTTTTTTTTATATGTGTATATATGTATGTATATATGTATTTCTCTTTTTTTTTTTTTTTTATTGCTTACGTTTTTTACGTAATTTACTTTTATGGATTTTCCTACCTTCTTTTGTTAATATAGTTATTTTATTGTTTTTATCAGCTAAATGTTTTGAGAATCTAGGTGTTAGTTTATTGCGCCTGGATTCTCTTCGGAAAATGACTTGATTTTCTATTACCTCCTCTGGTTCTTCTCTAGACTCGTTTAATTTATCAATCCTTGCATTGGTTATATTTTCAGCTTTCTCTTTAATTTTTGGATACAACTCATCAAGAAATTCGTTCAGCTTTGTAAGGTATTCATGTTCATTTGTAGGAGTAAATGTTTTATTGAATTTATAAGGGCGGCCAAAGAAAAGTTCATAAGGTGTATGTTTTGTAGCTGAATGTATAGCGTTGTTATAGGTAATAAATGTTTCAGATAGTATCTCGTCGTGGTCTATGGTAAGTTTATTCTCTTTTCTTTTCGTGAGAATAAGCCTATATATTTCGGTCATAGTTGAGTGTAGTCTTTCAACTGGACCATTGCTGCTGGTTTGTTGAAAAGATGTGTAATGTAGGGTTATTCCGTGTTGGTTACAGAAATCTTTGAAAATATTTGACACGAATTCTGATCCTTGATCGCATACGATTTTCATGGGGATGCCGTAAAGGCTGATATATTTCTTTATGCAACTTAGAATTGTTATGCTGCTTCTACAACTTAGAGTATAACCGCAAGCGAATTTGGAAAATTTGTCTATTAAGGTAAGAATATTATTGTTGTTTATAGTATATAGATCTATGTGAAGAATTTCAAGAGGTTTACATGGGGCTTCAGGTTTTTCAAAATGAGGTTTAGCGGGGTTCCTGTCGTATTTAAAGATTTTGCATTTGTCGCAATTATTTATTGTTTTTGTGATTTTATCCCTCATGTTAGGGAAGTAAACTTCTCTTTTTAGCTGTAGAAGTGTTTCGTTTATTCCCCTATGGTTTGAATTTTCATGGTAATTCCTTATTAGTGTTTCTTGATCGTCCTCGAGTCTGATGTCCCTAAGTATTTCTGTGCACCTAACTAACCGAAAAATTTTGCTTTGGCTGAAAAATTTTGAGTAGGTGGATTGTACGACGCGGAATGTGTCATCATTCGAGTATATTGCGCTTAGTTTATTCGCCGGGAGGAAGTTTTTGAAAATATTAGTCATTGTTTCTTCATTAAATTCCGGTCTTCTTATTGTTCTTCTTTGCCTATTTTTGAATATTGTTTCTGTGGTCATTGGAGAGCCTGTGCTATTTACTTCCAGAACTATTTGTATGTTGAATTCATTTAATGGTTTCTCTGAGATGGAGATTCCATCATCTAAATTCTCTTCACAGCTGTGCACTGTGCTTAAAGTTTCCTCATTATTGTTAAGGATTTCTTCTTTAGGGTTATTAATTTTGATGCGGCTAAGAGCATCCGCGTTTGTATTTAATTTGCCTTTTTTAAAGACGATTTCATAATCGAATTCTTCGAGCTTGAGTCGCCACCTAACAAGCTTTGAATTCGGTTCCTTAAGGCTCATGAGCCAAGTCAATGGTCTGTGATCAGTTATTATCTTAAATTTCCTACCAAAGAGATAAGGCCTAAAATATTTGGTGGCCCAGACGATGGCCAGAAGTTCTTTTTCTATGGTGGAGTAATTTTGTTCGCTATCAGAAAGAGTGCGGCTAGCAAAGCAAATTGGTTTATCATTGCTTATGGGGCCTTGAGAAAGGACGGCGCCCAGTGCGTAGTTGCTAGCATCTGTTGTGAGGTTGAAGGGTTTCTCAAAGTCTGGGTGTTGCAGGATTGGATCATTGACTAATAAGCTTTTGCATGTTTCAAAGGCTTCTGTATATTTGTTATCTAAAACGATTTTAGCTCCTTTTTTAAGACAGGTCGTGAGTGGTTTTGTTAGTTTGGCTAAATCCTTGATAAATTTTCTGTAATAGCCAACTAAACCCAGGAAAGCTTTTATTTCCTTTCTTGTTTGTGGTAAGGGAAAGTTTTGAATTGCGCTTATTTTAGAAGGGTTCGGTTTTACGCCTTCGGGTGTAATGACGTGTCCCAAGAAAGCTATTTCCTTTTTTAGGAATTCGCATTTGTCTAGTTGAATTTTGAAGTTAGATTCTTTTAGTTTTTTGAATACTAACTCTATACTCTCGAGGTGTTCCTGTAAGGATGTAGAGTATATGATGATATCGTCGAGGTAGACGAGGCAAATCTTGCCAATAAGCTCTTTAAGGACATTATCCATTACCCTTTGAAAGGTTGAGGGAGCGTTTTTAAGGCCGAAAGGCATTCGTACGAATTCGTAATGGCCTCCCTCGACTGTAAACGCCGTCTTGGAAATGTGTTTTGGGTTCATTTCGATTTGGTGAAACCCGCTTGCTAGGTCGAGAGTTGTGAAGTATAGACATTTACCTAGCTTGTCTAATATTTCAGAAATATTTGGGATGGGGTATCTATCGGAGATTGTTTTGTCATTAACTTTCCGATAATCAATGACGAGTCTCCATTTTTTACGTCCGCTGGCGTCTAGTTTTTTCGGAACAATCCACACGGGAGAGCTCCATGGAGAATAACTATGCCTGATGATCTTTTGATCCAGCATTTTAGCAATTTGATTTTTTACTTCATCTTTGTGGACGAACGGATACCTATAGGATTTGGTATAGATTGGTATTTCGTCTGTGGTATTTATATTATGTTTAATTTTATTTGTGAACGAAAGTGGTTCGCCCTCTCTGTATAATATCTCACTGTAGTTTCTGCAAAGTTTAAGGAGTTTCCTACGCTCTTCTACATTCAGATGATCTGTTCTGATTAAGTCGTTTATGTTGTTTGCTGTTGATTCGCTATCTTTTATTTCGTCGTTGTTAAAATTATTAATTTCAATGAAATTCATGGGATCATAGGGTTCCACTTTCAGGGGTTGTTCTACAATGATTCTCTGATCGTTTTCGGAAAGGTTGACGAGTTCTATTGTGCTATACCAACTTTCGCAGTTGTATAAGCCTTGGCTTACGTACAAGTGTGGGTTTAGTTCTATTGTGTTAATGTAAATATCGCCGTTTTCTTTATTGACAGGAAGTTTTGCTAGCACTTTGGATTTTGAGGGTATTATGAGTTGGCCTGAACAGTGGTTTGGTTTGAGATGGATTGTATTTGTAGCATTGTTTGTGATAAGGATTCTCTTTTCGAGGTCGATTTTCGCGTTAAGCGTCAATAAGGCGTCAATACCTAGTAACCCGTCGAAATAATTGTGAAATTTGAATATTAGGAATTTAAAGGAACCCTGTTGATTGAACTCTGTGAAAATTGGGATAGTTGATTGTTTGTCTAGCTGGTATTTTTTGAATACCGTAGTAATGGTAGTTGTTTCACATTGAATTTGATTATCTTTTGGTATAAATTCAGGGTTAATGAATGACGTCGACGCACCAGTATCTAGGAGGAATCTAAGGGGTCGCCCGAAAGGTGACGAGATATAGATGTATGGTAGGGTTGTGGGATGTTTTTTAGGGTCTATGTACCCCGTTGGTTCGTCGAGGCTACTGTGGAAAAATTTTCCTCATCGTAAACGTTAGTTTCATCGTTTTCGAAGAAATGGTCTAGTTGTTGATGGTTGTTGATTTCAACATTATTCATTTCTTGATAATAGGGGTTTTGATTTTTGAAATTCCTTATTTGTTGAGACTGACTTGTCTTAATCTCTGGTTCGCGTCTAAGCGAATTTGTATTATTCCGGAAGTTGGTTATTGGTTCCGGCCTTTGGTATCTATGGTTTTGGGTATTAAGGTTTGTTTTATTAAATTGGGGGTGTTTGAAAGGCGGTCTCGTTTGGTTTTCCCTATGTTGTGGTGGTGCCATGTTTTGGCGAAATGGGTTCTGACTTTGGTATTTAGGGTAGGTTCTATTTTGTTGCAGGCTGTATGGTTTAAAGTGGTTGGGTCTATTAGAGCTAAGGTTTTGTGAGAGCCTCTGATACGATATATTTTGTTCTTTGATGCAACAAGCCAAAGCGGTGGCTAATGTATCTGGCTGCATTGCTCTGACTCTTGATCCTAAAGGTTCGTTAAGACAAGTAAGGAAGGAATTAAGGCACAACTCCGCATAGAGGTCCTTTTTTGCTTTTATAACATTTGCATCAGTTTCCTGAATTTGTATATTGTTGCAAAGAGCTGATTGCAGTTCGATTATCTCTCCGTATAGGGATTCTACTGTTTTGTTGAATTGTTTGATATTATGGAGATCTCTTATTAATGAAGTCTCCGTACGTTTATCCGAATAGTGTAGGATGAGATTATTTTTAATCTCATCCCAAACTAGTGGCGTACCGTACATGTTCAAGATTTCGTTTGCCTGCCCCTCAATTTTATTTCTTATTGCCCTAAGTAAAATTTGACCGTATGGGGTCCTATCCGTCCCTCTAATGTAGAGGAGGATTTCCTCAACATTATTTAGGAATTCATATAAGAGTCTCGGATTTCCATCGAATTTTGGGAGATCCTTTATTGCATCCGGAATTCTTAGTGAGTTAAATATCTCGGTTTGGCTAATCGTTTGACTAGTATGAGGTTGCACACCATCATTATTATCGTTAGGCATGGTAATAAGATAATTGGAGCTGTTCAGTGAGTCGGAAGATGAGAGGTCTGAGGTATAAGAAAGATCAAGGTTTCTATCCGGTTCGGTATTTTCCGGGATTGAACTTAGACTTTTTGAAAGTTTTTTCCTCAAATTGTAGGGGCCAAATCTGAATTTGCCTTTACCTTTTTGTGTGTTTGACATTAATTGGATTTAAATATAATTTGTTTGTTCTTTATATATGTATAAAAGTATATTTTTTATTAGTTTAAAGTTGTTTGTTGTTTAGTATAAATGTATATGTGTATATTGGTATATAAATTTTCAAAAAAAAAAAATTTTATTTATTATATAAGCAATAAGGGTTTGATACCCTTTTCCCCTTTTTATTATTTATTTATTTTATATTGTTTTATTTTTTAATTTAACCGGAGTGCCTTGCGATAAGGGTCTCGGTTCTTTTATGTACCGGAGTGCCTTGCGATAAGGATCGCGGTTTTTTTTTTTTTTTATGTACCGGAGTGCCTTGCGATAAGGATCGCGGTTTTTTTTTTATGTACCGGAGTGCCTTGCGATAAGGATCGCGGTAAAAAAAAAATTGTCACATACAACTAGCACTCACCTGCACCCAATAGAAGTGATGATTATGATGAGTAGCATGGATGATAAACAGGAACGATGGTGAGCGGGAACGTTGATGAGCGGGAACGATGGTGAGCGGGAACGATGATGAGCACGGTGAATGAAGGGTCAAAACCCAACAGTTTGAATTGCCAAGGGTTATTTAGACGATTGATTCGCGATTAACCACGGGAGAAAGTTAGTTAAGATTGACCACTTTATATTGCTCGATGCAATATTGAATGCTGGTTCTCGATGCAATCACTTTGTAAGTTTTTATTACGGATTGATCACTTTATATTGCGCGATGCAATATTGAACGCTGATTCACGATACAATCACTTTGTGTGTTTCTTATTATAACGGATTGATCACTTTATATTGCGCGATGCAATATTGAACGTTTGTTCACGATTCAATCACTTAGTAAATTTTATTGTTAGTCGAACACTTTTTCCCCCGTCGAATTATTTCGCTTGGTTTTTTTTTTCAAACTGCTTCACCGGACTACCGACTGCGCCAGTTATGATAGGAACCTCGGCGTGAGGTTAAAAAAAAACAACTTTTCGGTTTCAAGATGTTTAATACAATGATTTAATTACAATTTTCACTTATGCATCTAACCTCTGTATCGATTGCACTAAGTGACTTCGAACGGAAACTTGCCAGACGCTTACTCTGCAGTTCCTGTCACCTGTGCAGTACACGATACTTAAATTACATTTTATTATTAAATTACATTTTTGATTATTACTGTTTAACAATGGGAAATGATGCGTCTGCAAGTCTGATGTATTGGGGTCATCTAGAGGCGTGTGTCCAACGTAGGTTCGGGTCGATGGCTTGACGGGTGAAGTGTGGGATGATTAGGGGGCGACGGGGTGGCAGGTGTCCAACGTAACTCGCGCGCTCATACCACTTGTCCTGCGACTCGTTTTTTCTGTCTGTACTTTATTTTTAATAACACATCCTGCGTTCTGCGTTTAATTAAAGGAAACACCAAACGCACACACTCTGAGATACATCCTCATAAAAATATTCTCGTTATTTTGTAGTCATTTTCATTGAAGAACCATACCAAATTGATATCCTTGAGTCCATTCACCCTCGTCGTCTTTACATTTGGCGCGGCAAGAAGTACATTCTCTCAATCGTATGCTTTGACACAATACTTGCAGCAGCAGCACCAGCGGCAGCAAGGTGCACAAGGATACTTATAGCAATAAATCGTCCCCATTGAAGGTACATATACATACATTATGTACATCCTTGTGTATGAAAGTTCGATAGCGAGAGAGATTGATGCGCCTAATGCAATGTAGAGATGGATCAATTGCTTGCTTTCGCTTGCATGTCTCGATTCGTAATTGATTTGTTAAATTCCAACACAAATCTACTAGAAAGGATGTCTGTTTTGTTGGTTGGGCGACACAGGAACAGGACTACCGAACAGAGTGTGTGATGGAAAATTTTCGGTCGCATTGCATTGGACGAATGCCACACATATTTCTAAGCCAAAGTGATTGTATATGCTACTGCTTTGGCAGTCGAGGTGATTTATTTGATGGCTCTTAGGGCTTCGTATGGTATTGTAGAACTCAAAGGACATCCTAAGGTGGTTTTCTTTTTAAAGCGATTTATTTTCTCTTGGTTACTTTGAAGGTAATGCTTGTGCTTGACGTCAAAGTGTTTGCTTTGAATTGCAGCCAAAAATGGAAAGGAGTTCGTTCATTGGAAATTGAAAGTCCTTTCAAACATGGATACTGTATAGAGCCATAAGTGGTGGACTTGAAGGTCGGTTTTGCTACATGTGGTTTCGCTTGATTGCAATAAAGTCTTCGTTTTAGTGCCAATTCGTTTATGGGAATATGTCTAGTTTAAATGCAGGAATCTGTTAAGTGATAAGCGTTCACTATTTCCCGGCGAGCTTTTATCATAGAATATATTATTGGTGCCTGAGTGAGAGATTACTAGGTTGACAACCATGTAGGGTTATTTTAAAGGCTTGAAGGCACTACTGTGAGCCCATAGAAACTATAAAGAACTCTGTTAGTTTGACTAAGATACTGTCTAAAGGACACCTTAAATACACGCGTAGATAAATTCTCAATAGAGACGGTGCTCCACAAAGTTGTGCAAACTATAGAACACACTATACACTACAAACAGTGGACCTTCTTAGAGGTTAACGTCTATTCCTATTTGCGGAAGAGATTACTAGCAAATGGGTACTGATTTTGTTCAAAACTAGAACCGTTTAATCGAACAAGTTCCAATATATCTTTCGTAAGTGGAACTCCTCAGGGAGTGGTTATATCTTCTCTACTTTATCATATGGCACTCAACAAAGTCTTTTAAAGACTTGACAGAGATGGAGTCAAAGTTGATGATGATGAGGTAATACTTAGTGAGAACAGGAATATTTCTTCAGTAAAATTATGGAAGGTGTCATGGAAAAAATCGGCCACTAGATGACTCAGAGCTGTAAGAGAATGCAATAATAATTTGATTGCTCGGAATTCATTGAAATTCCCTTGAAGTCTTTGAAGTCATTGAAATCATGGACTTCTATCACTCGCCCTTCACTCAGTATTGCTAGAAATCGAGTTTGATAAGACGCTGTCTAGCACAATTGGAAAGGCTAAAGGCTTGCGCTCAAAATGTGCCATCCAAATGAGAATCTTCCCTTGATTATTGAATGCAATATGGAATTGGGTTAGCCTTCATGGATCCACATTGCTCTCCATTGATTGTAGCATTCTGGCTGGCGTCATGATTCCACCGTGCCGTCCACTTTTTGTCGATGTAAAGGCGTTCTTGAACCAAAAATAGGCCCCACTTCTGAACAAGATATTGTGTTGAAGATCAGTATCAGGAGCAATCTCGTTTCGGTTATCAATAGCTCATAGATCAAGATCTTCCTTGAAAACATCCAGACAAGACAGTGCATATTAAGTAAACTCTATCTTAAAGCTAGTAGAGATAATGTGGACATTATCAGTTTGGTCCTTTCCTGTAGGAAAGTCCAGCTAAAGTGCGTTTTTATACGCGAATGGTCAGTTGAGTTGCTGCTATAACTACATCTACCTTCCTACCTACCATAGTCTCCATGACTAATCTACTGCTGATGACCACTACTTCTATCGTTTCTTCTGCAAGTTATAGGCTCATGATTCATTCTCTCAAGGAGTCTCTGTTCACTACAATGAATCCGCCTTGATGTGTCTTCATAGACCTATACGTCGATATATCAGCGGAACTTAACCTAATCATAAGGTAGCATAGGTTGATGCCTTCTGTAGTCTGTATTCTCTTCTCCGTGACTTCCGAAGCCATCAAAGGACTCTCTTCAAATGAAGTATATACAAACGAGGAACTTTTTTAAAACTTGTAATGTACTTCACGTAAGAGACAAAATGGATTTGTGGGTCCGATGCCTGAATGATGTAATTTCATGCTTTATTGCAGGAAGGGAGTGTTTAAATATTTTCAGAACCACATACCTTGTATTTAAAGTCCTTTATGACAGACAAACAGATGTAGACTAAAGACCAAAAGTATCTATCTGCTATCAAAACAAAATTCCCTCAACCGTGTCTGTTCTTTTTAATCAGCTCTAGGGCGTATGCTCAACAGATATGAATATAAGTAAACGAACCCTCAAACTGTCTCTATCAAGTCTCACAGGCCTTTTGACAGAAGTCGAACCAACCACAAGCAAGCCCTTAAAGGATCTCAAACTCGGCTAAAAGTATCCGTATCCAAAAAACGCAAGACATCATCCATCGACATGGTTGGGAGCATTCTCCTCAAAGAATTATAATTCAAGGATATCTTGAAGAAAATACCATCATGGTTATTTCCTCTTCATTTTCCATTCCGACCGCGCGCTGCGCTGCTGCATCTAAGACTCTGGTGAAATTTCCGTATCTTTTTCTACCACCGCATCACTATCTAAAAGGATTTTCTCCTTAAAGGACCAACAAGCAAAGTCCCACGCGTACTCATACCACAGATAGAATACTTAGGGGAAAAAAAAAGACAATAGTGGGTGAGAGCGAGAGAGTATCCTGGAAAAGCATAGCGTAACCGTAACAGATCTACAACAAAAGATAAATGATTCGTATGGCGGAATCTCGGTTGATAAATGAAACCATCACGAACATTATACTTTATAAATCTAATAATTTAATGTTTATGGCAAAGATTAATGTTGCCAGCACACAATAATTGGCAAAGTGGAATCATGTTCTCGTAGTCGGTCCTTGGTCCTCGGCAGTCTTCGTCATAGTATCTCGTTGATACTAATGAATGATCGATTTATGTAAGTTTTGCTCCTTCACATCTGTTGGATGCTCCCACTCAGCTTGTCGTCCTTGGATCGTTCCTCATACTAGGTATATTTTTTCCTTCTTTTTGTCATAATTACTCGAGTATTGGGGCTAGGACTCTGATCCTAATTTTGATACGTCTGCGTTTGTCGTGCATTATTTTCGACGGCGGCGGCGGCGGCGGCAGCAGTGGCAGCAGCGCGATGGCATGAATAATTCAGGACATGGAACAATCGAGTAATTTTTATTCATCTTAATTAGGGTTTATTTCTGGAGGTTATTTTGCTTTTTGGTATAATTGGCTGCTCGGGCTCGATACGCATAGTGAAACAGTATTGCTATTGTATTTGTCTATGTGAGGGAGGCCGACCATTGGTGCCATTAACACTGTCGTGTTCTTTTGGTATAATTAATTGGCCACGACAATAACGATTGTATAGGTATAGTGTGTAGATTGTGGTCCTTTTTTTCTGTTTTGTTGGTTATGTTTGGCCTGATAGGCGCTGGAAATACGCTAATGACTTTTGTTTGGTTATCTAAACATGGAGACTAAGTGGTTGGCCTCTGGTCGATTGGTTCCTAATTTGAAGGGGGCAAAGATGGTAGATACAATATCTTTTATTTTTTTTCTGGTAAGCTTTAGTAATTTTTCGAGAGAAAAACTGCAAGTGAATACCTGTTGTCAGAATGGGAACTATGAGTTTTTTTTTTAATTCAAAAAGCTTTTGGATAGAATTGAAATGTACCTCCTGCTTTAATTAGATTGTTTGCGGTGCTTGGATAGTTTCTGCCTGAAATACGACTGCCTTTCATCATTGGCTATCGCGGATATGCTGCTTCCAGTCGTGAACTTGATTAGGTCTTCTTTGCCGTCTCAAACCTGGTTGCTCTCATTAATGAAGATGCTCTTGGCTGGAGCATTGTTGTACATTTGCTTGATGCAATGGAGGGAAGATTTTTCAGTAGTTCTTACAAGATGAAGCTTTGATTGCATTTTTTGGGAATAGACATTATAGATCTGATACAGCACGGCATGCGTTTCTTTACCCATACTTGAGTGATGGCTTGGTCCATGTATCCTACCAAGGCATCACATCCACATTTAAAACTTTGAGCTGGAAGCCCATTAGAGCCAACGGCTTTGTTCTTTTTAAATTTTCTAATGACTAACTCGGTGTGGGTGTTGGTTTTTCATTCTTCAATCTTCATAAACACATCAACCTCCCTGTGCTTCAGTGATTAGACTGCTTTCGCTGAAGAGCTTGAGTTCCATATTTGAAGCCAGCTGCAAGTTGATTCTGTTCAGATTGGTTTAGCTTGTACTGTATTGTTACTAGTCTTCTGAATAACTATTCGCCGCGTATTTACCATCAAGCAGACTGCATCGCTGGACTCAGACGTGGTGGCTTTTGGTATGAAATGCACTGGAGTTTTGATGATCTTGTTAGACCCTGGTCTTATGGATATGCCGGCTAATGCTATGACTCCGAGGCTTCAGTGTCGCTGTAAGTATGAGGTCTACTTTCCAGGTATTCAGGACTAACTACCGCCAACTTCTGGGCCAGGAATGGGGTGTAGTCGTATTTTCACGGATGGTTCCAAAATCGATCAGGGATCAGGGGGACGCGGGCACTTCGCACTCCTAAGCACCTTAATATGATTGGCTTTAGTGAAACATCTGTCTGCAACGCTTGTGGAGAGAGCACGCCTGTCGTACACAGGCGGAAGATTCTAGGTGCCGATGTGGTGAGTGCTGTCAATGTACTCCGTGGGACTATCGGGGTTCATGAAGCACAATACCAATCACTGAAAGAATACTCCCTTTTCTTACCCTCACTGAGATGAATGCCATAGGGTGTTGTTGTGATCGACCAGAGCGGAAACCTGCTGTGCCTTCGGGATGTTCTTTGTTTCCTTCTTTGTATCGTCTTGAAGACTTCGTTTAACAGATATCCTTTACGTCCTTAGACGTCTGATCCTATCACAACACGTCTGCCAAGATATTAGGCTTTTGCGGGTATTTATCGTCAATATCTACTAAGCTCACACTGTATCCTCGACTGTCTTCAGCAGATGGTAAATGCATTCTGATCCTGCTGTGTACTAACAGTATAACAACAGCTAAGAGTCCTTCACATGTTCCATCTACGACGAATAATTCGAAACGCTTGTTGGAAGTCAAAAGATGGTAAGCCATACGAAAACTTTCCGTCAACTCATGATATGCTCCATACAAAGGATCAATTCTTTCATGTCCATTGGCCCAATAAGAAGAATCAACTATTCTTGTCTCACTTATGCACTAAGGGCGGCAATTGCTCCGAGATTCGATGGTTCTATCTAGCACTCCTATTTCGTGACAACTCCTTTCTCTATACCCCTTTACCAGGATCCACTCAGTTTATTAGTTCTCACGTACCCTCCATAGAGAAGACATAACAATAAAAACCAAAAAAAAAAAAAAATATGCATATGAACACCTATCCTCTGTGTTCTTAGAAATAAAAAACACATTTCTCTCACCTGTCGACTGTAAAGCACAAAAAAAAAGTAAATTTTAGTTAAGAAAAATCTAGCAAATCTAGTGTAACAGTTCTAACCCCCACAAAGAGAGTGCATTGCCAAAAGCAATTGTTGCTCCATAAACAACCTTTTCCCCAACACACACACACACACACACACATGGAAATAAAAGAAAAATAATTCCAACTCGTTACCTAAAAGAAATGATCCGCAGTTATATCTAACCTCCCCCTCGCTCTTAAAAGTGAGTAAGTAATTCTTATCTTTTTCTTTCCGAAAAGATATATGCATCTTCCAACGACTCCGTTCACTCCGCCCGGTTCCGTTCATGTGTTTATCCTTTTAAAAATATTAATTCTCCGCAAACGCAAGGATATCGCGCGCGCCAGAACTCTTGTGTGCTGTGCGGTAGTACTTCTGCTTCTTGCTGCACACAAAACAGGCACAACTCTCTGGCAATCATATTTCGTCTGTCAGCCGACATCTTGGTACATTTGTTCCCAAGCATTATGATGGAGATATGGAGAAATGCTTCTGCATATTATATATAGCTCTCAATTTTATTGAAATATGCTCGGCATCAGGATTGTAATGCTGCCTCATACACATACACACACCACCAACTAAAAAAGAGAAAGGACTCCCTTGGAAGAAGAAAAAAAAAACGGATTTCTTTTCTCTGACAAATTCCTCTTTTTTTTCGTCTTCTTTTCGCCATCACTTTTGCAAATTTTCATAATGCAATCAGATGACAAATTTCTGCACATTCTCTGTTTTTCTTTTCTCTTTACCACCGTTTCTTTTTTTTTGTTTGCTTTTTAGCTCTGTTCGTTATTTGCATGCATGCTGCGTGGGTGGCAAGGGATGTGTATCTCAAACGCCTACTTTAAGTTGATGTTCAGTATTGCCAGAGGCAGTTTGTTTGTTCGAAATTTCAAATTTGGACATATAAAATGAACCGAGTCATCTATTTGAACGGAGTACCAAATATCGGGAATCTCAGACATCCACTGCTAGTATTAGTAGTCAAAGAGAAGTGGCCTGTCGAAATTTAAAAAGTATTCCATCATTACTAACTCTAGCGCAATCTATGTATTTAGCAGTATAACTCCAAATCTCTTCACAAGAAGAGAAACCCCCAAAAACTCACTCAGTAGCAGTATGTACTACTTCTTAGTAGCAGAATGTCAAAATGTCAAATGTAGTCCATAAATATATAAATTTCGAACCAAACCTCAAAATAAGCGCCATCTATTGACCAATGATGGACTTAATCAGACCTTTTGGTTGTATGAAGAGTCTTAAACTCCCATAACCCCACACAGGCTTCTTTGTACCGGAAGTGCTTGTTCAAACAACTTAATTGGGCGCCATCTATTCACAAAAATTGTCTCCCAGGGAGAGCAGACCAATTTATAGTGAATGTAGCCTGGCATCAGTTCAAATGTTCTATCGACATCTAAATTTCGAACTATTATTAAGAATTATCGCCATCTATTTGACGATAAAGAACATCTTCCTAACTTCTCAGATCGATTCAAGTTCCTCCAACTGTCACTCTAAGTACTTTCGGCGGACATATGTATGTATCTCTCAAAATCAATCGCCATCTTAATTTCAAACAATCACTCAAAATAAGCGCCATCCACTAGGCAATTAAACTTCAAACCACGTTACTTTTTAAAACAGTAATTCTGACAACTTTTTTGAGTTCAATTTTTGATAGCTTTTTTTAAGACGGTGGCAACTCTGTACCCATCTTCATTGTCAGTATAGTGGTTGCGACATTAAAGTTGCATGCAGCATATGAGCTTACCACTGAGACTATTGGGCAAAGTTTCAGATTACAAAAAAAAAAAAACAAGGCTCACGGGGTGTCGGAGGAGCAGAGAAAATATAAAAGTAACTTTTATTCGGTTTCACATTCAGCAATTGGTTGCTTGCATAAAAAAGTTGACTTGATTGCGACCATTTTCTTCTCTGAGAACTGCAAGTGCATAACGAATTGGTGCCAAAAAGTTGCACTTTTGCTTATGTTTAAGTTGATTTAACCATAACCAAGGTTTTGCCATTCGTGTTGAATCCCAATTTGATTGCACTGTAGTCTAAATGAATTGTACTATTAACTTACACATGAGTTTACAAGCATGACGAGGTGCTGTATTTGGAGTAGTATTCGTTTCCTAGAAACTTGGTATAATCATGTAGGTATAGGAACGAAAGTGTATGTCACAATTAGCTTGCAACAACAACCACCTTCCTTTGTCATTATTTCTAGGGTGACACCTTCGAGCTTGATTTCATGCCAAAATTTTATTGGTCAACGCTGTCATGGTAAGCTCATAACAAACTTCTAAACTAATAACAAAAGGTCAATTATTCACTCTACAAGCTGGAGTAATCGATCTATCAGAATATGCTCTTACTTTTACAAATGGCGTCTTATGTCATCGTGACTTTGACATTTGTGAAGTTGACAGAAGTCCAAACAATGGATAGGTATTCTTGACATAATTATGTCAATGCTCTTGACGAATAAATGGATCGTTGCTATTAGATTGGCTTAAATTTCTTTGTCAATTCTCCATTCGTGTGCCAATAACTGCCAAATATTGTGGTGTGTTCTGAGGATTCCATTTCAACCCGAAATAGTGGCATATGTACGTCTCTGTTCTAGGTGGTTAAAAATATTGCATATCTCCAAGAGGACCCTAAGATATCAAACAGGCGATGGACTATACAATTGGGTTACAACAGATGATCCTGAGGGCAAATTTTGGTGAAAGAATTAAAAATCCACTCAATTTGTATAACAAAACTAAATAAATCGCTCAGGAAGCACTATATTTCAGCATGAACGCGAAAAGAATACTGTAAATTATAAACGAATGTAAAAAATGCATACACTTCCCTGAAGACAATTTAGATACCGCCAATGGATAGTTACTATTTTGAAAGGGTTAGTGCACTGGTATTTGAAGTTCCTTTTTTCTTTATCCCTCTTCCTTCTCAACCAACGCCGCCCGTGCCCTATGTATAAATTAAAGGGTACCTAATCATATCACCTTTAGCACTATTTATTGCTTATTTCTACATTTTGTTCCTATGACAGCCGCCGAGCACGTTCTGATTTATCTTGGTAATGTCTGTCTGTACAGGATAGTTGCTGATGTCGGTTCGAGTGCTCTTTTGGCTTGGACTTGTTGTGTTTTAAGACACCTTTCTTCATACGCTTTACGTCCATGGACCGTCTTGGCTTTCAAGCCTCATTTTGTAGCATGTAGTCGTTGGTACATAAACATTCCCTTAGTTGCTTTGTCCAGCAGTAGATGAGTCTCGAAGGTATGAAAGTCACCCGAACTTCTATCACGGACAATATTTAAAAATCTCCTTAAGGTTGTTTGAAGCACCTGCAGCATTACTTGTCTAGGAATACTCCAAGACATTTTGCTGGTTGGCTAAAATTTAGATTTTCTTTAGGTCGAGCTTTCTCTTATTGCAATAATGTGTTCTTTTCTGGGTTCTAACTCATTTGAGACGGGGACATGCCAGTAGCAGCATGAGTCCATAGGGTTATTGAAGGATTAACGATGAGGTTACACTCGAACGTGCTATGCGCAACTGCTTTACGACAGCCCTAGAAGCTACCAATCTTCATAAGAAAGACAGCTGCTAGATAAGGCATAAAATTGCAGTTAGAATATGAGTACAAACCGAGTGACCTACGGGGCCATTTGAAAATACTCAACTCAATTCCTAAAAGAGACAAGTTCTGTACTATACCAGACTTAATGGTCACACAACATTGCTTTCGAATGTTATTTGAGTGAAAACTGGTCCAATGGACACTAGAAGTCTGGTTTCGTTCACTCACGGAACGAAATGGATTCTGGAGTAGGAGCTGGGGTCTTGAACCCAACACAAAGTTTTCGATAGGACTCCCATTGTGTTTCAGGCTATGCAAGTGAGATCTGCGCTAGACATAATCTCCTTAAGGGATGAAAAGGCGCCAGAATACATATCTTCTCGGGAAGCCAAGTGGCCCTTAAGGCACTTTCGTCCAATCTAATGGACTCGCAATCTGTTAAGTGCTGCTACACGATGCTCTACAATCCCTTGCAAAGCACAACCAGGTCAAACTTGGCTAGATCCCTGAACACCAAGGGATTCTGGGCAACGAATCTGCGAATGAGCTTGCAAGGGCCGGCTCGGAATCTGTGTTCATTGGTCCTGAACTTTATTATGGCATCAATTGGACATCAGATTGAGAAAGCAAACTTCTTCTAGACCACCGAGCCTGGACGCTGGTCTTAGACAATTCAAAAGATTAATCGAGCATTGTTCATACCAGGAAAGCCTTAACTTAAATAAGGCAAGCATTAGGAAGGTAGCTAGTTTCGTAAATGGCCAATGTGGCCTGAGATACCACCAAGATGAACCTGAATACTAAATAAGGCAAGTAATACGCCTTTTAGGGTTACTCCAATCCTTCGATACAATAGATCTTTTAGGTCGCAGTGTCGTTGCCGCTTGGAAAAAAAAAAACTATTTAGGAAACTTTGCCGTCATAGAGTTTTCGAATCGTCGTCGCACCATTGTACTCTGTAACCAGCTTTAAATAGAAGCTGCAGGATTTTCCCTCCAATACTAATTGATTCCACGCGCCAAATATGCACATAACTATGACTGTGGCGTCTATAAAAAAGTTAAAATGTCAAACCAGCAAAAAAATGCGCATCCTTTTCCATCACCCAAATGGAAAACTACTTTCAGGCAAAACAAAATTAAAAATTGATTTATGCACAGAACACCCTATGTCTCCACTAACTGCCAAGCATTTTAAAATTATTAAAACTTTTGCTTTAATTTCGTTTGTTTTTTTGCTAAAAAAGTTTCATGTTTTTTTTTCTTTTTGTGAAAAAAGCGAGAAACAGAAATAACTCTCCTGGCGTGAACTAATTTCATTGCGTTGCAACAAAAATGGCAAACTTTCGTTGGACCCCGTGTATACGCGACGACAACTCGCACATTCCACAAACCATAGATAGGAATGCCATAAGTACGGTGCGGATACACATAAAAGGAAAACTCTTTTTAAACTTTAGCCCTCGCGCCCCTATTCAAGTGGTAATTTATTTCGTACTCCTATTCGTAGTCCTCTCCTTGTTCGGTACAGACAAAAGGATACAATTGATATCCATTTTATTTCTATTTCTTGTATCGCCTTCTTTGCGCGTCCGATTATTTAGAGCATCGTCTGTTCTGCAGATGGAATGGAATTTTCTCCTCTTAAAAAAAACCAAAAGAAACGAAAGGAAAACCCCGAGCTAAAAGATTAGCACAAAAAAGAATAAGGAGATCCTTGTTTTGTTTCTTAGCTCGAGCGCCCTCTACAACTTGGACAGGACATTATTATTCCTTTTTAGCGCGCTCCACATGAATTATTCCCGTCTTCAGGAGGCCAATTAGCCAAAATAACTCCGCTGCCAACAGTTCTACTGGCTTGAAAAAGTTATATCCTTTTTTACGTCCTGGTTTCTGTGAACAGTTTTGTTTCATTTAACACCAGCAGCAGCAAACAAAAAAAAAAAGAGAAGAAGAAAAGTCAAATGGCACCCAAAAGTCGAGGCGAACTTTTCGAACTCCCATTCGAACAAAGAGAAAGAGAGTGACTCGAACTCCTCGGACGCGGACGTGGCAGGCAATGGCAAATCGCTTCGAAGGACCCGCTTCACCATAAAGGGAAGAAATGCAAAGAAGCAGAAAACCATCGCCAAAGTGTGATAATTTTATGATTTTATTGTTTAATTTAGCAGCGGGTTTTCGTCGGTTTGCACGGAGTGCGGAGCAGAGCGTAACGACTAAAACGAAGACGGTGACGACGTTTGGCGGTTCCATGCCACCGGAAAAAGTTTATCTGCGGATAAATGGATATTTCAACTAAAGCTGTTATTTTAATTATTTTTTACCCGCAATAGTGTCTTAATTAACTAATGCGGCGAAAGGAGAGAGAACAAAAAGGGTGAACTCCTCGAATGCAGGCGCGTTAAAACTTTTTGCCTAAGCGTCGGCATTGGCGAGGAGAGGGGTTAAGTCCTAGGCATAAATAGAGACAAACGATGGCGGCGGCCGCGGCGGTAGTGGTGGCGAAAGGCATTGTGATTATGATGATGACTATTTATGAATGCCATAAATTTTGTGCGCCGCTTGTTATTGTGCGATTGACCCTGTGAATATAAATTATGATTTTATGCTTGGCAGAGAGTTGCTTATTAGGTAATTAGGATTTTTATTCTCCTTTTTTTGAATGGTTTCTGTGCACACATTTGCTGTTTGTCTGCGATGATGATGATGATGTTGTTTTGGTCCTTCAGCTTGGAGATTAGTTGGTGGCTTATTGAGAGGAACGTGCGAAATAAAATGTAATTGATTGGCTTGCAGATGAATGTGAGGCATTACACTTGGAGTAATTAATAGATTTATGTTCTAATAATCTCATGTCTTAAAGTTTGCCGTTGTATGAAAAACATCCTGTCTTTATTAGCTGAACAGTTAAGCCTCGTCCTTGTAACCAGCAGTGTGTAAGATCTAAGACAGTGAAAGAGTAGATAGTTGGATTTTGGACATTGGCTGGTACCTGATATTTACTCATTGGCCAGAAAATTTTAAATCAGATGAATTGGCCCAACAAGTCTCCTTCGGTAGCCAACGCAGTGCGTCATGCCAACGAAAAATGTCAGCAACCAAGGCCAAGATACCTTTTTCAGTTACTGCAGCTGAACAAATCTGGCTATAGAACTACTATTGAAGATCTCTCTCTCTCTCTCTCTCTCTCTCTCTCTCTCTCTCTCTCTCTCTCTCTCCCTCTCTCTTAAGTACGAAACTTCCTCAAAGAGCAAAGTGCTATCGGAAGACGTCTCACTCAGACAGCATTTGTTTTTCAGCAGCTGTCAAAATTACTCATGACATCTAGCTGTCAAAATATTCACTAAGGTTTGCCATTTCAACATGCATTGCTTAACGTTTGCCGAATGTGAGGATATTATTAAGAAATTCCGGCTCAGTTGTAAAAACAATGTTATTAACGCTTCAATGTGCGTAGACTTCGTCGTATACAAGTTCGAGAATGAGTACGCTCCCTTGGACAATCAGCCACCAACCAGACAGAGATTGGTACTGTAGAGAAAAGTATCGAAGAAGACCCAATCATTTCGGTTCGGTGCCGATCAGCTGAATTGGGCATTGGATTTCGGCCCACATCCGTATAAGGCTGTCCTGACGCAAGAATAGAAGCCGGATGACCACAAACAATGGCGTGGGTAGTTATTTGGCGCTGAAAATGTTGGCCCAAGATCGGGATTTCGACCAACAAGTCAACCTAACATCCGAGACGCGATAGCGGCAATAAGCCGTACATACTGGAAAAATTAAAAATTGGACCGATTGCTTGAAGCACTGCCAGCGAAATCGGAGTGGCCATTTGAATGATGTAACGAAATGGCATGAATGTAGCTTCAAAACAAAGTAAAAATAAATTATATATATCACACCGTTGTTGTTGTATTTGAATTTGATTTCCTCTCGTTTATATATGGTCACTCAATACATATGTCATCAATCGAACGAAAAATATGGGTTACATGCGGACTGACGCCTGGTTTCACTTCTGCACCTTAAGGTACTTTAACTGAAAACATTTTAGTTTAGCTCCAAAAGAAGTTGACCATAAATATTTAGTAACGTCACCTAGCAACCTTGAAAAGCAAACTTAATAGCTTTTAATTTGGTTCACTTTACCTGGTTCTTATAAACCAAATCCGAATCCACTTACATTAGTCCAATTATGTTCTTGCAGCGCAGCGCATACCATACCAGTCCTGTTCCAAAGCTCATTTGTGTAAAACGTAAAACGTCCTCCCGCATTCGAAAAATTCCACTCCTTCCAGTCCTAATTAATTTAAAAGTGTTCAGCACTCTTTTGGTTTCAAAATTCAGCGTTAGCATATGTGAAGCATTCGTTTGTACTTGAAAGTGCCTTCACTGAAAATTTACTTATATTTTTTTTGCTGTCCAAGCCATGACCCGAACAGTGGGGCACTTCATAGAATAAGAAGGAAAATTTAAAAATTCTAAAACTGCTCAAATTCAAGCACATTAGGGCTTAGGGTTTTATTCACTCGAAGTTAAACTATTTCCGCGGAAATATACAGAAATTTAATCTGTATAATCCTAGACAGAATCCAGCCAGGAATCTTTAGATCAAATAATAGATTGTGATCCAAAGAACTCATTTTCGGTACTGTATTCTAGGGGACCACACAGCAGGGCCTAGCGAAGTTATTCCCGCTATGCTGCAATAGTAAAATAAATTTATATTCAAAACCTTGATGATATCAATAATAAAGCCTTCAAAACCTGAGCGGATACGGAGTGTAACTTCACAGTACCAATGGCACCACAATAAGTCTCCCAATTGAGACGAAATATCTCGGGGTTATTCTAGACTCAAAGGTTGATGAAGGGATGAAAAATGGTCTGAATGCTCTCTTAGGGACTTATATAAAAATCATCAGACCGATTGTCACCTAAGAATCCTTAGACTGGTGGCCGATAACGGAAATAAATAGCTTGCTATGTTACTAAGAGCAATTTAAGGTACACCTCACTCCTTGCTTCGGACCTCTGCAACGCGTTTGAGCATTTTCTAACTGATTCCTAAAGAGGTCGATTCCTCCTCGACTGTTCTACGCCAATTATGCATAGGGCGACCCGCTGTTCTGCCTGCTTGGGTGAGCGGATTCCACTGCATGGAGTATTTCGCAATGGAATTATCTTCGCGACGTAGGGTGTGTCCAATCCACTGCCACTATCTTCCTTCGTATAGTAATGTTGATAGGTTCCTGGCCCGTTCTAATATAAAGCTGTTGGTTGGAGATACGGTTCGGGCAAAAAATCCTTAAGATGCACCCATAAAGCAACACAGATTCTACGTTGGAGCGAAACCGTCACAGCTGACAATACCAAATACAGGCTTGCGCAACACGCTGGTTATGGTTTGAAGACTTCATAGCTACTACATCGCAGTATATTGCAAACGTAAGTCACCAGAACCCAACTAACAATAGAAAAATCGCTGTATCGAAACCAATTTACATAAACATAAAGTCTTACACTAAGATCATATAAATTTTATCCATTTTTTTACCCATTGTAGACCACTGTTCGAGGGGCTCATACACAAGGGTAACACACTCGCGGAACACTGCATGAGTAATTTTCTAGTCCCCGTTGTAATGAGTTCTCCGTCGAATGTTGAATTTAATTCTAATGAATTTAGTTTTTTTCCAGTCTGCAATTAGGTTTTGGACTCTTTTCCATTACCATGCAGGTTTACTATTTTTTTTTAGTTTTGGCAACACAAATATTTGCGAATAGCAAAAGTGAAAACACTTTTGACAGAATGCTTTGCGTTTTCAAAGTAAGAGAGGAACCTGTGATTTGTTTTTTTTTTTTAAATTAATCTCAAAGTTAGAAAAATATTTAATACCCTACAAGTCAATTTGAACTTTGTTAAAGGATCTGAATTTCATTGGAAAAATTTGAAAGCGGATGGACGGACGGATGGGAGTTTTCAACTCGCACTTTGACTGAGGTAACTTTGAAAGCTATGTGCACAATCAGAGTATTCAACCGATTCATTTAAAATATTGCCGCGCATAAGGAGCCCACTATACTGATCAAAAAATAAGGAGTGTCTTGTACCAGACAATAGAACCGTATGTTAAGATGGGTCTTACCAACACAATGCGTAACCTGTATCCAACTTCTGACTTTAATCCCAATTTTTTTCGAGAAAACTCGGCTTCATGTGTAAAATGCCACTTAGGGCTACTTGTTTCAATTGCCTGCTTCCGCTGATTCGACCAAGCTATTCACTAAAAGAAGCGCATAATTCAGTCGGTCACTGGTCACAGGTTCCAGATATCAGAATGGCGACACCATCGCCAAAGGTTGCTACGTTAAAACCATTACTTTCTACAGGAGGTGGTGTAGAGTCTTCAGTCATGGGCAATCCATATTTAGGTCTTTTGTTACATAATGGCTCTGGTATATTTATAGCAACCTGTGGCTTAAAAGACTTATAGTTTGACTGTCTAGTGGACAGATCTCTATCTAACTTACTTACTTACCTAAAGGGGAGACATCGTTGCCTTCCATCCTCTGCGGTCCCAAGGCACCCTGCTTCCAGTAGAGAGGACTGTGGCATCCGCGACAGCTTGGTCTTTGTACCCGAGCTTCGGTCTTCTTCTCCGTCTCGAAGCTGGGGCTAGGATTTGAACATCCTACTGGCTGGAGCATTGTTGTCCAATCGCTTTTATTAGCTTTTTGAACTACATCCACATCCTGGTACAGCTCATAGAGTTCGCTGTTGTATCTTCTCCTCCCTTCGTCTTTCTCCCATAAGGGACCTAATATCCGACGAAGTATTTTTCGCTCGAAGGTGCCCAATATTTCCTCAGCTTTCTTGCTTATCGTTCAGCATTCGGCTCCATACAGCAGGACTGGTAAGATGAGCGTTCTATAGAGCATTAATTTGGTTACGCGACACATCTGGATAAGTTATCCCGAATAGGGCCATCGCCAGGTAGAGCTCAAGACAATTCATGCTGTCATGGGCGGCTGTAAAGTCAATGAAAAGATGGTGGGTTTCGACTTGAAATTTGTTGGTCTTTTCCAGGATTTGTCTGAGTGGTCTCAGACTTTGGTCTATTGTCGATCTGCCGGGCCGTAAGCCACACTATTACGTGCCGATTAGTGTGATGCAGAAAGGTTTTAGACGTTCACGCTCTTACATGCGACATTTAACAAGGATATACCTCTGTAGTTCTTACAACACATCTAAAGCAGAGTATTTTTAGGATTAGGGTCGTTCCATTTCTTTTCTTTCAGTCAACAGTTTGTTTGCCAGATAAAGTCTTTCTGCCTTAAGATACCAAGTAACTAAAAAAACGCTATCTGACTAAAAAATATACTGAGTCTATTACAATTGTTAATATATTTTCTTTTTCCTTTTCAGGTAAGTGGATCTAAAAGGGCTCCAAAATCTGTGAGAGGTATTTACACAAACTTTTTACGCTTAGTTGCATTCCAGTATAACTCCTCATATCTCCTCAAGAGTAAAACTTTTACTTGACAGCTGTCAATGGAAGCTTTCTGTTCGCTCTGAGTTGAGAGCTCTCTCTTTTACTCTTCAGTAGCAGACTATGTGTCTAACTTTACCTGTTCTGCATGAGTGAAGTCAAACAAATTAATTGGTAGCCCTATTAGTTTCTTTGATCTGGCTCATATACTGACAAAAGTGTATCATATTGCTCTTCAATCAGTATTCCTTTGTACACGAGAACTATGGCACAAGTAAATCTAATTTGCTTTTGTTTAAGTTGAAGCGCTACATTATACAATGGCTACTATTACCCTAATAATAATGAATATGCCTTGAACCATGTGCATAATTTCACAACAATTTTCGTTACTAATTACAAAGTTTACAAACAACATTCCCATTATCCTTTTGCCACCGCGCTCGGTCCTGTGCCTTTAGTTTTCAATAAAGAACATCATTGTTGCTTACTGGCATAATCATAGGTGGTGCGCGCATAATAATAGTTTGTAATTTCAAACCAAAGTACATAATAACAATAATAATACTAATCCAAGCATGATTTATGATGGGAGAGAATGGGAAGCTATTCTGTTCGAATATGGTTTGGCCATCTCTCTGACTACATGTTCTCCTTACCTACACCCACTCTTTTAACGTTCCCCAGCAGCACCGGTGTGCGGTTCGAAGTTATTTCCATTATTCCATCGTTAGCAATGCTTTCACAAAAGCCCATTTGTATAGGTATGGGGAATAATAATTACTATATAATGATGGACAAAAGGAATCGCAAGGATTCGCTTGCGTTTTTCAACAACAATATTTCTAATTAGCAACTTATCTACCCCCTTTATAAGGAGAGCGCGCTGTATTAACGTCGACTTTTTTAGCGTTTCGTATTGCTTCAAATCTTCTCCTGGTTTTGATTTTTAATTGGAAATAGATACGCTCAAGGGATACCATAGATAACAGCTGGGAATGTCCTTACACTATGTTTGGCATGTAGAACAGCAGATTTTATGATTAGTGCGTATCAAAGGGGATATTAATATCCTTGAGCTGATAGTCAAGCCAGAGACTGTGGTGCGTAGAAGCGATAGGGCAGACCACGCATATAACAAAGTCTACGTTAGTTGGGCTCTAAGGACCACTTCCACAGCGGCCATGGACATAATATTCCATTTGCTACCACTAAATATATACTGCAAGCTGATGGCCACTGATCAGTCATTTGCATAAAAGCATCCTTTCTGTGGCCACTCCTCTATAATCAATCTGATGTTGTATTTCTCCAAGATCTAAGACATAAGAACTCCTTCTGCCTCTCTAATTAATGTAATGCATTCTAGACCCAAAAATTGGCAATGGAGGTGGCCTGAAGTATAATGTTATATCAGGGCGGGATATCACCATCTTTACTGATAGTCAAGCCGCGAATTAATCACTGGAGTCGGTCACTTTCAACTCCAGAATTGCGCTTAATTCCCGTCTACCTCTTATGAGAAATCTGAACAATTCAAAATCAACCAGAAGCACCATTGTGACATCTAGGCATGGCACAACTCTTTCGATTCTACCCGAAAAGGAGAATATTAAGGCTAGGCGCGCACATGCGATTTCATCGCGCGACTTCTTAGTCGCGCAAAATGAAACACACTCTTTGCAATATAAATGCGCGCACAGAGCTCATAATTATTGCAGCGGTTATTATGCCGCGATTTGTCATATTTTTTCAGCGACGCGATAGTCGCCAAAACAAACGAATCATATGAATTTAAAGGAGTTAGCACGCACTGGCGATTTTAGTCGCCGCGATCAAAAAATAGTAGTCGCAATTATATAAAACAGTGCGCGCACTGGCGATTTTCTATCTCTCTACTGTTCAGTCGCGCAAAATGGAACACATGGTGTCTAATACGAACGCGCGCACTTGCGACTAAATAATCGCAGGATCTAGAAAAATGCAGCATGCCACATATTTTTTGGCGATTTACAGTCGCGGCGACTCTTTAATCGCAAGTGCGCGCACTCGTATTATAAACTATTTGACCTATATTTTGCGATTAAACAATCGTAGCGTTTTCTGTCGCTGGTGCGCGGACTGCCATTTCCTACAGCGACTACGATTTTTTAATCACTGCGGCAGAAAATCGCATGTGCGCGCCTAGCCTAACGTGCCTCTTGATACAAGTCTTAGGCTAGGCGCGCACATGCGATTTTCTGCCGCAGTGATTAAAAAATCGTAGTCGCTGTAGGAAATGGCAGTCCGCGCACCAGCGACAGAAAACGCTACGATTGTTTAATCGCAAAATATAGGTCAAATAGTTTATAATACGAGTGCGCGCACTTGCGATTAAAGAGTCGCCGCGACTGTAAATCGCCAAAAAATATGTGGCATGCTGCATTTTTCTAGATCCTGCGATTATTTAGTCGCAAGTGCGCGCGTTCGTATTAGACACCATGTGTTCCATTTTGCGCGACTGAACAGTAGAGAGATAGAAAATCGCCAGTGCGCGCACTGTTTTATATTATTGCGACTACTATTATTTGATCGCGGCGACTTAAATCGCCGGTGCGTGCTAACTCCTTTAAATTCATATGACTCATATGTTTTGGCGACTATCGCGTCGCTGAAAAAATGTAACAAATCGCGGCATAATAATCGCTGCAATAACCATAAGCTCTGTGCGCGCATTCATATTGCAAAGAGTGTGTTTGATTTTGTGCGACTAAGAAGTCGCGCGAAGAAATCGCATGTGCGCGCCTAGCCTGAAGCAGGGAAACTGGCTACGAGAGGCGAACCTAAGATGGAATTCCCTAGAAAAATGCAAAACAATTATGGCCAACATTTTACAAAGCAAGGACAGAGAGAATTATTCGCAAGGACAAACGTTCGCTGCCCATGCTTGTGGGGATCCTCACGGGTCACAACACTTTGCGGTACCACTTAAAGAAAATGCGTCGTATGGAGGAAGATTTCTGCAGAGGATATGGCAATGAGGATGATGTAGAGGACACTACCCACTTCCTCTGCCAGTGCCCTGGACTCCCAAGAGGCAAGCACCTCTTTCAGGATCTATTAGAACTCTCCAACACAAATACTGACATATTATTGAACTTCCTCAGATCAACAGTATGGTTTGTATATACGGGAAATGAGTAAGTAAACACAACCATGTTGTTGTTGATGCGTATTGCATAGCAGCTCCTTTTCTGTTTTTGATCCCAAAATAGTCAACTGGGTTAAAGTGGCATTCAACTCCCCTATCACCGCCTGAAGAATGTCTCACTTTTCTTTTTAGACAGACCATCCTATAACACGTAACACTGCTTAATGCTGACAAGAGGTACTCTCGTCCTTAATAGGGATACGTTAAGATAATATGCAGCAAGGTAGACCTGTACATGTGGTGAATTCTAGCAATTGTCTCACTCCCAAAATGTCCAGTCTATATGGCCTGAACACTTATTAAATGACTCAATTTGGAGGTCCTTTAGTCCATGTGCCAAAGAGCGTCTTCAACTCTAGATAACTCTCAAAAAAAAAAAACCTTTCCTGTTGATTATACTGTTACATTGAGTATTTAAATTTTAATAAAATACGAAATAAGATACTTTTTCGCCAGCAAAAAGAGAGACCACATAACCTGACTGTACAATGCAAAAACTTTATCTATTATTATTATTATTATTAGTTTGTTACAAACATAATTTAAAAACGCCATCCTTTCTGCTATCATCATCTCTGTCCTCATCAACATGAATGGAGGGGCTGCTGTTCTGTACATTGCAGGCGCCAACAATATCGTTTGTCTTCAAAACTGGAATACTTTTCTCCACCATGGAATGGTGGCCATTACCACACCCAAGCAAGAACAACATGGGAGCGCTAGTATTACCTTTTTTTCGTCTGTGTATTTTCCTGGCCTCGTTTATATGGCTGACTAGGACACGCAGTCAATGTGTTCTCAACCCCAAACAAAAAATAAAACCCTCCGTCGATTGCAATGAGACGGTGCTAGAGGTATTACTTATTGCAATGGCTTTTCTATACTTTACGACAAGGGGGTGGCCAACCAGCCAACGCAACGTAATGGAGGATAATCTACGCTAGGATCGTTTCGTTTCGTCCTTACCCCAAAGAAAGTTCTTAAGGTAATTGTTCCATAGCACAACGCACAACTTTATTGCTCCATTTCCAGAGAGAGAAAAAGGCCAAAAAATATTAGTAAATTATTTTGGGTGTCTGGTAAATGCGAAAAAATAATTACCGAACGTTCTTTCAAAAAAAAAAAAAAAAAAAACATCCCTTTCTCTGCGTAGGCTGGGGGTGGACGGACACGAATTATGACCAGGGGGTTTGGTGGTTTGAATTGTGGCAAATTGTTCTGTCCATACTTTTGTTTGTTTAATTTGCCGGTCCATTGAACGAGTTCAGAACGATATGGCAATCCGTTTAATTATCCGTCTCTCTGGCCTTAAGGGTGTGGTAGAGGGTAGGTCCTTGCCCACCAGTTTTTACGATGATTGCTCTCGTGTTCGAATCGTTCGAACTGACGATGACGGCGTGGCGGCATTCAGAGTTACTTGTATTTTTCGGATCGCATAGCAATTAAAAGTTTATTAATACTTATTGGCGATTATTTCATATTGGTAACAGGATGTTCTCTCTTGTGTTTGTATGTAAGAGTAGGATGCCTACTATGTGCGGGAGGGAGTGAGCAAATTAATTAGTTAATTGTTGGATTTTATGGAAAATTGAGTGAGGGCCAATTGAATAAATGTTCGTTTTATTTTTTTTCCTCGAATTTTAATGTTTCTAAGTCGTAGATTGGCGAGAATTATTTCACTGGCATTACAGGTCGTTCGAGAAGTATGTGAAAGCCATTCCAGTTGAGGGCCAAACCCTGTCACAGTAATGGACTTTCAACTATTTCAATTCATTTGGCCATTTCTGGGAATTAATAAAAACGAGATCGGTTCGTGACATTATCCGCGAATTTAAATGCTAGGTACTGCATGCTCTTGAAAGGTTTTACGATTGTCGAATTGGATCGTGGCATTAACTTTTAGCCGTTCGAGCAAGTAATTGTTAATTGGTTTTCGATTAATATTAAACACTTAATTTTAATTGAAATAAAGGGATTGACACAAATAAATAAAAGCCAAAAGCCATTCAATTAAGAGAGTGATCACGCAACTGGAAGATTGTTACATTAAGGAAGCAGTTTTGTATTGGAGAATTTGCTATTTCATTGAAGGAAGCATCCATGATGGCTTCATCTTTTAGGCAATAGGTGCCTACAGTTGCTGGGAGGTGGTAAACATCAAAAGAAGAAACAGAGTCTGTACCCAGTAAAAATGTGGGATTCTAACCTACTAACAGTTCCTCCCTTCAAACCTTTATCCTTGCGTTATTACATTCTTAGCCTTTCATCGTAGCGAGGTTACTGACTTAGTTACGCTTTGGATTCGTGTTAGTCCTTGTGGATTCTTTTCTCTCAGAGTCCAATAATGTTGGTTTGATTTGCGCAGAGACGATATCGTAACCAATGAGGTCCTACTTAGGTGCGATTATTGCCAGTTGAAAAGTCTAACTAATACACCACCATGAGAACGTGAAAACCTGTCCGCTGCGGCAATTTTTGCAAGCTCGAGGGAGCTTTAACCTTTCTGCAACACACTAATCGGCACGTACGCACGCTTCCAGCGGCAGATCGACAATAGACCAAATTTTCACACTCAGACAAATAATGAAGAAGACCAATGAATTTCAAGTTGAGACCCACCACCTTTTCATCGACTTTAAAGCTGCCTATGATAGCATCCATCGTCTTGAGCTCTACCAGAACCAGGCGATGGCCCAACTCTGGATACCTGCAAAACTTATCCAGATGTGTCGCGTAACGCTGCAAAACACGCGATGCTATGTGCAACTGGGAATCAACTCTTCGAAGCTCTTCCAAACGTGCACCGGATTCAGACAAGGAAGCAGATAGTGCGCGTAGCAGGTATCAACATGGCAGGAACTATCTTTAAAAAATCCGTCCAACTGCTGGAATATGCAGATGATGACGGTCCCTACAAGCCGTCGTAAAGTCGTTTACGGCTATTGATGAACAGGCGAAACAAAAATTTATCTGTCCAAAACATTGGGCTAACGTCACTTTTGATTTCGAGGTAGTTAAGGAGTTCACCTACCTCGGAACAAATATTAATCCTACAAATGATACCTTTGTATAGATCCGACGAAGAATAACCCTAGCAAGCCGCTGCTTCTTCGACTGGACTCAAAACTCCTGACTCGATGGAAGAAATGAATGCTCTATGGAACGCTTATCTTACCAGTCCTGCTGTATGGAGCCGAGTGCTGGACGATAAGTAATAAAGCTGAGCAAATATTGGGCACCTTCGAGCGAAATACTAGATCCCTTATGCGAGGAGGGCGAATGGAGGAGAAGATAGAAGGCTGTGTATGTAGTCCAAAAAGCTCGGCTATATAGAGCGAATGGAGAACAATGCTCCCAGGCCACAGGTTCGAGATGGAAAAGACGGCCGAACCTCCGGTACAAAGACCAAGCTGTCACGGATCCCAGAAACCTTGGTCTTTACAACTGGAAGCAGCTTGCCTGTGACCGCAGAGGATGGAAGGCCATTATGTCTCAGAAGAGGACTCTGCAACGGTCGGGAGCCCTTTAAGTTAGTAAAAACTAAAAATACCTCCACATCTGGTTCCCTCTTTGCATAAAAAAATTACTTTCTAATTCTCATCGTCTTCCGTGGAAGATAATTTCTAATAATCTACTTACCTATCGTAATCACAGCGTTTCTGCGGCTTATGTACTCTCGCTGTAGAGTAACTCCCGCCCATACTTGAAAAGGATGCCCTGGAACTTGAACTTGCACTCCCATTCCTAAGCCAATCTGCCCACTAGAAAAGCCTCAAATGGCTTGAGCCTATCAATGTCCCTGGGATATTCCGCAGAAAGAACTCGGCTACCATAGCTGTCATACGACTTTCGTCAGCTGTAGCGCCTATGGTAAGCTTCGCAATCTCTCAGGCTTCTTCTTCTTCTCTGCTTAGTGTCTGCTTAGCCTTATACTGCTTTATTTTTTCTTGCCTCTTTTGTGCAGAGTCCTTTTCGAGGTAACGAAGAACTCTCTTTGGTCTCCGGGCAGTTAGTGATAGCCTTAATCATGCCTTCCACATGCCATCCACATTGAATATGTCAGCAACAGTGTAGATGTGCATTAAGTTATCCTGTCCAGTGTTTAAAGTGAGAATCCTTCATCGTGTAGAAAAGCATCCAATGTCGAATGATTTCTTTCGAAATCAATCAAAAAAGCAATCATTTCCCTTCAAACCTGAACCCATACCAGTCCAATTCTAGTCTCAATTTGTAAAGAAAACTTAAGAGCCATGTTATTGTGCACGTTAACGAGTTTTCTCCATTTTCACCCAGTATCACTTGCTTACTTTTAATTGATTAACAAACAGCAAAGGCTCAAAGGTCTTTCGTTGCGCTAACAGCAGATTGTTACAAAACTCTTTCTCTGAACGAATAACGAACAACACACCAAAAGAAATTCCATTTTTCATTCTATTACCTTTCGGGCGAAATAATCGCTGAAAAGTGCAAAAAACACTTTACCGTGATTGCAGTTCTCGTCCCCAAACTAAAGACGACAACAACACTAACAACAACCAGCAAACAAACAAATGAAGATGTAACAGACGAAAGCAAAGACAGCAAAAGAACGATGAAAGTATCTACAGCTAGATGCTCTTCCTGTGATTGGTTTACGTGATGCACCTCCGGTCCGGTGACTAATCGCATTGATTGCGATTTTTCTTCTTCTTTTTTTTTTTTTTTTTTTTTTTTGTTTTCTCTCTTCGAACGAACCGATTGGAAATAGTATTTCTTTTCCCAAAAAAAAAGAATTGGCACGTCGAAAGAAGGATTGCATTGAATCTCTCAGTCCAAGGACTTGTCGATTAAGTGCACACACAAAGGGGGCACCTGGCGTATACGTAACATTTCGTTCGTTTTTTCGTTCATCTGGGATGATATCGCTACCAAACAATTATTACATTATATTCGTGAAGATACTGTCAATCGAGATACGAGATTGTGTCCGACGAACGACAGCAAAATGATTCAATTTGCTGCTGACCTCGAGTGAGCAAACAGGACATACAATGAAAATCGACTACGTTGCTGGTTTTTTTCCTTTACATTCCATGAGTACCTAGTCTGGAGTTTTCTTTTCATATCTCAAGTGCAAAAGTTAGCAAATATGTGACCAGGAGAAGCAAACGATCCTCGGGGGCTGTTTGTTTGTCTGTTCAAATTTAATTGCGATAAATTACGAGGAGCTGTTGTATCAGCGCATTTGATAAGGATAACTGTTACCCACACTTAGCGCCACAGTATGCGTGTGAATTGATGACATTGCATATTTATTGCCAAGGGGTTGAAACTCATGCATGCATATCAATTAAGTTGACACATCACTAGGGGTGGTGGTGTGGTGCGGGAGCACGCTGAATCCTGGTAGCATGTGAGTTTTGCTAATTAATCTCGCGCATAATTGAATGTGCGTTTCCGATGAGATGCCAAAGAAACGTGTGTTCATTTGTAAAGTGCACATTTGCAGGACCAAGAGCGAGATGGAGCGAGTAATTTGCTCGGTTGGTATGCAACGAGGAGATATGGAAGAATGGTCTCGGTGATAATTAGCAAGGATAGCGTGTGGACAATGGCTGACTTAATTGATTGATTGATTTTGTGAGCGCGGCATGGGTTGGCACTCGGTGAGGTGTTACTTCATTAAATCATAATTTTAGGTTGAAATCAAGTCTGCCTAATGAACCAAAGTGAGTTAGATGTGCATTTTTAATATGACAAACAGTTTTGAATGAGAATGTGTCATCACTTTCACTAGGAACACCCTCGCAACGTGCTGCAGCTTGACGATTATGTGTAAGAACTTCCAGCGGCTTAAAGCAGTGCTTCAGGGTGTGGACTATCGTCAAGATGTGGTGAATAGGCATCCCCATTCTACTCGACTGAGGTCTCATCTCCAGAAGACGAGAATATTCTTCTAGCATCACTGAGATCTGATGTAACAGTGATTGCTTGCCAAACTGATGAAGCCAAAGGCACATTTGGGGCTATGGTTAATCTTCCTGGTGATAGACGACGATGCATGAAGCAATATCTATTTTAAAAAAAACTTCTGTCTTCAACAGACTCGTTAATTAGTGCAATTCTCCTCCTCTAAGTGACTGTCGCCCAAAGTGCTGAAGAGGAGACAAAACTGCGGCGTCTGGGAAGGTCCTGAGTCCATACTCAGTAACAGTGTAGGGTTTCTGCCACTAAAGCCAACTCAAATCCTGCTCCTGATCTTTGCGGCACTGCAGCGGTCTTACATACTTGGCTCGTTTGCGTTGGTAGCACCCTGTGCTGCTATTTGTCTAATGTCTCTTCCTTCCTCCCTTTCTGTTCCACAATTTGACTGACGGCTTCATAAGATTCTTGTGTGCCCAGCATCTGCTGATGTTCTTCATGATATCGTCGGCTGTGGAATGTAATGTGTTCCACGTCTTGGACTGCTCCAATAAGGGTTGTCTTCATACTTTAATCTATGAAATTATACGTTAGTTAGAAGTTCAGCTATACTATTGTACCAAAGGTCTATATTGGCTATGAATCTCTGCATACGACTACCTCTGTTAGAAGCGTTCCATTTATGTTGTCTGGGAGTATCCGTTTACATAGCCTACATCCAGGAGAGTCATGCCAGTCAATGGTGTTCGTTGGGTTTCTTACACAATCATTTATGGAAGCCGTGACCATAGATGCAGGCAGACCTAACGCAGGTTCGCGACCTGAGAAACTCTCCTCTGAGCCTTGTCAAACAATCTCATCGGATATCTCATTTCCCGCGATACCAGTGTGACCTGGTACCCAGATGAGAGTCAATTAATTGATTCTTGCGACACAGTTCAAAGCTCTCTTGCATTAATCAACTGGTTTGGATGAGGTTAAAGGGTTAAGCAAGGCCTTAAGCGCAGCTTGACTGTCAATATAAATACAGATACTGCGACCCTTCCAGCTCTCTCCGCCTGGAAGACAGAGTTGTGCTTACCCAATGAGTATTGTAGTCACCGGCCCCTTATCGGTTTTGAAACCATCCATGAAAATACGACTACACCCTATTCCTGGCCCAGAAGTTGGCGGTAGTTAGTCCTGAATGAAAAGTCGACCTGATACTTGCACCGCAACTGAAGCCTCGAAGTCATACCATCAGACTGCATATCCATAAGACCAGGGTCGAACAAGATCATCAAAGCCCCAGTGCCTTTCATACCAAAAGCCACCACGTCTGAGTCTGTGGATAGCTTTTAGCGAACACCCGATGGTATAAGTATCACGACGAGGTAGATTCAGCAGTACATCTAGAGCACAGCCCGGAGTACTCGGAACGGCTACCGCGTACCAGTTGTAGCCTACTAGCCAGTCCTGTACCATCCCGATGATTTTGTTGCAATTATGCTCTACAACGCTAGCATACTCGAAGGATTTTGCTTCAGTTTGTCGTGTTAAAAGCGCCAGAGTGATGACTGCACAGTTTAGATCTTCATTTGTGTTTCTTCTGTGGCTTTTTTCGTCGTATTATGACCTAATCTATGGCGTCCTGCTAATAGTATTTTACCCATTGTGTCCAGCATCCAAAGACGTGTAAGATCCTGTACTATCTTTTGGTAAGAAAACTAAGCGCCACTGTAACTAATCATTCAGCCTGAGCCTATAAAGACATTCAACATGACTTACGATAACGGCTTGAAGCTATATCTTACATGTACGTGATAATCTCCAATGCTAGTGAATCTTTTCTTAGGTCATCAAATGTCACTTAATAGAGTAAACCGTAGCGCCATCATTATATGGATAGTAGCAATTTAGACATCCTTGAATTTTTACCGAGTAGTCAATGACTATGTCTACCTAAGCTCTCTGGTTAGCTCTGCCAATTCCGAAGCACCCTTTCCGATGACTAATCTTTTACTAACCCTGTCTCCCCTCTTAGCGCTCAACAGCCAAAAACTTTTATCACAAAACTAAACCCTGATCTGAATAAATTACGGAACAACCTTCCTAATTTGTTTTGCTTGCATTGTTTCAAAACTTATTGCCCTCCCAGTTGAATACTTTATCCAACTTGTACTACCAACAAAAGAGACACGAATTCCTTTTTTTTTTCTTTTTCTTTGTGGCTTTTATCTCCTAACATCTCTGACCTATTAGAGCTCAAGAGTGCAAATTTCTATCTGATGAATCCTCAATTGAATACGTTTCGCTGTGTTGAATTGGAAAGGAGAGCCCGTGCGCGCATTCAATCATCTCGTTTAACTCTAGCACTAACACTAGGTTAATTCAAGAAGCGCCCCCAATCCCTCTGTCGTGCCACAGTATCTCAAATATCCGATGAAAATCAAAATTACTTTGGCCGACCAAAGAAGAAAAAAAAAAAAAACACGTTTGCTCTACTTGTGTGAGTGGGCATCTTTATAGCACCTAAGCTATTTTTATAATGCGCCATCATCGGTTTGCTCTCGCCACCGTTGTCGCCACCGCCACCGCCACCAAGAGGAGCATGAGGAAGCCGAAGAAAAACCCCTTAGCCATGCGACTACTTATATAGCCGCGACACACAACTGCCAGACAAAGAAGAGCAAACCAAAGCGAGGCGAAACTGAAAATGTGGTGCACATTTGTGGAACACACGTCTCGCAAATATTTGCGCCAAGTAGAGCATCATCGGATTTCTATATCTTGTGTACGAGTAGGTATCTATCTTTTTTTTTTTTTTTTGCTTCTATCCAGGAAGGCTCTGACAATTGTCAGCAATTTACCTTCTGTTCATTCGCCCTTCACGATAGATTCACAATTGTTCTTGCATTGCCATTTCCTCTTCGAGGTTCGAGATCTTCTTCTTTGTGGGAATCCATTGGAACATCACTTATCTCTAATTGCATTCGCCAAGATGCATTTTCATTTTGAAAATGATTCTCAGGTGATCATTGGGGGCTGCTATACCTACTATCAATGTACTCAAGTGCATTATGTGTGAGAGAATAATAGAAAACAATAGATACAAAGATATTAAACCGAGGGAAAGCAGAAGAAGAAAAAAATACACTTACGCGTAAGATACAATAATCATTTTTGCAATAGTTGCCGCTGTCTGTTGGGTTTGGTTAATTGGCCTGAGTGTGTGAGTGACGGTGCGGTGGTTTGGTTAGGTGAGTGTCACTCTCTAGACCTGGTGCTGACTGCTGACTCAGATTCCATTTGTAGATAGTTTAGCCATAGAGCACACACAAAGTGAATCTGTGAGACTCGAAACAGCTGGTAGCTGATGGGTTTTCCGGCGCGAGAAGCTTTCGGTGAATTTTAGTATTTTATTGTTTATCCATTCGAGTGGGTAATATATTCGCGAATGTCGTGGTATCTCTTCAATCCGCACTTGAAGGGAGATTGTTATTTTTTGCTTTTCTTATAATTTGAATAAATTTACACAACGAAGGAGTAGTATCTAGACAAAGATCGGGATTAAGTGTGAACATATCGATGAAAAACGAAACCCGAAACGCAAATATGTACGTATTACTTTAAGATACTTAATTGTTCTCTAATTTACTTGGTGTTTTTTTTTATTTCAAAAGTAAAAAAAAAATAAAAAAATCTTATCTCGACCTTGCGTTTGTCTGTTATCGCTCAAGAGCTTTTGATGATTTTCGCCTGCTCTTTATGGAGAGATGTACAGATTTTAGATAAGAATGAGTATCTAATTGAAAGTAGAATATGTATTTATAAACTTTTCACGCAAATGATAGTCCAGGTATGCGGGCTAATTACGCATTGTTTGGCAATTTGTTATTAGATACTTTTTTTCCGTATGTGGGTAAAAAAAAAGTTCCATTGCGCTTTTGGAGCTGGTTTATTTAGCTCCAAATGTTTGGTTTCGTCTCTCTTTTTATGGAAAGTTGTTAGTAAAGTTTTTTCCTAATATGCGAACGCGTGCTGTACACTGCAATGTGGTCGAGGTGCACAATTTGGAGTAGATGCCAGGCGCCTGTGTTACAACTAGTAGAGTGAGTTCTTTTTTTTGTGAACTTTAGAATTTAAAACTGACCGAATACTTTAGTTGTGTAATATGTAGAAACAACAACTGAAACAGTCCCTGTAAGTCCATGAACAATGCAAAGGACGACAAAGTGCCTCTTTTTTTGCGACATTATCATCAAACTGTCAGTTAGTATTGGACACTTCAAGAGCTAAAGGATGTTGCCTTAAGATTGAGTTTGAATCAAAAATCTCTATTCATGGGTTCGTTGTAGTAGAGAAGGCTTTCGACAGCTTGATATGAGTCGTTGTTCGGTTGGTGTAGCCATTTTCGTGGCTATATAAGAGGATCTCTCCTTTTGCACGTACCTACGACTAAAGTGGAGTAGCTTAGGAGTGCATACTGTTCTCACTATTGTTCTCGATGGTTTTGGACGAATTCGTGGAACGTGACTGCGCTGACGGATAAGACATTGGCTATACGCCATGGATTGGATTCCACTCCATCAGTTAGTCACAATAGGAAGAGGAAGACCCTAGCGCATAGGCAAAGGTTGAGCAAAACAGCTGAAGGCAGCTCAAATTTAAGTGTATGGCTGTCTGTAGTCAGATTAAATTAGACCAAAGAAATCCTTTAAGGTAGAGAACTGTGAAAAGCAAAACTCCAAACAACATGGCGCGCAGGCTTATTGCTAACTATGCTAGGGTTCATGCTACGGCTGTACATTAGTTTCATTCATACAACCTCTGTGTGGCCGAAAGCACTATTGCAATGGGTCCCAAGACTTAACCCTGAGGAACTCCTCCAGTGACAGCGTATTCTTTCACATCATCGTCGGTTTTATATACCAGCACTCTTTGTTGAAAATAACTCCTCAGTATCGCCCTGCCCTGATGGTTGCTTTATGCCGCAACAGTACTGTTTTGTGCGTCTTCTCTATCGTCCTCCTTCTAGTGGTTTTGCTATATCAACCACTTCCTTAATGGCATAGATCAGCGAAGCTCTGTAGTTTGTTGGATTTTATTGCCATTTTGAGCTCTTTTCGCGCTATACCTGTGGTGGAGTTCGGTGAAATCGTTTCTTCCTCTGCTACGCTGACACAGTTTCCTTGCACCATGACATTTCGGGCGTAGCAGTGCGATATTTTCAGTCCACCAAAAGACTGATGGGTATCGTGTATTCGTCGTCCTTCTTACCATAGACGCATCACACGCCGTTGTGATAGTGCTTATCAATTGCACAGACTTCTCGTTAGCTGATCGATCAAGCTTAGCATTCGTCATCATAAGGGTGAAGGCCTCTTCGTTAAATGTATTTAGCTTCCATCCTAATCTGTTAACTATCCTCCTTAATGTACTTTGGTTTCACATAGTATAGCTTCGTGGGGTTGACCGTCCACATTGTTCTCCGAGCAAGGCAGTTGCTTACAAAGATCGAATATTGAAAGTTTGTTCATTGCTGCTGTTTAGAAGAACCATTACGGCCTACAGTAGTTTGTTTCACCTTATGTTTGTCCGTGGGCAACCCCATTCTGTTATCCATGCGTCAAAGTCTCCATTGCCAATCTATCTGAGAGCTATCATATTCCTCGGCTCGGTGGAGCATAGCATCGAGATCTTTTACCTTAAAGCTGGAACCTTCAATAATACTAAGGGTCATTCAAATAAGCGAAAGTGATTCGTCGTAGGTATGTATAAACTTGAGCAAAAGCAACCTATTTATCCAATGCTAGGTAAGGATGTGAGACTTCGAGAACCTTGTGTTCCCTCTTGTTGTGGAAAAAGCACTGTGACCACGTTTTTGGTGAGTTCTGAAGACGTGCAATGGTTATGATGTTGTCAACTATTAGATTTATATAACCAATTGAAACACATATATCTCTGTTTTATATTATTGTTTATTTAGACGCACTTGAAAAGAAGACCACACTCGTTCAGATACCAAAACAGAATGAGAAACTTATCTATCATAACAAGCTACTTCGTGTCTATGTTTATGATCCTTCGTTTACAATCATCACGAGGATCTTTCAGTGTAACCGATTAGTGTTTTGTTTGTCTTTAAGAGAGTATTAAATTCAACACGCCCCCTCAAAAAACTAATCGATACACAAACAAAAATAATAATAAATTCATTTCTTAAAACTTGAACATAACTTTAATATCTGTATATAGTAAATACACGAAAGTAATAATATTTAATAAAAACAAAAGTGGTTCTTAGAAATGAATGTCTTCTTTGTGCTTTCTGGGAAGTTATATACATATGATCCAACATTTGTTGCATAGGATTAGGAAAAACCCAGAAAAACCTAATCAGACCATTGAGCTTACATTTAAAAATAATTTAATGAAAATAAAAGCGCTTAATTATATTATTCCAGACCCATTCCTGTTCTGAACTCCAGGAATTTAACTGCTGGTAACGGTTTCGTCAAAACATCAGCCAACTGGTTACCTGTAGGAATATATTTTAGTTTTATTGAATTATTTTCTATTTGTTCTCTGGAAAAATGATACTTTACGTCAATATGTTTGGATCTTTTGTGGTTAGTTGGATTATTTGCAATACCTATACAACCAATATTATCTTCAAAAATTATAATTGGTTCTGCAATATTTACTTTAATACTATTTGCTAATGATTTTAACCACAAAGCCTCTCTTACGGCTTCAAAAAGAGCCATGTATTCAGCTTCAGTAGATGAAGCTGCTACTGATAATTGCCTTTTTGTAGACCAACATATTGTACATCTTTCAAATAATTTAAATACATATCCTGTTGTACTTTTCCTATCGCTAGCATCATTACCTCCCCAATCTGAATCAACATAACCAGTAAGGAGGTGATTATAATTTCCTTTATTATAATTTAATTTGATGTCGACTGAACCTTTAAGATATCTTAATACTCGTTTTAGGCATTGCCAAAGTTCTTTGTTATTTTTATTCGAGTACCTACTCAAAATATTAACAGCTGTACTTAAATCGGGCCGTGTACACAACATTATGTACATCAAACATCCAATAAGATTCCGACAAGGAGCGTCATACTTCTCATCAGAATTTAGAGATTCATAATTTAATTTACCTTCAAGAGGTGTACTAACGGCTTTACAATCAGACATTCCAAATTTATTTAAAACAGTTCTAATGTATGCACTCTGATCTAATGTTATTTTATTATTACACCTTTCGATTTTAATTCCTAAAAACAATTTAATCTCTTTTAAATCTACCATTCGAAATTTATTCATTAAATAGTTTTTGAAGCCGTTCATTGTTTCACTTTTTGCTGTGGCAATCACAAGATCGTCCACATATAAAACAACATAAATATTTCTAGATACATCTCCTTTGTCTAAAATGTAAATGCAACGATCAACAGAAGAGTTTTGGAAACCTTTATTTTTAAGAGCTTCTTCGAACATTTCAAACCAGCACCTTGCTGATTGCTTTAATCCATATAAAGCCTTGTTCAATTTACAAACCTGATCTTTCTTGCTCACAAGACCTTCAGGAACTTTCATATACATATATTTCCTCTTTTAAAATTCCGTTCAGAAATGCTGTTTTTACGTCCATATGATGAACTAAAAGATTATATTGATTTGCAAATGCTATTATGAATCTGAAACTTGAAATTCTTGCAACTGGAGCAAATGTTTCATTATAGTCTACTAAATATTCCTGACTAAAGCCTCGAGCAACAAGTCGTGCTTTATACTTTAATGGATTTCCAAACTCATCATTTTTAATTGTAAATATCCACTTACAATCAACAATATTTTTGTTTTCTGGTTTCGATACCAAAGACCAAGCGTTATTAATTTCAAGAGAATTAATTTCATCTTTTATAGCATGTTCCCATTGAACTCTATCTTCCCTATTTTGAATTTCTTGAAAAGAAGTGGGAATCTTACATAATAAGGATTGAGCACACAGAAGATAGTCATCTGGTACATTTTCTACATTATAAGAAGGAGAAATACGATTTTTAATTCTATCACTTCTCCTCGGTTCAGAAAGTATTGATATTTTAGACAGACTATTTTTGGACAAGGATCCATTGCATGTATCATTAGATTCGTGATCTAATTTGGTATTTTTATGAGGACGTTCATATTCTGTGGATTTCAATCTATCTGATTTCACACTATCAGATTTCCTTACTACTGATTTTGATTGCGTGTCAGATGCATCAGTTTCCAAACTGGAGTTTTCACAACTAACTCCTTCAGGCTTCTTAGGCCTGGATGACAAATTCCTTACTACTTGACGTACACTGGGCACATAACCTATTAGATTTATATAACCAATTGAAACACATATATCTCTGTTTTATATTATTGTTTATTTAGACGCACTTGAAAAGAAGACCACACTCGTTCAGATACCAAAACAGAATGAGAAACTTATCTATCATAACAAGCTACTTCGTGTCTATGTTTATGATCCTTCGTTTACAATCATCACGAGGATCTTTCAGTGTAACCGATTAGTGTTTTGTTTGTCTTTAAGAGAGTATTAAATTCAACATCAACTATTCCTTCGAAGGGGCGTAGCAGCTAAATAAGTCAATACCAACCCACACGAAGCCTGTCTGTTGTATCCCTATCTTCTCTACGAAGGCACCATATCGATACTTGCCTGAGGTGTCTACCGTCCATTCGCCCTCATTCAGTTGCTTGTAGGACTCGCTGAGCTGGTTAAGATTCAATTGAATAAACTTCATGTCCGCTTCTGAAACGCACTATGCGCGAGCTGGAATGCAAGACACTTTTTCAGCCACAACGTTTATACTGTCCGGTCCACGATGTGATATTCATCTGTGTAGCTCCCGGATTGCTTGGATGATATTGGCCTTAAGTGCTTGGATCCATTCCGGATTGTTGGCATAACATCATTCACAGTTAACCACGAAAAAAAAGTCCAAAGGGGTCAAATCGCGGATCCGAAGCGGCCAATTGACATCGCCAAGACGGCTGATAACACGATTTGGGAATTGATGCGCAAAAGATCGATCGTGACATGGGCTGTGTAGCATGGCGCGCCATCCTGCATGAACCAGAGGTCGGCCAAATCCATGTCTTCAATTTTAGTAAAAAAAAAAAGTCGGCTCTATAACGTTTCCAGCCTTATTTTCTAAACCTCGCAATCTCAGCTACAGCAGCGGCACTATCGTCTGTGTGCACCGTACGACCATGAGTGTTTTTCCGAGTAGAAAACATGCGAGTCATACCAGTCTCATGAACTTTTTGCACAAACTTGCGTACAGCAGGCGCGGTGGGTGCTTCATTTCCGCCAAATCCTGTTTTCAAAAAAACGCACTGTTTGGGCTACTCAGCACTTTGGAAATATGTTTTCAATATTTCCCAACATGGTTCAAGCGTAAAACGACTCATTTCGGTTCATGGAGGTATGATACTGACTCTCTGTCAATCAGCTGTCAGAAAACAGCTGTCAGTGTCAAAACCACTAGATCCCACCCATCTATATACAGATGGCTGCCTTAATAAATATTGCGGCTACAGTTCGATATGTTTTTTTTTTTTTTTTTTTTTTTTTTTGCTTTTTATTTATTTAATTCATGTATGCTTACATGCTAGACAAAAAATGCTTAAAACTAGCTTAACTAACTTAACTATCTTACTCTAACTTACTGGCCCTATGCGGGCGCTCTAAGCTAATCTTAATACTTATTGCTATGTCTTTCGACTTAATAACTGTCTTATTTTTGTGTTACGAATTGAATTTCAACTAAGAAAAATTATTTGTTTTAGAAAAAACTTAGTGCCCGAACAATTTTTTTTCATTTTCTTATTATATAAAACTTATACTACCTTAAAAATAAATCTTAACTTAACTTAACTTATCTAATTGCATAATTAAATACGCATTTTTTTTTTGTTTTTTTTTTTTTTTATTTTTTTTTTTTTTTTTTTTGGGTTTTGTGCTGTGTTGTAGTTTTTTTTTTTTTTTTTTTTTTTTTTTTATAAATAAACAAAAACTTAACCTACCCTAAGCCTAGACACCTAAGAACTGAGTAAGCCGGCCAGGGCATAATGAATATACAAATACATATACATACTACTATATACTGTATGTGTATATTGCGGCCAGCTTGCCATAGCGAGACCTAACCCGGATCGAAAGGGATCGACGAGGGAGCTCCTTCTAATAACCACCAGAATTGCTGGTGCTGTTTTACTACATCTTTCTTATCGCGCTCTGAAACAGAACGACTGAATCGGAGACGCTCCTCAGCGCTTATTGCGACGTCTCGGTTGTAGTTGAGCCGCCTGTCCACAGTTGTCCGGGCAACGTGGAAGATTAACGGTACCGCTGTTATATCCTGGATCAGACCTGCCTGATCATAATACAGGAATGCTTCTGGGGGGACAAAGCCGTTAAGGCGTACCCTTTCATGGTACATTTTATTGGGGTAATAAGCCCCGAAGATCAGGTTATTCATCGAGGTCATTGCTCTTGCAATGTGCCTTCGAGTCATCTTGATCAGGAAATTATCCACTCTTATTAGATTCGCCCTGTTGTATAGGACCTCGTTGGAATAGAATTTTATGTACTGAGACTCCGGTGTTCTGTATAAGTGAAGGCAAGCCCGCAGGCAGGCCCTCTCAAACACCCGAATCTTTTCCATCCTACTTGCTCCCATGTTGAACCACACGGGACATCCATATGCGAGCATAGGCCGAATGAGGGCCATGTAGCAGATAACTTTCACCCCCGCATCGAGTTGCCTGCTATAAAACAGTCTCTTTGTGAGGGCGAAAGCCGCTCGGGCCCTGGCGAGAGCAGCATCTATATGTTTGTTAAAATACAGATATTGGTCTAGCCAGAGTCCAAGGTATCTGACCACATTTCGACACGCAAGTGGATGACCGTGCTGTCCAACAATAGAGAACTTTCGCCAATTCTTTCTGGTATCCCTAGAGGCCCCAGACAATGGCGTTCTGAACAGAATAGTTTCAGACTTCTGGTAGTTGATCTTCAACTTCCAGTCGTCACAATATCGCTGGATCTTATCGAAGTCACGCTGCAAGAGTGTTGCAATAACGTCGATCTTAGGTCCTGATCTGTACGCTATCAAATCATCCGCGTACGCTATCGCGTATTGAAGAGATCCTATCAGATCAGCTGTGTAAATATTGAAGAGGATCGGCGAATTAACCGCACCTTGTTGCAGACCATTTTTAATTTCGAACGTCCGAGTAGAAGTTATATTGCCATTTTTCACAACGAACTTTCTACCGGTGAGCATATTAAGCAGCATGTACAGAAGTGGTTTACTTATGCCCAACCTACTCAACTTGTAAAAGAGCCCTTCCAACCATACGGTATCGAAGGCCTTCTCCAAGTCAATCAGGCAGGCACCCGTGCATTGGTTCTTGCTTTTGTTCCATTGGATATCTGACACCAGTTTAGACGCGGCATGTATTGTATCATGCCCCGCCTTAAAACCGAATTGGTTATCCGGAACTATTTTATTGTCCTCAACCCATTTAATCAAGGCTCTATTGATCACTTTTTCGAATACCTTGCTGATATTCGGAAGGAGACTTATCGACCGGAGATTTGCCGGATCGGAGTTATCCTTTCCCCTTTTGGGGATCGGTTGTACCACTGCTGTTTTCCAATGTTCTGGATAATGTGCATTATTCAGTGCATTATTGAACAAGGTGGCGTAAATTTCCACCGCTCCACGAGGAAGATGTCGAAGCACAATGTTCGATATTCCATCGATTCCCACTGATTTCTTCCTTCTCAATGATTCGAAGATCGTTTGGAGTTCTACCTTCGATACGTACGGGGGATGAACCCTTTCATTGGCGATGGCATTATTTGCCAAGTTGTCGTCATTGAACCCGGTAAAACCAGTATTCTCTGATCGCCAGTGCTCTATGTCATTTCGAAGGCAGAAGTTTTGGACAAGGATACCATTCTCCAGGTCGTGGTTCGGGCGAATACTAGGATTTACCTTATACACATCCTCGAAAATAGCTCCTATGGCCTCTACCTTCTCCTGCGGATCTTCAATCCTGAAAAAGTCGTCATCATCAACAGCGTCCCTTGGATCTATTCCTGCTGCTGTAAGTAGGCGTTCATTGTTCGTTGTTCGGGGGATTTTTAGGCACGGAAGTTCGTTGACATCGTTCCTCCGAAATATTTTATTAATCTGGGGGAACATACTCGGGTTATCAGATTTGATAGCCCGAATCTTGTTTCCCCAGTGCAAATTAGCCGTCAGCCTGTAATTTGCTCTAATTAGTATTTGGAGGTTCTTAATCAGCGACTTCAGCGTCCTAACCTCCGCGTTTTGTCTGTCAGTAAACTGCCTATACAAGTTTTTAAGTCTTGTAAGCAGCCTACTTTTTTGTGCGTGAAGTGCGTCAATTGTTGCATTACGGAATACGTTGTCAGTTGGTCGATACCGAGGTATCGTACTGTCCATCGTTTGTTTAATTGTCTCGTCCATTTGTTTCAGGTACCTGTCAATCTCCTCGTTTGACAGATTTCTGTTGGACGGTGGGTTTAGCGAGTTTGAGGAGAGTGCTCTAGTCAAGTCTCGAGAGAAGCGAGTCCAACGAGTTCTACTGTAGTTGTAGGAGTACGTTTGGACAAACTCCCCCAATTCCGCAATTTCGTTGGGAATACTTATTTCGGCACTAAGTCCGCAATGGTCACTGTCATATACAAACGTGCGTAGACAGTTTATCGTTTGTCGGTCTACGTCGTTAAGTTGTAACCGTTCGTCGAACAGCAGTAGATCCAGATAGGAGCCGCTTCTGGGAAACGACGGGCTATCTGTAGCTCTCAAATCGAGCCGAAACTCAACACTGTGCTGACCCCACCAATTGAGTAGTGAGTTCCCTCTGGGATTTGGTGTGTGATTTCCCCAATCACTATGCTTGGCGTTTAGATCTCCGGCCATGAGGAAATAATTCTCCCCCGATTCCAGCCTTAGGCATCGAAACAATGTCTCGAGTTCCGATATAAATAAAGTCGATTGAGCAGCTTCAGCGGCGTAAAGCGCCACCACATACATCTTCTTTCCACTACGGAGAGGGATATACACAGTACACGCTTCTAGCCCCTGGAACCTTCGCACTTCACCATTGTACACTGCTTTATACCTAAGTTCTTTACGAATAAAGATCGCAACTCCTCCTCCTTGAGTGGAGTTGGGTCGGTCTCTTCTTTCGATATTATATTTGCTGTGCCGTAACTTGCGTTTCTGGGTTAGCTTAGTTTCGCTAACCAGACACACATCTGGGCTTTGGTCGTCGAGCAACTTGTAGAGCGATTCTTTTCTTTCGATCCTAATCAGGGAATTTACATTCACCGCTAGGATCTTCAGGGAGTCTTCATTCGCGGTCGTACCCATCATGATTGTTTTTGCGTTAGGCCAGGCAGGAGCGCGTAGATCTTGTCCACACGAGTCGCCTGCTCATTTAACTGGCGCTGTAGCTGTCCCATCTGCCCCTGGATTTGGAGCAAGATAGTCAGCAAGTCGCCTTGTACCTCCGGCGCCTTAGGCACTGTGGCCTGCGCAGCTACCTTCGGCTGTTGCTGTACCGCGCTTGCCCTACCTGACGCCATTTGGGCGTAGGTGATTTTGGGAGTGACGGTTACTTTTTGAGCCTGACTCGGTGGGACTTTCACCACGCTCTTCTGTTTTCGAGCCAGATTCGCTGTTTTAATGCTCTGGAACTCAGGACAGCCCCGATAGTTAGCGGTGTGTCCCGAGCTCTTGCACAATACACATGAAAGTTGGCTTCTGTCAGCCATTTGCTCCCTACCCAAAGGACATTCTTCGGCCTTGTGGTTCTTTCCACACTTCACGCATCGAGCCTGCATTTCGCAGTTCGACGCGGCGTGCCCAAACCTTTGGCAACGAGAACATTGAATGATGCTCTCGCTGCGTTTTACTTTTTCCCAGGAGACAACCTGGTAGTCTAGGACTTTGATGCTCCTTAGACCATCCAGTTTGCTATCGGGAGACAACTGAACCAGAAAGAACGGTAGTTTCCGCTTCTCCCTTTTGGCCCTTGCTGTGACGAAAGGCTTGACCCCTACAAAGGTGAGACTGTCGCATTTAATTTTCTGGAGCGTCTTAAGGAGCTCCTCCGGCTCTGTTGACGGCTCCAACCCTTTCAGAAGCATGGTTTGCAACTTTTCCCCTTTCGGGGTGAATGAGAAGAACTCCGTCGTCGAGTCCCTTAGCAAATTCTTAATTTTGTTATAGTGCTCTACTGTATCGCACTGAATTGAGTGTCTAAATTCGTTATAGCGCTTTATTGTAAAATGATTACCTATGGCCGACTTACACAGATCAATGGTCTCTTTCAATTCCATCTTGTAGGTGTTGATGGGTGGCACTCGCACCTTAGCCGGCTTGTTCTGATGTTGTTGTTGTTCCTGTTGTATCTGCTGATGTTGTTGTTGTTTCTGTTGTTTCTGCTTCTTCTGCTGCTGCGGTTGTTGCTGTTGCTGCTTTGGCTTTTGGTGTGCCGGCAGTGTTTGGTCTTTCTGCAGTTTTTGTGTTGCTTTCTGCTGCTGCTTTTGTATGGGCAGCTGTTGCTGTTGTTGTGGCTGCTGTTGCTGCTCTTGGTCGCTTTGAGGTACAGCCTGACGCTCTCTCTCTCGTCTTTCCATTTGCTTGATTTTTATGGCAAGCACTTTTTCTTGCAGCTTCTTTATGCTGCTATTCAACATTTCAAGTTCATCATCCTCATCGTCGGAGTCAGATGACTGTACGAGGGAAGCGAAGCTATTGCTTGCCCCCGTATACCTTCCTTCCCCACCGTCGGAGACGTATGGGAAATCTTCACTGCCCTCGCGTGTTTCCATAGCCTGCGCCCCTTCCCCCACCTCAACTGGCAGCTTTTCGGCTGAGGCTGAAAGAGTGGGACGCTTTACCAGAATGGGAGTTGTTTTCACTTTCCTCCTTCTCTTCGTGGACCCCTCCGTAGTTACACCTTCTGACTCTGGGTGGCCTGTTGTTGCCGCTATCTCACCAGATTTTTGTTTTTCCTTTTCGGTCGCAACTCCCACTACTTGGAGCGCGGACCGTTGATTACCGCTCATCACGTGTGCCTCTAATAATGTTTTAATTTATTAGAAAAACTAAAAAAACAAAAGTTCTTTTCCACGGCCAGGAATCGAACCTGGGACTACCAGATCACGGGCTGGTTACACTACCACGACACCGCACTTGTTATTGTCAATTGACTCTCTCACTGTCTATTTATCGAATCACTCGAGATTGCAAACTAGCCGAAACACGTCTACTTTTTACGAAGGTCTGTGAACGACTGTTCGATATGTCGGCGCATTTGAATGGTCAAACAGGACACCAACAGAACCCTTCCAAATCCCTTACACTGGGTTCACCTACCCATATGGCCAGACACTAGACTTTCTGGCGGCTGCTTATATCTACTCCTCTTAGAACTCCATCGTTGTGGACCTAAAACTAATCCCTGTTGCACTTTTTCTTGTATATATTGAAATATTCTTTGTAAGAAGAGGATTCTGTTTTCAAAATATTAGATTATAAGCAGCCCATAGGTACTTTTCACATCGGCTTGATTACATGATGCAGGTAGACGAGTAAGATAAAATTTTCAGAGACGTTCAACTAAGAGAAAGACAACACATTTGTACACTGATTGCTCTAAGAAGCAAGATCTTTGCTGTGGTAGCATGTGTCTGGAACCATGCTATTCTGCCAAATTGTACGTAAATCAACAAAATTGAATTCCCATCAGAAGGAGAGAGGTCTGCCGGAGTTATGGTCGTAAAAATGCCAATATTTACACGGGAATCACCTAAGATCCTACGTCTATCGCGCAAAAGGCCCCCCACTCATCTGTGTCTTTCATCGAGAGAACCAATAAACTTTATTACGCATTCCCTTCAGAGGCTTAAGGAATGCAGACACCTTTTGTGTCTGAGTCGTTAAAGTCAATTGAAACGAAATACTCGTACACGTTCTCATTCCGATTCAAAATTTAACTACCCTAAGAGGACCCATAAGAAGCTATACCCGGAGCTCCGTAAACGTGTCAAAGCTAATCTTTAATTCTGCTATACAAATTCTTTTTAACTTTTTGAATCATTAAATTTCTTTGAGCTCACATTTCTAAGAAATGGCGACTTTGTTGTCAAACTCCCAGGCACGTTTGCATAGAACAAAAATTTGTTTTTCTCTCGTTTTTTTTTATCGAAAAATTCATATTTGATTTATACTTCAGCGTAAACACGTTCAATAATCACACATTACCACATCACGATTCCAGTGAACCAGCATAGCGTTAATACCTCCCCAAAGGATAACAAACCACCCCCACGGGCACAACCCAAACAGAGAGAGAACACCAGATCAAACGGCACCCGTCAACAACGCAGCATATTCGGTTTGTGAGACAAAAAAAAAATAAAGTACATATTCGGCAAAGAGCATCCTCCTCAGAGCATCCTCTCAGAAAGCCCGTCACGTTCAACACTTTAACTGCACTTCATTGACATTCAATCGTTGGACGCCATCAGAACATCAAATGTATTTCACTCTCGCATTTAAATCAGTTGTTTACTTTTAATCGAATCAGTTCAAATTCGGTCTCTAGCACGTAAGACCGTATTTTCAGGATTTAAGTGCTCCCACAGCCTACAAACATACATGTACTCGTAGTACTGCTGCAATGCAGCACACATATGCTATGTATATGTACATATGTACCTAGTCAAGGAAATGTCCATCACCCTATTGCGTCAAATTCCGACGAACCCTCTTTTGTGTGTCGCCGTTCTTCGCCGCTCGCTCGGCAAATGCGGATCGTGACGTTTGCTGGAGAAAATTTAATTCTGTCACGTGTTATCCCTTTATCACCTGCCTTTTACTGAACAAAAAAAAAAAAACGAAAAAAAAATCCTTTTTCGGGATCTAAAGGATTCATCTGGTGCTTTCCGCTAACTAAACAAGATGTCATCGTGATCTTTTGTTCCACGCGAAATGCTCCCCCGGGGATACGGTTCGAGATTGCATAACCATTCACACACACACACCCACTCAGTTGCTTTGCAGGATGTAAATAGTCATTGGTTTTTGTTTGGATTGTACCTGTGTGTGACATTCGAAAGCGGAACGGATTGAAATATCTTTTCCGGTATATAAATCAGAGTTACGAGGCGAAGGAGTGTGGTTACATTTAAAAAAACGATTCACTGTCCTCTTGACATTTTTAGTTCCACTGTGTGTGGTGTTAATTTGTTCGTTACATGCTTTGTGTGTGTTTTGGGAAATGAATTGGAAATTCTTCGCACGCGTACGGAGGAAGGATTGGAAAGGGTTTTCGTTTAGCTTTTAGCAGTCTCCTGGAACAGTGGGAGAACAAATTTGACTGAATCTTAAAAACATCATCCACATTATCACTTTACTATCTTGTTTTCCATTGAATTGGATTGGATCAAGGTTGTTAAGACCTTTGACCGTACACCTTGTATCATCTGAACCGCAAAGCAAACTACATTCAATGCCATAGCTTTTGATATCGTTCAATAGTTCATTGTATCTTAGGAACTAAATGAAAAACTATCGAAATTAAAAAACTCTGTATCAAAGGGAATCTAACGTTTCACAGTCTACTTTTGAGTAGTTAATTTCGTTCAGTGCAGCTCACTATTAGTGGGAATATTTGGCCCAAAACAAAGATACTAAGTACATATTTGCAAATTCACAAATGAGGTGACGAAAGTACTATAAGTCACGAAACTAAAAAGAACTAATAAATCAAGTAGATTACTGAAACTTTAAGATGAACTAAATGAAGTACTGAACTGAAAATTCTGAACCGAAACTGCACTTCCATTGACTCTGCCGTTAAGCTTATCTCTGGAATAAGTAAAGCCTTTAAAAGGTTCTGCCCCATTACTCGCAATCGCAAGCCAACCAAGGTTACTAAAAAAGCGTCATAAGACTACACAATAAAGCAAAACAAAGAAAACTTGAATTGGACTGGACCCCCTTTAGGGCCAACCTTCATCTTTATACACGTGATGTTAGGAAAACTAACCCATCGGTCGAAGGATATCTGAAGCGTAGCGACAACTCCTGGACGGATGGGAGTCAAGAATCGCTAGAACTCTCAATGAACACTCAGTTCGCAGGAAATATTGAACCGGGACAGATCGTCCAAAAAATCATTACGGAGCAAAAAATAGAATAGGCAGTGAATTAATTTCAACCCCATAAGTCTGCAGGTCCAGACAACGTCATCCCTGCAATGCTACAGCATGCTCTAACCAGAATCTCGGCCATAATCCATCGGATGTATACTGCGATCATAAGATCAATACTTGTCTACGGAACAATTGTATGGTGGAATGCAACAGATAAAGGTAGCTATCTCACCAATCTTACGAAGGTACAACGATTGGTAAGTGTTAGCATAACTGGAGCACAGAGATCAACACCTCAGGCAGGACTGGAAATAATTCTCAATCTTCCCGGGTGCAGGATCTTCCAAGCATAAATCTTCGCCATTGAAAAAGCAGCACAGACTATACATACAACAGAACTAAACCCATCTAGCGTTACCATCTTCGTGGACAGTCAAGCTGCTCTCAAGGCGCAAAAGCAGTCTGCTCATGCCGACTAACGATAAAAAGAATATGTAACACCCATTAAGTCACTATGTGCTGAGTTCCTGGACATAATAATATGGAAGAAATCCATATCCACCTTCATATCTCGCAGCTTATGGCCAAAGTTGGACGATATAAGGACCAAGAGCCTCCTTCTTGAAGAAAAAATAAATCAGTATCGTGGTAGGTGTACTAACTGGGCACTGCCCGATTGGTGCAATGGCCCCCAGACTAGGTATCAGCTCACCAGACTACTGTAGGACCTGGAATGATACACACCACTATAACATACAAAGGTACAGCCAAAAGGGTTGCCACTTTGACGTATGGGTTGGTATACAATATTTGTTCAAAGTAGTTGATTCAAAGTTCACTTAGTTCATTTAAGTGTTCTTTTTGAGCAATCATTGGTTGACCCATAAATTTTGGATTGCAGCTATATGACTACCTTATTTCCAGAGCAATCTAGTGGAAACAAGTTAAAGATATTCCTGTGGTTAGTAATCTCGCGGTGGTTTTGTTTGGCACTTTACGAGACTGCCATAGTCCCACAATAGCGATGTCCATCCATAATATGATCTTTGGAGAGGGGTTCAGACCGAAGCCATAGTTTGTTGTCTGGATCTCTTTTGTCTGCCTTTGGGTCCATTGTGTGTCCTTCATATAATTCAGCATAGCTTGTCTGTTTTAAAAGGGTATGCATATTGGATAACCATCCTGAGAGTTTTATTTCGACTGACAAACTGTAGAGAATTATCATACTCTGTTACCAATTAGCATACTTTGCTCTTGTTAAAGGGTGTACAGTAGGTTCAATCAGCTCGTACACTCCTTGCCCAGCCTGGGCTTTATTAAGGGGCTTTTGTCCTAGATATGCATATTAAAACATCGTTACAAATGGCTTCGGATGGATGGCGAGCTCAAGCGGTGCGTAACAGGAAGGACTCCAATTCTCCTCCTGCTGCTACGTATGTACATATTTGAGTCCCTTGCCACACTTTTCTTCGTCCAAGATTCTGTTGTTGGAAAGATTTCAAAGTTCTTGACAAAGGTTTATGATTTACCAAAAATGTCATTCGCACAGTCATGATTATTCTTGTACCCTCTAGTCTCTACTTTCCTTTTCTGCTGGCATGGTTATGGTATCGAGTTGGGGAACCATATTCCTCTATTCATGAGTTGATATTCTCCTTACAATTGGGCATTACTTTGCGCTTCTCGAATCAGTTTTTAGCTTGAACACAACCTTGTGCATTATGTAATCATACCTAGGTTCCAAACCACTTTGCTTAGAATTGCAGTAATCCTGTTACTTGGTCCTAGATATTCCACTTGCACAAGCAACAATATGGCAATCTCAACTTGGATACTGCTCTGTGAATTATAGAACCGTATCTAACTTACCTTATATTGTTGTCATACAAAAATTCGTAGTCATTTCATACCAAGAAGTTCCCCTGGAATATGGATTAAAATTATCCAAGCTTCAAACCATTTACAGCTACTATTTTCGTCATCCAACCATTTGTAGTCCGATGTGTCATTCTATCGTTGCTCATAGAAATCTCAACTGGAGCTATGAAATCGACTGGATAACCACTTATATCCCTGTATTCCTTCAATTTACTCACGATTCGTTCCCCAAAGATGCAACATTTTAATGGATACCAATTACCAACATAGCAATGCCACAATACCACTCGATTGCCCTGTTTTGGTATGAGCCTTTCAAATATTTTCACAACCGCAATTCACTACCATGTATCACCGTACATTCATTATACCACAAACTATTGTGTAAAAAAACAGAATCAAACGAGCCTTAAATAATTGGTGATTACATTTAAAAGATACCACCAACAAAAAAAAAAAGCTATTCTGTTGCAAAAATTCTATAGAAATCATATGCCAGGACCACAATTATTGTTATTGGTACATAGGATGCAATTACAGATAAAAAAGTTTTTTTGTGAAATTTGTTTATAATCGTCAAAGCGGATGAAAAAGCAGATATCAACATAGACTCATGTGTCCTGTTCCGTTCGATTTCATCCAGCACGCACCTGAAAAATGATTTAATTGCATTTTTATTCAGATAATATACCAGCGGGATTATGAATATGCTTATTGAAGGTAATTTGATTGTAGATACAGTTTTGTAGTCCTTTCAGAAGCGAATTCAATTTTCAATTTACTATCAGTAATTGGGAGGAATTTTTTACTTGTTTCCTTTGTAGGGTGGTGGAAAAAATGAATTGAAAAGTTGTCTTTTCCATGCTTAAAGTTAGCTGTAATTGAAATTGTTACCGTAAATGTAAGTATCATTGGATTAACACCAATTATCCTGTGCGTCAGCTTGGTCCATCATATACATATATGTATATAGTAGCATAAAGCATATCGCTTGAACTTTGAACTTCTTAAGGCAACTTTTCCCTATTCAGAACGTGACACGGATATCTATTGAACGGAGATAGTCTTGATGGGACGCCAAAGCCAAATATGTATGTATCCTCAAACGATGAATAGCTGAAGTAGTGATCGACGCATTGTTCGATGATGATCGAAAGAGTATTGCTATGGTAGACACAGGAGGATCCAAAAGAGAATCCTGCTTCTTCGTGTGCTCCTTTGAGGTGCTCCCTGATACGCATTATTGCTTTACATTACGGCTATACAAATGACGAGCTTTACTTAGACACAGCCCTCTAGATGATAGGACCGTAGTTAAGCTTCAAACCAGTTTGACATGTAGGCATTATTGTCGTACAAACATTCATGATCTTTTGGACTAAACTAGGAGATGAGTTTTTAGGTCGATACTATCACCTGAAAATGGAACCATATCCAAACTTCAAACCACAAAGCCTACCTAACACGGAACCTTCTGGTACCCCTACTGTAACGGTATACTCCTTGGAACCATCTTTTGTGTCATATATCAGAATCCCTTGTCTGAAGTTATCTGTTGTAGGTCACAGAATTGAATGGGTTTTTTAACATTTTATGTAGTAACAGCACAATTCCGCTTAGCCCCATCTCTCCATCTCCTGTCGTCCATGACTTTCTCCGCATACACTTGAGCCTTATCGTCGGAAAACGTATCCGACATTATGCAAGCTCTCCTGCATTTTCAAAGCCTGGTGGAAGCATGTTGGTGATAATACGTTTCAGGATTTTGCCACCACACCTGATAGGCTTTGGTCAACTTTAAGGCTCCAGCGGTTGCTGTTCACTATTGCTACTGTTAGCCTTCTACGCGCCAAACTCTGTTTCCTTTTAAAATCCGTAGACTACAACTGGTTTAGCCGTTGGTTTAGCCGATCGTTCTTGTCAGACTAAACTGTACAACAAACTGTACCCAATTAAAATAAGAAACAATGCACATCGAATGTCCGATATGTATGCTATGAGCCATCTATGAATATTTATACATAAATGGACCTTCAGAAACTACTCTCAGCGTACAAGCACTTGGCTGACGGAGTGAAAACTATAAAATCTATTCATTCTCCGGAAGCATAAACTCTATATCAACGGTACATATTTCAACTCAAACTAATAAAGCTTCGACATAAATGGTTGACTCTCTGAAACTTCATCAATTCCTCGGCATCACCCTCAAGTCATGACCTAAACTCAATACGAGACCATTTTAATTAAAACATGAAATTCCATTGTTCCGCATACCTATGCTCGTCCAACGAAGCATATGTTTAAGAACTCCTTCTCTGACTTGAACTCCAACAAAAAGCCACACCGCACTATCGAAACTATGTATGTATTCCGATTCCACTTTAAAAGAACCAACAAAAAAAAAAAGGACCTCGAAAAAAATAGTTCGCTCTGCACAATTTTTCCAAACTCTGAATCCTCTATAGCCCGGCAAAGTGAAAAGGTTCAATTGTACGAACAAATTAAAGTATCCTTTCATCCTTCAGCTCAGCTCTTAGTCCATCATTCTACCCGGCCTCCCACAAATATGCGATGCGCATCGTTGCAGTGAACTTTCGGTCAAAAGTTCTTCCACTGAACGAAAATAATCAAAAAAGAAAAAATGAAAGCAAAATCGAACGAAATGTTGAAGATGCATCTCAAAAAGAGAGAGCGAAAAAAAGGACATGAATGAATTGAAATTTATTCCGAAGCCAACCGTTAAAAAAAAGGACATTCTCCTTGGACCAAGTGAGCACTGAGCAGTGGGAGGGAGGAACAAAATCAATTTGTTTGCCAAGGGATATAATATATGATGCTCATTGT